>OX297859.1:12388750-13652500 GCA_946478455.1 Eupithecia vulgata | reverse complement strand
TACATAAATAAATAGTAATGCTGGACAATTCACACAGCATTATCTAGCCCCAAGCTAAGCAGAGCTTGTGTTCAGTTTCAGTTTAAAGAATTTTATTTTCTCAAAAGAACAGAGTTCACTTAAATGAGATTGTATTTACATTATTTACATTATTCTTAAGCTTAGCACTACTTTAAATAATTAACTAATATACATAATATGACACTATCGTTGTTATATATAGGTAGTTAGCTACTAAGTTACTAAGTTAAATTTTAGCTTAAAATATAATTGTTTTTTTAGTGTAGTAATAATTCGTACCGTTTGTTTAGCAGATTTTGTCATAAATGTGTTGTTTTAGTTTTTTTTTTTATATGTGGAATGAATAGCAATTTTTGATGTTATCAGGTAAGTTATTATAAATCTGCGCACCCTCATACAAGATGTTTAGTTCCCGTGTTATATATGTACATAAAATATCAATAATGTTTATTTCTTTAAGCTTACAAAATAAGCACTTAGACAAGTCAAATTTTATACTATAAACAGGTTAATAAATAGTCATTATTATCAAATAAGAAACAAGGTGTTATTGATTTTGTCCACTTCAATGTTTTTGTCCACTAGAAGAAGAAGTGGGAAATAAACCACTATTAAGTGTATATACACTAATAGACTAATAGACTTATAAACTAATATATCTTTTTATTTGCATATCAAAATCTAAATATATAATGTGATTTAGATATAGGTCAATATTTATGTAAGACTAACGAAGCTTTACATTATTTTCCTTATAGTTGGTGCGGAATTCATCGTCATTATCAGCCTATGTTAGACCACTGCTGGACACAGGTCTCTAATGAGCGCCATAGCGCCCTGACTTCATCTTGACGCTTCCAGCATCTACCAGCAGTCTTTGGCATTTTGTCTTATCACCTGGCCCTATCAATGCTTTAATTCAAATCCAAAATTTTAAAAATTATTTTGATATTCATACCTACCATAACATTCAAAACACGGTACTTGGGAATCTTTACTAAGAAACCAGGATGAACCATTACTTATGGTAAGTATGAAAACAAAACTCCAAGTGAGTTGCAAAAATTATCAATAAATAAATTCAAACAATTTGTCAAACATATCCTTTGTAAAAAGGCTTACTATAAAATATCAGATTATCTTAAATAAAAAGCTTGGGACGAGTTATGCTCCTACTCGAAAACTAACATTCTAACAAGGTAAAGGTTTCTTGTTCGCTTCTTTACTTTACCTTAAAAAGATTGAAGTGGTCAAAAAATTAAAGTGATCACTTTATTTCCTAGTTTTACTTGTAATCTGAGTTTTAGTGACGTGACCATTGTCCAAGAGTCCTGTAAGGTCTAAAGGAAACAAAGCAATTTGAATTTGTTTGAATTTTATGTAACTTTTAACGAGTGAACTCGCGGGCAATAGAAACTAACCACTTCTAATAAAGTAGCGCAGAACCTACCATTCGATAAAGGTAAAAAGTAAATGTTGACATCAATAAGGTGCATGCAAGTTTTTTGCATTAGATCGCAGCAAATAACAGTGTGGTAACTTCTGATAGAGGGTCCAGGTACGCTACATTACAAAGTGTACCGAGCTAAGACAATCTAGGTTAGGGCGACGCGACCCCAAATCGATCTTGCAGGCCCCGGCCCGCAGCCCGAGTGCGAGCGAGACAGCCGCGCTGACCTAGACCAGCAGGTTGGGAATCCGGAAGGTACAGAAACCGGCTTCACGGTGCATTTTTCCGTTCAATGGAAAGCTCAGCGTACATTGCCATGTTTTTGGGTAGATTTACGATTTTTGCTCTTAAAGGTAGTAAGTAGTTGTATCCAGTAATGAAGACACATTGCCACTGCTATCTTTCCATCAGCGTTTTATTAAGCACGCAATGAGGCGACTGTGACTGCGTGTATTTTGTTGTACAAATTGCATTTCTGCGGTACCTTTGTCGGCGGCTTTGAAAGCTCTTTGGTGCCAGTTCCTTTGCCTATTCTTCGCTTTCAATCAAATGCCTCATTATGAGCCTTATTGCTTAATAGTCGACTCGTTAATAAACTATGGGATAGTAGTCTAGTGCCTAGAGTTACCTATATCCTATAATTATTTACCAATCAACCTTTGAATGACATGAATGGTGTTTTAATGGAAAATAGGACACCCGCTCAGCACATGTTTTAGTCGAGTGCGCATGTTTAGGTCTGGGATCCGCTATTGTGATTCTCAGTCAAAGGGCCGTTCTATTTGGCCGGTGCGCGAGCGCACTTTCTACCCTGCGGCTTCGGCAGCGGCCACCAGTCGCCGCATTCCGGCCCGCGGCTGCGCAGACGATCCGAGCCCCGCGGACAGCCAAACAAGAAATCCGCACGACTTTGTGCGAATGTTTGCTGGGTAAATTTATACAAGGCAAAGAATTTATTGGATTGGACTTAGTATAAGACTGGATATAGCCCATAGCTAGGCGCGCTCTTTTCTGAAATAAAAGCTTATACCCGACATCGGGATACCATCTACCTCTCTGGCAAATTTCATTGAGATCCGTTCAGCCGTTGCGACGTGAAAAAGTAACATACAGACAAATATACAGACAGAGTTACTTTAGAATTTATAATATTAGTAAGGATAGTATGGATGAATATCTGCATGATCGCTCGGTTCAAAATATCACGCGTAACACGCTCTTTTATTTTTTTGGTATAAAAAGGATGCAATAGCTATTTATTGCATTCTTTTTTATGACAGAAAATTGAGACCAGAATTCGAAATGCTCCCGTTCAGGCGTGAAGAGTTCAGACAGAGAGAGACAGACAAACTAGCTTTCGCATTTAATAACAAAAATATGAATGAAAACGTGAATTTTAAGAAAAAGCTATTCCACGAGTAACAGACAACTCTAAAGTTCTTTCGTCCTATTTATCTTGTGTCATCGACATGGCTCACTATATTATTTGCGTAAGTTATCTCTTATTGACACGCTCGACCACTTATCGGTCGACACAGACTTCGAAATGTTGTCCTATAACCGAAGATTTAAGACGTCCTAGCCGCTGCTCTCTGTTCGTTCTACTTGATTTTAACTCTGCATTTTCTTGTTAGACCGTTTAATTGACATGTGTTGAGTTTATTATGCGCATACTTGTGTGTCAACGAATAGTTGTAGCACGTTTTCGTATAAAATCAGCCAATAAATTTGAACATTCAAGTTAAATATTGGTTACGTGAATTCTGAAGGGACCTGAGCTAATAGCTACTTTTTAGGGCTCTGCACCCAAAAGGTGAAAATATAGGGACTCTGTTAATAAAGCCTAAGCGTAAGGCCCTAAGCCTTCGCTGTCTGTCCGTCTGTCCGACTGCAGGCTATTTCTCATGAACCGTTAAAGGTGGACACTTGAAATTTTCACAGAATATGTACTTCTCTAGCCGCTATAACGAAAAAAATATTAAAATGAAAGGGGGCTCGTATACATTTTTTTTTTGCTAATTTTAGCTCTATTTTTCGAGGCTGTATCTCTTGAACCGTAATAGGTAGACAGTTGAAATTTGTTGGACAAGGTGCAGATCACTATTGCTACTATATCAACAAAGAAAAAAAACAAGAAGTCTAACCAATTTCCATCAAGTTGAGTGCGAATCACTGAAGTTAAGCAAAAGTCGGGCGCACTGGGCGATCGTACCCTGAAGCTTTTTTCTATTTTCTACTCATTAAAAAAAACAGGTTTTAGGGTTTTGTGAAATAGTTTTGTAAGATGGTACGGAACCCTTTGTATGCGAGTCGACTCGCACTTATCCGGTTGTTATTCTGTGAAAGGTTTTACTCTAACTGCGAATAGGTTATTCCAAATTAACATCAGTAGGTATCAGAATTTGTTGTATCTTTGTCCAAACTCCACTCCAAACTAGAAGCCTCAGCCCTCGAAGTTTATATTTGGTATGAAACGAAAGGTTTCTCGTTCCCCTGTCATGTACCTGACTCGAAATGGACTAGCTGTTTTCTTCGGCGATGCCCTAACAGCCTTTTAAATCAACGGCGTGCACAGTAACTTTAAGCCCGATATGGATAGTTTTTCGAAAAGCCTCTAAACATTGTGCAATTGTTGAACAACGGTTAAGTGTTGACACCGGCGATGAGATAGCGTTACCTACCTTAACACTGAGGAGGCCGTAAGTCTTTCAAGCCATAACTTAACGATAGGAACCTTATACCGCCTGCTTAAAACACAATTAGTGTAGTTTCTAGATTACAACTATTTAAAAGTACCGTATTTTAATAGATTACATTAAGATCTTCCATAACCGTTGTTAGTCTTCGACTGTTTTACCGCTTTACTTTTCTTCGTTATGTTTTTGCACTTCATTGGTTCTATAGTATTTCTTGAGGTGATGAGAGTCCTAATACCCACGTTTTGACTGTACGGAAAAATTTAAAGCAAATTACATTATTTTTTATTACATGTATATTGATGACTAATAAGTTTAAGATTTCAGTAAGTAAATTTTATTCGTAATACGATAGGCTAATCGTGCCTCAATACAAAAAAAAATTCCTGTAAATCATTTTACAGAAATATTTTTGCGGGGAAAAGCAGTTTCATTTATGATTGTTACTTTAGAGCAAAAGCCAAATTTATAAAATAAAAACCAGTAAAGTTGCTGGCGGGATGCCATTCCGCGGCTCTTACCTTCCTTTCTCGCCTTCCCCGCGCGGCGTTTGCTCGTCTTTGTCTCACAAAACCGAGACCACAACTGAACCAAGGTACTAATTGATCGATCAATCGATACCTACTTAGCCATTACAGCGTAAATAAAATAATCAATTTTTGTCATAGTGGAAACTTATTTACTTTCAAACAAAAGTGGGTATAATAAGCCTGCAGCTGAAATTATACTTGCAAAACTAAGTTTCACCTAAGACATAGAAAAAATCCCGTTTAATTAACGGTCTAAAGCCAGCCTAGAAGGCGGCGCCTTCAAACGAGCAGAATTCTAATTCTGTCCAAGTGAGTCTAATTCTGACAGTAAAACTTACTATCAGTAAGTAAGGTATACCTAAGTCCCTATCAAGTTATTTCGAACAAGTAACTGAATTTAACTAAACCTAGAAGTATTTACCTGTCAAACCAGTTAAAGGTCAAAGCTTAAACGTAAATACTTAGGTATAGGTAACTTTTAAGTTGGTTACCAGCCACATAGACATAATATTTGAAATATGTAGGGCTAGATAATAATATTAACGTAGGTTTATCTGCGAAAATTGCTTAGTTTGATGTCGGTTTCCTGTTTCTTTATTTTTTGTGCTCAATACAATAACGAAGAAAGGTTTTGAGAGATCTATATATATACTTTAACATCTATCTTGCATACACGTACAAAAAACAATGAGAAAAATACAATATTCCGAGAAAATAGCCTCTGTAAAATCTCTCAAACAAAAGTTATCGAAATTTTTATTCGAGTTTTTATTAAAACGTATGTATACAACCTCTGTCAAACTATGAAAAAATGTACCTTCTATCGGATAGAAATCCGATAGAAGTGCTGCAAGCTTTGACAAATGGTTAAATTGTCTAAGGCTGCAAGGCGCCAAATGTATGGAAAGAGTTTCATCTCTTTCCATACTTTTTTGTCATCGTAAGCTGCACGAGTCAGTATTGGGGACTCATAACCATTTTTAGAGTTTCAAAGATCGGTTTTGAAACCCTTATGGTCTCGCTCTGTTCGTCCCCGCTCTTTCTTGAATATCTCAGTAACTACTTCAGCTATTAACTTGAAATTTGAAATAATGATACATTTCGTGCGCCATTACTGATTTCAAGAAAAAAATATACAAATAAATGAAAATGAATAATTTCAGTACAAATTTTGATGTTGAAATTTCAAAAGAGACCTAGGAAGGCGAATGGGATATTAAATGAAAGGTATAGTTTTGTACATTTCAAAACACTTTTTGAAATTTATGTAAGTTTCTTACTTTTTGAAATATTTCAAAAAAAGTCGAAAAATTGACAATTCCCCCCCCCCCCCCTCCGAAGATTGCAGACCGATCCATATACAATGTATTAGGCGTTTGTAGATATGGATCTATATTTTACAGGAAAATATAGAGAAGTCTGTAAAAATGACCATTTTTGAAAAAAAAAACATTGAGAATGGTCGAAAAGGGGGGATATTTTTATCGAAAGGGGGCTATCTACCAATTGGTTTATCAAATGAAAGGCATTGTTTTGTAAATTTAGAACAGTTTTCGAAATTACTGTAGGTTTCGTACTTTTCAAAATATTGCCATTCGAAAAAAAACGGAAAATTGATTGTCCAAATAATTGGCAAATGTTTGAAACCCTCGGCGCGCGAGTTACACTCGCACTTGGCGGATCTTGTTTTTGTATAAATATCCTACTATGGATACCCAGATGTGGATCAAACATGGATACACTATATGTATGTTTAGGTAAATAATACGGAATAACTGAATTTCACGAGAAATGAAAGATACTTATCTTGTAAAAATTGCGTTCTTACTACGGATGGCGGACCTTTATACCGTAAGGTTTGGACCGACCATCAAACAAAAAAATGTAGCGCTAACTAGCGCACACTTAGCTGTAATCAGACGATTCGTCTTCAAACGATGCGTGATGTACATTGCTACATGTTGAGCTAAGTCTCCGGAGTGCAGGAGGCGTCGGCGAGCAAAGTTCACGCTGCACCGCGCAAAAGACGCGCTGGAACCTGCGCTGCGACGACTAGCAGACAGCTTGGCGCGCCACTTTTTTAAAATAAGTAATGTAGGTACCTATTTATCTTTACAAAAGTCGGACATGACACTGGGTGGGGGCTGAAGAGGAAACCGTTGACTTTCTTTTTTATGGCCTCTCTGAGTAATAAATTTTGTGCCTACCTGAGTCAAGTTTTAGGATTGTGTTCGTGGTTGACATAGAATCTGTGGTGTTTCCTACAATAAGTAAAAGCACACACATATTCATTATAAGCATACATTTATTGATACCTCTCATAATATTTTGACAATAAAGTTCTGAGACAAACTAGAATTTTGATACTTTGGGCGTTGAGTCATTGATGGTGACTTGTTATAAGGAATTACGCAATAGCCAATACTAGTCCAATAATAATATACTTAAAAGCTTACATTATAATGCTATGATGGTGACTAATAACTGAAAATAAATAAAAACTAACTCACGCGTGCCACTAATAAACCCCTTCCACTGGCTAATTTATTATCTGATTATACATTCTGAGTTGAATCATTAATAGATACATGAACATTGTAAAAAATTGTTAGATGTTGTGCTATTCGTTGTAAACGAGCGGTCTCCGAACGTTGGAGGTCTTCTGCCGCGCCATAATGCCGGCTTGCAGGTGGTACTGCCGGTAGATGTACTCCTTGGTCATGGCCTGCGCCGTGAACATGGCCCGGCTCCGCAGCAGCACCTCGTTCCGCGGGCCCCACGACTGATCAATCGCGATATCCTTCCGGAACCGCTTCCGAATGCCCGCCACCGCCAATCGCGCTAACGTCCATAAAACCGCCCATGCCATCATGAGCAGCGTAGAATACCATCCAAGAAACGCGCCCCAATTACTCGGATTGTATGTTATGTATTGCAAGTAAAGCTCTTTGAAATACACGCATGCCACTATAACGCTCGACAAGATCCAGACTATTTTCAAGAAGCATCCCGGCCGAATACCTTGCATGAAATGAACGTCCTCCGAAAACTTTTCTAAGCCGTACCACAACACGAACACACAGCACTCTATTATTATGAGGAAGGTGGATATCAATTGCAGAAACTTTCTGTAATGGAAAGCTGTGTACACGCCCTTGTTGCCGAGTAGTGGAATCGTTACCAAAAATAAAATAGCTAGACATATGAAGCAAGAGAAACCTGGATAGTTAGAGACGATCTTATACCGTTGCGCCATCATCTCCAGCCCGTGTTGAATCATCATGATGTTTGTGCTCAGTCCTAGAATGGTGTTGCTGCTGTATATTAGTATTAAGTAGCTAGTATACGATTCGTACTCCCTCAGTAGCGACGGAATCTTTTCGAAGACGAGTGCCATTTCATACTTGAGGAAGGTGCTCGGTAAGATCCCGTAGACTTGAGAGAAGGGACAGGGCATCATGGCTATGGTGCAGACGGCGAATACTGAGAACACGGTGCAGATGGCAACCGTGATCACAATGTTGGAGTACAGCGGCGCTCGGAACGACGACGACGCACCCAGGTTGAATGACAGCCCAGTGCCGATGTTCAGATTGAACAAAACCTGCTGTATTAAATGTGAAATGGAATAGTTATTTTTGAACACTTCAAAATCATAATCTATTGATTCTGAATACCACGTCACGACACCTTTCTGCATCATCGACCCGATCATTATAATGATGTATCCTACTACGGGAAAAAATGTGAAAAAGCTGAGGAACCACTTTAAAGATTTCTTTCTTCTAAAACAAGCCAAGAACAGTAAGGCGCACGCGAGCGCAGATGCGAGGCAGATTCGCCACGCTATAAATAAATACTCTTGATTTTGGCCGAGTATTTGATTCCGCCAGTACTGGTATTCGGGAAATGTTCTATACAGGTGTTTACAGTAGGTGTAACCCTCGTCCCTGTTTTTGACGCAGTCTTGATTCACGGTATAGTTCGATTTGAGGATTCCACACTCCTTGTTAGCCCACTTCCCGCAGACGAAGTAGGGCACGGGGTCTTCGAAGCTTATGAGGAAGTAGTGAATGATGAAGGCTACAACTGTGTGATTGTATAATACGAAAAAAAATTGCCAGAAAATTTGGATGTAGCCGATGTGGGATAAACACGGGCGAGCTCGCCAGACTTCGAGGCAGTCGCGTGCCGTGAACTGGCTTATGATAAACTCCATGTAGAGCAGGGGAATTCCGAGTAGCAGGTAGACCAGGGTATAGCCGATTAGGTAGCCCGTAGCACCGTGCGTGAGCGCTACCAGTGGCAGAGACATGAACGTCGTGGTGCTGATTGTCTGGCACAGCAGCGCCATTATGTACTGTGTCCTGTTATCCCATTCAAACTTCCTTTCATGATCCATCGTCAAAACTTGCGTTTTAAATATCTTTACTTTTGTACATTATTCTTAGTTATTTGTAAAATACTTGCATTTACTCGTATGATCATGACCATGGTGATTTTACCGGTGTTGATCTCTCAAAATGACTGCGTGAAATGTGATGTTAGTGCATTTGAAACGAGAATTACAAAGATTGGTAAAGATTTTTTTCAGTGAATACTGTGTTCGATCGTGTTCAACACTACTGCAGCTGTCACAATCTCTATATAATTTATTATTCTGTATTGCTGAGATGACAATGTCTTATAACAAATGGGTGTACCTATCATGGAGGTTCACATTTGTCTTTGCCATGGCACAATCCGCAATCCGCGGAATGGCTCTCGGGCAGGTGTCGGCTAGATAATGAAATTGCAATTGATAAACAGCTCGGTGCAGTTTCACTTTATATTCGATACTGGACTCTAGACTTGAGTGGAACCTGTTCTTCTTGTAGCTACGTAAGGTGGCTACATACTTGTATACAAAGTAAATTATTCTCTCACAAGATTTAAATTTGAAGAAAATTTCCGCCGAACTGCCCTTAAAATTGGATATTAAGTACAATGAAGAGTCTGCGTTGGGTACATAAAAATCAATTGCTGTTCGATAGTCTCGATCAAATTTAAAAAACCTTGACTGATTTGAGATTTTATTTGTTTGCTCTAAAAACTGAACTGTTGTAATAAAATTCACACTTTACATATTATCTATTTGCATGGGGCAATTTGAAGTAATATTAAGTACGGACAAAGTATGAAATATTAATTTACCTGTAGTAGTAGTAATAGGTTATTGTATGTATTTCAGTAGTAAAAGCCGTTTATAAAAGCGATATTGCAGGGTCTAAGCTTCTAAGACTTTTTTTAGAGTTCTCGGGGTTCGTGTGCCCCAAAAAGTGTCTAGATCATTGAATAATCATATATTATTTTCTTACGAGATAGTACTATATTTTGAGAAATTAGTTTGCGAACAAAATTAGGAACATTATGTGTGTAAAAAGTTCAACACCTACTCTACCAATTATCTAGATATGAAAATATTGGTAGAACTTTTCTATGGATGGATAGGAAAATAAATTCAGAGAAAAAACTGTAGGTGGTCTTGTTGTTGTGTAGGAGGTCCTTTGTTAAACGTTTGTATGAAAGAATAAAATATTTTGACCTGTTTTATAAAACTATAAACCGACTTCAAATTTTGGTAAATAGTATCAATCTATGTCTCGACACATTAGGTGATTGCTAGGGTGGTTTTTTAAGTTTTACGGGATGATCCCTTGGGAATATTGTTAATAAAATTTATATAGGACCACTTTTTGACCATTCTCTTATGCAATAGTGAATGAATGATGAAAATCGGACTATTCTGTACAAAGTTATGCGTGGTACTTAGACAATTTCATCCGCTGTCAAACGCGCCGACTAAAGAACCTCCTCCGTTTTTTCGTCGGTTGAAAATCACACTGTATTCTACAAAAAATCTATTAACAAATTATGCGCAAAATGTTGAGTTGCGTCTGCACTCGCCTTTAGGTACCAGCATCACCACAAGGCTTTCTTGTCGCACACTAGTCTGACCTGTGATCATAACTGCACTATCCTACTTTAAATTTAACGATACGCTTTACACATAGATGGCTCTATTTACAGATAAATGTTAAAGCATGCGATAAATTTTAGATTGGTTCTTTATTATTGTTATTTGAAGACTAATCTAATGCAATAGCCTGCTTTCCAGACTTCTGCTAACAAGAGGTCCTCGGATTTCACTTTTGTTATAGCAATTTTCATAGAAGTTTATATAAGAGAACAGAGATAGACCTAAAACAGAAAAACACACCAAATCGATATTGTTTCACTGGAAATTCTTGAAATTTGCCATAATAGAAATAAAGGGAGAGCAGCATAAAGGCAATACCAGATATTTTGTGATATGATATTTTGTATTTTCTAAGTAGAAACAGTCGACTGTAGATCTATTATATACTTTAGAACCTAAGTACATTGTCATATTAAAGGATGCTTTGGGCGCAAGTAAAGCTTTCTTCGAGTAAAAGTTGTATGTGCGTAAGCAAACCAAAGCCGCACCATTACCGCACAGCATAAAAATTTGTAAAAAAACTTTACAGTGTCAGCATAAAATAGCTAACAACGCACGGTAAGCACGCCGCTACTAAGCTACTTGTTGGTTTACGCCTTGCTTACCGCGAGGGTCAAGCTAGTGTCATTTGCGCTGTGGTCGCGTGGAATGCTCACCTGAAGAATTAAGCACAACCAAACGTCTCTTTGCCTAACTTACCTGGACCAGAACAGAGTGCTGTCAGCACGATTTGAGGCTGAGGCGTGCGGGAGCTGTGCGGTAGCGGTGCATAAGCGTGCAATGTCTTTTAGGCAATACTAAAGAGTATCTACAAGAGAGTATGACAGCTGCTATTGCGTTGGCCGTTTCTATCCGATCTTTTCCGAACGCTCCCGCGCGTTTCAATAGGGTGAGACATGGAATAAGAAAAAATGGTGGGGGGGGGGGGGGAATTCTGGATTTTGTTAAATAATATTTATATTTATGTCGAAGGGGGAAGTGTTATGCTCGGATAGCTTTCATTCTCATCATACATGATTATTAATGCAGTGGAGTCGACCGTAACGCTCCAATCAACTCAATTCAATAATCTTTTCAAAAACGTTCCCGATGTTCGAATCACTTTTTCTTCTCTGACGCCTCTTTTCAAAAAGAACCGTCGGTTTTTTAAGAAAACCACGACGACTAATCGCTTGACATTCCATAATCAGTCTTGAGACTTTTATTTATATTTTTTTTATTTCTTAGAGATGCCCAGCGTGCGGATGCACTATAACAAAAATCCTTAGTCTTGAGACTGTCACAATCTAAGGCATATTTAATAATAAACATATAATAATAAAACATTAATATTTTTCCCCCTTAAAGGGGATTTGTGAAGGAGAAAAGCTGGTACAAGCCATTCTTTCTACATCCGACTGTACCGTGTTATGTGTAATACTAATAACAGCGTCGTAAAACGTAGGTAATAGGAAATGCAAAAGTACTTGAGCAAGTGCCTTTAAAACGATATCAGCGAAAAATATGCATCTTTTATTTACACTAGAATTTTTATCTGTCTCCATTATCTTATCAATATTTCTGCAATACCGACGTACAGATAAATTGGAAAACCGACGACTATTTTGCGAACCCCGCCTTTGTTTGCTGACCCATTTAAAAGGTACTTAATTTATTTTTAACGCCATTGATATATCAACGATGGTATACGTATAATAAAATTGAAGTTAAGTACTTTACTAATATAGTTGTTCTGTGGTAAAGTAGAATAAGAATCTTTATTGTGAACTGTGTAACATATAGTTTATAAGGTTGTATTTTTGAAGTGTCTGTTTGTAATATCAAAACAACAGTTTGTATACATACTTATTAGAGAAAATAAATACACAGACAGACAGAATTACTTTCGAATTTATAATATAATTAGCAGCTGCCCGCGGCTTCGCACGTGTTTTTCAATTATGATATGTCCTTCCCCGAGATATCATATACCTCCTGTCAAATTTCATTGAGATTCGTGTGAAAAAATCAGACAGACAGAGTTATTTTCGAATTTTCAATAATATTATGGATAGGTTTCGGGGAGCCCGCACGCGGACCAGATCCACATATGGGCGGAAATCAGCATGACAGCAAAGGAGCTGATTGTGCGCGTGTTACGCGTACCTAGCAGCAGAAGTATTGCACCTATTGGTTCAAGTGTCCTAAGGCAGTTAGCAGTACCTTTTGCTATTTCAATAATCTAGCCAGTTTCAATAAACATCATGACATCGCTCAATGACTTGCAGCCCGCACGTCACGGACTAGGTACATACCTACTTATAATCGAAGACCTACGTACGTATTGTAGGTACAGATTCTACCAATCATTGATCGAGCCCCTTTGCTCGCTCAAATGTACCTATTGATTAAATCAGATTCGTTTATAATGTACATAACAGTATTTTCTTTTTATTTGCTCATGGTGGCTTTTGTCAGCTTATACCTACTAGTCCACTGCTGGACGTAGGCCTCCCTTTCGTATCACTACGGCCACGATAGGTCTAATGTGGTCGCCACTTTTTATGCTCACTCCCAAAGCTGCGGCATTCAAAGTTCGCCACCTACCCTTGCAGCTGCTAGGTACTGGAGGATATTCTAGGGGAGATCTCTCGTAGCTCGTCTGGGCTGAGCAGGTGCTTGTCCAGATGCAGTACTACGTTTGCATCAGCGCTCCACACTCTCCTAGCAGATGGAGAGGTGTTTCATCCGCCTCCTTACGGAATCGCTGACAAAGTGACGTAATTTTTCTCTATTCTACCCTAGAGTTTATGATACCTATATACTTTATACTGATGGGATGATAGGTTACGAATTATAAATTTTATAAATATAAATGAATTCATAAATAACGCTGGCCAATCCACAGAGCATTGACTATTTATTGCTGAATCAGATTTTTTTATAATGGCTTACTGTATGTGCCGTCATAACTGTTTTTGCAGTCTAGGCACTACGGCTTCTTATTACAGACCTCCAGTTTATCGGTAAATTCCTAACGATTATTGCTTTTCACCATATCTAGAGCAACATTTTATACAATTTTAATGTATTATCCTTATAAGTATAAACTCGTGGTCCGTTATCGTAAATAGTATCTTGAACAAACAACCGACCGTCTATGGGCCACACTGCTATTGATTTTGACTGATAGCACAGTCGCTTCGAATACCAGAACGTAACTTAGATTTCATATCTTGCTGAACGTCTACAATGGAACGGTGACGAAGTTCTTGCTATTACCTACTTACCATAATATTGAAGAAATATTTTAAAAATGCTTTTTTGCTAGGCTTTGATCGGTATGTAGAGCACCAAGCTCAATCACTATATTTTTTTGGGCTTACCAAATAAGCACTTATAATGACTGTGGTATTCGACTAGCATATTGTCAACACGGAAGGTCTTCGATCACTAATTGTACGATTTATGTGTGTGACGAAATGTTATAGAGCAAACGATAAAGTAAGAAAGACATAAATAAATTGCTAAATCTGGGCGAATGTCTAGTCCTCAAATCTTTTCCATTATCATGATCATAATACGTTCTAAAGGCATAAATGATAATAACAAACACAATGAAGTGAAATACCGAATACCTCTGAAGAGAATTGAAATCGTGACTAAATTCAAACTGCGCAAAAGTGAACCTAAACATAGTTCATCACAGTTCAATTTGCATCGTCGCTGTATGGAGTAACATTTCACTATCGGTAATGCTATCCTTCTCTGCGGCGGAGGCGTGATTCGCTATTCCAAACAGTATAAACTGCGCAACTGTTGAAAATATACCTGTCCTTGTTTAGCATTAGCGACCTATGACCTAAGTATCGATTCAGGTGAATGTGGCTACCACAGCAAATCAATTAATTAGCCAGCTTGGCCCAAAGGCAACCTGAGCAATCTTGATATGCCGTGCTAGTTCTAAATTGTTGCCCGTCAGAGTTCTTATCGCAATGTCTAGAATATAGAATAATTCCAAGGCTTATGATATTAAATGTAATTTCCTATACCTATAGCTTTATTCACCGTGACTTGACTGGCATCGTAAGTGACACTATTGATCGAATAGTTTGTATAGAGCTTTGAAGCTTTAGCAGAAAAACATTATAACGTATACATATTACGGTTACTTTTAACATGTCCCTATTTCCAGGAACGTATAGGATCCTAGGATCTTTGCTATTTCCCTGTTAAGCTTATGACCTTGACAGTGAATTATCATAAAGGCCTCAAGTAACTTGAGACTTTCAAGTTTTTTTCTCTTTATTTATTAGAAAACAGATTTGTCTTATCATGACCAAATCACTTTAGTAGTCTAATGAAAGTCAGGAGGTATGTAAATGTGAATGAAAACCAAATTAAATATGAACGAAAGCCCTGATGTGTTGATAATGCTGTTAAGTCCGCAGGTCAGCTTGTGGCGAGCTGTTGGTGAGTAGCGACACCACGGGTAGCACGGGAGAAACAGGATTTTCCCCATTGCTCCCGGGGAAAATCCTGCTTCTCATACTGGCGCTACTGGTCAAATGGTTTTTGTTTATTTCAAATATATCGACTTTTATACAGGGTGTAACATAAATGAAGGACCATTACTTTCAGGGGGTGTTTGTATAACCAAAATTACATACATATTAAAATATAACAACCTTACTCTATTATTTTTACTGTTTTATAACTTGAGAACTAACCATTATCAAACGCAGTTACTTCCATAATGTAAATTGTAATTTCAAATTAATTTTCTTATTGAAAAATCAATTTACTCAAGGCTTGTTCTTTCCGATATGATACTAACTTTATGCTATTCTACTCTATATTGTAAAGAGGAAACATTTGTAATTTATGCTTTATGCTATTCTACTCTATATTGTAAAGAGGAAACATTTGTAATTTTTGTGCGTAACGAATTAACTTAAAAACTACTGGACTGATATTAAAAATTCTCCCAACATTAGAAAGCTTACTTTTCAGGCAGACATAGGCTATGTTTCATCCCGGATTTTCATGGAAACTGAACTACGAGGGTGAAACCACGAGACGTTGCTAGTGAACAATTAATTTTACTATAAAAGCGGTCAGTTAACTAAATTATTCCCTAAACTTACCTAGACATGACGGATATGGATCAGTTGAGCTACCTGTAGATTGTTTGTTTCAATTGTAAACAAGTACTAGTTTTACTTTAATTCTATTATTTGATTGTAGTTTTCTTTGTTAATAAAGGCATTATCGCATCATTTATACAAAACAAAGGTACAACAAGTCCTTATCTGCATAATCAAGAATTTCTTCCTCATTAAAATTACTAAAGCTGAACTCGTTTTTGCTCCTGGGTTTGTTTTATTGGTACATAAAACCTAGTTCTTTGTGTCACTACATAATTAAGGGTAAAAACAGGAATATTTTGTATAAGAAATACCTATATTTTAATCTTTCTACATATGCAGACGACCTCAGTGGCGCAGCGGGCGAGAGTCTGCCTGCGACGCAAGAGGTTGCGGGTTCGATCCCCGCCTCGGAACAAATTTGTGTACGATCTGCAGAAATTTGTTCCGTTGGTCTGGGTGTTTTCTATGTATAATAAAAAATATCTATCTATGTAATGTATAATATTACGTATATCAGTTATCTAGTACCCATAACACAAGCTCTGCTTACCTTGGGGCTAGATAATGCTGTGTGAATTGTCCAGCATTATTTATTTATTTATATAAAAGCAATAAAATCTTACATCAAACAATCGATCGAAGTAAATTAAGCACAATACTCGGTAACTATTTATGCAGAGAAATATCATTTATTCGAGCAAATTCGCTTGTTGTCTACTCACAGGCAAATTACTTGACAATGGAAATATTACCTTTTAAGGGTTTCGCTAACACTGGTGTCCCTTAACAATGAGAAACAATTATTGCGTTTCACGTATCCACTCGTTTATGTCGCCATTCATAAATGCATTTGATGTCAATTACATTGCAATAAATAATAATTTACTTGTTTTGAAAGAAACTATTTTATACTGATTTTAAATCCCTAAGGCCGCTTGTCCACCGCCACGTCAATGATGACGTCCCGATGTATCTTCGTTAACGTTGACGTGATCAGGATGACGTGACGTCGATCGATAGTCTGTCACCCGCCACGGGACGCGGTGATTTCTACGATGATAGCGTAACTTTTAGGGTTCCGTAACCAAAGGGTTAAACTTGACCCCAATTCTAAGACTCGCGTCCGTCTGTCTATCTGTCCGTCTGTCACCAGGTTGTATCTCATGAACCGTGATAGTTAGACAGTTGAAATTTTCACAGATAATGTATTAAGGTTGAGCCGGCGACCACTTCTTCGGCTGCTTATGAACGTTGGGCATTTATCCGCTTATACGTGAGCGATATGTCACAGGTACGTTTTCCGCCGATAGAGAAGAGGAGGCTAAAAACAAAAAACCGGTCCTTCACAATCTCAAAAAATGTTCTAGCGGTCGCGCCTAACTACTTATTTCTTCGGGGTTCGGATGACGGCGCTCGAGTGACGTGCGTGCAGTGGACAAGCAGCCATAGTAAATACACATACAGTACCGCTACTTCGACGCCGTCATACCGATAACGTTGACGTTCCGTTGAAGCGGCGGTTAATTTTAAACTGTTTTTTAGTTTTGTCGGAATCAATACTAACCCCTTATCATCATCGTCCTATAACTGCAAAAGAATCATCCATCATCAAAATCGGTTCACAATTTGACTAACAAGTCGACAGACATACGAAGAACATACATAAAGCTGAACATAGAACCTCCTCCTTTTTTGAAGTCGGTTAAAATTTGATCATTGTAACTATAAGGGCGAAGCCCGAGATTTGTGTAAGATGCGTTTTATTCAGATTGATTTTGTGTGCGTTTATAAAATAGACCCATAGATTACGAACGAAAGCCAGTTTTATCATCCCTATTTATGATTAATGTAGTAAGGAGAGAGAAAATGCATTATTTATCTTGAGTACCTCAAGATAAATAATACATTTTCTCTCTCCCAATAAAGTTTCTAGTTCAACGTTTTTATCACACTCAATAAAGAATTTACTAATTTACTAATATCTAACGAGTTTTTTATATTAGATGCGGATAACATTCAAATGATTTCTCTCATCAACTGATCTCTTGTTCAGAACTAAAAACCCGTTAGAAACAATTACCTATATTTAAAATTTCCGTATAAGTTAAGTACATAAAACCAAACTAATCGACCTAAAAACTAACTAATTGCTCTAAACAGTACCGATGAGTTTCGTCGTGGTCAATTGTTTGGTTCTCTGCCACCAGCCTGAAGCAGCCGATCGTCTATGGCACCGCCCGCGGCAGTGCAACTTGGGCTACTTTCTATGACACTACAATAAACGACTTGACTATTCATTTCGCTCAATGATATTTACGATAATACGACTTGAAAGCCCAAAGGTATTTTTGTTATTTTAGTGCTTACCCCGCACTCTGAGACCCAGAGTCCTCGGGCCAACTCTAAGAAATTAAATAAGTTTCAGAAAATTTTATTTCGGCGGGGCTTGAACAATTATGATGGGGTGCGGATTCAAGTCTTGCCAAAATAGTTTTTTTTTGTGAGTTTATCTTTTAATATATACTTTACTCCTTCTTATAGAAAATGCAATTTTCTATAAGAAGGAAAATAATTCTAACCAAATGGCTAGAATTATTTTCTAGAAACTCATTTCTCACATTAATTCGACATGTAGATACTTGTAGATAGATTACCCATGTACCCTAGATACTACTTATGCAAGCTTGATCTCAGCAAAGATTTACGTTTCTCGCATTGGCTAAGTAAATCGACGGTACTCAAAAATAAATCGTTTCTGTTGTGGCTAAATCACGTCAGCGATATTGGCGTGATGTAAATCACGTCGAACCAATGATCGACATAGCTTGGCTATCACTACACTACCCACAAAGCACACCTGCCTCAGTGTAGTAAATAAATCAATATTATTAGGTATTTTTTACCGATTTACTGTTACAAAGCCGTTCTCGCTTGGCATCGATTGCTCGGGGCGCAACGTATTCGTCTCGTAGACGAATTATGATCAATAAACTTACAATTTTTTGCAATTAGTGTTATGAATTTCGCAATTAGGCATCGTCGAGCCAACGAGATGAGGCATGTCCAAACAAGATTTTAAGGATAGTTATATTAACTTATATTGCAGTATTGTGCAATGTACCTTCGACTAATTCTATCAACATAATGTGTAATATGTCTACATCGATGTCAATAAGTTAAAAATTAGAATAAATAAATAATGCTGGACAATTCACACAGCATTATCTAGCCCCAAGCTAAGCAGAGCTTGTGTTATGGGTACTAGATAACTGATATACATAATACAACACAATACATAGATAGTTTTTTTATTATTCATAAATAACGACCAGAACACCCTGAACAAATGTCTGCAGATCGTACACACATTTGTTCCGAGGCGGGAATCGAACCTGCCTGCGTCGGAAGCAGAACTTCGCCCACCGCGCCACAGAGGTCGTCAAAAAATCGCAATAGCAGCCCGAAGTCAGGATATTGGCGGTGTTACAACCCCTCTGAAAGCACGTTAACCCGGTCCTGCGCATGAGCTCTTCCCGATCTGTTGTCCCATCAGATTATAAGAGTAATGGAAATTAGATAGTTCACCTGTGCGTACACTTGTGCTCTATAATATGTCCTATGGGCTAGTCTTCGTTGAGACTGGCTGCCGTGGCGAAATAGGCTAGGAGAACATAACACCATCAAGTAAAAAAATCTACCTAAGCAGAAAAGTTGGTGGTACAATACTATGTTTGGTTAGTTGTAGCAATAAAGTAGCGAAGTATGTAATTTGCAGCATTCACGTATTATTTGAAAGCGAACAGGTGAGTACCGTATTACAGCAACAATGATACGGTTACCAGCTATTCAACATGGCAGGTTCGCGGTACTTTTACCTCTGACTAAAACGGTCCTTATTGAGACTCGTCTAAATCCTTTTCGGTCGCATTTAATGACGTCCCTAGACCGTTCCAACCTGTTTGATGGATAGCAACTAGATCAGGCATTTCCAACCTGCGGCCCGCACTGTGCTTTACAAACTTGCTGATCTTTTATGGACTCTGAAAGCCTGATACACATCAATGGGTGATTTACTTGCGTGTTGTGGCCTGGGTCATTCATTCTGAAAATGTACTGCAACTTGCTAAGCTCTAAGGTTGTGCAACATAAATAGAGAGGCTTTAGTAAACTAATGCCAAGAGACAGTGATCATGACAAGCAGTGCTGTAGTTTCGAGTAGTTTGACAGTAGATTTCAATAAATCAAGAGATTTATTAGTCAAATAGGGTACTTGGTCAAAATATGATTAATGTGCAGAGCTTGTTTTGACCTCTACTTGTGTTTCGTGTATCAGAAAGCACACTTTAGTTGGGCATAACGATTATTTCTTTATTAACTAAAAAAATACGATCACAGAGTAGACAATAATTACAACTATTAATAGCAATAGAACCAGTTGAGTTAACTGCACATTGTTGTAATCAATCTAAAGGTAGCTTAACTGATCCATAAAAACAATTACCAGTCGGAAGCGTCCTCAAGACGCTGACTGCATTGACCCAATGGACGTACTGTATGGCAATGCTGATGCAAGCACACTTTTAGCTTCTATTGCACTAATTTATCTTTGTCTCTGTTTAAACATTACCCACACCCTTTCTTTATGATTCTTGAAAGGACGGTAAATGCAGCAGTGGCCCCAGAAACATAAAGGTTGGGCATATCTGTTCTATACCTAGTAGTTAGATGTTTTGTATCGTTTCTCGAGAGTTATCAGGGAAGGAGAAAACTGTAGATCTTATTGCTTAATTCAGCTGATTGGAGGCTTCTATTACTTGTCAGCAGAAATGCAATACATTTGCGACAACTAAAATTTATTTCGCTTTACAAATCGGTAGTTAACAAAACGAAAATTGTAGTAAGGTAGGCCTACCTAACCTACATATTGCTTCGAAGGGTGGGGAGAAGAAGCAATACTTATCAGAATTTGATAGTTTTCAATGCAATCTTTGAATCTTTCCGCAAATAGATGGTTGCGTTTTAAGAGAATGTTTTTTTTAAGAATTGTTACATTTTCTTGTCCACTATTAATGAAAATGCAACTGTACTCTTTAATAAGTTTTTTTAAAATTTTTAATTATCATTTGTGCGTCATCTGAAAATTTAGGCAACCATTATTCTTCATTGCTGAAAATTATCTGTGTTTCTGGCAGTAGACCCCCAAGAATCGAATAAACATCTTCATTAGACACTAAATTTAACAATAGACAAAACACACAAATCAAACCAACCAGCTGTTTCATTACCAAAACAAACACTGTATATACATACATTACATACATACCTAATTGCTAACTAATAATCTCAGCAATAAGCGTAGGCCGGTACGATTCAATTCACTCACGAGAAACGGTGTTTGCTTACCTCATACAAGTATTTACGCTTTCTTTCAACCGAGATGTCGTTGTATATATAAAATTCACAGTGTTAAGGCATTCTGTGAACAACCGGCATCATGGAAGACCAGCACTATTGCATGATCTGCTCTACCATAACAAATGCTGAGCAGTGACCGATTATGAGAGTGTTTATATTGAAGCGTTACCCCGACCCAAACTAAAAACAAAAATAGACGTTTGAGATGCCTATTACAATATCGGTTTTTAAAAAGTATGTAACAGTTTTATTTTGTATAGTTTAGACCAGTGAAAAAACACTATGTCCATGGTTTAGACAGAGATACGAAGTTGCCCTTAATGGCCACCAAACTCTATTTACGCATCTCTGCCTAAAATATACAAAATAAAACCATTATAGAGGTATTAAAAAAACTTTTGATAATCAATCCTCCAACTAACCCAAGGAATTTTTTTTAAATTTCCTTTGTTCAACGTAATAATAAGATAAAATAGGTGTCGGCGATATTTGGGTGAGGTAGTGCCTTAATTTTTGGTTTATTTAATAAAATACTACCTGCTACCCGCAGCTTCACCCACTTTTAAAGTATTCTATGTCCATTACCGGGATACCGTTTACCTCCCTACAACATTTAATGAAGATCCGACAAGCTGTCAGAGTTACTTTCAAATTTATAAATGAGTATGGATTGTTTTTAAGAACAGGTAAAAATATCGATTACTTGAAAAGACTATTTTTTAATCTTTGTAAAAGACATCGTTTAGAATGGCGTAGAGCTGTGGTTGCAAAGAAACTACTTCTGGTAGCTACCACTCACAATCAAAAAGGGATTCCAGCACTTGGTAGACAGCTTGATAGAGCTGGAACATCCTAAGTATGTGGGATTTTGTTTCAAATACAATGCTATTGATAATCCGCTGAAACTGCGTGGCCAGCTACCAAATCTGGCTACGAGATGGGACTAAATGAAACTGCATACAATTTTCTATAACTGCATAAAATCATCTTCCTGAACGTGGTTGTGATGACGGTCAGAATCAGTTAATTAGTAAAACTCTACAACGTATTATTTACCCCTGTCGTCGTTTCAGTGATTTTCGATTGCCTCGTCTTTCCTTCTGAAGTAAAGGTCGGTCGGTTAAGCAGGAGTTTATAATGTGTTATCCTTATCAATCATTACACTGCACTGCACATTTTGCATATTCATGACCAGAGGAAAACGCGCTTTCAAAAATAAACTTTTATTTTATTACCAACCTATTGTTTAGTGATAGGTAGTCAGTCTGAATGGTGTTTTCATATGTCGTCAACTCATTATCATCATCAACCTGTATTGGTCCATAGCTGGTTAGGTAAAGGCTTCCCCTAATGAGCGCCATAGCGCCCTGTCTTCAGCTTACCGCATCCAGCATCTGCCAGCAGTCTTTCGCAAATCGTTAGCCTCCCCAAAATGCTAGCTGCATTGGCACATATAGCTGGATAGATCCCAGACATTATACCTTGGTCGGACATTTGGTCAGTTCCTCTTCTATCGTGTTGATTCAATTTAGCCATTTCTTCTTTATATGGAATAAATACCCAATAAAAAGTTAATATAAACAGGAAACTAGCATTTTAATTTGCGCTTATACCCCCGATGATGTCATGTACAGTCGCAGACATAAGTTGTGGATGACATGTGAAACGGTAGTTTTATTGCTTGGTGATGGTATCTTTATGTTATAACGTCGCTGTGGGTAAGTTTATGCTATAAGCTTAGCTATTTTTTATAATATTTTGATACATTTTACGTTAGTATGGTACGGCATACATTTATGAGTTTACTTGGGTCTCTTTTTTTTAGGAATCATTTAATTAAATTCTTTTGATAGTTTTTATAGCTTTATTTAAATGTTTTTAAATTGTATATAAGTTTTGCATTATTCATACGAATCTTTCGGGAATCGAATTTTTATATCTGCAAATAAAACGAGACTCAAACGCTGGCATATAGAGCAAACGTTCTATAGCTACGATGAATTTGTAGCTCTTAAAGATATTTGGATACATAATGCATTTATTTTTATGAATTAACTTTTTCACTATACTGACTACTTATTTTGAATGTATAATTTCATTAATTCTTATCATCTTTTTCACTTAGTACCTACTAAGTGAAAAAGATGATAACATGAACATGGCATCTTAGTGGTTGGGTTAGGTTTATTTGGGAGAGACTTTTTTTCCAGTAATTGGTCCATAACTGACGGAAAAATCGATGAAAATGTATAAAAACACCCATACATTTAGCTGAACTTAGAACGAAATCTTATATTTTATGGTAAACTTTAACCTACTCGGTTAAGATATTATATCTTATTATATAAAATAACAAATCTTTTGAGGGTAGGTATCTTTTAGGACACAATTTCCATTAAAAAAGGGATTTTCCCGATTCGCTTGAAACTTACAGAGAATACTAAGAAATAAAACCATTGAACATATGTTTCTCTTTCAAGATATTCTTGAAAATAACCCGTTGTCTGTAACTTTTCGATGTACTATGCTAATTAACCTGATTTTTTCAGTAGGTACTGAAACAACAATAAAAGTCGACTTTATTATACATACATATACAAAACAAAATTAAAATAAAAAAATAGAAACAAATAACAAGTAGTTTTTACGATTGAAACAATTGATCGAACTACAGACTGTTGCAAACAATCTACAGGTATCTCAATTGATCCAGTCGGAAGCGTCCCCATGACGCTGACTGCATTATCCCACTATATGGTAGTGCTAATACGCTGAACCAGATAATCACCAGCTTTCGGGTCACACGTCGCTTCGAAAAGACGCTCACATATTTTTTAAAAACCCGGATGGAGAACCTCGGTACCCCACGGACCTAGGGTCTCGAAACCAAGTGGAACAAATGCAATAAAGTCTAGTATTTTTTCAGGATTAATAAGTATCATAGATCTAGAACTATCTCTAGAAAAGGATTAAAGAGGGTCGAAGATTTTAGGGTACTTTGGGTAACACTTTAACCAATTTGATCCAACTTGCTTAAAACTCACTGAAAATACTATAAATATTAAACACAACTTAAGTGGACAGCCGGAGCGAGAAAAAGTACGGATTAAAAAAAGCTTTAAAAGGTTCTTACACGGGGCGTGGAGACAATCCGTAGGAATACTAAAAATAAAAACACAAATCCAGTTCACCGTAAAAGTAGCCTAAAGATATCCCGTTTGTACCACCAATAACTTGAATGGGACAAGCTTACCCACGTACGAAGATGTGAATGAGCTGCTATTATAGTATTTCTTTTTTTATATATATGTTTGATTGTTTCGTTCATTTATTGTAGTGTTTAGTGTAAGTTTTATTATTTTTTATTTTATTTTTTTATATTAAGGAATTTCCCTATTGTTTTTTGTGTGTATGCTAAATAAAGTTTATTCTATTCTATTCTATCCGCACTATGTTTTGTCGCCGAGCGTACAATTACCGGTCGCAGCACGCGTGGGCGTCCACAACGTTTCCCATGCCCCCCGCGCGCGACCCGACATCACAGTTATACCAATAATGTCGACAGCGTGATGCTACCTGCAGCCTCTTTACATGACCAACAGAACAATATGGATATTGACTTTGTGGGCCAGCACAGCAACAGGTCTTCTTGGCTTCCTCGCGATTAGCCTTCAAACAGGGGGCCTGATTCCACCAACCAATTGCCTCACTAAGACAGTATCGTTGCATATAGCGTCACGTGACGACAATACCGAACCATGTCAAAACAAAAAAAACCGGTGATTATAATGATTTCTCACCTTTACATACAAGGGATCGTTAAATGTGAAAACTATTTATAGTTTACCCTTTGGGAAAAAAGCAGCTCCCATCAAAAGCATCGAGAAAATGAAAAGCTTGTCGAACCGTAAAAGCTTTTCCAAACAGTGGATGGTGGTTAGCTGTCGTAGACAGACAGACGAGTTCCGCACTTTCATCTATGATAAAGTAAACTGACCACATACAGTACCGATCAACGTTTTACAAGCAAGAATAATACAAAAAGCTTCGATATTTAGAAGCAAACCAGATATATCAAGAATGACATCGCTCAGGAAAAACCAGAAGCATAGCTTTTGTCTTCAGCCATTTAATAAACATTATTCTAATGCTATGTAAATCTACATATTTTCAAAAGGATGAGTCATTCCAGGTTAATCACATTGGCATAAGAAATTGAACTTTGCTGACGCGCAAACCTAATGGCCGTGTGAATCAGTTCGCTTTTCGCTAGACCGTCGAGTGCGTCAAGTGTGCTTGTCTACGCCTCTAGTATTTACACACCCGCTTTACATTGTGAAAAGCTTGTCGAGGGCCGATGGATATTTCTCTACCAGAACGATATCGATGTGAAATATTCAACATCTATCTAGGCAGGCACCCGGTCAGAGCGAAGCGTGACCAGAATGCCCGCACATTATCTCGATGAATTAGCTTAGTAATTGAACACTTTAATGCCATCGGCATTCTCCCATGAAATTATTTGTAATGACAAAATTTATAAAGCTCTTAGAAGCTAAGTTTTGGCCCAAACAGGAAAATTAAAGCGGAGAAGCAGGATTCTGCTTATTAAGAAAATTAATCTTATACCACCGTAACTAGAGGAAGGCTACGTATAGGTCCAACGTTTTTATAGATCACCAAAAGTAGCACTGGCATGCAGAGCGAACCGCGTGCAACCAGCAAAAAATAAATCGAACACTACTCTGTGTTAAAAATGTAACATGATTATGCCTCTTTTCAATTAATAAGGCTGTATACAGTCTTGCAAAAACAACCATCCCGAATACGAGCTGTTCATGTTAAATCGAGCAAGCATTACAATAAGTACCTGCTACGATTAATTTAAACTTTTTGTGAATTAATTTGCAAAATGTTTTGGATTTATGCAGCGATTGGCAATAGGTGTTTCTGATTACAAAACAGTGAACCGAAGAATAAGACTCGAAATGTTCTGTGAATGTACTTACCGCGAGTGGAGGCACTGCCCGTTACCTCGGGTGACATCATCGCTAAGTCTCGCTAATACTGAACCCGCTGGTATCTGCGGTGTTGCGAGACAGTAGGTATGGGTATTGTCAATGAGACCGCTTTAGATTGTATCAAATTGTTTGATTTGTCTCCTAACTTTGAGTCGGTTGCATGCATGTATTGCGAAAACGATAAGCCCAGAGAACCTTTTACACTTATTAAGTTATTACTTCTTTGTAGGTATACAGAGTTCTTTTTTGTCCTTTAATATTTAAGGGACTTGAAGAGTCACGTGCATGACTATGCCAGTCACGCATTTTAAGAAATAAATTACCACTTAATAGAAATTGTTCCTAAAATTAGCGTACAGGTCCTTCATCTCCTATGTATTTCTACTTTCCAGGTACTTCACGTGAGATATTTAAAAAAAATATTCGGTATTAATGGCAATCAAGATTACTTGCACGAGAAGTGTAAGGACAGTACTTTTGCTACTTTTCTGTCAGAAATCTCAAAATGGGACGAATCCGGAACGCTTTCAACACAAAATTTGTGTTTCCGGACTCGTCCCACTGGATTGGGCCCAACGTGGGACGAACCCGGAATTACTCATTTTATCCCCATCACTCAATAGTGCGACTAAAACAAATTTGGAAACACCAGTACCCATTAGGTTAACACAATGAAATATTATAGTTAAGAAAGGGGTAGCATCATACAAATCGAATACAAATACACTACGCTCTAATTTTATAGACTTGCTCCGCTCATAATTAAATAAATAAATAATGCTGGACAATTCACACAGCATTATCTAGCCCCAAGGTAAGCAGAGCTTGTGTTATGGGTACTAGATAACTGATATACGTAATATTATACAT
The DNA here is from genome assembly GCA_946478455.1 of Eupithecia vulgata. Lineage (NCBI taxonomy): Eukaryota > Metazoa > Arthropoda > Insecta > Lepidoptera > Geometridae > Eupithecia > Eupithecia vulgata. The sequence goes on along the minus strand of OX297859.1, from coordinate 13,625,349 downwards.
TACATAGATAGATATTTTTTATTATACATAGAAAACACCCAGACCAACGGAACAAATTTCTGCAGATCGTACACAAATTTGTTCCGAGGCGGATATGAAGTTTTAGTATCGTTGTTAGATAAGTTAAGTTCATCTGACCTACTAGTATGTAATTTTATTGGTAAAGAACAATGAGACTAAGTGTCCTATAAGTAACTCTTTGGGGACTGCGATCTCTCACCATACTCCTTCACCATAGGACCAGCAGACACACAGAGAAATACCACCCGTACCACAGTGCCGAACCAAAAAATTCTGCTCTACATCAAGGTAGAGCAGAATGTCTTGGTTATGGTTATATTTTAGTTAAAACAAGAGTGAAAAGCTTCCAGTGTCTGTTTTTACCATAGACATAGAATTTTTTTACTTGCATAACACATCATAGACAAGGACGCGTAGGATATCTCAAGCACCGCAAAACTTCGTTAGTTTGTTGAGTCTTTAAATTGTTCTTCGAGGATACATCCAGCTAGCTCAGATCAAAATCACTCGTGTGCCAATGGTTTTTCCGCCAGAGTACAATCAAGTCTTAAAATCCTGCTAAATAAGTTCCTTCTCGGAGAGCGTGCAACATCCACACATATATATATAACACATATAGGCCACATCATCACTTATTTAAGTGACATGTCGGTCAAACGCTTGCGCCACAGGTTTATAAGTATAGTACTAGCTTGCGCATTAAAACTCTTCATTGGTGGGGATAAACAGTAGTATGTGCGAATTGACATAACTGACGCCTGAAATATTCAGAAATAACGACAATAATAATAATTAATATTGACGACTTCTGTGGCGCGGTAGGCAAAGGTCTGCCGGCGACGCAAGAGGTTGCGGGATCGATCCCCGCCTCGGAACAAATGTGTGTACGATCTGCAGACATTTGTTCAGGGTGATCTGGTCGTTTTCTATGTATAATAACAAATATCTATCTTTATATTGTGTTATATTATGTATATGAGTTTTCTAGTACCCATAACACAAGCTCTGCTTAGGTAATGCTGTCTGAATTGTCCAGCATTATTTATTTATTTATTATTAATAAGAACATAATATATCCATGTCAAAAGAGTAGCTTGATCTAAGTAGACAACTAAAAGTCTGATATAAACTACCGCAAAGCAATCTATGCCTCTGCTTTTAAGAGCCAGTATGAATTTATGGGCCCATGTTAATGAGGTATCAAAAGTGATGGTACCGTTGGTATTTACAAAATTATTGCGGCCATGTTATTTTTCAAACAATTCTCGCCACACTGACTGGTTGAGGTTAAGCTTTGGAATAGTATCCAGGTAAAAAATAAAAAAATAATGGTGAACAATTCACTCAGCATTATCTAGCCCCAAACTAAGCAGAGCTTGTGTTATGGGTACTAGATAACTGATATACATAATACAATACATTACATAGATAGATACTTTTTACTATACATAGAAAACGACCAGATCACCCGGAACAAATACCTGCAGATCGTACAAATATTTGTCAAAAGGCGGGAATCGAACCCGCAACCTCTTGCGTCGCAGGCAGACCTTCGCCTATCGCGCCACAGAGGTCGTCAATGTTTACAGTGGTTGAAGAAAATCAGACTCAAGATTCTAGATATTTCATGTTGTACCTACATAGAAGGTCTTAGAATAGGTATATTAGTTTCAACATGAACCCGTTTGGGATACAACAATATTGTTATGAATATTAATATAATTATCTTTTGTAAAACATAATTTATCTACGTACATGTGTTAATAAGCCGCCAGTATAAAGTCTGTGTGTTAATATATCTATGTACGTGAGTGTATGAAAGTGAATTACCTATTACTGCTTATGTTTCATGTGAAAGAACTCCTGCATCATATAGAATCTATTTCCAATCTAGTATGTTTTAATTTTTTATTTAAACTAGGAAGTCCATCTACTGAGTCTATCGAGAGCTTTTCGTAATTAACCGATCAATTGTCTACGTCGTCGTGTTGGCTAGAAAGACAATGTTAGCCACGCGTTTGTCATAGCTAAGCCCGCTCAGAAATCGCCTCAGGCTATATTTTACCCAATTAATAGTCTTAATAAATTTGTAGTATAAAAAGCAGTGCTTCTTATTCATCTACTTATGAATGAAGATGGAGAACGCTGCCCATTCAGAAGGTCAACGACATTCACAATTTGAGATAAAGCCAACGTTTTTGGATGTAAAAATGCACAATTGTCACTAATGACTGAATCGTGAGCTGTGTATACGATAGTATCTAGGTATTCCGTGCTTCCGGTGGCGTAGGCGTCTGAGACAACCATAGATATATAAACAGCTAACAATCTTCTCTCGACGCAGTCCACTTCCTTGTAGAGTGCGTAGCTCACCAAAGCTTTCGACAGTTTCAACTGGCGGTCGAGGTGACTCATAATAAAGAAGTCTTTAAATCCAAGACGTGTTGGCACACTTTTGTTTGAGTCAACATGAATATTTAAGACTTTTTGGGCATTATGCGAGAGGCACCATTCATTGAGACAAGTAACGGGCTAATAGTAATCTCGCGACTTGCCAAAGCCATTCAACGCAGCGGGTACTGTCGCTGACAAAATGTGACTAAAAAGATTTGTTAATCAATTAATGTCATTAAAATTGGAGAACTAGAAACTTTTCTCACAAAGAAATAGGTGGTCGTGTCTACATTCTGTACTTCATAGATACCCCACAAAACTGACTTTCAACCATCCGGACCCAACCAGCTTGTAAATAATCAGAAGATTACTTTCGATTGACGATAAAAATCAATATACACTATACATAATGTATAACCAACGGTACAGATTCCACGTTTTATTTAATTATTAAATAAGTGTTAACAACGATTGTACACGTTGTTTGTGTCTGCATACAGACACGCGCATGCATGTGTATGTGTGTGTTTATATGATATAACTCGTTTTACCTCTCGATATGTATGTGGGTGAGTAAATGTTTGCTGTGTGCGTGAGAGCGCGTGCGCCACATTCCAGCGCGTATCTACTCATTCATACAAGACAGAAAAACTTATTGGTTCATTCCATTTTTTAGTCTGTCGTTTTTTATTGTATTTTTTAATTGAACGCGATTGTATGTAACTTATTTTTGTCCTGACTTAGTTTCTGGTAGGAATAATGTAACATACATTTTATATCAGAAAATTTTAAGCTCAATATTTGTCATAGAAAATCAGCGTCAACAAATTTTGCAGACAGCAGATGAGAAATAGGCAGGTAATGAAATACAGGTATTACAGTAGTACTACCGTAACACGGTGGATAATATACGGAACACTATGATTTCTTTATACCTTCCATAAAAGTCTTTGATTGATACAATATAGGCAACTTCCCTTCAAGGTCCTTCAAGTCCTTCAAGGTCCCTAGTAGTAATTAAAAAAAATGTCTACTAAACTCTGAGATAAAAATCAGACTAAATATGGTCTCAAAACTTCAAGCTACCGACGAAGGCCTATTGGCCTTATGTGTTGCAGTGGAGTTGAGGAATTTTGGAAAGGTTAGCAATATTGCTAACCTTTCCAAAATTCCTCAACTCCACTCTATAATAATTATACCTATTTAGGTACCCATGTACCTAAATAGGTATATAATATCCATACTTTAGATCTATCACTATTAGTATAATGGTAATTCATTTAAAACATTCAGTGCTATGTACATATCCGCCCTAGCGCCGCCCAATCACAGCGCAGGGCGGGCGGCGAGGGAGGGTCGCAAGATAAAAAGAAGTCGATAAACGCGCGCATTAACAACATTATTTCCATTAAGTTATTAAAACTAGATAGATGCAGCTTATGGTATACCAATGAACATACGGATTGGCATGTTCACTTAGAAATAGGGTCACGTTGAAGACTTATCTTCAAAATACTTGATGGTTTCGAGCTGAAACTTTTAGGATTATTCTGGGACCCTGAGCTTTTCTATTTGGCTATGGAAACCAACTTTAAAATGGAGTTATGTTTATACATATTATACTATGAGTATACACACAATCGAGTTATATAGTACTTGTAAAATACACAAAATTCATTCAACACACAAATAACTCAAAAGTTTCCACGACATCATTATCCAAACTTTCACTATTTTAAAATGATTGTAATCATTTGTATCTAAACACAAGAAACTGAACAGATTTATGCTAATTGCCATTTAAATATTTTGTCATAATTTAAAATTTTATTTCTACACAAAAAACGACAAGAGCATTATTAGTTATTCTTTGGAATGACTCACTATATTACGTTATGCTAGCATAATAAATACATAAAAAGTTTCTTAGCTCTTGATATCGGTAATCTTTTTGACATCATATTGATGTGATGATATATAAAAAGGTAGAACCCAGTATTATCAACAAACATACCAGGACGTTTTATCAACACGTACGTACAGGATGCTGTGTTGTCGGAGTACAGGACCGAAGCATTTCAAACTGAAATTAAGGTAAAAACTTGGTGTGGTGGTTGTATTTTCAACCAACGAAATCGGAAATGTGGATCTCAATTCTTGTGTATGTTTTTATGTACATAATGTTACTTGAAAAGGGCTGTTTGTGCAATCTGTAATATATGGGTCTTAGAGAATTCCTACGATAAATTCAATAAAATGAATATAATGACTTCAATGACATGGTACATCAATATTGTATTTATGAAAATTAGTTGTACACCCATAAAAATATCAATCGGTTCCCCAAAAATAGGTTATATTTAAATAATACACTTCTACAAAAAAACGAGTGAGTTAAATAAATTCTAACAAACTGACAAACATAGCTTTTGTAAAAGGCTTACTATAAAATATCAAACCATCTAGTTGTAGGGGATAAAAAGCTTTGGACGAGTATTGCTCCAACTTAATAAGGTTTCTTGTTCTCTTATTCGATCTTTACTTTACCTTAAAAAGATTAAGTTGACAAAAGATCAAATAAATCACTTTATTTCCTAATTTTACATGTAATCCGAGTTTAGTGACGTGTCCAAGAGTAGTTTAAGGTCTAAAGAAAATAAAGCAATTTGAGTTTTGCGTTTTTGACTTTATCCTGGATCTCCGAAAAAGTTAAAAATAAAAAATGTGTTCTAATAATTTTCACAAGGCATTGAGAATAACTCCAAATTACAATTAAGTAATTCGTTTATGTAAAAAACATCAAATTATGGTCATACTTAGAATAAGTAGACAAACGGCATTGTAAACTATGTCAATTGACAATTTAAAATTGTTTTAAAGGTATTTAGTGAAAATTGACAGGTCTAATTCCCGCGAAAAGAAATTCGGGCAAAACAATCTTCAACAATCGTTGTTTTGCTTCTAGGTCAAAATGCGCTCTAATATGAACGCGATAGAAAAATAATTGAAAAGCTTGCAGACAGACATCATCAAACATTAAGCCCGTAAGTATCTGTAGGTAATACCGTCTACCCCATAGCGCTTAACGGCTCTTCAATCGATGCCAGTCGATAAGACACCATATCCCCCCGACTCATATCTTAATATTCCATACCATCCCCTAGATACCTACTTCATACGCATTCAATTTGCGTCAACGGGCAATTTATGCGTTTTTTATTGACTCCGACTATAAAAAAGCCGTTTCAATTATTACCTACCTACGAAGAATTATTTTAGACTGTAGTTATAGAAATAAGAAAATATGAGACGAACGATACCGAATTCGGGGTCATTATTGCGGTTCTGATAGTGGCAGTAAGAAAAAGATTATAGCTAGATGACAACCCACAGTTCATATATATGTATTCTGGCTTTCGTTTCGTTGGACAGTGGTACCGGAAGCGGATTTTTTTTTTCAGTTTTCAGAGGTGATCTCGTGAACGGCGGAAAATCTCTCCGTCCAATACCGCGATGCCGACGCAGTATATACTCGCCGAGATGTCTCGCTAAGAAGTCTCAGGATGTCTCAGGCGATCGTTCACTCATGACGAGAGCCTACGCATAACCCTGGGAAGAGACAAAGGCATTAAGGTCGCACTCGTACTCGGCCTAAGTCAGGATGCCTCGGCGAGTGTATGCTGCTGGAATCAGAAATCTGCTTCCCCGATTGTTCTTTTTTTATTTATATCCAGGTATAAACAAAAAACCTAAATAAGTAAAGCCATGATCAAACCGCGGTCGAAACTCGAGATGGGCAGTAGTGATGAGCGTGCCTCAATCCATTACCGTCCAGTCAGCGTGGTGGCGGGGTGAAGGGGGATTCCATTAGCTAATTAGCCGCGACCCCTTCTTGCCAGATTGTTGCCGTGCTACTTATTTGCTTGCTAATTGCCTCCTCTAATTAAATTTTCTTTATTTTTCGTCGTAAGTACTGTTTTCGACGAGGCCTATCCGTCTCATCTATGAAGGAGCGTTCACTTTAATTCGCATCGCACTGAATGGAGACAGAAGCCAGTAGCGATATATTGTCGGAGGCCACGACCCACTTAGGGGTTGATGTGCTAGGGCTTTCAGTAAGGTAGTTACTTGTGGAGTTACCATCAGGTTTCAGTGCCAACGAACCAACGGTGTTAACTCACACCAACACATTATTGAAAGAGAGCTCTGTAGCTTTTCCATGTAAATGAAATCAACGGGCTCGCTCTACAATTTCCCTCTATTTGGATTATCATGGGTTACGAGTACTGGAACTCTATGGTTATCCCAAGCGCAAAGTAGATCGTCAAAATTCTCGTTCTATTTCAAGAAGGTCTTCGATATTCAGGTGCGGAAGGGTTGAAAATCACGGAGCTAAAAATATACAATGCGACAATATCCGTGCTGCGCAAAAGGTTATGCGATGAGACATTTTATGCCTGCCAAAGTCATATCGCTTTTCACTTTGATCTGTGCCCTTACATAAAAGGACACGATAAATTCAAACCGAAAGTACCGAATGCTCGTTAAAATCACACCTCGATACGAAGGTCATACAAAAGCCATCAAATTAAAAAGTTATACTCGCCGTTATCGTAACACAGTCTATCTCTTAATGAGGTAATGGTAGGGGAAGGAGCACGCGATCGACCCCCGATACCCACGACCCCCGATAATTTCATTATTATAATAAAATGGAGTCAAATGTGTAAACGATGGCACGTGATAGCCGACCCTCGGTCAGAACCATTTTAATACAAAAGATAAATAATGTACTCGTAAGAAGCTAGTATAATATAAGTTACTTTTATCATTCTGTGTTCTGGTCGTTTTCTATGTATAATAAAAAATATCTATCTGTGTAATGTATTATGTATATCAGTTATCTAGTACCTGTAGCACAAGCTCTGCTTAGCTAGGACCTAGATAACACTGTGTGAATTTTACGGCAATATTTATTTATTAATACCTAAAGAAAATTACATCAAATAATATAATTAAATTAAAACTAGTAATTGAAACAATTGAGCTGTAGACTGTTGCAAACGATCTACAGGTAGCTCAACTGATCCATATCAATAATAATTCATTAATTTATTATTTATTACTTATCTTGATATTTATTTATTAAGCAAATTAATGAAATGTTTTATTAAGAATTGTAGTAACTGCTAATAACAATTACCTTCAGATTAAAATATTCCAATAAATTTTCTCGTCCTTAGGCTTATGTCTAGACAGTAACTTTTACTAGCACTGACTAACAAAATTAATTAAACGGTTTTAGTGTCTTTCAAAGTTTATTTGAGTTTAACGTACCGTCTCTTTTTAATTAGAAAACATAATTAATTTGTTTATTAATTTACAATTATTAAATAATCGACCTTCCGGTCAAAGTTGAGTAGGTAATAGTATAGCACAGATTTATAAGTATAGTACTAAAGTATAGTATAGGTAGGTAACTTGACAAGTAAACTGTCATGTTCTCAAAACCTTTTTCAGTTTTCGTTTGTCAGTTTTGTTATTTCGTAATCAAGCACAAAAACAGTGAGTATACAATAACTATCTCGATCGTCTGTAGAAGCATAGATAAATTAAACACGTAGAAGTTTTTAAATATTCACAATTAAAATAAGTAAACTGAAAACTATCACCGTACACGCAGAATTGTGCAAAACTTTTGCACGAAAACGTTGCTTGTATTTAATCATTTTTACTTGTGTATTTACATAGGGAAGATAACTAAAATAATAATGATTGAAAGAAACATAGAAATACATATTAATGCAAGTTTCTTTAGTGATCAGTATAAATTAAACCTATCATACCATTGGTTTTCACCTAAACGTCAAATAATTCCGTCATCTCTTGTATGGAAACGACGTTGAAGGACAGGATGGAACGTCCACACGGCTCCATCACACGAGCACCAGCAAGGGATGGACGTAACATGCTAATGCAATGTTCATATCATTTACACGTCTACTCACGTCAATATTAGACATAGCTCAAAGAGTTACCTAGATGAAGTGGCTACTGCATCTTCAGCAGTGTTCATTATTATCTACTGAAGCACCAAAAAACCATGTTGGCGTTTACCCCAATAACATGGTAAAGGTTGTGAAGAATAGCCGGTTTCAAAATCAGATCGTATTAGCGTGAAATACAAGTATTTTTGCTGTTTTTAAAATTTTCTGGGTTCAACAAGGAATTAAAATAGTTTGAAAGTATTTAGTTTTCTGCGACATCCCCGCGAATCGTACCTATGCCTTTTTTTATGAACCATAAAGGCCGGAAAGAATACAAACGTATCTGGGCGGTAAGCTGAAGACAGGGCACTTTGTCGCTCACCCTAAGGACTATTTAACATGTTATTATCCATACATTACGATAATTAATTATCATTTATATTTATATCTTTGGTTAGGAGCCGTATTTTCACGTTTGATAGATAAATAAGCGATCGAAAAGATGAATTTCGTTGTTTTCACGTGACAAACGTTTTTCGTCTATGAAATGTGCATATTGTGTGAAAAATTTTCGGTCTCTTGCTTTAGTTAAAAGCAATAGACTAAACTCTTCTAGTGATATCATTAATAGCATAGTTTTAAGATTCCCAACAATAAAATGCAAGTCTGTACCTGCACTAAAGGGTGTCTAGATATATGTATCTATTTTTGTATTCATTTCTGAGATTATAGATCCAGTTTTATATTTCCTTTTACATCATACCTCCAGTAAACTATAACCAGAGTAAGTTTAAAATACATTTCAATAAACATAAGATATCGATACAACGCCAATAGCTGTTAATTTATAAGCGATAAGTTTTGGGAAGTGCTCAGCAGGGCCAATAAATATTATGGGAACATTCATTAATAGGTGACTGGCGGCCAGTGACTGACAAACGGTGCCTCTACCCCCATCCACCCAGCCCATCAGTCCACCACCCGCCACCACCAGGTGTAAAACTGCCCGGTCACGGAAGCACAGACATGCAATGCGGCTAATACGCTTTTATTATTAGGGTTCCGGTGCCAAATGGCTAAAACGAAACACTTACAATTGCGGTATGGCCATCTAGACTAATTCTAAGTTTATGTAGGGTCTAAGTCTTCGGACGTGGCCGTGTACCACGTGTACCATAATATCTTCTTCAGCAGTTTTGGCCGTATAATGCAGTTTTTTTTGTGTACGTTGCATAGATGACCCAAATATAGAAAATAAAAGTAAAGTCACATTCAAACAAATATCGTACCATCTAAGATAGAAATAAATGGTAAATATTTATGTAGTAAAAGAGTCGGCACAAATCGAATAGCGGCGGAACCCTTTCAGTGTGCGTGGTCGAACACGCTCTTGATGGTCGGTATTACAACTAAATGTATTTCTCTTCCATCCCTCTATGTTGACCCCTCTAGGATGACCCATGAATATTCATACGGTGATTTTTTAACAGGGCCGTCGGATAATTGGAAGGTATGACCAATGCAGATTTAATAAGTAGACAAGCATTCAGTGCTTTTATGTTTTGAGGTTTTGACTCATAACATAACCTACTTGATTTATAACCCTTTTGATCAAACGTTCTGGTTAACAACCTTCTAAATAGGTCTATAGGTATCTCAAAAACAACGCAACATTTAAAAACTTCATGGTACATTCCGAATACGTTTATGAGTCGATAGCACATAGGTTTTTGTGAATGAATTTCTAATGTCACATGAGGTCACAACTAAAGAGACACGAGAGAAATACGCACATGTTGTTTGATGTGTGTCAAATATAATATTAATTGCAAGCTTTATAAAAATGCCGTCGTGTGTACTCAAATCTTGCAAAAACAACATTAAAAAGTCGAATAAATCTAATGGAATTACGTATCATCAGTAAGTACCAATTTACTTTATATAAATTCAAATTAATCACAGGTTTTTTTTTCATTCACATTTTTGAGACACATTTTTTAGCTTCACGTCCACAGATCTCTCAATGTAGTCAACTCAAGTGATAAAAGATAACTATTATGCAACTTAGAAACTAGACTAAATGATGCTAATTATAAATTAATTTTCTAAGGCTTCCTTCACTAGAGGTGAGACGCGAAGAGTGGATTGAAGTTATTCGCTTAGAGAGGGGCCAGCCGCAGTGGACACCTACGAAGCATACCAGGATATGCTCTGCTCACTTCAGAGACGAAGACAAGTATACTGCCTCTGGTCGGATATTCATCAGCAAATGTGCTGTTCCTGTTTTGCCTGATCATATTTACGAGGCAAGCACACCTATAGTTATCTAAGCGTAAATTAAAGTAATTTTTCAATGCATCCTTTAGTGGTTATCAAGGTAAAGGATTTAGTTTTTTTGAGTTGTATTCTAAATTACAGTTTGCATTATTGTTCAAGACATTAACTAGCTAGGTACCATAACTAAAGTGCCTGTTAAGGATCTATTATGAAAGCATTTGTGAGTGAAGAACCTTATTACAGAATCTGCAACAACAGTTTTCATGGACTCAGCCGCAAGTTGAATTCGATATCAAAAGAGAAAAGTCTAGCTCTCCGGTTGAAGATACCATGAGAGAAAAGTCTAGTTCGCCGACTGAAGAACACATGAAAGAAAATTTTAGCTCGCAGAATGAAGAACTGGACTTGAGCACTTTGCTAAACGGTCGCATTCAGCAGCTTATGATACAAAAGATGACCTTGCTAAAAATCTGCCAATCGCTCAAGAAGAGGTGTCAGAGGCTCCAGGGAAAATTACTTTGCATGAAACTGAAAGCTGAAGCGCGAGCCATGAAACGTAACGTCGTCGGCCAAGGTGTCTTAGGAAAGAAGCTTATATCCTGGATGGACAGTGAAATCTTCGGCATATAAAATGAATACATCATACATTAGAACCTTCATCAATGATGAAACCTACGCCAAGCATAAAACTAGTACTTTGTAAGTGAACTTTGTCAATTCCGAGTAAAAAAATGGTTCATAATATCACTTTCATGTCTACTTTCTGCAAATCACGTTACTAATAACTTGAAAGCTTATATCACGAGTAGCTAGGTACCTAATACAGGAAAAGTGCCTGGAGCGTCAACTTTAGTGCTTTCCTAATGTGACCACTTATCTTTATACTATCTGCATGAAACGTATCAGGCAGACTGAACTTGGTTAGGTAAAAAGGCGCGGTCGCTTAGAAAACAGGTTTGTAGCGTATCGCTAGATTTCTGTCTATATTTTTTTACATTTTTTCGCAAAATCAGTGAGCATAAGCTATAGAGTAAGGATAGTACAGCAAAGAACGTTAAAAATGGTGCAAACGAGTATTTTGAAAACAAGGTTTTTGTGATTAAAGTGCGTTTCTCTTGCACTCAGGGTTCTTTATTATAATTATGTATTTTTATTTTATATTTTTTTAATAAATAAGTTATGCTGGACAATTCACACAGCATTATCTAGCTCACAGCAGAGCTTGTGTTATGGGCACTAGATAAACTGATATACATTATGTATGTAATGTATAATATCTATAGGTACATACATTCATCATCCTCCTCAACAGCTTATAATAATCCACTGCTGGACGCAGGCCTCCCACTCAAAAGCGCCTCATACATACATTACATAGATAGTTATATTTTATTATACATAGAAAACGACCAAAACACCAGGAGCAAATACATGCAGATCGTACATCGGGAATCGAATCCGCAACCTCCTGCGTAGTAGGCGGACCTTCGCCCACCGTGCCACAGAGCTCGTCGGGGTAATCTCTAAGAAACCTCATTTTTATACCTTATGAAAATCGGAGCAGCTGTGGATGCTTTGAGTACCTATAAAAGAGGATCACACTTGAAATTTTTATTACCTACAAACATAAAATTTTCTTTTATTTTTGTTATTAAGAATGTAAATGTATTTTGGAAATAATATTCTGCTACTGCCTACCGCGGATACCACGTTTTCTTTTCACATTCTGTCTACTGCTATTATTATAGTATTATTAAAATATGGGCTTGTACTATAATAGCTCTATGCTGTCCACTAACTCTCGAATAGGTGTAATACCAAAAAATAACAATACCTACAGGGTCTTACAAACGAACTTTGCCTGGACAAGTGGACAGGTACCTGGAGAGTAGGTATCTAGTGCATTTGTAGGTACTTGTCAGTGACTAAAATATAGGTGGCTAAAGACCGCTCACCGTAAGATGTCCCCCTGTCTTGGGAAAGATTCTTCCCAAGGCAGGGGACATCTTACGGTGAACGGTCTGATAGTGAAAATGTTTTTAACTATACTCCGTAAACGTATTTGTAGTATATCTATGCACGACTATGAAGTTCCCTAATTGTTGACAGGTGAGTGATTGTAGAATTAATGACAGATTTAAGTATGACAGACCGAGATGCGAATTTGTCGTCTCGAAAAATATGTATTGTGGGGGTACAAGGGAGACTCCAAGATCTTGTCTCCCCAACTAGGCTCTGGTGAAAATATCAACATTCTTCATAACTTGAAAACTCATATTTTACTATTATTTTCCATTACTTGACACTGGCAGAAAAGAGTCCAACCAGACTCATATTGCCATTAACAAAGAATCATCATCATCATCATTATGTATTGTGGTCTTACGTTCTTACTTATAAAGTTTCGATGTTTTCGAGCCGACATATTATGTATCTAACCAAGATTATTTACCATGAAAATTGTATAAAATTTATAGTTTACCACAGTGTAGACAGATTGAGTATCTGTCTTACTTTTTATCACGAGAAAGAGTGAAATGCTGCGTGAAGAGGACAGTAGCAAATAACACCATTTAACTCGTATTCTAGTGAATATTCTGATTCAAAATTTACTGTCATTTAAAAGCCTGGATAAATTCTGTAACATATATTCTCTTTGTTCTGTAAGACTTTACAAAATGTTGAGCAACAAAATCGATGACCACTTCTTCATAATCAAAATCGACTGTCATAACAAATCGAATCGATAAAGGATAGGGACAGATTGTTGATTCTCGGTCTATAGAAAAAAAATAGTTTCATGGAATAAGTAAGGCTTTACGTTTTCCAAGGGCAGGAATAGGCTGCTTAAACCTAAGTTGGTGTAAATGCAGTCGGTGCTCTGCTCCAATCCACTCAGATAACCGTGTTGTCGGAAGTGTTTAGCTTTTACAAGTAGTACTTTACTTTCAAATTAAAATTAAAAGTAATTTTCCAGCTTAGTTACTCTGCTTATGATAATCTATAAAATCTTTAATCTCTTGAAAACATAATTAGGTTTCTATACTTATTTTCCTCTGGTCTTACTTAAGCTTATTACAAAATTTAAAGATTCTTTTATATTATTGCATAGAAAAGAAGCAATTAGGCAGGTATTATAGCTCATTATAGGGTTGCAAAGTGTCACTTTTTAAGTATACAAAACTCACAGAATGATTTTTTTTATAAATGCGACGCAAATTCCCAAAGTCACACACCAAAAACATCCCCATAAGCAAACACATTTGTTAGCTACTTCATTTTTTGTAGCCACAAGCTACCCTTCCGTTCCACCCCTGTTGTCACGTTTACCCAAAATTATGGGAAATGTCAACATTACTCAAATTACGGGTACCTTCCAGTGTTCAATTAAGCGCCGCAGTGGGATTATACAACAAATTAAAGAAATTAATATAATAGGTATCAACACCAACTGAACGTGAACTTATGACAAAGCTTTTAAAAAACTAACAAAAAAAACTCTTTTTTAACTTATTAAAGTAAAAATAAAATAAATATGTAAATGACATTTACTAACTAGGAGATCCATATTAATAATTTAAGATAATTAAAATTCAAAAGTAACTCTGTCTGTCTGTTACCTTTTCAAGTCTAATCTAAGTCTAAATGGCTGCACGGATCTCAATAAAATTTGGTAGGCAGGTATATGACATCCCGTGGACGGACATAGGAATCCGCGGAAAGCAGCTTGTGTTAAGGGGGTCGAAATATGACGCCATTTTCTGAAAAGGACAGGCATAGGATTTCGTGTTTGAAGGAGCGGGACATAGCAGAGTGGCGTTAGCTCAAAAATCAAGTTTTTGTTGATTATCTATTCATTAAGACATTTGTTTGCAAAAATATGCCAAAGGTGCCCTGGGTATTCTTTTATTTAATATGGTGATGAAAATAATGATAGACTATTCATCATCATCATCATCAGCCTACATTAGTCCACTGCTGGACATAGGCCTCCCCTAATGAGCGCCATAGCGCCCTGTCTTCAGCTTGCCGCATCCAGCATCTGCCAGCAGTCTTTCGCAGATCGTCAATCATTTCGTAATCGTTAATTGAGTGATTACAATGTCTGAAAACTAACGTTCGATTATCTTAAACTTACTTTACAAAAGTACAAACATGTATTTCTATCAGAAAATACAGTCGTACACCTTATAATATCGACCCTTTATAACTTCGCTTGACGCAATGGCATACCAAGAAACCTTACAATAGAACCGAAAATACTATATAATCTTTACCTATTTAAATAGATAATTTGGCTAACCTACCCCCCTCTTGCGTGGGCGGGGTGTTGCCCTATCGATCGTGGAAAGCCGCCCGCCCTCCGCCCGCCCTATGGCCGCCCAGCGATAAATACTCCACTCGGTGCCGATGTAGGTTCAGCTATAAAACGTTATTACTATTACTTATTGTCGCCATAAGTTTTAGTAGGCACCATCACGAAAAAAATGTTGTTACTTTGTTGAATAAATATTTTGATAAAATACCTGTCTAAAATTTAGGTAAATTTGTTTGTACCTTCACGCTCTAACCTCGATAGGAGACCACTGACTGTTGGAGGGTAAAGACATCTTGTTTCAAGGTTTGCACAATGTTGCAGCGATTCTATTGTAATCAAGTCAAGCACACATAAATATTTAATACCACAGCACAGTCAAGATAAAGCTTTCAAATTGTATCAGTACTACACCGCTAGAGGAACGGTGTACGCCTGTTATTTGGACCTGTCCAAGGCATTCGACCTGGTTTCGTATGACTTGCTTTGGAAGAAGCTGGCGCTAGCTAGTGTAAAATAGATTTGTAAGTTTTTTACCTTGTAAGTCTTGCAGGACCCTAAATATCCCGAGTCGAGAGAGTAAAAGTCCCATGAACCGTAATAGGTAGTAGACAGTTGAAATTCCTTCCACGATTAAGTAATCTGGTGACTGCGTCACCACGCTAGAGGAACGGTGTACGCCTGTTATTTGGACCTGTCCAAGGCATTCGACCTGGTTTCCTATGACTTGCTTTGGAAGAAGCTGGCGCTAGCTAGTGTTAAATAGATTTGTGAGTTTTTTACCTTGTAAGTCTTGCAGGCCTCTAAATATCCCGAGTCGAGAGAGCAAAAGTCCCATGAACCGTAATAGGTAGTAGACAGTTAAAATTACTTCCACGATAAAGTAATCACTTTTAGCTTTTTTCAAAAATCTGACTTTTTGGGTTCCTGCAGCTATTTATGATAATACCGAACCCTCCGTATGCGAGTCGACTCGAACTTGGTCGATTTTATTAAACTTTGTCGTGGAGCTGAGAGCTTTTGACACGAAATAAGCTCAAACCACTTTTCGTCGTCATTATGAAACAATATTGTTCTGAATGTAAAATTAATAACCTTGTGTATTCAAATTCGACGACCGTTATTCCTCTTAAATCGCATCTCGGAGTTTGCTAAGAACACAGCTTATTTAATTGTACCCATTGTACACTTTGCTCAAACTAACTTGCGTAGGCGGTGCTAGGCTGATTATTCACGAGGCGACTTTAAGAACGGCGTCAAGTCGTGTATATCTGTCATGTCTCTTTTGCGTTGGTATATTTCAAAGCTTTTCGGGCTTTGTAATCACGTAGAGGCATTTGTTCAATCAAACCCAGAAGCCTTGACCGTCAAAAGTGACCAAGAGGCTTTCTTCCGATTTGCAGGTCACAGAGCTATAGCGGATCAGTTAAAGTTATTATTAAAGTAAGCTATGAGCCGTGTGGTACCGGCTTCGAATTCGCAACACCCCAACTCTTCTCATGGGTGTCGTTAGAGGCGAGTAAGGGACATACACCGGGGGGCGGGCAGCAGCGCCTCTTGCAGAGTAGATCTACCACCGTACTGCGATCCACAACCCCCATGCCTCGCGTTATGGGCATTGCTCTTCATGAGATACAACATCAGGGGAGGCCTGCGTCCAGCAGTGAACCATTATAAGCTGTTGATGAGGTTGAGGAAAGTTATTAACGCGTTGACAGCGCCAGGTAACTCAGAAGAACGACCTGGCGAAAAGTGCGTCGATGCTTCAATGGTTTTAACATGCACATTCGTTTTTATTTTTTTTAGCTTATGTCAGAAGAGAATAATAACATTGTCAGTCTCGTGAGTGGCCAGCTTTACGGCACGCACTGATGGGATGGGTGGCACGAGGCGGCATTATGGAAATGGAGCGCGCGAGCTCGGCAAACAATACCGTAACGGTGCCCTGCTAATTTTTATTCTTTCGTATGAAGACTATCATTCAAAAGGTATTATTTCGTATGACAGGATCAGAGTGTGTCACTGATTACTAGGGACAGGACGGAAATTATCAAATGGAATGTAACTTATATCAAAAGAAAGGGTAATATCATAAAGAAATAATTCACTTTAGCAGCTGTGAAGGGATCGCCATTAAATTTAGCATTAAGAAGGAACCTAGTTTTGATAGCGCATAGAAACAATGTATAAAAGAATCGATAGGTATTTGTTGAGAATATCCCGTATATAGTCTTATTTGGAGGAGAAACCAGTATTACAAAGTTCTGGGCCCTTACGGCGATTCTTAAATCGCCGTTCTCAAGGCCTTAGCCTTGAGACCTTTATAAAGAATGTATTTTGTACGAAAGAACCTATAGACAGGTTCCGTGTGT
This sequence comes from Eupithecia vulgata, assembly GCA_946478455.1. Classification (NCBI taxonomy): domain Eukaryota; kingdom Metazoa; phylum Arthropoda; class Insecta; order Lepidoptera; family Geometridae; genus Eupithecia; species Eupithecia vulgata. The sequence goes on along the minus strand of OX297859.1, from coordinate 13,607,983 downwards.
TCCTACAAAGAAATGTAATAGGGTACAATCTTCTTTACAAGAAGACTAAAATATCGTAATATAATATTTTTCTTTAGTAGGGTATATCTGTAAAGTATATCTGTGCACGATGACAGCAAACATGCCTTAGCTTTAGGTAGGTGCATAATAAATTCACTAACTTTCACTCCTCATGTTCCTTTGTTCAGCCTGATCATATTTCGAGAAAATAGTACAAACTACAAAGTAGACGGTTAGACAAAGTAAGAAATTCATTCAGCAGGTAGATATTCTACTATCTATCTATCCTACTTCATTTGCTGATAGATTGGTATGTTAGACTAGGAGTTTTGCTTTGATGGCTGACCTTATAAAAACAGTCAAAAAAAAATTCTTTTTCTGTTTTTATAAGGTAATACTCTAATAAGCTAATAATTCAATTTTTTAAACCTTTTGGTTTAGGACAAAATTTAATTAATAGTTGGTTAGTTTTATAGTTGTATTGGGTCTAAAAACTACTTTAAAACGCAATAAACTTTCACAAACCCAGTTAATGCTTTAATTAAACCTGAGAGGTAATCAAATTTCATAGAAACTTTGAACTAGTTGAACATAACTTATTTTGTGATTGTGAAATGCGATCATTAGTTGACAATATTACTGAAATCCGTAGTCCACTTCATTTACTTAGTACAAAACTTAGTACGAAGTAAATGAAGTGGACTATTCAACTATCCACTTGCTCTATCAAATAATAACAATAATCCATTAGATTTGAGATAGAATCTAGCAAGTGCGTTTCATCACAGGCCACTGCGAATCTACGGGTGGCGTTCTTTTGTTGCACAACGACTGTTTGCTCACAACCGGGCGGGGTAGACCAGCCACGGTGGCGACCACTATCGCTGGCGACCACTTGCAGTGGCAACCCTTTGGTACCACCGGTTTTGGTAGAGCCTGTTCTACGTGCGACATCTTTTACGTGATTCCCCTCAGCTAGTGCCACAGATAAACGATGTATTACTACCTACTAGTGCGCACTGTTGGTAGCAATAGTTATCTAGTAGGTTTTGTTGTGTAGAAAAGTCAATGTTTCAATGTCGGTGGAGTTAGGCCGATCTGACGTGAGATGGTCCTTTCTTGGAGGTTATAAAATTTCCGATGCAGCAACCAACAAACATAAAGTTGTGACCAAAGCTAGATCATTGTGAGATGACGATCATGACGACCTCTGTGGCGCGGTGGGCAAAGGTCTGCCTGCGACGCAGGAGATTGCGGGTTCGATTCCCGCCTCGGGACAAATGTGTGTACGATCTGCAGACATTGGTTCAGGGTGTTCTGGTCGTTTTCTATATATAATAAAAAATATCTATGTGTGTATTGTATTGTATTATGTATATCAGCTATCTAGTAGCAATAACACAAGCTCTGCTTAGCTTGGGGCTAGATAATGCTGTGTGAATTGTCCAGCATTATTTATTTATTTATTTATTGTGCGAGAATAGCTCAATCTGGATAACCGACAACCTGCCCTTAGCTTTTTATTATTTAGCTCTACCACTTCTAGTTCATCTTTTACGTCTGTGCTTTACTGGTGTTCTGTGAACCGCCGTAGAGTGCACTAACTGAACGAATGTTGGCAAGACGGCAGCCTTAGGCCTTAGTGCCTATCTGTAAAGGTACTTATTGCCTAAACTTAACTATGCGTGTAGCACCTATAGGTAGGTATCAATTGCACCGCCTTAACCGGGCTGGAAAAGTTATCACGACCGATTATGCAACTTGTTTTTCCGCTCGCGTTTTTGGACTTTTGTTAGATTATGTGTATTTACACTTGTCTGCGTGCATTGTATTCAATTGTGTCTTTTGGCTTCAAGACTGCAGGGATCAAGCTTGAGAGGAGTAGCATACCTACCTACCCTCATAATAATAATTGTGGCGCGGTGGGCGAAGTTCCGCCTGCGACACAGGAGGTTGCAGGTTCAATTTTCACATCAAGGCAAATGTTCGTAAGATCTGCAGATACTTGTTCCATGTGTTTTGGTCGTTTTCTAAGTGTAGTAAAAAATTTATATCTGTGTATTGCATATCAGTTATCTAGTACCCTTATCTCAAGCTCTGCTTAAATTGGGACTAGATAATCTTGTGAGCGTTCATTGTCTAGCATTATTTATTATAATAATTAATCTTAGGCTGTAGCGTCATGTATCCACTGTCATAACAATGATACTCACGATCTTAGACAATTTAACCGTTACTTTGTCAAAGCTCACGATGGACACTTTGTGTTGCAAAATATTTTTAACAAAAAGTAACTTCCGGTTTATATGCACTATTTTATAGTAAAGACTCTTTGATGGTGCAAGGTCACCAGATTTATCCACAGGGGAAGATCTGGTGCTCTTCCAGATACATCCAGTGCGCCAGTTGCAGGCCAAATTGCATGACAGCTCCTTGCGCGTGCCTTGTCATTGTGTGTGTATACTCTAACTGGCATACCTGTATCTGGCAAGTACACACATCAACATTGTCTAAGGATATTCAACATTTTGTTGACTTTAAAAACTGAAAATAAGTTCTTTAGAAAACTAGGTATTATGGCAAGAATTTTTATTTTTATTCCAACTTTTGAAAAGGGAACAAAAGAGGTTTAATTCCATATATAAACTTTTTCTAAAAAGCAAATAGTTTAGTAGTAGTAAGCAAATCATTTCAATAAATGGAATATCCCCAGACAATGTTGATGTGTGGAGATTGAAAAGAACTGACAATGTTGATGTGTGTAGATTGAAAAGAACTGACAATGTTGATGTATGTAGATTGAAAAGAACTGACAATGTTGATGTGTGGAGATTGAAAAGAACTGACAATGTTGATGTGTGTAGATTGAAAAGAACTGACAATGTTGATGTATGTAGATTGAAAAGAACTGACAATGTTGATGTGTGGAGATTGAAAAGAACTGACAATGTTGATGTGTGTAGATTGAAAAGAACTGACAATGTTGATGTGTGTAGATTGAAAAGAACTGACAATGTTGATGTATGTAGATTGAAAAGAACTGACAATGTTGATGTATGTAGATTGAAAAGAACTGACAATGTTGATGTGTGGAGATTGAAAAGAACTGACAATGTTGATGTATGTAGATTGAAAAGAACTGACAATGTTGATGTATGTAGATTGAAAAGAACTGACAATGTTGATGTGTGGAGATTGAAAAGAACTGACAATGTTGATGTGTGTAGATTGAAAAGAACTGACAATGTTGATGTGTGTAGATTGAAAAGAACTGACAATGTTGATGTATGTAGATTGAAAAGAACTGACAATGTTGATGTATGTAGATTGAAAAGAACTGACAATGTTGATGTGCGAAGAAGAATTTGATTTACTAGCATGCAATATAAAAAAACGGTACGTGTAAACACCAGCTACATCTACAGGCAGGCCAGTAGGTAGCAGATGAGTTGTCGTCGTTGCTGCACCTCTTTTTTCTGACCCGTGTCGACTTGACACGTCAAATAGAATGAAAGTTGAGCCAGCTAGTCATGTTTCGTACGTCTTTGAGATACAGGCATGCAAGAACGCAAATTGCATGGCATAACTTGCAATTAACAATTTCATACCCTTGAGCTAACTGCAGACTGTTGCAAACAATCTACAGGTAGCTCAACTGATCCATATCAATACCAGTCGGATGCGTGCCCAAGACACAGGGTGCATTGCCCCGCTGTATGGCAATGCTGATGCGCTGTGCCAGATGCTCACCAGCTCTCGGGTTACGCGTCGCTTTGATCACACGATCTGATAATTTTTTGAAAACCCGGAGAGCCTCTGTACCCCACGGCGCCAGCATCCGAAGAACTTTGGACAGATCGCGAGCTTTCTGCCGAGGAAGAGTGTTAGGGATTGTATTGAAGTGTAAGTCGGCGGCCACGCCCCTGCCTGCGCGTTTCGGTGAGGCTGGGCAGTGAATGCGATAATGTACCTATTCACTGTGTGATTGATTACTTAAATTTATAATACTAAACTAACTTAAGAACTTTATTAGTATTATACACCCACATGCCCCTAACTGGCATGCTCACTACAGTTCAGCTTTAATTAATTAGATAATTGAAGATATCAGCATCTAAGACAACTTTTATCAAAATCGTGGTCACACCGCACTGCATCAAGCTGCCATCCGTACCACTAACACTTAGAGCAACAAGTTGACTGTCAGATCTAGTATAGAAGAGATCTGTGGCGATTGCTCAAGCAAGTCTAGCCGCACTGGAGGAGCTGGGTACCTACTTCGCAATCGTTCGATCCGCAAAGGTCAGGGAAGGAATTCGCTCGGTCCGGCGCTTGCAACACCCGCGCACTGCTCCAAAGAGGTTCATGAACCAGGTGCATTTATCAATATTATGCCGATTAGTTCATACAAAAGTAGGTATTCTCTTTTTGCTCCCTCAACAGGTGTGTTTTATATCGCTGATGAGAAAACTGATGTACGATTTGCGATACAAGTAGCAAAATGTTGAAAATAATTTAGAATTTTATTCGCTTGCTGCCTTGCGAATGGGTTTCTAACGGTTTTATGTTGATTAGTTAAGTTCTATCGTGCAGTATCTAAGAAGTACCTAATAATTAATTTATAAATCTAATCAACATCCCACATAAGAGATTATCGTTTCGATGGTTATGATTATGAACCACAAGTAAAATTTACCACTAGGTACCTATTATTAATGATAAATAACTACTAAAAACTTGACTTTCTGGAAAATTCCATTTCTTTTACCAGACATAAATAGACCTTCGATTGTAATGGAACTACATATTCGACTGTAAGCAGTACTTTCTCTATGAAAGTTGACTTATGAAACAAATAGGGTGATAAATATCGACTTGAAATGATGCCAAATGTCAAATGAAAACCGCAAAACCTTCGGAAGTTAGACCGTGGTCAGACAATAAAATATTACGCGGGTTACTCGTACACCTTTCTCCGACTAATGTAACCGGCGCGGTCTTGAGGGGTATCTAAAAGTTATAATATTACAATACTAGCCTGCAGCTTTGCACATGTTTTTTAGGAATAACATGTAGCCAGTATGTTCAAATTCAAGATCTTAAGACGGTGGTATGCGTCAAACTAGCGCCGCGCCGCCACCTTCTTTTATTTTGTTACTACGTTGAATATGGAAATTTCAAAAAGCCAACCTATAGTTTGTGATACGTATATAAGCTTTTTTTCACGCCTCTATAATAGTTACCTATATTCTATTATGTTTAGTCAGAATATCGAAGTTGCCCTTGGTGGCCACCAATATCTATTTTCGATTAAAAACTAAATAGAATAAAACTATTCGAGAGGCCTTATAAAATTAATAATAATAATCGATTCAATAAAACATTTAGGCACATACCCTATTGTCCAACATTATTTATTTATTTATTTACGGATTCAAGTAAAAAGCTTTTTAAAGACGAGCTTTTATTAATCATCCCGGACCAAAATTCTTGGAAAGACAAATCCAACGAACTCCAACCTGAAAACAAAACCTTCTGTCTCCATCAGCAGACCAGCTCGATGGTACCATGACATTGCATTGTCACAGAACTTACAAAAATATGTCTTTCAGCTTAATCAGTTCAGGATAATCTCATCATCATCCTCATCTCAACAGCCTATAATGGTCCACCGCTAGACATAGGTCCCTCCTGATTTTTTATCTCATGGGGGGTAATGCCCAGTTCAGGATACCTACCTGGTCTAAAATACAGTTACAAAATTAAACAAAAAAAACCGGCCAAGTAGATTAAAAGCTTGTAGAAAGCTGTAGGTATGCTGTAGAGGTGGGTCACTATAATGCACGACAATTTATTGCACGGCCGAATAATGTACACCTTGATAATCCGTGTCAAAACCTACTATGACACGGATTATCAAGGTGTACATTATTCGCCTGTACAATAAATTGTCGTGCATTATAGTGACCCGTAGAGGTGGGCTACATTTTCGTTTTGACAGTTGGTTTCAGATAGAACTCAGGCTGAGAATTACTCTGAGACCAAATAGGTACCTATACATATAAACCTATTTGGTCTCATTAATTCAGTCGGACAGACATACCTAATTAATATATAAATAACTAGCGGTCCGCCCGCTTCCTAACAGCAAAATAATTATTGAAATCGGTCCAGTCGTTTTTAAATTTATTCGTAACATACAAAAATACAAATGTTTCCGCTCTATGATATTAGTGAAGATATTTATATATAAACTAATATTTATATAATTAGATATATATATATACAGGGTTATTGGTAAATTAGTAACATTACGTGAACTGAAGTTTCTGCCCATCATCACAAACACATTTGTGAAGACGCCGGGTCTTAATTCTCAATCTAAGTATAGTGGTAATAAGTACTCCTCTCGATTCAATATTGTTTGTTAAAGAGGTTTTATTTGAAACTTAACTTAAAAACGACCCTGAATCAACAGTGGGTATGGGATTGGAAGATCGGTCTTTTGTAACTGGTGGGGTTCCAGACTAAGGTGTTTCTTCATATAATATCAGAGGTGATTTGTAATCTTTTTTAAGAATTAAGATCTAACGTCTTCACGAACGTGTAAGTACGTGATGATGGGCAGAACCTGCAGTTTACGTAGTGTTACTAATTTACCAATAACACTGTGTACAGGATGTGTCAAGACCACTACAACAAAAAGGGGGGTGGTGCAGCACCCCAAAACAAAACCAATAAAAAAAGCGTTGTCCGAAAAAACAATTCTAGCTGGAGATGTAAATTTTTAAAGATTGTTATTTGTTTTGCTAGCCAGCAATGTACACGTAAGTTTGCTAAACCACGGCGGCTGCGCGGATATCAGCTGTGCGGGCGCGGTTAGTGTTTTGGAATACATTGCTGCTTTTTTATTTTATTAATGTTTTGATTATTTAAATTACATAATTAGGTAGATATGCTCTTATAGTGTTGTGCTTTGGGTATGTACCTAGAAAAAATAAAAGAATGTTCATGGCATAATTTTTCGCGGTATTTTTCGCTAAATATTTTCAAAATCATGGTCTGATTGCACCCCCCAGTTTTCGGTAGTAGTCTTGACACAAACTGTATAATATATATGTAAGTATTAGATAATATACATAGCCCTAGATACCATTTATAGGTATCATTAAACAGGTAGGTACAAACACTGATAAAAATAACCCCTCCCACATTTTTAGATAAACAATTGAATGGCAAACAGAGATTATTGGACAAAGCCAGCGCTAGTCGATATCTATACGTAAATTTACATACTTTCTTATCACGAGTGAACTAATAGGAAATTACTTAACACATATGTGGAGGAAGAAATATAAGTATAGGATTAGAATGTTACAATTTTCTTACTAAAGATGTCGCTTTAAAGTTTTTACTGAACGATACACGATTATTAGATTCCTTACCCAAAGGGTAAAACGGGACTTATTAACCCTATTACTAAGACTCCGCTGTCCGTCCGTCCGTATGTCTGTTCGTTTATGTACTGTGATAGTTAGACAGTTGAAATTATCACAGATGATGAATTTCTTTTGCCGCTATAACATAAAATACTTACTAAAAACAGTATCAAATAAATATTTAAAGGGCAAAAACAAACGAAATCAATATGCTGTTTTTATAGATAATGTACGGAACACTTCGCGCGAGCCCGATTCGCACTTGGCCGTTTTTTTTTATAATTTGATTCCGCTAGGTTCCCCTTTTTTTTCGGAGAACAAAAAGTTTTACTCGCTTTATAAAATAACTAATAACCATTGATTTTCATATCGATCATCCTCAGACCATATTACTTAATAATGGCATAAGCGTAAATTAGTTTTTTTTATTAATTGTTTCTAAAACTAATATTTACACTTACATCTATTTTCTAAAAATCTAAGCCGTCACCAGAAAGCAGAGTGCCTAGAATGCTGGCAGCATTACCACGTTGAATGGCAATGCTAATTCGTTGACCGAAATAAAAGCCAGTATTCCGATCACCTGTGGATTCTATTAAGAGTTTTGTAACATCTTTCTGTATGGCATAAGTAATAATGACAGTAACAAATAATATATGTTTATTATATATGCAGGGCCTCGCAGTTTCCGTTCCCGTGGGAGTTTCAGGTTAAAATATAACCTAGCTGCTAATACAGACTATAATCTATCTCTGTGCCAAATTCCATCCCAATCCGTTCATCCGTTCCGACGTGATTGAGCAACAAACACCCATCTATCCATCCATCTAAACTTTCGCATTTATAATAATTTATAAAATTAGGTGATTTGCGCTTGTAGTCGCCCACCTAGGGAATGCACCTTACCTGGCCCGCTAAACTAAGCAGGATAAATCATGGAAACATCTCAAATTGAAACAGTGTCACTGTGTATAAATAAGCACATAAATCATTTGTCAGTGCTAAGCGATAGGAACTGGCAACAATACTGTCACAGGTTAAAATTATACTCGGGAGTACGCTTACGTGTCACTCCATCCAAAGCCAGAGCTCCAGATTCGGTATAGGAAAAGTAAAAGTAAAGTAAAAGCAAATGATACAAAATAATTATCCTTAATAGATAAACTTAAACCTAAAACACACGAAAAAGTTAATTTTGAATGAATGAAAATAATCAAGAAAATGAGCATTCAAATATTATGCGCTCTAACTTTTTACATTTAGATATACTTTATAGTGAAAAATGACTTCCCACAAGGTTCAAACGAGTGCCCCGCGAGCTGTCTGTCATCAGATGAGGTCAATAAATAATAAAATTAAATAAATAATGCTGGACAAGCTAAGCAGAGCTTGTGTTATGGGTACTAGATAACTGATATACATAATAGACATTACATGGATAGATATTTTTAATTATACATAGTTAACGACCAGAATACCCTGAACAAATGTCTGCAGATAGTTCAAACATTTGTGCCGAGGCGGGAATCCAACCCACAACCTCCTGCGCCGCAGGCAGACCTTCGCCCACCGCGCCACAGAGGTCGTAAAGTCCATATTTTAATGCACATATTGTGCTGCTTGGACGCATCATCTACGACCACCTTTAGAAGGTTTGTAATTTTAGCTGGAAAATAAGCATATTCTGTTTTAAAAAATGCGGTGAGACCTTAATTCACGCAAATGTATTCTGTTAAAATATGCACTACATTATTCAGATATGATTACGCATCACAATTTTTCAGACACAACGGAATTGTGTTCCGTCGTTAAAATAGGTAAGTACAAATGTTATGTATTTTTTTATAATAATAAAGCGCACGCTTTTTTTAATAAAGCGCACGCTGCGCTCGACTATTACAAACAAATTCGTCCTACAGAATGAGTGATTGAAATCCTCTCGAGCTTTCGTGGTCGTCACCTGCTTAAAGCCACAGAATAAACAGCAGTTGATTGCGTGGGCGCCGCGTCGCATTGTATGCAAATGCAGCGACGCCGCAGATCGGCGTTCTGAAATGATTGACCATTATTTTCTTGCTTTCGACAGTTGTTCGCGTGAATTTTTTAGCTGTCTATCATCATCACCCTGTACTGGTCTACTGAACTTAGGCAGCAAAGGCTGCGTTTTAGGGAGTTCTGTACAGAACTACTGGGACATAGATGTGTCAGTTTTCAAAGGATATCTCGCGCGCGGCGGTGATAGGACAGCCTCGAATTTTAACAAGATGTCACCACTTGAAAAATGACATCGCAAACTAGCGCCGCCCCCTATTTTATCTTATTATTTCGTTGAACAAAGGTTATCGCAAAATTTCAATAGGCATAGTTTTATTTTGTATAGTTTAGGAGGAGATACGATGTTGCACTTTATGGCGACCAAACTCAATTATTGCATATCATCCTAAACTATACAAATTAAAACTATGATAGAGGCATTAAAAACAAGCTTTCATAGGTATCACAAATTGCCCATTGAAAATTTTGAAATTACCTTTGTTCAACAAAATAACAATATGAAATAGGTGGCGACGCTAGTTTGACTCGAGGTACCTTCGCTGTGATTCGCAATAAGACATCTACAAAAGGTAGGATGCTGAGCAGCACTAACTATCTCATAAATCAAATCAATTTTGCCAAACAAATTTATTTCTAAAATTAATTCTTCTGTGTGTAAGTTAAGGTGTGTGTATGTGTAGGTAAGTAAAAAAGTAAAGTAAAAGTAAAAAACAAAATGTTTATTACAGCAAATGATACAAAATAATTAATAGATAAACCTAAAGCTAAAACACACGAAAAAGTTAATTTTGTACATAATTCACTGAGCTTATTTCTACAGTGATTTTCGTCGACTTCCTCACTAGGCTAGGCCTGTATCGAGGAAACCAGACTACAATGTTCGTAATTTATTCAGAAATTTAACGCTCGGCGTAAACACAGGCAATAGAGTAAGTTGAAAATTAGTTTATTTACTTAAACGAATAGCAAATAATGAAAACAAAAATAAGTAGGTTTTGATTAGGTATTTTGCCTAAAATCAAACAATAAAGTAAAATAAAATGAACTAAATTTAATAATTCTGTGTATATGTACTTGTGACTCTATTCGTACATATATAGAGCTACTTCCAAACTAATTTTCATTCTTCAGGCATGTAAATTTTCATGGGAAAGAATTAACCACTACCTATACGTTATCAGTTGTCATAGAAAAAACGCGTGCGAATCCGCGGGTAGAAACTAGTATCCAAATCTTTGATCAAATAACGGTGTTCTAGTAAATTGAAAGAAGTCATCCAAGTTCTTTGATCAAATGTGCATTGGACAAAGGTATTGGATGAGTGGAATGGATACCTTAACAAATAATCATGAAGTATATTTTATAGTTTTTTCAAACTCAATGTCCATATTGTCCATATCTATGTCTCCGTGTTTTGCTAGTATGTGGTTATTTATTTTGCAATGCATGAGAGGTATGAAAGGCTTAAGTACATATTTACATTTGAATTGCGTTGAAGTAATGCCTATTTAATGTTATTGCTACGAATCTAGGGCTGCATACCAAAGGCTGCATAGCTAGAGTAAAAGTAGATCTTTAGATTATATTGCACCTTTTGACCCCACAGTAATTACTTGCTCCAATGACAGGTAAAAGCTAGGCTTTACGATATTAGCAATTAATAAATAAATTATTTACTTACGGTACATACGTTATTATTTTATTGTCGACCTCAGTGGCGCAGCGGGCGAGAGTCTGCCTGCGACGCAAGAGGTTGCGGGTTCGATCCCCGCCTCGGAACAAATTTGTGTACGATCTGCAGAAATTTGTTCCGTTGGTCTGGGTGTTTTCTATGTATAATAAAAAATATCTATCTATGTAATGTATAATATTACGTATATCAGTTATCTAGTACCCATAACACAAGCTCTGCTTACCTTGGGGCTAGATAATGCTGTGTGAATTGTCCAGCATTATTTATTTATTTATTGTTTGTTGTGAAACGTAATATCCAAAGATTCTAGGAACGTATATAGGATCCTAGGATCTTTGGTAGTACCCTAATACGCTATGGTGGGTCAGATAGATCGGACCGAGATATGACAAATATCAAAAACATCACTTTAGTTGGTGACACCTTTTATAACAGTACCTATTTACATCTATTGTATTTATAGAAATATTTTTTTTAATTGAATTTAATTTTTTGCATTACGTAGATAATCATTAATTTTCGATTGCACATAGAAAGAGAAAATTGGAGCAAACGGTGCACCGACAAGAACTGGATTCTTAAATCTATATACATATAACGTAGAGAAAATATCCAAAACACCCGGAACAAATATTTGCAGATCGTACAAACATTTGTCCCAGGGGAATTGAATCCATAACCTCCTGAGTCGCAGGAGATGGTCGGGTTACATGCCAGTATCCTCAAGCCTCACCCCGCTTTCCTATCCCGTTATTCCCTCTCGCGGCCGGCTGATTTCAGTATACATAGCAGTATTATTATACTATAATTATTATTATACTGTTATGTATACTAGCCTATAATAGGCTGCTACAGCTGTTACAGTCGTGTCTATATAGGCATGACTAAATTCCTCTCGGTGCGAGTACTGTGCCGTGCAATCCCTCACGCACATTACCAGCATGGGGATTCAGACATTACTCCTGAAATGAGCTTGATATGATTAAGGCGCTTATCAGTATACCTAGATAGACTATGTCCAACTGTGGACTTTGTAGATGATGAAAACCAGATTGCCACCTCAACGGTATAAACAGCTAGTATGCACACTTATTTTGAATCGACCAAAAACACTGAACACAGCTCTGAATTCAACGCATTGGTATATTTTACAAACTTCAAGGAGGAGGTTCTATGACATGTTCACCGATTTCTCCGTTAATTTTGGACTTATTTAAAAAATTCTTTCGCCATTGTCTGGCTAATGATCCAGAACTGGTCCAATAAAAATGATCATCCCGAGGGATTACATTTTATCCCGTGAAGCTCGAAATACAACCATCTAGGCTTTTCAAAAATCACGACTACCTCCAACAAGTTTGGTGATATCTTCGCCAACTCTCAATAGATATTGAAGATTCTTTCGGTGTGGTATAAAAGTTAATTGAGGTGGTGCCATAAAAGTTTATATGAAAATAGCAGCGCCTCGGGGTTTCAGACGGGTAGTTCCTGTTCCAAAGATAATTCCGGGGTAAAATATAGCCTATGTGCTAGTCCATACTATAATCTACCTCTGTGCCAATTTCATCAAGATCCGTTCAGGCATGATAAAGCAACTAACACCCATCTATCCATCCAAACACTTAACTTTCACATATATGATATTAGTGTGATTGAATTTTTGTGCTCCGAACATCATTGCTTTAGTTATTGCTCTGTGTTTCATGTCGAATTTTTACTGGTCTAATGGTTTCCTTGGCAACGGGTGGCGTAAAAATAATCTTCACAAAGATAAAAGATAACAGTTCGCCTAAAAAGAACAATACTCATTTATAACGAAGAACGACCGATCTTGGACTAATGATTTTGTTACGGTTGTACGAAAAGGGTCCCAACATATCCTATTACCTACTAAGCCGTCTGTCTATCTATATTTCAGTCTGCCAGCAGCTGTAATTATATATTATTCAGGAAATTGAAGTTTATAAGACACTTATTTTTTTGTAGTTATATTTATACGATGTTCGCATTGTTTCAGACATCTGAACTAGAGTCGCTGCTTTGCAAGCAGGAGGGCGCGGGTGGAGGGGTCGCGCCCTCCCACATGGACCTCTTCGACGGCGGGACCTCATCCCGCGACGATGCCTACCTGCGGCCCGCTCTATGGGAGGACATCGCCTCATCCATCCGTAATATCGACCCTGAAAATGCTAACATGCTCGCGCCGCTCGGCGCCACTCACGTCAAACTCGAGGCGGATGAGTTGCTGGAAGAGTGTGCTACACCATTGCTCAGTCCGTTGGAGATCAAGACGGAGCGGTTGTGCGCGCCGCCGACGTATGCGCACCCCCAGCCGCCGCACCACCCCCCGCAGCCACCGCAGTTCGCGAAGTACCCACCGTCCCGACTGGTGTACATGTCGCCTCTCACGCCGCCAGGTTCCGACCAGGGTAGCCCCGGAAACTCTATACAGGTAACCGCATGATACGATTAACCTATCGCATTGCGCCTTGCGAACGGTGAAACTGCGTTGCTGCGATTGTTTGTCTAGCATCAACACCAGAGAACAACAGAAAATACAGCAGACATCACGACTACCACACTCAAGTTTATATTTTGGATATTGTATTTACATTATGGCAGGTGGTGTTTTGGATGCAGTAAAGAGCATTGATGGCAGAGGCCGATGCATCCGAGATTTACGATTAAAATGATGGAACGGCCAGACGCGGGTAAAACTGACGACCCGCATAAATGTTTGCAGGATCGTTATTAAAGAATGCGGTAAATATAATTGGCTATTCATGTATTCTCTTGGACGTTACGAGGGAACGAAGGGACCAACAGATCTTGCAATAAAGGGACGTTTGATAAAAAAAGGTTGTGTTTAGGCCGCAATTGCCAAGCTCGTTTGTCGATGTGTGTTTTCTCGCACGCGCCTTCAACGAGCCTATTGGAAGGTGTGATGTAAATGGTTCAATGGGCAAACAATGGTTGTGTTGTTCGCAGGGCCCGCGCCGCACGCCGCCGCCGCCTTACCACGCGCCGCCGCTGATGAGGGCGCCGCACGCGCCGCTGCACCCTCAACACCATCATCCACAGGTAAATCACATTTATCCACAACACATTATTAGCCAAGATAACCTTGAGGTTAGTACACATACTAATGTGGTAAACCTATGAGCAGGCAATGCAGCCGCAGATGCAGATGGCGCAAGGGCAGCAGGGACCGCCGCCGCAGCAGCCACCGCATCAGCAACCGCATCAGCAACCGCATCAGCAACCACATCAGCAGCCGCATCCGCACGCGATGCCGCATGTGCGTTTGTCGCACCCACATTCGCACCATGTCAAGTACAATCGACGGAACAATCCGGAACTTGAGAAAAGGAGGGTGCATCATTGCGATTTTATTGGTAAGGTGAAATAAATAACTTTCTACATGGGGAATGTAGAAAGATTGAGGTTATTTGAAAATGTATTCATTGAAATCATATTTTCTTTCAGGATGTACAAAAGTTTACACGAAAAGCTCACACCTCAAGGCTCACCAACGTATACACACAGGTAAATTGGTTTTACATTATTCTTGAAATATAAGCGAATGGAGCTCTATTGTGCCTTTGCGATTCTTAATATGTGATGAACGAGCCTATCCAAATGATATTCAACAGATGCAAGAGAGAAACACGTGCCATATTAAAATCAGATAAGCTGAGATTGCGTGCCGGAGAAAATGACAAAGCTATAACAATCCCTATAAACGTAGCAACATTAAATTCGAAACCTTACTCGTACTACCATCGAGGTTTCGCTTCGCGAAAGCTGGCGTTACTTCATCATGAGACAAAATGGCATTGTTTTTAGGTACTTACCGCAGGATTTTATTGCCCTTTGCATGTTCAATTTGTGTGACAAGAGCTTTTTTACGTAAGCTAACTTTCCAACGGTAAGGTGACAAGGAAGTATCTAGAAGCACTTCGTCCCACACGTAGGTACCTACTTACCTACACTTGCTTTGGCAAGACAGCAAGAAAACTAGTCTCAATTATACACCGGTTGAATTTAGGTCAACTATTTTTGACTTGTATCTACCTAAAAGAAAGCTTTCTTTTAAGTTCCAGGCTAAATAAAAAAAAATCTAACAAAAAGAATAATCCTCAAAAATGATATTGTTACTACTTACTCACTTAAGCTAGTCTTTACGACAAGTATGAACCTACCGATATCTAAGCCGATACTTATGGAATCTTAACTATTGGCAGCTGGCTAAAGATAGGGATTTGTGGTGAAAGCAAGACATTTGGTTAGGCTTGCCTTTTCATCAAGCTGAGCTGAGCAGCTTCTTAGGTTTAGGTATCTTACATAGATTTAGGTACCAGTAACCAATTTCACAAACACAGTTGAATAAATAAATAATGCTGGAGTGGACAATTCATATAATATTATATAGCCCCAAGCTAAGCAGAGCTTGTGTTGTGGTTACAAGATAACTGATATGCATAATATAACAAAATACATAGATAGATATTTTTTTATTACACATAGAAAACGAACAGAACATGAAATATCCAATTATTTATTTATGACCTAGGTATGTCAGATCTGTTCAGCCTGCACGCAGGCGTCCAAGTTCCTATCGTGTGAGACGTATTATGAAATGGACTAGTAATTTATGTTCCAATGCTAATTTTTAAATAAAAATTATAAAACCTTTTGCTACTATTGCATAAAGATATTTCCATTGTGATCT
The DNA here is from genome assembly GCA_946478455.1 of Eupithecia vulgata. NCBI lineage: Eukaryota > Metazoa > Arthropoda > Insecta > Lepidoptera > Geometridae > Eupithecia > Eupithecia vulgata. The sequence goes on along the minus strand of OX297859.1, from coordinate 13,592,064 downwards.
TCAGTCTTTATGGGACAGAGGTTCGTAGAGCAAATTATTTATTTGATCTTTTTTGCCGAGTTATCACATCATCGCTACGTTTCTATTGATTGGATGTGATCTTACAAAAAGATAAATTTTCCTAATATAATGCAGATGGAGAGTATCATACATGTCTTGAAGAGAAGCTCGCAACTATCAAGAAACTACGCAATGTACTTGTTTGTAAATCATAAACGAATAACCACTCTAGTTACTGTGTTTGTGAACTTGGTTCTTACTTCTAATCCGCTAAGGCCAACCTCTTCGATAGGCGAGAAGCCGTATACATGCCAATGGCCAGAGTGCGAGTGGCGATTCGCGCGATCTGACGAGTTGACCCGGCACTACCGCAAGCACACTGGTGCCAAGCCTTTCAAGTGCACAGTGTGCGAGCGGTCCTTCGCGCGGTCGGACCATCTGGCACTGCACATGAAGCGGCACCTTCCGAAGACGTCTAAATGACACGCGAGGCGGGGCGGCGACCAGCCGCCCCCTGCTGCCCCGGACGCACAGGTAACAAAAATCACACTTTTAATAATTGATGTTTGGATGTTCGTTACCTCTTCGCGTCAAGACAAGTAATGCCCTCCAGAAGTTCTGGGAAGTACATGAGTCTCATGTCCAAAAAGATTTCCGGGATGAAGGATGAAGTCCTCATTTTGAGGCCTATTTCCAGCAGTGGACTAATATAGGCTGATGATAATGATGATTATAAAGGCTGTTGTTATTCATGTTTGAGTGATTGAAAAAGGGGCCGAAGTGGGTGAATGGTGGGTATCATCATGTATCACAAGCCAAAACTGGAAGGAAACGAAAGAAAACGGGGCGTTGAACTCAACCAACGCATTGATGTACTGCTACTATATATTTGGTTTTCAGAAACGCGCTTACGTCGTCGTCATAATGCATTATATAATATATAGCTACCTTCATCGTCTTTAACGTACCTACCTAAAGAATATAACAAGTCTGGTAGAGTCATTGGTATTTAGGCCAAGCTTTCAATGATTTGTGGTCACCAAGCCAAAGCATAGACTAGTGTAAGCTTTGAGACAGATAGCAAACGATAAAACTGAGTTTTATTCATACATTTCAGGAAGAATGCAGCGAGAACTTGTTCCTGGATTGCGAGCTGGAGGCAAGCCTGATGGAGCCCTTCTACGGCGTGCTGTGAGCCCCTAGGGCCTCCTGTATATTTGTACATGCCAACCCAAAACACGGATTCGGACAAACTTGCACAATAGTGTTTATATATACCACTGGTGAAGTCGGCAGTGTGTCTGCACAGCTTAATCTTAGGTAGCGATGTTCTACATGTCAAGAATCAGTTAACCATAATGTAAATTATAATCATTGATTAAGTCACATTGTGTACAATGTTCAACAGCATTACCAAGGATATCGCTTTACATTTTAAACTACTTTATAACTATTATAATGATCGTAGAACGGAGTCATCTGTATAGGAATAACAGAACTCCTTTTGTAGATTTGTGTGAACAATATGACAATTATTTTTGAGGAGTGTGCCGCTTGACACCGTTGCTGAGGAACTTGATAGTACGTAGAATGTTTGTTAAATTGTGAAAGTAAAGAATATTGCTGACATTTTATAAGCTGTCGGCTTGGCCTGATCCCGTAATGCACGCTGCCACTCAGCGAGTACCAACAACAGGAATTTTAAGTAGTCCACGATTTGTATTCAATAGAAACGTCTGACGTGAGACTTTGGGAATAACCCTTCAAAAGCCGCTTGCATTTGTCATCTGTATCGTCACACGCACTGAATGCACAACCACGAAAATTATCTGAAAATTGCAGTTTAAATATTTTATTTAAATATTAAATTGTATTTGGCTTTTCGAATATATTCTTGCTGCCATTTATTGTTTAAATTTCATGTAAAAAGATGGATTTGCTCACCACAGGGCGACGGTGTCGTTTTAGCATCAACAAGCTCTGAGTATTCTTTAGATATGATTAGTTAATTTATTGTAAGAGTATTTTAAGAGAGCAAGGAATATCCAAGATATTATCTTTATAACTTAAGTAATGGAATAAATATCCGATAGTAGTTATATACTTATTAGTCTTATAGTACAGATGTGGTTCGGATGAAGCGATTTGTGATGATTTTTGTTAGTTAAAAGGTTTACATAACATACCAGTGTATGTCACTGAAAATATAATTCAAAATTTCCTTTTTATTCGTTATTTTACGACACTCTTAAGATTGGTAGGTACCTACCTATAACCAAATTTTTTTTGGAAGCTCTTAGGAATAGTATTTGATTAATTATATAAATTAACTATACAAATCGCGACATTCGTCCATATTAATGTTAACACTTTCTAGTCTCGATATATTGAAGATTTTAAATAATCACGCTATTCTATTTTCCTAGCCTGATTTGTAATAGTACACAATATACACAGAATACACACGTCTCTTTCTTAACGCAAGATTATCATAGCGATTATTCGAGATATATTTCATTATCTTCTTAATTATATTTACATAGATAGACTAAAATACAGCACCTTATTGCCTCCGTCCATGTGTATAAAATTAAATGGCCACGAAAGTGCCTTTATAGTGTTGTTAGTTGGGTCTCCTGCAAAAAAATTTATATTAATATTTTGGAAACAGTATATAATGTACCGATGCTATAGAAGCATTAAAAATCTTATACTTAATCATTAATTTTGTTGCATGAGACTTAGCGTAAATAATCATAGTACTTAAACCAATGTACTTAACTGTATCGTGTCTCTATTTAACGATTCCGACTACTTCAAAACAATTTGCCATTATTATTAGTCATTAAATTTTGAGGTAGACAATTGTTAACGTAAGTTTTGCTTGCCTTATACATCATTTTTGAATTACTTTGTCAAGTATTTGAAGAATTTTTTTTTTAATTGTTGACCTAAATTTTATGGAGTCTACACACTAAAGTAGAGCGGTGGGCTGCGGACCTAAAGAAAAAATAATGTCATACACTGAAACTCAGTACCATCACGCTGTGTCGTTGACTTTGGTGTAGAGACTCCATTTTTTCGTCACATATTATGACTCAACTCAGAACCAACCGTCTTTCTCTGGCAAATAATTATCGCATATTTTTCAAAACGCATCTCCTGAAAATTAGAAATGTGACTTATTTTGGTTCATTTTTATAACTGTCCGTCCCGTGTTTAATTAAATATGATTTCCATTCGACGATTCGGGGATTATTTTTTCGTTACCTCTTTTAGTAAAGTTTTACTTAAAGTGAAGCAAATTGTCAAAATATTGGGCCTAAACAGTACAGTTTAAATAAAATATAATTTAGCTCTATTTTCAAATTCCATTGTTAATTTCATTCTTTTATTTGTGATTTGCGAACGCAAAATGCAATTGCAAATCCAAAGATCAAGGATCCTATCCTATCTATATATATCTTTGGATTTGCATTATTTGATCATCACAAAGTCAATGTAATAAAGATGCATAAAAATATGAAACATGTATTTCTGTGATTAATATATTACTGTAACTTTTTATCTTGCCACACATTCTTGCATTTAATTTGGTACTTTTAAACTGATAGTAGGTATTATATTTTAATAAATATTGCAAACTTGCGGCACAATATACAGTGTGGAAATTAAACTCAGGCCCTGGAGGGAAACTACTTAAAATCCTTAAGCTAGCTCATTTTACTTAAAGGAGACATTCCTTTATTTTTAAAAAGAAACAAATCTGCATTAAAATATTTTTTTAAACTCGCTTGCTTCGCCCGGGACTCGAACCAACTAAAATTTAAAAAAATAAACACTCTTTATTTTATTATACTAATCGGTAGTATTAATATTCAGGATAAAGTTTCTCTAAAAAATATTTGGTTACTGTTCACTTTTAACAAGTAAAAGACACGTAACAGTTCTGTTATCTCTCCAACACAACACGATTAGATGGCCTGCAAGAAGTCCAGACCTGACGCCCATGGACTTCTTTTTATGGGGTCATGTAAAAAATGTTGTTTATGAAACTTGCTATGAAACCGTTCAAGAGCTAAGGATTGCGGTAGAAAATGTTATCAGGGGCATACACCACAACACTTTGCTGAAGGCTACAAGAAATGAATTTCAACGGCGACTAATGTTGTGTAGCCGGAACGACGGGGCTCATTTCGAACAATTTATCAGTTAAATAATTTAAGTGTTACAAAATTGATAGTAAAATAAAGTTGATGTTAGATTTAACGATTATTTTTATTTTTAAGACCAAATGTTTGTTAGAGAAACTTTATCCTGAATATTAATACTACCGATTAGTATAATAAAATAAAGAGTGTTTATTTTTTTAAATTTTAGTTGGTTCGAGTCCCGGGCGAAGCAAGCGAGTTTAAAAAAATATTTTAATGCAGATTTGTTTCTTTTTAAAAATAAAGGAATGTCTCCTTTAAGTAAAATGAGCTAGCTTAAGGATTTTAAGTAGTTTCCCTCCAGGGCCTGAGTTTAATTTCCACACTGTATAAGGGTAGTGCCTTTATGTGGGTGTGAACCTCTAAACCCCATACAAACGTACTTTCCGATTTATTTGGATATCACGTCCCCCATTTTTAAGAAATTTTGTATATATAATCGGATAAGAAAGAACTGTTCGCACCGTTTTAGTTTTTCAAAAAACAGAATCGTCGTTAAATCATCGCCTGAAAAGACATTGAAATGAATATTGGTTTTCAATTTAATAATGATTTTGTTTTTTGAAAAACTAAAACGTTGCAAACAGCTATTACCCATCCGATTATAATATATTTCATTGCAATTTAGGCGATGTAGTTTCCAAATTAATCGGAAATTACGTTTGTAAGGGACTTTAGATGATCGCCCGCATCTTAAATTTTAGGCTATCGTTGCTATTTTTATCAATTTAATTAAGTACGTACCTTTATGAGACTGTCAGAGTTATTATATCCATACACTCAGTCTAGTCTATCACTATGAGCAAATAGATAGGTAGCTACAATAGTACTAATAAACTGCATAATAATTGTATTAAACTAGAGTTAGCACAGAAAAAATAGTGGCTCATTACCAATGCCCAATTTGAATGAAGCACAATCCTGTGTAGGTTTCTTTCTCTATTGGCATAGAGAAATAAACCTTTGTATATATGAGATATTTCTTGATGACAACATCTTGAAACTCAGTTTTAAGTAATTTATCAAGCGCTATAATATTTGAGAGCGCGTTCAAAATAATGATACACGATTTATGTAATTTAGACCTTAATTGTTTTGGCAAAAATGTTAAAAGCGTTTTCAAATTCCTTATTATTTAAACTGATTTTTTTTATTTTGCGGGACTAATATTGATTAAAAAACCATCAAAATTGGTCCACTGTTGAAGGAATTAACGACGAACATACAGTTTAGCAAAATCGTACTGAGGTACTTACAGCCGTACATAGAACCTCCTAGTTTTTTTAAGTCGTCGGTTAAAAATGGTTCTCATTTCATGCCTCAGACCCTTCTATGCCCCTTTATAAAATAAAACAGATACAAGTGGGCTGCATATTGAGTTTATATACCATGAAAAAATGTTTTATTTTTGGCGGGTACTGTTTTAAATATTTAGTTTGTATAGATGCGCAGTCGAGTGTAAAAATCGTACGATTGCCATATTCGTGTTTGTGGATGCCATATTTAACAATAAACGTAATTTAACCTAGTTCTTATAAAAGACAGTAGGTAGTTGTAAGCTCGTTTTTCTCTATTGAAAATTATACCTCACTGTTCTTGCTTATTCCTTGTCATAAATATTTGTATTATTGAGTTTTTATTATTATTTTTCACGTGTAGATTTATTTTAATAATAAGTATGTTGACTAAGTCACAAGATAATTTATTACCAATGACATGTTTTTTTTAATTCTTTTTATTATACCTATTTTTATAGTTGATTGTATAAAGCTGAGATATTTTATTGTAGAAATAATAATACGGTCATGTGTTTATTAAATGTACTTAGTTTGTATTTGAATAGTTGTCAGTGGTGTGATTTACTAACATTTGTTATACTTTTTTTTTTTCAATTCATAACGGTGTTTGAGAGAAAACCTTGAAAATCTGTGACGTTAAACAAGTGTTTCGAAGTCAAATTGACTATTTTGGATGTATCTGTTTGTGTTTTTCAATTACCCAATCGCCAGATCATTGTTTAGCCTGAATTAAAAAATGAATTAAATAATCAAAGTAATTTAAGGCTACACCATTTTCATACTTAATTTTTTTAATTGTAAGTACTTTGTGAACCTGTATCTTTTAATGATAATTGTGCTCAGTCGTTACTATTGGAATAGATTAAAGATCATTGAATAATTTGTAAGTGTAGATACGAACAGCACAATGAGACTTGGGTCATTTTTATGAAAGCTTACTCGGTTATCGACCTATGCTTGAGTATTGCTTATGGCATACAAAACCATTACTCAAGCACAGATTTAAGACAAAGCAAGTTTCGATAATACGGACATAAGAGCGTCATTTTGTACTTTTTACCTACCTAACATATTAAGGTATGACTGTGGCTTAAGTATATCAAGGGAGAAAAACTATAAGGAACATTATGAGTTAATATTACTTAACTGAGAAAAAACAATGAATTAAGTGACTTTAAACCTACCCATATTAAAGGATAGTGCTCAAATTTATGAAAAATTCAGGTTTACATCGTATTGATTTACTTACAGCGAATTTGTGTTTACTGTAAACGTCACATTTCAGAACAAATTAAATTAGTCACCTTTAATATTGTTTCATTATTTTCCAATTACCTTCGTACTAAACTACCCACAAATTGCTCTACCCATAGGTTCATAATTGTGTTTTGATAATTCAACTATTACCTACTTCTGTGTTTTTTTCACGACTGAAATAATCTTAAAAACATTATTTCCTATATTTTATAATAAAAAAATATCTATCTATGTAATGTATAATATTACGTATATCAAGTTATCTAGTACCCATAACACAAGCTCTGCTTACCTTGGGGCTAGATAATGCTGTGTGGATTGTCCAGCATTATTTATTTATTTATTGTATTATTTATTTATATCTTAAAAACATTTTATGTCTTCCCTTTTTTTAGGGTTTAGAGATCGGTTTCGAAACTATGTCCGTCCCCCTTCTTTCTTGAATATCTCAGTAACAACTGCAGGTAATATTAATTTGAAATTAGAAATAATAATACATTGCGCCATTAGTGATGTACAGAAATATAATATATTTTTAAACGCATTACATTCAATATTAAAATTTTCAGTACAAATGTTGAAATTTCTAAAGAGACGAAAGAAAGATAAGCAAGTGGGGTATTAAAGGAAAGGTATATAGAGTGCAATGTATGTAGCGTTTGTAGATAGATCTATATTTTACAGGAGAAATATGCACAAGTCTGTAAATGTAACACTTTTTGAAAAATGGTCAAATAGGGGTGTTTATTTCAAAAGAACCTAATACCCGAATGTCGTTTCAAAAGAAAGGTTTGCAATTTCAAAACAGTTTTTGATATACATATTTGTAGGTTTAATATTTTTTTCGAACTGCGATCCCCAAACCGCATGCTCAGCGTGGGGATTATGAACATTACCCCCCATGAGATAGAAAGTCAGGGGGAAGCCTGCGTCCAGCAGTGGACCATTATACGCTGTAGAGGATGAATATTTTTGAAATATTTTGAAAAAAGTCGATCTTGTCGACCTCTTTTGCAGACCGATCCATCTAAAATGCCTAAAGTAAACTGTAGAACCTAGTGTACTATTTTCTGGTATTAAAGCGCATATCCCACCCTAGGCAGAGATACGAAGTTGCCCTTGGTGGCCACAAAAAACTAATTTTGTATCTCTGCCTAAACTAAATAGAATAAAACTATTACAGAGGCATTAAAAAAAGCTTATGATAAGGTATCACAAACTGAAAGATGAATTTTTGTTAATTCCTTTGTTAAACGGAATAATAAGATAAATTAGGTGGTGGCGCCACTTTGTGTGGGGTATGCGCCTTAAAGTTAATCGATCGAACTTGATTTCGTTAAGAAGGGCCTTCATCCATGAATGCCATTTCAAGTCTACCGTACGATTTCGACTGGTTTCAGGCGACTTGAAATCGTATAAAAACATAGAAAATGTTCCCAGCACAGATCCATTTTTTAAACTATCAAAAAATGTGACGGGAAATTTTGAAATTGGAACGCAACTATTTTTATCTTTAGGTATGGAATCATATTTACAAATTATATTATAACTAGCCATTCTCTAGTATGTACTTACATAAAAACTTTATTTCGTTAAAAGTTTTTGTGTAAAAAAATAATGGCCGTATCAGTCGCGGCTTAAGAATCGAACCCTACAACTCAGCCCGACGACGTCATAAGAAAGGAATAAAACCCGTAACCTTCTGCGTCTCCGACAGACCTTCGCCGAATGCTCCATTTCGTCCCGTCGTTTTGATTAAAATACATGGAGAGGCCTTTCTCAACAATGATGATGACTAACCCAGTGAAGTCAGGAAGGCCATGGATGCGGCCAAAAAAAAAAAGCGGCTGTCGCAGTACAGAGGCGCACTGCTACGCAGCACAAAATTGTGCATTGTAATATAAGTTTTAATTCGTTACATTTAGATGAGTTTTTATAGACGGCATTACAGTACAGACAGCTCACAACTAAAGCTTGTGGGAAGCCATTTTGTCCCGGTAATACTTATGTATTTGAAAGAAACTAGTTTAAAGCCCATTTGTATGTACTCTACCACGCTTTTGTGCTGGGTGAGCCAGACCTCAGGCGACAGCAACTCGTAACTTCAATTACTAAATTATTGTGTTCCGTAATACCAAAAATGATAACACATTGTGTTGTTCTGTAACTAGAGCTATGTTCCTTATCAAACAAAACGTAAGATATTGTTGTTTTCAATACAAAACAAAACAAATAGGACGAAAACGTGTCATTTTCGACGTAAAGATAGCATATTGCATAATTTTCCTTACATTTCATTTTAGGTGTGTATTATTATAATAGATAAATACTATTCGAATACAAAATTACAAATAATTTTGGTAGTACGTTTGTATGGGCAAATCATCATCCGCAGGCCTCTTTTGCAGTAGGTCACCTAACTTAGGTCACCAAGCGCTAAATGGGAAACCGTAACACCCTAAACAGCGCGCAAACAGAAAACCGTTACGTACTTTATTAATACACGATTTACAGGCGCTCTCGCATTTCGTAGCGACAAGCATCGTGAATAGGAGTGAAAGAAAAAAGTGACCTATTTAGACTTGAAAAGTTTATCGAAAAGTAGGTTACATAAATCAGTAGTGTTACGATGAATTCGAAGGCGTGTTGGGTTCTGACGGTGGGCTTTCTAGTGGCTGTTGGAGCGAATTCAATTTACAACGAAGATGAGTTAGAAGATGAAGACAATTCAGCGGTTGGAGAGAGAAAAGGAAAGATTTGTGAGTATACATTTTGCTAGCGAAGGTACCTATTACTATCAAGCATTGAAAAACGGGACGCCTGTGTCCAGCAGTGGATTGAAATAGGCTGACTATGATTGAAAAATGAAGTCATTTGAATGATGGTGATCAATCAGACAGGTTATTCTTTGAACAAAGTATCTGATAGAACTTAAAGCCTTAATTTCTTATAACTGTGTGCGAATATTTCTATTTCCTAATCTTTACCTGTTCGCTACGCAAGGAAGGATGCAACTCTACGCGTGGTCTGAGGCCCATCGCGTTGTTACCATGTGAGACTGAGAAAGGTATAAGCTAAGAATGTTTTTGACGCAATATAAATCTACTAGAATTGACCAACACTAGCCCCCAACTCTTTCTGCGTGTGCCGTAAGAGGAGACTATCTCATAATCTCCGGGGGCTGGCTGAATCGCCACTTGCAGAACAATTCCAGCACCGAACTGCAATTCCCAAACCGCATATCATGCCCAGCGTGGGGATTATGTAGGGCGTACCCCCCAATGATAAGAGCTATTCAGAGGAGTCCTGTCTATCCTGATGGTGATTCAAATTGCAAATTATTATAGATATTTTAGTAACAAATAGGTAAAAGTACAATCAAAATTATAGAAAGTAATCAGACCTAGTATTTACAATTGAGCTAACTATAGACTGTTTCAATCAGTGTAGGTAAATCAAATGATGTAAATAAATACCAGTCGGAAGCGTCCCCAAGACGCTGGCTGCATTGCCCCGCTGTATGGCATGGCAATGCTGATACGCTGTGCTAGATTTCTCCGGGCTCTCCTCGACTCCAAGGCTTGAATACGTAGGCTCTGTCGAGACCTGCATTTGCGCCTCTTGAGATCGTCCGTCAAATCTGCCGAAGCACCAGCCCTCACGGAATTCCTCGGAATATGAATATAAAATATTATTAAATTAAATTTAATATTAACGATTACGTAACACATTTAGGTACCTACTAAAAAAACCTCTCAGTTTGCGGTCTCTCTGGCGGATGTCTACAGATGAAACTAAATGTAGATCCTAGCTAGATGAAACGCATTGCAGTAGGTACGAATGATGTCTATGATACCTCTGATGTCTGGTTTTAACCATATTTTTAACAAACTTGAAGAAAGTTATGACATACATGTATGTTGCAGTGTTCCCATTCGTAAGCATCGTCCGGTTTGCGAACACGGACTGCAACTCGACGAGCACGATGAGCGGGACGTGCCTTGCGCGTCGTGAATGTAACAACCTGAATGGAACTATCACCGGAACCTGCGCCTCTAGGAGAGGAAGGTGCTGTGTGGGTAAGAGTTATATCCTTTTAGCTTCTGTACTACAAGTACGTCAGTTTATCGCGAAAAATATCGATATAATACATAACACAAGCTCTGCTTAGCTTGGGGCTAGATATGGCTGTGTGAATTGCCCAGCATTATTTATTTATTAAGTGTTTCTTTACACTATGCATGGCCGTGTGGTGCCGGCCTATAGAATAGTAACCACCCCAATACTTCCCGTGGGTGTCGTAGGAGGCGACTAAGGGAAACAAACCGGGGGGTGGGCAGCAGCGCTCCTTGCAGAACAATTCGACCACTGAACTGCGATCCCCAACCCGTATGCCCAGCGTGGGGATTATGGGCATAGCCCCCAATGATGCAAAGAACCAAAATATGGCCCCCAGTTCCTGGCCATGGCAGCGGCCATGGTAACGGCAGGGCAGTGCTAGGAATCACCGGGCTACCTCAGGCTGCCACCAATAACTGACCCTGGCTGCTGAAGACGCCCTGTCTTCAGCAGCCAGGGTCAGTTATTGGTGGCAATGGCGCTCATTAGGGGAGGCCTATGTTCAGCAGTGGACTGGTATAGACTGATGATGACTATGCATGCGGGCGGGCAGAATTTCTTTGTGTATTTTTTACACCTTCACTGCGACCACCAAGCCGCTTGCGTGCATATGATATTAAACCATTTCCAAAGATCTGCTCAGAATGGAACATCTCCTGCATAGCCCAGTCGGGTTAGAATTACACTTTGCATTAATACCCATCCCGATAATTTTTGCATTAGCCATATAGGGGGTTAGTGGGAGTCTAAATTCAAAATGGCGACCAACCTTGACACCGACTTTATAGAAACCGTTTTTCGCAGTATCGCGGTCGTGCGGGGCTACCACGAACGTGAACAACACCTACTTTGCAAGTCCGGGATACCCATCGGCGTTCGCAGGCGGCGCGGCCTGCTCCATCATCGTCAACCGATGCAATAGCAACATCTGCCAGGTGAGAGACCAAACACGAGAAAAGAAAACTATGGAGCAGCCGAATATTCCTATAGCCTACGTTTCAATAATTTATTTCTCTTAGGGAGAGGCCTTTTTCTATTATAGGGAGAAAGCTTTGCAAGGTCAAGCTAGCTATTTTGTAGCAAGATTGTAGTCACGCTCATTTACTAATAACTAGGTAGGTATACTTACATCCAAAGCCCCAATCGGGGCTTAAACTAGTCAACAGTTGTCGTAAACCTCAATCTCGCGCCCTCTTAAATAATGTTACATAATCTTAAATGTGACAAATAATATTGTTTCCAGTATGACAAAGAGTTTGTTGGTGTAGGTAGAGTAACACTTTTGGGTTTTTTACAGAATTTACATGGGTAATATAATTTCGGTGTACCGAGTTTCTTATACGTGAAAATTTTCAGCTACGAATCGATTTCCTTGACGTCACACTGTCCCAGCCCGATGGAGACGGTAACTGCGTAACTGACTCCATAACAGTGACAGGTGGCAACACCATAGTGCCCACACTATGTGGAGACCTCACAGGCCAGACAATATTTGTGGACTTTAACGGCAACACTGCTATTACGATCTCGGTTACGGCTACACTGGCGACCATTTTCGCGAGGCGGTGGAACATGAGGCTCACACAGCTTGGCTGTGACTGCCCGGGAATCGGTAAGTAGCTTTAAAGGTCACATAAAACTGCACTAAGATGCTAGAAAGAAGCACAAGATAGAAGAGGCTGGCAAACAAAGAAGGCCTATAGCCAGCAGTGGCCGATTATGAAGAAAGATGATCATAATGAAAACTGCATGATTGTAATCACACCGCATTCCAATCATGCAGTTTTCAACAATACAGACTAGTGTACCTACCTTATTTCACTAAAATATGTACGGTATTACTTTGAAATTTATTAAACTTACTAGTGGTTTATTTTTCGCTTCTTCCACTAGTGGACAAAAAATTGAAGGGGATAAAATCAATAACATCATATTTCTTATTTGATAATAATGACTATTTATAAACCTGTTTATAGCATTAAATTTGACTTGTCTAAGTGCTTATTTTGTAAGCCTAAAGAAATAAAGTTATTGACTTTGATTTTGAACCATCAGAACCTACAATCGGCTGCAAAGATTATTGCCAAACCTGTCAAAAACACCTTCAATGTTAACTTGCAAAATGGTGGGAGATACGATGTCACAGACAAACATACAAAGATACACTTTGATAATCCGTGTCAAAACCTGCTAAAATTGGAAGCTATGACACGGATTATCAAGGTGTACATTATTCGGCCGTACAATAAATTGTCGTGCATTATAGTGACTCATAACATAACACCCCTATTTATCTTGCTATTGCTACATATCTATGTTATAAAACTTATAGAATGGGATAGGTAGCAAATGACGTCATCGCTCATGCTACCCTGCAGTTCAGTTCAGTTCGAATTCGATCTGAGCGGCACAGCATAAGGGATGACATGACGTCATTCATAATTCTGGGTTTTAATCTTTCTCCTCAGCACCAAACGGCTGCCTGCAATACTACACAGGCCTTACCGGTACAATCTCCAGCTTCAACTACGGCACAGCTGCCAACACCGTCCTCAGCGCGTCTCTCGTCACCGGCACGAGACAGCTGGTCAACCAGAACTACGGAATCTGTATACGGATGGAGGCAGGGTACTGTGCTATACAGTATGCTCAGGTGATTTTGTAACTTATGGATAACTTAACTTATGACGGTACCCCGAGCCAAACTAGCGCCGCCACCTACAACGGTAATTTCAAAATTTTCAATGAGGAGTTTGTGATACCTAAAAGCTTTTTTAGGGTTTCAAAGATCGGTTTTGAAACCCTTATGGTCTCGCTCTGTCCGTCCCCGCTCTTTCTTGAATATCTCAGTAACTACTGCAGCTATTAACTTGAAATTTGAAATAATGATACATTTCGTGCGCCATTACTGATTTTAAGAAAAAAATATATAAATAAATGAAAAATAAAAATGAATGTTTTCAGTACAAACTTTGATGTTGAAATTTCAAAAGAGACCTAGGAAGGCAAATGGGGTATTAAATGAAAGGTATCGTTTTGTACATTTCAAAACACTTTTTGAAATTTCTGTAAATTTCATACTTTTTGAAATATTTCAAAAAAAGTCGAAAAATTGACCATACCCCCCCCCCCCTATCTCCGAAGATTGCACACCGATCCACGTACAATGTATAAGGCGTTTGTAGATATTGATCTATATTTTACAGAAAAAATATAGAGAAGTCTGTAATAATAATAGTTTTTGAAAAATGGTCAAAAAGGGGGGAATTTTTTTTTCAAAAGGGGGGGTATCTACCTATGTGGGGTATTAAATGAAAGGTATCGTTTTGACCATTTCAAAACACTTTTTGAAATTTCTGTGAGTTTCATACTTTTTGAAATATTTCAAAAAAAGACGAAAAATTGACCATTCCCCCCCCCCTAGCTCCGAAGATTGCAGACCGATCCACGTACAATGTACTAGGCGTTTGTAGACATCGATCTATATTTTACAGGAAAAATATAGAGAAGTCGGTAATAATAATAGTTTTTGAAAAATGGTCAAAAGGGGGGGTACCTACCTATGTGGGGTATCAAATGAAAGGTATCGTTTTGACCATTTCAAAACACTTTTTGAAATTTCTGTAAGTTTCATACTTTTTGAAATATTTCTAAAAAAGACGAAAAATTGACCATTCCCCCCCCTAGCTCCGAAGATTGCAGACCGATCCATGTACAATGTATTAGGCGTTTGTAGATATCAATCTATATTTTACAGGAAAAATATAGAGAAGTCTGTAATAATAATAGTTTTTGAAAAATGGTCAAAAAGGGGGGGATTTTTTTTTCAAAAGGAGGGGTACCTGCCTATGTGGGGTATCAAATGAAAGGTATCGTTTTGACCATTTCAAAACACTTTTTAAAATTTCTGTAAACTTCATACTTTTTGAAATATTTCAAAAATAGTCGAAAAATTGACCTTTCCCCCCCCCCCCCCTATCTCCGAAGATTGCAGACCGATCCACGTACAATGTATTAGGCGTTTGTAGAAATCGATCTTTATTTTACAGGAAAAATATAGAGAAGTCTGTAATAATAATAGTTTCTGAAAAATGGTCAAAAAGGGGGGGAATTTTTTTTCAAAAGGAGGGGTACCTGCCTATGTGGGATATCAAATGAAAGGTATCGTTTTGACCATTTCAAAACACTTTTTGAAATTTCTGTAAGTTTCATACTTTTTGAAATATTTCAAAAATAGTCGAAAAATTTACCTTTCCCCCCCCCCTATCTCCGAAGATTGCAGACCGATCCACGTACAATGTACTAGGCGTTTGTAGATATCGATTTATATTTTACAGGAAAAATATAGAGAAGTCGGTAATAATAATAGTTTTTGAAAAATGGTCAAAAAGGGGGGGAATTTTTTTTCAAAAGGGAGGGTACCTACCTATGTGGGGTATCAAATGAAAGGTATTGTTTTGACCATTTCAAAACACTTTTTGAAATTTCTGTAAGTTTCATACTTTTTGAAATATTTCAAAAAAAGACGCAAAATTGACCATTCCCCCCCCCCCCCCCCCCCTTGCTTCGAAGATTGCAGACCGATCCATGTACAATGTATTAGGCGTTTGTAGATATCAATCTATATTTTACAGGAAAAATATAGAGAAGTCTGTAATAATAATAATTTTTGAAAAATGGTCAAAAAGGGGGGAATTTTTTTTCAAAAGGAGGGGTACCTGCCTATGTGGGATATCAAATGAAAGGTATCGTTTTGACCATTTCAAAACACTTTTTGAAATTTCTGTAAGTTTCATACTTTTTGAAATATTTCAAAAAAAGACGCAAAATTGACCATTCCCCCCCCCCCCCCTAGCTTCGAAGATTGCAGACCGATCCATGTACAATGTATTAGGCGTTTGTAGATATCAATCTATATTTTACAGGAAAAATATAGAGAAGTCTGTAATAATAATAATTTTTGAAAAATGGTCAAAAAGGGGGGGATTTTTTTTTTCAAAAGGAGGGGTACCTGCCTATGTGGGATATCAAATGAAAGGTATCGTTTTGACCATTTCAAAACACTTTTTGAAATTTCTGTAAGTTTCATACTTTTTGAAATATTTCAAAAAAAGACGGAAAATTGACCATTCCCCCCCCCCCTAGCTCCGAAGATTGATGACCGATCCATGTACAATGTATTAGGCGTTTGTAGATATCAATCTATATTTTACAGGAAAAATATAGAGAAGTCTGTAATAATAATAGTTTTTGAAAAATGGTCAAAAAAGGGGATTTTTTTTCAAAAAGGGGTACCTACCCATGTGGGGTATCAAATGAAAGGTATCGTTTTGACCATTTCAAAACACTTTTTGAAATTTCTGTAAGATTCATACTTTTTAAAATATTTCAGAAAATTGATTGTCCAAATAATTGGCAAATGTTTGAAACCCTCGGCGCGCGAGTTACACTCGCACTTGGCGAATCTTGTTTTAATGCTAGTTTAGGAGATGCGATGTTGCACTTTGTGGTCACCAAACTCAATTATTGCATCTCCTCCTAAACTATACAAAATAAAACTATGATCGAGGCATTAAAAAAATGCCCATTGAAAATTTTGTATTTACCTTTGTTCTTGTTGAAATAATAAGATAAAATAGGTGGCGGCACTATTTTGACTCGGGGTACCGTCTTAATAAGATCCTCAATGTTCTTGTATTGGTACTCCCAGCTTGTGGTGGAATAGAGACAAAAGACCAATTATCGCCAGTAGTGAAACCTCATACTGACTTTTTTGAAACCTCACTGACTTTTTTCACTTTCGCAGTGAAAAAAAGTCAGTACACTGAATTACGGGATTGTGGCCTAGATACACTCACCGACAAAGAGATTGACAAATAGTGAAAGTGAAAATAAAGTCAGGAGGTCGTAGACAATTTAACCCCAGTAGGTACATAGAATTACGAGATTAGGGCCTAGATACACTTACCGACAAAGAGATTGAGAGATTGACAAAGACCAATAATTAGGCGAACGACATCGTCAATATAAGGTTTCTGTATTTTAGTGCGTAAGCTCTCGCACTTTGGGTAATCTCTAGGGTATTAGGTAAATAAGTTTCCATAAAATTTTCTATTTCTACAAGACTTGAACCTGCGCCCCACCAGTACGGCTGTGCTCTAACCAACTAAGCCACAAAATCTTAGTCGGCTTCGTCGAAAATCTTAGGGAACTCGGCTCCAGCACCGTCAGCGTCAAAATAGAAAATTTATGGGAACTTATTTAATATCGTCAATATAGCCGGGAAAACTGACCAGGCTTAGCGATCATTATGTAGGGTAGGTATTTACGCAGTGTATGAAGGTTAATTTTTATTTAGTCTATTCATTCGAATCGCTGTGCTTGGCCTATAGACAGAATCGCTATCCTATCTGGTCCTGCTCACTCTTCAACAGTGACCCAGAGTGGTTGCTCATAGGAATGAATATTTGGATAGAGCAAAGACGAATGTCGGGCTTAAGCAATCCTCTAGCCAGGTGAAACGACGGCCTGTGACAGACTGCAGGCAGATGCTGAATGCGACAAGCTAAAGACAGGGCACTTCAGCGCTCATTAGCGGAGAATTTAATTTCATTATGTCCAGCAGTAAACTACTAAAGGCTGATGATGTCAGGCTCAGTCACAAGCAACTCAAACAAAGGCATATCCCAAAAGAACCATTATAACTTGACCATGTCCGACAGACTGCTGACATGTTCTCCTTCACGGTGACTGGAGATGTCGAGGGTGCGGACGCGACGGTCCTGGGTACGGTCATTGGCGCTGTCAACGACGGTAACTGCGTCAGCGACTTCGTAGTGATACCCAACCCGATTATAGTGGCCACGGGCGTTGCTCAGACCACTGACAGATTCTGTGGCCTTGGATTTGTACCCGTGCAAAGTAAGTTATCACGACAATCAGTAGCAATCATTTATTAAGGCGCATACCCCACCCAAACTAGCGCTGCCGCCACCTACTTTATGTTATTCTTGCGTTTAACAAAGGAATTTTTAAAAATTCTTCTTCCAGTTTGTGATACCTATCATAAGCTTTTTTTAATGCCTCTGTAATAGTTTTATTCTGTTTAGTTTAGGCAGAGATACGAAGTTGCCCTTGGTGCACACCAAAATATATTTTCGTTACGTTCGTTTGTTAAACGGAATAATAAGATAAATTAGGTGGCAAGGTCACTTTGGGTGGGGTATGCGCCTTAAGTACAAAATAAGTTGTCAGTACAAAAAATGTTGCAGTCTCTTTTATCGATCTGAATAAATAAATATGAAATAAATTTTATACTTACTACACCTACTAAGAAAGTTGATTATTCCTGTTCCAAACATATCCTAGAAAAAACTACGTCGTCGATTATAATGATGATTTGCATTCGGTTATAAAAGAGTGTGTTCATAATATACTATTCAAACTCACCTATTGCTTATCTAAGGGTGTAACTTCCAAATGAATTGGAACGTAGGTATAGGGCTTTGAGGTTCGCTCGCATCCACCTTAAAACTCAGTTAACCGGCTAATCTGCTAACTGTCCGATTACATTTTGGTGCACACTAGCCTAATTATGGAACCTAAATTAGTAGGATGTATTCGGAAACACTTAATGTACCTATTAACTTTATCCACAGCGGCGGCGAAACCATTCGTCCTAACAGTGGTGACGGACGCATCAGAAGGCGCCACTGCGACCACACCACCGGATGTCGCGAATCGCGGCTTTTCATTGACATACACACAAATCGCATGCTAAGTCACAGTCTTCTTTATACCACTGTTCCTACACCTGCAATATACATTATACGGCTGACCACACACTGATCCGTATTAAGAAAGCTTGCTAAGTCATAGCAGGATATAAGCTTCTTGGTCATAGCGCTATGCTTGGTTGACGTATACGTCTGTTTCAAGTAGCCATTTTCTTTAGATTTAAGCCTCACTTGCACAACAATATTTAAGTCTAATTTTGATTAACTTTAACGTATTTGTACGGTTTGACAACTCACTAATCAAAATTAAGCCAGTTAATTAACGAACTAGGCTCTGGTGAAAATATCAACATTCTTCATAACTTGATAACTCATATTTTTTACTATTATTTTCCATTACTTGACACTGGCAGAAAAGAGTCCAACCATATTGCCATTAACAAAGAGAATCATCATCATTATCGTTGTGCAAGCGGTTCTTAATGTGCAACGCCATGTCCCATGAAAAAGGTGTCAGGTTAGAATTTATCATGTGGCCTTGTGCTTTACTTTGGCATAGATTATATGGGACATAGTGTAAAGTATATTTTACTATAGGTTTTCATCTAATTTAATAAATAAATAATAAATAAATAAATAAATATTGAGTAATTTTTTCAAGTAATTGTAAATAGGTGGGTATGGATGTAATAGACTAATTTATGAATTAAATAAATTTTTAAGTACATAGTTAAGTGTTTTATTAAAACGACAAGTAGGGTAATAGCCAAATATTACTAAATCTAAAATTATTTAACAATCATAAACAAATTAATTACGTAACAAATATATTTAACAGAGGATTTCATACGGAAAGCGTGAATTACCTTTATCATTTCTTAATAAAATCATAATTAATCATTTTGCACAAACTATCAAGATATTTCTCGATAATTTCAATCAATAAGAACTATGTTGTACTAATCAACCTAAATAACAGATTAATCTAATATAAAAATTGTTTGTTATCGAGGAAAAACGTTGTTTTCGATAACAATAATAAGAAACTAAGGCTCGTATTATGAAAGCTTGGCTCAGTGGTCAACCAAAGCTTGATTGATTGATTCTTTTCCTTAACACATTCATGGCTGAAAACTCAGAGTGCGATCTGTAAGTCCGTGTACCGACGGCGCGCCCCTGCGGGTCGCACCGCCGAAGCTAGCAGTGATCGTGTTAATGGCTCTGCGTCTTGTTGACACAATTCTGCCAATGTCCGTGCAAAGTGTCGTAAACCTTTCTGTTCATATAAAAAATTACAAAATATTACAGAAAATAAAGTTAACAGAGTGATCTGAGGGCGATATTGGGAGACAAAAACCTTTAAACGAAAACAAAACAAAATAATACAGGTATATATATCAATAGATGAAGTTGGCAAAAGTTTTCTCAAACCACAAGAGGAAAAAAATTGCCATATAATTAAAAAAAAAAAAAGAAGCTTGAGTAACGCTTTTCTATGGCATAAACGTCACTTAATAGTGTATGACTGTCAAATTGCTGTCAAAGCTTTCATAATACAGGCTTATGATTAATTGTTGTACTAGGTAGAATTCCAACCTTTATGTAAAGTTATACAATAAAACTCATTATTTTTATAAATACTCGGCAAAAAAAACAATACAACAGTTTATTAAAAAAGAGCAGTGTCTCTATCTACATTCATGATCTGAATCCTATGTCAATCTCAATAAAATCGTGTGGGCAATAAAAAAATATTAAAAACACTGTTACGGAGATTGAGCGTGCCGAAGCTAATGCATTGCTACAGTCGAAAAGGAATATTAAATAGTTTTATGCCTTTTAATCCCAGTTGGCGTCTTTAGACAAACTTTTCAAGTATTTTCATAATGGGTTCTTTCTCTTTAAAAATAATAGATTTTTAAAGTGGGAACAAGACCGATCCATAGGTATCATTATCGAGTAAGAATTTGACTGTAAAACTGCCTGGAAATAAGCAAACATTAGCAAGACGACGTCATCTGCTATCAGTCGTTCAAGCATTTCACTCCGGACAGACTAGTATATCCCAACATTTCTATTACAATACAATCATGAGCTTTACAATCCACTACTCAACTCCATCCGTCATGTTTCGGCACTGATTTCAAGGTTAAAGGCCATTAATAAACCAAAAGGGTACATTAATTCAACGCTCTTTCAGTCCTAAAACGACACGTAAAGAAAACAATAAGGACCCTTAGTTCGCGATGGCAACGGCTGTGGTAGCCGAAGCTGTCTTAGTAGCAGGAGCGGAATGAAGTGATGTCACTTTCCCCATATTCTTTCCAATAGTATCCTTGATATTATAGTACCATTTCGCGATATCTGTGTTATTTTTGAGGTCCTCGAATGCCTGGCATCCTTCAATGCTGCTGAGAACGCCAAAGACTGTGACGTCAGCAAGGTTCGGTTTGTCACCGCCGAGGAAAGGGGTCTTCTTCGCCTTGACTGCGTTCGACCACGCGCGGGCAGCGTCGTAGAGAGACTCGCGAGCGTCCCCTTTGATATTGTGTCTGGAACAGGATAATGACACTACTATTCAAATTACCATCACTGTTGGCGAAGTAAATCTAGCGGCAAAATTCAAAGTGCTTTATTTCTTTATATTACTATACAGGACTCTTACCCCCGAAAACTCAAACGCATCTCAGATTTAAGCGCATCTCAAGTGACGAATTTATGATACATTTTCATTGAAAACTGTCAAAAAATCACGACTTGAGAGACGTGCTTAAATCTGAGTTGCGTTTGAGTAGACACTGGCAGAAAAGTGACAAACTAGACACATATTGCCAAAAATAAAGAAGTCAAGTCAAGTATTCGGGCGTTTGAGGGGTACAAGGGAGACTCCAAGATCTTGTCTCCCAAGCCAACCTAACCTGCACGTGGTGTACCCTGCTAGATAACGTACTAGGCTCTGGTGAAAATATCAACATTCTTCATAACTTGATAACTCATATTTTACTATTATTTACCATTACTTGACACTGGCAGAAAAGAGTCCAACCAGACTTATATTGGCATTAACTAAGAATCATCATCATCAATCATCATCATCGGGCGTTTGACACGTCAGATTATTAAGGCTGGCTTTACATGCGAACGGTAAGCGCGTGTTCGCTGTCGCTGTGGGGTGCTGTTAGAGTTTAAACCTTTTTCAGGTGCACATCAGTGACATCAACACGGCTTAACCTAATGCATTACAACTTAGCACTGCGACCATGCTGTTTCCGTGTGCATGTTAAACCTACCATAGCCTTTTTCGATTTAAAAGTATTAAATCCTCGCCTCCCTGTTCTCCTGTCCCATTTGTTATTATAAATGCACAGCTAAATCAATCAATAAAATCTCATGGCCGTCGACGGGCAGCATCAACGATGCCAATAAACCAGTGCCTACAATCTCAAACTCAAACCCAAATGCCCAGCGCGGAGAATAAGCAATACTCCCTAAAAATATCCAATAACGCCCGAATACTCAAACGCAACTCAGATTTAAGCACGTCTCAAGTCGTGATTTTTTGACAGTTTTCAATGAAAATGTGTTATAAATTCGTCACTATTGGAGGCAGTGGATTGGTAAGTATATGCTGTTTTTTGGCCCTTAACCTATTTTAATTTTCACAACTACCTACAACTAGTCTTAACAAAGTCTTTAGCCTAACCTTTTCTTCAGTCGTTTGGCGATGGCCCACATAGCCGCGGCGCCTCCGTACACCATTAGCGTGCACTCCCAGGCTGGGAAGGCTTCACGCCAACCGCCGGCGCGCTCAAACCAACGGAACGTCTCCATAGCTTCACCAGCGGTCCGGTATACGTTGGGTGACAGCGTGTGTACTAGCACATTGTCTGCCCACTCACGCCACTTGCGCTCCTCTCTGAAAAGATTTAAGAAAAATGAGGCATAAGAGTTTTGCTCATACAAAGGCCTAAAGTGAGTAAACTTAGTCTGTACATAGATACATAGGGCGGCCTCTGAGATAGCAGTGATTGGCATAATCTAAATCTATGAGTTAATAAGATTGAGATCGAAAAGCCATAGTAAGAGTCGTATGGGCTCAATTTGTGAGAAAACAAGTAGGAAAAAAGCTCCTATTCCTATATACATTTACTATGGAGTTGATCACATGTTGTCTACTTTTGATTAAAGTGGGACGGAACCTCTAAGCTCCCATACAAACGTACTTTACGATTCATTTGGAAACTACTTCCCCTATTTTAATGAAATATTGCATACAGAGCGAAAGTTATAAAATAGCTTGAAAATGGATAAAAATGAATTTTCGGTGTCACTTAATGATGATAATGTAATTTGAAAAACTGATAAGTGACAAACATAGCTATTTCTTTTCCGATTATGTATGCAAAATTTCATTAAAGTCGGGGACATAGTTTCCAAATGAATATAAAAGTATGTTTGTATAGGCTTAGAGGTTCCTTCCCCCCTTAAAGTGTAGTGCTCATACTTTGGTATAGACTCCTAGCCTACAGGATCAAACAGTTGTAAAAATAGGAAAGCTATTCGTGTTCAATCAGAAATTACGAGTTGCTAAGTGATAGCAGCCAGTGTCGTCAAGTCAAACTATACAAATAAATAAATAATGCTGGACAGTTCACACAGCATGATCTAGCCCCAAGATAAGCAGAGCTTGTGTTTTTGGGTACTAGATAACTGATATACATAATACAACACAATACATAGATAGATATATTTTTTTATTATACATAGAAAACGACCAGAACACCCTGAACAAATGTCTGCAGATCGTACACACATTTGTCCCGAGGCGGGAATCGAACCCGCAACCTCCTGCGTCGCAGGCGGACCTTCGCCCACCGCGCCACAGAGGTCGTCGATACATACAGGCTGCATTATGTACATTAGGCATGTGAATTGAATAGTAATCAGTTGTAATACTAACTTTTCTGCATCTGTTGACTTCCCATTTTTAATAGATGCCTCGCTCATGACAAAGTATCTGTTTGCCACCTCAACCGTTTCCTTCCCATCCTTGACAAATGTATGTGATGGGTAGTACTTGATCACTTGTTCTATTGTATAAGAGGGGTCTTCGAAGTAAGTCTCCAACACTGATATGATTGCTGTGCTGTCCATAAGTTGCTGTAATACACGCAATATTGCAATATTAATGCAAACATAAAAAAAATAAAACAAATATAAAATATGTGACAATGGTGGTGTTATCGCTCAGGAGTAATCTCGATCGGACAACCATTTTATATGCTAAATTAAAATGGTTAAGCGTTTTATACTGCCTGGCCTGTACTGCCCACACAGAATCAAAACTACACAGCCATGTTATCTTTTCTTTGAGTTATTCCAAGATGAGAGGTTTTAAAGTAAAAGAGAACGAAATATTGCCTGCTATTTTTTTATGTTGCTTTGCATATTTTGTTTCTATGAACACATATTGAACATGTGTAAAGAGTTTTCTATCCCAAGGTATAGATAGAACTGATTTAAGCAAGGCCTCTATAAACCACTAAACTTTAAAAGTTACTTCACAAATTTTCATATTTCTGTATTTTTTCAAGTTTTATCAATAAATATCACAGTTTTTTGTTGATAATTGGTAGATAATATTTCCATGAGTGATTAAAGACAAGATAGTTAAAGGGGTATGATGTGTTAAGTACAAGCATAACCACTTGTGAAAGGCAAAATTTCAAATGGCTGTCATTGAGTGTAGAAAAGATTCTGTCTACTTTTTCAAACATATTCATCATTACCGTTTATCTAGTTTCACCTGCTTTGGGCATTGCAGTTATAGGAGGAACACCCTGTTTGATAATAATGTGATAGTGACAACAACATACATGATATCCTTTTTCAGTCTGGACCAGCATTATAGGCACTTTCTTGTACTCTGACCACTTGATGGACTGTCGTAGTACAGCATCCACCTCTACGATTTCATAACTGATCCCTCGGGCATCCAGGTAAGCACGGACTTTGCAGCAGAATGGGCATGTGCGGTATTGGAACAGTACAATGTGCATATCATGTGAGAATGTGTCACTGGTGATCTAGAAAAGATAAATTTTCATGAACACACATTATTTTGTATTTTAGCATTTCTTTCAGCCTGAACATTTCAATATAACCAAAAAAAGTTGTTGAGAGTTTGTCTTGCTTTAGGTTTGTAAGATAACCTTTCTGTAAGCATAAAACAAGTAAAAAGTTATCATGCAGGTACAAAAAATGTACCTATTGATAAAAAACTAAGTAGACACTGATAGTGCCAATGTTTCTGAATTTTTTGCTAGTTAATACAAGTGTATATGGATGATTTTAGTGCATGATTGATTAGCTTTCCTTAGCAGTAGGTAGTTACACAACAACTTAGATGTAAGGGTACGGCATGCATGATAGATTTATGAATGTATGTTTATCAAGAATAGAAGTCTAATGCATGTATCGAACACATAAAGTATGATAGAAGAAAGGGCGCAAGGAACTAAGCGCAAGGAAGTATTTGTAATACCATTATGCAGGCAGGCTTGCTTACCTTGTAATGAGGTGTGTAGTCTGGAAGCTCTTTTAGTACAGCGTATGCTTCCTTTCCGACATGAGTTTGCTTTTTACTGTTTACTTTATAGTGTGTATAGCCTCCGTATCCCGCACCGACGAGGATCCCAATACTGGCACTCACTAAAGTGAGCTTAGAACTCGACTTGGGCCGGCTCTTGGTTGAAAAAAATATTTTTCCCAAATTAACATTTTCACGAACCGAAGGAACTATAACTTTTTGAATCAAAGTTTGCATTGGGCGCCACATTTCACGTAATACAATTTACACGGGTATAAATTGTGAATATCCTTTCTCAAAACTATGTCCGTTCGCCGCGCCTGAAGAAGCAAAGAGAATGACAGGCAGGCACAGACAGATGAGACTGGCTGGACTGACTGACTGAACTGAACTGACTGACGGATTTGACTGACGACGGAGAGTCGGAGAGACCAGTGAGACCATCATTTATGTGGCGTTTCTGCCACACACTCATTGACCAAAAATCTGCCAAAATCTGTCAAACTTGACGTCAAAATGCAGACAGGTCAAATTATTTAGGTATTTATACATAAAGGGTATAAAATATATAATTACTGTAAAAATTGCCCTTATTGGCAAAGATTTAAATCGTTAGATGTGCTCAGAACATAATTTGCAACAACTGGTTATTGCAGCTATTATTTATACATAGTAAAACAGTGAACATTCAAAATAATTGAAAGTCTAAAGATGATATCATTGAAAATTAAATCGAATAATTAGTTCGGTTTAAAGATATTTATTCTCATACAACAAAAAATGTTTACATAAAATGAGATACAAAAAAAATCTTAAAACTAATGCATGAGCTAATTAATGTTAGGTACACCTCCGGGGCCGCGAGTCGCGCCGCCGCCGGCAGTCGGTATAGAGTGTTCATACATATATAGGTAGTAGGGATGTAACGAATGTCAAATTTTCGACATTCGCGAATGCGAATGCGAATGCGAGTATTCGATGCTCACATTCGCGAATGCGAATGCGAATGCGAATGTTGGTATTTTGAACTTGCCGCCAACTTCACGTACTGTTTATTGGCGCGCGCGCTGTCCAATTACCAACGTTTGCTATTAGCTATCTTCAACTACCAATTACGTACGAGTAATAATGTTTATTTCATTCATACATGACATCGACAATTCACAACCTTGATAACCACAGAATTTGAAACTGATATTGATTGGCATAATTGTATCAAAACAGATGCAGAGCAAAAATTTAAGAAGATGAATCGTTTGATAATTGCTATCTTCGTCTACCAATCGCGTTGTTTGTTTGATAATATTTTTATCCACACATTTGTCGGTTGGAGTTGGGTTTGTTTGTCTTTTATATGTTATTTTGGGAAAAATGAGTGCCTCCATGAAAACAATGAGTAAAATTTAGACCACGTTTAGACTTATTTTACTTAGTGGATGCGGAACATGCAAAATGTAAAATTATAAATAGGGGTACTGGTTTAAAAGTTACATAAGCATAACGCTATCGATATAATACAATACGCTATTGTACTGAAACTTTCTGAGTATATAAAAAAGAATGGATTGAAAAACGCATATCATATTAAGAGTTTTCTTGAAAATTTCTGATAGTTTATATACTCAGAAAATTTCAGTACAATAGCGTTATGCGTTAGAAAGTTACAGCCCTTATAAGTCGGAGCCCAACTATAAATCTCAAACTTTCATATACCTAACCATTTCATTAATATTTTGAAAAATCCTGAAATACGTGTTCAACACCTTTGTATTTTTGGTAAATTTCAAGCAAATTTGGCCACTTCGTAGAGTTAAAAGAAACACGTAAAAAACTTCAATCCTCTTTTCTTTTGGGGGTGTAATTTCCAAAACTCCTATGCTTAAAATTTAAGATTTCTAGCTTATGAGGTTTGGGTTGGGTGAAACTAGAAATTAACTTGTTTTTTTAATATTTAAAATATTCATATTTAATTATTAACCAGTATAAGATAATAATAAAAAATAAAAGACGGCCTTGTCCTAGGTCCTCCGATCAAGGTCTGTGCACGCCAAAAACAAACCATAAATTTGTCAAGTGGTTCCCGCCATTAAAAGGTTACCTTAATCCCTGGGTTAGAATAATCAATACATTGTCATTCAAAGCAAAGGCTAGGCTATTTTTCGATCTCACAAATTAGTTCCCATAGAGAAAAAATAAACATTAAACGTTAAGTTTCTTTAATTTCGTAGAAACGCGTGCAAAGCCACGGACAAACACTAGTCACCCAATCAAAGTCAGTTCAACATTTTTTTCAGTTAAGTTTTGTCAAAGTTTCTTACAAAGTTCTTATTAAAGAATTAGCAATAAGAGTGCCATAATAAAATATAGTAATAGGCATGATGATTGATTTTGAGACTACTCCTTGATATTTTTAAACATCTACTGAATAGAAAATAAAACATATTTCTACAAAAAACATGGATTTTGAAGGTAAAATTGAGTTTTAAAAAATGTAATTTAAATTTCGCTCTAAAACGCTACAATACTCGTGGCGACTGTCTATGACGTCACCGATGCACAAATTTTTATGATACAGAATTACCCTAATATTTATATTCATTAGTATGTCTTTACAAATAAGAAATACAATCAAATAATAAAACAAGTATTAACAATATTGTCAAGAAACAAAGAAGCTAGCTATTGATTGAAGAAAGTCATACGTTTACAATTACTTATTTCTGTGGTTATTCTGTGTCTGTGTTCTCTAATTGTATTGATTGATTATTGTATTTTGTAGATATTATTTATCAAAATAATAATTGATCTTGATCAAAATAAAAATTATAATACGCGTTTTGTCATGTATGGCTCTGATTTAATTTAGTAAATGCATAATAATGATGCTTTTTGTTACTGTCATCATCCCTATTTACGATATGTGCAGTTTTTTTTTATAATTCCGCATGTAAAAGAGAACAATTTTTTAAATATATTAGGTAAGTTTTTGCCCCATCAACATTCGCCAAATATTCGCATAGATTTTGGCGAATGCGGATGCGAATGCGAATATTGAAAATCCTGCGAATATTCGCGAATGCGAATGCGGATGCGAATATTCGTTACATCTCTAATAGGTAGGTATAATAAGTAAACTAAATCTATATCTAAAATTTAAATAAAGAGTTATTTTTAAAAAAAATTATGTAATAACACTATTAATGAGCTAATTCGCCACTCTTTCTAACATAGTTTGTATGCGAGTTCAAACAGGGGATACAGATAATAGCGAGGTTAGATTTACATGTAGTCTAAGTTTACACAGGAATGGCGAATAGAATGCAATAAGGTTATGAGTAACACGTTGGTTTACTAAGTATATTTTGTTAACACATTGAACGCCATGGGGGTCACCAGTGACCACCACTATACTTTCCTTATGGGCCGACGTTAATTCTCGATTTCGGCAAATTTTACAACTTATATTTTATTGGCTCATTAGATTCAAAATAGTCAAAAACCCCGATCTAAATTATTATTTTTTATTATTATTAAAATAATTAGCTAAATAATTGCTGTCGCTCACCGGTGACCACCACGGCGCACGCCGTTGGAAATCTGCATTTCCTTCCCGCGGGGCCGCGGGGGTCACGGCGCCGGCTACACCCCCAAGCCTTTGCGGTACATCCCCGGAAGCGCTGCGCTTGACACGCGCCAGTAAGTAATCGCACGCAAGGTCATGCACATTGTTTATCTTCATATTTCGTTTATTTATGTGAAAGTTTTACCGTGGTTTACCTCTAAAGTGAAATAAACTGTGTCCTGCCTAACTGTAAAGTGGTGTGGTGTGAATCATGGATGATTTTGAGGAATTCGAAATAACAAATGACGATTTGACCCAGATTGAAAATATTGAAATTTCCTTGCTCAATAGTAGTTTTCAATTATGTTCGGAGTCTGAGGAAGAGTATGACTTACAACCACCTTCACGAATACGACGGCGACGAGTCCTGTCCATCAGTGATACGAGCGACATTGAAACTGAAAATGCTTCCGCGTCGCTTCCTGCATCATCTTCTGTGTGGCACCAACCAAAAGGTAATCAACGTCGGATTATCCCGTATACTGAATTCCCAGGATTAGATTCACGAGTTGCAAGAGCAATGACTGATAAGACCCCGGCAGATTTCTATCATCTTTTAGTACCAGACGAAGTATTTGAAATGGTGGCCGAACATACAAATAGCTTTGCTATCCAAAAAATTACAGGATCTGACTCAGCATCTAAATCTGCGCGGATTCGCCAGTGGACGCGTACATCCGCAGCAGAGATGAAACAATTTTTCGGTTTGATTATTTTCATGGGGGTCGTAAAATTACCCAAAATATCCGACTACTGGTCCAAAGATCCTGTACTTATACAGAACTTTCCTCGAACAATAATGAGTCGAAACCGATTTGAGCTGCTGTTGCAAATGCTGCACTTTTCTGAGCAAGACGAAGAAAATAAATCTAATAGATTACACAGGATTGAAAAATTACTCGAAGTAGTGAACAGAAACTTCCAAAAAAACTACACTCCTTCCGAAGAGATCTGCATAGATGAGAGCGTGGTGCCTTTTCGCGGACGAATAATTTTTCGGCAATATAATAAACAAAAAAGGCATAAATATGGTATAAAAGAGTTCAAGTTGTGCACCATTCCAGGCTATACATACAAAATAAATGTATACGCAGGAAAGAATAATGATGAAACCAATACAACACCGTTGAACGTCGTTATGTCTCTATGCAGCGATCTTCTATACAAGGGACATACACTGGTGACCGACAACTGGTACACCAGTATGGATCTTGCCAAAAAACTTCTGGATGCAGAGACACATCTTGTAGGTACCATTCGGAAGAACCGGAAGCATCTGCCAAAGGATGTAGTAAACGCTAAACTGAAGCGAGGCCAATTCGTGGCTAAGGAAAGTAGTGAGGGCATAACTGTAATGAAGTGGAAGGATAAAAGAGATGTCCTATTGCTGTCCACAAAACACTCAGTGCGGTTCCAAAATGTCCGGAAGCGCAATAAAGTTATTTCTAAACCGAAAATAGTCATTGACTATAACAGCGCTAAAGGGGCTGTAGATCTGTCCGATCAAATGGCTGCTTACTCAACTCCACTGAGAAAATCGATAAAATGGTATAAGAAGTATGCGATAAACCTTCTCCTGAACACAGCAGTAGTCAATGCACTGGTCTTGTATCAAAGCGTCACTGGCAAGAAAATACAAATGGCAGACTTCCGGCTGGCATTACTGAAGACGTTTTGCAGCCAACAAAATGTTCCAGTTGCAAGACCTAGAAGAATAGCACACATACTGCAACAAAAAGAAGGACAAGCCAGAACAAGCAGGCGAACATGCGTGAATTGCTACAAAATTAACGTAGCTACTTACGGCAGACAGTTGGCTAAAAACAAGACTAAAAAGGTGACAACGTTTTGTCCACAATGCCCGGAGAAGCCTTTTCTTTGCATATCTTGCTTCAACGTGGTTCATAATTAACATATTTTAAATTCTGACTAGTTTCATTTATACGCCAAATATTCAAGAAAAGTGATTGCCATACGTATAGTAAAACGTTTTCAAATAGTTTCTAATAAAACATATATTTTGTAAACCTTCTTTTATTTTAAAACCACATCTTGTGTACTTAGCCAAAAAAATTGTTTAACAATTTTTTGGCTAAGTGTCGAAATGAGCTAGTATGCGTAAACTGTTCTCCTGGGCCGCGCCGGGCACGCTCTATATAGTTTTGTATCGGCACCGTGTCCTCCAGCGAGAAAATTGAGTTCAAACACAAGCCTGTCGCGCGGTCACCGGTGAGCCCCACGGCCTGAACGGGTAGTATTGCTGTCGCTCACCGGTGAGCCCCACGGCCCAAACGGAACAGCCAGTAAATTTGAATCGGCGTTCAACGTGGCTATAAACGTATTTTTTTAGTTTTGTTTTGAGTTGAGTTATTTAGTAATTTTTATATATTATTTTAAAATGTATTTTTTTTATGTTTTTACATCACCCATTTATGATTTTTTGCCACAATAGGGGATCGACTAAATTTTTAAAAATTATTTTAATTTTATCATACTGGATACTTATTCCGATAAAAAATAAAATTTTATTTATATAAAGCCTTTGAAATATTCAAAATCATGTTTTAATATTGTTTGTTTAAAAAATGCCGCCAAAAGGCTACGTTATGGCATCTGACAACGCGTGACGTCATTAGTGGTCATAATCACGCGTTAGTGTGCAGTACCTCAATGTAAGAACGCACCAAAAAGTACTCCGAATTAAATATTCATTGATGTTCCAAAAAAAAGAAAAGCAGATAGACGAAAAAAAGCATAGTCGCTGCATACGATTTTGAACGAACTCCATGTTCTGGACACACCCTGCATTTTATGGTACACAAGTCGGAATCACGCCAAACTTGTACATGTACATATTCTATAGCATCGTCACCGTATAATTGTCTTGCTGATCTAAAAATAAGTGAAAGTAAAATATAAAAGACGTAAATATTTTTTGAAGTTTGTACTTTTTAGATTGTTTTGTTTATTATTTCAATAGTATTTTTCAAGTAGGTATCTGGGTTCATCATCATCATCATCAGCCTACATCAGTCCACTGCTGGACATAGGCCTCCCCCATTGAGCGCCATAGCGCCCTGTCTTCAGCTTGCCGCATCCAGCATCTGCCAGCAGTCTTTCGCAAATCGTCATCCCACCTGGTCGGAGGGCATCCTACACTACGTTTGCCGAGTCGCGGTCTCCACTCAAGAACACGTTTACCCCAGCGGTTGTCGGTTCTTCTCGAGATATGGCTACACCACTGCCACTTCAGCTTGCTAATCCTTTGAACTATGTCGATAACCTTGGTTCTCTGTCGGATGTATTCGTACCTGGGTTATTTTATGGCAATTATAGTTGTAATACTTACACAGTTTTCTTTCACATTTTGAAATTCCGCGTCAAAAGCATGAATTACTGGCAAAGAAATTGCAAAGCATAAACTTAACTACTCTGCGAAGATTTCGGTTGTCGGCTTTCTTAAATCCTGTTTCCATTTATGCAAAACTGGAGAAACACCACTTGACATTTTATAAATCGATTACCGTATTAGTTATATAAAGAAGTTTTAGAATTTCAACGAAATTGTGGAAATAATTTGAAGGAACTAAGTAGGTATAGGTAGTACCCGTGCAGTCAATGATTACAGACAAAATGACGTCACGCGCTGTGATTGGTGTTTCGCTACAGATGAAATTGAATTGAAGATATTTAAATGAATTATATTAAATTATTATTAATAAATAATCTTCAAACAGTATATTTCTTTTATCTAAGTACATTTTAGCTTTTAATCTGATTACTGTCCGATAATTCCGAGATATTGTAAAGTAAACTGACAAAGCTACAATTTACGAGCAAAATGGCAGAATCTACCACAAATGTTCACACCGAGACAGACTGTAAATTTTTAGCACAACTTGACTGACTTTATGTCAGTCAGTCAAGTTAATCTGTTGGACCTAGTTGGACAAACGTTCAGCTTAAGAAAAAAGGTACCCTTCGCAACAAAACCAGAAAAAGAATTGGGCCATAAACAAGTAGACGGAAAGACGTCATTCCTTCTATAATCCTTGGTATTCTATCGCTCTCTCTCACTCACACACTCCTAACGATCTTCTTTCTTTCTTTTGTCCGCTAAAAAAAATAATGTCTGGGATGATTTCCTCTCAAATTTGTGATTTTAATTTGTGAAACTATGGCGTTCTTTCTGATTTTGTAAACTTTTGAACCGTAGAACTTTAGTGCCACAGAGTGTTTTTTTTTTAGACGGTTAAATAGATCAGGCGCCATAAGTAAGGTAATTTGTCTCCCACTTCCAATTTCACTACCTAGTCTACAAGTTACCGCGAATTATAGCAACGTATTTGATATTCTGAAATTGGTGTAGTTGTCATTTGGTGAATAATTTTATAGAAAAGCGGTTATGCCCGAAACATGCCATCGACGTCGCGCTCCAGGGGCTCCGGGCGCGGGCCGGATGGCTCACCGCGGACCCCCGTCATAGCGCCCATGTCGGAACGGCAGCAGCTGGCTCTTGTGATGCAAATTTCATCACAAGAGTCTGCTCCAGGTAAATACATAATGTACAACATTATTGTTTTTGTGTTATGTGCTTTGCAAACAAAAATACCTGTTGTTACCCACCTTCTTAAAATGTGGTCCAAAAATACAAAAAAATTACAGTTATGCATTTATGAGCAAGTTGTGGATGTTTGTTGGCAAATAAGCTCCAACTTGAGGTATTTCTTGATGCAGCCGTTCCGACCCCAGCTGCCGAAGAGAGGAAGAAGACGAGACAACAACGGAATGGCCGAGGAGAAACCCCACTCCATGTCGCCTCCATTAGAGGTGATCACGATCAAGTCAAAAAGCTGCTTGATCAAGGTCAAGATCCGAACATACCAGACTTTGCTGGTAAGTGCTACGTTATGAGTATTTTCAGCCAGTATTTAATTCTTACATGCCACTTTTTCAATGATAACTTTGATAATTTATAGCTTAACAGAAATATCAAGCAATTAATGAGAAATTTTGGTCATAATAATAATAATCAAAACTATGTCATACAAAGCTATTACTAATGCTTTTGAGTTTTGCCACTTAACATTGGCTGGTTTCATTGCCTTCATTTAAATGTCTGATACAGATAAACAGGTTGTCAGACGAAAGGGTGGCACTGTTGTATTGATTTATGTATGCAGGCGACCATCAACGAGATGCGTAATAGGTATATCAAAAACTTGAGGAAAATGCTGGAAACAAGACATTTTGTGTCAACTATCTTCCATGGATGATTTTATACCTTTCTAGAGATGAGTTTCAGTCCATAAAATTATGGAGATAAACAAATATTTTACCTGTTTCTAATACAGTGCCAAAACAATCCTCCTCCCATAGTGGACTTTGGGAAATTCTACTTATACATGTTAAGGCTAATTTTATTGATAACTAGCTTTAAATATGTTTCACCCACAGTCACATTCATTACGCATGATAATGTCTACTCAATGTCTATTTTTTATTGATGTACCTCTCCTTCATACCTGTTGTATTTAGCATGAGTGTACTTGCTATTAGTCATCTAGGATGTTTTTATCAATATTATATGTTGTGCACATCTATGTTTAGATATAACTTTGCTGACATTTAACATGTGCTTATATATTTTGCCTTTGGCTAAATATAAATAATTTCCAAAATTAACTTAGAATGCTCATTTACTATTTTCATGTAAAGTGTCAGTAATTCAACATTAATTATAATAAATATAAACCATTAATTATGACATAATTTAATTATTTATGTAGGTACTTCATTAAAAGGCCTAAATGAAGAGCTACATGTCTGTGAATGTATGTCTAATCATTGTTAATGAATACTTTTCTAATCTAACCAAGCTTTGTGAATTTGGCATAGGATGTTTTGTTTTTCAGAATCACCAGGATTACCATAGAAATTTTATGTCAATGGTGGGGTGGTCTTTAATCACAATAGCATTGTCTAGGATGGTTATAGCACCAAGTAAACTAACAGACATGATAATATGCATACAATAAATATTAGCTTGCAGAATGAATCAATAAAACACAATCCTTGGCCACAATTTGTATCTTCATGCAATTTGTTCCAATTACTATTCATTGAAAGCTGGTGCTTTATGTGGCTCTATTGGATTTTTGTAACTTTTCACAAGGTCCTTGGACTTTATTCTTTCTTTCATTGATGATTGATTACATCTTTTATATTTAATGAATACAAATAGTATTTTAACGCCATCATCATGATCCGTCCTTGTCGTGTCGACCGACTGCAGGGCAAAAGCCCATATGTTTATGCTATTCGCCTCGGTCCAGTGCTTATCTGGGCCAGGTGTTGCCCACGGTTTTGTGTTGTCATCGATCCATCGCGGCGGTCGATCTTCTATTACTTTATACGTCTCTCGGCTGAGCGGTCTCAGTCAGTGTTTTAGTCCACCTGGCGTCGGCCAAGAGTCCTGCTCAATTCCAATTGAGCCCCCAACTAAATCACTAACGCCTTGAACTTAAATCCATTTGAGGATTTCAGTGTTAGGGACTCGATCTAGCAATTTAAGTAAGCATGCCCCCATCCATAGCTCTGCGCAACGCTGATCTTGTGCATGGTTTCCTTAGGGAGCCAACAGGTCTCACCACTGTAAGTTATAGTTGGTAGAACACACAGATGCGTTTTTTCAGACATTGTGTTATGTGTGGATTTAGATGTCTTCAAGTTTCCTAAAAGCTGCCTATCCTTTCTACTTTCTTGGTTCTACTCTCTTGGTGACTTCTTTAATTTGATACTCTCTGTCATAAGTTTTTATAATTTTTTTGACATTTTGTGCTGCAATCAGTCTATTTGGTGTAGGAGGAAAGGGGTGGGGGAATAACGGGTAAATTGCAGAACTAATTCCTTGAAACGACTCTTTCAAGGAATTAGTTCTGTAATCATTTCTCTTTATTCCCTTTTGTTATGCGACAAGCTCTGTGATGTGTTGTCTGTGCAGCCTCTTAGGATAGCTTATGGTGATCAGCTTATGTGATGCCAGTTGATTAGAGTGTTTGTTTCGACCTTGTTTGTATTTGGCTGAGAATTGCTTTATTGCATCGTTGATGGTGTTAATTCCACTTCGTTATGCAGTCTCTATCATAACAGAGACACAAGAACATGGCCGCTGTCTTTGCCAAAAGAGATATCATGCCGTGGATATGAATTTTATCATTATTATGTTCTAAAGTGAAGGTTCTTGTTTTTCTCATATTGTTGTGTCTTTAAGCTTTCCAAAAGCTGCCTATCGTTTTACTCTCTTGGTGACTTCTCTCATTTGATAATCTCTTTCATAAGATAGAACATGGCCAGTGTTTTTGCCAAAAGAAGGCATAATTATACAGATTTTATCATAAATGTTCTAAAAAGAGAAGGTTCTTGTTTTTCTCATATTACTGTCAGGTAAATAATTTTCTAGTGTATGAAATATCTGGGCGGTCTAATCTGGAGCCACAGTTACAAGTGGATATGGCCGACAATTTAGACATAACCTTTGAGTAAAAAATTCTAGGATGGACTGCGTTACACGAAGCTTGCAGCTATGGATGGTATCAAGTGGTAGAACTACTTGTTAACAGCGGAGCCAATGTGAATGCAAAGGGGTTGGATGATGACACTCCCCTACATGATGCAACCACATCAGGAAATCTCAAGATGGTTAAATTTCTTGTTGAGAATGGAGCCGACCCTTTTGTCAAAAATACAAAAGGAAAAATGCCGTCGGATTATGCTGCACCACCTATTTTCGAATACTTGGAATCTTTGACAAATGGTAAGCATACTTTTATTGCTTATAATATTTACCAGCTTTCGCTTCCTTTATTTTATGCAGATAGGTATTATTTTAGAAAGTAATCGACCCATTTTAAGGTAGTCTGTCATCAACAAAAACAGTTCTTAAATATTCACTGGCTACTTTAGTAGCCGTATGCTTTAATTTAAACCTATCGAATCAGCAACATGGATCTATTTATTACTTTACAATACCTACCTATTTCTTGTGATGCATGAGAGTGCAATAAAATAACAACACTCACATGACATTTACTATGTAAGTACAGTGCTTTAAAACGTACTAACTAACTGTACCCAGTAGGTACATAATCAAGTCCGTGGAAACTTTCAGTGACAAACAATGATAAAATTATAACGATCGTAATATATATTGCAACTGTGCAATTTATTGATCTGCAACCTTAGCAAAAAGGTCTTTATGGTGCATTACAAACCAACTAGGTACCTACCTACCAAATTTTGCTAACTATGTTTCTAACACTTTT
The DNA here is from genome assembly GCA_946478455.1 of Eupithecia vulgata. Taxonomy (NCBI): domain Eukaryota; kingdom Metazoa; phylum Arthropoda; class Insecta; order Lepidoptera; family Geometridae; genus Eupithecia; species Eupithecia vulgata. Next base: position 13,554,908 of record OX297859.1, on the reverse strand, counting down.
TTGTCTCTACTCGCATGAAATTTTTAAAGATTTTACTGCAACTGAAAACTGTTGACAAATTAAATCGAATGAGGGTTCTTGTCCACACATGGTTTTTTGTCCTAAAAGTCCACTCCAGCAGTGTTTAAGCGGCACGGATCTAAGGTGTCAAAGGTTCTATGTACGCTTATCATTATCATCAGTGTATATTTAACAATAGGATCACTGACGCTTTACATACGGCGGCGGCGGCGCGGCGTGACGTGGGGTGGGGCGCCTCGCCGCGCCGCCGCGCCGCGCCGCCGCCGTAATCCATTGATTTTTACGGCGAAAAACGTGTCTAGATTTGTCCAGGGTCTAAAGCATAGTTCAGCGTACCTACATAGATTTTTTTTTTGATAAGATCCCTCATATAATATTAGTGCTGTATTTCCTTTAGACCTTACACGACTCTTGAAGACGTGTCGTCACAAAATTCTTATTAGGTACTTACATAATTATTAGGTACTTAGGTACGTAAATTAGTTCGAATCTCTTGGTTTAACTAACGAACGAGAACTTCGAATTAATTTGTCCATAATTCGAGGAAGTTAAAAAATGCAGTAAATTGGTATTTACATTATATTAAATATTTGGTCGGCGCGGCTGTAAAATATAAACCTAGGTAATTGGTAGGCAACTAAATTATTTTTGTTTAGAAAATAAATGATTGGCAAAATTAATGTTTTGTTCAGCTGAATTAAATATATATAAGATATTTATATGATCACCAGGATTTATAAGATTTTTTATCAGTCAATCAGTGCATTTTTGGGCTGCAAAATTATTGTGCGGCTGACTAACGAAATTGTAAAGCAGAAAAATATAACGTAAAATCCACGTAAAATCACTGGGTCTGTGTTTTAATTGTATCATAATCATCATCACAATCAGCCTATATTAGTCCATAGCTGGACATAGGCCTCCCATAATGTAATGAACGATCAATTATACAGGGTTATTGGTAAATTACTAACACTACCTACCTACGTGAACTGCAGTTTCTGCCCATCATCACAAACATGTTTGTGAAGACGCCAAGTCTTAATTTCTCAACTTAAGTATTGGTAATAGGTACTCCTCTCGATTCAATAATCGTTTAATAGAGAGAATTTTTTTGAAACTTATCAATCGGTTCTACTCTGAATCAACAGTGGATTGGAAGATCGGTCTTTTGTAACTCGTGCGTGGGGTTCCAGACTAAGGTGTTTCTTCATATAATATCAGAGGTGATTTCTAATCTTTTTTAAGAATGACGACCTGCGGGCCTAGCACGGGGATTTCATCTCTACTCTACCCTAGACTAGACAAGACAGTTTCTTGTCTACGCAATCTGTCGATTCCCCGAACACGGCGTTTCTCGAAACAAAGCCTAGAAAACAGTTTCTTCGTAGACAAGCTCTTTCTATGGCAACGAGAAATAAATCACAGATAAATTATAAAATGTCGTAAAAAGTTCGTTCTTTGCGTTTCATTATCTACAAAATATCTACATGAAACAAAAAATACAGTTTATACGTAGAACGGAACGTTTAACATTTGACAATGTGAAGTAAATTAACGTCACAGCTTTGCATTGGCTATATATTTACATCCTCTTTGTATGGAATAACGTAGTGGTTGTATTCTCTTTGTTTGTATGGCATTGTCATACCCATGGTCTCCCGCGCGAAAATTGAATTAAAAAAAAAAAACTAATTGAGAGCTGCCGTAAGCTCTCGTACTGCGTTTCTCTCTTTCTTACGATCATTTTTCTCTTCATAATGGTTGAGAAGCTAATTCCTAACCCCGTTTTACTAATTAGCGTAACAAAAATCATCTTCGTAAATACTTTGGTCACGAGAGAAAGGCTTGTCTAGGTCCCGGTAGGTGTAGACAACTTTAGAAGAAATGTTTCTATTATCAAATGTCAAAAATAGAGAAAAAATGATTGTCATGCTCGCAGTGGTAGACTCATCTCTAGGGTAGACTAGAAATCGTTTCTATCCGCTCATTCTTTCGAACGCCGTGTTCCCGTCCGAAGAAAACTTTCTACTCTCTACAGCTAAATGTCATTTTTACGTCATTTTTAGTCTTTTCTACCCTAGACAAGAAACCCCGTGCTAGGCCCGCTGGCGTCTTCACGAACGTGTTCGTGATGGTGGGCAGAACCTGCAGTACACGTAGTGTTATTGATTTACCAATAACCCTGTATATGTACATTATATGAAATTACCGCGATTTTATTGAAAAAGAGCAATTAGTCGGGTTGAAAAGGCGGAGTTTTGATAGTTGAGCGGTCAATAGGGTGTTAGCATTGTCATTCTATGAATTGTTGCATTGAGAATGACATCTTTTTAATTTTTAATTACCTACCTGGCACCCGGCTGGCAATTTAAAACAGGCGTTTATAGGTCTCAGAAATTTAAACGGGCTTATTTAAGTAACATGGAACCCTTTAAGTTCGTCATGTTCAATCCGAGTGTGTGACAAAACACCACCGGCAGTGATATAATTACATAGGTACGCTACGTACGTAGTAAGTAGGTTACCACATTACCAAGCGTTGTTGTTTATGTAGATAATGTACCGATGCTGGTATGGTACCTACCTAGGTCCCTACCTACTAGATATCAAGAAACTAAAGGTAACCCTTTGAAGTTCTTCATTTCCAGTCCGGGTGTGGTATACCAGCAGTGACATACACACACGTGCGTAGGAAGTAGGTTGATCTAGGAACCTAGGGTAAGTACCTACCTTACCTAAACCACAACGCTATGTAGGGTAGGTTGTGTGTGGCGTATGTAAGTAGGTATCAAGGAACTGAAGGAACCCTTGATTGTTGTTGGTCATGCATGTCTGTCCGTGTTTGTGACACCGGCAGTATTGGATGGACATCGCAGAAAATATCTACGCGCAGGTCTGTCACTGTACCTACTGTCTGTACATTGTTAGGTAGGTATAATATTATTCTTTGTCTTCTCATTGTTAGGTAGTAGTTTCATGAATTTTATCGTATTATGTTTGTTATAGAATAGCGAGTATTTTGTACCTAAATGTGGGTCTCAACTAAACTATAAATTTAACTTATTGGATTACAGAAATAAATACTAGTACATAGTATAATTTTTTTATTGATGTAGGTATTTTCGTAGGTAGGTACTAGGTGTTACAGAATTAGGTAGGCAATGTAGAATTTCAGTCAGAAGGTCAGAACGTTATCAAAAACTCGTAGTCTTCTGTAGCGCGCGCGAGCGGCGCGGCGGCGGCGGCGGGGCGTGACGTGACTAGGAGACTGCAGAGATAGATGGGAGAGAGACATAACATTACTTATTCGGTGGCAACGTTAGGAACATAACTCTTGTTGTTCTTTATAGACCTAACAGACGATGAAACTTGGTGCGACAGTACTACCATCACATCAGATACATATCTGTGACCAGAGCTTGCTTCCCTTTCCGTTCTTCGACGTCCGACACCTCGGATTACACATAAAATTTTAAATGATCAAATTACTCGAAAACGTACTTGTCTTGTCATGCATGGGGTGGTAGGTAGTTGGCCAAGAGCAGAAAGAAAAATCGAAATCAATTTCAATTCAACCAACATAAATCATAATCACAAAGTGACTTGGTTTCGGAGCTTCAGAGGGAAAGGTGGGTTCATTTCGTAAGTCTGAATTGCGAAACAATTAATTGTCTGTTAGTGACTGAGGGCCGTTATTGCCCTATCAAAAATTCTAGAACCCGAGTACAGCGCCACCTATCGAGTTAAGTTGCGAATCTAGACCATCCAGAGACTCGACCAATTTCACCAATAGATGTCATCAAAATAGGTCCAGACGTTAGGAGTTGAAGACTGATACTGTGTATTAGGACCAGCAAACCAAAATGAACAAATGACAGCTTGCCAAAACTTTATAAAATCTAAATCACAATTTGCTGATAACATTTTAGATATATTGCTGCAATTAAATTTTCAATAAATGCGAATCATGATTTGATGCTGATTTATTGATATATGACTGCACAAATATTTAATTTACATTATTTTTTTGGCATGCCAAGGTTCCATTACTTGCTGACCCATTTAGTTATTACATTATAGTGTTGCCGACAACTGTCCTGGATGCTGCTCAATTTATTTTCACTGCTTGCAAAATCAATTTCGGCTAACAAATCCTTTTTGATTTGCTGACCGTTTAATACTTTAAATGATACCCGTTAAAAAATCAAAGATAATTCAAAATGTATGCGGGAACAGCAGTTATTCGGGAGACACCATGTAGGTACATATAAATTTTATAGTTTGTTGATATCAAGAAAGTTGTTTATCAAGTACCTAATTTATCAAATCGATCCACGCCGACTTTATCACTGTCGCCGCCGTCGTCGTTCGTTGCCTCACGCACTTGCGCGGGCGATCTTGCTTGATTGATATGAAGTTCGTGCAGTTCAAGCAGATACGAATAAACGGAGGAGCTAAACTTGACACGTGACGTATGCAGATTGAACGCATGACGTTTCATGACACTGACTCATAAGACGTTTCGTTACACGCATTGAACATACATGTCAAACAACGTTTATGGAAAACAGGAATAACATTTTCAACAAATAATAAAAAGTAAATTACAATCGTCATTAAATTATTTTTTATATCCATCCAATACTGGACTTAAAATTGAATGACAATATAAAAATTATTAGTACATAAATATCCTTAAGGTTGTAATTTACTTCTGATCGAGGAAGCGAAGATCTGAGTGGCGAGATACTTAGCTGTTCATTAAAGTAGTCACTTTTTTAGGCCACACATCATGCATAGGTATACAAAACAAAATAAATTCGTGGGTATAACTGGATAAATTTACTAAAACAAACGTTTCACGGCTCACTCCGCTCACCGTTAACAAAACGCTCGTTTTTCATGGTGATTTTAAATATGTCAAAGTTATATTATGTACCTATGTACCATCATCTCACGTTGATATCTGGTAAATATCTGGCCCAGTACATCAGCATTGCCATAAGCGGGGCAATGCAGCCAGCGTCTGGGGGGGGGGGGGGGGGGGGTTCTTTTCCGACAGGTATATGGATCAGTTGAGCTACCTGTACATTGTAAGCAACAGTCTGCAGTTAGCTTAATTGTTTGAATACTAAATACTAGTTCTAATATAAATAATAATAAATAACCTCTTGGAACCGCGATGAATCAATCTTCTAAGTCTACGAAATCAAAAGTTACAGCCGTTGATGCCCATTTTTTAGTGTTCCGGGTAAAACAGGACCCTATTCTAAGACACCGCTGTCCGCCCGTCTGTCCATCAGACTCTGTATCCCATGAACCGTGATAGTTAGACAGTTGAAAAGTCAGGTCAAGGAAAAATCAAATATATTATGTATTTTTTCAAATCCGTTATGTTATTTTATTGTGATCAAATCAGGATTTTTTTGTGAAATGTGCGACAGGATCGATTTCTTAGCTTACAAGCTTGTTGGAAACCCTTGATTTCTTAAATTTAACTCGCACTTGACGTTGTCATCAGACGCCTCTTGTTTGTTCATGTTTTATTTCTATTACTTACTCAAATCAAGTTTATACGTAGGCATTGCATTTATATTTGTATTAAATTTAATAATTTAAGTCTTATAATTATATTTTTTATTAATAGACACAATATACCTCCGAGACGACCTCTGCGGCGCGGTGGGCGAAGGTCTGCCTGCGACGCAGGAGGTTGCGGGTTCGATTTCCGCCTCGGGACAAATGTGTGTACGATCTGCAGACATTTGTTCAGGGTGTTCTGGTCGTTTTCTATGTTTAATAAAAAAATATCTATCTATGTATTGTATTTGTATTATGTATATCAGTTATCTAGTACCCATAACACAAGCTCTGCTTAGCTTGGGGCTAGATAATGCTGCGTGAATTGTCCAGCATTATTTTTTTTTATTTATTTAATATTGTTCAAAAAATTCTAATAATCTCCAATAACATGCACTGAATCGAATGGTTTAAAAATAGCCGTTAGAAAAAATAATGGATGGCGATGGCATGGCGCCATTTTAGCAAGTATCACATATTGTTTAACGCGAGCATGCGTAGAACGGAACGCTACGGGGCGTGTTGCTTGGCTAGTTGAGGACCGCGGCTGCGAATGGCCGCTTCACGACGACGATAGCAACTTCGCGACGGTCTCGCGTACCGATTTAGCACAAAGTTTTATGTCGATTATTAAAGTGGAGAAACACGTAAAAAACAACAAAATAGGGGCCGACGACGTGAAATTTAAAGGAAGACATTCTCGCACAAACAAGGGGAGTAGTTTTATGCAAGTTTTAGTCAAATTCCGTGTTAATGAAGACGCACGCCGCACTCATTATTCTCGTTCGTCTGTGACCCCTGTTTTAAAACTCGTAATAAAATGACCTGACTGACGTGACAATGTGAATTGTATTGCAGGATTTGAAATACATAAAGTTTCAAACTTCTGATAAAAGTTCATTAGTCAAATATATAACTGCTTTTGTGTTGTTACTTTTGTCGAAGACACTGGTAAGTGGATTAACGTTTAATAGTAATAGTTTATGACAGACACACGTACATATCTATCCAACGTAGGTATCTATTCTTTGTACAGCTGATGGATATCTTAATATTTTTGCGAATTTCGTTTTAGTTCTACGTTTGTTTATAGGATTACTTTCAAATAGTACCTATGTCATCATCTGTATTATTTACGAGAAACCGAGCTGTATGTTTCATCTTTAGTTTAGATTAGATATCTACTTCTAGGTTGTATGCTAATGGATGTTAATCTTTTCTAAATAACATAGCACATTAGTAAAATTAGTCACCATTTGTGATTATTCAAACTTTGAACCTAAGTACACTAAAACTTTCCAAAACACCTTCTCGTCTTTACTAGGTTATAGTACTAATTTTAATGTGATTCCAAGTTTCTTACTGGAGCTGAGGTTACTTTTGAGTTAATGGTTTTTTTTTATAATATAACCTCAACATTACATGATACCTACACAGTACCTACCTACTTCTCAATTTTCGTTTTTACTACTTATTCTAAGAATTTTAAGAAAAACCTTATAAACCATGATTAATATTTTGTATGTATTATTAAAAACTGTAGAAGTTTGAATTTTTTAAATACAAGTTATAAACTTTGTTCACGATTAATTGACAATCCACCACAGCCTTTGTACAAAGTTTGCAAACAAACCTAGCAATTAAGCTCTAAGAGATTCATGGAAAGGCACTGAACAAATTGATTGTAACATAGTGTAAGGTTTCCTAAGTCTTTCTTTGAATAAATTTAATTACTCTACTACCCCTTTATCATCATAAGTCACTTGATGGGGTTGGCTTTGACTTCATAATTATATTATATTGTATTAGTGTTTTATTTTTTGTTTTTACTTTCTTGACTGCAGCTACCTACTTAGCCAGTAGCTACTTATCAACTAATAATAATTTTGAACCCCATTTGAAATATTTATTTTGTTTAAAATAAAGAATGCTGGACAATTCACACAGCATTATCTAGGCCCAAACTAAGCAGAGCTTGTGTTATGAGTTCTAGTTAACTGATAGACTTAATATAATACAATATTTAAATAGATATTTTTTATCATACATAGAAAACAACCAGATCACCCTGAACAAATGTATGCAGATTGGACAAACATTTGTCCCTTGGCGAGAATCAAACCCGCAACCTCCTGCATCACAGGCAGACCTACGCCCACCACCAAAAAAGTTAAAATAAGTCATGTTTAATATTGGCGACAAACCTATGTACCTAACTGTACATCTCTAAAACATGCTAGAAAAGGATACCATACTTAACAATCTTAGGAATCTACAGCCGATGTTGAAATATTCCACCACATCTAATAATGCAGGCATAAGCTCGGGCCCGAGTGTGGTGATGCACCTTCAAAAGTGTATTTTCTTCACAATTTTTTATGCAAGTGTTCGATGACATAGGTTCCAAAACGAAAATTATGTTGATGCACTTATGACATCATGTTTACTAGTTAGGTCAAGGTGCGGTTATTGACCTTATCAGCTGTTAGGGTTGAAACTATAAGTTTTTACTTATAGTTTCAACTATTAAAAAAAACTTAATAGTGTTATACAATTGTATAAAACTAACTACCTGTAACTAGAAAACGGCTATAATATAAGTATAGTTTCTTTAAGAAAAATATAGTAAAGAAAATGAATGAATTTAAGGGAAGGGCCGCTAATGTTCCTGTCATCTCTTTGAATGGGTTTGCTGGATAGATTCACAATTGAGTTATTTAGTAGTACTGATACATATATTATTTTGGAACTTACCAATTCACCAACAGATAACGCGAGAGCTACTCACTTTGTCCGAGAAAGTAATGACAGCATCAAGAAAGGAAATGCAAGTTCCTCAGAGTCCAGTAAGAGGAGCACTATGGAGACCCTAGCGACGGCAGAACACTTTGATGGGAAGGACCCCATCGCACCGGAAAAGGGCAAGTGGCCGTGCTTGGCATGCACTGAATGGCTTTCACTGGGCGAGCTTGTCTAACATGCAATGTCCTTCAAGTTGAGAGTTCCTTTCTCTATTCTTAATTAATATAAAAATTAACAATCTCTAAACTTAAATGGTTTTGAACAAAGGAACTCTAAACTTATCTATTTTTATTTTCAATTTGTGTATCATTCTTTTTTATTTTCTCCCATTATTCATTAAAATAAGGTGCACAATAATCATTTAAATAGGTAACACAACCCATCTTTAGGATAATTCGGACTAACACCACCCTAAAACTATACCATTGCTTCGTTAATAAACAATAGCGCTTTTGATTCCAGAAACGTCCCAGGTAAGTAGCGGCGTGGTCTCTTCGAGCCAGAATGAAGTTACTAGCCTCAAACGGCCTTATTGGGAGGTGAACCAGGAGGTTGACCCTCTCGAAGATGACAGCAAGCAGCGACGCAAGAAGGAGGACAAGGAAGTCATGGGCAAGCCAGCGCCGCCGCGGAATGGCCCTGGACGGTAATTAACCTTTTTTTATATGTATTAGAAATTGCAGGACAAATAGATACTTACTGCAAGTTAATGACTCAATTATCCTTAGCTCACTATACTGCAAGTTAATGACTCAATTATCCTTAGCTCACTATTTCATGCAGCAGGCAGTAAGGGAAGCTTTTTAAGGTTCCGTACCCAATGGGTAAAACGGGACCCTTTAACTAAGACTACTGTCCGTCCGTCTGTCTGTCCGTCCGTCTGTCTGTCCGTCCGTCTGTCTGTCTGTCCGTCTGTCACCAGGCTGTATCTCATGAACCTTGATAGTTAGACAATTGCAATTTGCAGATGATGTATTTCTGTTGCCGCTATAACAACAAAATAAAATAAATTATTTAAGGGCGGCTCCCATACAACCAACGTGTTTTTTTTTGCTGGTGTTTTTATAGATTGGTTCGGAACCCTTCGTGTACAAGTCCGACTCGCACTTGGCCGGTTTTATCAATCTTTCTATGAGTAAACACGTTTTAACATATAATTTCTTACATGTTAGCGTGTTGACCGGCAGCAAGCCGCCCGGACCCGCGAGTAAGACCGGTGCCACGCCGCTCGGCAAAGCAGCCCTGGGTAGCAAGGGATCATCGGGGAAAGTACAGTCTACAGGCAAAGGCTCAAAGGAAAAGTCCAACTCACAGACCTCTCACTCTGTAAGTTAAGTCACTTGAATTTTAAATGATCGATGTTGGCTAGGCTACTGAAACGGTGTGTAAACAGTACTGAAACGCATTTCAGGGCAAATCGTCGGATAGATCGAAGTCGCTCAGCAACAAGAACGACCGCAAGAGCCCGGTGGCGAGCCCCAAACCGCATCAGAACAAGGACGCAACTGACAACGACGATGACCATAAACCTGCAGAAACGAACGGGCCTAAGGTCCCGCCGCTCAAGATAGTCATCCCTGGCGGTGCGGCCGGCGCGGCAAACCGGAATGAGCAGGAAGGTGAAGGTATGACATTTGTGTACAAGGTGATGGCAACTTGCAACTACGATTAATTTCGTTCAATGGTCGAGCTTTATCGCTCCACTGCCGTTTTCCCTTGTAAACTGATGCTACGTAATCGTTTCGGGTGAATAACCTATTCTATATTTAACTAGTACCATACCAACACGCGATTTGTTTGTATTAGGTATGTTTTTCATACAAACTTGGTAAGGCTAGGTCTTTTCTTAGTAATTTTATTACGGTAGGAGTAATCTAAAGTCATGTTTTTATGCATATTGTTTACTCAGGCATTCTTGGCACTTCCTTCAGGGCGTCGAATAGCGCCATTCATTCGAACCGTGTAGGCGCAGAAGTAAAATTTCTTCATGCATAATACGTGCGACTTACCATATTTTTGTATAGAAACATACCTACTACAAAAACGCTTTCATAGGATAGAAATGAATTAACTATGACTTGTATGACTCTATCTAATATTTTTGCTGTACAATTGCAATTCAAAGTTTAATGATCTATTTTTTTCCTTGTTTATAGATATTGTATGTTGCGTCTGGACCGTAGAATCAGCACGTATGTAGAATGGCTAGGCCGATTGTAAAACGGTGCAATTCAATTAATTGTCTATGCATATAGTTGAACGATCGACGTCCGACAATTCAGCTAAACGTCATCGATGAATTAGTTTTGTTTTTCTCAAAAAGGCATTATACAAACGGACTGATTCTACGATCCGGTGGGGACAGATAAATTAAGACAATCGTTGATCGAACCAATCGATATCTAGCTAAAGTAGTTTAAAAATACAATTATAAACATGAATTTTAGAATGTTAGGTTTCTACATTTTAGCTGGATAGGTACACGGTGTTGGTATTTGAATAATTTTGGATAATATTTTAATATTGTTGGATGTTTGATTTGATTCTTCAGGGCAACGTCACAGTGGTAAGGGGCGAGGCAGCGCGGCGACACTGCCCTACGTGATTCCTTGCACTACGGACAACGGACAGACTTCGGATAGTTCCGACGGTAATGATGATAAAAGGGTTGGCGAAGGCGGCAAGGTAAATACACCAAAGGTATGTTGTACACACGCCCTGTATAACATAACTTTTTTATTTATGATTTCCTTATATTATTTCCATTTTTAGAAGTTACATGGTAGGTAGACTAGGCTTTGTGTAGGCAACTTTATTTTACTTTACATATCATTGGTTCTGATTGATTCATATGTATTCTGAGTTTGATTAGATATTTTATATTATATAATTTGAATTTACGTTTTATGATTTTGGGGAGTCCTAGCTTTATTTTGCACATTTTAACGTCGTTCAAAACTTGGTTATATTAAGAGGTCATCAACTATCCTCTCAGCACCACCAGCCAAAAGCTAAAAAACACGATAGACTAAAAAGTTTTCATCATATAATTTGTCATTGAATTTCTGTAGTTCAATTATACGCATACTTTCAATATATCTGATAATTCATCCAAATTTCCATATAATTTTCTATTTTTCTACATAAGTCATGCAATCCTATACATTATCAGTGGATCCCGCAGTAAGACAAGCTTGTGTTGCGGGTATCCTTTACCAAAGAGATACATGGAAATAAAATTCAAACTAAGACCAAATAACATAGGTACAATCAGCAACATATCGGCTCACTCTCACCAGCCTATATTGGTCCACTGCTGGACGCAGGCCTCCCCCTGATAAGCGCCTTGTAGAGTATTAATAGAAATAATAATAATAATTATGTGCATCGCTAAAAAAAGGTTTTTAAATAAACAAAGTGTAAAAATTAACTAGGTAGTTAGTTATCTATGTATTACGCGCGATATTATGAATAACATTCAATAGGACTTAAGAGCCGGCAACCAATAATGACTCCATGGCATCTGGCATCATAGTCCAGTGTGACCAACCAATTCATTAATTTCACTTTAGCGCTCAAAAGCGAACAGGACAAACTAGAACAAGCTTTTTTTAAGACAACTTAAAACTGAAACCTATAAAAGTATGTCTTACACGGCTATGGGCTCCCGTAGGCATTAGTTTGCTTATTTATTATTTTTATTTTGATTATTATGCAGTAAATATGTTCAGTCTGTGGGTTTGTACTGAGACGTAGGGTTAATATGTTGCAGGCCGGGCAAAGGGTGCTGCGATCACACAAGACAGCTGACGACAAAGACAAGGAGAGGACCTCGCCACGCTTGCACAATGCTCTCAACTCTAACAAAAGCCCGCAACCATCGGTAAAAATAACATTTTCACCACTCTCGCTCAAAAACAGTGAGAAAAATTGGGTTTTGCTCACATGTGGAATAGAGGATAATTCAACTTGTTGATTAAAAGCTTCATCTGATATCAAAATAAACAAAGTGCCATGAATATTTCACGAAACTTACATGAAATTTACATCAAGAAATACATAATGCAAGAAATATTCATGGCACTTTAAGCCTATAGGCCTCGTTCATAAGCTTAGAATCGCTCGAGAGCTATGCTCGTGATTTCTCTACGTGATAGAATCCGGACTACGGAAATCCGTAAAAGAACTAAAATCACCGACATAGCTCTTAGAGTTAGTGGGCAGGTCATATAGCCCGCAGAATTCATAACCGTTGCGGAGTAAAGGTTCTTGAGTGCCGGCCGCGATGCAACGCTAAACGGAGTGTTCCATCAATCGATGGACCGACGACATCGTAGCGGTCGCAAAGTGTCGATGGATGGAGACGGCTCTGGATCGCTCAGTAGCGTCGTATGGGGGAGGCCTGCCTATGTTTAGCAGAGGACGTGTATGAACTGATATGATGAATATTAATTTCATAAAGCCATTCTAATACCTCGTAATCGTAACTGATGATATCCTTTGGTTTTCAGGATAATGATCACCACGTGTCGACGTCGAAACATGATTCAGGTAATGTAATTGAAATGGCATGCAGTTGGACCTTTAAAGTAACAGAGTAATGTTTTCCTAACAAATACTAACACAACGATCTCAAGGATCTAATCTGCCTTGAAGTCAGTTTCATGGAGCTATAGGAATTTCTTAATTCAATAGCACTCGAAACTTTGTACTCAGTGCCAAATAGCTTGGCAATACAGGTCGTTGATCTATCTCGCGGTCAGTTTTGTAACCCCCCCCCCCCCCATTAGTCCCCCCTATTCGATCATTTTTCTAAAAGTGTTAACATTTACAGACTTTTCCATATTTTTCCTGTAAAATATTGATCTATCTATTTTACAAGGATCGGCGATGTGAAGCCTGGGGGCTTCACATCGCCGAAGTTGCGGAGGAGTTGTTCAGGGGGTACTTTTCAGAATATATAAAAAAAAGACAACTTCAGAAATTTATTGCTTTTGGAGTTTTCAATTTTTCTTGCGTCCTAATACGCCTGTACCACGTTACTCTAGCGACACTAGTATCGCTTTGGGTTTGTACTTCGAACATTGTTCAAAGGGTTTGTATCGAAAGCGGAGGTGACTTGTACTGCCACCTTATTTGGCACTTAGTATAGCGGCTAATTTCAGGGCATTGTAGCGTTAACAAGCTAACCATTCAAACACCACGTCTTAAATAAAACCATCACATGGTAAGTCGAAATATCTGTTACTTTATCGGCGTCGTAGTAACTGTTAGTTATTTCTGATGTTTATTATAGCGAGTACCCCCGCTCCGTCTGTAGAATTGCATCCGCGAAAGCGTAAGATCAAGGCGTCCAAGGACCACCATCACCACCACCACCACCACCACCGGGAGATCAAGAGTGAGTCCCACGAGAGCAGCGCCCACAGCATCACGCACTCCAACCCTTACCAGATGTATCTTCACATACGTAAACAGGTAATGATTCAATCACTTCTTCTCTTGACCCTGCCAGTTTTTAGCTATCAATATCTCTGTTACAAATTTAGGGTCTGTTGTATATTTTAGGTTAACCGACTCCTTAAATTACAAGTTTTTAATCTATTTCGTTTAGGAAATATCAACCCTCAAAATATTACAATTTTGTCATGACTGGCCAATCATAAATAAGGTACTTCTAGCAAGCCTACAAACATGAAAATAATATGCATGCAATATAGGTAGAATTCAAGTAACTGGAATATTTTGAAATTATGATTCTTTGGGACCTTTGTCTAAAATAGATTTATTGTCTCGTGCCCTTTCCAATGATAATTTTCTTTTCACCAGATCGACTGCCGTCAGAAGCTGCTGTTCCCTGTAAAACCGAAGCCACCAAAGGATTTCAACAAGTACCTGATGAATCGTTGCACATACACTTTGCAAGGCAACGTAAATCCCGAGCCGGCGCTCGAGATACCGCCCAGCATGCCATCGCAAATGGTATCAGAGTTCCGGGTACAGGAGAAAGAAAGGTACATTCCTGCGTACTTAAAGATTGGGATTGAGGATGTCATCTCTCATGCAGTCCCGCTCCCGTGTAAAGCGTGGAATGCAGTGTCTCACGTCATTGCATCTTGAGTGCGAGAGGGATTTAATGACACCCAATATGTACGTAAAAGTTTGGTTACGTTTTTCATAGCATTAGTATGTTGTTTTCGCCTTTTGGTTAATTCTTATTTTGAAGATCTCATTGTACGGTAAAAAGGCTCCTTGGTAAATGAGCACAAATATGGATGTTCCAATTTCTTCTTGGAACTAATATCCATTATTCCCAAGGGAGTAATGAGTTTGATTCTGGAAACTTAAAACTGTATGTTTGAAAATCTTGACCAAGGAGACTCACACTATTGGCTGATAAGCGGCACTGAAATTAAGTTGTAAAATGTTCTGTTTTTAGGACGCGACTGCGTATTCAACATCTAGTCGAGAAGGAAAAACTTGTGCTGGCCGTCGAACAAGAGATACTAAGAGTGCACGGGCGCGCCGAACGCGCTGTGGCTAATCAGGTAGCTAAACTACAATTAGCCAGGGGCAGAATTCTGCTTATCAATCGCTTTACTATGACAATAGTATAATTGCAGAATCGTCTATAGATGAAAGAAATATAGATAGTGCGTGCGGAGCTATTTGCATAAAGAGATTGTTATAATGATTTCAACTCCGACCGTTCACGCGCGCGCGTTCCTCAATCTGTAGTTTCTTTCATCAAAGGTAAAATAAAAATACCAATACGTGTCATTCTGAGACGATACCATCGCTCGTTATGGTAAAGCGTTAATTTAGTAGAATTTAGCCCCAGGTGTGTCCACTACTGACGAAAGTTCCCCCCTGCATATTGACAGTATGATTCTATAGGAACATCAACAACATGTCATTTCTTATTCCATTATTAAAGTCGAGATCAGGTTCCTATAATCTTCATTCATTTGTGGGGTGTGGGCCAAATAAGACTTGTATGAAGCTTGTCATTACGCGACTAACAACTCAAATTACGATATCAAGACGCTAAAGGCACTTGCTAGAAGGACATTTGCTTCTCTTACCTCTCCCGCTTCCTTCCCAAAAACAAGAAATATATGTACTTCAACGCAGATCCTCTGTAGCACGTCCTATGATGATACAAGGGATCAGCATAGCATACAAAAGTCTTCACCGCGCACGTCCTTACTATACAAAATGTTAATTCGTAGACCATCGTAGCACGTACTACGATGCTACGGCTGATTTAGCAAACTATCTAAGCTTCATGTATTCACGTCTGTGTAGTCTGTGAGACATTCAGAGCTGTCAGTATCTCACAGGTGACTCGGTCTTCTTGTTTACTCCCATCTTTTAAAATTTTAGGTGATTTCTTTGCACACACCAACACAAACACACTTTATCACATCGTTTATTCGCACAAGTGTACCAGACCCCTCAAATTACGCTTATTTGGCCCTAGCAAGAAACACTGGAAAACCTTATGGAGCCCTATGTCGAAGAAGAAGATGAAATAAACGTAAAATAGAGTTATAGGACGTTAAGGAAGGTTAAAGGACAAAAATCAACTGCAATCCAGAAATAAACATCAACACATGGCTTACACCGTGATCGTCAAAACTAGTTTATATCCAGATATTACATCCAACGATCCCGAACTCAACGGGTTCTGTTAATGATTTCCTATCTCTATCCTATCCATTTGTCACCTGTCTCTATCATCGGACCAGCTCAATAGTACCTTAACTCACTGTCACCGAACTTACATAAGTTTGCCAAATGACAGCTCAACCTCAACCTATATTGAGGATAACTGCTTTAAACTTACGTGCCAGATTTGTCCCACACCTCCGTATACCTAAATAAAAGGGGAAGTGAAATAAAAGCTTGTAAAAATACACCCACAGATACACTTATTAATGGTAAAAAAACAACTTCAACAAAAAAAGCAATTGTTTTCAGTCTCTGCCTTTCTCCGTGTGCACAATGCTGCGAGACAACGAAGTGTACAACATTCTGGCACCGGAGCAGGAAGAGAAACGCAACGCGCAGCGCTCTCGTTGCAACGGTCGACAGATCAACTCCTGGCTGCAGGAGGTTGACGATAAATGGGAGAAGATCAAGGTAAATATCAGCCCTCGTGCCTTATTAGCTATTAGTCGAAACTTTCGGCTCGGGGCTTCGGACGTCTTTTGTGAGATAAAAATTAATAGTTTTATTCTATTTAGTTTAGGCAGAGATACGAAAATAGATTTTTGTGGCCACCAAGGGCAACTTCGTATCTCTGCCTAAACTAAATAGAATAAAACTATTACAGAGGCATTAAAAAAAGCTTGCTATGATATGATAGGTATCACAAACTGGAAGATGGATTTTTGAAATTCCTTTGTTAAACGGAATAATAACATAAAGTAGGTGGCGGCGCTAGCCTGGGTGGGGTATGCGCCTTAATTGAAAATGGCTGTATCTACCCGGCGCGCGTGTCATCGCTCTTGACAGATCTTGTTTTATGTATGTCGTTTACCTGCAAAATAGCCTCAACTCGGAAATGACCAAAATCGATTTCAATTGCTAAAATGCTCCATTAATTATTTAGTTTATATCTATAATAATAGAAGGAGGAAAGCTTTGTTTCTTTGTTTGAATTTAAAGAATCCAAAACAACTGGACCGATTTGAAAAATTCTTTAACCATTAGAATCCTAACACTATCCCCCTGATGATAGAATCTACCCGTGCGAAGCCGGGACGGGCCGCTAGTATTTAATAAAATTATAGTCAAAATTTGCACTCTGCCTTCTGGTGACGGCTTAGATTTTTAGTAAATAGATGTAAGTGTAAATATTAGTTGTAATTATTTTTTGCTGTTAAATAAATCGTCAAAATTTCATAATTTTTTTAATCAAAACAGACGCAACACGTTAAAAGTAAAATCTTTTTACGTGTTGCAGATAAAGCTACTGCAAAATGAAAAATAAAAATTGGAATAAGGGACAAAATGCGCAGATAACTTGGTTGTATTAATTAAAGGCTGTGTATTTTGTTTAATAAATAAATATATAACTTTATACATTTGAATAAAATCATACGAAAAATTAAAAAAGAATTGCTAACTTTGTTAGACTCCAATGAAAAAAAAAACAGAAATTTTGATTTGAGGCTGTTTTGCAGGGAAGCAGTGATGTGTAGTAAATATTTGTTTTTTTTTGTTTACAGGAAGGAATGCTTCGACGGCAGCACACAGAAGCACAAACCCTGCACGCAGTCCAGACTATGGGATGGGAGTGGAAATTAAAGGAACTTGGCATTTGCGATTACAAGACATCGCCAAAAATTGATACCAAGCATGTACCCCAAATACATGTGTCGAATTTTGATTTGCCCGCTTGAATTTAAGTTCATGATGCCTGAGTTTCATGTCACGATAGTCACGGTGAATATCACACTGGCTACTTGGTGTTAATCAGATCTCTGAATATAATGGGATTGACAGTACTAAAATCATTACTGCCAAATAATGAATCAGCGAACCAATTGACACCAATAATTATTACTACTTACTCTTCTTTCATCTAACGTTATAACATCGATTGGTAAAGAGAATCAAGCGGAGCTACTAAATTGGATTTATATCTCTAAATTCCTCAACATTGTTGAGCCCTCTATCTCTCACAACTTGTGTCCCGGCCATGATGGGTCTACCGTTTTAGTTCTAGTTTGTATTGTTCTTTTATCGGGTGGGATCACTTGGCCGGAAACAAGTTGTATTGGTATCTTATTGATGCCAGATTTTAATCATATCCCTTTTTGAGTTTTTTCAATTTGATTTCTCTTACCTATTGGCCCAGTACATACTTATAATGACATCAGACTAAGAAAATGAAGTGTATTTATCTTTACTCCATGATGATTAGTTTGGAATTGGGCTCTATTTTGATTATTTAACGTTAAGATGGTTTGACCTCCCAATCTCAGGTTACACCCAAGGCATTCCTAACAGCCATTGTTAAATATTTAAGTTTTTTTTAATAAATAAATTAAATTATTTATAAACCTGAGATTTCATCAAATAAATATTTGATCTTCTTTTTTTAAATGCAACATTAATAATTGTGTAAAGGTTGATTTAAGCATGTATTTCTTTGAAACATTTTAGAAAGTTTACTTTAACAATTCACATAATTTATTTATTTTTATGATATCATCAGGCTGTCCTTTCCACTGATAGGATATAACATACCAAGTTTTAATTATTAACGTTTGATTTTAATCACATGAATTTCTCAAGTTTTTTTGTTCATTGGTGTAATACAATTTGACTATATATTCTATGACTTTAGAATGACATTATATTTTAGACTTTTTTTGTTTAAAGTGTACACATGTGGTGTGTACAAAATACTAAGTAGCATGCTCTTTCTGTATTTAGTACAGTAGGTTTCTATTCTATTTGTGGTAAACTCTTGTACTTAAAAGAGCCACTTGCATTTTATAAATCTGAGCACTCGTTCTACTGTTTCAACTCAAATAACTTTTACTGTGTTACTTACTTCATAGTCTACGGTAACCACTTGTTTTTTTCTATGCCTCTGCTTGGAGAAAAGTACTTAAACTTCAGGGGCAGAGATAAAACTTATTCTAATTGTTATTGTTCGACTTGCATTGCAAAGCTGTACTTATTATCAATTGTTACAACATTATCTTGTCACATTCTTCATAGCTTGATTGTGTGTAGACAACTAGTTCTTTATAGCTGTTAAATCGTAGTTGAATGTATGTAGACAAGTATATATCTTCTGAATAGCTCAGTTATTTAAAGCTGGCGCAGTCTTTCTTTATAGAAATTATGACACGACGGCCTCGCAAATCTGTTGGTACCGTAAGTAAAGTATACGAAAAACAAAAGACAGTCGCGCCAACACTTCTCTAATTGAGCTACTTGGAAGTAGTGTTAGTAGTAACGTTACAAACAAGCACTTAGTGCATTGAGAGTTAACAGCTTTTTCTAAAATCAATGAAGGTGTGTTAAAAATATAAACCTAATTTCAGTACAAGGATTTTAAAGTTTGTCAGTTGAACGTGATCACCTGAAAAGTGACACAAGCGTAATTAATTTATTGATGTTAATGTAATTTGCTCTTACAGTTTCAGGTTTTATTATTTTAATGTGTGCTGATTTAAGTTCTGAGTTTAAGCAAAATAAAAGATCTCAATGTGCACTCGACTTTCATTTAAATCCCTTTTAGGTTTCATCATCATCATTCTATATCAATCCACAGCTGGACATAGGCCTCTCCTAATGAGCCCTATAGCGCCCTGTCTTCTTCTTTTAGGTTTAACTTAGTAGAAATTTTATCAATAGAAACACATTTTATCGAAGCAACATTTATTTGAACAAAATATCTAAATACATTCGTTTTATCTTTACATAGTCTAATTCTCTAGTATGTAAAGATTAAAAATCATCAAAAATGATTGCTTACAGTACAGCTTCAAACAAAACCATAGCAATAAGTTATTTCTAGACATTCTAGAAACGAAGCAACTACATACAATACAACTTAAGCTTCTTACATTTGGTTCTAGAATACTTGTTTTTTAGTAAACAAAGAGTTACAAAACCCAATAATTATAATAATAATGCTGGACAACTCGCACAACATTATCTAGCCCCAAGCTAAGCAGAGCTTGTGTTATGGGTACTAGATAACTGATTTACATAATACAATA
Organism: Eupithecia vulgata; assembly: GCA_946478455.1. Lineage (NCBI taxonomy): Eukaryota > Metazoa > Arthropoda > Insecta > Lepidoptera > Geometridae > Eupithecia > Eupithecia vulgata. The sequence continues at coordinate 13,534,752 of OX297859.1, read as the reverse complement.
CATTACATAGATAGGTATTTTTTATTATACTTAGAAGAACACCCTGAACATGTCTGCAGATTGTACACACATTTGTCCCGAGGCGGGAATCGAACCCGCAACCTCCTGCGTCGGAGGCAGACCTTCGCCCAACTGCGCCACAGAGGTCGCCAAAAAGTAACCATTATTGGTAGAAAGTATTAACAATACAATACAATACATGATCACGATACAAAGTAGCAAATCACAGGAGTTCGAAACCAGTTTGGTTGTAACAGCATTTGTCATTCCAATTTTGTATTTTTTTGGAACTCAAATTAGCATAGCACCTTTTCGTTGCACAAGTGCAAGCTAAGCATTGTTAAAGTTTTTGTTCCGAGTTTTAAGAGTTAACTTGCTGTTTTTAAGTTGTTTTCTGTTATTGGTATCAGTTTTAATAGATATTATAGGTATTTTGAAGATTCTTTAAAATTCTAAAACAATTTTAATAATGTAAGATAAGAACAAGCAAAAAGCATTCGGAATAAAATTTTGATCCCTCAGGGTCCAGAATCAAATCACTCCCTTTAGGATTACAACTCATGCTTCCTGCAGGGGTATTTTAATTCGTCGGAAAGGCCTTGGGATTCGATATCGGAAACTTTGTCGAAGAACGCTATTTTAAACCAGCGGATTCGAAAACTTTTGACATTCGAATTCGGATCCGTGTTAGGAGAGTTTCATACTTTCGTCGATCGATTACGATCATCAATCCGCAACGAAATCAAAATAGCGTTCGCGGAATCGAATTCGAATCGGACGTTTCCGCTCCGGAAACGAATCGAATAAATTAAAATAGCCCTGCTGGTTCCCTGTATAGTAAAATAATATTTCCTCATTGAGAGTTGAGTCACAAGATCCATAAAAGTTAAATGAACACCAATTTCCAGAGAAAAAAAAATCATATTAAGTATTGGATTCTAGAACCGAGAATACATATAGTGCTTCAAAGAAAGTCACATGACTTAATATATTAAATATAAAAATCAATAATGCTAGACAATCCACAATAATGATGATAAGGCAAACATTCACAAAAGAGGTAGTTTTTTTACAAAGTAACGATGCCACATCAGACCAGTAAAGAATGAAAGTGCGTACCATGTCACAATATAAGATAAGTGCTCATTTCGCAAAGTGACTCTGGTTTGGTTAGGAATGGGCCATCCTTCTGGGGGGTCCGGGATACCTCTTGCGTCCAACCAAACTGGCTTGCAGCCGAGATGAGCACTCATTTGTTCCAAGTCTCTGTAACATTCAGGTAATATTATGGTTACAACATGGGTAATGTTTATAAAGAGAATTCCTACTGACAGCATTCAATCTTAAACAGCAAGTACCTTGAGTGATATGGATGGATATCATTATAAAATCTTATAACTTTGTCATCAAATGCGTTCTTCACACTGAGCAAATTTGGTGTAGATGAGAGTCATCAACCTTAGAGAGTTTGTTCCCAAGGCACTGGGATAATAAAGGTTTATGTTCATAGTAAAGGCTAGTCAGTACAGTACCTCCATCTATGTACTAAAGTTTAATTTGTGTGTTGTGCTGTGTGTCTGTGTGTATGTCTAATAAATATTTTTCTTTCTTTCTTACCTGAAAAACCAAGATCCTTTCTCTGGATTATTTTTAAGCATAAAAGGAGCTCTCTTTTCTGTTAACCTCACAACCCCAACAAGCTCAACTTCCTTATTAGTGAGCGAAGGTTCACGTTTTTCTTTAGATCTCATGCTCTGGTGCACCCAGCCACGGTTCACTAGGATCACATCTCTGAAATAAATTTAATAAGTAATTAAAATGCAAGACAATTTCTATTTTTTTTACTATTGAAGTGAAGGGATAATCTTACCAAACACACTGAACACCTTAATTCTTCTTTGATAATAAATTACTATATAATATAGCTGTTTAAGTTTATGGTATAAAATTTGACTTGACCTATTAGGTGCTTATTTTGTAAGCCTAGAAAAATAAAGTTATTGACTCTGACTCTCATTATTATTTACTGAAGGAATATAAATAGTGTGTTTACCTCTCAGTTTAGTAAACATTTTGAGTATGGCTTGTAAGAAATTAATAATATTCCTATATTTTTTCATCGAAATATTGTTTGGGGATTGTTTGCCATAAGTACAAGTACCTAAACTAAAATGTTATAAACCCACCCTGTATCTGCCAGCTTAAAAGGTGTTACCACCAACCATCCCTGGTTTTTCTTAGGGTCAGAGACCAATGAGCCAGCTCTTGACATTCCAGAGGTTTCATCTATCAATGCCCTGGGCCCAATCAGGATCTCTTTTTCATGGAGGAACTTGCCTTTTATTTTTACAGGTTTGTATTCCATCTGTTCCAGTTCTGAAAAACTAAGGGTAATTTTGTTTTTATTTCTGGATATGCACTGGACATTCACAATAGAAAATTTCAATTAGAAGGATACTGCTGAATAACTAGTCCGCTTACAAGAGCAACTCACTCTGAAGGTATCTCTACAGCTGTGGATTTGGACTTTGACTGCAGCATATCTATGAGGCCAATTTTCCACTGGAGGCGTACCACTTGCCAGCTGCCTAAGCCGAATGAAGTAACTGGCATTACCTGTAAAATGTATAAAGTAGGTACTATCAGGGTAAATAGGCCAGCAGGGTCGTAATCTTTATTTATGAAATGAAAAGGTTATGCTCACCAAAAGAATCCACTTGAAAACCTCGGGTGGTTCTTTGTCCTTTTTGGCCTGAAGTCTATATGCTTTGAATGTTTCTGCAGTAGTTTTCCATCTTACTGGGTTTTGGAGTGTTCTTTTTGAAATATTAAAGGAAGCCAATAAATTTCTTTGATATTTGATTAGGCTTCTAAGAAATGTGGACATGTTTCTTGTTCTCCTCTGGTATACTTAATAGGACCAGACTATACTTATAAATCTGTGCTAGTAAGTAAGAAACACTGCGGTATTTCCTTGCGAAGATCAATCCACAGATTTATAGGTATAGTACATCGATCGTTGTTCTGAGTATAACAATGAGTATACAAACAAATTATTCTTTCACGTAAAAACTACTGAACGGATCTCAAGAAATTTGCACAGAGGTAGATTATAGTCTGGAATAACACATAGGCTATAATATTTTATCCCGGAATTCCCACGGGATTGGGAATTACGCGGGTGAAACCGTGAGGCGCAGCTAGTCTCAATTAAATTTCTGTGGTTCACATCACACCTCCAAAACAAGAACCTCGGTATAATTCATCTAAGACCTCAGTCAAGAACAGAACACTTAGATTAGATTATGTATAATTCTTTCTTATACCACGCGGTATTGCCATGCACGAATAATAAATAATAAACGACAAATGACACTTTTTTTTTAGTTGTCGCAGTATGCTGTACACGTGTGGATTAGAATCTCTACCTAGTCTGTGGTTTTAGTACTAAACTTACAAATCTGTGGTTGGCGACAGAAACACCACACCTCACACCACACGTGTTTGGCGGCATAATTAAAAACGGTTTTTTGATAAGTCGTGATTTGTGATAGTTTATCGTTGGTTTACTTCGGAAGATTACGATATACGATAGTTGCGGCAGTGATGGCGGATACCGGTGTAACTGTAAGCTAAAACATTTTATTTAGTGATTAAATTTACTACTTACTATACCTAAAATTACCTTAATTAATAAATATTATTAAATTCCTTTTCTTATAACATCTTATCAAAATACTAGATACCTACTTACATTCACGGAACAAAAAAATCTGTTCCGTGCTTACATTAGATAAATCTGAGATACCTACATTACATATCTATTTTTTAGGGTTTCAAAGATCGGTTTTGAAACCCTTATGGTCTCGCTCTGTCCGTCCCCGCTCTTTCTTGAATATTTCAGTAACTACTGCAGCTATTAACTTGAAATTTGAAATAATGATACATTTCGTGCGCCATTACTGATTTTAAGAAAAAAATATATAAATAAATGAAAAGTGAAAATGAATATTTTCAGTACAAATTTTGATGTTGAAATTTCAAAAGAGACCTAGGAAGGCAAATGGGGTATCAAATGAAAGGTATCGTTTTGTACATTTCAAAACACTTTTTGAAATTTCTGTAAGTTTCATACTTTTTGAAATATTTCAAAAAAAGACGAAAAATTGACCATTCCCCCCCCCTAGCTCCGAAGATTGCAGACCGATCCATGTACAATGTATTAGGCGTTTGTAGATATCAATCTATATTTTACAGGAAAAATATAGAGAAGTCTGTAATAATAATAGTTTTTGAAAAATGGTGAAAAAGGGGGGGAATTTTTTTTCAAAAGGGGGGGTACCTGCCTATGTGGGGTATCAAATGAAAGGTATCGTTTTGACCATTTTAAAACACTTTTTGAAATTTCTGTAAGTTTCATACTTTTTGAAATATTTCAAAAAAAGACGAAAAATTGACCATTCCCCCCCCCCCCCCCTAGCTCCGAAGATTGATGACCGATCCATGCACTTTTTTTTTAAGGTACGCAACCCTAAAAGTTGTTCTCTAGATTATTTCACCAGCAACCAATAGTCTAGGTTACCTTAGGTTACAAAACAAACAATGGACAATCTGTAAGTAAGTAGGCAGTATCTGTAGTACCGACAATAAAATTATATACATTATTTATAATAGAAGATAAGTACTTGTTTATAAAATAAAACCCATTGTTATACATGACAGAGGCAATATATGAAAACTAGTTTATGCCCGTGGCTTCACTCACATGATAGTCGTGACGTATGTCCCAGGGGACAAATAACAAATTAAGTATTAAAATAATTTTCGAAATTAAACCTGTAGTTCCGGGGATATTATTTCTGTTCCCTTGCCATTTACATAGGCACATAATATGTAAAGTTAATAGATTTACAAATAAATAATGCCAGACAATTCGCACAGCCTTATCTAGCCCCAAGCTAAGTAGAGCTTGTGTTATGGGTAGGTACTAGATAACTGATATAGTTACATAATACTTTACAATACACACATACATATTTTTTATACATAGAAAACGACCAGACCGTCCCAAACAAATATATGCAGATCGTACAAACATTTATCCCGATCCAGCAATAATGTGGATTTTTTATTCTAGGTACATTCTTTTAACTTTGGTAGGTATAATTTATGAAAACGAACCGGAAAAGATTATTGTTTGTTACGAGTTACGACAGACGGACACGACAAATAGGAATTAGAATCGTCTTGCCATTTAGCACACTTCAAATAACGTAAGAGTACATTCTGAAAGCAAGAGAGAAAGAGATAAGAAGAGCTAAGAACAACTTGCGACAGACGAACGAACACCTTAGCTCGCCACTTGCTAGATCAGATGAATCTGGCCAAAGTAAGAAAACATTTAATGCTACAGCTATCTCCTGAACTAAAAATGCTACAAGAATGATTCCAAAACATATCGATAGAGATTTTTTTCTATGTAGAAAGAGATTATAAACTCAAAATCGACCCCCTGTGGCATAGCGATGTTTGAGCTGAAAACATGTTGAAGAAATTAATTTAAATCATAAATAAATATTAAATATCATCATTATTATAGCATAACGTAGTCCAGTGACTACGTTATGCTATAATATATAGAACACTACGTCACAGTACTGTACTGTACACTACATAATTGTAGTGTACGTACGTACGTACTGTGACGTAGTGTTATTTAGAATAGCATTTATGTATTCCGTCATCGTACACATTATTATGGTGTAAGATCACGGAACATTTCTATTCTCTTTGATTATAGCCTTTCGGCTGTCCAAAAATTTTCAATTTTCACTCTTGGTAACTCTAGAGGTAGCAATAAAGTAAACCTACCTAAAACCATAGGAACTTGAGAGTACAACATTTGGGTTCCGAAGCCACTGTTTTGCGGAAACGCTTCGATAGCGCCTTCTAATTTGACTACTGGCGACATCTAGTTCTGTTTTGGTATACTAAAATCGCGAGGCTTGCGGATAATGTTTTGCCCATACAAACGTAGGTACTACCAAAATGATTTGTAATTCGAGCATATTTCCACCATATCGTGTTGTTTTTCGTATTCGAATAGTATTTATCTAGGTCCCTGTTTATTTTTTCTTAATAATACACACATTTAATGAAATGTAAGCAAAAATAAGCAAACTACATTACAGACAAACATTACGTCGAAAATGACATCGTTTCGTCCTATTTGTTTTGTAGGTATTAAAAACAACAATATCTTGTCTAGTTACAGAATAACAACACAATGTCGAAAACACAAAAAGTTATCAGTCATCTTTTTGGTGTTACGGAACACAGTAATTTACGAATTGAAGTTGCGAGCAGCTGTCGCCGAATCCATAATGAAACTGATTCAATTTGCTTTTTGTAAATAATATGAGCTCTGATAAAATTTGTTAAAAATTAACAAAAATATTAGCTAAGTAGGTACTACAAAACTACAAATTTACATATCGCTTCGCTATCCAAATACAATACCCGACCATTGATGTTGATAGAATAGGTATAGGTATGCAAAACATAAGGCATAAATAGTGCAGTTTAGGTTGTTAGGTTTGTTAGGTTATCAATGGGTTATCATATCAGAGCAGCTTGCCTTGCAAGTTTGTTGTACCGATGCCGTTTTGTAAATTTTCATTAAACCTCTTAATTTCTCAATTTTTCCTTAATATATTTATTGAAAATGAATGGAACTAACTTTGCAATTGAATTTCGGAGTACCTACATACATTTCTATTGAACAGTTGAGTTTATTGACAGATAGTCGTAGTTTACCTAATTCAAGCTTTCTAGGATATATTTCTTTTTATTATTCTGTTAAATTTAAGCTTCTTCTTTTCCAATAAATAAATTAGTACGGTTTTTGCCAGTATCTTATTTTTTATCTGCCTCAGTGATTTTTGTCTGTGTCTGAGTAATAATGCTATTAAATTGTGATGTTGAAATTTCAAGAGAGATCTAGGGGGTCAAATGGGATATCAAATGAAAGGTATCGTTTTGATCATTTCAAAATACTTTTTAAGTTTCTGTAAGATTCATAATTTTTGAAATATTTTAAATAAAGCCGCAAAATTGAACCACCCCCCATCTCCGAAGATTGTCGACCGATCCATGTACAATGTACTGGGCGTTAGTAAATATCAATCTATATTTTATAGGAGATTTTATAGGATATTTTATAGAGAGAAGTCTGTAAAATGGTCAAAATTAATTTTATTTTGAAAGGTTTTTTTCTACCTACCCGAGTGGGGTATCAAATGAAAGGTATCGTTTTGACCATTTTAAAACAGTTTTTGAAATTGATTCGTTACGTACAAATACAAATAAAAAATACAAATCCTTCTTTAGTGTAGATAAATAGGGTTTATTCCCGTCTGTCCCCCTTAGGGAGGGTTTTCGAGAAAGGAGAAGTCGTAATATTGAATGTTAAAGAAAATTATTATTTGATCTAAATTAGAACTAGTTACTGAGTTTCAATATAACATTTGAGTTTTATATTAGTAGTTACTAGATATTATATTAATTTCATTTTAATAACTATTACAATTTAATAAATAAAAATTATTTGTTTGCAACAGTCTACAGAAAGCTCAATTGTTTAAATTGTAAACACTAGTTTTAATAAAAGACTTGAGGTAAAGTTCATTTTACTGTTACAATTTAGTTAAGTAAATAATCTCCAAGATCTGGTACATAGCTTACAAAGCTAAATTTAGCATGATTGATTACTTAGAACCTGGTTGGTAATTATCTTGCCGTGCCCTAGCCGGGTTCATATTTGAGACTGATTATCTGTAATAACCACAATATGGTCGCAATAAAGAAATTTAAGCTATGTCACTCACTCACTCAACAGCCTATAATGGTCCAATGCAATCTAATACTGTAAGGTACGCGAAGTTAGCAGAGCATATTTTTTTGCGTAACAACGCCCGAGCTATTCCTGAAAACTATTAGGAACTGTAGAACTCACCTGCACGCTAACAGAACTCTTATTTTTATGCTCTGCTGGACGATGCTCTGCTAACTTCACAGACACAAGATACAAAAGTGTTAACGATTGCGCAACGGCTGGCATTTATTTTATTGAAATCGCTATTTTAGGTACCTTTATAGAAAGTTTGTTTGTCAACATTCATGGTTTTATTTGAGTTCTTAGGATGAATATAGATTTGTTTAGGATTTTTCTGAGGGGGATTTGCCCCACACAATCTAACAGGGCAAGTAGAATAGAAGCGTTTAAAAATATATAACAAATAATGCTGGTCATGGACATTTCACACAGCATTATCTAGCCCCAAGCTAAGCAGAGCCTGTGTTATGGGTACTAGATAACTGATATAGGTACATAATATAACACAATACAAAGATAGATATTTTTTATTATACATAGAAAACGACCACAATACCCTGAACAAATGACTGCAGATCGTACACACATTTGTTCCGAGGCGGGAATCGAACCCGCAACCACCTGCGTCGCATCAGGCAGACCTTCGCCCACTTGAGTGCGCCGCAATCTCAGCCAGGACTATCGGTATAGGTACGAGTATTGTGACGCGATCTTGTGCCATTTATTTCGAGTGAGCGAGGCGGCAAATTATATTTTGTTTTATTATAAATAAAATATAATATCACTTACATGAGAACAGGGTTCCTACGTAAAGGATAGATACCTACATAGGTTGAGGTCGTTCAATAGCTGACTCATTAAATAAATAAATAAATAATGCTGGACAATTCACACAGCATTATCTAGCCCTAAGCTAAGCAGAGCTTGTGTTATGGGTACTAGATAACTGATATACATAATATAATACAATACATAGATAGATATTTTTTATTATATATAGAAAACGACCAGAACACCCTGAACAAATGTCTGCAGATCGTACACACATTTGTCCCGAGGCGGGAATCGAACCCGCAACCTTCTGCGTCGCAGGCAGACCTTCGCCCACCGCGCTACATCAGTCGTCATTAAATGTGTTCACTTTTTAAGAAGCGAATCAACATTTTAAGGTTGTGTGCTAATTTGAGTTTGAACGCACTAGTCTAGTCTAGTATAAATGAGCTGTGCTCCTTCACATAGTATAGTTTTTTTCATAGTTAATTGCTTCTTTTTATCTAAGCTTAAAGTACCTAGCTATTACAATGTTTTTGCCTTTGCTTCTTAACAGTGGGCCGGTTGGCTAGTGCAGACCAACGAGGTGAAACAACTTTGGAAGAACCAGCCTACGTACCTCATTTCCCAGGCGGTTTACCTTTTAGCTGGAGTCGTCACCTTGATCCATGGTATGCTACCACGTTTTCACTATGATCATCATCATAAGCACAATGCTAGGTAATTGCTAGATATTGTCCTGAGCGTCAGACCACCGTTTTAAGTTCGCCTATTTTATGAGAGTAAGAAAGTACCACCCAAGGAATGGAGATAAGTAGATCGGTTCTACTGTAAACTAGTACAAGGGCTTCACGGTTTTTAGATACGCATAAATTAATATTCTGCCAACCAACGCGTTGGTTTTATTATTAAAAATGCCGTGAATAATCCTGTTATGTCAATATTTTTCTGTTTTTACTTCGATAATCTACAAAAAGTAAGCCTACTACGTAAGTGCTTACACACTTACATAGGAGACTGGTGTGCTAGGTTTGTAACAAGTACCTGTAGTACATAACTGCCAGTTTAGTACTATACTTTTAAATCTGTGACTGCCAGTGAGTTTTTGCTAGGAAAGTTCTGTAATAATAATTGACAACTGCCAATATAAAGTCTGTGGTAATTGACAATTCGGTCATCTATGGTACCTACCTAATTGCTCATGAACCCATGTGTTCCTTATTACTTTATGGTTCATTTCATTTAATAAAAAAAAACAATCCGTATAAAAAAAAAATTATCCGTATTAAATCTAAGATATTTTAAGTCAACAAAGACATTTTATGTGTGAAAGAAAGCTTAACAAAATCTGATGACAATACAGAAAACAACATGGTAACAGTAAGGTTATCTTATCACATCAAAAACAAAAATGTCAACAACACATTCATTTTCATAAATATCACAAGTGCAGCAAAAATTTTAAATTTTGATTTCGATTTGGATTTGAAAAAGATCAATGAAACGTCAATGGAAATAATACAATTACGCAAAAAAAAATCGAGCTTCGAGCTGCTTTGTTTCTATGATACCAATAATAACAGTGGCGTTAAATATTTTACAGCAATATTCCTTAAGTTTTCCATACAAAAATTGGTAATCAATTCGGTTTTTTCATTGGAGTGTTAAAGATAACAACCCCGTGGTTGTTATCTATAACACTCTGAATAAAAAACGCCTATAATTCTGTAATTACTGGCACATTTGCACAGAATTATATGCATACAGGATTTCTTAAGTATATATAGTTCCCTAGGAACCTAACTAGATAATGCACTATGGTACCTATTATACACTAGCCAATGTCGATATAGGATATTTGTAAACCGCCCATGTCTTTTTATGCGCTATTTACATTACATACTTCTCGGTTTGAGATCCTTCATGCAATAAATATTGTTTACATTAAGTAAAACACACCGTTAAAACAACTGAGTTTTAGTTACTTGTGTCGTGTTTTGTTTATAAACATTCTTAATCGAGTTTGGCTAGTGTATACATCTATAACTTAACTAGTTTCTACCCGCAGCTTCGCTCGTTTTGTTTCTATGGAAACGTTTAAAGGTTATTTCTATCCCAAGGGAACTTTATGGGATAAAAATAGCCTATGAATAATTCCAGGCTTAGAAGTACCTTTATGCAAAGTTTCTGTCCGATCCGTTTATTACAGAAATCTCTATTGTTTACTAGTCAAAGCGTTAAGAGGTATCAGACGTCCCAATAGACTTGCCCTCCAATATTTCCCCTATAAAATAAAAGTGCACTCATTCCGATTACGGTGACCTCCCCCGAGCCAAACTAACGCCGGCCGCCGCTACCTATTTTATCTTATTATTTCGTTGAACGAAAGTAATTTCTAGATTTTCAATGGGCAGTTTGAGAAACTTAATATAAGCTTTTTTTGTAATGCCTCTATCATAGTTTTATTTATGTCTGCTTAGCTTGGGGTTAGATAATGCTGTGTGAATTGTCCGGCATTATTATTATTATTATTTTGTATAGTTGAGGAGGAGATACGATGTTGCACTTTGTGGCGACGTAACTCAATTATTGCATCTCCTCCTAAGCTATACAAAACAAAACTATGATAGAGGCATTAAAAAAAAGCGTATAATAGATATCACAAACTGCACATTGAATTTTTTTAAATTACTATTGTTTAACGAAATAATAAGATAAAATAGGTGGCGGCGCTAGTTTGGCTAGGGGTACCATTTAAGAGTCCCGTATCACTATTTTTCGTAACTCCCCGTGCCGGGAGTAGGTAGTTTGCGCTGATACCTGCCTTCCTTGGATATGGTAGCCTTTTCTCAGGCTCTCCGGAATCGAACCCTGATTCCCCGTAATCCGGCCGTGGCAACCGTGGTAGTCGCAGAAACTACCATCGAAAGTTGATAAGGCAGACATTAGTCGGTACAGCAGGGCTATTTTAATTCATTCGATTCGTTTCCGAAGCGGAAACGTCCGATTTGAATTCGATTCCTCGAACGCTATTTTGTTTCGTTGCGGATTGATGATCGAAAGTATGAAACTCTCAAAAGATTCAACAAGGATTCGTATTCGAATGTCAAAAGTTTTCGAATCCGCTGGTTTAAAATAGCGTTCTTCGACAAAGTTTCCGATATCGAATCCGAAGGCCTTTCCGACGAATTAAAATACCCCTGCTGGACTGGAATTATCCAGCCAAACTAAGTTTTAATTTGGTGTGATTTCTTCTTCTAGCTTTCAGGAAAGGTGGAAGATGGCCCTACTTCTGGTTAGGCACGCTTCTACACGGTATCTACGCAGACAACTTCTGGCACTTCGTCCTGCCCGAATTCGACAACTTCTGGCATTCGCAGACTCCCATCATATTCTTAGGTGGCCGGTTGCCACTACACATCATATTTCTATGTGAGTACATACCTAAGTATAACCTAAGTATATGATTGATAGTCATTGTCTGTCCCTTTTACATAAAAAAATCCTTCAACTTTGTTTTAAAGTCAGAAAGATGATCCTTCAAGTGGGAGGGTTCCGAACAATTATACAAATAAGTATGTAGTAGTATTTGCTAATAATAATACAAATATACGAAGGTTACGAAGTAACATTATTTCATTTGTGCTATAGGTACCAGTTAAAAACTTTGCTAATTAATTCAGACTAAACTTTATGACTTTTTTTTAATCGTTTAAAAAGTATGTAACCTATAGAAATTACAAAAACTTCAAATGTTCAAAACTATACCTTTCATTTGATACCATACCCGGGTAGGTAGCCCCCCTTTCGAAAAATTGCCCCCCCCTTGTTGTCCATTTTTCAAAAAGGATTATTTATTACAGATTTTTCTAAGTTTTCCCTGTAAAATATAGATATTTATCTAGAAACGCGTTATACGTTGTATTGCGCAGACATACACGACATGAAAGGACTAAATAAAAAATAAATGAATAAGGGACGAAAGAAGAAGTTGACTTTTTGGCTGATGTCGTTCATGTGGAGGGACCAAGACTGTCTTCATTTTCCATTTTTATTTGTTCATATCTTTTCTTTAAATCAGTATTGGTGCACGAAATGTATTATGTATTATTTCAAATTTAAAGATAAAAGCTAGAAAGGAGAAGACGGACACAGCGAAACCATAACGGGTTTCGAAACCGATCTCAAAACCCTCAAAACAGCCCAAACTCGATGGGTTTTTTTTTTTATTTGCTTTGGGTGGCTTGTGTGTCACTGCGGCCATGATAGGCCTATTGTGATCGCCACTTTATACGTTCACCCCTGAAGCTGCGGCGTTCATAATTCGCCACTAACCCTTGCAGCTGCTAGGAACTGTAGGATTTTCTTCGAAGAGATGTGTCTTAGCTCATCTGGGCTGTGCAGATGCTTGCCCAGGTGGATGCTACGTTTTTGCATTAGCGCTCCGCACTCTCCTAGCAGATGGAGAGGCGTATCTTCCGCCTCCTCACAGAATCTGCAGGATTGTGTGTCGCTCAGTCCCAGTTTGAACATGTGCTTGTTGAGGCGACAGTGTCCAGTTAGGGCTTTGAACTCGATGGGTTACTTCGTTCGTTTTGTTTCCTACGGCCTCCCTTCGGTGATAAGTAGTAAAATCGCTTGAAAGTTATTTGAAATGAATTTTCGCTCTCATTTCGTGATGATTTAGGAAAACTAAAACGGTGCAAACATTGGGAGTTATTATGTAGCAGGTTTTCTTTACAATTAAGGGTGTAGTTTCCGAATGAATCAAAAAGAACACCACGATAAGCCCACCGTAAGCCCGGTTGTAAAAAAAATTTTGAAATTGCAAAAATCAAGGAGTACACCAAAATAAGCCCACTATAAGCACCCACCATAAGCCCGGTTGTATAGTTTAAACTACCAGAAAGAGTCGAGCGGAAAGGACCGAGCGAGCAGAAAGCTTTTAAATGACATTCCGCTCACTCATCTCTCACTTTCCTTGTGAAAATCATAAGACAAAACTGTTTGTTGGTGGAAATGTAAACCAATTTGATTTAAGAGGAGTCGTTCTCGCCTACCATGTCTCGATCATTACCTTTTCGCGGTGGTAACCCGGCTCTCAACTCTTAGGTAAGTTGAGAGATTATTTTTACTATACCTAAGCCAAACTCCTTGTACAATGTTTGTAAACAAACCACGGAATAAATACCTAACTAAAACTCACTTGCTTGGCGTAGGTATTATTGTAAGCACTATTTATTGAAAGAATATCTATTGTAAATTGTGCACGCGGAAAAAAACATAAATTTTACGTTAAGTACGGGCGGTTGTTTACAAACATTCTACAATAAGTTTGGCTAAGGTATAGGTAACTGCAGATACCTAATGTATAACAACACACGTACGTGAGTTATCATTTTTGGAATGTTTATTAGATCCACATTTACGGCCAGTGGAAAGAGTAGATAGTTACCTACCCAAGTTCAACTAGGTAGTACGTGGAATAATAAAGTTTGAAAAAACTACCTAGTATTTATTTATAGTGAAAAAAAATAATTTGCCGCAAATCGTAAACCATTTTCTATGAACTCATGATATAACTTACGACAACTCACTAGTATTTATGGAGCGTATGCGAAAATACGAAATTTTGTGCTAAAAATCAACATTTTTCCCAAATGCTCAAATCAACATTTTTCAAAAATACAAATGAATCTAAGTTGATATCATCATAAGATCATAGAAAATGGTTTACGATTTGCGGCAAATAACTCGCTAGTGTTGCTTGTGGAACGTTTTTTTTTTTTTCTTCAAATTTTTTATCTCTGCCAACCCTCGACGAACCACCTTAACCGCAATTAATGAGCATTTATAACAAGCTCCTCATCTCCTAACTTTTAGCAATTGGCAGCATTTCATTATTTCCGTATCGCACGTGTAGACTGACCTTGACGACCTCTGTGGCGCGGTGGGTTCCGCCTACGACGCAAGAAGTTGCGGGTTCGATTCCGGCCTTGAGACAAATATTTGTAAAATCTGCAGGTATTTGTTCCGTGTGTTCTGGTCGTTTTCTATATATAATAAAAAATATCTATCTATGTAATATATTGTATTATGTATATCAGTTACATAGTACCCATAACACAAGCTCTGCTTAGCTTGGGGCTAGATGATGCTGTGTGAATTGTCCGGCATTATTTATCTACCTTATCCGATTTTCAGATCCCGCATTTATGTACCACGCTGCCTACGCGGTATCAAAGCTCAACCTTCCTCGTTACGCAGAGGCATTCGCCGTAGCTCTGACGGTGGTCCTCATCGACCTACCATACGACATCGTAGCCGTGAAGTTCGTGCATTGGACCTGGCACGACACTGACCCCAATATCTACGACCGTCATTATTGGGTCCCCTGGAACTCATACTACTGCCACAGCACTTTCACCGCGAGTTTTTTCTTCCTCTTCACTGCTTCTCGAGGATGGTTCGCGCCTAAGATTCCTCGATGGGAATCGGCTGGGTAAGAACTTTTACTGCCTTTTTTTCTCTTTCGCGAATCCACCACGGCTGCCCGATACCGGGCCCCTCACTGGGGGGTCGCGACACGCCAGAAACACGTGGAGCGCCGCGACCACCTCGGAGACCTTACCCACCAAATGGGTGCCGAACGACAACGTATCCAAACGGGTCTGCTATGTCTGGTATGCTGCCCATACAGCACAGCCGCCCGCCTCAGTCACGATGCCGCCCATACGACACCGCAACCTGCTACCACTCCAACTGGGCTTAGAGCGCAAAACCCAGAGGAGCGGTCCGTCTCGGGGCCGGCCATGTCGCCGTCTGCAATGGCACGTCCCCATGGGTTCCTCTTAGCTTCACCGCGGGTGACGAAGCCGCGACTACTAAGCACATGTTACTCAGTAAGTGATAATGTAGCTTCCTCGGCATATGAATATTTGAAATCGGTCCAGTAGTTTACATACAAAAATAGAAATCTTTCCTCGTAGTAATTAAAGTGTAGCTAGTTTGCTATTTCAGGGTCCTTATTATAAGCTAAAATTAGCTTATTTTAATGCCTCTATCATAGTTTTACTTTGAGTTAGGTGGCCACAAAGTGCAACATCGTATGTCCCTAAACTGTACAAAATAAAACCAATGTAAAATTGAAAAAAAGCTTGAAAGAGGTATCACAACCTGCCCACTGAAAATTTTGATATTACCTTTGTTCAACGAAATAATAAGATAAAATAGGTGGTGGCGCTAGTTTTGCTCGAGAACACAAACCTGAAACTTTTGTAAAATGATACTACCTTAGTAACTCTAATACTTCTTTGCCTTAAAGTTGACCGATCTTTATTGGCAGAAAGCTGGTGGAATGGAAGTCCCTGGTGATAGCAACCCTGCTGGGTATGCCTGGAGGCGTGCTTCTCTTCGTGCCCATTTACCATCCTCTCCACGACACCTACAAGATCCACACAGAAGTCACCTTCTTCATGCTTTTCGCCATTTACGCCGCCTTCACCATCAACGGGCTATTGAGCAACCGAGAGAAGACTAAGGAAGGGTTAGTACATCCCATTGGTTATATTAGTTGATATACCGATATGGCTGACGGTGTATATATATCAATCACTCTTGTCTTATACTTTGATCTGCTGATATTTTTTACCTTTTCTTCCTTCGCTTATGCTCCGCTTGCTCTTCGTTTACCTACTATTCTACGCTAAAGGTAAATCTCGTGCGAGGGCTATACTTATAGATCTGACCAGGGTCGGACTGGGGCGAAGGGGCCCGGCTGGCTCCTTCTAAGTCCAGGATAGGATCTTGGGATTAGCGCCGGCCTTTGATCAAGCCTTTAATATTTACTTGTTCTTACGTATCAAGTATATTATAATTTTAAAATATGCCTTTCGTGTGTAAAATCAGCACGTATTTTAAATAAAACTAAATTGAGTATTTAGCTATCAAAGGTCTTAGATGTAGTTCATATAAAAATTAACAGCGAAAGCAGCGAGCCGGTATGTTTGTGTTTTATTCCGCCTTTAACAAAATAGTTAGCGAGCTAATAAAATACTCGAGAATTATAAATATTGTTTTTATTAAAGCGCTAGTAGCAACTATTACGATGTAGAACCTTTAAAAGGTCGAAAAGGGAAATATCGGCAAGCACAGTGAGCCGCAGATATTTCTTAGTTCCTGTGGTAAGTAGTTTGTAAATGTATTGCAGTTACAACACATGAATGAAATAAGGCCCGGCTAAAAGACTTTGTGGTGGTTGATAAAATAGGTGCAATGGAGCGACCTGCGGCTATTTTTGAGACTGATACATTGGCTTTTGTCACAAAGACATGGAAGCTAAGATTACGGTTTCACACCTCGGAAACATTAACTTCGCCCGCTCTTTTCAAGTTTCCTATGTCCTTCCCCCGGAGACTATTTACCTTCCTGCCAAATTTCACTAAATCCCGTTCAGCCTTTTAGGCGTAAGAAGGTGACATGTCTGTCACCGGCTGAGACAGTTACTTTAAATTTTTATAATATTTGTAAGGATTACTTTCCTCTAACTGATAAAGTGGTTAAAAATGAGAGAGAGAGAGAGAGAGAGAGAAATATTTTTTTTCCCCAAAGATACATAAAAAAGACTTACATACTAGGTACTAATAACTACAGTTAAAACTAGGTATACAAAGAAAAAATAAATACAACATAACAAAAAAAATGTAAATGGGAAAAAAAGGGTCCCCACCTCAGCATGTGTAGCATTCGGTTAAGCCCAATGCTACGCTGGTTTTCAGGTGGAGCCCGAAGTAATGGTAAAGACTATTCGATTTTTTGGGGGTGCTTGGTAGCAAACCGCCCCAACTAACAACCCTTGCTTCGCCACGCCACCACTGACTAAGTACATAGGTCAATTGAATATTGAATTTGTTTTGAGGAACTTCAGCTGAATTGAAGGTTAGCCCCAATGAAATATATGTACCCCTCACAAGTCACGGATAATGTTGGCTCTATTCTTATAGTAATTTTTTCGTCGTCTTAAAATTATTTCTTCGAAAATATGGCGAAAAGTCGCGCTAGTAATGAAATGGCGCTAGATATGTAAATAATTAGACAGGTGGTTTTATAGAGGAGGGCAGAATTTGTTACAGGTTTGAATAGGTTAATCGCGTTGTAATGCTGATAACCTCTACGATGCCTCGACGATGCCTGATATTGACACCTGTGTCAATATCAAGACACAAAATGATAAGCGGATTATATTTACCTACTATTGTAGATAATTTTAGCAACAATGTAGTTCGTAGGTAGGTTATTGGTTAGGTATATGATTTTTTTCAAAAAGCCGTAAAAATAATAATACAGTCATAATCAAAATGGAAAAAATGATGTCCTCAAACACAAGTACTTAAGGACCTGAGTAGCTTCTGACCGAATCTACACACTTGCGTCTACTAGATAAATAAAAACAATTTTTTTTGCTAGTTATGTTTACTAGTTAGAAGCTATATAAAAATGGAAGGATTATGTTGGCGGAGCTACTCTCCCCGGCCTCATAGTACATGTTAATTCTCGTTAAATCTCCGTCTGCATTCCCAGTCATCATCATCATCATCAGCCCATACCAGTCCAAGCTGGACATAGGCCTCCCCTAATGAGCGCCATAGCGCCCTGTCTTCAGCTTGCCGCATCCAACATCTTTCAGCAGTCTTTCGCGAATCATCATCCCACCTGGTCGGAGGGCGTCCTACACTACGTTTGCCGAGTCGCAGTCTCCACTCAAGAACACGTTTACCCCAGCGGTTGTCGGTTCTTCTCGAAATATGGCCAGCCCACTGCCACTTCAGCTTGCTAATCCTTTGCCGCCCCAGTGGATTATTAGAATGAGAGACAGGGAGTGCATTATAATAAGTCCTGCATGTGCTAGTCCATTGAGACTGGCCAAAATTCTGCTAGAAGGACATAATCATAATTATTATCGTAGTTGTAAACACTGTAACCCACTTCGATTTCCAGACTAACAACAATCGACTACGTGTTAATGCTACAACTGGCGCTCCACTACATCATATACTGGATCTTCGTGGTCTTCTACAACCCTCAAAACGAGGTGTCAGTGGGTCTTCACGAGCCGGTCGGGCCTTGCGGTGAAATAACTACGCTGACTACGCCTTTCGGACAGGTAGCACTTTTAATTTATTTACTTTATCAGGTAAACCTAGCCAGCTGTAATGGCGAAAAGACCAAAACTTACAACGCTACGTGTAAAATACACTTTTGAGTAAATATACCTAGGTAATTGGGTATGTTGTTTTGCAAAATAATTGTAAAGCAAAAAGCGTGTAGAATATAAACTTCATCATCAACACCATCAGCTGATACTAGTCCACTGCTGTACATAGGCGCCCCAATGAGCGCCATAGGGACATAAACTTTGCTTATTTGATTGAAAATGTAATTAATCAAGAGAAAATTAGGTCATTATTAAACAAATGCGCCAGAATGGCAAAGAAATAATCAATATGATTGTATCTGTTGCGGACGAAATCACGTGAAATAAATAATGCTGGACAATTCACACAGCATTATCTAGCCCCAAGCTAAGCAGAGCTTGTGTTATGGGTGCTAGATAACTTATATAATATAACACAATACACAGAAAGATATTTTTTATTATATATAGAAAAGGACCAGATCACCCTGAACAAATCTGCAGATCGTACACACATTTGTCCCAAGGCGGGAATCGAACCCGCAACCTTCTGCGTCGCAGGCAGACCTTCGCCCACCGCGCCACACCGGTCGTCAATAAATTGGTGAAGTAGATAGGGGAAAACAAGTGTGCAAAATTTGATGAAGGGAATTTTATTTTTTCGCATTCGAAGTGAAAAGTATTGTTTTCACTCGGGCCATAACCACCCATTATATTTAACTCGGTCTTGTCATCCTCCCTTGCTACGCTCGGGTGAACAACCTCGTGTTTATTGGGGTGGCTATCCTTCCTTATTAATAAAAAAGCTCTACTCCTTACTTATTCCCGATTTACTCTCAGACTAGTTAATCTCCGACTAAGACTGTTATTCCGTAGTTTTTAAAAGACGATTAATAAACCTGGACTAATGACGGAGTAGCTATACCTGAATTACTCCTCTGAGTAGGGTGGAAAACAGCATAATTGGTCATAAGTACCAACATAAAAATACTAAATGGTAACTTTTACTTCATTTTCTGTGGAAATTGAGGACAGTCTGTGGAAATAATTGTTAAAAATTTGTCAATGAGAAACATAATACAAGTAGAATGACATTACATGAAACGGTTCTTGAGAAGGAGTAAGGTTGTATTGCTCTGCTGTCAATAACCAAACCAAACGTGACAGACAAGGATATTGTTAGAAAAATTAAAAGAAAACTTTGTTTTTGAAGGTTATAATGTCACTAATCTCAATCTAAACCTACCTGAACGTAGGAATAAAATTTACTCCGAGTCTAACCTCGTAATAGCCTACTTCTTCCTTAAGGAATGTTTATTAATACAACTTTTAACTAAAATGAGGATTATTGATGTAGTAAAGTTACGCACTCGTTATTCGGAGTTTATTAATAAGGCTTTAAGCCTTATTAGTTATTAATAAACTCGAGTACCTACAAAAACCGAGATATGTTGTATAAGTAATTAGGTACTATAATTTTCTAACTTCTTGTTAATACTCGTAGCACCCACCACGCACGATGCGTGATATTTGCAATGACAAAATCTTCTACAATTTGAACATAGGCATCCCTTCATCATCATTATCAATTGCCTTACATCCACTTCGTAATTTTTTACCTTGTAGAACAAGATTAAAAAAAATTAATGCCACAGCTAGGGTATCAAACGCATACCTACTCAAAATATGATAGGTACCTGCTTAAAACCAGGTTTAAAATTCTGTAAGACAAAAGGTAACTTCACATAAATGACTGACTTAGTAGTATTTTTTTTTGTATTTGACGACCTCAGTGGCGCAGCGGGCGAGAGTCTGCCTGCGACGCAAGAGGTTGCGGGTTCGATCCCCGCCTCGGAACAAATTTGTGTACGATCTGCAGAAATTTGTTCCGTTGGTCTGGGTGTTTTCTATGTATAATAAAAAATATCTATCTATGTAATGTATAATATTACGTATATCATTTATTGTATATGTATAATATTACGTATAGCATTATTTATTTATTTATTATTTATAGTTACAGTAAATTTTTAAAGGGTGGGATGACCTCCTTTTATTTTTGGTATTCGGGAGCCCTAGATTCGTGACGCCAGCGTGGATAATTCTAAAAAAACGAAGAACAAAAGGCAAACTTTTTAAAACGTGTTATCCGCAGAGCTGTGCTTCCTACACTGGGTCAAGCACTGGTCCTACCTACCCAGATGTCATAAATATATCATGAACCTACACCATGAATTGTAGGTCCAGTAACGGTACGTTCACACGGAGACACGATTTGCCGAATCTTATTTTCATCGGATCTGGAAAAACCGAATGTTGTATTCACACAGCACATCTTGCTTGGCCGTATCCGACGGCCTCGTATCGGGATCTCGTGTGAACTCACCATCCGGCTTTTATTAGCAAGAGCGCGCACAGTTCCTCACGTTGATTTGGAAGCGATGGACGTGAACAGTCTTGCTATACTATAAAGAACTGGCGACTGGCAAGCGCACGTGTCCCTCCCGCCCACCCCTCTTTCCCAGCTTGTGCGACGCATTCGGTTTCAAGATCCGACAAAAAACCGAATCTACCCCTGCGTGTATCGTATGAACGCATGTATTGAATGCCCTATACCACTGCATCGGATCTGCATTTTGCAGTATCGCCGGATCGGTTTGTAGTCGCAAAATCGGATGTCAACTTCAGCAAGATTCGGTTTTTTTGTCGTGTCTTGAAACCGAATGCATGTGTGAACTCCTTCATTGAAATACTTATGCCACTAAACCGAATCCTGCAAAAAACCGATTCGGTAGAGAAACACTCGACGCCGTGTGAACGTACCGTTACGGTACGTTCACACGGCGTCGAGTGTTTCTCGCGGGAAGTCGCGGGTTCGATTACCACCTCGGGGCAAAAAATAATACGATCTGCATATATCTGTTCCGGGTTTTCTGTGTGTTTTCTGTGTAGTGATGTTATTACATTACAGCACTTTAATCAGTTACCCGTAACACGCTCTTTGCGATTCATTTGAAAACTACATCCCCGATTTTAATGAAATAAAAGCATAATCGGTTGGATAAGAAATATCATAGCTATTTCTCCTATTTTGGTCACCGTTATGAGAGCGAAAGTAATGAAAATGAGTTTAAATGAATATTCGGTCTTATTTAATGAGGAATATGTATTTTGAAAATTTTTAAAAATACTCACATAGTTTATTTCTTATCCGATTACATGTGCAAAATTTCATTGCAATAAAGAATGTTATTAACACTTTTATGGCCCATGACGCAGAAGTCGAAGTCGATCTCCGGGTTCGTGTCGCTGCGGCGCACCCTTCGGGTATATTCACGGGGCTTATTCACTTTAAATGTAGTTTCCAAATGAATCGGAAAGTACGTTTATATGTGAGCTTACATATTCGCACCCATCTTAATAGTTCGAGGCTGGATAATGTTGTGTGAATTTTCTAGTATATTTAATTGTCCACTTGTTTTAATTTACAAAGAAAATTACAATCAAATGATAGAATTAAATTAATACTAGTATTTACAATAGAAACAATTGAGCTAACTGCAGACTGTTGCAAACAATCTACAGATAGCTCAACTGATCCACATCAATACCAGTTGGAAGCGTGGCCAAGACGCTGGCTGCATTGCCCCGCTGTATGGCAATGCTGATGCGCTGTGCCAGATACTCACCAGCTCTCGGATCACGCGTCGCTTCGACCAGACGCTCAGATAATCTTATTTTAATTGTATGATTGCGTATGCTTCCAGACTCTGCCTAAATCAAAGTACTTCTGCCCTTCAAAGTACAACGAAGATTACTTCGACTTCCACTGCACCAATAAGAAACCTCAGAACGGGGACAACTGGTATACCATCTGTGGCACACCTTTTGAGTGAGTATCTATTAAATTACGATGGTAAGAGGCCCGACGGCATGACTCTAGTCCCATGGGAGTTGGGGAGGCCTATTGTGTGGGACGCTACATGTGTCGACACACTCGCGCCTTCCCATCTTCCTAGGACTTCCGTGAGGGCTGGTGCGGCGGCAGATTTAGCCGAAGATCTCAAGAGGCGCAAATATGCAGGTCTCGACAGAGCCTACACATTTGCTCCCCTTGAAGTCGAGACCCTAGGTCCGTGGGGTACCGAGGCTCTCCGGGTTTTCAAAAAATTATCTGAGCGTCTGGTCGAAGCGACGCGTGACCCGAGAGCTGGTGAGTATCTGGCACAGCGCATCAGCATTGCTATACAGCGGGGCAATGCAGCCAGTGTCTTAGGCACGCTTCCAACTGGTATTGATATGGATCAGTTGAGCTACCTGTAGATGGTTTGCAACAGTTTGCAGATAGCTTAATTGTTTCTATTTTAAATACTAGTTTTAACTTAAATTTGTTATTTGATTGTTATTTTCTTTCTGAATAAAATATCTACTTTAATTAAGTAGGTACAATATACTCGTTTCTGGAATTCAAGATATTTAATGTCAACAAAAACATTTATGAACCTCCGCACCGGCTTCGCACGGATATTCTTTACCCTATGTTTACAAAATCCACAGCCCTTAATTAATGTAACTAAGTTATTTGCGCATTTTGTCTCTTATCCATTGTATTTTTTTTTATTTTGCAGTATCTTTATCTGCAACACGTAAAAATTTAGAAAAGTCTGTTTTGATTATAAAAGTTATGAAATTTTAACTATAATTTTATTAAATACTAGCGGCTCGTTCCGGCTTCGCACGGGTAGATTCTATCATCAGGGGGATAATGTTGGATTCTAATGGTGAACTAATTTTTCAAATCGGTCCAGTAGTTTTGGAGCCTATTCAATTCAAACAAAGAAACAAATCTTTATAATATTAGTAACGAAAACAACTAAAAGAAAAAACACAAATTTCAACACCGCTTTAATTCTACATGTGCTGCGAAAACTAAAGACAAGTGAATTGACGAATTAAAGCTTTCAAAGCCAGTAATTGTTTTGAACTTCTACGATTTGCTCCAGTGTAGTATCTTGTAATATATTTTCTTACGTGTTCGTCGTCAAACACTTTACCATGCCCGATAAAAAACTATTTCCAACCTTATTGTTTGGATTCGTTAACCCTTTGTTTACAAAAAATAAAATAAAATACTGGAACCGAGTTTTACATTACTTAAGGGAAATCGTTGGTGTGGACGAGTTTCTGGACTGATTAGGTTTTTAGGGTTTGGTAATTTTAGAGTTTGGTGCCAACCCTTGTTGTTATCTCCACCTGGGTAAGCAAAGATATGAATGCCAAGACGAAGGCATATGGCAAGCGAAGATACCCAACCGGTTTTCGAGCAGTGAAAAAATAATAAATATTGTGGTAGTTGGTTTGACTTCATGAGAAATAAAGTTCTTTAAAACATTTAAGGTCGAATAATTTTTTTTTATATATTTATCTGGCACTGACGGTACCTG
Source organism: Eupithecia vulgata (assembly GCA_946478455.1). Lineage (NCBI taxonomy): Eukaryota > Metazoa > Arthropoda > Insecta > Lepidoptera > Geometridae > Eupithecia > Eupithecia vulgata. The sequence goes on along the minus strand of OX297859.1, from coordinate 13,510,451 downwards.
CCTAATTTCTAGTAGAATTCTAATTTAAAGGTACATTTGCAACAACAAAACAAACCGCAAGTCTTGTTATTTATTTATTTATAAAGAAAATAATCAAAAAACAAATTTAAATTAAAACTAGTATTTACAATAGAAACAATTAAGCTATCTTAATATTAACATCACGAAGTAAATTAAGATACATAAAATCTTTTATATCTATCGTCTCCACATCATTATTTTCTATAGAAAATACACTTCTTTAGAAATGACACAATGATAATAGAATTGGCAGATTTTCTATCCAGCCACAGAGCTCTACACAATGCAAGTATTACCCATCGTATTAGATTTCTTTTGTTAGGATTTATAAGACGGCTTTTAAAGATAACTTCATAGTAAACTATGATCGTCTGTTGTAAATAAAGATTGTAGATTTTTCGTATAATAAAACAGCACACCGTTTTATTAATTATGCGATTTTCCAAACAGATATAAAACAATATATTATGGTATAGCAAGCTGCCATAGATGGTGGCTCATTAGCTCTGCGGCTGTCATGTCTTACCGTACCAAAATATATTGTCCAGGAAGTTGCGGGCTCAGTTTCCATCGATAATTATTTTACTTTATCATTATATTCTACAAAATTCCGCGTTGCACGAGCTGAATCCCGTAGCCCATGCTAAGAGGTAACAGCTACGCCGCATAGCACTAGTTACATTTTGTAGCCCAGGCTACTAGGAAAAAAACTATGTCGCGTAGCAGGAGCTACATCCCGTAGCCCATGCATAAACGTAACAGCACGCCGCATAGCACTAACTACATTATGTAGCCCATGCTATTGGAAAAACTATGTCGCGTAGCACGAGCTACATCCCGTAGCCCATGCATAAACGTAACAGCACGCCGCATAGCACTAGCTACATTATGTAGCCCATGCTATTGGAAAAACTATGTCGCATAGCACGAGCTACATCCCGTAGCCCATGCAACGAGGTAACAGCTACGTCGCGTAGCACTAGCTACGTCGCGTAACACTAGCTACATCGTTTGTGTGCATCATTGTTGTGCTGCTTTCGTAGAAGATTCTTAATAAATTATCATGTGTGGCAGTGGACCAACATAGTGATATGTTGGTCCACTGCCACACATAGGCCTTTTATGTGCCATAGCGCCGATATTGGTTTTTATAAGTCAGTTAGTTTTGTTTTCATAGCTCTTGTCGCATCCAACATCTACTGTTCGGGCATTGTGCACTAATTACTTAATTGTTTATATTTAATATATTTCAGGAACCGAGCTGAATATATCGCCGTGATCTCTACCGTCCTAATCCTGGCAGCGTCTGTGTTTTACGGACTGTACTTTAAAACGTATCAGACAAGCTTGCCTGTTAAATCTTCAAAAAAACTGAAAACGAAATAATTCGTTCTCTCGAAAGTTCTCTAAAAGAAAATGGATGTCGAAAATTCTACCTATTTAAGCTTCAACGATTTAATTTTGTGAATAATTTTGTTTTGTTTTTTAATAAACTTTGATGATTTGTTTTTTGGGTTTCTTTCGAGTACGAAAAAACGACAGATAGAGCGAGACCATAAATAGGTACCTATCCATTACGGCTTTGCTTTGTCTTTCGTTTTTCCCCCTTAGAATAGTACTTAAAATTTAAAATATATAGCATCTTTTTAATATTATACCTTCTTGTGCTCAATGCTCATCCATGGTCGTGGCGGTCGCGGCGAAAGAATATACTCCTGTACGGCGGGTTGCCGTGTGGTGCAGGCTTAGAATTTGCACCACTCCAACTTTTCCCGTGGATATCGTAGGAGGCGACTAAGGGACATACACCGGAAGGCGGGCAGCAGCGTCTCTTGCAGATGGATTTACCACCGAACTGCGATCCCCAACCCGCATACTCGCACACGCGTGGGTTTTATGATCATTACCCCCCATGAGATAAAAGCTAAAAAGGCGCTTATCAGGGGGAGGCCTGCGTCCAGCTGTGGACTAATATAGGCTGTTGAGATTGAGAAGGCAGGTTGCAGTGCTCCATCGACCGTCATCGGTGCGTAAATAATTAAATAATGCTGGACAATTCACACAGCATCACCTAGCCCCAAGCTAAGCAGAGCTTGTGTTATGGGTACTAGATAACTGATAAACATAATATAATACAATAGATAGATAGGTATTTTTAGTATACATAGAAAACGACCAGAACACCCTGAACAAATGTCTGCAGATCGTACACACATATGTCCCGAGGCGGGAACCCGCAATCTCCTGCGTCGCAGGCAGACTTTCGCCCACCGCGCCACAGAGGTCGTCATACGCACTGCGTTGAGCCCATTGCAGCATTGTAACGATTTATGAATTTTCATAATAATGTAAAGCGACTTATTTACGTACCGACGGTCGATTGAGCACCGTTAATGGCCTAACTCAGCCCGTAGATGTCATATGATTCGACTAAGAGATACACAGAGGAAGGTCTTTACTTTAGTAGGTTTCCTAAGAGAAATGGCACACGAGCGCTGCCGCTGCTGCGACGTCGCAACGCAGTGACTTCAACGCAGCTTTCTCCTGTCGCTGTCCTTTCGCAGTCCTGCGTCGTCACAGCGTCGTCGGACCGCAGCCCCCACGTGAATAAAAACTATCGTAGTTTGGCGAATTCATTACGCATGTAATGTACGGGTTAACTCCAACACAAATAAGGTTCGAAGTTAACCCGCTTACATCCGTAATGAATTTGTTATTGAATTCCGAGAACTGGGAATTCCTGGGACCAATCTTTACTCTGACATCTTATCACGATTTCGATACCGATCCGGTGAATGCACAGCCTTAGAACACGTCGTTAGACAGAAATACTGGGGCTGAATTCGGAACGTAGGATCCTTGGATCTTTCTGTTGACCAATCAATCGATTTACTATGACAAATGATTCCATAGTCCATAGATGAATTAAATTATAGATTGTGTAAGCGGTGCTTGCACGAAGAGATTGGTAGATTGGTTTCAACCTTTCCACTTTTGACAAGTATCCCTCCATCTGAAGTTTTTTTTATCGAAGGTAAATGCCAAAATATGTCGTTTGAGACTATACCATGCTATGGTGAAGCGAAAGAGATAACTAACCATGGTGAAGCGATTGATTTTGTGGAACTCAGTGCCTGTTAAAATGATGAACGTGATTCGGCGCGTTCGATGTCATCAGGTGAGCAAGGCCATGAGGAAATTCGATTACCTACTGCAATCACTGTCGATTGATTGCAGTAGGTGCGCGTTCAGATTTGCAGTTATCCAAAGTCCATAAAAGAGCATGTTTATGCATACAGCTAGTGTGAAGTAACTTTAGTAGTTTCTATGAGAATACCTCCTGAAACAAACGACAACTAACCATTTTATCTTATAATTTTAGTCGATTACTTGAGCATATGCAGATCTTATAGGTCTGGGCACATAAAATACGCACCGCCAGCCAGCACAAAACTGTGTTACAAATATGAGCTTAAACGCGCAAAGTTTGAATCTATCTACAATCTACATTTAATGAAAAAAAGAGAAGAGAAAACTTTGTGACACATCAAGAGATCTCTGAAACTTCAAGAGCTACGAAGCTGAAATTTTGCAAGGAGTTTCCTTTTAGGACGCAGGCACCTGCTAAGAACGGATTTTTGGAAATTCGTATTCTAAGGTAGTTAAAATAGGGTCAAAGGTCATTTTTATAATAATAAATAAATTATAATAAATAATGCTGAACAATTCACACAGCATTATCTAGCCCCAAGCTAAGCAGAGCTTGTGTTATGAGTACTAAATAACTGATATACATGATATTTTATATTTTTTATTATACATATAAAACGACCAGAACACCCTGAACAAATATCTGCAGATCGTACACACATTTGTCCCGAGGCGAGAATTGAACCCGCAACCTCCTGCGTCGCAGGCAGACCTTCGCCCACCGCGCCACAGAGGTCGTCATAATAACTTCAGAATTGTATCTGTTGGCCGGCAAAATTTATAGCGTAATAAACTGACACGTGTTTCAGTGTTTTTTGGTGTAGAGTCAAAGTTAGGTGACTCACTGACATATCACGAAATCTCAGGAACTAAAAGAGCTACGAAGCTGGAACTTGTGGAAATTCGAATTTAAAAGTAGTTGAAATGGGTTAGGTGGGGTAGAATAGGGGTAGGTAATCGAATATAGAGGATTTATAGGTTTTTTCATATTAATAACTTTAAAGTCGTAAAGGATTGGTTATACATATAATTGTGTTGGCATAGTTTACATGGAAACCAACATTACACACGGTACTTATTTCTGAAGTCCACATGAATGAAATCGCAGGCGGGTCAGCTAGCGGCAGCATAAAATTGGAGACAGCGCGTGGCCACTCGCATGTCGCAACCTGGCCGCTTGAAGCTGGTAAGGAAAGCATCAACCAACGAGTGCATTGGTTGATGCTTTCCTTACCGTAAGCTTCAAGCGAGTGGCCCGTAAGCTGTAAAGGCGTGGACTTCTTGCTTTGACAGACTATTCGTGACAGATCCCTTAAAAAATTGCACGTAGTTCTGGTGTTTATCTGCCCGTGGTTTCACTCACGTGGTACCTACTTGTATTATAAAGTAGATAAAAGTACAAATATGTTGCGACCTGAACGTAGAATCAGCCCGTTTGTACAATAGCTAGGACGTTTTATGTGCTAGTCGAGGTTCAGACCTACATCTAAGCGATTTTGGCGTGAATAAGTAACAAACATCCATCAATCCAAACTTTTTCATTTACTATTCTCGTAGGTACTGATTCGTGTGATTCCAGTTATGAGTGGTTTAAACAAAATTGCTTCTTTTATATGATAATAATCTCTACAGCGTTAAACCTTTTCGTGGTGTCTTGCCGACTGGGCTGTGTGACTGAGGAACACGAGCTTTCTTCTATACTTTGCCGCGGTGATGACAGCGCGTTATCTGCTAGCAGAAGCCGCGTGGAAAGCTTGCGGCCAACACGATTTGAGTTGTAGTGGTGCGGAGCTGAGTTTCTTTAGCTGAGTAATCTTTAGTCGATATAAATGGAGCATAGGTTTTAATGTAGAATTATCCACAATCTAATATTATAAATTCGAAAGCTACTCTGTACCCTTTGTCCACTTTCATAACCAAGTTTCATAAGTGGATATGGATCTGGAATTTATTTCACTGTTTCATAACCTAAAAGAAGACTTTTCAAAGGTTTCTATACTGACCATTATGATTATCCTATTATGTTTTGTGATAAAGGAGCATAGATTTGCAGTGCAGATGGCAAACTTACTCATTTATAGTTGTCCGTCTAAAGTTTAGACGTCGAATTTATAATGTACCTAGAATTTAGACTCTAAACTCTAAAGGTATGCGAATTCAGGAATAAAATAAAGAGGAACTCATTTTGGGTTTTAGATCACCTTTATTGATATGTTCACGTCATAAACAATACAGAACAATCGAATAATTTTTAAACTGTTAATACACCGAGAATCCAATTAGAGTCAAAGTTGCGTATTTAGTGAATAATCTGATCTAGACAGACTAACTGTAACAATACAGAAACATCGAATAATTTCCAAACAGTTAATACATCGAGAATCTAATTACAGTTACAGTTGCGTAAGTAGTGAATGATCTGATCTAGACAGACCCACAGTTACAATACAGAAACATCGAATCATTTCTAAACATTTAATACACCGAGAATCCAATTACAGTTAAAGTTGCTTATTTAGTGAATGATCAGATCTAGACCGAAACAATTAAAACACTGAGATCCAATTACAGTTAAAATTGCTTATTTAGTGAATGATCAGATCTAGACCGAAACAGTTAAAACACTGAGATCCAATTACAGTTAAAGTTGCTTATTTAGTGAATGATCAGATCTAGACCAAAACAGTTAAAACACTGAGATCCAATTACAGTTAAAGTTGCTTATTTAGTGAATGATCTGATCTAGACAGACCAACAGTAACAATACAGAAACATCGAATTATTTCTAAATATTTAATACACCGAGAATTCAATTACATTTAAAGTTGCGTATTAAAGAATGATGCTCTAGATAGACAGTAGGTCTTAAATCAGACAGTTATTTATTTTTTATAAACTTTAATTACTGAAATAAAACTACATAAATATTTTAAGGTTGATCATATTCTGAACCGTACGTGATTATAGCCAATATTGAAATTTTTAAATAAACTTTTATATATCAAATATTTTTTTTACCTTGAGGTGAACATTATACTTAAAGCAATCATAAAATTCAATCAAAAATATATATTTAACAAATAATATTTTTTTATATAATTTTATAATTTCGTAGGTTCTTATATTACGTACATTTCATTGGTAAAACTCTGCCATTGAAGTGACAGTGTTCTAGCCTAGAAGCACAAGTGCTCATTAAAAAGTGCATCAAAGTCTACCAATATAGTTTATAGTACGCACCACTACTTAACAGGTGAACGTACGAGTTATAAATATATGTTTTGTAAATGTATATATTAAGATTAGGTATATATATGTTATGTTTAACCTTATGGTTAATAGAAGACTACGACTACGAAGAAATGACAGATTAAATTAAAGAAGTTTGTGCTGCGTCTATGAGAATATCACTACGAAATCAAAGTTAGAGTACAAAAGCCGTGAAATGTATATGTGGCACTATTACATCGTCCACTAACATCATATATGTTTTCTAAATCTAACACAAATAAATACAACTGGAACGTGATACGAAACCTTGCCATACACTCCGTCAAACTGAGATCGATACTCCCTCTTAGCTGTCATGACATCACTTACATTATAATCAATCACAGATGATCTTAGATCATTTATACCTTCACAATACGCTGCTTCACCGTTCCAGTACACCTACATATCCAACATGGGATGATTAAGTAACACATTGAAATGACTACATCATTAACATCGATCTACTACAACATCAAGATACATTGACAAAAAACACTTAGAAATCTCTAACGAATTCACAAAAAATAATTTAATTTAATAAATAAAGTTCTGAATTTTACTAACTTAAAAACTAAACATAAAAAACACAATAAAAATACTAACAAACCAATTGTGAAATATTCGGTAAAAACTCTCAAAAATAACTCGAAACGGTTTTGTTCTGTTTCCTCTTTCGCCTACATATTTTGTATATTTAGGTATCCCCGGACGATAAACGGTTTTCTTTCCCTCTGGTGTTAGCCTACTGGGATGAGATCTAAATACCTAACCGTTTTAACTAAATCATTCCAATACACGAGTTAACGACCTCCTGAACAAAACGTTCGTCGAAATCCTCAGTACCATCAAACGCGAGATATTAATCACGGCGAGGACGGAAAGTTGAGAAAAACAAAAGAAATAAATGCTTATAGGATCAAAATCGATTTAGACGGGCCTGTCTTTGAAGAGTTGATCGATAACGCCGGGGTCTGCGAGAGTAGAAGTGTCGCCCACATCGCTGTCGCCAACAGCCACCTTACGAAGCAGGCGACGCATGATCTTGCCGGAGCGGGTCTTGGGCAGTCCAATCGCGAGCTGGATTACATCTGGGACCGCAAAAGCGCCGATGCGACGGCGAACCAGCTTCTTCAGTGAATCGATCAGAGAATCTCCGAACTCGACGTCCTCTCCTATAACCACGAAGCAGTAGAGCGATTCTCCCTTCACGGCGTGCGGGCGGGCGACCACCGCGGCCTCGGTGATCTGAGGGTGCTCCGCCAGCACACCTTCTACCTCGGAAGTGGACATGAGATGTCCGGACACGTTCAGCATGTCATCAATGCGCCCTGTCACCCACAAGAAGCCTTCGTCGTCACGACGGGCACCTGGGGAAAACATCTGTTAAGTCTCAACGTCGACAAACTTTTTGATAGAGTTTACGTTTACATTTGTTTCTTCTAGAAGTTTAGGCACAAAATTTGGACTGAATATGCAATAAATATGTTAAGGGTAATTGGAAAAGAACGCAAGTTTAGAAGAATATCTTTGGTTTTTTCTTAAGTTTGCGTAACTTTCAGTAAGTATCTTCTTAGAAAATGGTTTTACAAAATATTTAAAATGAAAATAAGTCAAATAGTAGATATTCTTTCTTATATTTACTTTTGTATAAATTTACATAGTATGTTTATGACACTTTTGTGTAAAAGCAACCTGAAAACTGAAAAGCAACCTAAGCTGAAAGGCTATCGTGTAGTTAAGTTTAGATACCAGTTTGGGTTGAGTTGTTTGTTAGGTATATGTTACGTACCATCTCCAGTGCAGTAGTATCCCGGGAACTTGGTGAAGTAGACCTTCCCAAATCTGTCATGGTCGTTGTAGAGAGTGCGCATCATGCCGGGCCAGGGCTTAGAGAACACCAGATACCCTTCGCCAGGACCTTCGATCTCCTTGCCTGACTCGTCGATGATCTTCGGATCAACGCCAAAGAACGGGAAACCCTAAAGAAAAAGCGATCTTCAGTTAGTCTGAGTACCTTTATAAGCAACCGAAAACCTCAAATGACATATTATATTTCCTTTAATATCTGAACGAAGTAGGTACAATGGGCGACCAAAAAACGAGCTTGCCAATTCTGGTTGCGCTACCTAAAGTTAACCTTTGATGTACAAGACGAGTATAAAATCTTACATTTACAGGGTGTCATGAAAAATATGTATTAGCCGAAAGGAAGTGAAAACCTATCCCAATATCTAACTAACTGCCTAACCTAATAAATAATTAAAAATGTTAAAAGAGAAGGATGTTCGTTATAGGTATAACGCTGAAACTACTGAATCAATTGAGGAGAAACGCCATATGTGATGGATAGAATCTTGAAGGACATCAAACATATCCTGCTTTTCGACGTTACTAGATGAATCTTTAAAAAATTAAGTTTGAGTAAATGCTCTACCTTACATTGTTAATCGAAATGTTGGTAACAAACACTTGTTTTGAAATCAAAACAAGTATTTGTTACTAATGACAGAGGTGGTGCATTGTTGAGCACACTTTGCATAAGAAATGATGTAACTTCGCCCCCATAGCATCCTTTATTCAAGTTATTTTGAGATAGTGAATTAACATCACAGAAAATAGAATAACAATGAAAAGATGCTTATCGTGTAGAAATTGGCAAACACAAGAGTTCCAAGCAGGTTAGAAGGTCTAAGGTTACAAGTAAATAATAGGTTCTTACAAAGCTGAACGTTTGTAAAGGATTAAAGATTTATGGCAGCAGAGCAACGTCTAAACAGCTGATTGAATCTGACTGACATTTTGCATGCATTTAAGGTAACCAGGTTTGTAACCAACACAAAGTGTCATCGTATTTAATATTAAAAAACTTTACTATAAGTTTTTATATTCATCTAGGACCAAAGTGCTTGGGAAGAAATCCAACGAACACAAACGCGAAGGTGATAATTCGTTTCGTTTAAGAGTTCGACCGTGTGTCTCCATCATCAAACTAGCTCGATGGTACCATGACATTGCATTGTCACCGAACTTACGTAAGTCAAATTACAGCGCAATCGGTTGATGATAACTGGCCTACAATTTTGTTGCAACATTAGTCTCACGCAAACTATTAGGGCAAGTAGAATAAAATCTTGTAAAATATAGGATGCTACGCTTTATCAAAAAATATACGCATGTGAAGTCGTGGACGGAAGCTTGTAGTTAATAAGTCAGCTGATAAAGATAGTAAGTATTACGTACTTTATATGTATTAACATTATTATTAAATTCATACCGATGTACACGTAATTCGTATTTTGTAGTATGCCATTAAAATAACGATAAGCCTAGATTTACGGCACATGTCACTGTATGTAAATGTATATAAACTGTATATACAGTGCATATAAACTGTACTTTAGAACGTAACAAACAACGAATTTTATAAAAGGTATGATATTTATCTACATATGAAGTTGTTAAGTATAAGTATTAATATTGGACAAAAATGGCATTGGGAACTGTAAAGTTGCCAAAAGCCTATTAATCTATAATCAGCATTACTTGCTTTCTGATGATGACCTCCTTCCTAGCCGAATGCCGGCTACCAAGGCCAGTCTCAACGAAAACTAGCCACTTGGTAATATGGTTATGACAGGGTATCTGCCCCATCACTATAAGTAGGTATACAAGAATAACATGTATGTTTATATTATATTCTTGTGATAAATGCAATATCTTATAATTTATTCTACCCGAGGCTTCACATGCGTTATTTCTGGATAATAGTTAGGCTAGGTATAATCTAACTCCTTGCCTTTCATCAAAATTCCGTATATTCGTTAAGTCGTTAGAAGGCAGGATACTAACTCGAGTTCAAAAGTCATTTATTTACGAATTTGGGTCATGAATATTGAGTAAACTGCAATTTTACACGTAATCATTAGAAAGATGAAATAATAACCTATTATGAAAGGATGGCAATTGCTAATGACCAAAAATCTATAACAACGAGTGAAAGACCTCTAAAATCGATAAAGTCAACGAACTCACCGCAGCCCCTGGCTTCATCGGCGTGGCTCCCGGGAAGCTGGTTAGCACGTGGCCACCGGTCTCAGTCTGCCAGAACGTGTCGACAATGGAGGCGCGTCCCCCACCCACCACGTTGTAGTACCACATCCAAGCCTCAGGGTTGATCGGCTCGCCGACGCTGCCCAGCACGCGTATTGTCGACAAGTCATGCCTGGCAAAATGAATAACGTAAAAGCTCTGAGCCCGTTAATCCAATATCGCTACAACCGCAAAAACGTGCATTCAAGCTCTGGGTACATTTTACAGCTACAAAATAGCCATTTTGTAGCTGTAAAATGTATCCAGAGTTTAAAAAGTTTAAGCCCTTAATTGAATGCACGTTTTTGTTTAATGCTTGTGGGGAGCCCCCCACAAGCATTAAACCAATGCTCCGCGAGCAGTCTGTAATCTGATGCTTATATTTGAATGCAAATTTTTGTGGTATGCTGCAGCGGTAGTTTCCAGTTGTGTGACAAACTATATTCTCCTATTTTGCTTTTTTATTCTATACGTGGTTATAGAGTCCTCGATATTTTTGTAAACATTAAAGTTAATAACAAAAGCAATTAAATTTTGATGGATAATACCTAGTTATAGGTACAATAGTTTACACTGGATTAGCGCAAATTGCAGAAGTTCGAGTCCCATTTGTACGTTTATTTTCTCTTTTCTATCGTCAAAGTTATCATCTTGTAGTACTGCCCTGTTCTAACGCTATAGCTTACCATGGGCTTTCTAATAATATTTATGTCCTAAACCTACAAGACTCAGTGCCTAGATAAAGTTTAAAAACTAAGACGTTGATTCTATTTTGATAAGATTTCTAACTCCCAAGTTCATGGCTGTATTTTCCATTTGCACGAGGAAGTAATTCCTCTCATCAAACTGATTGGGATGGTATTGGCTGAGGTACCGAATCTAAAGTGCAGTACTCTAGCAAGTAAGTTGCATTTCAATTCTGAGCCAATTGATCAGATGATTGCAAACAGTTAACCAGCGAAATTGCTAGCACCCTCTTCGCTATATTGGCCTGATTGATCACAATCATCACAATCATATGAATTAGATGACATTGTTGCTGAAGCTGAGAGTTGCGTGAGTATTGATAGCAAACAATCTAACGATTTCTTTTTAATCATCATGATCTTAAAACGGCAGCACTGATTTTCATCAAGCATAGATCTAAGATCAATTTTAATCAAGTCAATTTTCTAATAATTTATTTATTTGTGACCATGACACATGATGACAACACAACACACAAGTGGACAGCTGATGGTCACTCGAGGGTTAAAAAACTGTTAGAAAAGATGATGACTAACTTCAGCACATAGTCGTCCCCATACTTCATCAGGGAACGAATAGCCGTCGGAGCAGTGTAGAACTGGGTGACCTTGTACTGCTTGATCACTTGCCAGTAGCGGTCTGGTTCCGGGTAGAACGGGGTTCCTTCGAACTAATAAAAAAATTATAGAAAAAAACTCCCCTTGAACTAATACAATCAATTATGAAAAAACATAAAAGAGTATGTGGTTTGGTATGACCTACTTTCAAAATTCCATCTTATTATCGTTTGAAACTTAGTATCTATATGTAATCCTGATATCTACTCTTTGTTATAATATCCAAGCATTAAAGCAGACAAAACAATTTAGTTAAATGATGTATTCAAATTGAAATATACGTCTAGGTACATATATATCCTTAAAGGTCTTAGGCAAATTTTGTAGGACTTGTTCCTCTCATTTGGCGAATCAAAATGAGAGGGCGAGGACCAAGTCGTGGTTTTATAATTTATTTATCAACTTATCACAATCATATTTTTATGTTCTCTACAAGAAAGAAAACTAAGCAAAAGAGAATTGCGAACGCGCTTTGAAAATTGGCTGCACAATACATGTGGCTAATAAAAATAATGGTTATATTAACAGTGATGAATGGCAATGAATAACGATAAAAATACCTAATACTTACATATAAACAATCAGCTAACTATCACAGACATTCTAGTACCTACAAGTTGACATCGTAAGGTCACGCGAGCGCCTTGAAATGTAGATATTGTAATCGGATTTGAACTCGTTTAAGATAGGTAGGTAGGTACTTTCTCGTGTCAAGGATTTGATTGATTGTGATTGACAAATTTTGAATAGAAGAAGTATTAAATATTATTATTATGCCACAAAAATACCTGTCACAATCACTAGCAGAATCAGGAAATGATAATAAACATTAGATTCATTCTTCTAACTAAGCTAAAACATGGTAAAGATAACATTAAGCCTTGTGATTTGCACCTTGAAAAAATTCTAGTTATCATTTGATAAACCATCCAAAAGAGTCATAGACATCACAAGATCCTGAAGATTCTTTGTTTTACATAATAAATAAAATAATACTAGACAATTCATACATCATCAACTAGGTCCAAGCTAAGAGAGCTTATGTTTTTGGGTCCCTGTTAACTAATATGTATTTTACATTATATACTAAATAGATGCAGTATCAAATTGATTATGAACGTTTGTACGTGATTTATCTAGAGCAAATTTTGTCGCCATGTTAGCTGTCATAAGCGATTATGAAGTCACATAAAGTGGAAGGAAAAAGTGGTAGGTACTCTTGCATAATAACGGATATACAAACACGATAGGTACTTTGAAATGATCTTGCACGGTTAATACGGAAGTTTTCGATAACTGGATTCACTAGTTGTTTTGTTTTTTTAGCCAAGGCCTTTTAGGTAAGGCTGCAGTTGCACAGGATACCTGCATTTGACCACTTGATTTTAATAGGTACGAGTAACCTGTTTAACGACGAGCATGGCTTTGTAATTTTTCGTATAACAACTTCCGCCTTTATCTTTATAGAGACTAAATAAAGTGTCTGTGTGCACATGTATGATTTTGTGACCTGTCTTTTGAGAATCAGTAATTTTGAGTAACAGTTTCTTGGGAGTTTGTTTCTTTGTGACCTTATCTTCCATTGGAGCGTAATCCCGTCTAAGAGCAAAAAGTTGTACAGTGCAATGCCTGAAAAGTGCTAAAAGTTGTATTTTGTATTACCAGGACAGAGGTGGCCGCGTTAGCCAGAGGCGCATAGACCGTGTAGGTGTGTCCAGTGATCCATCCAACGTCGGCAGTGCACCAGTAGACGTCGCTTTCACGGTAGTCGAATACGTAGCGGAAAGACGCTGCGGCGTACAACAGGTAGCCAGCATTGGTATGCACCACGCCCTTCGGCTTTCCCGTAGACCCACTGTGGAGGGAATCCTTCCATTAGCAATAATCTATTTAAGTTGCACAGAGTTTACGCGTTACTTTTTAAAACCTCATTATGAGCTGTCATGTCCAAAGCCAAAAATTAGTAGCCAAAAATGTGCAATGTACGTGAGTTGCTACTTTCTTCACGACGCTATAAAGTTAGAGTAATAGGAATCGGCACTGTCGTTGGTTGCATTGCATCTGATCTCCTTCAAGTGACTTTGAACCTAATTTTGTAGAAATAATGCTCCCTCCACTTCTTTGTAGAGGTTTCATCAACCTATATGAATACCAATTTGGCCCGTCTATTTTATGACGTCGTTCAGTTCACGTAGGTACAGGTTATTTCGTTCCGTTAAATAAAAAGCAAAACTTACCTACTCCATATGCATTTCAATAGCTGTGTCAGGTACAAAAATTTAATTAATTTAAATTCTCAAACAAGCGTGGTGGTGAGGACCCATGTATCGTTGGAATAAAGCTGCCCAAAGCGTGTTAAGCTGTGCCTTTAAGAATTAATGAACTCGATGCATAATTAAGATTAGCTAGCATTCAAGCCTTGACCGCTGAACGGCGACGTCTCGTCGGTAAATCCTATAAATAAACCCCTTTTATAACTTCATCGTGAAGCTTTCCCGACTGTATCGTTAGGCCATGTCAAGCTGCTCGCAATAAAAAAAAACTAAAATCTAAGTACGGTTCTGTGAACTCGATAAGAGGTACAGCTACCTGGTGTATAACATGAAGAGTGGGTCTTCAGCTCCGACCCAGGCCGGCGGGCACACCGTGGATTGCTCCTCCATAAGTTCGTGGTACCAGATGTCATGGTCCTCATCCCAGTTGTACTGTTTAGGGTATATAAGAGAAAAATAAGACAGTTGTCTGTCACAAAATTCATATAATATGCATATCTATGGCTGCCAGAAGGTTCAAAGAGACCAATCGACGAAATCAGTTCCATATGAGCAGTTGAATCAAGGTCAAAGATGCATAGAGCCTCAGCGTAGTTCTAAATCGTTGCGTCATAGAGTAGTCACATCTCGTCACTTGTTCTGAGTGAGCAATCTGGGTGGACCCATAGCTACACATTTTTTAGGAGACGCTATTACCACGTGATTATCATCAGTGCCGTCGTCCAAGCCGGCCAAGCGCCCCAGATGAGACACAGTGATGCACAAGCTAACAGTGTGGTTGTGCTTCACCCTGGACTTGCGCATGGCCTCATCGACAGTGTTCTTCAGGAAGAGAAGTTTCTCTCCGCGCATGGCTCCATCGGTGGTGATGACCAGCTTTGCCTTGCAGTCAGCGAGGCGCTCTGCCAGCGAGTCCGAAGAGAACCCTGCGAACTGTAGGTACTTACGGTTTTACGTTGTACGATAATGCTCATTTCAGTCTCTGTCTTTACGCATTGTTTTGTTTTTGTGCGTTTAAAAGAATTTTATATGCGAGTAGGTAGAGGCGTGTATTGCATGTCAAAAAGAAGGTTTTTTTTCTTCTACCGCACCTGGTTATGAGCCTCCGGTTTCCTACGCGGCTGAAAGCGTCCTATTCGCCATGTAATCAAATTTATGTCACGATGTGATAAGATTGAATCCATGGAGCTTAATTATTATTACAAGCTAAGAGTCTATCTATGGCATACAATTCGTAGGCAGTGCTCTTAAATATTTCTTAGCAAGTAAAAAGGTGGTATTTACAACAACGGTGTGCACAGCTCCAATCCTAGCGCAGGCCAGCATGGCGACAACTGTCTCCAGGATCATAGGCATATAGATCCCAACACGGTCGCCGCGGCCCAGGCCGCAATCACGGAGAGCGTTCCCGAACTGACAGACTAGGTCCAACAGCTTGCGGTAAGTCACACGGCTGTAGTCGTCCGGGTGGTTGCCCTCCCTATAATAATGATCTGTTTTTACCTGCTAATGTAAGAAGAAACAAAGGGAAGTATTTTTAAAAAATCAAGCATCTTCTTTAAGAATCTTCGACTCAGTTTCTGAAACTGCACCCTACCGTGGCGAAATTTGAAGACTTGTTCAATGCGTGAGAGTTGTACAACATGTTTGCAATAAAAATCTAGTTTGAGCAAATTTATCCTTAAAAGCAGGTCACTATAGCTTACACCAAATTTAAAATTAGACGAAGACTGACGCCATGACCGATAGTCATGCATGACCCTGTATTATTTACATGGGGACATCTTACGTTGAACGGTCTGGTACAGGTAAACGCCGGTATCAGTGAAAATGTTCAGTTCCTAGACCATTTCGCTTATAAACACACTGTGCACACAAAGTCATTACTGATGGTGATGATCTATGATTCACCAGTATTCAGTGCTTTTGACGTGGTTTTCTCAAATAACTGCTGCGAAACTAATTGATTTGCTGTACTACAAGGGGACAGTCAGTCAGGAAATTTCAATTAGCATTTGATTCTGCAGTCATGTCCCTTTAGGTACCTATCTAGCTGTGTGTTTGAGTGGTATTTGGGTACAGTGTGTTCCATTTTTTTAATTCAAATCTGGATCGAATGGACTTTCACGTAACAGCAGAAAATAATCTGAATCTGTAAATCCTGAATTCGAATAGATATCATAGAATATTATGTAGGTACCTAATTATATGCCGAAAACATATCTATAATTTTTTTTATTCATATAACCTGAAACATAAATAAAAACTATGCAACGCATGAGTAAAGTACATTCATATAATTCTTTCCATCCAAAGGTAAGGGAAGAGATCGCTTCTAAGCGATAATATGTACTATTACCGTAGGTAATGTAGGTTCTACCTTAATATTGTACCTAGACCTTTGCAATGAACTAAAATAGAAAATTTCTTTGAAAATAGTAATGTGAACAATAGTGGCTAAGTAGGTCAATCAAAGAGAAATTCACCTCTAACACAAAAAATATCGCGGTATACTCAGTTTCCGTACTTCGCGTTGACCTTCCCGTTTATGATTATAGAAAAATTTTTTTTTGCAAGAAACAAGGTTTTATAGCACAAGTGAAGGAAATATCATGTATATAATATATGTAAATTAGAAGTTTATTCACAAAGTAAAATAAAATTGATAATCGTCCTAGAATGGTATTTGGCAAGTCTTACAATTACAAGGAACCCTGGGCGCGCGAGTACGACTCACACTTGACGTGTTATTGTTGCTACAGCGTGCGGCACGATTCCCTTATTTATGACGAATTTAGTACACGTAAGCTTCCTTCCCTAATGTCTGATAAAACAATATCTGTTACATAAAACTTTTTAAACTTTCGCGATTTGATAACATATTTAAGATTATTTATCGGGTATTTATCGCGTATTATACCTTTTGCTTTCTTACCATTATGTTTCATATTGTTTGTATTTTCATTATGTTTCTGATTTCAATAATTCACTTAACGCTCACTGAGGGTGGGTAGTGAGTGCGCTTACAATTTCTTATAATGAACTGCCAATGTTACTGTTCAATTGTTCTGAGATGGAGCTTTTATATTTCTTTTAGTGTCATAACAAGGCACTTTGCTACCGACATTTGTTACAATATGTACTTCCTTCGTTACCGGTCTATCGATTTTTACGGGGAAACTGTGGGCGGCTTAATGCGTCACGAGCCAACTAGAGGTACATCCTTCAACCCTCGTTGCTCGGTGATCGCTCCGTCGCTCTTATTCAACAACACAATATAGTTTTATACCTACTTCATATTTCCAGGAAATCTGTTATCCACCCCCAGCATTTTCACCTACACGATATCACCACCCACATCGGTCGTCTGGCTTTATGCTGTTTTCTTCGGAAATAAATAGCAGGGATTTCTTACTTGAAATATTAACTCGCTTCCCCTCTCAAAATTGGAGTATGGTGTTCGAGGCTACTGAAGTATAACTGTTTATAAATGGTTTTTTGTCTGAAATGATTACTTACGGCTAGCGGCTATTTAGTAATTATAAAGTTGAATCGAACTTGTTTAAATTTGTTATATAAACGGTAGTGATTCTGTTGGCACAAAACCTAAACTAAACAAACTAGCCTAAAATTGTTGCCCTCTTTTTTTTCAAATTTGTTATATAAACACTGTCTAATCAGGCATTTATTAAATTTATCCGAAGATATAGATTTTTGAATGTAGGTGTATATATCTTACAAAACTACTAATAGAGTCCACAGGTGATCGGAATGCTGGTTTTTATTTCGGTCAACGAATTAACATTGCCATTCAACGTGGCAATGCTGCCAGCATTCTGGGCACTCTGCCTTCCGGTGACGGCTTAGATTTGTAGAAAATAGATGTAACTGTAAATATAAGTTGTAAATGTAGGTGTATATAAATATTTCGAAGAACCATCCATAAGAATTTCATTGTCATTATTTAAATTCGTGTTCAGATGCTGGATGTGTAAAGAGTATACAGGGCGCTATGGCGCTCGTTTGGGGAGGCCTAGTCCAGCAATGGACTAACATAGTTTGATGATGAAATTAGTGTTCCGGTGAATAAAACATTACGTACCCATTATGTATTAAAATAACGAATTATGTTATTTTATATTAATTTTATAAAGATACAAAAACCATTATTAAGATTATTTCTCCCATTGCCTAGTTATTGTAGTTTTTTTTATACCGAAGTTAAGTATTTATTAGGAGGTATCAATCGTTAGAGTTTTAATGAATTCGTAGTTAAGGTTAGATTGGTCTGCTTCTATAAATAATAAATAATGCTGGACAATTCACACAGCATTATCTAGCCCCAAGCTAAGCAGAGCTTTTGTTATGGGTACTAGATAACTGATATACATAATATAATACAATACATAGATAGATTCGTTTTTATTCGAACCCGCAACCTTCTGCGTCGCAGGCAGATCTTCGCCCACCGCGCCACATCGGTCGTCTATGTTAAATATGACTCTGAGATTGGCTGTGATCGACCTCTCCAAGTAAGACTCTACCCAAGCTTTCAAATTCTACCGCAGGGCAGCAGCTTACTTAACACCTTCACTGCGATCAGCTATCCACCTGCCAAGTGTGGTCTGAGAAAGCTACAGAACTTTACTTTCAGTGCTATAGTCAGGAACCATGTGTACTACCTTATTAATGGAAGATAGCACTAATAGGGACCTAGGTACTGAGCGCGGTCGATAAAAGGTCCTCCCCTTACCTCATTTTCCCCTGTAGCATCCCCCCATCCCAGTGCTGCAGTTGCTAGGCAACGCCCACTACCTACCTCTACCTAACTGCATGTCAAGTCGAGCCACGCGCAATGAAGGGTTCCGGAATAAATTTAGACAATTGACAATCTTATCTGAGTCACTTAAATCCCCCCCCCCCCCCCCTAATCGTGCGCGGCGTGCAGCCTTAAGCCCAAGGGCATTCAATAAAAAAACGGACCGATATTATTAATAAATTAAAAAAAATACATTCATATTAAAATGTGTAACGTTACATAGTTATTGCAAAGTGAGTGGTAAACGGCTGATGTCAAAAATATGTATCATCTGTCAATAAATAGCGATATTGTAAAACTCAAATTACTATTCGCAGTGTATTGCCCACTGAGCTCCGTTATGTACCTACTTGTCTTATGCTAATGTAGCTCAGTGATGTGAACTGAAATCAGTGCTGTCATGAAAGCTCACATGTCACAAAACGTAAGCTCCAAGGAACCAGCATGTCATAACAAATTATGTAAAATGTCGTCTCCCCTACTCCTTGCCTCCCACGCTCCACGTTTACTCAGAACTTGCACAGAATCGATAGAATAAAGGCTAGCGTACTGGGGATACTTTCTAATTCAGCCCTTGCGTGCATTTTATTTATATTTATTTTAAGGAAAACCAGAGGCTTATGATTAGAAAACCACTTCGATATAGACGAGATTGCTTAAACTCCCAAGCGTCGCGAGGGAGAAACAAACAAAAGCGAGTTCTATCGGGTGGTTTTGGCTAGCCTGTGTGAAAAACGATACATTTCACTTCGAGAGTTAGAAAATAGAACAATCAAAAATTACCTTCAGTAAATATTGCACACTGATTTCACTTCTCTACTTTACAAATTTGTCGATAGTCTTAAATCTTCATATTAAATTTCGACCGCATCAGATAGAATCATTATAAATTATTTCTGTCGCATTTGCATGATAGGTCTAAATTTTTTATGTCTTCTTAACACGACTTTTTGAACACCAAAAAGTCGAGTCTTTATGCAAGAGGGCGAATGTCTTGTACCTACTGGCAGGTGATATCAAACGAAAATTAAAAAGCAAAAATACTTTTTTTATGATTTATGATTCCTCATCGTAATAGTCGAGTAAGACTAAACTGAACTTAACACGTTCCATGCCATGTCGGTCTGCGGTGTCGCAGTCATTTTTGACAGGAGCCAATGGAAAGACAAAAATTTTGTCGATTTTTTTTTTGTTACAATTAAGTATGGCACTGTATTATAGAGTTACTGTGAGATATCATGTGACGGACATCAGTGAGCGCTTGTTGCGGCCTCTGCTGGAGTAAAAGTGGTTTACCGTTGCGGGGGCCGCGAGGTCCCATCCCGCCCTATCTCAAAGGTCGGTTAGTCCATCTGAAGGTACATTATTACATCTAGGCTTAAAGCCTTATCAATAAAAAACTCTTAATGTCCTCCTTAAATCCTTTAATCCTTTTAATCACTAAAATTTGATTAAATAAAAAGCGTTCTTCGAAATAAGGGTTTTATATTTTTCAAAGACTTTAATGGTAGGTAAGAACCATATTGCATAGAGATATTAGAAGGGCAGACAGGTCTACCTTTTATACAATACAAGGACGCTTGTAATATCCTTCAGACGCCTGTTAGGACAGATCTAAAAGCCCTCTGACGCACTTATCACTGTGGGCGTCACGGTTCGAATGGAAGGGTAGTTGGGGGGTCACTAGATGGGCGGCTTGGAAAGAAAAACTAAGTACGTTTGATAAAGAACGTGTTAATCATTCGAGAATAAGAATTCTGCGCTCAACCGCCGCCTGGCCGAGCTGACACTCACATGTCCAGGTCACGTTACCTGCATAATTTTTAAAAATTGTTTCTAGCTCTCCGCAAAAAAGGATTCTGTCGTTAGAACTAACTAACGAGCAGCATGAGGAACACTGATGATGGGATAGAACCTTGGTCGAAATATTTGGTGTTATTTTATGTAAAAAGGGTAAGACGGCGATATCACGCCGCTTAGAATGAAGGGAGGATATTATCTAACATAGTCATAATAAGAAATTATCTATACTTACATAAATCGGGTTGATTGATTGATTTGTTATGGGCATTACCCACCATGAGAAAAAAAGCAGAGGGAGGCCTGCGTTCAGCAGTGGACCATTATAGGCTGTTAGTGAGTGAGTGAGATTGATTTGTTCGATATTTGGACACGAATGCAAATGCAACTTTTTAGCTTTCTTTGTGTTTGAAAATTCAATTCGTTTTATATTTGACGACCTCTGTGGCGTGGTGGGCGAAGGTCTGCCTACGACGCAGGAGGTTGCGGGTTGGATTCCTGCCTCGGATCAAATGTGTGTACGATCTGCAGACATTTGTTCAGGGTGTTCTGGTCGTTTTCTAGGTATAATAAAAAATATCTATCTATGCATTGTGTTATATTATGTATGTCAGTTATCTAGTACCTATAACACAAGCTCTGCTTAGCTTGGGGCTAGGTAATGCTGTGTGAATTGTCTAGCATTATTTATTTATTTATATAAACATCATAACGTGCGTTAAAAATTTGTTAGGCACCAGTACTAATAATAAGTTATTGGAATCGAAAGGTAAGAGAAAGAAAAAGTTTTGAGAACCTCGAGAGAAAGTTTAGAGTAACCACGAGAAGGGTCCTATAGGAAAACAACCCTGCGTTATTGAGTGTAGAATATTGCTCTGAAAGTTTGAAGTAATCACATGACATTATCGGCAGGTAGAAAATGCCTCGGCATTAAGCCCACCCTTTGTGCAATAAAGTTTTAAATAAATAAAACATACATTTACATTACGTAAAACTGTATCAAGCATTTAGCAAACAAGACCGTCTCTTTGCAATTTTTACAATAGCCTCTATTTCTGAATAAAAAATTGGAATGAGTTAAGTTTTCTTGAGTATTTCTTCTTGTCTCCACCAAAGAAATGAATTCGTAAGAGATTCACTACATTTTCATAATATATATTATAAGTCGCAAATATGTAATACAGGGTACCTGGAAGAGATCGCTCACAGCGCCGAGGCCGCCCTTTATACTTCCTCTATTCTAAGTGTTTGTTTCTGTATTATTTCCTGTTTTGTGTGGTATAATAAAGTCTTTTATCCGTTTATCTATCAATGCTCAAACGACATTACTCGCTCACGTCTACTTTTTACTTTTGCCTGCTAACGACCTTCATTTGGACTGCTGTCGAGGCTGACAGCTGAACGGTAGTTCACCTAGAGAGGCTTAGGTTGGTATTATTAGTTTCTATGTTTATTGTTAGGTGACATGACAATATGCTTATCAATTAGTCTACATTTGAGTGCGTTAAATTAATAAACATCTGTACACGCTAGTGATCTATAAACTGGCGATTCAAAAACCGGTTGTTTTTTGTATACACAGGGGTTACAAAAGACCAAAGAATATTGTATATGGTGTATAATATTTAAAGACATTGGTAACATATTGTCGGTTTTAAAAGCAGAATTCATTACTAATACCCTTTTTCTCTGCAGATGTAAGTTAATGATTTGTTGTCTGTGTTTTAGTTTTCAGTGATAACTTTGTTGTTTTCTGTTATTGTTATCATAGCTAGGTTTTCATTTATAAATGTCATTGTTGACATAAAATATATTGGTTTCTAAATCGGAGTATAGCAGAAGGCTAGACATTGCAGTTGTTCCACAATTACCTAGGACAAAAAAATTAAGAGAACGAATCAATTGTATTATTTGGTGAAATCACTAATACTTATTTTATGAATATGGAAGTTTGGATGGATGGATCTGTTTGTTTCATTTTATCGCCTTAAAAGTTTCTCCGGAACGGATCGGGTTCTAGACCTGGAAAAACAGGCTATTTTGTATCCCATAGATCATTTACCTTGAGATAGAAATAACTTAGAAACTTTTGACAACACTTAGGTTGATCGTTGTTGACTTCATCATCATCATCATCAGCCTATACCAGTCCACTGCTGGACATAGGCCTCCCCTAATGAGCGCCATAGCGCCCTGTCTTCAGCTTGCCGCATCCAGCATCTGCCAGCAGTCTTTCGCAAATCGTCATCCCACCTGGTAGGAGGGCGTCCTACACCTACGTTGTTGACTTGGAGGATATTAATGTCCTAGAAACAACGCGTGCAAAGCCGCGGGTAGAAACTAGTCACAGATAATATAATACTATAAGTACTAAAATATGAGCTAGGTCCTGTCTGAAAACCAGTACTGCTGCTAGCTTTGGCTTGTAGCTGCATAACGCTGAGACATGGACCTTTTTGGAGCCCTGTAAGACTAGCTTATTTGTTTATGTTCTGTTTGACAGTCATGCCATGATGTAGTAGGTATCTTTTAAGCACTTCCATACCTATGTTTTTGTACTTATCTGTTTTTGTAATGTTTAGTTGTGTTTCTTGGTTCAAATATTTTTTTTTTCTTCTTCTTTCTCCTTATTTTGTAACTCTAGGGGATAGACCTAGCTTATCCTAAGGAAACTCACACATAGGTATAACTACAAGGATATATATAGATATATATCCTATATATATGTAGATATACCCGCCTAGAGCCCACTCATAGACCCCGTTGTCTCAATGTTCTATAACAGTGACGTAAACAATGCTGCAGAAATCTTCCGTATCTATGTTACACAGTTGCTTTTGATAGATACTCAGAGATGCGAATCTTTCGACTTAAAAAATACGGGACTTACAAAACTTTCAATTTATTTCCTAACAAAAAGAAATAAAATTCTTCATCATTTCACCATGAAGTAGTTTCAAAGTAATACTATAAAAATTATAGTTTGTTACAGTAACTCAATCTATATTAACTTTGACAACTTCTCCATAAATACACTCGAGAGCAATGAATCCGGGTCACTCAAAGAATCCAAAAAATCTCGGAAAGTAAGAATGTTAGGTTAATGCAATAAATTGTATTTAATAGACAATTTAATACTCCTTAAATGAAAGTTAAAAAAATATGAGTCACCATACATTTTATTTACACAAAATTACATAAAGAAAAAAAACTGCTGATCTCTCCTTAAAACAAAAATAGGAAACATGAAATTTTTGAACTTTATGACGATTTTCTTGAATTTCAATACTTCGTATTACCTCCTCGTGCTTCCATTACTGCGTTTACGCGGTTTGGCATGCTGTACACCAAGTTCCTTATACGATTTTGGGGAATATTCTCCCATTCCTCTGTGAGAGCAATTTTGAGCTCAGGAAGCGTGATTGGGGGAGGGTTTCGTTGTTTTACGCATCTCCCTAGCTCGTCCCAAGCATGCTCGATCGGGTTGATATCCGGGCTGCGCGCTGGCCACTCCATACAAGTAATGTTCATCTCTTGAAGGTAGTCATTCACAATCCTACCTGTATGAGGTCGGGCATTGTCATGCATAAATATAGCATCCTCACCCAAATTGACCATAAATGGACCAACGTGTTCGTTGAGGATTTCTTCCACATATCTTACGCTAGTTAAAGAGCCGTTTTCTATGATCACCAGCTCTGTGCGACTTTCAGAGGAAATTCCGGCCCACACAAGTACAGACCCACCACCGTAGGCTACTTTTTCTTCGATGCATGCTTGCTTGAATCTTTCCCCTGGTCTTCTATACACTCTGTGTCTTCCATCGTGCTTGTAGAGCATAAATTTTGATTCGTCGGAGAACATAACTTTCTTAACCTAGCATTCTTACTTTCCGAGATTTTTTGGATTCTTTGAGTGACCCGGATTCATTGCTCTCGAGTGTATAATTGATTGTCATAAAAATCCAATCGGTAAAGCATTAGGACATGATTATTTGAATATCAGTCGAACTACCAAAATAAAATAGTCACACGGAATAACAATAATTTGTGGTAAACGACAAGCTTATTAGCGAAGTGTAAACAATAGTTCCTGTGTTATCAGAATCTTGTTTAAATAGACATCAATGTGCCAGATAAGTATAAGGTACTTGCATCATCTTTTCAGCGAATAAGATATATAAATAAACACAAAGCTACCCACGACGTAGGTAGGAATGAGCATACTTAAGTAGTTTTACAAAGAAACCTTGCTTTTCCTTCTTGTTTGTGCTCACAAACTTTTTTACGTTTTATGTCCCATGTTTTGTTTTGTTTCAGGGCAAGGTAAATTAATTTTGAATATGAATAACTTTAGAAGTGAAAATAACCATGCCAGACAAAAAAATTTGGAAATAAGGAGGTGGGTAGTAAATTATTCGACTCTTGTTCTCAACGTTTTTTAAAACGTATGAAATATAGATTTTTTATAAACTGTTTTGAAATTAGAAGCCGATTTCAACACACAAAAACGTGCAAACACCTTTATATTGTGTGACCGCACATTTTATCGACTAACTTCTGCTTTTCAGATTTTTTAAATTTTTTTTCAACAAGGACTAAGTCGATTGCCATAAAAAAATTACCATCTTGATTCATGTTAAGCAGCTACTCACGCTTGACCAAAAAAAATTTTTTGCTAATTAAAACGAAATAACCTATTCGATACTTTTATGATGATGATGATCATATTTTTCATAGGTACCTACTTTGTACCTATTTGGTTAGGTAGGTTGGTGCTAAGTCAAATTGTAGGTATTCCTATTTCGTGTACGTAAAATGCTACCGCCTACCTATCAATTAGCCTCGGCTTCGTAGAGCTACAACAAGCAGAAAGTGAGACAAAGCGAGACTGGATTACTAGAGCTACATTTGTACCACTTTGGTCCAAACCCTAATTAAGGCGCATACCCCACCCAAACTAGCTCCGCCACCTACTTTATCTTATTATTCCGTTTAACAAAGGAAATTTCGAAACTCCATCGCATAGTTTGTGAAATATATTATAAGCATTTTTTTAATGCTTTTGTAATAGTTTTATTCTATTTAGTTTAGACAGTGAATCGAAGTTGCCCTTGGTGGCCACCAATATCTATTTTCGGTTAACGCCTTATGTATGCGCCTTAATATAAGTACCTACCTACGTATCTATAGGAAGAGAATGGCCTATGACAACCCGCTTTCTATTGTTTAACAAAGCGAGGAAATTTAATTCATGGACACCGTCGTCGTCACGCCGTTACCAAATAAAAATAAAATAAATCTAAAAATAAAGTAAAACAAAATAAACAAAACAAAAACTAGCAAAGGCGCACGCACACAGGCGACGGCAAAACTCATAACCACGTACTCCAATAAGCAGATATTCGCTTTGTTCCGTGGCAGAGGTCGTCTCTTTTGTTTAAGAGGTCTCTATCAAAAAGTTGCATAACATCCCCAGATGCGTCATCGGTAGGATGTCACCGGTGCAATCGATAACCTCCCCGCCTCCCGCGTATTCATTAGGAACCTACATTTCTACAAAGTGACCTACTTCTGAAATTCGATTCAAACTAATCAATTGCAAACATGTTGTAAGTACATCTGTGGTACACCTAACTTCCAATGTGATCCTAATACAAAGAAATTGATTTTACTAATTGCTTGCGTACCTCCTACCTACATACCTATTAAGAAATCTGGCGTCAGACTACTTTGCGCGCAAGTAGTGGCGCTAGTGGTGAGCATAACGGCATAAATTGAACGTTCTTAGTAAGGAAAAACAATAGTTCCGATTTTGGCCGCACGCTGGCACAGATTCTCTCTCAGCTGTCAGATCGCAAATATGGCCGCCATTACGTATTTGACATCTGCACGGCGCAAATTCAATTTTATTTTCCAGTTCTTGGTTTATGTTGCCACTTAAAATAATTGCCGTAGAAGTAGGGAATCTCTGAAAATCATTACGACTTACCAGTAGAATGCTACCTTCTCGCCGTGGCCATTCCTAACGTGCCGATCCAGGACGTTAAAGCAGACGTTGGTAACTGCGCCTTCCATCCATTTCACAAATACGTCTCCCTTGGTTAGATCAAAGTTGTAGGACATGAATTTCCCTTCCTCGTAGGGGGTTTGCCAGTGGAACTCGTTGGCGATGTCATTCCAGAACCCTTCGGGGTCATCAATAGAGCGCTTATGGATCTCCTTGTACCTCTCGAAGGTGGGTAGACGGGACTTTGATATCACAAAGTCGGAAGGATAATAGGTCTGCGCCATCGCCGATGGTTGGGGATCTAAGTCCTTCATTGAAACGCGTGCTCGAGACGGGCAGCGCGCGCTCACTAACACACTAGCACGTTAGCACGCAGCTTAGGCTGGCTGCTACAGTAGGTTATTGATAACGCAACCGGGCAGACTAGGGCGAGTGTTCGCGGGCGGCACGCGCTCGCCAATGCTTTCAGCAACGATCGCCCGCCAGTGACGCACGCATGGAGCGCGCGTGCGCGACCGCATACCCCTAACCTCATATCTGACTAGCTACTACTTTAAAATGTGATCATATCCGCTCGATTTCGATAACTATGAGTAGGGATTAGGAATCGACTGCTCTACTGAATAACTTGTCCCGAAATTGCAATGGTCTAAGTGTTATCTTTTCTGTATGTATTTTGTATCAGTCTTTAATTACCTGGTACATGTAGGTAGCTACAGTGGCGTTCATTGTTAAAAGTTAATTAAAAATAAAAATACTTTTTAAATTGAAGAGCCGTTTATTATCAACAAAAAAAACTAAAAGTAATGTAATTACGACACTTGGAACCTGCCAGGGTCAGCAAACGATGAACGCTACTGTAGGTCTGTCTGTATTTTATGCTCCGACCTTGGAATAGATAACTATGTTAGTTAAAGATTTAAATCGTTAGATAGGTCCTTACCATAGTGAGACCGCGCCGTGTTGTTGCCACGCGAAGTGAGATAGCTCGCTCACTGGGGATCAGTATACATCTAAACGCAGTATCAGCCGGACGTGCCGAACTTAGCACATTTTTTTAGAAAGGGTTACAAATTGCCATCGTGTACATTTCACAAGTCCAACAATTCTACAAATACAAACAAAGCTGAAGGTGTAAAATTTCACTGTATTTGGATTTAATTAATAGTTGTTTTTCCTTCCGTTGTCCGCTTGTTATGACCGCACTACATAGATAGCACACTTTTTCAACATGTCTTTGTTTTTTATCGGATGTGTGTGCAATATGATTGTACAATAAATGGTAGTAATAATAATTAAGTTTATTGGCAATAACACTATTTTTAACCAATCATTAGGTAGTGTGCGTGCGTCGGTGGAAAAGTTCTTGCAATAAAATTGCACATAAAATAATAATAATAACAGTTAGGTTTATTGGCAAAAACCAAAAACTCAATTTTAACTACTCATCATAAGAGGGCGTGCGTCGGCATTCGATAAAAGTCCAGTCAATAAAAAAAAGGGGTCAACCTCAGAATGAGAGACAACAAGTTGTAAACTCGTATACGAGTATACCTTCATTTTTGGTGTCGTAAAAGTTGCATCAAAAGTCTCATCAAATCTAGTGTTTGCGCCGTAAGTTTTTCAAGGTCAAAGGTCACAAAAATCAGTTCTTCGTGCTTATCTCGATTTTTAGGGGCTTACTGATAATGTTAACATCTGCTACAAAATTGTGGAGCATAAAATTTGCTCTGACCTTCTAAACTTCAGATCTAGGGCATCAAAAACATCGCCAGGTTTAGAAGCTACAAACAACATACTTCTGACCACTTCCTTGGCTGTTCCTTTAATGGCTTTCCTCAGTCGACCCATGTTTTGCACATCTGTGCACTCAGTAGTGCTCTCCAGATATAACTTTTTGAAAGGCAACCATTCTTCATAATATCCATTTAAGTCTGGAAGATTCCAAACCTGAGCATGCTATCCAAATCTAATGCCACTCATGATGGCTTCGGCAAGTTCTCAATCGGTAGATTTGACTTATCCACAAATTTGGATATGCGGCTTTGGGTTTGTCTGCTGCGGCTTCCAGTGTAGTTGTAGCAATCTTTGCTTTAGCCTCCTCAAGTTCTTTTTCTTCTAGTTTCCATAGAGTGAACGACTGTGACTTGCATGTGAATGTCGTTGAATGTGTGTTAGCAACATACTTTCTAGGTGAAACTGACGATGGAACTCTTTTTCCTCCAATGTTCATCAATTCCATATCAGCAGTAGCAGGACACAAAAATATTTTCTTCAACTTGGTTTCCTCCAATGTTCTTCGTTTTTATATGCGTCAACCACCTTGACTGCCTGGGCGGTCTGATGCTTCTGCTGTCCATGACGGTACTGTGTAAGAAGTTCCAATAGACGACGGAATGGCATCGCTGTTTCAGTCGGCACGTTCAGTGTTGTACTCACTCATGATTTGCTCTTCATTTAGCTTCGGTGAAATGGTGCTTATAATAGGTATAGTGCGAATTCACTACCTAATCCGGCTTGAAGGACCACATACTGTAGGGGCTCTTCAAAGGTAGGTATATGATGTCAACGAGGGCTGGTCAGGAATGATATTCAAATTAAAATTTACTTCAGATAACCTCGATTAGACGCGTGAGGTCTTTGAAAGATTATTTAAAGAATGTAAAATTTAAACATTTATTACTGGCAATATAATACTTAATTTTATGATAGGTATATCATAAAATTAAGTGTTTAAAAACAACCATCAAACAAATAACAAAAAAAAAATAA
Organism: Eupithecia vulgata; assembly: GCA_946478455.1. Lineage (NCBI taxonomy): Eukaryota > Metazoa > Arthropoda > Insecta > Lepidoptera > Geometridae > Eupithecia > Eupithecia vulgata. The sequence goes on along the minus strand of OX297859.1, from coordinate 13,480,821 downwards.
CCATTGCTTGATTTTTGCATTATTTACACTTTGAAACCGTATTCCATCAGCATAATGTTGTCGTCGCTAACATAAGTAGGTACTTCTAAATTCTAAAGTTCTAAGTTAGACTTAAAAGATAGAATTTAGAAGTCATATTATAATATTTGCGGTGCCAGTTTATTATGTACCTCAGCAGAGCTCCATCCCTCACACTAGGTCTCTGTAGATCCTCTGAAGTGAGATTTGATAAGTAGTGATACTACTCGTAAATTATTATCTAGCAGGATGTATGGATTGTTCTGAACAATAGTTATTTAAATTATGAATAATGTACTTACTTACTACTTTAAGTAAGAATGTTGTGCCAATAAAGAATTTGAATCTGAATCTATATTAATCAACTTTTGATCCACCTGGTGTGTTGGAAGGAAAGGTCAGGACAGATTGATAGAAATACCCATTTTTATCACACTTTTTATTACACAACATCAATACGATACACAATTACATATTTCTGCATATATCTAACATTTCATATGAATATAAATAGACACAGAATTACTACACCCACCTACTTCATTAATATGTGGAAAATTTTGTTTTAGGGTAAGTTATGTCGAACCTTCAAAATAATGGGGAATATGAACAATATAATACTTAGAGATTTTTTAAAGTTTCAATTCAAATTGTTATTTCTTTAAATAATATAAAGTGTCCATTAACAATGGACAAACTGTTTGTTATTTCTATCTTGATTAATATAATCTTTAGTACACATTTTTAACAAAAAATATATATCATTTCAAAAATTTGAATATGTAATACATAATATATATGAATATATTATAATGTAAATAAACGTTTGGGTAAATATTCGTATAAAATATTTAACCAATCGTTATTCTATTTTGCCATCGGGCTTACTTTAGTATATTAAAATATATAATATTAATCGGGTAGATAAATTCGAAAGGACTTAATATTTCTAACTTTGGTCCGGCCATCCTGCCCGGGTACGTCTGCGATATAACGTAACAAGTGATTTTACATTTCCAGGAAATTATAAAAAATAAAATTGTGAATAGTTCAAATAAACTAGTTAATCAAATTTAAATATGATGTATACTTATATACTTACATACTTAATAACATTTATTCATATTTCTTTAAACAATGCTTGAAATAAAAATAAAGTAACTGAGCTTAGTTCGTTTTCTAGCAGAACGCACCACGTGCAGGTTAGGCTTGGGGGACAAGGTTGTTGGAGTCCCACTAACAGCCCTACTACAAATATTATATAGGCAAAAACACAAATAAACAATAAAAAATAGCTTTACCATTAGATTTTTGAAAAAATGACTGCGGTCTAGGCAGGAAATATGCAACTACAGTTCTCAATTACCTATCTCAAGTTATGCACATTGTTATAACAGTTAATTTACTTTCAAGCTTTTATTGAATTTGACTGAACCTTATAACATCCATATTTGATTACGTTTGTTTGCATATCTAAAACAATTAAATATCTTGGTTGGTAAACTAATGACAACAGATGTTAATGTTTCGTGATTATAAAAAAAAAAAAAACATTGTATTAGGTATCTACAACCAAAAATTCTACGTCATCAGTTACCGATCTTTAATACTTAGAACCGGTGCGGTAAATAGAGATGCGCGAGCAGTGCTCTGGCACAGGGCATACAAACTGGGGGCGCAGAAATGACTTTCAGCAATATTCTTTTGGGTAGGTAAGCTAAGCCGAACTAGCAGTTTTTGCGCCCTCGCATAACATAGGTATCAACAATACTTTATTGCCTATAGATAGATGGCACAAAACCAGTCTGACGGTAATTGAACTAGTCAACAGAAAGGGGAATCAATCCATTAGGGATGAAATGTGCATAAACTTTTTGCTAACTCCCGGTATCAGCATTTTCTCGCTTTCCGTTCAAATTACTTTCTTGGCGTCATTGCCAACTAAACAACTGCACAAAAGTGTAACTGCTAATTTTCCGCGCTTGGTTATAGGTTCCTATTTTTTATGGAGTGTCAAAAGAAATTAAACAGTATTCGGAAAAAGCGAGCGGCTCGCTTCGCTTGCCTTTAGTGTTTTGTTTATAATAGATGACCATTTTAAGTCTAAGGCAATTCTAAGCAGTTGGATAAATTTTCACAGGGTGCAAAAGCAGCTATTTACGGTACTGCTTAGAAAACACTGTAATCAAAGCAGGATGTAAAGGTAATCTGACAGTTATCCAAACAACTAAACTAGTGGTGACCATTTCACTTTAACACTAAACACATTAATAACAAACACCTGCACAATTTATACGACATCAATGAAGCGATAACACCTACAAAGCAGATTAAAAGAGAATGTAAGTCCAACTTGTCTCGAAACTCCGTGTCAAGCGGACATCGGAGGACAAGCGGAAACATGAAGACTCAGAAAAATATCACGGCTAATATAATTGCTAATAAATAAACACAAAACAATAACCTACATTACATCAAGGCTATGACTTATTCATATAGGTACACTTAATACAATTTCACGTACCATATCAATCTAAGAACAATAACAAAAAATATAAAATAGCAAAGGAACATTCGATTCTGAGATAAGGATATTTTACAGAAAGTTATAAAAAAACTCATTATATATTGTCTTACTATTCCATGCTTGTAATTGACTACTCTAGAGGTATCCATAATTGATCCATAGTGATTCTTAATAATGTACTATGTACCTACAATCAAAACTGCTACGTTATTTGGTCTAAAATAATAAGAAAACTCTAGAATAAATGCAGGGTGGATAAAGGTAATCTCAGTTTCCCAAACAACCAAACATTCTTCGTTCACTAGCCCAGAGACTAACGTCCAATCCATTTGATCGTTTTGTTTTTGGGTACCTACTTTGATCACAATCTACTCGCTTTTGACGACGTCGCCAATTATTAAATTCCTACTCGTATACTAGGTAATACATCTCTGATTATTTGCAAATAAATATCACAAAACAAAATATCACAGCCTACTACGACCTATATCACGACTATAACTTATCCATACTAATAAAGTGTACCTACACTTAGTTAAATATCAGGCATAAACAAATTTAAAAAAAGCAAAGCAAGCTGAAGATGCAACCTCATGGTTTCCCGAACATTCCTCGTTCACTCCTTCTGGTTTCTGAAATACAAATAGTTTTTAGTAGTAGGAAGTAGACAGTCGGTTTTTTTGAACAAGCGTTCGAAAAACCGGCTGATTTCTGGTTTTGAGACTGAACTTGTGTCAAAAAATAGTAGATTTTGCACCCAGGGCGTAAAGCAATGTCTTACGTTACGGGCGCCATTGAATCCCGAGCGTAACTCAGAAGTTTATAATAATTCACGACCGAAGGGAGGGTTGCTGGGTTACTGGTTACGGGAGACAGAGTGAAGAGTTACTAGAATATAAAATGCGAGAGGGGCTTAATCACGACCAAGACAAAGACCTTTATGCACAAGGTGAATAATCTACTTTTTACTATTTTTGCGAGTAAACAATAAAAGTTTGGTAACATGTTTTGCTTCAGTAGTGTTAAGGTTTCCGTACCCGAAGAATGAAAATGGGACCCTTTTAATAAGTCTCCGCTGTCTGTCCGTCCGTCAGCGGGCTTAATCTTGTGAACCGTAAAAGGTAGACAATGGAGTTTTTACAGAATGTGTATTTATCACGGGAAATAAAATATATATTTAAAATTAATTTAATTATTATTATTTGTTGTTAAAGACGACTGCCAATGTACAAAGAACGTGATTTGTTTGGCTATTTTTGCTTTACGTTTGTCAAGGCTGTATCTTTTAATCGTAATAGGTTCAAATTTTGACAGTGTGTATGTACCGTCAGTCGCTAGAACAACAAATAATTAATATTTAGGTTCAAAAAGAAAATTACAATCAAATATTAGAAACAAATTAAAACTAGTTTACAATTGAAACAAAAGAGCTAACTGCAGACTGTTGCAAACAATCTACAGGTAGCTCAAATAATCCTACGCTCTCACCACTGCTACGAGCTTTGTACTCAGCGCTACGCAGCCTGTTACATAGTGCTACGAAACAGCTACGAACTCATTGCGCATCAGCTACGACTTGGTGAAAAAATTCTGTCTATGGCTACGACACTTCTTACTTACTGCTTGCGCTTTATTTCTTGCTGTAAATCTTTAACAATTCTATACTGCTAAAGTCTTGTTTGTGCCTCCATTTGAGTGAACTCTTCACCGAAAAACTACCGAAAATCGCACTATCAACCCCAATTAACTCGATATTAGGGAGAGAGACTTTGTGCTGAAAATATACCGGGAGGAAAAAAGCGAAAGCGGGATGATGAAATCCTGGAACTTTTTTCACTATGGAAGACAGAGCAAGACTAAATTTGATGCAGTTATATCATCCCTAAGCGATGTTTAGACATCAATCGATCAACTAAACCTGAAACACGACTAGGTTCTACAAAGGCTAGTCCTATAGCAACCTCGTAAAAGGGTAAGTTTTTTCAGGGCCACTCAGGGAAAGTTTAATACTTCGGTATTAAAAGTTATCGAAAAGTCATGTTAGGAGAAACGTGAACAATTTTTGAAAAAAAAAAGTTCTGTACAATAATACTCGATTTTTTTCTGGAAAAGTAAGTTTTTGAAAAATATATCGTTGTTGGGTTCTTTGGTCTCTGAAAAAAAAATGCCGAAAATAGTAGGAAAACCTTGAATATTTATTTTTTATAAATTCATCCTTAGGAATGCAGTAAAGATTACAAGATGCGCAAGGTAAGCATAAATGCATTTTTTCGGTTTATACATAGCAATGTCTTCAAAAAGGTTTTTATGCACTGACTGCGCAAATACGACTTATGCGTTTGAAAATACCTTTAAATTTTAAAATAGAATAATGTTGATAGCATTAGTCATTTCAGTTTCTTCAAGTTTTGCACAATGAAGTCGTTTAGCAATACTGAAACATTAGAAATTCTTAAAAATTATATTTTTATAAACTCTATCAAACTACAACTGTACGTTGGTATCAAGACACTTACCCAGATAGCAAGGTTTTGACAACGAAAATTATAAGAAAGATGGTGCACGGCAGTAGGTATCCATTTAAAAGAAAAACCTTTCATTATAAGCTCTAAGGCTAGACTTTCAGTAGTAGATAAATCAGAAAAAATGTTTACATATCTAACCAAACTAAAATCACTTGACGTAAAGGGTTACCAGCTTTTTTGAAAACGGGACAAGATAAGTTTCGACTTCTCAAATCTCATATTAATTTAAAAAAAAACATATTTTTAGGTACTATACAGAACATATCATATCATATAAGTAAATATCTATTATACAGTAAAAATCATATTATTATACAGCAAAAGAGGATTTCGCGTATTTTGCGCATAGTCTGAACGTGTAACCTTTACTGAATTAATAAAGTTGAATTTATAAACTTTCAATTTATGTGTTCTTTTCCGGGATGGGACAAGGAAGTCTTTTAAAAAAAAGATTTATTTAAACTGGTAATAGAATTTATTGGACTTACACTAGGACTTACGTACAATTTCAAGTAAAACAATGATGTTGCCGCGACTAAGACCAAACCCGAACTGAAGGCATTCCCAAAGAAATGCACGTGCAAGCAAGTAGGTACCTAGAGTGATTGCGATGGACCTTTAGTACTTTACATTAATTGCGAAATAAAATCGGAACATCCCCTCTATAAGATCTTTTATCACAGGGGTAGTGATGACAATAATAATAATAATAGCTTTATTGCAGGAAAGATGGTACATACAAAACATATGATGGTAATCTAACATTAACTTTAAACTTATTTGTATAACTTTATCCACCACCTACCCTATCCTGCAATTGGCGGTCTTATCCCTTGCAGGGATTTCTACCAGACAACCAGTCATCTGACTTACAAATAGAGACTGGGCTGGGTTTAGCCTTAGTTTCGGTCCAAAACAGATACATTATAATCAAATAGAGCTTATAACTAATACAAAGAAAAGGTCAAAATTTAGAAAATGAAATCTTAAGTGTAATATTTTTAAAATAGGATGTTACTTACACGGTATAATTTTATACGATTTTCTTTTTCTTTTACATTGATTAACAATTAGAATACATGAAGGGTTTTCTCTATATTTACACAAAATAGTTATAGAGTTTTAAAAACTACAAATAATATCATTAATCATTAATTCCATTAGGATATAGCCCCCTGGCAAATAATGCACTCCATCTTTATAGAAGAGCTAGGGCTTTCAATCTCATTTAACTTTTTAAACGAAATCTAGATAAACACTAGCATGGTTTCCACTTATTTTATAGATCATATCGACATCACCTTTAAATAGGTTAATATCATACGATTTTGGTGGCTTTATAACTGCTTCAGTCAGTAGAGTAGTTTCACACATAGAGTAAGCTATCACTTTTCAGTCAGTATGTTTACGCCTCTTAACTCACCCACGTAACTGTTTATTCTCTATGAGTTTGTAATCGTTAACGGAGTCAAGAATCGAGAAAATCCGATCAGCTGTTATTGTCACAAAGTAGTAGGTGTAATTAGTGCTTTAGAATCGGGTTTCGTGATTACTTAAGGTTCACTGAAAGTGGAACGACATGAAATAAATTGTATGTCTGGGGCAGTACAAGCATATAGCAATAATAATAGCAATCTCATCTTTATAATAATAACACTATGTATAGTATATATTTCAAAGCTTATTTGTTGATTAAGTTTTAAATAGAAAAAATTCATAAAGGTTTCGGTGCGACAAGGTCGTTGGGAGCTCGCAGAGTATTTTTATGCTGATCAAGCTCAATGTTGAGGACTAAGTACAGTCGGATGCAAAACATTTAATTTACTAAATAGAATTGCGTTTTTTATCTTCTTTAACAAATTACAGATAACTTATAATACTTTCTAAAGAGTCAAGATATGGATTCAAATGAGATTTAATTTCTTACTTATAATTATTGCCATTTAGTCCATGCGTTGTTAACACGGTCCAAAAAAAAATTGTTGCTTATTTTTTCTGTTCCGTGGTTGTTAATAATTTCTAAGTTTTAATAACGTCTCCGTTATTCATTTTATTTTAGGTTTAAAAATAGAACTGTTGAATGGTATAGAAAAAGAAGACTTCATGACATGAAAATTATCTATAATTAGATGAGCTTTCTTTTCGTCTGACTATACTTGCTCAATTGCCTCCGAATATTTGATGGCATCATCATTCTCTAAAGTACCATAAATGCTTTTGAGTACAGAACCGTCAGCATCGATTTATCCGCTTTTTCTCTTTTATGTTGATTATGTAAATCAGAATCGGAATTTTCGAAAGGGGTGGCTACCTGCCCTAGCGGGGTTTCGAAGATAAGGTAGCGGTTTGCGCATTTCGAAACAGTTTTAGAGGACATTGACCATTTTTGTATGAGAGTTGGACCAAGTGCTGCCTAGATTGGACACTTAGTGCATTATGATCCTAGATCCAATCCAAATCAGTAACTGAAAGGGTTTTAAAATCTAGCCGAGGATCATTGAGAAAAATATATTTAAGTATGAGATATTTTATTGAGAAAATAACAAACAACTATTGCTTTAATCATGATAATTAAATTAAAGTATTATATGCTTTTTTATTTAGGTATTGTTTTTGTGCATGAACATTAAAATAAATGTAGGTAAAATAATTATGCCGTGTGGTGCTGCCGGCCTATAGAATAGTAACCACCCCAACTCTTCCCATGGTTGTCGCGACTAAGGGGCACAAACCGGGGGGTGGGCAGCAGCGCCCCCTGCAGAACAAATCTTAACTGAACTGCGATCCCCAAAACGCATGTCCAGCGTGGGGATTATGGGCACTACCTTCCCAATGGTACGCCGCATTTATGTATATATGGTACGCGATTACATCTCACACATGCGATTCGCTGATGACATAGTCTTAATGGCGGAGTCGCTGGAGGAGCTTAACCGGATGCTGGACGGCGGCCTAGCTTCAGCCTCACGACGCATCGGTCTTGGCATGAACTTGGATAAAACCAAGGTCATGATCAATGGACACATTGATCCGGGACCGGTCGTTGTACATGACCTTCTCGAAATTGTTTCCGAGTACTTTTATTTTTAAGTTACCTTGGGCAGATTCTGCAGTTGGGTTAAAACAATTTCAAGAAAGAGGCCAAGACGAGGATACAGCTAGGTTGGGCAGCGTTTGGGAAACTCCGTCGAGTCTTCTCGTCATACTGCAATGCTTGAAAACAAAAGTTTTAATAGGTGCGTCCTACCCGTCATGACCTACGGAGCTGAGACGTGGACACTCACGGTAGGGCTGGTCCACCAGTTTAAAGTCGCCCAGCGAGCTATGGAGAGAGCTATGCTCGGAGTTTCTCTGAAGGATAGGATTCGCGATGAATACATCCGACGGAGAACCAAGGTTATCGGATTAGTAAGCTGAAGTGGCAGTGGGCTGGCCATATTTTGAGAAAAACCGACAACCGCTGGGGTAAACGTGTTCTTGAGTGGAGACCGCGACTCGGCAAACGCCCTCCTACCAAGTGGGATGATAATTTGCGAAAGATTGCTGGCAGATGCTGGATGCGGCAAGCTGAAGGCAGGGCGCTATGGCGTTCATTAGGGGAGGCCTATGCCCAGCAGTGGACTAGTATAGGCTAAGGATGATGATGATAAGGTAAAATAATAATAACCTACCAGTAAAATAAAAAATAACCCCTGGACGGGTTTTTTAAATATTCTTTTTTTCGTAGCTAAGGAATTATTTAGGCAGCGTTTGGTCCAAATTAGTCAATGTCTTTTCTGTAGGTTTCATACTTTTCGAAATATTTACAAAAAGCCAAAAATTTATTGTTTATGAAAAAACCCTCGGTGCGCGAGTTAAACTCGCACTTGACGGATCTTGTTTTTAATAACTAAATCAATATCTCGATAAATAAAATGTGTTTGAAGTAAGGTGTATCATTGCAGACTTATTCTATAAACTCATTTCGAACCTCACTAAGTTGAATCTGCAGTGACTTTAAAGTTTTGTATCCTGTAAAACTCCATAATGCTCCTCGGTTACGAATGCGGTAATGAAATGAACTAAATTTACTCTAAAGAATGACGTACAATTTGGTATTCTGTAAGTTAATTCACAAATCATCTCGACACTTGAAACTCGAACTTACTTGTCAAATAAAAAGTTACAAAGTGAAAGTTTTAACGGTTGCACATTTTGTCGTTTGTTCCTTTGGACCGTTAGTGCATTTTGGCATAGTATCTTTAAGGACCCGGCGACGGGCAAATGAGCGATCGAATTCGGTCACTAGAGTGAATTCGAGTTCGAGTTCGAACTTTTACAGAATGAGTGTACTGGTAAACTTGCGGGAGTGAAACGTGCGCGAAAGACATTTGCGTTAGTGGAAGTTTGCGAGAATCAACGAAAAAATAACAAAAGCGAGTTTATCATTCTGAAAACCGCAACTCATAGGGTGTATTACTATTTTAGCTATAGTTATTTAGTTTCTAGTAGAGTAGTGGGTGCGCGTTGAAGTCTTTTGTATGCTACGCCAACCACAGTAGAATCGTAGAACGTGCTACGAAGGTCTACGTTAAAAAAATCGTTATATTGAAGCAAGGGGTAAGGGGACAGCCACATAGATCAAAGAAATAAAACCAAAATTCTCTACGCAATGCTAACCTGTAAATCCCTGCAAAATCTACTTCGAGATTTATTAAAAAAAAACATTATGGATATGGTATACAATGGTTTCTTCGTAACAACAAGAATTTGAAAGGCTTTAAATATTCTAAATGTTTTTTTATGTTTAAAGATGCAGTGCAGTGGCTTTCTCAAAAGAGACAGCGGAGCTACAAGACTGGGAAAAAATATACTTAAAAATAAGTAATTTTAGCATGTTCTTGCTTCAAGGGACCAGAAGAAATAATGGGACACTGGCGAACAGAGGACTTAGGATGTGACTCCAAACTTATCATCATAGACCATGACACAGAATTTTTTGGCATAGGACACGACACAGAGTTGGGTGAGAATATAAAGAAGCGGGTATTCCGGTACGGACTTGTCGGTGCGGGTCGGTACGGATCGGTGCAGGATACGCTACATAAAGAAGTAGGTAAATCTGTCTTTATGACCATCATGGCTTCGAGGTTGTCGGACGACGATTTTCTTCGAGAAGTGTTTACTTAAAATGGAGAAAAAGAACTTGTCACATTATCGAATGTTTTTAAAACAATAATTTAAATCATAGGAAACATAACGAGGTTTAAGTTGCAAAGCTATTACAATTACTTTACTTTTATTCCTGTGAAGTCATCTGAAACACTCTGTATAATATTTCGATGTGTTCAATGAAGTACGTTAGAATAATTTCAGCTAACTGTGGAGTAGGATGCAAGTAATGAATTGTTCCAATTTATTCTTTGAAGTAGTTCGAGTATTTATATATGGATCTCTTTATATTTATCTTTTATCTTTTTATTACAAAGGATTGAAGTTCTTTAGGAACAACCCTTTTAAAGACATCCTACTCTCACAAACTTTCTAGCCCGTATGATCCTGTCCAGGGTAGTCGGTACCGGCAATACCCAACCTGTTCATAACATTGGAATATTTTAACTGTACGGATCGGTATCTATTCGTATCAGTTTTTTTTTCTGCACAGGGAACCCGCCTCTTTATGTCCTCACCCTTACTCGACTTGGAACGCGTCAGAGGTATAAGAATTAACTTTTACTACTTCTGCATACGACTTGGAAGTAACAGAGAAGTCCTTAGAAACAGAAGGAAAATTGAGGCGGTGATTCGACTTGAGGCTGAGTGTAATGCAGGGTGCATAGGTGCTACGGTAATTAATTATGCGTCTCTAAATGCAAGTGGCCAGGTTGGGCTAACTCCTGTTATACAATTGAGATACGGATTCATCAGTTTGTTGTCTACACGTTTGCGATTCTACAAGAAGGTGGTTGTAAAGTTTCCTTTCACCAAAGTTTTGTTTCAAAAAATTCTTAATGTTGTTAAATTTAGATTTTTTATCAAACATCCTATTCGAACAGGCTATCTGGGCCTTTCCTTCCAATCAAGAAATAATAAATTTAAATATAAGGTCCATTTGTGGTTTGGATGCAAGATTCAAAGCATTTTGGCAATTTGTTAGTAAAACAGTTAACGTTTCTCGTTCTCCCTATATATGCCTCTATAAAATCACACAAGACTTTGTTTGGGAATCTATCGAAAGTATCAACGACATCAGTGGACTTGACTGAACTGTCATTTTTTGTTTTATTTTTTGATGTCGTCGTATTATTTTCAGATCAACACTGGATGCAAAAAAAGGATAAAACACAGAGGAAACAGTGACAATAACAGTGAGACACGGCGGCGGCGACAAATTGGAGAATGCAGCGGAATGCTGCACGGCACGTGATGTAGTAGTGACGCCCCACCAGGCGTTTCAGCTATAGCGACGGCGGTGGCGGCAGCGGTGGCGATGGTGAGACTGTGGCTGCGGTTAGGTAGTGTCAGCGGCGGCGCGGCGGTGGAGCTCGGGAGAGGCCCTAGGTATCAGCGTTCTACTCTTCACGACAACAGGTACGGGGCCGGGTCAGCGGAAAGATCATGACACCAAAACAGCACGTAGACTTCTCTAAATGAAGAGACTCTCCAGTTATGGGCGGTAGAGAATACGGCACATCGATCGGTGGCGTATAACAACACTGCTTCATAATTTGCACAAACAGATTTGACCCGTATGAGATATTTGGCTTCACGTTTATAGCCAACATCCAATTTCTGGCACCACGTTACGGGGTGGGTCAGGGTAGTCTTTTTAAAGAGATATACAGGGTGTAACAAAAATGAAGGACCGAACTTTCAGGGGCAGTGCAGATTCGATCAGAGAATCCTGGAAAAATATTGAAAACGGGGTTTTATTTTTCCCGGATTCTGTGATCGAACCTGCATCGCCCCTGAAAGTTTAGTCCTTCATTTTTGTTACAACCTGTATATGTAGGTATATCTATATACTGGAAAAATAATTTATTACCTAATAGAATCCACAGGTGATCGGAATGCTGGCTTTTATTTCGGCCAACGTATTGCCATTCAACGTGGCAATGCTGCCAGCATTCTAGGCACTCTGCTAGCTGCCTTCTGATGACGGCTTAGATTTTCAGGAAATAGATGTACCTATGTGTAAATATTAGTTTTATAGTGTACTAGTTGTAATTGTTTTATTTTGAAGAGACTAATTCAGCATGTCTTTCGACAACTATATAAAAAAATTATTATACTCCGTACAATTTTAGGTAAGATAATGATTTTATATAATATATTATGATAAAGACCAAACCCAAACTAAAGGCATAAAAGTATTATTATGATTATTAAGGGCATTTCCACATAAATGCACGTGCAAGCAAGTACGTCACTAGTGTGCTTGCGATGCACTTTTAATAAGAAATGATATCGTAACAGTTCATAGATCTTTAGGCACGTAGTCGTCATACATTTATTTATTGATATCAAACTAAGAACCCAAAAATACGTCGTTTGTCCAAAAAACTTCCAAAAAATAATATTTTCAAAATGCACATTATTATCAATATCGAGTTCGGATCTCCTAATTTCACTTTTAGATAACTCCCACGGATTCAGACTTCCCCTAAGTAGCCGTGAAATAAATTCACTCCCTTGTTAATTAATTTAATATTAAAGGATTAAATTAAAGGAGTAAATAAATTAACTAAAATTAAAGTAAAATTAATTAACTTTACTTACTGGCCAAAACTCAAGAGTCTACTGTTTTTTCCCCTTTCTAGGCGCCATCGCTGCGTAGTTGATTTGGCTACTGAACTCCAATAGCATCGCTAATTGCCTATTCCATTCCTCGGGATCCGGAATGTTCGACGGAGTCTTGGATCCCGCAGAAGTACTTGCCGCTCTTGCCTCGCTCTTCTTATCCACAGCCTTTGACTTGAGTTTTTTCTTGGATTCTGTCTCATCAGATCGACTTTCTTCGTCGCAGCTTTGCGCCTCCTTAGAAGTTGACGGTCCGTCGAACTGATCTCTCTTCATTATCCTGGCTTGTTTTAATTTGAGAATTTTTTGTAATTTTTTCAATTTTTCTTTTGCGGCCTCTGCTTTGGCTATTGCACGTTGAGCCAATTTCATTACTTGCTTCAATTTCGCTGCTCCTTTATCTTTTTTAACCGTCCCAGTAGCTTCCTGAACCCCCTCATCCTGCACCCCCTCATCCTGCACCCCCTCATCCTTCATCCCCTCATCCTGCACCCCCTCATCCATTTTTAAATTGTTTAATTTCATGCAAAGATTTGGCATGCTTTTGGATTTCTTCTTGGTGTTTTGCATTGTTATTTAACTTTGCCTGTAACAAATAAGGATGGTTTGACCAAAAAAACATACAACCAACGATTTTAGGAGGCCTACTTCGAATTAAGAAAGTCGTCGATACGAACAACCTTATCAAAAAAATGGATCAGACCGTTTTTTGCTTTGTGCGATCATACATATTCCGTCAACTTTTTAGATTGTCTCATAAAAATTTACTAAAATACTCTATTCCCTTTTACCAAAGATCCTAGGATCCTACGTGTACGTGTATGCGTAGAATATTTGCCTTTTACCAATGAATAATAATACGACACGATATTCATACATTATACTTTCAATCATGATCTCAGAACAACTTTGGCAACAGTAGATATACAATACCTACTGTTGCCCACACTACAAATATGAAAAGTTTTTTGGAACCAAAATATTAGTCTCTGATGAGATTTGAACTCGGGGTCACCGCATTGAAGTTGGGTATTGAACCAACTGCGCCAACAGTTCGGTGTGTCGCAGCCGCGAAATTATCAACCAGTTGCAATGTCTAGCTACGGTTGCTGCCAATCGACTGACACCGTCACTGCCGGCGCCTTGTGTTGTAAATCATGCAACGTTCTTTACCATTGCTAATGCATTTTGCCGGAAAAAACCATGGGACCAACAAAATAATTTAAGTCTTCGTGGGTATGTCCTAGCTGCCTATCGAAGAAAAAAAGGTTTAAATCCGACAGTACTTCTGTGCTTTTGGATACACGGGAAGGTAAGGATAAAGGGGCAGCCAAGGAGTCCCCGCTACCTACTAGTAGCCTGTGGGTTTTATTTTGAAGTCTTTCGATAAGTTAATGAATATAAAAAAATAATTTCACTCCGTACAATTTTAGGTAAGATAATGATGGTATATAAATACCTATATGATAAATACCAAACCCAAACTAAAGGCAAAGGAGTATTATTATGAGTATTAAGGACATTCCCACAGAAATGCACGTGCAAGCAAGTACCTAACTAGTACGCTTGCGATCCACCTTTATTAAGAAATGATATCGTAACAGTTCTTACATCTTTGGGCACAAAATCTATTAAAAATATAAATAATAATAATAAATAAATAATACTGGACAATTCACACAGCATTATCAAGCCCCAAGCTAAGCAGAACTTGTGTTATGGGTACTAGATAACTGAATACAATACATAGATAGGTATTTTTTATTATACATAGAAAACTAAGAACTCAAAAATACGTCGTTTTTCCAAAGAACCTCCTAAAATTAAGATTTTTCAAAATGCACATTATTATCAAAATCTAGTTCGGATCTCCTAACTTCACTTTTCGATAAGTCCCCGCTACCTACGCCTGACCCCGAGATTCCTGCGAAAAAAACATCTATACAGAGCACGCCCATGCAGATATTAAATTATAAATAAAATAATGCTGGACAATTCACACAGCATTATCTAGCCCCAAGCTAAGCAGAGCTTGTGTTATGGGTACTAGGTAACTGATATACATAATACAATACATTACATAGATAGATATTTTTAATATATTTAGAAAACGACCAGAACACCCGGAACAAATACCTGAAGATCGTACAAATATTTGTCCCAAGGCGGGAAACGAACCCACAACACAACCTCTTGCGTCGCAGGCAGACCTTCGCCTACTGCGCCACAGAGATTGTCTCGTCGATATCGCAGAAATTATCAGATTGAAGTCGGATGAAATCTTTAGTCTGAGAGTTTTGATGCTCTCTACAGTGTATATAGGAGTGATTGGGATTAAAAAGCGTGGAGATTGGTGGTGGTGGAACGCTTATTGCCGTACGTAGAGAGCTGCCAGTTTCTGGGTAGTGGGTATTCAATTCACCCACTAGACTTCAAGACTGGTGTTGTCCGAACGATCTACAGAAAAAGTCAGCTCACCGATTTTGCATATTACAGATCTAATGCTATATTGAAAAATGTGTATGTAACCAAATTCAGGTCATCAGAAAAAATAAGTATTGTTTACTTAGTAAATTTCCAATATGAATTTATACCAAAAAAATCTACAGCCCCATTGCTTTTAAAATTTAACTGAGACTTAAACAACTTCCCTGACGATGAAGACCACGTGATTCTATTGTTTGTCGAATTTAGTATGGCAGTTGTCACACTGAGGCATAGCACACTTATTAATAAATTAGAAAATTTGAATGGTTGAACTAGACACTGGCAGAAAAGTGACAAACCAGACACATATTGCCACAAATAAAGAAGTCAAGTCAAATTTGAATGGTGTAAAAACTACCTTGTGGACCGTAAATACATGGTCAAGGTTTAATATGAACTTTGTGACGTCATTAACGTCACTGAAGGGACTGCTCAGGGGTCAGTTTTTGGCCACTTCACTACTTGGACTGTGTGAATGACAATGGAACACGTAGTCACCCACTGTTTCATCTACCAGTAAGCAAATAACACATGTTTATTGTTCTTACTGGCTAGTAAGAACCTCGCGACTGTAGCCAAACACATGCAAGAAGACTTTACACAAATATGTAAATGGTCGCATGACGCAAGCAAGCACATATTCAGAGGTGTCTCAGTGATCAACAGGTTTAATACCGGATCTGATCACCCACACCTCCGAGGCTGTCTGTATTTTAACCTGAAGCCTGAAAGAAATCGTGTGATGAAGTCTATCCTGGGGGCCAATTCTGAGTATCACGTGATATTTAGCGAGTGATACGCAGTATCACGGGATAAAATATCGAGTGATAAGTATCAATTCTTCGATAATATATCGAGTTCTACCAAAAACGGCATTCTCGATATTTCTAGCATAGACAATATGATTTAATTATGTCATGTAATGACATGTACAAGTTTGGAACTTTGACATTTAAATATGTAATGACATATTTGAATGTCAAAGTTCCATACTTCACGAACGTCAATTTCTGGTTATTGTTTCGTCAGTAATTCCAACTTTATCTTAATCTAGAAATTTTAGCAATACTATCAAAATTTTAAACTGTATATATGTTAATTAATTTCACAACTTTTTATTTAAAGATATCATAATCTGAATTAGTATTGTTTGTCAAAGACGTATACGGTTATAATAGCTGACGAACGACATCTCTGCTGTGTCGGGATAGCCGTGCGCAGCGGGCGAAAGTAATCTAGTCAGCAGGCAACACCGTTTACAATGTTTACAATAATTTCGTTCGGGCACACCAAAGGAAATTGAAAAAATGCAATTTATACCCCTGACCCCAGAAATTATACTCAAAGTAAATAATAATGATGCAAAAAGCTATTTTATCTAATAAGTACCTATTCAATAAAAACTAGAGGAATTTATATTGCATATTGCACTATTAATCTTTGACTTGAGTTGAGAAACAAGGTATTGTTTCTAACATCAAACCATAGACTAGTAAGTATACTCATAAAAAAAAACAAGGAGAGACTAAAGACAGTGTGCGACAGAGAGATAATGAATGATGTTCTTCTTTCACTCTTCGATAATGCGAACGAGTGCCTAGGACCACTCGTTGCATATCGAGCAACTTATCTAAGAAAAGCCCTCGATAAATATCGAATTGCAGATGTTGAGAATACGCTTGTTTGATTCGAAGCAATCACTCGATATTTTGACAGCTGTTGCCATATTTATCGAGTAGATATATTGCGAGAATTGCCTTCCTGGACTTCATCATACGCATATTATGTTTAGTACTTTAGTTAGAAGGTGCGTGCGCTTTGAAGTATTTTGTTTGCTACGCTAATACCTCGTTACATCGTAGAGCGTGCTACGAAGGTCTACGTTAAAGTATGTTTCTCGTTATGGGGAAGGAACTGGGAGAGGTAAGGGAAAGTGATATATATTTCAAGGAAGAGAGCAAAACCTCATACATTGAGGTGAAATCTGAAAGTCTACGACGTCCATTTCGAGAGATATTAGGAGATTTGTGATATTTCCCCGTAGTATTGTAGCACCTGCTACGATGGTCTACGAATTAACATTTTAAGTAGGAGGTGCGTGCGCGTTTAACATTCTCTGTCTACATTGAAGTACGTTTGTCGTTATTGGGAATGAAGTGAGAGGGGTAGGGCAAGGTGAGATATATCACAAGAAAGAGAATAAAATTTCCTACGTAGTGATGAAATCCGTAACTTTCTGCGACGACTAGTTCAAGATATATTAGATCTGTAATTTTCTCGCGCGAATGTCTACTGGCGCAAATTTCCACTCATAACGGGTACCGAGATCTTCCAGCAGCTTCTCACGCCGAGATACTACATACTCTGGTCGAAACACTGAGGGACGAATGCATGAAAAAAACAGCGTACTGGCAAGAAATCCAAACTCTCAGCGAGACTCTCGGGTTGATGACTAAAAAACGGAAAGCCCAAGAGACTTCGTATGAGACGTCAGACCTGAATAAGCAAGTTGCGACGATGGTACAGCGCGATCTTTGGAACTCCAACACACGCCTTATTGAACAAGCGATAGACCGAAACCGAGGGTCCAAAGTATTCACTCAGCAGCTTGGCAGGAGCCATGTGATGAAGCTTAAAACGCAAGATGGTAGGACCGTATTGTCGAAGCTGGAAATCTCTGCCGAGATAGAGGACTTCTAAGGCCGTTTATACGATGCACATGCCCCTTATGCCCAACGGAACGACCAACTCTCTTTTTCTTGTGTAAATGGGAATAGCATAGAAAAGCAAAAGGCTTTACAAATATTAATGAAGTGGTTGTCTTGCATTTTTTTCTATTGGGTTTATTTTCGAAAATGTTTATTCGTCAGAGCAGTATAATGGAATTTCGTATCGTAATAAAAACGAATATAAATTAAAATTTGCTCTGTGATTCAAAAAACCTATTTGATTCTACACTTGATTCAAAATATAACTTTGTTTACTATGTAAGGAGGTGTAAATTTTATTGATATAATAAGAAAACTCCCCGCCGCATTTTCGCGAACTTTTTCAGTTTGCGTGTAAGTAAAGTGATATTTTGAATTAACTTGCGCGCAGCGTCGCGTTGCGTCGTGGTGTTACACTTTACACCGCTTAACTTAGGTTTAAAGAACTTTATTTCTCATACAAACTAAACAGTTCATTTACAATGAGATAAACTTATTATATACTTATAAACTTAAATGTGTGTAACCTCTGAGATCTACAAGAATTAATAGAAAATAACTAGTTACATGTTACATAATAGAAAAAATAACTTATTTTAAGTAATTTGAAGTAGCTGTACCTAGGTAGTGTCAGAGACTTATATAAAATGAATAAGTAATCATTTATGACATAAGTAACCAAAGAGAACAATGCAAAGTTCGGAAACTAAATATTTAGTGAGTGTACATATTCTTTTAGCTTATTTTTATACATATAGATGCTATCACATTCTTTTATACTGTTCGGTAAATTGTTAATTGTTGTTGTAAACTTCCTTATTATGTCCACCATCGCCTCAACGGAACGTCAATGTTATCGGGTTACAGCGACTAATTAGTAGGATACATACATTTACGTGTATTTACTGTGCCTGCTTGTCCACTGCACGCACGTCATCCGAATCCCGAAGAAATTAGTAGTTCGGCGCGACTTTTAGAATTTGGTCTGAGATTGTGACGGACCGGTTTTTTGTAACCCTTAATAGGGCAAAAGACAATTGCTTACCATTTGACCTTAGATGACTCATATTCAATATTTATAATTTGTAAGGACACTTTTTGTTTTTATTAGGACTGGCAATTACACTAACTGTGAAAGTTTTCAAACTAGAAACAATCAAAAAAAATATCAATTTAAAAAATCAGAGATTTTGTGGAAAATAAATTTAAATTTTGTTCTATCAAGATTCCTATAAGTGAATTTGTGATATTTGATAGGACAAAATTAAATTATTCTACATGACACGTAGAATAAACAAGATCCGCCAAGTGCGAGTGTAACTCGCGCGCCGAGGGTTTCGAACATTTGCCAATTATTTGGACAATCAATTTTCTGAAATAATTTAAAAAGTATGAAACTTACAGAAATTTCAAAAAGTGTTTTGAAATGGCCAAAACGATACCTTTCATTTGATACGCCACATGGGTAGGTACCCCCTTTTGAAAAAAAAATCCCCCTTTTTGACCATTTTTCAAAAACTATTATTATTACAGACTTCTCTATATTTTTCCTGTAAAATATAGATCGATGTCTACAAACGCCTAGTACATTGTACATAGATCGGTCTGCAATCTTCGGAGCTAGGGGGGGGGGGGAATGGTCAATTTTTCGACTTTTTTTGAAATATTTCAAAAAGTATGAAACTTACAGAAATTTCAAAAAGTGTTTTGAAATGGCCAAAACGATACCTTTCATTTGATACCCCATTTGCCTTCCTAGGTCTCTTTTGTAATTTCAACATATAAATTTGTACTGAAAATATTCATTTTCATTTTTCATTTATTTATATATATTTTTTTTAAATCAGTAATGGCGCACGAAATGTGCCATTATTTCAAATTTCAAGTTAATAGCTGCAGTAGTTACTGAGATATTCAAGAAAGAGCGGGAACGGACAGAGCGAGACCATAAGGGTTTCAAAACCGATGTTTGAAACCCTAAAAGTTGAAACCCTAAGAGTTCGCGCGGCGCTACCGTCACGAGCGCATCGCTACACAGTCGATCGTATACAAAAAAATCCAAACAAACGTAATAATTAAGCTACAAAACTGTGCTTAGTATATAAATAAAGTTAAAGAAAAAATAAGTAAAACAGTGTAAACAGTGAATAAATACAATAACCCAGTGAAAAGTTTTAAGCGAAATAAAACTACGAAACGGTTACAACACAAACCGTGCGGTGACTCACCACTAACAGCTGAGCGGCCGGAACTTTTGCGAGGTCTCTTGCTTTACCATTCTGCTATTGGAGCCAAAACACTGATTTACTAGATTTACAAATTATCAAGATGGATTGTGCGAATTGCAAAAAACCAATACAACGAGGCGAACTACTACACTGCAACGTATGTAACAGTTTTTATCACTACAGATGTACAGACATGACAACCGATACCGAGACATTGAAAAAACAGCTACTTTTGAAGACCTGGTACTGTTCCGATTGTGACAGTTCCAAGTCAAAGATAAAGAACGTACTCAACCTGCTTAAAGAAGACCATGAGTCTCTAAATGACACCACAATGTCAGTGGACGAACACTTTCAGGAAGATCAAAGCGTCGCTGGGAGCACTCCCACATCAGTTGTCACCCCTACACAGATACGCGAAAGTCCAAATGCCAACACAGGAAATATCACTTTAGAGCAATTAAGTAGATTACTGGACACGAAACTGGAAGAAAAACTCGAAAGACACAAACAATCCATCGTTACAGAAATAAAGGCTTCCTTCGAATCACAAATAAATAAAGCAATTCTTGAGTTGAAACAAGAATTCACACAAAATACTAACGAGCTATATACCGAGCAATCACACATAAAAGAAGACATAAGCTACCTAGACGAAAAAATTTGAAAAACTAGAGATCGCAACCAGTAAATTACAGAGTGAGTTACAGACACTTCCACAGACAAACACCGACAGTAGCAATAAGATTACGCAGAATAGACACGACACGACACCAACAAGAAAATTGTCATATACAAACTGGACGAACACTTTAAAGAAGATCAAAATCAACTAGAGAAACGCATTATACACATGTTGAGAGAGGTTATGAATGTTGACCTAACCGGATACATTGAGGAAATTTCACGCATGGGTAAATACGGGAGCCGTCGGCCTATCGTAGTTGAACTCATCAGTAAGCGTATGACAAAGTATGTTCTTCAAAATGTAAGACTATTCAAAAACACAGGAATCTACGTATCTGATTTTCGTGACGAAAAGTCCTTGCAAGAAAAAAGAACTACTCATGAAAGACGCTCCACGAATAGCTATCTCAAACAGATCACACGGGAATACAAACACAACAAGAATCAAGCAAGCTCATCTAGAACCACAACCAAACCAACCCCAAAACCGACAAACGAAAAAGATAACAGCATAAACGTAGAACATCAAGAACCCCAGCAAGCAATCGGTGGTACATTTCGAATCTAAAATAATGATACAAAACATACAGAGTATAAAAAACAAAACACACATCATTGATACCTTGCTGAGTGAGAGAAAATTCCTAGCAGTATGCCTAACTGAAACGTGGATCAGACATAACCAAAAGAACCTAATACAAATTGAGAACTATGATTTTGCTGCTGCATATTATCGACGGGAACACAGAGGCGGAGGAGTAGCCATCCTTACACGAAAAGGTCTACCACACGAAGAACTACGAGACTTTGCCAACTTGTCGATAGAATACAAAAGCGAATGCTGTGCAGTACAATTAAAGTCATTAAAAATAATACTAGTTAATATTTATAGACCGGATAGACATATTGACACATTTTTCATATTTTTAGATAAGTTACTTAGCTTAATAAGACAAAAATACCTACAAAATTGTATCATAATCACTGGAGATTTCAATATAGACATGCTATCAAAATCAAACCACCAAAAACGACTAACTGACACAATGCTAGAACACAACTTTCAGCAAATTGTAAATAAACCTACACGGGAAACAAATAACTCATCAACTTGCATAGACCTTCTGTTTACAAACATAAAAAACTGCGGCACCTGGTCAATAGAAAACAATGGCTTATCAGATCACTATAGCGTCATTTACAACATAAAATCCCCACCACCAGTAGCGAAAAACGAAACATTTCAAACAAAAAGGATTTATAAAGAAAAAAATATAGAAAACTTTAAAAAATCACTATCACAGATAGACTGGGACCAAATATTTAGTACTCGTTTTGATATAAATAAGAATTATGAATTATTTGCCGATGTACTACACTCAAATCTAAACAAATTTATTCCTAAAACACGTATAAAACAAAAAACCAACAAACGAAACACTTTCTTGACAAAAGGTCTAAAAATAGCATGCAAAAATAAGCGACTGCTAAAAATCCTATCGAACCAACTTAAAAATAAAACCTTTAAACATTACTTTATAAGCTACGAAAAAATCTTTAAAAAATCCATAAAACATTCGAAGAAACTATCCTTTACTAAAACTATGAACTTATCGACAAACAAAATAAAAACGATGTGGCAAATAATTAACAAAATTACAAACCCTAACAAACAAACCTATTTACCTAACACGGATGATTCACCACGAGCGGTCGCGGACGCATTTAATAATTATTTTGCATCGATTGGAAGGTCAAGCGATAGTGCATGTGGCCGTGTCGGAGGTATATCGAGTTAGTCGAAGCACTCACCCTCGACTAACTCGATATACCTCCGACCGGTATGCGAACGAGAAATTAGCAATGTGATAAGTTCAATGAGTACCAAACACAGTTACGGCGTCGACGAAATCCCACCAATACTCGTAAAAAAATGTAAATCTGTTCTTCTTAAGCCTTTAACACACCTCGTTAACCAGTCGTTTTCGGAAGGCACTTTCCCAGATCTGCTAAAAATAGCAAAAATAAGACCGATTGCAAAAAAAGGTGGCGATGCCGAAAGCCCTAGTAGCTATAGACCCATAGCACTGTTACCTACGGTTTCAAAGATTTTCGAAAAAACCATGGCAAGCCGCATGAACTATTTCCTCGAAAAATACAGTATTTTCGACGAGAACCAATACGGTTTTAGAATAAACAAATCAACAACATTAGCGACCTATAACTTTGTACAAAAAAATTATGATATTATCAACGAAAAAAAATACGGAATCGGGCGGTTTCTTGTTGTAAGGTGTCGGTATTAGAGGAATTGTTTATAAGTGGTTTAAATCATACCTACATGATAGAAGACAGTTTGTGCAGCTAGACCACTACAACAGTAATACGCGAGAAACAATTAAGGTAACATCCGAAACACTGACTACAAACGCATCTATCCCACAAGGTAGTGTACTCGGATGTAGCCTCTTTTTGATTTACATAAACGACTTGCCAAAATATATTCCTACGACATGCACACTCTTCGCTGACGATGTATCTTTACTTTTTAACAGCACTATGAACATAGACATAACACATATCAAAGAATCTTTTCACGTATGCGAACAATGGCTCACAGAACACAATTTAGAAATAAATTATAATAAAACAAAAATGGTTCAATTCAGAACATACCAAAAAAGACTCTTAGACCTAAAACCCATTACTAAGACCATGAATATTGACGAGCAAAGCGATTTCACCCTTTTAGGGATAATTCTGGACACAAATTTAAATTGGAAAAACAAATTGAAGCTACTAAAACCAAACTATCGCGATTTGTATCGCTTTAAGTATTTTAAAATCAAACACCAACTATCAAACTGCCTTATCTGCCTACTATGCCCATGCATATTCTGCTTTCAACTATGGTTTTATACTATGGAGTGACAGCACGGACTTTGAACAACTTTTTATAACGCAAAAAAAATTAATACGTATCCTTGTAAATATTCCTCCGCGAGAAAGCTACAAGCCACATTTTATCCAAAGGAAGATACTTAGCCTACCCTGCATCTATATACTACAGGCGGCAATGTTTGTTAGAAAACATAAAAAATACTTCAAAACAAAACAAGAACTAGACAGTAACTATAACAGACGAAATAAAAATAAAATAATACTCCCCGATACAACCCTTACAACTGTTAGTAAAAGCCCAAAATTTAGATTAAGTAAAATATTTAATAAACTACCTGAAAACCTAAAATGCGAACCAAAAGATAATATTTTTATGAACATCTTGAAAACTATATTATTACAAAAATGCTATTATTCAATCCACGAATTTTACTCCGATGATAGTTTAAAACAAATAACCGAAAGTGTACTAGCTGACATACCATCACCTACAGACTAAGTAAGTAAGTCGGTACGGTACCTACCTTATCACGATGACTCTTTTATTTAATTTTTTGTTTCTCCTTGTATAGCTGACCCTAAGAATACCTACTGCTATAAGACAAAGCTTTAACATTATGTATGTGTAACCTACCTAGTAATTACACTCGAGAGCAATGAATCCGGGTCACTCAAAGAATCCAAAAAATCTCGGAAAGTAAGAATGCTAGGTTAATGCAATAAATTGTATTTAATAGACAATTTAATACTCCTTAAATGAAAGTTAAAAAAATATGAGTCACCATACATTTTATTTACACAAAATTACATAAAGAAAAAAAACTGCTGATCTCTCCTTAAAACAAAAATAGGAAACATGAAATTTTTGAACTTTATGACGATTTTCTTGAATTTCAATACTTCGTATTACCTCCTCGTGCTTCCATTACTGCGTTTACGCGGTTTGGCATGCTGTACACCAAGTTCCTTATACGATTTTGGGGAATATTCTCCCATTCCTCTGTGAGAGCAATTTTGAGCTCAGGAAGCGTGATTGGGGGAGGGTTTCGTTGTTTTACGCATCTCCCTAGCTCGTCCCAAGCATGCTCGATCGGGTTGATATCCGGGCTGCGCGCTGGCCACTCCATACAAGTAATGTTCATCTCTTGAAGGTAGTCATTCACAATCCTACCTGTATGAGGTCGGGCATTGTCATGCATAAATATAGCATCCTCACCCAAATTGACCATAAATGGACCAACGTGTTCGTTGAGGATTTCTTCCACATATCTTACGCTAGTTAAAGAGCCGTTTTCTATGATCACCAGCTCTGTGCGACTTTCAGAGGAAATTCCGGCCCACACAAGTACAGACCCACCACCGTAGGCTACTTTTTCTTCGATGCATGCTTGCTTGAATCTTTCCCCTGGTCTTCTATACACTCTGTGTCTTCCATCGTGCTTGTAGAGCATAAATTTTGATTCGTCGGAGAACATAACTCATTTTCAAGCATTCTTACTTTCCGAGATTTTTTGGATTCTTTGAGTGACCCGGATTCATTGCTCTCGAGTGTATATTGAGCTGACATTAGTTTTCGACTCGTTGTTATAGTAATCTTATTAAATTCAATTATTATTTAACGAATACTTTACTATAATTACTTTTATATTAAACATGACATTGCTAAAACTAATTATATCTATAAATTTAAGTACCTACCATCGTAAAATTACTTACTAAGCTAACAAAATCGAACTCAAACTACCTATGTAATTGTTGCGCCCTGACAGGGTTTTTATGCATTGTGTACCTACTAACATTACCTACACCTAAGAAAACTAAATGTATGCATAAAATCACAATAAATGATATGAATATGAATAAAAAAGACCTTTGAATTGAAACTTTTACTAATTGGAAAATATTTGTAGACTTGGTGATAAAACTCTTACACTTGTCCGGTTACGACAACTAAGTAGTATTTGGTGGTAATATAGTTACCGTTACCCATTATCGTACTTGTTATTTAAGGAAAATGTCGAAGAAAAAGGAAATATCTGATAGTAATATCGCCGGTATTCAAGAAAATGATCTCTCCACTATTGACAGTAGCGAGGAAAGTATCTCGGAAGAACCACATTTTGGGCGATCGCGTACTGGATTACGACGATAAAATTTCGCGATGTCTTTCGAGAATAATAAATGAAATCCGTGAGTTGGAAACGAGAGGATTAGATAATTTTCAAGACCGACCCGGCCCACGTGTTTCGGTAGAATATCTAGAAAACGATGAACCAGTGACTGAAGAACTGGTGAGGGACGTAAGTACGCGAAATGAATATGATAGGGATGTGTTTCTTGGTGCTCTTCCTGAACCAGGCCAGCCACCCCCGACTCCAGCTCACTTAGTCTGACTTAGCAACCAAAATCAACAAAATTGATAACCCAATAATTAAACTGTGATTTTATGATTATGTAATAATAAAACGAAATTATGAAGACTAGATAAAAATGTAAAAAATGTTAACTCTAATTATTGTAATAAAAATTGATTATTTTAAAGATAAAACATTTATTTCTCTAACTCTACCTACTCTAAGCCAATTCACAGTCATCATCATCATCATCATCAGCCTACATTAGTCCACAGTTGGACATAGGCCTTCCCTAATGAGCGCCATAGCGCCCTGTCTTCAGCGTGCCGCATCCAGCATCTGCCAGCAGTCTTTCGCAAATCGTCATCCCACCTGGTCGGAGGGCGTCCTACACTACGTTTTCCGAGTCGCTGTCTCCACTCAAGAACTCGAAGGGAATTCGATACGGCGGGAAGTCGAAGCGCAGGGAATCGATACCCGTCTTAACAAATCAGGATCATTGCAATGTCTGCAAAGTAGTTTTATGTGCCAAACCGTGCTTCAAAAGCTTTCACATTGCTCCAAAGGAAGGAGAGGCTATGGACTGTACCTCCTCTCTCTTTACCATAACGGGCTGAGGTCAAATAATTACCACCAACCAACACATAATACGTAATCGGGCGATGGTAAAATGATAACCATCGAATTTTCGCGTAGTACTTTTGTAATTATATAAATTAAATTTTCATGTCAAAATTTGTAAAAGGGAGCATAAAAACGTATAACACTAATAACACAAAACTCGTTTTTTCAATTATTTTTATCTTCGCCCTATCAAGGGTTAAGCTCTCCTGGCTTTTCATCCAATGTGAAGAGGACTTCACTATCGGCGAAAAACGCTCCTGTGATATATCGATCACGTATTAGCGGAGGATTCTATTTTTTTACATCCTTTTCGCATTCGAACTTACAGAAGCAGCAGAAGGAGTTGTAGCTGGTTCAATCTTGCTTTTATTCAAACGCCGTGAACTACTACCATGCACGAGAGCTACCAACAAACTATACCACCGAGATCGTCGCGAAGGACGTACTCGATCGGTCATGCCATCCTGAACACGACCACGATCAATCCAACAAACATGTTTTATTTTTTTCACAAAAAGAAAATTCATCGGTTAACTTTGATGTTTGATGTATGAAAATTTATGTCAAAATCGTCAAAACAACCGTTTAAAATTTAACCATCTGTTGGTGAACTCGGGGCTAAAGTAAAGAATCGACGAAGAAGCCTTTAGCCTGTTAGTTGTTATTTTTCGAGTTGGAGCTGAACCCGTCCTAAGCATTTTTATCTTCTAGTCTGATATTTTGTAGTAAGCCTTTTTGCAGAGAAAGGTTTTGACAATTTGTTTGAATTTGTTTACTGAAAGATTTTGCAATCGGTTACGTCCCATGGCGGTGGGTAATCGATCGATGTTAGGTCGTCTTGACGTCACGTAAAGACGACGGGACGCCACCGTTGACGTGGCGGTGGACAAGCGGCGTAAGCCCTTGTGAGTTATGCACGTAGTTGTAAGAGACATTCGATTTACAAAACGATTTACATAATCAGGGGCCCTATTCCCTATGACCAAACCAAACGTGTTACACACCTAAGACAAAAATTGTATTCTCTATATATCAGATAGGTTATTATAACAGGGACGAGAGAAATCCACGGAAGTAACCCTACCGAATCGTAAAGAACTAAACAGCAAGTGCAGACAAATCATTGTGTGCGTGTGGTAGTTTCCAGCAGATGAAAAAACTCCCGAATACTTCCATCTAAGTTTCTCAAATCATCATCATCATTTAAAAATGAATTTACGTCAAGTGTCCATTATTTAAAAACATTAAGTAAAGCTTCGACATAGGTAATCGTTTTTATTAAAATATTTCTTTTCTCATTTAGAATTTACATTTTAACCGTTTTTTTCGCACGGATCCCTTATTCTTGCTGTAACATCTTTCCTAACTCACCGCTTATTCGTTCTTGTAACATCAGCTACATACGTAGTATCAGCATCAGTAAAAGTTATATCAAAATGAGTCCAGCCGTTTCAGAGATTAGATCAAACAAACATAAAAACAAATAAGAATTTTGTAATAAATAAAAGAATGTTAAATTTACATTACAAACAAACATTCAATTCTATTTATTTGTACATGCAATGACAACCAAAATGATTAAAGTAATACCTATTAAAAGTCTAGTCCTACCTACCCAATATCCTCCCACACATACTGGGAAAGTAGCAAACGCCCCGTCGAGATTTCTATTTTTAACGTGATTTTTCTGTTGATAAAATTATTTTACGTAAAATCGAAGAAATAAGAATTTAAGTGTGAAATATAATACCGTTTTCTTTGTTGATAAAACGGTTGTGATTTCAGCAAGATTTAACAACACAAGAAGGCATATCCCATTTTACTCGTCACATGTTCGGTGGTTGATCTATTCTGCAAGAGGCGCTGCTGCCCGCCCCCCGGTGCATGTCACTTAGTCGGCTCTTACGACACCCACGGGAAGAGTTGGGGTGGTGCAAATTCTAAGCCGACACGGCTAAGCATGTACATTTTTGAAAAATAAATCAACTGGAATAAAGCACTAAGTCGAGTTTTACTCTTCCCCCTCAACGAAGACCCTACGGACCCTGAAGTACTTACCAGCCGGGGATGAGCTGACCAGAAGTACAGCATCTAGACTACAAATTTGATTTCGGATTTTCCGTTATTTGTGCTATAAGGACCTTGCTTATTGCATATTGCCAACCTGTTAGATGTCGCTGCACTAATAAACGCACACAAGATAAAAATCTATTGCAGAATGTCTGCATAGATGGACAGAGAGGCAACATAAATGCAACGGACTAGGTAGGAGCGAGACAGACCCCAACAAAACAAGACATTAGACAGCAGAAGACAAAAATAGACAAAAACAAAAACAATAGGAGCGTCGAGCAGACTGCAAACCAGGGATGTTACGAAGCTTCGACTCCGACTCCGATATGTCGGAACCTCCGATTGATATTATACCTCCGGTTCCGACTTCTGTTCCGAAACTTTCAAACGGAGGTTTAAATCGGAGGTCGAAGCATAGCGGATAGCGGGCGATGGCGCGCGGCTGCCGAGGTCAGCACAAACAGGTTTATGCATGTCTCGCGGGGAACTGGAAATACAAAATTCCAACCCCTCCAATCGATTGCCCGCCAATATTTGTCGTGTCCACCAGGCTCAACTTTTTAGTGGGGGCTGGCTATGACCCGCTAAGAAATAGATTAGACGGAGACAAAGCAGCAAAGCTTTTGTTTATTAAATATAATTTGCTACTTTTAGAGTCCATTCATTTGATTTCATTTTCTAACTGCTGTTAATTTTTAACGATTATGTTATGTAGGTAAGTTTATAATTTTTATAATAAGTAAATTAAAGAGAATGATTAAATAATGTTTGTATTTGTACTATAATATTTGATTAAGCCTCCCCTTAACACTCTGCTCTTAATCTCTATTCTGCCACCACCTTCGACTCCGCCTCCGACTCCCGACTCCGATAAACCAAAATTCAAAACTCCAACTCCGACTTCGGTTCCGTTAAACCACCTCCGTAACATCCCTACTGCAAACACATTAAATCAATATCCTCTTCTAAAGATAGGAAAACAACAAACATGATGGTCATTATGAGCTGCGACGATCTTAGAACAATGGTGCCCTAATGTCCTCGCGGCTCATCTTGATCATCACAAGTCACGATTAAGCATAAGCTTATACCTACAAATATTGACCTGTATCTAAATCACATTATATTTAGACCTAGATATGCAAATATTGTATTAGTTTATGTCATATAAACACTTACAAAAAAAATTATTTTCCACTTCTTCTACTAGTGGATAAAAAATTGACGTGGAAAAAAACAATAACACCTTTATTTCTTATTTGATAATAATTACTAATTATAAACTTTTTAGTAGATATTAAATTTGACTTGTCTAAGTGCTTATTTTGCAAGCATAAAGAAATAAACGTTATTGAATTATGAATTACTGTGACCCATCATCTTTTCAACACTGGAGTCATGGACAGCCGCCTGTGCCGTGGCTGGTTCCAGGAAGAAGAGACTGCGGAACATTGAATCGACGACCTCTATGGCGCGGTGGGCGAAAGTCTGCCTGCGACGCAGGAGGTTGCGGGTTCGATTCCCGCCTCGGGACAAATGTGTGTACGATCTGCAGACATTTATTCAGGGTGTCTAGTTCAATAAAAAATATCTATTTATGTGTTGTATATTAATAATGTGTATCAGTTATCTAGTACCCATAACAAAAGCTCTGCTTAGCTTGGGGCTAGATGAGGCTTTATCTTTATTTATTTATTTTTAATTGTGGTACACTGCACGGCCACAGAGGAAGCCACTCTGAAAACTTTTCAATCCCTTATCCCCAGTTTTAGTCTAGTTTTGTCTTTATTTGGGCGGGTTTGAGAGACTGATGTCCTCTTTTGTTGGTGAGTGAAAAAATGGCGAACTTTTCTTAAGCTAACCGTTTACTTAAGATCTTACCGAAAGCTTTATCCAACTAGTACACAGATTGTTCAAGTTTTCCCTACTGGCTAACAATAAACGCTTAGTATATAAAATAAATACGTATTTATGAAATGTAATATAAGACCGACCGCGGTTTTTTCCGAGAATGAGTTGCTTAAGACAACAAGAAAATCTAATAACATTTTATTTCTTGCTAAGCGACTCGCCCACGTTATCCTACACGTGGACTTTGGAAATCCATTAATCCGCTATTCCATACTATTATTATAAATTCGAAAGTAACTCTGTCTGTCAGTCTGTTGCTTCACGCCTTAACGGCCAAACGATCTTAATGAATTTTGACTGGAAGGTAAAATAGTATTCTGAAGACAGACGTAGGACCAGTGTTGCCAGTTGGATCTTATCAAAAACAAACCAGAAAGAAATAAAAAAGTAACCTTTTAGAGTGAAAAGTTACCTTTTATATTTTTCCCTATTTATTATGTACTTACTCAAAGTTTATATAGACATAAGTTGTTAAAAGTCAATAGACCTTCGTTTGAGCACAATTTTACCCAGTGGAAAGTGAAGATGTGGCCGACAATGTATCATGACGGTCTGGACTTGAAAAGCGAAGCTGCAGATAGCAGATAGTACCCAATATTTTTGTTTCTATGCAGACCATCATCGCCAAAGTTTAACAAAACACAACACAATTTCACTATTTATGAAAGAAGCACTCTTGACGTGAGCTAAATAACTTATTAGGCTTGTACATTGCTGTTTCGAAGTTATTAAAACCTAATCATGAATTCCATTTACTTTATTTCTTTAGATAGGACATCCAGCATAAGATCACACAAGGCATGTTCTTAAATCATTGTGTCTATAATTATACGACGTATCAGCGGCACAAGAGCAGAATATTAACAAATAACCATGATAGTAACCGACGAAACGAAATACAAAAAACTGGCCAAGCGCGAATCGGACTCACGCTCGAAGGCACCATTATCTATAAAATCGGCAAAACTATCATGTCTTTTGTATGAGAAAATAAGTATTAAACATTTCGTGTGCGTGGGACACGCCCTCCTTTTAAACGCACTTTTGTCTATATAAACTGAACGGCACTTCCCTTTAATAACTATTTGTTTTATTTTAATTTAATTATTTATTTTTAAAGAGATTATTTATAAATAAATATTCTGTGAATATTTCAAGTCAATCTCGTTTGTTTAATTTTTTGTTATAGCGGCAACAGAAATATATCATCTGTAAAAATTTAACTATCTATCACGGTTTATAAAATACAGCCTGGTGACGGACGGGCAGACGAGCAGCGGAATCTTAGTAATAGGGTCCCGTTTTACCCTTTGGGTACAGAACCCTAAAAACAAAAAAGAAACACTTGGCCTATACTGAACACTAGCGCTGGGTAGACACACCTGGTATACCCAGCACAATGCTGAGTGTGGGTCATATTAGCCCTTAAAACTGCTACGCAAAAAAAAAGTCTAGGATTAATTTTGTTTAGTTATTGTATTGTCTACTTTTAAGGCAAATAAAAAAAATCCTCTTCTACTTAAAAAGGTTCTATGTTGGCTGCATGCATTTTTATGTAGGTATGTTCAAATATGGACTGATTTGTAAAATTGGTTATTGTATGGAGAATGTTCCAAAGGTCACTGCAAGGTTCAAAAGTTCCCGACGGGGAAGGATAATTTCAGAAATATTTTTTAATTTAAATTTTTACTTTTCTAATATCTCATTTTAACTTTTATTTTCTTACTTTTGAAAGTCTAAAAAAAATAAAATTGATTGAATTCTGATTTCTCTCCAATACAAAATATAAAAAACGGTTTAATAAGACAAAAAAATCATAAGAAATAAAAAAACCACGCACTGTTACACGTAAATTGAACACCTTTCAATTTCCTTTAATTGGAAATAAGAAATTATTTTAATGTTAAGATTCACATATTCCACTGACCTTTCTTTTCTCGATCGCCGACGGTTGTTGCAAGCACGGCACAAGTTCTCGTAACGAGTTCTCGAGGATGAAGTGTTAACCCGCTGGAAGAGTAGCCGGACTGAGCCAGCCCGCCTGACGCATGCGTGCATCGAGCTTGGGATGAAGTGTTTTCTAATAGGAAGACGACTCATCTCCTAAATGCAACAGGGTGGCTAACCGACGAATCGCTAGAAAAGATTTCGTGTGTGTGGGACACGCCCACCTTTTAAACGCATTTTTGTCTATATAAACTGAATGGCACTTCCCTTTTGAATAAATTTTCTCAAGGAGAAAAGTGGAATAAGAAAAACTTTCATGAGGAACTTTTGTAGGTCAAGTTTCCAGTTTTCTCTGTTAAGGCGGAGATCGATAAATAAATATATGTGAAGTGGGCAAATATGGGTTACATTAAAACAATTTTTCTCTATCATCTTTATCAATAAACCTTTGAAAAAAAAAATTAATAATCTATGGAATGCAAGGCTAATCCCTTTTTTTCTAAAATTAAAAAAAAAACTATTTTAAATACTTACCAGAAATAGTTGTGCAAAGTACCATAATTTGTTTTCTTAGTTTAAAAAAAAATCTCTAACTATCAATCACAAGATTTTTATATTTTTCATCACCATAAAAAATATGAGAATACCCAGGGGACCTTCGTCTTATTTTCACAAACAAATGTCTTAATTAATAGATAATCAGCATAAATTTGACTTATGAGCTTACGCCGCTCTGCTCTGTCCCGCTCCTTTAAACGCGAAATTCTTTGCCTATCCTTTTCACAAAACGGCGTCATATATCGCCCCCTTAAGGGAAAGTAGGAAAAGTGGAACAAGTAAACCGAAGAAGGTTAAGATCGCTGTAGCCCTATAAACTCGCTCTAACTTCAGCGGTATCCTTGAAATGCACCTGCATTTCAAGGATACCTAGGTACGTGGAAATGAAATCGGTTATAGCCTTGTTTAATGAATTTACTCTTTAAATTCTGTACATCAATTCTCTAATCCTATACATACAAACAAATAAACCGAGCCACCCACCACAGTTGGAACTCTGATAAGATTTTCTCAAAATGTATATAAATAAATAAATAATGCTGGACAATTCACACAGCATTATCTAGCCCCAAGCTAAGCAGAGCTTGTGTTATGGGTACTAGATAACTGATATAAATAATATAATACAATACATAGATAGATATTTTTTATTATATATAGAAAACGACCAGAACACCCTGAACAAATGTCTGCAGATCGTACACACATTTGTCCCGAGGCGGGAATTGAACCTGCAACCTTCTGTGTCGCACGCAGACCTTCGCCCACCGCGCCACATCCGTCGTCGAACTAATAAATATAATATAACGAAATAATAAATATAATATTCTTTTTCAAAACCTTTTTTCATTATTTTCTTACATATTGAGTCTTAATTGTACGCTTACAAAGTTACAAAAAATAATTTATTTTCTTTAACAGTTTCATTTATATATTATTATCAATACATACAAATCGTTTGTTACATAATTGCGTCATAAAAGTCGAACGCTAACTAATAATTAATAATTTTTGCTCCCCTTCATAACGCAGATACCTATACTGTTATCGCACGCACTGTTGCGCTTACGTTTCTATTTTGATCTATCCGGTGCTTAGTTTGATTTCTTTCTTTTCAAGGCATTTTTATAGATAATTGGTAGATTTTCTTTGCAATAGTTGTGTTTGATTGCATTTTGTTAATAACCTACACAGGTACGTTATAATATAATGTCAGAACTAAAAACTTTAATTAAAAACGATTAAGGCGCATTTACCCAAAGTAAAAAAACTGAAAGTAAAAAGTGAAAAAAAAAAGTGAAAAAAAAGTAAAGTGGCGCTGCCACCTAATTTATCTTATTATTCCGTTTAACAAAGGAATTTTCGGCAGAGATACGAAAATCGTAAGGTTATCGACATAGATCAAAGGATTAGCAAGCTGAAGTGGCAATGGGCTGGCCATATTTAAGAAGAACCGACAACCGCTGGGGTAAACGTGTTCTTGAGTGGAGACCGCGACTCGGAAAAAGTAGTGTAGGACGCCCTCCGACCAGGTGGGATGACAATTTGCGAAAGACTGGCAGATGCTGGATGCGGCAAGCTAAAGACAGGGCTCTATGGCGCTCATTAGTGGAGGCCTATGTCCAGCAGTGGACTGGTATAGGCTGATGATGAATGATGAATACGAAAATAGATTTTGGTGGCCACCAAGGGCAACTTCGTATCTCTGCCTAATTTAAATAGAATAAAACAATTACAGAGGCATTAAAAAAAAGCTTATATGATAGGTATTACAAAATGGGAGATGGATATTTAAAAATTGCTTTTTAAACAGAATAATAACATAAAGTAGGTGGCGGCTAGTTATGGTGGGGTATGCGCCTTAAATGTAAACTTCCAATTGTGATTAAAAAGCTTGTTGTTTCATCTAGCGCAATGTTGGAAAAAAGAGGCGCAATAAGAAAGTAAAAGCGCCTGAGCGCTCACTTGGGACTCTGTTACGGAAATACCTACCTGGTAACATTCACACAGACTTTCACTAACTCGAAATTCAAAATAATCGGCCGGATAAAAAAATGAGCAAGGTAGAAAATCGAATAATGATCAATTTCAATCAATGTTTTTTTTTAAATTAAAAAATGGCCAATTTCTTAACGAACAACCGAAACTAGGACCGAGCAGCGCTTCTCCCCGTCTCAACCCGCCCCGGCCCCGCACGATTCGCCCCCCGCATACCTCTTCCTTGGCTAGCAACCTCCTGAGAACACAATAACATTAAACGAAAAAATAGTGTGTTGAAATTTTTTAAAATTATTTCAAGAAATACGTGTTTTTCAGTAAGCCATACAAGTTTGTCGTTAAGAAACTCCATTACATTTGTAAGGTTTCTATCCAAACATTTTCTTTACTTTACAATTTATTAGTAGGTACCTACATTATGAACGCCCAAAGTTCAGGTAACAATTGAGCAAGAAAACACATTTTTGGATGTTTAGGTAAGTACCTATTCTGAATTCGTTTCTCCAAATTATGATTTTTTGTTATGATAGAACTAGCACTAGATACCTATAAACGCTAGGCTTGCAACGCTAGAATAACATGTTACATGTTGTAACATGCGTTATCCTTTTCTATTGACATCGAACTTCATAAAAAGATACCTAACAAAGCGCCATATATCTTTTCTTTTATCTGATATCAGTCCGATATTCGACCCATTAGGGTAAGTAGGTCCAGCGTCGTCGAAACTAAAATCAGTAGGCAGAAGTTGTGGGTAAACAGATGTTCTTGCAGTGGCGGATTTGCCCTAAGGCCCAGTAGGCCCGGGCCTAGGGCGGCCAGATTTGGGGGCGGCAAATCGTGACAAAAAAATCACTAATGAATGATGTTAGCAAAAAATAAATCAAATGAAAAGTACCTAAATATGTAAAAGGGTGCGCATATTTGGGCGGGCCACACTGCACCGCAACGTAAAGCAATAATTTTCCTAAATCACTTTTTATTATGATAGATAAACTATGAATAGGAGTGATAATTTCGTACCTAGAAATAAATAATTTCGTACTTGTAATATAAGAAGAATATTGTTCGACTACAGTGTGTCTTCTCTCACCCCGGCGAAGCCGGCGTGGGGGGAGTCAGTTTCGGGCTTTAGCCGTTTACTGCGGAGCGCAACCGCACTCGCCTAATGACGAGGGGTCAATGGGTTGGTCCATTCTGGACCTACGGGTAGCCGTTCTCCTGTGGAGTCTGGCTGCCTGCGGCTATGTGGTTCTTGGTTTTCTGTGCGTGCCCTCTCGGTTCGCTTCCGCTGACCTCGGTTAGCCGGGGCTTGGCTGGTTGAGGTCTCTGTGCGGGCGGACTTGGCTTTAGCTACCTGCGCTTGGCTGGTTGAGGTCTCTGTGCGGGCGGACTTGGCTTTAGCTACCTGCGCTTGTGTAAGGCCTAAGCGAAGCTGGAGTAGCACCAGCTTCGTTATCCCGCTAAATATGAGCGGGGTCGGGTTCGTTCCCGCTTTTAAGGCCTTTAGGATGTCCTGTAGCACCTTCAGTGCTATCTCCAGGACATCCAGCGACGACTGGTCCAATGGTTGTGGTGGTGCCTCTTGTAAGTGTGGTGGCGCTTTGATTGGTTGCGTTGGTAGACTCTGGATGGCAAGGTGAGTCCCCCAGGTTTGTGAAGTCGTCGCCGGTTGGCTCGCTGCAGAAGTACCCCGCAGGGGGATGATGTTGGAGCCGGTTTTGAAACGGCCCTCATGACTGTTTTTTGGGGATGTTTACTGGATCACATTAACGCCACAAATAAAAACTTCAGTCAGAGTGTGGAAATTGACATTACCATTGTCATAGAACTCTATGAGACACTGATACATTTTATTGGCGAAACAAGAGATACCTTCGATGAATTTACGCACAACAATGACGGAGCAAAGGTTAAACGATCTTGCTTTGCTTAACATAGAAGCTGTTTTTTTTAAGAAAATTGGATTGCGAAGATTTAATCAATGATTTTGCTGCCCTTACTCGTAAGTAGGTACAGACGAGTTTTGTGCCTCATGTCACACTTAACATTTATTTATAAATAAAACCTAAAACTGTTTTATTTAATTGTGCAATTAAACCAACCCCGGAATATATAATGTATAATATTTATACTTAGTATATTAAAAATTAGTATATATTAGAGTTAATTAAATTTCTGACTTCAATTTAGATAAGAGTTGGCAATAAAGTAAATTCAGTACATATAGTCCATGTGGTGGGTGCTGAAAGAGGCGGCACATGGCCTGGGGCCTAGAGCGGCCAAGACCGCAAATCCGCCACTGTGTTCTTGGGATGAGGAGGTATCGTCAGAAATTCAGCCAGCTTGAATTTCCTTTGCGAACACTCTACCCTGTCTAAATGAGTTACAGATACCTAGTTGGATTCTTATCGACTTATATGATCTGGTCGAAATTCACACATTCTCAGATGCATTGGAACACGTGTATGGAGCGTGTATCGATGTCCGATCTGTGAATAACTCAGGGATTGTTTGTTTTAAGCACATAATTACAAATAAAACGTCAAGTCCGAGTTAGACTCGCGCATCAAGGATTCCGTACAAATTTCTACTCTTCACCAAAGAATAAAATAATAAAAAAGAAAAAATTCACCCAAACGAATAATGCACAATAATTTTCTGATTTGATAACGATTTTGACGGAATTTACTTAGTCCCTCGAACTATTGTCGCCCTCGCTACGCTCGGGCGCCCGTCTTGGGACTAAATAAGTTACTTTCAACCCTAGGGTAACAACGTACTATTTTCTATGAATAAACCCCAAATTGACGGTTTTCAGATTTTATTTATTTACTTGTTCTATAAGACATTGCTTCTTGCATCTGCAATCTGCTTTTCGTTACGGGCTTGTAATGTGGGGCAACAGCACTGATAAGAACAGAGTTTTTATGGCACAAAAGAAATGCATAAGAGCGATTGGTGGAATCCCCCCTGATGAGTCATGCAAACCCTTGTTTAAGGAATTTGGTCTGTTACCTCTACCGTCGCTCTATATATGAAGTGTCAAATTTTGTTAGAAATCATATAAACTTATTTAAATAAGCATGTGACAGACACCCTAGAAAATGTACAGATCCAAATAGACATATTTTAAAAGATACCCCGCGTTCAGCCAAGTTTAAGAAAAGTTGCTTGACTCTATGTGTAAAAATATATTATTATAATAAGATACCAAATGACATTAAATTATTGAATAATTATTTATTATAAAACAAATTGTGTAGGTGGCTGAATGATCGGAATCTTTATGATATAGATGACTTTTTTAATGCTAGATCATAAATACCTTCTTAGTTATAATTATTATTATTGCATGCTAAAATATAGTGAGACATGAGTGCATTATTTATACTTACCACCTTTATACCATGTTTGACGCAATAAATATCTTTGAAACTTTGAATCTTTGCCAAATTTCATGGATCTAGGTCAACGGAAAGTACCCTACAGGTTTTTGGTCCATGGCGAGATGCGAATATTTTTTTTTCTGTGAATTAACTACAAATGAACGTGTTTCGGATTTTTTCCTTTACTTGTGCTACAAGACCTTGCTTCTCGACAAATTTCATGGTTCTAGGTCAACGGGAAGTACCCTATAGGTTTTGTGTGCATGTGATAACCATGTGCATGTTCTTAAATTTTTCAAATTTATCTCCATCCAAATTTCTGTTTCTTGTTTTATTTTTATGGTGTACAAAAAGAGTTTTGTATTGTATTGAATTGATTACCTTGGAAAATTAAAAAAAAAATGACGTAAACAGCTGTAACTTTTGATTGCCACTTGCTCCACTTGCCACTCCACGCGTTTCTGAGAAAAAAGGGTTGTTTATAGTATAAAATTTGACTTGTCTAAGTGCTTATTTTGTAAGCTTAAAGAAATAAACGTTATTGATATTTGATATTTGATTGCGTTGACTTAGAAGTTTGATTTCTAACGCGGCTCCAAGAGGTTACAAGCCTGCGTATTATGATGTAAAATATCAACTCGATAACTCCACGCGTTTCTGAGAAAAAAGGGTTGACAGACGGACAGACGGACAGACGGACAAACTTGGTTTTGAGTATCTTTGCTATTTCTTGAGACATAAAATATATTATTTTTTTTATTCGCGTTCACTTTGTCGTTTAAATGAACTAGAACTATGAAATGCAAAAACAACTATCAAAACAGTACCTCCATTACGGAGGTACTGTTTTGAATCCGCGACAATGGCGGTCGAAAGCGGACTGAGCTAGTTTGGGTAATCGCGGACTGAGCTAGTTTGGGTAATCGCGGACTGAGCTAGTTTGGGTAATCGTGGATTGAGCTAGTTTGGGTAATCGCGAGCAAATACACATTAAATGGCAAGCGCAGCTCATATTTGCTGCATGGTCGTTTAGATGACTTAGACTGCTGGCCCTGTACTTGTACACTCATGGTGGCGGCATCATAGGGACATCTCAGCACCTCGATATAACGATAGTCTACTTGGCAACGCTGTAAGGATTCCAGAACAGCCCACGTTTCGACAGAGTCAAAGGCCTTTTCATAGTCCACAAAGGCCAGACACAGGGCTGATATATATACCTACTCTTCATGGTGAAAAATGGAACGTAATTATTTCTCAAGAAATTGTACGATTTATGGATATGTATAAAATAGTTTTTTTATATCATCGTTCGTAGAAGAATTATACAAATTTGCTCATCAGACTCTGACTCTTTTACATGACTATCATGTATGATACTACTTCAATGAAAACTTAAAATGTCAAAAGTCGTGTAGTTATAATAGAATTAAAGAAGTTAACAACAGCACAGCATGCTATCCACAGACTTTATGCGGGGCGTGAATGCGTGATGCTGTCCCATTCTCTTAGTACAATCTTTTTATCCAATTTAGCTTATGAAAATAGCCCGGCAATAGAAGTTCCAAAACTTTTATTTAATGCCCAG
This sequence comes from Eupithecia vulgata, assembly GCA_946478455.1. NCBI lineage: Eukaryota > Metazoa > Arthropoda > Insecta > Lepidoptera > Geometridae > Eupithecia > Eupithecia vulgata. Next base: position 13,440,519 of record OX297859.1, on the reverse strand, counting down.
ATAGATGGAAATTGAGCAAATTTGGGTTACATTAAAAAAAAAGTCTCTGTAAGTATTCTTTATCGAAAAAACTTGAAAAAAAATAATCAAAAATTAATAGGACATAAGGTAGATCCCCTTCGGCTCAAAAGTTTAAAAAAAAAACAATTTTATATATTAGAAATAATTGTGCAAAGTACCATCTGTTTTCTTAGTTTTTTAAATTTTTCTTTTTAACTATATCAATCACAAGATTTTTTATTTTCATCACCATATTAAATAGAATCGCTTAATTAAAAGATAATCAGCAAAAACTTGATTTTTGAGCTTACGCCGCTCTGCTCTATCCCGCTCCTTTAAATGCGATATCCTATGCCTATCCTATTCACAAAATGGCGTCATATATACTTTATATAACTGCCTCTTAAAAAAGGGCAACTCTGGTGAGGCGGAGAAACGTCTTCCATACAGCATACACAGACTTTATATTGGCGGCTGCTGCGCCCTAAACAGCATAGGTACTGTGTCCTACACGTTTACGGCTTAAATCTACCTAGGTAGGTACTACTTTTGGAGCGTAAGTTAATAATGTAGATTTTTTGTGTAACCTCTACACTTAGATTGGATATAATGCACAAATTGTAAAATCCATCAGATTGAATTCTGTATTATACGTGTTACGTAGAAATATATAGTACCTATTGCTTTTCGATTTTCAGAAAAAAATAAACCCGATATCTTTTTTTCATGTTATTCGTGAACAATATTTTATTCAATTTTTCTTAGAAAAATAGCACGGCAAAAGAAGTTCTATTTGATTTGAAACAAGATCCGTCAAGTGCGAGTGTAACTCGCGCGCCGAGGGTTTCAAACATTTGCCAATTATTTGGACAATCAATTTTCCGTCTTTTTTCAAATGGCAATATTTTGAAAAGTATGAAACATACAGCAATTTCGAAAACTATTTTAAAATCAACAAAACAATGCCTTTCATTTGATACACCAATAGGTAGGAACCCCACCTTTTGAAAAAAAAAACTCCCTCTTTTTGACCATTCTCAGCATGTTTTTTTTTTCAAAAATGTTTATTTTTACAGTCTTTTCTATATTTTTCCTGTTAAATATAGATTGTTATCTACAAACGCCTAATACATTGTACGTTGATCGGTCTGCAATCTTCGGAGATACGGGGGGGGGGGGGGCAAGGTCAATTTTTCGACTTTTTTGTAATATTTCAAAAAGTATGAATCTTACAGAAATTTCAAACAGTGTTTTGAAATGGTCAAAACTATACCTTTCATTTGATACCCCATTTAGGTAGGTACCCCTCTTTTGAAAAAAAAATTCTCCCCTTTTTGACCATTTTTCAAAAACTATTATTATTACAGACTTCTCAATATTTTTCCTGTAAAATATAGATCCATATCTACAAACGCCTAATACATACATGGATCAGTCTGTAATCTTCGGACATAGGGGGGGGGGGAACGGTCAATTATTCGACTTTTTTTTAAATATTTCAAAAAGTATGAAACTTACAGAAATTTCAAAAAGTGTTTTGAAATGATCAAAACGATACCTTTTATTTGATACCCCACTTGGGTAGGTAACCCCCCTTTTGAAAAAAAAATTCCCTTCTTTTTGACCATTTTTCAAAAACTATTATTATTACAGATTTCTCTATATTTTTCCTGTAAAATATAGATCGATATCTACAAACGCCTAATACATTGTACATGGATCGGTCTGCAATCTTCGGAGATAGGGGGGGGGGGGGGAGGAATGGTCAATTTATCGACTTTTTTTGAAATATTTCAAAAAGTGTAAAACTTACAGAAATTTCAAAAATTGTTTTGAAATGGTCAAAACGATACCTTTCATTTGATACCCCACTTGGGTAGGTACCCCTCCTTTTGAAAAAAATATTCCCCTCCTTTTTGACCATTTTTCAAAAACTATCATTATTACAGACTTCTCTATATTTTTTCTGTAAAATATAGATTGATATCTACAAACGCCTAATACATTGTACATGGATTGGTCTGCAATCTTCGGAGATAGGGGGGGGAATGGTTAATTTTTCTACTTTTTTTGAAATATTTCAAAAAGTATGAAACTTACAGAAATTTCAAAAACTGTTTTGAAATGTACAAAACGATACCTTTCATTTGATACCCCATTTGCCTTGCTAGGTCTCTTTTGAAATTTCAACATCAAAATTTGTAAAAAAAAAATACTGAAAATATTCATTTTCATTTTTTATTTATTTATATTTTTTTTTTCTTGAAATCAGTAATGGCGCACGAAATGTATCGTTATTTTAAATTTCAAGTTAGTAGCTGCAGTAGTTACTGAGATTTTCAAGAAAGAGCGGGGACGGACAGAGCGAGACCATAAGGGTTTCAAAACCTGAAACCCTAAAAAGGGTTATCACTAGTAGATAAGCCGCCATACATCGCTAAATGCCAACTCTGCCAATAGATTCTTATGTGACTGAAGTTGTGGATTTCTGAAGGATATTTCCATTTTAAGAAATTCTAAGAGATCATTCGATTGCCGCCATAAAGCAGTTGGCTAAACAACAAAAATAAACAATTAGGGTCAATGCGCCAGTTTGCGTCCAATTAGTGGAGTTGTCAGATTCAAATATCGAAAAAAAAATATTTTAGTGAGCTCTTTGGAATAAAATTGATTTCACCACATGACTAAAATACTCTATTGTCACTAGAAAAAAAGACTTTCTTCTTAAATTTATCTGTTTATTTTAAAAAAATATTTTAAGCCGAAATACCTAATTTTACCAGTTCTCGTCCAAATTTTCCAGTTTTCGACCCCCTGTTACCCAGTTTTCGACCACCATATAATCTGATAGGAAAATCACTAGAAATTATTATGCTAAGAGGGTTTATTAAAACTCGTGTTTAGTAATTAGTCATCTTTTATACGAGGTTCTGTCTCACACATTATTGAATAAAGTTATAATTATAAAAAGTCAATCCTAATCAGCTACAAACACCAGACAGTAATTAATAACTTCTGTTTTACACAATGATTATTATTTACTTACGAATAACAAATTTTAACAGGTAAGTAGGTAGGTACTTTAAGTTCTTTGTTTTTATCATCATCATCAGCCTTTTTCAGTCCACTGCTGGACATAGGCCTCCCCTAATGAGCGCCATAGCGCCCTGTCTTCAGCTTGCCGCATCCAGCATCTGCCAGCAGTCTTTCGCAAATCGTCATCCCACCTGGTCGGAGGGCGTCCTACACTACGTTTTCCGAGTCGCGGTCTCCACTCAGGAACACGTTTACCCCAGCGGTTGTCGGTTCTTCTCGAGATATGGCCAGCCCACTGCCACTTCAGCTTGCTAATCCTTTGAGCTATGTCGATAACCTTGGTTCTCTGTCGGATGTATTCATTGCGAATCCTATCCTTCAGAAAAACACCGAGCATAGCTCTCTCCATAGCTCGCTGGGCAACTTTAAACTGGTGGACCAGCCCTACCGTGAGCGTCCACGTCTCAGCTCCGTAGGTCATGACGGGTAGGACGCACCGATTGAAAACATTCGTTTTCAATTTTGCGGTATGGATGACGAGAAGACTCGATGTAGTTTTCCAAACGCTGCCCAACCTAGCTGGATCCTCCTCTTGAATCCTCTCCCTCTCCTCCTCTCTCTCCTCAAAATTGTTTTTCCCCAACTGCAGAATCTGCCCAAGGTAAGTGTACTCGGAATCAATTTCGAGAAGGTGGCCACGTACGACGATCGTTCCCGGATCAATGTGGCCATTGATCATGATGACCTTGGTTTTATCCAAGTTCATGCCAAGACCGATGCGGCGTGAGGCTGAAGCTAGGCCGTCCAGCGTCCGGTTAAGCTCCTCCAGCGATTCCGCCATTAAGACTATGTCATCAGCGAATCGGAGGTGTGATATGTAATCGCCGTTTATGTTAATGCCCTTACCTTTCCAGTCCAGCGTCTTAAACACATCTTCCAACGCTCTTGTGAACAGTTTCTGGGATATAACATCCCCCTGTCTCACACCTCTGCGCATTTGGATGGGTTTGGACTGATGGCCCTGTACTTGGACAGTCATGGTCGCGGCATCATAAAGAAATCTCAGCACCTCGATATAACGATAGCCTACTTGGCATGGCAGCGCTGTAAGGATTCTAGAACAGCCCAGGTTTCGACAGAGTCAAAGGCCTTTTCATAGTCCACAAAGGCCAGACACAGGGGCTGATTATACTCTTCGGACTTCTGTACAATCTGCCTCACTGTGTGTATGTGGTCTATGGTGCCATGTCCTCCGGCTCTGTTCGGGTGGCTGGAACTCGTCGAGTCTCCTCGCGAGACGATTCGTGACCACTCGTGAGAAAAGCTTATAGACGTGGCTCAGGAGTGTGATGGGTCTGTAATTTTTAAGAAGGGTTTTATCTTCCTTCTTAAAAAAGAGCATCACCAGGCTCTCGCTCCACGCCTTTGGAGTTCTCCCACTGCAAAGAACGGTGTTGAACAGGTTCTAAAGCTCCTGCAAAACAGGGGCTCCTGCCTTCAGAAGCTCTGAAGTGTCTTCACCGGGGGCTTTTCCATTTTTAAGCTGCCTCAGAGCCATCACGATCTCGTCTTGACTGATGTCTGGCAGTTCGTCGGTGTAGTGGCGTGTCAGGGTGGCTCGTGAATCGTGGTCGTCCCGTTGGGCATGAGGGGCATGTGCAGCGTATAAACGGCCGTAGAAATCCTCTATCTCAGTAGAGATCTCCGGCTTCGACAATATTATCTGATCCAAAGCTAGGTTTAACTTTTCCAGTTGGTGTTTTCTTTTTTGCTCTTCTCCAATTGTCTTACCTGATTTTGACTGTCCTTTTCCTTCTTCTTCTGTATTCTTGCTAATTTTCTTTTTCTTGATATTTCTGCTCTATCATTCTTTGTTTTTTCCTTGTCTTCATAAAATTTATAGTAACAAAAAACCTTATAATTCTATTAGATTATTGTTTGGTTTACATAATCTATAAAGCTAAGGTCGAAATCAGGACTTCACTTAACCTTGTCCAATTTCCGACCACCAAGAAATTTCATAAACTCAGTATTTTATGGTTCGTTGCTCCAAGCCTGGACGGAATATGGTTTTTAGATAGCTTACGAGCATAACGCAATGATTTATTATACGCAATTCTATTAGAATATTGTTTGGTTTACATAATCTTTAAAGTTAAGGTCGAAATCAGGACTTCACTTAACCTTGTCCAATTCCCGTCCACAAGAAATTTCAACATTCAGTATTTTATGGTTCGTTGCTCTAAGCCTGGACGAAATATGGTTTTTAGATAGCTTACGAGCATAAGGTCCAAATTTAATTGAAAGTTTGAGTAAATTTTCATACAATAATGAATACAAGAGACCACCTTATTGACACGATATGTCAATTTCGCGTCCACCCAGTCGACAACTGGACTATCTCAAAATATCGTGGTACAGTTCACGTCCACGCAAAATTTCAAATTTATTGATTATAATTTAGACAGAATAACACAAATCCATATTTTTTAATCCAAGATTATGTCACATTAATAACCATCAACTCTAAAATGCATAAAAACAATGTAAAACTTACCGTTAAAAATGTGACATGCTGCTAATTTTTCCGTTGAATCCAGACACGTTTCGTCTTTTTTCTTTCGACCGCACATTGATTAATTTGTTTTATCTATTTTGCTGGGTGCTAGTGATGTGAAGTTTGCTTGTGTGCGTAGCTTACACATCCAGGTTATTGATATAACTGATTATCATTGTGTGCGAGTGTAAGTAAGGCTATTTTCGACGAAATGTTACCAGTAGTGCCGTGAAAGGACGAGATATGGGCCTGGACGCCTAACTGGTACACCTACCCTACCTACTAAAAAGGTATGCTCTGAACTCGATATCCTATCCTCTTTGCACCAATTAAAGCTAGGCTAAAACTTAAACGACTTTGAAAAAAGGAGGAAGTTCTATGTTCGGCTTTATGTATGTTTTTATCATTTGTATAATAATAATAAGAGCTTGAGCCTAGCTTCGAAGCCGGTGATCTACCGTTTTGATATATATTTTTTACTGTAGAATAGTTTTATAATATTAGATTTTCTATAGTAAAAAATTTATTTTTTAACGAGATTTAAAATAAATAAAGTGTCATAATAATAATAATGCTGGACAATTCACACAGCATTATCTAGCCCGAAGCTAAGCAGAGCGTGTCCGTGATGGTAGCGTACACATAACCGAATTCACGTTTGTTGTTATGCCTAATATATAGCGTGTATATAGAGTATAATTAGTGTAAAAGTAAAATAAATAGCGCCTCCTTGGTTTAAGAAATAATGACCATTGTTTGTGGGTACGCCAGCATAACGTTATGCTAGCGTACACACGACCGTTCTCAAAAACGGCTTATACTATAGCAACAAAATTTATACACAATTTAGAGTATAAATAGCGTTTCAGCTATGCAAAATTTCATAATGATTGCTCTCATAGGAACAGAGATATGGAACAAGACTATAAAATAACACCTGAGCTGGCGTTAGTGTTTGATTACGAATTTCCATAAAGTATGACTACTGGGAGAAGGAGGATTTCACACATTATTTATAAATATAACATTTACATTAAGAGAACCTCGTTTTCTATAGGAACTAGGTATTTCGGTTTTTAATGGGTACGCTAGCATAACGCCAGCTCAGGTGTTATTTTATAGTCTTGTTCCATATCTCTGTTCCTATGAGAGCAATCATTATGAAATTTTGCATAGCTGAAACGCTATTTATACTCTAAATTGTGTATAAATTTTGTTGCTATAGTATAAGCCGTTTTTGAGAACGGTCGTGTGTACGCTAGCATAACGTTATGCTGGCGTACCCACAAACAATGGTCATTATTTCTTAAACCAAGGAGGCGCTATTTATTTTACTTTTACACTAATTATACTCTATATACACGCTATATATTAGGCATAACAACAAACGTGAATTCGGTTATGTGTACGCTACCATCACGGACACAGCAGAGCTTGTGTTATGGGTACTAGATAACTGATATACATAATACAGTACAATACATAAATAGATATTTTTATTATACATAGAAAACGACCAGAACAAATGTCTGCAGATCGTACACATTTGTTCCGAGGCGGGAATCGAACCCGCAACCTCCTGCGTCGCACGCAGGCAGACCTTCGCCACCGCACCACGGAGGTCGTCGATTTCTCCATCAGACAGATTATGTAAATTCTTTCGATAAAAGTGGTCCCATGAAAAATCCACAGGGATTAGTCATCAAGCCTTATACTTCAAAACAATGAAAATTTTACTTTACACTAATTTATATTATACTTCACGAACTAGTCAAACTCGTACAGTTTTTTTCTAAACACTACTTACATTATTTATGAGACCCTTTAACATTAACTACGTACGTACCTCTATTTAACTCCTTTAATTAATAAGGGGCCTAATTAATATTTTGGACTAAACTGTACACATTATAGTGTGTACTGTACAGTTTTTACTATCCAATACATAATAATATTATATTGTGTACATGCACCCTCAATTCATTCTCTCAGCAGTCAGATCGTTAGATCAGGTCTGCCGTTTCAAAAACAAGTTAAACCAACAACAACCAACAACTTTTTTCGGTTGAGTTGACTTAAATCGCACACCTGAGGTCATACAAACTCGTGCGATCTCGTCAGCGCGATCTAGCCTTGGTTCACTTTTACTAGCGACATCTAGTTATAACTTAATCCAACTTGTGTATCACAGATGGTGCTATAGTTACTATAATAAGTAACGCGCTTGCACTCGTTTCGACCGGCGCGGGGCGGCGGCGCGGCGTGTCCGTGATGGTAGCGTACACATAACCGAATTCACGTTTGTTGTTATGCCTAATAAATAGCGTATAAATAGAGTATAATCAGTGTAATGTAGGTATTGGCGACAATGAAAGATGCGTGTGAATAATCCATGGAAGTGAAAGAGATAGAGATAATGCGTCGTCATGTTCCTAGAACTTTACATCAACTTTTTATAGTGTTTAATTACGAATTTCCATAAAGTATGACTACTGGGAGAGGAAGTAGTATTTCACGCACTATTTATACATACCTATAGCATTTACATAAAGAAAACCGTAGTGTAGGACGCCCTCCGACCAGGTGGGATGACGATTTGCGAAAGACTGCTGGCAGATGCTGGATGCGGCACGCTGAAGACAGGGCGCTATGGCGCTCATTAGGGAAGGCCTATGTCCAACAGTGGACTAATGTAGGCTGATATTGATGATGATCTATTAGCTATTCTGTAAAAGCACCTCAATAAACCCGAATAGAAAATATACTGAGTTTTTTCAATACATCAGCTATATTGTACCTAGGCTTTTGTTCCGTGCCTATGTGCCGCGTAGAGATAATGCTGGACAATTCACACAGCATTATCTAGCCCCAAGCTAAGCAGAGCTTGTGTTATGATGGGTACCTACTAGATAACTGATATACATAATACAATACGTTACATAGATAGATATTTTTTATTATACATAGAAAACGACCAGAACAAATACCTGCAGATCGTACAAATATTTGTTCCAAGGCGGGAATCGAACGAGCAACCTCCTGCGTCGAAGGCGGACCTTCACCCACCGCGCCACAGTTGTCGACAAACGTTATAGATCCCAAAGACATTTTAACATGTATTGTTGTAAAGTCGTTTGTTTGGTATATAGGTAGTAATAGAATTTTATCAGTCATACAAAGTTTTTATTTACCTAATTTCCCTATGCCGCTGCCGACAGTACACATCAAAAAAGCGCAGTCGCCGTAAAGGGAATCGACATTACGGGAGTCGACGTTGCGGGAATCGACGTAAGGGGAATCGACGTAGGGGGAATCGGCGTAACGGGAACCATTCATAATGACGCCGCTCGAGAAGAAGGTTTGTATAAACTGTTAATCTCATTTTGTAGATGTTTTTTCATTGCCACTCTTACTACTTTGGTTGCTTGAGGCTTGTCAGGGACTGTTTCCTGTAGGTATGTATACATTCGGTCGGACCGTAGCGACAAAGGTACCTACTTGCTTATGTGCGGTGTCCGTGATGGTAGCGTACACATAACCGAATTCACGTTTGTTGTTATGCCTAATAAATAACGTATAAATAGAGTATAATCAGTGCAAAAGTAAAATAAATAGCGCCTCCTTGGTTTAAGAAATAATGACCATTGTTTGTGGGTACGCCAGCATAACGTTAAAAAATTCCTAACAGATTTATCCTAATCAGATGCTGGATGCGGCAAGCTGAAGACAATGCGCTATGGCGCTCATTAGGGGAGGCCTATGTCCAGCAGTGGACTAATAAAGGCGATGACGATGATGAATTGCGGTCCCAATACCAAACACCCTATAGATATACTATACTATTTGTTCGTCGCAACGGTAGGGTAAAGTAAATACACACCTTTTTCTGAATTAATGGTTTTGTTATATAACAAAGATACATATAAAACTGCATAAATAGATGTATGTATTATAATCGTATTTACAAAACTAAATCCAGTCTTTGATACATTAACATGAAATATAATAAATACATTGCTTACATTTATAATAATTAGTAATTATGCGCTAAGTCTAATTTTAACCGGCCAATAACGTTAATAAATGAAATAACTTTCTGAGTTAGATTTCATTACATACTTATTGGTTGTGATTATATTTAAATGAAAACAACAATCAAATAACAAATTTAAATTAAAACTAGTATTTACAATAGAAACAATTAAGCTATCTGCAAACTGTTGCAAACAATCTACAGGTAGCTCAACTGATCCATATCAATACCAGTTGGAAGCGTGCCCAAGACACTGGCTGCATTGCCCCGCTGTATAGTATAGCAATGCTGATGCGCTGTGCCAGATACTCACCAGCTCTCGGGTCACGCGTCGCTTCGACCAGACGCTCAGATAATTTTTTGAAAACCCAACAAAAACTTCAACTAAATACAAATTGATTGGCTAAATTTTGTGAACCAGAATTATTTATAATATTCTATATAATTATGATTTATGAAACTAAGTATGTTTGCTTTGGCATTACTAAGGAGTAAGTAAATTACAATTTAACAAATAAGAAATTAGACACTATTATCTATAAATGTAATATTAATATCAGTTTTTGATACATTTTTCTTAACTACATTTCAAATGCGTGAGTAATGATCACAGAAATTGTGAAAAAAAAAAATTATATCTCTGACATTATGGCGCATACCCCACCCAAACTAGCGCCGCGCCACCTACTTTATGTTATTATTCCGTTTAATAAAGGAATTTTCAAAAATCCATCTTCCAGTTTGTGATACCTATCATAAGCTTTTTTTAATGCCTCTGTATTAGTTTTATTCTATTTAGAGTTAGGCAGAGATGCGAAGTTGCCCTTGGTGGCCACCAAAATCTATTTTCGTATCTCTGCCTAAACTAAATAAAATAAAAATAAAAAAGGCGTTAAAATAAAAGCTTATAGGTATCACAAACTGAGCGATGTATTTTTGTAATTTCCTTTGTTAAGTAAGCACCGCTTGTGTTATGAGTACAGTAAGTAGTGAGTACAGAGTTATTTATTTATTTATATTTATAACTTTTATATACCTACTTTATAAATCACATAGAAGTTTATTAACAAACAATATTTACTGTAGGTAATTAATAGTAACCAATTGAAACTAGTATAAACTAACTGCAAACAATTTAGAGGTATTTAAACAAAAAAAATAATAGTTAAACAAAAGTTATGAATATCAATCAGAAGCGTCTCCAAAAAGGTTGCGGTTGCCCCGCTGTATTATTCATGTTTGAAAACATAGATATTTATTCTTATACAATAGAACAAATGAAAACAAACGAAGCACAGAATTTGTCTAAAGTTGATAGGTTTTTAAATAAAAGGTCTATAGACTAGCTTATACCATGAAATCATTTTCTTTTTGGTGGTTCGACGTTCGACTGACAATCAAATAAATGCCATTAGATTTTTTATGACACTCGGTTTTGTTTACGAAGAAGTTGTAAATGAGTTTGTTGTTGTTGCTCTATATTTGTTTTTAATTACAGACTATACGCGTTTGATAACTTTATTGTATATAAAATAGTATTATTTTTGTGGTTATTTACTTGCTTCAGCTAGCGGCATAACATGCGTTTTTTTCGTGATAAAAAGTAAGACAGATTGAGTGACTGTGATAAGCTGTCATTTTATTTAAAAAAAAAACATACTTTCTCATGTTAAAGTCATCTAGAATAATCTTAGTTACCTACATTATGTCGGCTCACAAAAAATCGAAGTCCCCAAATTATTCGAGTCGACAGATTCTGTTAGAAAACCTTAATAATACAAACAAATCTCCTTGGATTTGTTTCAACTTCCTTCAGAAGAATAATTTACAAGGTTGTCAAAAACTTGTCAAAAAAAAACAGACACACCAGTATCATTATATAAATATGTTAAATATTAAACAGTCAATCTATCAGGTTATGTGTCAAACCCAGTTTTTATGAAAAATACCTTATTTTTTGGTTTTATGGTTTTAGAAATTTATTTCTCAAAAGAATATACATTCGCTTATAGAGAAATACAGTTTTATCGTAATTATACATGCAGAGCGGACTTATGTAACTAACATAACAGTTGGTGACGGTTTCTAAAACCATATTTTTTGGTGTTTAAATGACATTTAAGTGTCACATTGGAAAAATGTTCTCCATCATCTTCTGGTGGATACCCCACAGTAACATCAATAGTTGGGAGTACTACTTCACACAGTTTCATTGAAAAACTGAAAGGTGTTAGTAACTATCAAAAATGGAAGTTCCAAATTAAACTTTTATTAATTAAACAGAACCTTTGGGAAGCCACAGAAGCATCTCTATCGGTGAAAAGAAACTGTGTATAAGAAATATATTACTTCATTCTGTTATTCAGGCTTTATTCGCTCAACTGTCAACAAGTCAACAATTAAGGAACTTCATGGTCATGCATTCACCAAACGGAAAAAAAAATCGTGGAGGTATAGACAAATAGATAAAAAAATCGTACCTTCTGTAGGTACTCATCGTATGAGTATTACATTACATTTACGTACCATCACTACAAGCTGGTTCTTACTTTAACCTTACCTTTTCTTTCTAATCGAATATATCATACAAATAAGGTAGAACCACACTTTTAAAGTGTGGCGTGTCAAACATTTAGTGTGGTTAGAAAAAGATTATCATGGTGACACAGCACAAGCTTAATTTAAACGTGTTTCTAACCAAACACTAAATATATGTAACCGATCTGAAGCGCCACGACATATTACAATAGTTAGTAGGCCAAGCACATCAATAGGCATGATGACTGATTCTGAGAAACTACTCCGAAATGTGTTTAGATATCTACTGAAAAAACAAAATAAACCATATTTCTGCAAATAATAATAATAATAATGCTGGACAATTCACACAGCATTATCTAGCCCCAAGGTAAGCAGAGCTTGTGTTATGGGTACTAGACTAGATAACTGATATACGTAATATTATACATTACATAGATAGATATTTTTTATTATACATAGAAAACACCCAGACCAACGGAACAAATTTCTGCAGATCGTACACAAATTTGTTCCGAAGCGGGGATCGAACGCGCAACCTCTTGCGTCGCAGGCAGACTCTCGCCCGCTGCGCCACTGAGGTCGTCCTAAAAAAAAATAGTTCTGATGGAAAGTTAAGCATGCAAATTAAATTTCGCTCAAAAACTCTCTATGACTTCACCGATGCGCGAACATATGATGATGCAGAATGACAATATAATTAATTCGAGCGAATTTCTTTAGCAACGAAAATTATAAGCATTTAACAGAAACAAATTAGAACTTTCATTAAGGTACAATATTGTCAAGAAACAAAGAAAGCTATTGATTAGCAAGTCAGACCGTACCAGTTTGTTCCTGTGGTTATTCTGTGCCACATTACATAAATAGTAACGGCATGACGTCACAAATTTGTATTCTCTGATTGATGTTCAACGTGACATGACATTACGGATAGCTGTATTTGTCGTTTTGTTTTATCAAAATAATAGTTAATCTCATTCGAAATAAAAACTATACATAATACGTGTTTTTTATTATATGGTATAATTCGGTAAATACATAATTTTGGTGATTTTTAGTTGCTATCATCATCCCTATTGTTGTCTAGTACATAATGGAGAAATAACATCGTCATCGAATTCGTAAAATGAAATTCATTCCAATGTATGACCATCCCCCCTAGCATGGCGATTGTTGTCTATGGTAGAATAGACAATAATGACATCGCATCGACATACATTGCGTACATTATTGAAGTTAAAGGAATGCATTTCAAACAATTTACGCATTCTATGACGAAGTGACGTAATTTTTTTTCTATTCTACCCTACACAACCAATCCCCGTGCTAGGAGGCCATGTCTCATTCTACCCTAGACAAGTGCTTGGCCAACAGATTCTACTTTTACTTCTACATTTTAACACAAATCAAACGAGTCCATGTCTTTTGATTGCATAACAAAATAACATACCTGTTCATCATTCACACAGTTCAATTTTTGTTCACCAGCACAGTTTTTTCTTCATCGCAATTGAAACCCTGGTTTAGTAGGAGGCTGATAAGCTTCAGCTTGCTAGCTTTAAGCTAGGTGGCGAGGGCTATAAGCCTTCGCCTCCGGATCTTACGGCCGCAACGCCGCCAGAAGGCAGTGATGCAGTATAACACTGCTATGAGGAGTATTAGGATGGACGCTCGGTGGATGAGCGACGGAGAGGCTTCATCGTCGATGGTGCCGCGAGAGGGCGCTGCGCCGGCGCCCCGCCACGCTCTAGCGGCTGGCTCCGTGCCTTCTAATTCTGGTGCACCTGAGGAAATAGATACAGTCAATATTCCTAACCAATAATATGCATGCGAAGGTACACTAATGGGCAGTTATGAATTTTGGAAAATTGTACCCAGTGGAAAAAAGCCGCGGCAGCTAGTGTTGCTCTGAAGTGGTGTTCGATTCCCGCCTTGGGACAAATATTTGTACGATCTGAAAGTATTTGTTCCGGGTTTTCTGGTCGTTTTCTATGTACAATAAAAAATATCTATATAAGTAATGTATTGTATTATGTATTTGTATAATTTATATCAGTTATCTAGTACCCATAACACAAGCTCTGCTTAGCTTGGGGATAGATAATGCTGTGTGAATTGTCCAGCCTTATTTATTGAAGTGGTGTTGCCAAATTATATTATTTTTAGACTCAAGCGTCCTACGCTAGATCAATGGCCACACCCTTTGCTTTAAAGGGCACATTTCTTATCATAAAAGTGGAGATGTACCCATCTCCGCCTGGGCCTGGCTCCACGTGACTTGAGTCAACAAACAACTAGTCAGGAATAAGTCCAATTTGTCCTGCCATCTCCGTCAGATCAGCCTCGTGTGGGTCATTTCATTTCATTTATTTATAACTCAAACGGTTTTCATTGTGTCGGATTTTAACATGGTGTTGCCGTCTTGCCGGGTCACGGCGATGCACGGTACCCAAAGTTTAGTACTTCAAACTAACTTTAGTGCTACTTATAGAGGACCTCATCATTATCATTGTGATTGGTATGTCAAGTTACCTATAGTGCGGGGGTCGGTGGGCTGGTGCCGCGGTGCAAGCGTGCGTGCGGCGGGCGCGGCGTGCACTGCACGTGGTCGGAGCGCGGTGCGCTTGGGGCAGGGCGGCGCCGCGCGCGCTCCGCTCCCGTCTGCTGCTAGCACGCGAGAGTACACGTGTAGACGACCGCCGGCTGAGCGTACTGGCAGCTCTGGAAACCAACACAATATCATGATTATTTATGACCCTTTCATGTTACTGCTCCACCTCCGACTTAACGCGTTAGTTAACACGATCACTGCTAGCGTCGGCGAAAAAATTGAAGTGGACAAAATCAATAACACCTTTATTTCTTATTTGATAATAATAACTATTTTTAATCCTGTTTATAGTATTAAATTTGACTTGTCTAAGTGCTTATTTTGTAAGCTTTAAGAAATAAACGTTATCAATTCGAGCCGTTCAGCAAGTTATATGAAACTCCCTACTGCAACGCACACTAATTGGAATCGTAACGTAATCGCCTCGCCTCGGGACGAGCTCACAAACCGCGGTGCGGTGAATGGCCGACTTACCGTTCCCGCGCTTACGGCTCTCCGTACCCAAGCTTACGGCTCTCCGTACCCTAGCTTACGTCTCTCCGTACCCTAGCTTACGGCTCTCCGTACCCAAGCTTACGGCTCTCCGTACCCTAGCTTACGGCTCTCCGTACCCAAGCTTACGGCTCTCCGTACCCTAGCTTACGTCTCTTCGTCCACGCCCCTTCCGAGGTCTGCGTTGCCGAACGTGAACTAACCGTCAAACAGCGGTTGGCGAACCGTAAGTGCGGCGTCGCCTAGCCGTACCCGAGTCGACGTATCGGAGCTTCTGATCCACTTTGGGTAACCTAACGTAAGCACGTTAGGTTACCGACTGTTTGAGGGCGACGCGAAAGGCGATACGGTTTCGATCTCTTCGATCCCTGTTGATACGTGTGCTACGACCTTTAAACAGTCAGCAACAGCCAGTGGTGCCTCTCTGATAATTAATATAATACCTACTCGACTCTTTAGTTTCATAACACTAAAGAATCTCACCAGAAGGTATGATATGCACGTCTCGATGCTTGCGCGGCGTCGCGGCGTCGCGTAGAGAAGACGGCAGGTGACCCACGAGCGCATACTGTAGGGCAGCTAGTAACAGCCAGTGGCAGTTCCTAGCTGTACCGCCTTCGAGACACGACGAGTCTCCATAGACGACGAGGCGGCCCGCCTGTGAAGCATAAACAAAATTTATAATGACTGATTATATAATAATATATGGATAACTCCTTGATCACAGAACATAGACAGCCTGTCAGCTACTCTAGAAAAGCTAAAGCGGAGACAATAAATCCGTCACTCATGATTACTTTTGAAAAAATCTAATCCAACTAATTTATTAATTTGTGATGTTTCTTATACATACACCTACACATAGTGGTTGTCCACGTTGTAAATATCTTGATTTTAGAGATTATAACGCTCTTCAAAAGTAAACGCATACCAGATTCCTTTAATGTTTAGTTTCTTTGACTCTGACCTGCTACAGACCCTCAAATCTTACCAGTTAGTTCAGAATAATATTTATCCCGCTTCCGAGGCGTGTAAAAATACTGTCTTCCGTGACATCAACAAACAGCTTGTTCTGAGGTGTTATGACAGCAGAGCCTTTCAATGCCACGCTGGACAGAGGTTTTAGTCTGGTTTTCAATGAATTCTGATTAATCTTTAATAAGCTTTTTTTGGGTCACTATAATGCACGACAATTTATTGTACGGCTGAATATTGTACACCTTGATAAACCGTGTCAAAACCTATTAAATTTGGAAGCCATGACACGGATTATCAGGGTGTACATTATTCGGCCGCACAATAAATTGTCGTGCATGGGTCACTATAGACCCCTTTTTTCACACGCTGCGTGTCTTTCACTCTCGGTTGCCGTTGTATTGTGTTGTATTAGGGGTATATAACCCCTAACCGAGCGCACTCGGGCGACGGCTTCCGATCTAAGTAGACTCTGACCGCGTTCTACTTTGCCGCGTTGACACGATCAGTGGATTTCATCAGTGGATCGGATAGGTTGCCACAATCCGAGTTGCGTCTGAGTAGGTATCCGAGTGCACTCAGTTCGAGCCTTGTCTGAGCAGACTCTGATCGTCAACGAGGCTTACGAGTTGCGTTCGAGTAGGTATCGGAGTCCACTTGGTCCGAGTAGACTCTAATGGTGTCAACAGGGATTTATGGACGAATAGCGCGCTTGTGTGACCGACGTCGTCGAAAGTATTCATGTATTGGTTTATTATACAGTTTAGTTATTTAAGTAACTGTCACAATATAATACGAACATACCTTCGGTACTTTATCTATGGTATCGTTGGTGTAGTCTCTGTTATCTCCGTTGTCGGTCTGCAACAGCCCTAGAATAGGAACATCGACGGTTTGCGCCGCAGCTCCGCCGCTGCCGTGTTTCTCTCCTGACATTATCTGGTAAAAGACAAATTTTAATCTGGAATGTTTTCTACGCAGTTACAGATACGCTGTATCTTAAACTTTTACAAGATATGCCTTAAAAGAGATGTGTAGACGATCAAAAAAGCATCTGTGAAGGAGTGCTGGCAGATGAATGCGGAAAGCTAAAAAAAGAGCGATGTGGCGCTTACTTTCGCATGCATATGTCCAGCTGTGGACAAGCATACGCTGATGATGATTACATCGCTTTAAAGGATGATGCCTGTTTATGAGAGAGGTTACATGGTAACGCTTAAAAAAATACTTTTACTTTTTTTAAGATGTATCTAAACGTACTGTAAGTAAGGTGTGATTTAGCAAAGATTCAAAGCAAATGGCTTACAATGTGCGCGAAACTTCGTATCTGCTATATAAATTACTTGTAGAACCTAGAAAATAGTATTATTATCTAATAATAATAATAAGAAAATAGTAAGACAGCTTTTTTCTACGAACGACCACATTAAGGACCAGACTCCACCAAAGCGGAACTGAGCAAAGAAAAGATGTGGATAAAACCTATAGAACGTCGTTACTCACATATCTAGTCTCCGCTCAGCAACAATGGAGATTATCGAGCGGATATGAATCATATTTTCATACGAAGAAAACAAAGAATAATAATAATAATATAAATAATAAAATAAAATAAATAAATAATAGTTAAAAAAGAAAGAAAGATCGAAGCGGAGATGTAAGCTGTGCTATGCGAGCTGACGACGTCACGCAGCGGAGACGAGGAGATATGAACAGAGAAGTGAGCTGTACCTCGCTAGTACATTCATCTCAACAAACATCTGACGCTTGCCGCATCCAGTTCAGCCGCGCTAACCAGCACACACCTCCGCTCCAGTCCATCTCTTCACAACTTCTCTGAAGAACGTCTCTTCTCGTCTCCGCTACGGACATCTGCGCAGATCTCCGCTTTGGAGGAGCCTGGGCTTATACTAGCCCTCATGCGGTCAGCCTCGCAATGTCACAGTGAAAGACGATCTCTGCGGCGCGGTGGGCGGAGGTTGCGGTTTCGATTCCCGCCTCGGGACAAATGTGTGTACGATCTGCAGACATTTGTTCAGGGTGTTCTGGTCGTTTTCTATATATAATAAAAAATATCTATCTGTGTATTGTATTGTATTATGTATATCAGTTATCTAGTACCCATAACACAAGCTCTGCTTAGCTTGGGGCTAGGTAATGCTGTGTGAATTGTCCAGCGTAAAAGATATATATATATATACCTGATAGCCCTGATCGCTGAGTGGTGCTGTGATCAATATCCCGTGCTCAGGGAAGCTGTGGATGTGTGTCCCGCTGGCGTAGTACATCGGGTGCCCGCCCAGTTTGAACGTGCCTTCGAAAACGCGGTCGCCTAGCGCCACCTGCGGGGAAATATTGTACTAATGTAGTTACTTCTAAGGAAATTTACCGTTGCTCGGTAATTTTCCTTAGAAGTAACTACAGGCAAATACTGTGCTGTATTTTAACCGAATTCTAGCCAAACATATTTACTCTGTCATTTATGGACCGATTTTGAAAATATTTTCGCCTTGGCTTCACACGGGTATATTATATCACCAATCACCAATTCATCAGAGATAATGTAGGATTCTAATGGTGAAATAATTTTTCAAATTGGTCCAGTAGTTACGGAGCATATTCCAATAAAATAAAAAAAACTTTTTTTTTCTCTTTAAAATATTAGAATAGATGATTCCGAGGTGGTCCCATTAAATTGAGGGCTTAATAACTTAATGCCTACTAATGCTTAAGCCGTGTGGTGCTTAGAATTTGCACCACCCCAACTCTTCCCGTGCGTGTCGTAAGAGGCGACTAAGGGACATACACCGGGGGGCGGGCAGCAGCGCCTCTTGCAGAATAGATCTACCACCGAACTGCGATCCCCAACCCGCATGCCCAGCTTGGGGATTATGGGCATTACCCCCATGAGATAAAAAAATAAGGAGGAGACCTGCGTCCAGCAGTGGACTATTATAGGCTGTTAAAGATGTTGAGGTAATAACTTAATAAAGTGTAAAATTAAGAGATTCGAAGTCGGTTTGATTTTTTTAAAATCAATGTGATTATGGATTATGAGAGTGAGGGTCTAGTTAGTGTATCTGTGTTTGCGCCAGACACATGTGCACTATAATAATATGCACAGCGCCATAGCTAGTCACTGGTGAGACCAAAAATTCAGCTAGGACGTCTTTTTAAATGAATTTTTAACAAAAGTCATTTCTAAAGGTTTAAGGTCCTTGTATAATGACGACTTCTGTGGCGCAGTGGGCGAAGGTCTGCCTGCGACGCAGGAGGTTGCAGTTTCGATTCCCGCCTCGGAACAAACATTTGTAAGATCTGCAGACATTTGTTCAGGGTGTTCTCGTTTTCTATGTATAATAAAAATATTTATCTATGTATTGTGTTATTATTATGTATAACGGTTATCTAGTACCCATAACATCAGCACTGCTTAGCTTGGGGCTAGATAATGCTGTGTGAATTGTCCAGCATTCTCATCACTTGAAATATGAATGCATCCTGCATTTCTATTTATGCGTAGCACAGAAGAAGGAATCGACCAATCACATTGATTTTATTACACATCTCGTCATCACACTTGTTTTTGATTGGTCGTTTTCTATTTCTCTACTTAGCTCTGCTATACGCTTTGACTGTAGTTGGTAGTCGAACAGTAAAATAAAAGAACAATTTCATAAACCAGCACAAACCTGATACATGCTTAGTAGATCATTCAGCGCTGGCACATTTGCTCCACCGGTTTCAGGTATCCACCTAAAATTAAAGTTTTTATTATTTACTCGTTTGGAGACCGATCAGGGCTGGTTTTTTTTTAGTAAGGTAGACTCGCATAAACCCTGATCCTTTGATCTACCATAGTCGTATAATCGACCCCTGATACGAATCTAGGCTAGACGAAAAAAAGACAGTCGTGTACAATTTCCTATTCTTAGCGACTTAGGCCGTCCGCACATGGAGCTACTCAAAAATGACGGAACTTTACAAACTAGTTAGAAACTGTACCTCGCACACGACGCTACTCAAGTTACAAGGCTTCAGTCACTTCTGTTATTTCTGCTCACATTTTTCACAACAAAAAAACAGAAAAGTCTGTAACTAGTAGCGCGGCGACCGGCACGACGCGTCACGCGTGATCAGTTGCTAACGCGTTACTAACCGGTTTTTGACCAGTAGCGTCGTGTGCGAACCTGTGCGAGAATGTATGGGCGGTGACGCTCAAGTAACTCCTTAGTAATTTGAGTTTGTAACTAGTTATTTTTGAGTAGCTCCATGTGCGGAGGGCCTTATTGAATTCAACATAAACTCGTGTCCGTGATGGTAGCGTACCCATAACCGAATTCACGTTTGTTGTTATGCCTAATATATAGAGTGTATATAGAGTATAACTAGTGCAAAAGTAAAATAAATAGCGCCTCCTTGGTTTAAGAAATAATGACCATTGTTTGTGGGTACGCCAGCATAACGTTATGCTAGCGTACACACGACCGTTCTCAAAAACGGCTTATACTATAGCAACAAAATTTATACACAATTTAGAGTATAAATAGCGTTTCAGCTATGCAAAATTTCATAATGATTGCTCTCATAGGAACAGAGATATGGAACAAGACTATAAAATAACACCTGAGCTGGCGTTATGCTAGCGTAGGTACCCATTAAAAACCGAAATACCTAGTTCCTATAGAAAACGAGGTTCTCTTAATGTAAATGTTATTATTTATAAATAATGTGTGAAATCCTCTTTCTCCCAGTAGTCATACTTTATGCAAATTCTTAATCAAACACTATAAAAAGTTGATGTAACAGGAAGAGCGAAAACTGTAGGTAAATAACTCTAAAATGAGCGCGAGTGACGGAGCACTGCTGCCCCGACCATGACGACGCATTATCTCTATCTCTTTCACTTCCATGGATAATTCACATGCATCTTTCTCTATCTTTCATTGTGACCAATACCTACATTGCTTACTGCTCAGAGTCCAAACAAGATCTAGGAATAACGATATGCAATTCCATTCGTACAACTAATCAAAGAATCTCATCCGAAAATATAGGTATGTAGGTAAGTAGATGTAGTTAAAAATAAAAATCGAAGATTATGGGATATTGCTCTCCGTTGCAATGTAGTTCCGCCGTGATCTGCTAGATGGCGCTAAACGTGACAAGAAACGTGAAAGATAGAGAAAGATGCATGTGAATTATCCATGGAAGTGAAAGAGATAGAGATAATACGTCGTCATGGTCGGGGCAGCAGTGCTCCGTCACTCGCGCTCATTTTAGAGTTATTTACCTACAGTTTTCGCTCTTCCTGTTACATCAACTTTTTATAGTGTTTGATTAAGAATTTGCATAAAGTATGACTACTGGGAGAAAGAGGATTTCACACATTATTTATAAATAATAACATTTACATTAAGAGAACCTCGTTTTCTATAGGAACTAGGTATTTCGGTTTTTAATGGGTACGCTAGCATAACGCCAGCTCAGGTGTTATTTTATAGTCTTGTTCCATATCTCTGTTCCTATGAGAGCAATCATTATGAAATTTTGCATAGCTGAAACGCTATTTATACTCTAAATTGTGTATAAATTTTGTTGCTATAGTATAAGCCGTTTTTGAGAACGGTCGTGTGTACGCTAGCATAACGTTATGCTGGCGTACCCACAAACAATGGTCATTATTTCTTAAACCAAGGAGGCGCTATTTATTTTACTTTTGCACTAGTTATACTCTATATACACTCTATATATTAGGCATAACAACAAACGTGAATTCGGTTATGTGTACGCTACCATCACGGACACATAAACTCTTATCAAAAATAAATTTATTTAAAGATTTACGTCCTCATAAAATCAGTTGATCGATTTTTTTCCGAATAAAACGAGCGCAGGCAACCGTGATAAATACGATAAATAAAAATTCTTAAAACTTAACCACAGTTGGTAGGTATCTACTTCAATCGGAAGTCAAACGAAACGGTTTGGCCAGATCCATCAAGACAAGATCAAGCGCTTAGCTCCTCACAAGCCGACAGCACTTGTCTATGAATGAATAAAATGTACTTCAAATTGACAAAAGCAGTCATTATCCTGTTCACAATAGTGAACACCTGTTACAATCTGAGGCCCCAACGCTATGGGGCACTGCGCGTGAAAAGCGGCCGCGACGTGAGCCCCGGACAATTAACATACGTCGTACGCATAGAGTTATATCTAAAAATACATACATCAAAATCAAACGAAACAAGCCACGTATACGATCATAAATGCACGGGCTCTGTTATATCCCAGACAGCTACACTGACCGCCGGTCACTGCTGCAGCACAAATCTCAACAAGTGGACAAGCCGAAAGGGTAGTATAGCATTTGTAACGAACGCAAAATACGTTGTAAGATACGGTTCAGCGCCGGGCAAGGCAGATCCTCAGCGTGATAAATTCAGCGATGTATTGAAGAAAACGAGACCGCCAGCTGGGTGGGGTGTGGAGAATCCTTTGTTTTCCGACGACATAGCAATATTGACGACAGAGCCGATCCAGCTAAGAAGGTACGGAAAGCTCAGCTCGCTGGACTACCCCGCGCTTTTCGGACTTTCTGTGATCGTAACGGGGTACGGGGCCACCGACCACAACAGGTCCTACACCGACACCCTGACTTTGAGTTTGCCGTTACAAGTTATAGATGGAATGTTAGTTCAGTGTCCTGACTATAAGAAGTTCGGAAAAAAGGCTCCATTGCTGTGTACTCAGTCTTTATGTTCAAACCCCTATGGTATAATTGCCCCCGGAGATTCTGGTGGACCTGTGATTCACTCCACGGGTATTGTAGGGGTCAATCACATAAGTTTATTCCATTTGTTTCAAAGAATCGATCCAAAATATATTCCAGTTTATTTTCAAGCTCAATTTATGCCTCTTAGTCCTTACACTGATTGGCTAACGAGGACATTACAGCAGGACACTAATTCGTAAATAAGTTAAAAACTAGGTATTTAATTTTATAAATAACAAGCGGTCCGTCCCAGCTTCACACTTATTCTATAGCCTATGTTACTCAGTGTGTAGATATTAACTACCTAATGGCAAAATAATTTTAAAAATGGTTCAGTATTTTTTAAGATTATTCATTACATACAAAAAAACAAATCTTTCCTTTATATAATAATAATAAATAATAATAATAATAATAATGCTGGACAATTCACACAGCATTATCTAGCCCCAAGCTAAGCAGAGCTTGTGTTATGGGTACTAGATAACTGATATACATAATATAATACAATACATAGATATATATTTTTTATTATATATAGAAAACGACCAGAACGCCCTGAACAAATGTATGCAGATCGTACACACATTTGTCCCGAGGCGGGAATCGAACCCGCAACCTTCTGCGTCGCAGGCAGACCTTCGCCCACCGCGCCACATCGGTCGTCATGTTAACAGACATTAAAGCCGGAAACATACTATCGACACGCCACGCCACGCCACCCGTTGAAACGCGATGCGTGTTGAATTGAATTAAATCGTAGGTTTTATTTTCTAAGCCCAGAATCACATTATAAAGCCCCCCCCCCCCCCCCCCCCCCACCGGCAACACATCGTTCTGGCTGTAAACACTCAGGGACGCAACGCGCGCGGTGTGTTTTTTTATCCAGAACTGACGCCACATGTCAGTGTGTTGTTGTTGTTGTTCGAAATGTTGTTTGTTATGTTGAATGTTGTTCGAAAACAAGCACACAGTGAAATAATTACTTTTACAAGGACCATGACAGTGACAATGACAGCTCCAATAAAGAGGGCTTGTCAAAAGAAATTGAGAGCGTGTTGTGGCATCAGGTGATGAAACGTTGAAGGGCCCACACCCCGCGTCGCGTTTCAAAAATGTGTTTGCGCCATAATAGTCGACAATATTATGCATGAGACTCGAAAATATGCCAAACATATTTACTTTTTATCTTTATCGCTATAGAAATATGCCTTTACATAGATTAACATCAGTAGTAGTCTACATAAAGGAGGTCGTAAAGTATGTAAGACTACATTTAAGTGACTTAAATATAAGAGGGGGTAGTAATAAGCGCCCGAAATAAAATGATGATAGAGCCAATCCAAAACAGACTTAACATGCTAAAACAGCTCTCAAAAATAATTGGCCAGAAACTCTAAAATTAACTCCCTCTAGAATTGAAATCTATTAATATCTATAAATATAAAACAAAGTCGTGTTAGTTACACCATTTATAACTCAAGAACGACGGGACCGATTTTCATGGTTTTTAATTTGTTAAGAAGTATTAAATCATTGGAAAATTGACGAAAATATAACTAACCCATGCGAAGCCGGGGCGGACCGCTAGTAAAAAGTTATAGTAAAAAAGTTATAAACGAAAATAAGTTTAATATTCTTCAGCGTCTTGTGAAGTAAAAGATATCGTAATTCATATCTTTTACTTCACAAGACGCTGTATAGCATCAAAAGAGTTTTTGGAAAATGATTATTGAGTTTAATGATAAATCCTGTTAACACTATCATGGCCCAAGACACAGAAGCCTGTTCCGGCTCTGTTGTAGCGACGGTGCGGCCCGCAGGGGCTGGGCAGTGAATGCGTTAATTACCTGGCATCCTCGTGGACTCACCTAACCTAAGGTGATAGATTTACAAGAACCCTAGATTTAAGCATTTACTTGTACTTAGACTATTGCCCCTCTACAGCAAAATAAGTATTTATCGTGTTTTGACGAGTCATACATTAAATTTAATTATAGTAAGTTGTGTAGTATATATAGTATATTGACTGTTGCAAACAATCAACAGGTAGCTGAACTGAGTTATACTAGCTGACCCGCCTGCAATTTCATTTACGTAGACTTAAGAAAGTACCTATAGGCAATCATTTACGATTATAAAGTTATTATGAAAAATTCTATAGTTCTTTTTAATTGATCCCATAAAAACCGACTTTTAAATACGAATTTTCAAAAATCAATTCTTAGCTACGGCTAGGTCTTAAAAGAATGTAAATGTAAATTTCAGCTTCGTAGCTTCTCTTGTTCCTGAGATTTCTTGATATGTCAGTGAGTCACATATTGACCTTTAGCGTGTGAATTTCAAAAAACACTAAAACACTTGTCTTTTTATTTGAAGTAATCCTTTGGAGCTACGAATTTTGACGGGCCAACATATACGGTTCTGATGTTATTATAAAAATGACCTTTGACCCTTTTCTAACTACCTTAGAATACGAATTTCCAAAAAGCCGTTCTTAGCCTACGTCCTAAAAGGAAAATCCATGCAAAATTTCAGCTTCGTAGCTTAGTTTCAGAGATCTTTTGATATGTCGCCCAATTTTCTCTTCTCTTTTTTAAGTATAGATTATAGTTATTTTAGCTGTTAGTTAAATTATCTTGTATTTTTTTTATTGTATAATAAACAATCTGAATCTGATAATTAGAGATCTTTACATGTAATGAAAGATTTTTTCATAGTTTTCGCAATGATTTGTAGAGAAAAATCGTATATTTTACTCATGTGTGTGATTGAAAGAAATAGAAGACATTTTTTCAGGTGCTGGATACGGCAAGCTGAAGACAGGGTGCTATGGCGCTCTTTAGGGGAGGCAGTGTGCAACTGAGCAACTAAACGTACAGTTACCATAATGATTCATGGCACTTGAAGAGGTTGAGAATAAAATATAAAATCGAATGTTTGTAAAAAAAAAGACTTAGGGTGCGTTCTCACTGTGTCGTAACTGTAAATTATCGTTGGACGACTATCGTCTCTAGCTGTTCCCATTTAAACGACAATGTATCGTCACAACAAAATGTCGTAGTCGTGGACTATAGTCAATCGTGAAGACTTGTGAACATCTCCTTTCAAATATACAAATCACGTTGCTTTAAACTGCACGACTTTCTATCGCCACGACAAAGTGTTAACGCGCCCTTACTGCTTCTCACTTACCATTGCCTAGTATTTTCGTCATAAAACTTGACATGCCTCAGCAACGTAGCGTTGTACCAATCAGCGAAGACAACCAATGACAAGCCATCATCAACAGCTTTCTTTAGCGTCGCCATTTCTTCAGGAAAGTATTCGTCTTCAGGGTCGACGAGCAGCAAAGCTCCGTACAGTGACGTGTCGATGCAGGTTAGGGGTGTACCTGCGATGGAAAACAATATAATATAGAAAAATTAGATAACAGTTAATTTTTCTACTCGTCATAGAAAATTTTGTAGGGTAAGTTCGAGTGGAGGAATTTTATACGATCAAGCACTCATAGTATTTGAAGGATGATTCGAGGTTGAGATAACGACTAAATATATGGAGGTACGTCTGTCTACCTTACTAACCTCCAGATAGAAGCCATGTTTACGCAGTTTCTTGTAGATATCTGTGAAGATGGTCGGCGAGCCAGTCGAGCGGTCGGTGCTTCGCTCGCAAGTCATCCCGCGGAAAGAAGCTGATATCTGGTGGCTATAGCACTAGTTCGGCTCACCTTGGAGATAGGTTATGTGGGAAAATGTGCAGGAAGACTTATACGACTGGTTCCAGTGGAGAACTAGACACATGTTTCCAAGACATTTAAGATACAAGATTCTATTGGTAAAATTATAAATTTACAAGTCAATAAGACTTAACATTTCCACATACTTAATCTTATTTTATTACGTTTAATTCAATAAATGTATTTACTATTATTATTCTATTTAATTATTTATAATCTTCGTTTAAATTGAATTGATTTTAAGTTATCATTATTCTAAATTATTTATTAGTGACTGATATAGTTCGTGCTGGTCCGTCTCCGTCTGTCAACTGTCAAGGCAGACACGTCTCACATCTTAACGCTCTGAAAAACTCTTAGCTACTCTGTATTAGGTCACTAATCCATAACCTTCAGATTTGCTCTGGCGATCACAATAGGCCCATCATGGCCGCAGTGACACGAAAGCCACCAAGAGCAAATAAAAACCTTTAGATAGGAACAATGTTCACGCAGCTTCTGGTGCATATGCCCCTGAAGGAAGTTGGTATGTATATGGTCAGCGTACCAGTCAAGCGGGACGACCTGCGAGCGAAGGGCGTCCCGCGGAAAGTACCCGCTTTCTGGTGGAAATAGCACTAGCTCCGTTTACCATGGGGTTACACGATGCTGTGAGGTTTCCATCATTCTCTGTTCAAAGGGTTCCAGGGGAGACTGAGATAGTCTACGTCTGTCTAGGAAAATATTCTCTTACCTCTTGTCACAAAAAAAAAACCTTAAGTCCAGTATGGTCGAATCAAGATCGAGACAGAAGATTGAGAAGATTGTCTCCTGTCTTGCTCTCTGTCCAGACCCGAACTGCTCCCTTCCCGCACCTAAATCCGCCTGAACAATGCTCCGTCATTGAAAACACGCTCTAAACTACTGTGTAATTAAGCTACTCACCCATAACCTCCAGATAGAAGCCATGTTCACGCAGTCTCTTATACATATCCCTGAAGTTGGTGTGTATGTGGTCGGCGTGCCAGTCGAGCGGGTCGTGCTTCGCTCGCAAGTCGTCCCGCGGGAAGTACCCGCCTGGGTATCGCAGGCTGTGGAACTGGTCCCATAGGAGACGGCGGGAGCGTACTGGGACGGGTATCACTCGCGCTCTGGAAGGAAAGGAATCCGTTTTTTATGAGTTGACCTTGGTTTGATTACAATCTTAAAAGAAACGATATGACCGACGAGGTATGACAAAGGTCTAGAAGACACCTATTCACTCTTGTTATGGTTAATTGGATATTTGCATTCTTGACGCTTTATTATGTCCCTAACCTAACCTAACCTATGTTTAAGAGCTATGAACATACTCCGGACACTCGTCCATTTTTTTATTCAAAAGTCGCGTCTCCGTACATACATGAGCAACTGACCGTTGCGCCGAAAGTGCTACTGTTAGTTGCGCTGTTGCGGTACACATGCAACTGACAGTTGCGCTACACATGTAACTGTCAGTTGCGCTACACATGCAACTGACAGTTGCGCTACACGTGCAACTGTGTTATGCAGTTTAGGGTCACTTCATGAATAAATCGAGCGAGTGAGACAGTTATGAAATAAGAATAAGAATGATTTTTTTAAAATTTTCAAGGTTGCTTTAAAGTTTATGAGTTATTTATACCACTAAATAATTAACTCAAGGACAATTATTTTCTCAAAAAAAAGTGAAATTTAACCTTAAAACAGAAGTAACATTTTAAGAAATAATTTAGTATGTACATGATTTAAACAAACAAAACGTCGAACAGCATCTGCATCATTACAAATGCCACGTGCGCCCCGTGAGTGCGCCGTAAGGGTCAGCTCAAACCGAGACGCGACACGACGCGACTCAGCGCGCAGTTTTTAAGTTAGTGGTCTAAAATATAACTATATTCACTACGCAAAAGATACATATTACAAATTATATTGACATGATATGAAAAGACCGCGCTGCGTCGCACTGCACCACGTTACATCTTGAGACGCCACAAGTCACGTAACGTCGCGTCTCGGTATGAGCTGACCCTTGGGGTGAGGAAGCGCAATCAGGTGGGAGGCGAAGAGTGTCATTCTATCATCATCATCATCAGCCTATATTAGTCTACTGCTGGACATAGGCCTCCCCTAATGATCGCCATAGCGCCCTGTCTTCAGCTTGCAGTTGCTTGTCCATTCTATACGTCAGTGTTATTACAAAATCTTTGCTACAACAAGTATAGTTGTGTTTGACGAATATATCTTATTTTTTTTTCGCTATTTATTATATAATATATATTATATAATATATACTAATTTATCTAGATACAAATTTTTCGAGAGTGACATCTATCTTCCAATTAGAATAGTATTTAGAGTCCATGCTTTATACACCATGCTAAATTTTTGTAAATTTATATAAAAATCAATCTTGTTTTTGAAATGTACTGAAAATAGAAGGTTGTCTTTACCTTATGGGCAGGGACAGCGTCGCATTTTTTGCAATCCTGTCACCACTGTCGTCATAGCTTTCTACAGTGACGTTTAAGTGGCCCTGTAAAGGTAAAACATTACATTAACAATGGAATAGTGCACCTTGCAAAATTGCAAAAAAATGTTAAGGAAATGACACATCGTTTCTTAAAATTATATGGTTCAGAATTGACCGTTTGAGATTTATGTATTAAAGAAAATTAAACACTAGTGATATAAGAATAAGATAGCATGTTGGATACCTCTAAAACGCCGAGTTTGACTCGGACCCAGCGTTAAGTATATTAAAACGGGCGCGATCCAGCCGGACCACGGCCAGATGATGTGTAGGTCGCTGATACTGATTGCATCTCATATTCAAAGTTAACATTATACAGGAAAACCTAGACTAGGGTAATAACAACAGGGTTGTATATACGACCTCTGCGGCGCGGTGGGCGAAGGTCTGCCTGCGACGCAGGAGGTTGCGGGTTCGATTCCCGCCTCGGGACAAATGTATGTACGATCTGCAGACATTTGTTCAGGGTGTTCTGGTCGTTTTCTATATATAATAAAAAAAAAATATCTGTGTATTGTATTGTATTGTATTATGTATATCAGTTATCTAGTACCCATAACACAAGCTCCGCTTAGCTTGGGGCTAGATAATGCAGTGTGAATATTATTATTATTATTATGCATACCTCTAGAATGCCGTCAAACTCTGCTCCAGCCTCGAGGATAGTAAAGCTGAGTGCGATCCAGCCGGACCAAGGCCAGATGATGTCGCTGTGGGTCGCTGATACTGATAGCATCTCTCCGTTTGGCAAATGGGGATGCCAGGCTACTTTTGTCTAGAACAAAGCAAGAAACCGTCATTAATAATCTAGAGGGATAAACCTCTTTACTCTTTGATGCGTATGCCAATTAGAAAGCAGTGGACATCACTAAAAGCTAGTAACACACTACTGTGTTAATCCAAAACACTGTAATTTGAAAAAGTGCGTTTTGAGTAAACGCGTAAATAAAGTTTTATTGGTTTTTATTCGATTGTTCTTTTATATAATTACTAAAGTATATATCGTGTTCGTAGCCGTGTGGTGCCGGCTTAGAATTGCACCACCCCAACTCTTCCCGTGGGTGTCGTAGGAGGCGACTAAGGGACACAAACCGGGGGGTGGGCAGCAGCGCCCCCTGCAGAACAACTCCACTACAGAACTGCGATCCCCAACCCGCATGCCCAGCGTGGGGATTATGGGCATTACCCCCCCAATGGTACGACGCAACAAAAAATGGCCCCCAGTTCCCGGCCGCCTCGCTATTCCTGGCCATGGCAGCGGCCATGGTAACGGCTTGGCAGGGGGTGCTAGGAATCACCGGGCTACATCAGGCTGCCACCAACAACTGACCCTGGCTACGTATAACGGACGCACTCTGAGGCTTGACCAACATCTAGCGCAGTTGGAAGTGGAGTTAGAGAACATCAAATGGCATGTTCTAGGGTTATGTGAAGTCCGCAGAGAGGGGGAGGACACCATAACCCTAGACTCGGGTCATCTTCTCTACTTTCGTGAGGGTGATAAAACATCCCAGGGTGGCGTAGGTTTCCTCGTCAATAAGGCCCTCTCTAACAACGTCCAAGAAATCTCCAGTGTGTCGACCAGGGTAGCGTACCTGATCCTTCGGCTATCCAAACGGTATAGCATGAAGGTAATTCAGGTCTACGCACCGACCTCGGCACACTCGGATGATGAAGTGGAGGATATGTACGAAGACATATCCAGAGCCTTGCATAACACCACTAAGGCCCACTTCAACGTTGTTATGGGGGACTTTAACGGCAAGGTGGGAACCCAGATTGGCAACGAATCCCGAATAGGCCCGCATGGTTATGGAGTTAGGAATCACAGGGGGCAAATGCTTGTCAACTTCCTTGAGAAAGAGGAGCTGTTCTTAATGAACTCTTTCTTTAAGAAGCAGCCTCAAAGGAAGTGGACATGGCGAAGCCCCGACACTGTGACTAAAAATGAGATCGACTTCATCATGACGGATAGCAAGCACATATTCAGAGATGTCTCAGTGATCAACAGGTTCAATACCGGATCTGATCACCGACTCCTCCGAGGCTCTCTGAATATCAACTTGAAGCTTGAAAGAAACCGTCTGATGAAGTCCACGCTCCGACCTAACCCAATCCAAATCATGGCGGGCACCGAGAAGTTCCAGCAGCTTCTCGGGGATAGATTTGTTGCCTTGGAACCCACTGATGACGCTGACGAGACCCTGCACAATCTGGTCGAAACGCTGAGGCACGAAGGCATCAAGTTTTGTAAACAGCAGCGTACTGGCAAGAAATCCAAACTCTCGGACGAGACTCTCGGGTTGATGACAAGAAGACGGGAAACCACCCAGGCGACTTCGTCAGAGAGGTCAGACCTGAACAAGCGAATTGCGAAGTTGGTACGGCGCGACCTTCGGAGCTCCAACACACGCCTCATTGAAGAGGCGATAGAGCGAAACCGAGGGTCCAAAGTATTCACTCAGCAGCTTGGCAGGAGCCACCTGACGAAGCTTAAAACGCACGATGGGAGGACCGTATTGTCGAAGCCGGAGATCTCTGCTGAGATAGAGGATTTCTATGGCCGTTTATACGCTGCACATGCCCCTCGTGCCCAACGGGACGACCACGATTCACGAGCCACCCTGACACGCCACTACACCGACGAACTGCCAGACATCAGTCAAGACGAGATCGGGATTGCTCTGAGGCAGCTTAAAAATGGAAAAGCCCCCGGTGAAGACGGCATTACTTCAGAGCTTCTGAAGGCAGGAGGAGCCCCTGTTATACAGGAGCTGCAGAACCTGTTTAATGCCGTCCTTCACAGTGGGAGAACTCCAAAGGCGTGGAGCGGGAGTTTGGTGGTGCTCTTTTTTAAGAAGGGAGATAAAACCCTTCTTAAAAACTACAGACCCATCACACTCCTGAGCCACGTCTATAAGCTTTTCTCACGAGTGGTCACGAATCGTCTCACCAGGAGGCTCGACGAGTTCCAGCCACCGGAACAGGCCGGGTTTCGCGGAGGATATGGTACCATAGACCACATACACACGGTGAGGCAGATTATACAGAAGTCCGAAGAGTATAATCAGCCCCTGTGTCTGGCCTTTGTGGACTATGAAAAGGCCTTTGACTCTGTCGAAACCTGGGCTGTTCTGGAATCCTTACAGCGTTGCCAAGTAGACTATCGTTATATCGAGGTGCTGAGATGTCTTTATGATGCCGCGACCATGAATGTCCAAATACAGGGCCAGCAGTCCAAACCCATCCAACTGCGCAGAGGTGTGAGACAGGGGGATGTTATATCCCCGAAACTGTTCACAAGCGCGTTGGAAGATGTGTTTAAGACGCTGGACTGGAAAGGTAAGGGCATAAACATAAACGGCGATTACATCTCACACCTGCGATTCGCTGATGACATAGTCTTGATGGCGGAGTCGCTGGAGGAGCTGAACCTGATGCTGGACGGCCTAGCTTCAGCCTCACGACGCATCGGTCTTGGCATGAACTTGGATAAAACCAAGGTCATGATCAATGGCCACATTGATCCGGGACCGATCGTCGTACATGGCCACCTTCTCGAAATTGTTTCCGAATACACTTACCTTGGGCAGATTCTGCAGTTGGGTAAAAACAATTTCGAGAAGGAGGCCAAGAGGAGGATCCAGCTAGGTTGGGCAGCGTTTGGGAAACTACGTCGAGTCTTCTCGTCATCCATACCGCAATGCTTGAAAACGAAAGTTTTCAATCAGTGCGTCCTACCCGTCATGACCTACGGAGCTGAGACGTGGACACTCACGGTAGGGCTGGTCCACCAGTTTAAAGTCGCTCAGCGAGCTATGGAGAGAGCTATGCTCGGAGTTTCTTTGAAGGATAGGATTCGCAACGAATACATCCGACAGAGAACCAAGGTTATTGACATAGCTCAAAGGATTAGCAAGCTGAAGTGGCAGTGGGCTGGCCATATCTCGAGAAGAACCGACAACCGCTGGGGTAAACGTGTTCTTGAGTGGAGACCGCGACTCGGCAAACGTAGTGTAGGACGCCCTCCGACCAGGTGGGATGACGATTTGCGAAAGACTGCTGGCAGAAGCTGGATGCGGCAAGCTGAAGACAGGGCGCTATGGCGCTCATTAGGGGAGGCCTATGTCCAGCAGTGGACTGAAAAAGGCTGATGATGATGATGATGATATCGTGTTCGGTATTATTCTTATATTGCAATTATCTACTCGGTCATATGACTTTCAAATCAATATTTTAAAAAGGATCAGAGTGACTATGGCGATAGTCGGCTGCGCGCTGAAATACAGAGGCTGTGTGCAATAAGGCCTCATTCACTGATATTCCATTAGGTCAGTACAGTAGCATCGCTTTTGTTAGTCGTAAAGCACTTTTAGTGATTACTATACTCACGACAGTGCCGGAAACGCCCAAGCCGTTGATCAGAGTGACGTTGGCGATAGTCGGCTGCGCGCTGAAGTACAGAGGCTGCGTGCAATAAGGCCTCATTCACTGGTATTCCGTTAGGTCTGTGCAGTAGCTTCGCTTTTGTTAGTCAAAAAGCACCCTTAGTGGTTACTATACTCACGACAGTGCCGGAAACGCCCAAGCCGTTGATCAGAGTGACGTTGGCGATAGTCGACTGCGCGCTGAAGTACAGAGGCTGCGTGCAATAAGGCCTCATTCACTGGTATTCCGTTAGGTCTGTGCAGTAGCTTCGCTTTTGTTAGTCAAAAAGCACACTTAGTGGTTACTATACTCACGACAGTGCCGGAAACGCCCAAGCCGTTGATCAGAGTGACGTTGGCGATAGTCGGCTGCGCGCTGAAGTACAGAGGCTGCGTGCAATAAGGCCACATATACTGGCATTCCGTTAAGTCTATGTAGTTCGGGCTGAGTGTTACTTGCGGCTCGTACTTTCTAAGGAACTGTAACAAAATATTACAATGGTTAGTTAAATTGTGGCGCATGTAGAAAAACTTCACCGCACGCGCTGCCGCCGCGGGCTAACTCCAGCAGGGGGCAGACAAGAGGTGCGGAGGGTAGAGGCAAGACAGAAGCGCAGTCGCATCGGTCGCGCCAGTACCCGCTATCGCTTACTCCGCGCCGGACCTATGTCGCTGTACTTCTTCCTTTCGCTTGTTCTACAATATAACGTCTAGGTGCTTATGATAAGTCTGCAGTTTTATTCAATATCCACTGCTAGTACCCAGGATAGGCCGTAGCCCCACAAAATCAGGACTAGATTGCTGTTTAATAGATAATAGGACGATGTAATTGACATCATTCATATATTTTACGTCAAAGTTAACCTACATAGCTGCGGTACATACGATTATCTATCAGAAATCACGATAACTCAAAGTGTTGTTTCGTTGCTGCTTAGAGATCCACACCCACATTAAGGCCGATGTTCAGCAATGGATGGATATGGGCTAAAATTGTGATTGCTATTCTGTTGAAGCAGATCCGTGATCCAAAATGATACCTGATAAGCACTAATAAGGTCCAGTTTCCCATGTCCCTGCTCGAACATGTTAGGCCCGGAGAGACGTATGGCGGTGACGCATAACGCCTGTTTGACAGCAGCCGGAGTCAGGTGATGTCGCGGGACGCCGCTAGCTAGCAGCGCGATGGCACCGGCCACCACCGGGGATGCTACTGATGTACCTTGAATAGGAAATTATAACCGGCATGACACGTTGAGCACCAGTCAGAGAATACTGAGGAGTGACGTCATACCTCCGCCACAATATGTAATGTAGGTAAACGCACAGAATAACCACAGGGGTGGTGAAGGTCTGATTTTTTTCAATGAATACCTTTCTTTGATTCTTGACAATATTGTAAATAATATTTTTTTTCCATTGTAATTTACTTTGTAAACATGAAGAGATTCTCTTGAATAAAAAATAATATGATCTTTCTATATCACCAGGTGTTGCATCGGTAACGTCATAGACAGACGTCACTAGTATTGCAGCGCATTAGAGCGAAATTGAAGTTGCAATTTCAAAAGGTTTTTTTCTTTAAATCCCATATTTTGCAGATTTAAGATACATTTTGTATTCATTAGATGTCATAAAACTCTCGGAGTAGTTTCTAAACATCAGTCATTCATAATGGATGGGTATTAGATCACTGACCACTGAGAGATCGGCATCCTCCATTGACGCTGGATCCCCGCACCGCGCTGCCGTATGTGACGATATCCGGTTTCATACGACCATATCCCTGTAAAAAGAGAAACATACTTGTTGAGAAGGTAGCACAGCTCTCGTACCTACTTAGGTAGGCACGCTCGCAGTGCGTGATGTAGGTACGTACGCATACGTACCTACATCGGGCTTACGTGCGTGCATATAGATAATAGAATTTCTTCTTGTTCTCTGCCCAGTAAGACGACGAGGCGTACGACTCTCTATCGCGCTGTCTCTTACTAGTATAGGTAAAAAGAGATAGCGAGTGACGTTATGGAGGGAGGTGAGCACGTCGTCATATTTTGTTTGAATGCATATTGGTTGTAATCACCAGTGCTCACAGATAACATTAACATTGTCCTTTGATGAAGGTGTATGTCCAGCATGGACGTCTTTTTATATGCCATTTATGTACCAACCTCCGGTAGCTCCCAAGTTGTCATGCCACGGGATGAGAACTTTGCTATGCGGTCGTCGAACCCAATACCTCCTACGCCGATAACGTCCATCTGATCAGCCGGGTTGTTCAGTGTTCCGTACAGTGGCCCGTCATTGCCTATCGCTGATACCATTATCACCTGAAGATAATGATAAGTTATTACAATTAAGTTCGTGAACTAACTTATTTTGCACCTTTTAAAGTTATTTTCCATAAGGTTAATGAGATACAGCCTGCTTACAGGCGAACGGACAGATAGCGGAGACAGTAGCATATTCTGCATAAAAAATATCTATGTATTTTTATTTAATTTTATATTGTTATTTGTCGGAATAATAACAAAATAGGCTGTCTAAATGTTTATTTGAATACTAGTAGTGCCATCTATTGTGAATATGAAGTAGTTGTAAGTTCACTCAATAAATGTTTTTAGTCTGTGTAAAACAATAAGAGCGTTTCATTATATTATTATATCAGTATCAGATTTCTAGTACCGATAACACAAGCTCTGCTTGGCTTTGGGCTAGCTTATACAGTGTGATTAGTTTGTCGAATATTATTCATCTAGTAATTATTACTATCGGTTTCAGGTTCTGTTGATTTTACAAACAAGTCAAAAAAAAGAGGAAGTTACCTGTAGGTTTAAAATTATTTAATTGGTTTAAATTGAACTGGACCAAATCAATAACACCTTTATTTCTTATTTGATAATAATTACTATTTCAAAAACTTTTTATAGTATTAAATTGTAGATTAAATTTGACTTGTCTAACTGCTTATTTTGTAAGCTTAAAGATATAACCGTTATTGAATTATGGTTCCCTAAAGGTAAAAACATACTAATAGCCAAACATCCTAACTCCTCCTTTTTAAAGTTCGCTGTAAAATCAACCGAACCCGAAACCAAGAGTTATAACTTATCTAGCCCCGGGCATAGCAGAGCTTGTGTTATGGGTACTAGATGACTCATATTAAATATTTTTGATTATATTTTCATTTGTTTTTTTATTATACAAAGAACATTATGCAGAATGCAAGCTAACCTAAAAAAATCAAGCAATTCTATTGATTTATAAGAAGTACAGATAAGTTACCTTATTTGCGCTAAGTTCCCAAACTTTGTCAACAAACGGATGGTCCATGAAGTCCGGTCCACCGATGCTCAAATTCAGAATATCTATTTTGCGCATAATGGCGTAGTTGAAAGCATCTAGGAACCAAGATGTGTATGACACCTGTAACAAATTAATTTCATGGTCATATCATATCATCATCAGCCTATATTAGTCCACAGCTGGACATAGGCCTCCCCTAATGAGCGCCATAGCGCCCTGTGTTCAGCTAGCCGCATCCAGCAACTGCCAACAGTCTTTCGCAAATCGTCTTCCCACCTGTTTGGAGGGCGTCCTATACTACGTTTGCCGAGTCGCGGTCTCCACTCGTCACACGTTTACCCCAGCGGTTGTCGGTTCTTCTCGAGATATGACCGGCCCACTGGCACTTCATCAGTGGGTCATAAAATGGTCAAGAGATACTTTTGGGAGACTAAGGTAGAACTGTAGTGTTTATTTCAATGCTGCGTACAAGGTACGGTACAAAGTCTCTTTTAAAAGATGTACTTGGCTGAAAAGGGGTGGTTCCAATGCAAGTGTTGATTATCTTGCAGTCTCGGCATAATTAGTGACTACCCTAGACTAGTACTATCCTAGATAGACTCCTTTTTTAGGGTAAAATAGACAAAATGTTTTGTATGTACATATAATAACAGAACTAGCGGTGATTACATTCAGAATGTAGTGGGTTCGTAGTTGAACCTACTTTGTTTGAAGAACACCAACGTTTCATCACTTAAAAAGGGACTTAAGAGTACAAAAATTTAAAGTGAATAGAATAAATAACACCTTCTTTCATAAATGATAATAATTGACTTGTAAAGCTGTTTATTTATACTAATATTATAAATTCGAAAGTAACACGTGTCTGTCTGTCGCGTCGGTCTGTCTGTGTGGTACTTTTTCACGCTTTAACGGACGAATAGATCTTAATGAAATTTGGCAGGAAGGTAAATAGTATCCCGGGGACAAACATAGGATACTAGAAAAGTACGAGCGAAAACGCGAGCAGCAGCTAGTAGATATATAAATTTCATAGTGATATAATAATTCCATATAATACCATAATGCTTTTTTGTAGGCCAGCAGAAATAAAGTTTCACTTTCACTTCATCAGTGTTAGTTTTTGATAATATTTTAATAAATCTACAATAGTTGTTCATTTTAAATAATTTTACTCGTAGTAAATTCGTAAAATTATTCATGATACCACGATGGTGAAGAGTTCCGGAATTACTCCCTTTTTAGCTAAAGTACACTCATTACATCACCTCAACCTCAACAGACCATAATCTTGTTTTTGTCCTTTAATTAATGTAATTGGTGTTACCGTATTAATTAAAGTAAGTAAATAAATAAAATAAATAAATGGTCCACTGCTGAACGCAGGGCTCCCCCTAATTTTTTTATCTCATGAGGGGTAATAACTATAATCCCCACTGGGCATGCATGCATTACATACATCACATTTGTACATAATTGCATAAATTGAACCATATCAAGAGGAATGAGGAACAGACCTGGTTATCAGTAAAAACTCTGAATATGTGAAGATCAGCGTCAGGTGCGAATCCAAGGCAGTCAGATCTGGATGCGATCACCCCCGCTACGAAGGTGCCGTGGCCAAGAGCATCGTCTAATGTATTTTCTCCTGTCCAGTCGGTCCTCTCGCGAATACGACCGAAGTGAGGGTGGTTCCGAGCGAGACCCGTGTCGAAGACTGCTACCTTGACGCCTTCTCCTGTAATCATTTTTTTTTATCAGCCTATCTCGTCCCACTCATGGGAAAAGGCCACTCTGATTGGCAAGAAGGTTGGCATACAACCTTCTTGCCAATCAGCCCTGGGCCAACAAAAAAAAAACTTAACCGCTTACCTGTCACCCCCAAAGCCCATAAGACATCTGCTTTCAGCACAGACGTTATTTGCCGTGGCACAGTTCTGAGTAACTTTCTAGATGCATATCCTCCATTCTAAACAGATAAAATTGTATTAGCACTTAATGAAATTTAACATGTTTCTATAATACCTTCCGCCCGCGCTTTCGCCACCATTAAAACTACTGTTAATTAAGATATAGAACAACTGAAAAAAAACAGTGTTGGAGCATGATAACACTAACTAACAAACATCTACACATCCATCCATTCAGATTCATATTTGATAGTGTGACAAGGCACTCAAATTCCTGATAAAGTAAAATGTTAGTTTAGAAACTTAAAACTTAATCATTTCAAGCCTTAACCAATCAAATACCTTGCTCACAGCAAAAGTGTAGCGAATCAGTGACCCCATTTGGCCTCCTGATTTCCCCCCGAAATTCGGCAAGTAGGACATCATCGAATAACATATCAGGATTATCATATTATACATTAGTTGTTTAATATTCGTTATTAAAAATTAATCTAGTTTTACAGATAACAGAAGTCCTAGTATGTAAGTAACGTCTAGTTTGATAGCCTAAACATTTTTAGATACTCGTAAATTAATTACTAAATGACTAAACAATTTCTCAAAAATTTAAGAACCGTATAAAACGTTAAATATTGTACTAGCTGCTGTAAGCGGATTCGCACGTGCTTTTCAAACAGCCTATGTCTGTACCCGGGATATGATTTACTTCCCTGCCTGAAATCCGTCCAGCCATTTAGGCGAAAAGGTTATAGACAGACAGAGTTATTACAAATTAATAGTTGACTGAAAAAGAAAAAAAATATTGCCATGGATTATTTCTAGGTTGTTAAACTGAGGCTGGAAATATAATATTTAATGTTAGGGTTCCGTGCCGAAAGGGTAAAACGGGACCCTATGATATGACTAAGACTCTGCTGTCCGTCCGTCTGGCGCCGGGCTGTATCTCATGAAACATGATTGTTAGACCGGTTTTATTTTTGTTGAAATAGAATTGAATTTATTTAAGATACATATACAACATGAATAGGTACCTCTCGTGGTTGCCGGAGTGACCGTAGAGCTCTGCCTCGATAATTTCTCCAACCAGCATATAAACATCCAGCAGGACCACATTCTTCATTGAGCTGCAATTTTAAGCAATCATTTTATTATATACTTCAGCCAAGTTTGGTATAAAATGTCAGTAAACAACCCACAACACAGCTATAAAATTATAATACTGTATTTATTTATTATTATTATTGTGTGTACAACCAAAGACACTAAAATTCATAAATTTTGCGTTGATATAATTGTTGTATAAATTGTCAGCAATATTTTTGAAGGAAAGATTTTGAAATAACATGGAATATGATTTGGGCATAAAAATACAGAGCAACCAAGTGATTTTTAGGGCTGTTGGTGTACAAACACTTCACATGCAATTTGGCTGGAGTGTAGATATTATTGTATAAAATGTAGGCTTTGTTATGAGTACATAATCAAAATTGGATGAGTATAAATATAAATTTGACGACCTCTGTGGCATGGAGGTCTGCCTGCGA
Organism: Eupithecia vulgata; assembly: GCA_946478455.1. Classification (NCBI taxonomy): domain Eukaryota; kingdom Metazoa; phylum Arthropoda; class Insecta; order Lepidoptera; family Geometridae; genus Eupithecia; species Eupithecia vulgata. Next base: position 13,400,040 of record OX297859.1, on the reverse strand, counting down.
CGCAGGAGGTTGCGGGTTTGATTCCCGCCTCGGGACAAATGTGTGTACGATCTGCAGACATTTGTTCAGGGTGTTCTGGTCATTTTCTATGTATAATAAAAATATCTATCTATGTATTGTGTTATATTATGTTCCTATATCAGTTATCTAGTACCCATAACACAAGCTCTGCTTAGCTTAGGGCTAGATAATGCTGTGTGTATTGTCCAGCATTATTTATTAATTTCTTTAAATTCATTTACATAAATACTCCACCATAGCTATTTATTATACCAAAATGTATAAGCCTGCCTTTTGATTCTGTTGTGGTTAGGCCAAAACAAGTTTGTTGAGATTCCTTACCTCGTTTACATATTTGATAGTTCTCATAACCTGCCTTTGAGCAGTGACTCGCTTTACAGCAGGATGGTCCCTCAGAGCTTCCAGTGCCTTTTTACGTTCTTCGTCTATCAGCAGTACATCAAAATCACTAGGGTAGTCAGAAGCTGGATTATCACGATGTAGTATAGTCCAATTACTTACCTAAAAGAACATTGATGTATTGAGTTAATACTTAGTGTTTGTGTCTATGCTAACTGACTCTAACAGCAGAAAACTTTCACCCATTTTGAATGGAAAGTAGGCATTCCAGTTCAAAACACTTACTCCTGCGTTTTTTAGAGCCGCTGTGACATATTTTTTCCTTGTTGACTTGGGAAAGTACCCTTTGAATGTAACTATGTGTTCACTAGTAACTACATCTGTATTGAACACAAATTGAACTCTTTCAGTGTCAGTGGCATTACATACAGGAGTTGTAGACTGATGACTTTCGGCCGCTATTGAAGCCACCCAGAAGCCAAGATAAACGCTTACAAAACTCAATCCCATGTTTACACGATTCTTCACTCTGCTAACAGGGAACTTAACATTTTTATATATTTATTATGCAGTGCATGAGTGTCTAGAATATCTATCAAGAGAATTATAATGGTTATTGCAAGATTACGACGTTATCAGACGGTTGGTCGTTATTTTCAGATTGGGTTTGAATACTCAGTGGAGAATAGATTTCAAAACTGATTTTTCAGGAGAAACTTGTATCATATCAGTCAAAGTTGATTACGTATCGTGGTATCGAAGGCGGAGAAACAGGAAAACAAGAAATTGGTCTGTGCATGAATGAATAAATAGAAATGTAACAAACAAAACAAACAGGCAGGTTTGACGTTTATGCTGGGCTGACATTGACAGCTGAAGCTGACAGTGCGCATTCCACTCATCCAATATCTTTGTGCAATGTAAAAGAACTTGAATGACTACATCCAATTTATTTACTCGCAACACCAATATTTGATCAAATATTTAAATACTAGTTTCTACCCATGGCTTCGCATGCTTTGTTTCTACGAAAACAAAGATTAATTATTTCCCTCCTCCTCTTTGCGTCGATAACCTCAATGCTGAGGATCGGGACCTTTATGTAGGACCTTGGAATGCACGATGTGGCTCCATCGGGGTCGGTTTTCCGCAGTGCGGATAGCGTCGCTCATGCTGGTTTCAAGCGTTGATCGAATTTGATCACACCAACGCATAGGGCTCCGTCCTCGCGGTCGTTTTCCGTCCACTTTGCCGATGACCACGAGCCTTTCCGAAGAACTGAACTATTCTGCGAAGATACAATGGTGGAGAGCCTGATGTTGACGTTGAGCTCCTTTAGAATGGATTTGTTGGTGCGGCGAGCAGTCCACGGTATCCGAAGCATCTTGCGCCAGCACCACATCTCAAAGGCATCGAGCGCGCTCGGTCTGCCTTCTTCAAAGTCCAAGTTTCTACTCAGGAAGATTGAGAAAACTAGGCTGCTTACTATCTTCTGTATCTATCTAAGGGATTTGTTCCTATCAGCCCATATTTTGTCCAACTGTGACATGGCGGTCTTTCCCATCAATCCTCTTGCACACATCTTGCTCACAAGAGCTGCTGTTGGTTATAGTGGAGCCTAGGTAAACAAAGCTGGTGACAAAATCTAGGTTGAGTGCGCCGGTGAACTCCATTACCTATTCCGGCACGGTCAACAACCATGATTTTGGTTTTGGAATTAGGTATTTGAAATTATTGAAATGATTTCCCATGAAAACTGAAGTTTTTTGGTTAAATTGTATCCTATCCTGCCGATCCTATTCGGCAAATAAGTGCATAGCTGTAGTTAAGCTAAAAAGATAAGAGAATGACTGGATGCCAGTGAAAAAAGTAAAAATACTATGCTCAATTATTTCAGTCTGCAGTTAGCTCAATTGTTTTAATTGGGTAACATAAACGACGATTACATCTCACACCTGCGATTCGCGGATGACATAGTCTTGATGGCGGAGTCGCTGGAGGAGCTGAACCGGATGCTGGACTGCCTCGCTTCAGCCTCACGACGCATCGGTCTTGGCATGAACTTGGATAAAACCAAGGTCATGATCAATGGCCACATTGATCCGGGACCGGTCGTCGTACATGGCCTACGGAGCTGAGACGTGGATACTCACGGTAGGGCTGGTCCACCAGTTTAAAGTCGCCCAGCGAGCTAAGCAGAGAGCTATGCTCGGAGTTTCTCTGAAGGATAGGATTCGCAACGAATACATCCGACAGAGAACCAAGGTTATCGACATAGCTCAAAGGATTAGCAAGCTGAAGTGGGCTGAGCTGGCAGTGGGCTGGCCATATCTTGAGAAGAACCGACAACCGCTGGGGTAAACGTGTTCTTGAGTGCAGACCGCGACTCGGCAAACGTAGTGTAAGACGCCTTCCGACCAGGTGGGATGACGATTTGCGAAAGACTGCTGGCAGATGCTGGATGTGATAAGCTGAAGACAGGGCGCTATGGCGCTCATTGGGGGAGGCCTATGTCCTGCAGTGTACTGGTATAGGCTGATGATGATGATGATTATACATAGAAAGAAATAGCCAGAACAACAAAAAATATTTGTAGATCGTACAATCATTTCATTGGCCTGATGTAATTTTCTAGTAATTAATTGTAGTACCTACTTACCTGAATCAGTAACATTTGGTTTTTCCTTTGTTGTCAGCATTTTGCTTCACAATATATATCATATCATAGACATAGAATTTTTTCACTGATATACATATTTCAATAAATAAATAATGCTGGACAATTCACACAGCATTATCTAGCTCCAAGCTAAGCAGAGCTTGTGTTATGAGTACCTACTAGATAACTGATATACATAATACAATACAATACAGAACTCCCTGACTGAACAAATGTGTGCAGATCGTACACACATTTGTCCCGAGGCGGGAATCGAACCCGCAAGCTCAGACAGCAGACAGGCAGGAGGCAGACCATCGCCCACCGCGCCACAGACGTCGTCATATAGTAGGTTGGTAGGTAGGTACTTAAAATCATCGAATCGATACGTTGATAAACAACATGAAAACAGTAAACATAAATAAATTCATTAGAGCAATAGTGATTTCCATCTGTGAATATCTCAGAAACCTGACGCTTTAGGACGATATGTTATAAAACATTTTCTATTTATTTTAGTGTCTTCTATTATGCTTCTATCCAGATATATAACTTTTAATGCGCGCGACGACTTTGAAAAACAAGATCCGCCAAGTGCGAGTGTAACTCGCGCGCCGAGGGTTTCAAACATTTGCCAATTATTTGGACAATCAATTTTCTGATATATTTTAAAAAGTATGATACTTACAGAAATTTCAAAAAGTGTTTTAAAAAGGCCGAAACGATACCTTTCATTTGGTACCCCACATGGGTAGGTACCCCTTTTGAAAAAAAAATCCCCCTTTTTGACCATTTTTCAAAAACTATTATTATTACAGACTTCTCTATATTTTCCTGTAAAATATAGATCCCTATCTACAAACGCCTAATACATTTTACATGGATCGGTCATCAATCTTCGGAGATAGGAAGGGGGAGAATGGTAAATTTTTCGTCTTTTTTTGAAATATTTCAAAAAGTATGAAATTTACAGAAATTTCAAAAAGTGTTTTAAAATGGCCGAAACGATACCTTTCATTTGATACCCCACATGGGTAGGTAACCCTCCTTTGAAAAAAAATTCCCCCCCTTTCTGACCATTTTTCAAAAACTATTATTATTACAGACTTCTCTATATTTTTCCTGTAAAATATAGATTGATATCTACAAACGCCTAATACATTATACATGGATCGGTCTGCAATCTTCGGAGCTAGGGGGGGGGGGGGAATGGTCAATTTTTCATGAAACTTACAGAAATTTCAAAAAGTGTTTTGATATGGTCAAAACGATACCTTTCATTTGATACCCCACAAAGGTAGGTACCCCTCCTTTTGAAAAAAAATTCCCCCCCTTTCTGACCATTTTTCAAAAACTATTATTATTACAGACTTCTCTATATTTTTCCTGTAAAATATAGATCGATATCTACAAACGCCTAATACATTGTACGTGGATCGGTCTGCAATCTTCGGAGATAGGTGGGGGGGTATGGTCAATTTTTCGATTTTTTTTGAAATATTTCAAAAAGTATGAAATTTACAGAAATTTCAAAGTGTTTTGAAATGTACAAAACGATACCTTTCATTTGATACCCCATTTGCCTTCCTAAGTCTGTTTTGAAATTTCAACATCAAAATTTGTACTGAAAATATTCATTTTCATTTTTCATTTATTTATATATTTTATTCTTAAAATCAGTAATGGCGCACGAAATGTATCATTATTTCAAATTTCAAGTTAATAGCTGCAGTAGTTACTGAGATATTCAAGAAAGAGCGGGGACGGACAGAGCGAGACCATAAGGGTTTCAAAACCGATCTTTGAAACCCTAAAAATCAAAATGGCGGCTGATGTTAGGGCCAAAATCTTCAAACCCCCTTTCTCTCAGAAACAAATCTAATTCTCATTATCTTTATGATTATTAGAAAAACGTTTACCCTAAAAACCCCGTACCTATACAAATACATACCGACGACCTCAGTGGCGCAGCGGGCGAGAGTCTGCCTGCGACGCAAGAGGTTGCGGGTTCGATCCCCGCCTCGGAACAAATTTGTGTACGATCTGCAGAAATTTGTTCCGTTGGTCTGGGTGTTTTCTATGTATAATAAAAAATATCTATCTATGTAATGTATACTATTACGTATATCAGTTATCTAGTACCCATAACACAAGCTCTGCTTACCTTGGGGCTAGATAATGCTGTGTGAATTGTCCAGCATTATTTATTTATTTATACCTATGTAGGTACTATACTCTTTGATCGTTGTACAATAAAAAGAGGTATTATCACGGCAATGTGGTCCAATCTATATTAACTCTATGGTACAATAGGTAGGTAAGGTATTTCCTCCGAGGTAAGGTACCATATGCGTTAGCATTCCTAGTACATCTGTGGGTACCTACCATAGATGAATACTAACAAACGTAGTTATATACCTACCATAGCATTTTGTTGAAATATTTGACAAGTGGTTTTATTCTCTTTGTATTTCACAACATTGTTAATTCCTTAAATTTTATATTATTTTACTTTTGCTATATAAAGCTTTGTTTCGATTACTACTTTATCTCTTACATTTTATTTACCCGTGATGATGACTTAGCTGGACTATTCAAACAGACGATTATTGTGCTCGTATAGCTACCGTCTCTAAGTTGTTACTGCAAGTACCTTTCAGGACTCTTTAGTTTTTGCTATACTTATCTGACATCAATCCTCTTACATGGCATACAGCACAGGAGATAGATTTCCCCCACAACCAGAATATTACAGATTGTTGGACCCTTGCGCATACCAACATGGATCTCGTAAACAAAAGAGTCAAAGCCCAGCACCGTTTTTATCAAAAGCTCCTCGAGGATCTCAACTGCGTAATCCTGTATACACCCACGCCATCTACAATACATATGCACCACCAATAACACCAAATTGCACTTCATTAATGGCAAAACGTCCACGTTTCCCTTACGAAGCTCTAAGTAAAGAAGATTTAGAGGAAATTCTATGCAAATGTGGGATTAACGTCTGTGAATGTAGCTCTGAGGAAAAAGTGATAGAATCTGAGTGCCAAGGCTTAGTTCCAAGACGACTATACAAAGGTCATCCCCCACGGTCAGCACAAGGAGAAGGATTATCCATGCCATGTCAAAGAGATAAAGGATTTGAATTATTACCAGACGGAACACAAAGAAGATTGTTGAAAAAACATAGTAACGCAAGTCCTCCATTCTATGATATAAGAGTTGATGAAGCTACCACCTTCTACCGTGGTTGTAAATGGAGTCACTGGACTTCTAAACGATCCTCAAAAGCAATAGAACAATGTCCGGGCCCAGCAGACTACAATTTTGAAAGACAACCTACTCAAGCTGAGCTCTGTCTCGAAAAATTAAGATCCTATAATAAAAAAAGATCGAAGCAACCTCGGTACATTGAGATAGTCCAAGAAAGAGATATTCGAGAAGGCCGCCCGGGTCCCGCAACTTACACCCCGAATTTACCAAAAGGTACAGAAGTAGGAACTTTAGGCCCAAAAGCTGAACGATTTCCTTCCGCGTCACGCACCGACCAGCGACCAGGTCCAGCTGATCATATGATTGAAAGAGACTTTGATTTACGTAAACGACCCTTGAAATCATGCCTTTTTAATTTGCCAGAATATTCAGGCTTTGGTAAAGCTGCAAGATTTAGATCACATCGAGTCGAAGGACCAAGTCCAGATACCTACAGTATTAATAATAAGCTTTGTAAATTTATGCATTGTCCTAATGGAGCTTTTGGCTGTTCTGCCATTCGATTTAAGCAAGACCCAATTGAGGAATACGATGACGATGATGATGAATTTGCTACTATCGATGACTCAGCTGTACAACCAAAAGAATGTCCAAAGCTTACTTGGGAATTTAAATCAAAAACAATTCGCATGAGACCATTAAAAGTTCAATTAAATGAACAGAGCCCAGCGGACATTCCCCTGACCAACCTCAAACCAGTAAGATCAAAACAACTACAGTATACATCACCATTTTATTCGTCAGAAGGCCGTTTTAGACCTTGGAATGACTGGTTGCCCATAACTGCACCAGACAAAACGCCCGGTCCTGGTTATTACACCCTAGAAAAACCGAAATGTAATCCAGCTGTCAGTAGAGGTCCTTTAGTTAGGACTCAGCGTTTCCCACCTTCTTCGTTCAAAACACCAGCACCAAATGAGTATAAAGTAGGTAGAGGCCTAGAAACAGTTTTAGACACGCATAACGTAAAACTAAAACTAAATATTAAAAACCAGCACAAGTTCCACTGGGAACCTCCTGTAGACCCTAACACTAAAATAAGCTTGGAGCAACGTGAGTCTAATTTAATGGACCAATCAATAGCATTGTTGGACGTAGAGGATAAAAAGCCTGTGGTCAAGAATCCTGAAAAAATTATCGATGAAAACAAACCTAAAATGTTGCGATATTTTCTGTACAATCACCAGATACCAGTGCCGGATTAGTTCTAATGAATTGGATGTGTGATGAGCATCGTGATGATAGCTTGGCGTGTACTTGATTGCCTGCGTGAATCTAATAGAATTATCGGATCAGAAGCCATAACTTTAAATGAGTTGTCATTGTCACACTTTTTAAAGAGCATAAGAGATGGCGGTATCTTTAGGCTTAGGTACGTACCTATACCAATCCAACGATGACACACTGTAGAAAAATAAGAATAGGAAATTATAGAAATACAAAAACCATCATTACAGGCGGAACATTGTAGAAAGATAATTTCTTCTTATCCGGTACGCTCTTGACAGAGCGGTCGTGATCGTTAAGTACAAGCAGTATTGGAAGGGGCAGATGTGATGCGCTTCACGACATGTCGTCACCGCTGCCTGCTAGAGGTCATCCTACTGCACTCGTTTACTGAACTTCCAATAGGAGACTTGATTTGGTCTGTCCAGCGCGTGGGTGACCTTCCGCGCGGTCTTGTGCCTTCCACTTTCCCTTGGACGACAAGGCGTTCTATGGACTGATTGTCACGCCGGGAAACATGTCCGAAGATAACTAAGTACTTACTTATACCGATACTTTACCTTGCCTTGCTTTTGCTTTGCACGCATCTTACTTAGGTACCTACTTACGTCTATAAAGAGAGTCCTATCATACAATGCAATTTTCCTAACTATATTAATATTATAAATTCTGTTTGTCTGTTGTCTGTGTGTTACCTTTTCACGCCTTAGGCTGAACGCATCGTAATGAAATTTGGCAGGAAAGTAAATAGATCCCGCGGACGGACATAGGATACTAGAAAAGCGCAGGCGAAGCCGTGGGTAGCAGCTAGTGATGTCTAATCTACCTATGCGTATGCGTTTGTATCAACATATTTTTGTTTACTGGTGTCCTATTTAAGGAGATGGGGCTGTGATGGGGACAGCCGGTTTCAAAGCCTTCTCACATCGTGTGTTTATCAACAATTTGCCACTTAGGTACCAACAAATTGTTGACAATTCACGGGCTTTTCAAAAAGTTTTCGCCTGTTCCACATTTTCTAAATTTTGACCTCATGTCAGCTAAAAGCTGAAAAGAAATTAACAAGACTACGGGACGTAAAGGGAACAGACTACATCGCGTCTGTCAAGCCAACCTAACCTGCACGTGGTCCCCTCTAACTAATAGATAACGAACTGGGCTATGTGACCTAATTAGATCGCTCCTTTGTAACCCTCTATTAGGAAAGTTAGTTGATGATTTATGAATTCCCTTACAGAATACCAATTGTACCTACGCACGGTACAGAAAAAACTTTTCTGTTCCGTGCTTATTTAGCTTAAAAGTCGAAACCTCGCTCAACGTTGTTAATTTCATTACCACGCTCGTCACTGAAGAGCATAATCCAGTTTTACAGTATACAAAACTTTAAGCTCACTGAGGATTCAGCTTGGTGTAGTGATGTTCGAAACTGCTGGTGAAAATATCAAACAATCTTCATATTTGAACTAGGATCATCCTATATTATCCTATATTACATCCTGTCAGCATCAGTCAGCGTCAAATTGAAATAAGCGTGAAAGAGTAGGTAGTCAAAATGATCTGAAAAACATAAAAGCAATTTGATATTACGCAGTTCGAATGATCATATTGTTGTAAACACCCAAGGTGTTCAAAACATCTTACTACTCATTGTTTCATATTTATATGAGCAGTCAGAGTGATAAAAATTATCTTAGCAAACAAAGCTTTCAAAGTTATCTAGTTATCTGTTTATGGTGGATATTAATTAAATTAAAGAATTAAATGTTTAATATTTATTATATTTTATCTCCTAAAGTTAATTTTATTCACAAAATGTTGACCACTTTTCTGACATAAAAACTCTTTGCTTAGATTTAAAAAAGTACCCTTCGTTTTAGTCCATAGACATAGAATTTTTTCACTACATACGGAGCATCTTAATAAACCGTGCGTTTTACATTACATTACCGCACTAGTACGTAATAAGATACATTATACAGTACATATTGAAATTGGTGCAATAAAAGACCCTTTACGAGCAAATGTGTTATAAATTATTATTACATTGGTTTAATATTTCGCAGCCAGAGAGAAAACAAATTCTACTTCCTACTAATATTATAAACGCGAAAGTTTGTATAAGTATGGATGGATATTTGTTACCCTTTCACGTAAAAACTATAATGAACGGATCTGAATGAAATTTGGCACAGAGATAGAATATAGTCTGGAATAACATATAGACTAGATTTTATCCCGGAATTCCCACAGGAACGCGGGTGAAACCGCGAGGGGCCCGCTAGTACCTACCTACATAATTTTGTTCCACCTAATTTTTTAGTTGTTGGCAATCACAACCACCGACGGATTCCTTTGGCTCTGGAGGATGGGTTACTAGTTACCTACTAGGTACAACCATAGACAAATGAGTACCTGCTACACAGCCAAAGAAATCCGTCGGGGGCAGCCATTTCCATTCACTGCCCTGACATAACAGTGTACTGAGTGTATTGAACATAGGCTCGGGGTACAAGGGAGACTCCAAGATCTTGTCTCCCAAGCCAACCTAAACTGCACGTAGATAATGAATAGCTAGATAATGAACTAGGCTCTGGTGAAAATATCGACATTCTTCATAACTTGAAACTCATATTTTACTATTATTTTCCATTACTTGACACTGGCAGAAAAGAGTCCAACCAGACTCATTTGCCATCAACAAAGAATCATCATCATCACATAGGCTTAGAATGTACTAGTGAAACAATTCTATGTCTATGGTATTGAACTAAACTAACTAAATAACTAACAGATATGAGTAACACATACATAGTACTTATAAACAGATGTAACTACCTGGAAAAACTAATGCTAAAATAACAATTCGTACATCTCTACGCGGCACATGAACTCAAGCATACAATAGCTGGATATCTTATATTGAAAAGACTCGGTATATTTTCTATTCGGGTTTATTGAGGAGCTATTAGAACCGACAACCGCTAGGGTAAACGTGTTATTGAGTGGAGACCGCGACTCTGAAAACGTAGTGTAGGACGCCCTCCGACCAGGTGGGATGACGATTTGCGAAAGACTGCAGGCCGATGTTGGATGCGGCAAGCTCAAGACAGGGCGCTATGGCGCTCATTAGGGGAGGCCTATGTCCAGCATTGGACGAATATAGGCTGATGATAATAATAAATAAGTAATGCTGGACAATAATGATGACGATGATGATGATTCATCCTTGTCATATATTAAATAAGTTGCTGTGGTGACAATGGGAAGTTGCAACTGTTGCAAGTGTGTCAATCAGGAGCGTAGCGATAGGGGGGTTTGGGGGTTCAAACCCCCGAAATGTTAAGTCACCGTATAAAAAGTAGGAAGCACTTATATATGAGGTAAAGTTAACTCGGATGTGTGATAGATAAGTATCTGCGCGTCACGCGACACAATAGGTAATCTGAATAAAAAGTAGTCTACGTATGTACTATTCTACCCCTAGTATACAATGTGGACCACATTGTATACTATAAGGTTCATACCTACCACATTATGTGGTAGGTATGAACCTTTGTAATAAATACATTATAGATAGTTAAGTATATAATTGCTATAGTAAACTTGGTAATTCTTTGAATTAGATTTTAGTTTTAAGTTATCTTGTAGCGCCCCAACGGGGAACATGTTTGATAAGTTTTACAACTACCTAGATCCTCTGTAACAATAAGTAACAAATGAATAAATAAATAAATAAATGATCTACATGAACATCAACGAAATATGATTTAAAAGATCTATACCTACGTGACTGTAAAATATTATAGGTATAATAGGTATACATCAACGAAATACGAATATAAAATATTTATGTACCCAACAGTTTTATACAGATTTTATGTACTTATCAGTAAAAGATCCTAAAAAAAATAAAAGACCAATCTCACCATCATATTATTATTATTACTTAAGATGAGAGTTCCAAGCGCACACACAGACACGCAGACACGCGCACACTGAAAAACAGTCTTAGGTAGGTTTTTTCTATTTTTCTTTATAAATTCTCGAATTTCTTTTATTTTTAATAGAGGTACTTCATTTAATAAGGAAACCTTTTGTATTATATAAATTAACGACATATATAAATGTAAACATTATCTTTTACGTTTTATTAATGTGTAACCTACATACTACACTACTGTTGGAACTCTCATATTATTTTCCCGGAGGTGGGCGTTGCGATCAAAGACTTTTACGTTTAGATGTTTACCTTGTCACGCCAATGACGCCAATACTACATAACGGATTGGGCTGAAATTTTGCATAGATTTATGCAGGAAAAAAGCGCACAAAGACGTGGGCAGAATCCTAGTAATCAATCCTGAATAAGGTAGGTAGGTACCTATGTATTCTATGTAAGTTTCTAGCAAATCGGGCCACCGATGAAAAGGTTACAAAAAACACCAAAAATATCTTCATACCCCATTTTACCCTTTTAAGAGTTTTTTGAGTATTCCTGAAACACTTGTTTGAATTTTTTTGATTTTTTGATATACAGAAATAAATGCAGGTCATTAGTATTAAACAATGACATTTCAATTCGGAGCCTAACCACAAAATAACGAATTTTTTTAATTTAATTTAAAAATTTCGTAACCCTCTTTACCCAATTTTCACCAATATTTTGAAAAATCTTGAAACAAGTGTTTAATAGTTTTGTATTTTTAGTATTATATTATGTAAGTTTGAAGCAAATCGGGCCACCAGATAAATGGTTACAAAAAACTTCATGCCCCATTTTACCCTTTTTAGATATTCAATAATTTTATGTTTTTAGTTATTACTGTAAGTTTTAAGCAAATTGGGCCACTGGTTACAAAAAACACGAAAAAAAAACCAACCCTCCTTTTGACCCCCTTAGGGATGAAATTTCCTAAAATCCTTTGAAGAAGAAGAGGAAAATATTTTTATTTGCCATAATTAAACTAAATTAATCCTAGACTTAGTCTAACTCTTGGCAATCAAATTGAATTCTTTTTAATTCTATAATTGGCTTCTAAACCTTATAATAATAATAATACTTAATACTAAATGAAACACTGTTACAATAAAATGTCTCTTGTTTCGGTGTGCCTTACGGTTACGGGCAAAGGCCTCCTCCAAGGCTCCAACTCCTGTCTCCGTCTGTCTGCCGCGGCTCTAGTCCATAGGGGCCCTGCCTGATGTCATTTTTAGGTCATCCTCCCATCGTCTTGCTTTACGACCTCGAGTTCTAGCTCCATTCCTAGGGTACCAGACTGTCACCTGTTTACTCCATTTCTCCTTTCTAAACCTTAGTCGTAATTAAATTCAGAACCACTCTTGAACCAATGGATTACCTACCTAGTTACTAATCAAATATTAACTGAGAGAACAGAGAAAATCAAATGGGAATTAGGCAGTAGGGTGATATTACTTTGAATCACATCACGCATATTGGAGAATCTGAACCCCTTACAAAATAAACGACAAGGCCATGCATCACTCGGTAAACTTATGACTTTGCAGATGTTTGAGTTAGTAGATGCTGGATGCGGCAAGCTATGGTACAGGTACCTACAGGTCATTTTGGTGCTCATTTTGTCCAGCCGTTGTCTAGCATAGCTAGATGGTGATGATGATGTTTTTTGTTTCAGGCACTAGGCGGTCTAAGGCGGTCTAAGGCTCGAAAAATCGAATGAATGGTTGAAGCATTAAGACATAAGTAACATTGTTTTCTATATTTTCTGTATGTACCTACTTACTGATGACTAATTGATTGTCAGTCAAACTACTAAAAATCAAATAGTTTCATGGAAAGACATAAAGTAGGTACCTACCTACCTACTAATTTGTTCCATTCTTAAATTGTAAAAAAGTCTCATTTGTATATTTAATGTGCAAAACGTTTTTCAGAGGGAACTTAATTCCAGAATCAATGGAGGCAACAAAATAGCATAAGCGTAAGCCGGCAAACAAAGTTCACGATTTCTGATGACGTCACAGTGGTGTGACGTCACAGTGGTGTGACGTCACCCAACCAAACAAATCGAGCCCGCGCATAACTAGATGTCGCTACTAAAAGTGGACGAGCTCTAGATCGCGCTGACGAGAACGCACGCCACGCGCCTCGCGGAACGAGCTCCGGCCACGTATAGACAGGGACCGATTTGGTTACCCGTTGAAGGGGTTTTCGATAGGGTTTTTTGAAGAAGTTGTTTTAAAACCCTTTCCGTATGGGTAACACTTTCAACGAATAACAGACTCTTGGGGGTAACCCTTTCAAAACCCTTTCGAATGGGTTATCTTTTAAAAGGGTTTTGGGTTTTAGATAGATTTGATAACCCTTCGTATGGGGGTTACCCTTTCCATCACTGTAACACGGTTACCCTTTGTATCTTATAGTATAGTGTAAACTAATCTCTATTAGAATAGCGTAAGGTTGAAAATAATAAACGTTTTTGTGCAAAGACCACGCACACCTCAAGGCGGGTGTCGGTATCTTTGACCTTATAGCGGCTTATTGTTTGATGTGCCGAAAAGGTGACAATTATTTTATTTAGATTTTGGTTATGCGATAGACAAGGTACATTGGTCCTGCGCCTGACCTTTTCCCGGTCGAGTCGGTCTGCCATCCTTTAATAAAGTGAGGGAATAGGCTCCACGGCGGCCAGGCTAAACGGAGACTAGCCAGGTGCGCAGGACATTATAATAGTGCACAAGTGTGTGCGTGAACACTGGTGCACTCTGCACCTGTGTCAATTTCGACCACAGTGGCCAGTCTCTACGGAGACTAGGCAGGAGCGCAGGGCATATAATAGTGCACAAGTGTATGCACGAACTCAGGACAGGTGCACTGTGATCCTATGTTAATTTCGACCACGGCAGCCAGGCTTAACGGAGACTAGCCAGGTGCGCAGGACATATAATAGTGCACAAGTGTGTGCACGAACACTGGTGCACTTTGCACCTATGTTAATTTCGACCACGGCCGCCAGGCTCAACGGAGACTAACCAGGTGCGCTGGACATATAATAGTGCACAAGTGTGTGCACGAACACTGGTGCACCTGCACCTATGTTAATTTCGACCACGGCAGCCAGGCTCAACGGAGGGAGACTAACCCGGTGCGCAGGACATATAATAGTGCACACTGCACAAGTGTGTGCACGAACACTGGTGCACTCTGCATCTATGTTAATTCTACCACGGCAGCCAGGCTCAACGGAGACTAACCAGGTGCGCAGGATATATAATAGTGCACAAGTGTGCGCGCGAACACTGGTGCACTCTGCATCTATGTTAATTTCGACCACGGCAGCCAGGCTCAACGGAGACTAACCAGGTGCGCAGGACATATAATAGTGCACAAGTGTGTGCACGAACACTGGTGCACATGCACCTATGTTAATTTCGACCACGGCAGCCAGGCTCAACGGAGACTAACCAGGTGCGCAGGACATATAATAGTGCACAAGTGTGCTCGCGAACACTGGTGCACTCTGCATCTATGTTAATTTCGACCACGGCAGCCAGGCTCAACGGAGACTAACCAGGTGCGCAGAACATATAATAGTGCACAAGTGTGTGCACGAACACTGGTGCACTCTGCACTGCACCTATATTAATTTCAACCACGGCAGCCAGGTTCAACGGAGGGAGACTAACCCGGTGCGCAGGGCATATAATAGTGCACACTGCACAAGTGTGTGCACGAACACTGGTGCACTCTGCATCTATGTTAATTTCTACCACGGCAGCCAGGCTCAACGGAGACTAACCAGGTGCGCAGGATATATAATAGTGCACAAGTGTGCGCGCGAACACTGGTGCACTCTGCATCTATGTTAATTTCGACCACGGCAGCCAGGCTCAACGGAGACTAACCAGGTGCGCAGGACATATAATAGTGCACAAGTGTGTGCACGAACACTGGTGCACATGCACCTATGTTAATTTCGACCACGGCAGCCAGGCTCAACGGAGACTAACCAGGTGCGCAGGACATATAATAGTGCACAAGTGTGTGCACGAACACTGGTGCACATGCATCTATGTTAATTTCGACCACGGCAGCCAGGCTCAACGGAGACTAACCAGGTGCGCAGAACATATAATAGTGCACAAGTGTGTGCACGAACACTGGTGCACTCTGCACTGCACCTATATTAATTTCAACCACGGCAGCCAGGTTCAACGGAGGGAGACTAACCCGGTGCGCAGGGCATATAATAGTGCACACTGCACAAGTGTGTGCACGAACACTGGTGCACTCTGCATCTATGTTAATTTCTACCACGGCAGCCAGGCTCAACGGAGACTAACCAGGTGCGCAGGATATATAATAGTGCACAAGTGTGCGCGCGAACACTGTTGCACTCTGCATCTGGGTCAATTTCGACCACAGCGGCCAGTCTCTACGGTAGTAGAGACGTTCGTAATATAATAACCCGTAAGTACCTACCTACCTACAAATCACACTCGCATAAGAATCAAGTCTACAAAATACGATTTACCTACCTACTTCGTTTGGCAGGTATTTATTTTACTTACCTACAGATTAGGTAATGAGCTAGTAGCTAAACAAGATAATTATTAATGAATCAAAATGTACTTTTAACATTTGATCATCTTCAAATTCACTTGTAGTTTTTGTAGGTAGGTAGGTACATACTACATAATGTATGTATGTATGCCTATCCAACCAACCACGTTAGCACAGACGTTAGTCAGTGTTCAGATAATTCAATAAGTACCTACCTAGTAAATTCCTATGCAAAAAGGTGCGCCACTCCCAGTTTCAACCAGATTGAGTGATCGCGCAATCAAACGAATTATTCATTATTAAACATTTATTTATTTTAATCGTATTTTAAAAATGCCGAGTTCCGGTCCCTATCAACTGCAGTATTAATTATTACCATGTCGTAACACTACAAACCCATACAATGAGGTAACCTCAAAACCCAATAAAAGGGTTACCCTTTCACATGTGTTTTATACGGGTTACTACGAACTAAGGGTAACCCAATCGAATGCGCAGACGAATGTAAGTGTTACCCATTGGAAGGGGTTAACCCAAACTCGGGGTTGTACGGTCCCTGCGTATAGAACGTAAAATAAAAAGTAAGGGACACATTTAAGTTACGGTTGTAGTATCAAAATATTTTTTTTAATTTTTTGAATTATCAGTACATAAATATTTTTGATTGATGATGTTGCAGTAACAATTTGACATGCGTAAAATAGTACTCTGTTATCATACATAACAGAGTAGGTACTACCTACTGTTTTACGTGATAAGAAATGCTTTTTAAATAGCAGTGCAAGTCGACTGGTATAGGCTAAGGGTATAGGCTGATGATGAATGGCATTTCGTACCGCGTCATGGCATTCTATCAGCACGCAGTAGGTAGGTACCTACTCTAAACATAACGTGTTACGAATAATCTTGATACTTAATATCAATCAGTTCTTACAGATTATAAATTTGAGACACAGGCATAATGCTAGCTGCGGCATAGTTCTTGAAACAGTCATTATTTTTATCTAAATGTGTTATGAATAATTATTTACCATCTTTGTGTATATTCCGTATCTACTTTGCTGCAAGTGCAATTCGTTTACTTATTAAGTATCAAAGAAAATGACGATCAAGTAATAGAAACAAATTAAAACTCGTATTTACAATTGGAACAACTGAGCTACCTGCAGCTGCAGACTGTTGCAAACAACCTACAGGTAGCTCAACTGATTCATATATCGGTACCAGTCGGAAGCCTTCTCAAGACGCTGGCTGGGTGTATTCAGCATTGATTCGTACAACACAAAGATAATAATCTATACTACCTAATCTTTTGTAACATAATATAACGAATAAAATAACGTTATGTGTATTATTTAATTATTGCATTTGTTGCATCCTGTAGTTTACGCAGAATGCAACAAATGGGTGACCTGCCCGCCTCGTCATGGATATTTATTTATATGAGTAGCACTCCTGTGCTACCCTGACAAAAATTGCAATGTGTACCCCAGCTTGTGGAGACTCAATGCGGTTTTTTGATTTTCGAGTTGCTTACAATTCCAAATGAGTGATAAAAACTTTTCGGAGAACCTTATTTGCGTGAAACGTTTCGATAGCGCGATCTAGGCCTCGTCCACTTTTAATCGCGACATCTAGTTTTGCACTGCTCGGGAAGTTTACAATGACAGTAAGGCCGGCAATACACGTCCGACTTTTTGTCACACTGCGTCGGGTGGAATTGTCTATGGATAATCTAATCCGAACATACAGCCAGCCATGGCAGCCATACATTTGGCACCTTTGTCGTAGTATTTATATTCTCTTTGCCTTTGTCGTAGACAAATGTTAATCCAAAATTCATGTTTAGTGGAAAATGAATAAAACGTGTTTAGATCAACTGTTTGTGATAATGATAAATTACGAGATGAAAATAAGGGGCTATTTACATAAACATAATTCAAAGTCTTATAAGTAGGTTATTTGCTCTAAGGACTACTATTTATGGAAAATTCTTTAAATCTATAGAAGTAAATTAACACTGAACAAACTTTAGATGCAACTAAGTGCAACATCAGATTTTTCGATATGTTTATTCAAAAACGGACTTGATCACCATTTCACCCTACTGTTATGTCACTAAACTTGTACTTCCATGACATCATCAATTCATGACTCTATAGGTCACTCTGAAAACGGGAGGGGGCTCAGAGCAATAACTACAGCATAGAGGGACCGCGAAATTTAAGTCTAGTTATACTCTTCATACTTATTACACAATCAGTGTGAAAAAAGAGGATAGGTATATAGATATATGGGTTGCTTATGGCAATGCTGTCCACTTTTTTCATCTCGGTAGTGATGTGCCGATTTTGCAGAAGTATCGATATTAATTTATTTTTAAAAGATAATTTAACTATTGAATTGAATGTTCATACGTTATTGTCATGTCTTTAGAAGGTTATCGATTCGATACGTATGTATGTAACATTGTTGGAATTTCACAATATTCACATAATGTTACTCTATGTGGGTTTCTAAACACGTGTGACAAATTTCATAAGTTTTTGTATGTATGTTACTATACGCATTTCTCTGAAACACGTAATTGGATTGTAAGCATTCTTTCTTTGTTGGATTAGGTATGTCTTAACTTAGGGAACAGTACAATTTATCAAAATCAGTTCAGCAGTTTTCATGATACGAAATGAAATAAAAACAATCGGATCAAAACGATATTTTTAATTTGTTAAGAGCTGACCCGCCCCGGTTTCGCCCGTATGGATATTTCCATATTCTCTCACATTAAAATATTCTCTGGGCAAATATTTCAAAGGCTCCCGTCCTGGATTTGGGTGTAGATTCTCATCATCATCATTATCCTGAAACAATGAAAGCTTAGTAAAAAAATACTACCTGGCTTTAACCTTAATAAAAGTTCAATCTGCAGGCATAAAAAAAATCACTGATATGCTACACTGTTTAGAACATATTCGGCTATGCTTAGTTCAATTAATTCTGGCTCTCGGAATCGCTTTACACCAGTTCTCTTTCTCATTTGGAGGCATACTAAAAAAGAAAACTATACCTTCTCCAATTTATCGGCATAACTTTATCGTATCGATAAAAAGTACCTATCTACATCACTAGTATAGAATTACCTTACAAATTAACAATTTTTAATTTGTAAATTATTTCGCGATTACAACATAATTTGTAATAAATATGGTTTGAGGGATCAATAGCAATCTATAATATGTATGGTTTTAGTGATCACATCCAAATATATCGCGGGATTTTGTATGAAAACTGTAAAAAAACACTTACCGGTGAAAGCTTACAAATTCAGAGTTTTCTTTCCTTGATGAATGTGATTTACATGATAACACAAAACAAGCCATGTTGTAAGCTTATGCATCTGTCCTTTGCACCTTTTTTTTAACAGATTTATGCACAAAATCTATTATTTTTTAGTAAATTAATGACCCAGCTCATGTATTTACATTCAAATCAAATACTTTGTACGGTTAACCGTGTACTAAGCACTATTGTGCTGTTTTTAATTGGTCGTGTAATAAGAGACCAAGTGTGACCATTTGACATCTTCGGAATGCCCATTTAGTTTTAAGCCTACATGATAGATATGCGTTTGTCTCATAAACCAGCACAATCTGCGCTATAAGAGAGAAGAGCTTAGATATATCGTAATTTCTTCGCTCTCTCTATGCTGTAGTTATTGCTCTGAGGGAGGGGGGTACCTATTTCCTCCCTTCCCCATTTTTGGCTTCATAGAACTTGAACTGGCTAGTAGGCATTGTACCTCAAATTCAATACATCGGAGCAAATGAAGAATTGGGCGCGAGGGTTAATTACAGAAATTTTGCCTGTCAGTGCTCGTGTTATGTTATGTTTAACGAGCGAGTATAGTTAAATTTTCATTGAAGGCGTGCGTTGCTAAGTAAAATATTCATGGTTGTCAAATTTTGTAAAGTTTCATGGTTTAAAGTAGTTACGCCGAGTAGTCGGAGAACAAAAAGTTACTAACGATTGAGGAATTTACGACTCTACTGAGGTAGCAGCATGTTTAACTCCCCGCCTTTGTGCGCCCTGAGTGAAGATACTGACGACATCAACTATCTAAACAAGTGGAAGTGCTAAGTAGGCGTGGCACGCGTGCCACAATTATGCGTAGTTATGCTTAACTGATCTCAGTCATATTCTTACACCACATCAAGTTGCTAGTCTCGCGACAAATTCATTTTTCCGAAGCTTTGCCGTATTGTTCCATTTTAGAGTATAAAAATGATAGTAGGCGACAAAATCTCAAAAACGGGGGTGTTTTATACCATCGATAAGGAACTTTTTTATGGTTTTGACATAAAATCTTTTTTAATAATATTAACAAATAATTTATTAGAACGGTTAGTCAAAATCAACCTTATGCGATTACCATAAAGTTGATTTGGGATTGTTTCTATTCACTATTACATTCTCGAATGTTCTTCGCTACTCATTCAGTGATATAGTCAAGTCGGCTGTTGATTTGATCGGTACTACAAATCATGTTTACTTGGTGCCTAAAACAGACCTTATCAAGAATTAATTACAGTATCTAGACATTTATACGTAATAAAAAAGTTTCTAAAACTAAAACCTTACAAAACTCAACAAGAGGCTGTTTTCCTTATACAAAAAGTTAAATAACTCTAAAACTAATTATCCTATTTACATAACTCAAACGGTAAAACTAGTTTTAAGCCCAATCATTTCTTTTTGTACTGTTTTACTACAAAATAAAAATAAACTTGCGTAATATAATACGAACTTACCAAATTCCTATAAAAAGTATTTTTATGCTCTAAGTAGATACACTGATACAAACTAAGATAAAGTAACCAATAAGAGTGTAATTAGATCTAAATATCCTCATACTAGGGTTCCGTCGCCGACAGTATGTATTAAAATATCTATCGAAATCGATAAAGTAGTTCATCGTGCTACCTGGTGCAGCCTTAGTTGATTCGCGACCTTTCACGCGAATGTCAATCATATGGGTAACGAAATTAAGTTTACAATTGCGAGCTCTGAGAATACCGCCATCTATGGTCATGTAACGGAATTGCCTAGTCAGTCAAATGTTTTGTTGAGTAGATTCGCGACCTATCACGCGAATGTCAATCATAATGACTAATTAAATTAAGTTTATAATTGTGTGCACTGAGAATACCGCCATCAGTGATCAAGTAACGGAATTAACTCGTCAAGTTGCTGTTTGGTGAGTATTAAGATCGTAATTACGTTCTGCTGCTAAACTAAAATAAATCTTATGTGGTATAGTTCAAGGTTTAGTTTCTAATCTGTGACGTTGGCAAGTTTTGCCTAAACTGGTAACTACCAATTAAACTAATTGTTTTTTTGTAATGCATTATAAAATTAAGGGTTTATTTGTGTGAGTTTGGCGACAACTGTGCCCATAGTAATTTTGTTGCATTGCACTTCCGTGATCTTACTCCATCTAATTTCCTCGCGAGCGGCCTAGTTTTAACAATCTATGAAACAGAGCAAGATGAGAGAACAAGGTGACACCTGACACAGAAAAATCTTCAAAGACATGGAAGAGCTACTGGCCAGAAACAAGTGGAGAGAAGCACGGCCTAACATCAAACCCGATGATATCGTTTCAATACATGACGTCAATCTACCGGAAGGCAGATGGGTTTTGTTGGGCCGCGAGATTTAGCTCCATCCTGGAAATGATAATCATGTTATCGTGGTGAGCATTAAGACAAAAAGAAGGATCTGGAGGGAGTTGGCAAGCGCCATTTTTAGTATTAATATCTTTCTGCCGTTTTTCGCGGGAGGCGAGGTAATACGGTACAGCACACATACAAACGCACACGTAAGTAAAAGCTGTGACACAAACACAAAACAAGCACACAATTATACAATGACTGTTGTTACACCATTAATGAGTTACACACTAACACGCACTTCGCCTTCTACCAAGAAATCAATACTCACCTACACCTCCTACCAACATGCTTGAAACTGTCGCAACTAGTATTCCATTTAAATCAAAATTACAAAAACAATTGACAAAAATTTCACTTACTTGTGATAGGAAATACCGTGTTCCCTTAAGTTTGATGTCTCTGATCGCCTTTTACCCCAAAATACCGCACAATTCACCGTTTTCACTAAGCAACACACAACGACAACTAATGGCCGCGTGGTAACGAGTGAAGTAGTTTTGTATAACGCGTACGACCAAGAGCGCCTTATGGGCGGCAGAGGGGTACGCCGTGCGATGACATGTCCAGTTATAAATTCTCTAAGGCCCAAACATATCAGCTCACTCACTCACTTCATATATCACGCCTCGGAATATGTACCTACATCCCTCAGCCTTATAAGCCTTTAATGGTCCACATTTTTTTTTTCATTGGCACATAATTTATGGGCTATTTAGGTATGATATGGCACGAATATCTTCCGATAGTCGGATCCAATGAAAAAAGAGAACCCTTTCGGTATTTTAGTAAAGATGGTCGGATGTCGGTCGGATCAGTCAGATTATTCATAGACAATTTATCCGACTATCAGAAAAAAAAATCGGACGTGTGCAGGCGGCCGTCGGCCCTTAGCGCCGGCCAAAACACGCTCATCTAGACAGAGTTAGTTTTTAATAATAATAATAATCTTTGCCACAGACTACCTCATAACCAGATTTATAAGTATAGTACTAAAATGCGTTAGCATCCCTCCCTACCCTATAGTATATCATATCTGTGGTAATAAAGCTCATAACAAGACAACTTGAAATGGTTTTCTAATTTTACACTTTATAAAAATGTCTCGACTGGGAGCACTGCATTTTACTAAACATACCGGTGCAAAACACAGTGCAACTGTTATTTTCTTTCACGGCTCAGGTAAAATTACGTGATGATTTATTTTTTGTATATTAAAATTTGTCCACGTATAATTACGATATACTTATCCTGATTTATTAACGATAATTGCAATAACTACACTACTTTATGGTTATGACTAGTAAACTTTCTGTTTATTTATGAAACAGTCCTAAACATTAGTACAATACCGTGAGTTTTAATAGCTTAATTAACATATTTATCAGTTATCTAGTACCCATAACACAAGCTCTGCTTACCTTGGGGTTAGATAATGCTGTGTGAATTGTCCAGCATTATTTATTTATTTATTTAGCGATTCTAGGTACAACGTATTATTATTATTTTTTTATCTATAATCTTGTGAAAGTTTCGAGTCGATACCTTGTACAGTGATGGAGATACATATAAACAAAACACAAATAAAATCTTTAACTGCGTTTTTCTCAAAAGTACCCTGAACCTAGTTATTGCACTTTATATAAGGACGGCATTATGGTATTCTGTATTTTATGTTAAATCAGTTAGTAGGTACCTGTATAATTTAAATAATTATTTCTCCTTGCCGAATTTCGGTGTCCTGTGTCAACGTAGGTTGGTATTGTGACTGGGTTCGTGCATTTTGGGAGTATATTGTGTTAGTCCCCTGCCTAACCACACCCGGAACTGTCCAGCTCCTAGAAGTAACTGAGCAGTACTTTTGGCGATTGACAGCATCGTTTCAGCATTTCGGTGGGTCTAGACGGATTTCATGTCTCTATGAGACTTTTCAATCCATCTGGCCTCCTTTGTGGCCATGCAGTGTACCACAACATGTTCCATAGCCTCTTCTTCCTGGAGGCTACGACACAGACAGCAGCCTGTAGCTCCTGTCATGAAAAGATGATGATTCAGCTTACAATGGCCTGTGGTGATGCTCATCATTGTTCTAAAGTCCTCACGGGGCATATTGTTTGTTGTTTTCTTATCTTTAGAAGGGAATATTGATTGGTGTGGTTGCAGTCATAGTTTTTGGTTTCCCATAAGTAGTAAATTTTTGTCCTCTGCTGTTTAAGCTGCGGGTTTAAGAGACTGATGTCCTGTTTTGTTGGGGTCTGTCTTGCTCCTTCCTGCATTTATGTTGCCTGGACAGGACTGACTCTGTCCATTCTTTGCAGACATTCTGCATTAGATTTTGATCGTGTGTGGGTTTATTGGTGCAGCTCTGTCTGTTTTGAAGACAAGCTGCATCTAACAGGTGGCTCGAGAGTTTTGTCCAGAAGCATATGATTTGCTCCCAGTTAAGAGTCTCATTATTTCCTCTCAAGGTTGTGGTGGCTGAGTTTATAAGTTAATAGTTTTCATGCATTCAAGCCACAAACATCATTATGGCACTGCACACGAGCGGTGGGCGAGAATTGAGGCCTCAAACCCAACCTACACAGTGCAATAGTGTGGTGACAATCTTAGTCTCCACCATTAACAAACTAGAATTGAACTTCCCTCACTACCTCTACTAGGTAGTGAGGGAAGTTCAAGTCTTGGTAGTTAAGTCTTTCTGGAAAAGAGTACTACTACTTCTGTTTTGTTCGAGTTTACTGACAGACTGTGTTTGGTGCATGGTGCACCAAACACATTCTTCTGCGTATTTTCCTACAGAGTTGTTTTGAAAAGCCCTGTCGCCAAATATCATGATTGCAAATGCGATTGTAAAAATACTGTCGTTGTTCAGGAAGTCCAGTCGTTGAAAGCAACCCGGGAGCCTGCATTGGGCTGCCTGCCCCATTCTGAACTCTCGATTTTGGTTGATATGCTAGATAGCATTTCAATTATCCACTGATTCAGGTTTTTCTATTAATGGGAAAATGGTTTTGTCGAATGCTCCTTCTATATCTATGAAAGTGACCAATCACGATTGCTTACTTTCAAGCACACCTTCAATGTTGTGGACTACGTGGTGGGTGCATAGCTGTTTCAGTAGATTTACCAGATCGATAGGCATGCTGATTTTTGTTTACTGGGTTTCTGAGTAATGGCCCACTTCTGATGAATGATGGAAAAATTGAGAAATTAAGAGGTTTAATGAAAATTTACAAAACGGCATCGGTACAACAAACTTGCAAGGCAAGCTGCTCTGATCATAGATTTAAATCGTTAGATAGGCCCCGACACCAAAAACTGTGGCTTTGTTTTTGAATGTGTGCGTTAACAAAATGCCGACGCACGCACACTAATGAGTAGTCAAAAAAATCGTGTTTCTGCCATTGTACTTATCTGTTGCTATTACCATTTCGTGTGCAATTGTATTGCACTCACTTTTCTGAAAAAAGTATGCACTTAGATGCCCTGAAATCGAAAATGTTTGAATGTGTGCGTCAACATGGCGTCCAAAAACTGTGCAATTTGTGTAGAAGGTACGGTCCGGTAAGTAGTTAGAAATAGGTAGTGTTTTTGCCAATAAACCTAATTATTATTATTACCATTTCGTTTACAATTGTATTGCACTGACTTCTGTGAAAACATAAAGGTCTTATTCATATCCTGAAATCGAAAACGCGTCTGTCTAAAACGTGTGCAATCTACACACAACAAGTGTACTGAGAAAATAGTGTCATCTCTTTTTCTCCCACATTAGTTGCAAACACTACTTTCTCTTTCGTGCACTCGCCGTTTAAATTTGTTATTTTAGACAGTGCGGAAGGAAAAATAAAAGTTTTTAAATCAAATCGCAATACTTACGAGTGAAATGTTACACCTCTGGCTTTATTTGTGTTTCTAGAATTGTTGTTGCACTTTAGAAAGGCACACGATGGCATTTTGTGACACTAAACTGCTCGCAAACGTCCTTTACAACACGTCCGGCTAACACTGTGTTTGGATGTGCACTGATTCCAGGTGAGTGAGCCTCACTCTCTTCGACCGTGGAACAACACGGCGCGGTCTCACTGCGGTAAGGGCCTATCTAACGATTTAAATCTATGGCTCTGATATGATAACCCATTGATAACCTAACAAACAACCTATTTATTTTGACACATTATGTTTTTCAACCTAAACTGCACTATTTATGCCTTATGTTTTGCATACCTATACCCTAAAAGCCTATACCTATTCCATCAACGACGAGAACAATGGTCGGGTATTGTGTTTGGATAACGAAGCGATATGTAAATTTGTAGTTTTGTAGTACCTACTTAGCTTATTAATATTTTTGTTAATTTTTAACAAATTTTATCAGAGCTCATATTATTATTTACAAAAAGCAAATTGAATCAGTTTCATTATGGATTCGGCGACAGCTGCTCGCAACTTCAATTCGTAAATTACTGTGTTCCGTAACACCAAAAAGATGACTGATAACTTTTTGTGTTTTCGACATTGTGTTGTTATTCTGTAACTAGACAAGATATTGTTGTTTTTAATACAAAACAAATAGGACGAAACAATGTCATTTTCGACGTAATGTTTGTCTGTAATGTAGTTTGCTTATTTTTGCTTACATTTAATTAAATGTGTGTATTATTAAGAAAAAAATAAACAGGGACCTAGATAAATACTATTCGAATACGAAAAACAACATGATATGGTGGAAATATGCTCGAATTACAAATCATTTTGGTAGTACCTACGTTTGTATGGGCAAAACATTATCCGCAAGCCTCGCGATTTTAGTATACCAAAACAGAACTAGATGTCGCCAGTAGTCAAATTAGAAGGCGCTATCGAAGCGTTTCCGCAAAACAGTGGCTTCGGAACCCAAATGTTGTACTCTCAAGTTCCTATGGTTTTAGGTAGGCTTATTTTATTGCTAGGTACCTCTCGAGTGACCAAGAGTGAAAATTTAAAGTTTTTGTACAGCCGAAAGGCTATAATCAAAGAGAATAGAAATGTTCCGTGATCTTACACCATAATAATGTGTACGATGACGGAATACATAAATGCTATTATATATAGAACACTACGTCACAGTACGTACGTACGTACTAGGGATGTAACGAATGTCAAATTTTCGACATTCGCGAATGCGAATGCGAGTATTTGATGCTCACATTCGCGAATGCGAATGTTGGTATTTCGAACTTGCCGCCAACTTTACGCACTGTTTATTGGCGCGCGCGTTGTCCAATTACCAACGCTTGCTATTAGCTATCTTCAACTACCAATTACGTACGAGTAATAATGTTTATATCATTCATTCATGTAATTGACAATTCACAACCTTGATAACCACAGAATTTGAAACTGATATTGGTATAATTGTATCAAAACAGATGCAGAGCCAGAAATAAAAGGAGATGAATCGCTTGAAAATTGCTATCTTCGTCTACAAATCGCGTTGTTTGTTTGAAAATATTTTTATCCACACATTTGTCGGTTGGAGTTGGATTTGTTTGTCTTTTTATATGTTATTTTGTGTCCGTGATGGTAGCGTACACATAACCGAATTCACGTTTGTTGTTATGCCTAATATATAGCGTGTATATAGAGTATAACTAGTGCAAAAGTAAAATAAATAGCGCCTCCTTGGTTTAAGAAATAATGACCATTGTTTGTGGGTACGCCAGCATAACGTTATGCTAGCGTACACACGACCGTTCTCAAAAACGGCTTATACTATAGCAACAAAATTTATACACAATAATAGAGTATAAATATCGTTTCAGCTATGCAAATTTCATAATGATTGCTCTCATAGGAACAGAGATATGGAACAAGACTATAAAATAACACCTGAGCTGGCGTTATGCTAGCGTACCCATTAAAAACCGAAATAGTTCCTATAGAAAACGAGGTTCTCTTAATGTAAATGTTATATGTATAAATAGAGTGTGAAATCCTCTTTCTCCCAGTAGTCATACTTTATGCAAATTCGTAATCAAACACTATAAAAAGTTGATGTAACAGGAAGAGCGAAAACTGTAGGTAAATAACTCTAAAATGAGCGCGAGTGACGGAGCACTGCTGCCCCGACCATGACGACGCAATATCTCTATCTCTTTCACTTCCATGGATAATTCACATGCATCTTTCTCTATCTCTCATTGTGACCAATACCTACATTGCTTACTGCTCAGAGTCCAAACAAGATCTAGGAATAACGAAACGCAATTCCATTCGTACAACTAATCAAAGAATCTTATCCGAAAATATAGGTATGTAGGTAAGTAGATGTAGTTAAAAATAAAAATCGAAGATTATGGGATATTGCTCTCCGTTGCAATGTAGTTCCGCCGTGATCTGCTAGATGGCGCTAAACGTGACTTCTGAACAAATAGGTAAATTAACAAAACCTTATGAAATGCTTTATATGAAGCTAAATATAGATAAAAATACTCGTGACAGCTCATTTATAGTAACAAAACGACTAATTATTACTATCTTCTACATTGTTCGGTGTATTGATTCACTAATAACTTATTTTTTGTTTGCGACAGTAACTACCACAACAAATTTGTTCCTAGAACTTTACATCAACTTTTTATAGTGTTTGATTACGAATTTGCATAAAGTATGACTACTGGGAGAAAGAGGATTTCACACTCTATTTATACATATAACATTTACATTAAGAGAACCTCGTTTTCTATAGGAACTATTTCGGTTTTTAATGGGTACGCTAGCATAACGCCAGCTCAGGTGTTATTTTATAGTCTTGTTCCATATCTCTGTTCCTATGAGAGCAATCATTATGAAATTTTGCATAGCTGAAAAGATATTTATACTCTATTATTGTATATAAATTTTGTTCCTATAATATAAGCCGTTCTTGAGAACGGTCGTGTGTACGCTAGCATAACGTTATGCTGGCGTACCCACAAACAATGGTTATTATTTCTTAAACCAAGGAGGCGCTATTTATTTTACTTTTGCACTAATTATACTCCATATACACGCTATATATTAGGCATAACAACAAACGTGAATTCGGTTATGTGTACGCTACCAATACCATCACGGACACGTTATTTTGGGAAAAAATGAATGCCTCCATTAAAAGAATGAGTAAAATTTAGACCACGTTTAGACTTATTTTACTTAGTAGATGCGGAACATGCAAAATGTAAAGTTATAAAAAGGGGTACTAGTTTAAAAGTTACAAGCATAACTCTATTGATATAACACATTACGCTATTGTACTGAAATTTTCTGAGTATATAAAAAACAATGGATTGAAAAATGCATATCATATTAAGAGTTTTCTTGAAAATTTCTAATATTCGTTTTTTAACCTACTGTTTTTTATATACTCAGAAATTTTCAGTACAATAGCGTTAAGCGTTAGAAAGTTACAGCCCTTTTAATTCGGAGCCCAACTACAAATCTCAAACTTTCATATACATCACTTCCATTTCATTAATATTTTGAAAATTCCTAAAATACGTGTTCAACGGCTTTGTATTTTTGGTAAATTTCAAGCAAATTTGTCCACTTCGTAGAGTTAAAAGAAACACTTAAAAAACTTCAATCCTCTTTTCCTTTGGGGGTGTAATTTCCAAAACTCCTATGCTTCAAATTTTAGATTTCTAGCTTATGAGGTTTGGGTTGGGTGAGTGTAACTAGAAAATAACTTGTTTTTTTATATTTCAATTATTCATATTTATTTATTAACCAGTATAACATAATAATGAAAAATAAAAAGACGGTCTTGTCCTAGGTCGTCCGATCATGTTCTGTGCACGCCAAAAACAAACCATAAATTTGTCAAGTGGTTCCCGCTATTAATAAATAAACCTCCATCCAAGTCCGGATGTGTTTCCATGCGTTACAGCCTGTGAATATACAGGCCTGCTCTAGTTTAATTTTTGTGAAATTCCACTGTAGTAGGGTGGGGAAGATGCCGTCAGTAGTCATAATCATAATCATTTTTATTAAGGAACTTATTGCAATTGTACATGGTTATACACGGAAACGATGCCATCTGCAGAAGTTTTAAAACTGTGTCACAGATGACTCTACAGTAGTAAAGGTAGTAAGTAAGTAGGTATATAACTGAGATCCCTCATGCAAACTTAACATTGTGATTCATAATCATTCCAGGCTCAACGGGTCCTCATATGTTAGAATGGGTAAGGCTGATGGTTAAAAACTTCGCCTTCCCACATATTAAAGTTTTATACCCCACTGCACCTTTGCAACCATACACACCTGCTGGAGGTGGCATGAGCAATGTCTGGTTTGACCGTGGAAGTGTTTCAATAGACGCTCCGGATAAACTTGAATCAATAAACAGCATAGAAGTGGAGGTGAAAAATCTCATCAAGAAAGAAAATGAGGCCGGAATACCAAGCAGTCGAATTATTGTTGGTAAGTGATTATGTTTATATCTTTTACTTGTCCATTTATCTTTCTAGATTACAATGCAATTAGTTAGTGAGTTCATAGCACAGACCTTATGTATACTGGCGGCTGTGCCCTAACATAGTCATGATGACTGATTTTGACAAACTTCTCAGAGATGATATTATATACAAAATAAACCATGTTTCAGCAAAAATAATAATGGCTTTTAGAGGTAAAACTGAGCTTATAATAACGCGATTTCAATTTCGCTCTAAAACACTACAATACTATTGCATCTGTCTGGACGTCACCGATGCACAAACTTCTCATAATACAGAATAAACGTAATACATTTTATTTAATAGAATCTCTTTGTTAGCAAAGAAAATTACAATCAAATACCTAATAGAAACAAAAAGTATGGTCAAGAAACAAAGAAAGCTATTGATTTAAGAAAGTCAGACCTTTATCTTTAGTTATTCCTGTGGTTATTCTGTGCCACATTACGTAGGTAGAGATTATGAAGGGGCCATTATGCCTTTTTGCCACAAATACCTATTCTCTGATTGCTGTTCAACATTTTAAGGCGGATTGCTGTATTTTGTAATTTTATTTTATTAAAATAATAATTAATCTCAATCAAAACAAAAAAATATAATACTTACATGCTTTATAATAATAATACATGGCTCATGTAAAATTCGAAGATTATGGTTTGTACCTTACCCAAAGATAGTTGTAACATAGGCTACTATGATGAATATAATTAACCCTGGACTATCCTCACTTCTTCATCTAGCCCTCAACTAAACAGAGCTTGATATAATAACTGATATACTTATATTATATATTTCACAAAAAAATATCTATCTATCAAAGTAAATTACAATCTAATTATAAAAAAACTATTTAGAGCTAGTGTATACAATTGAGCTAACTGCTAACTGTTATCTACAGGTAACCCGACTGATCCATGTCAGTAGATAATACCACAGATAATACTAGTCAGCAATGTGTGGCAAATTAGATTTCCAATGATTTGTGCCGACGTGAAGCCGAACCCGCAACCTCCTGCGTCGCAGGCGGACCTTCGCCCACTGCACCACTGAGGCCATCGCGGATCTTTAATCTAACTAAGCTATTATTGTTATCATTATCACTCACGGAACAGAAAAAACCAAGTAAAATAATATATCTTATGAAGTAGAATTCAAGGTTTATTTCCTAATCTGTGACGTTGTCTAGTTTTGACTAAATTTGTAACTACCAATGAAACGAGTTGTTTCTTTGTAATACATTATAAGATTAACGGTTTATTTGTGTGAGTTTGGCGACAGCGGTGCCCATAGTAATTTTGTTGCCACTTGTTTTTTCTGTTCCATGTGATCACTGTTCAAATCTGACTTCATCAGACTCAAATATTACTCAAAGATATTAGTGGAAAAGGAGTACCATTACTTACTCCCATTTTTAGCTTTGATTCTTCTCTATTATTTTCTTTCTTTAAAGAATATACTATTTTTCTCTCTGTCTGCCTGCAATGACCTACTTGATGGTACATTGTTGATGTTATATATCATTTCATCAGATACATTGTACATTATTTTCCTAAATTATTATGAGGTAAATCCTTTCATTGGCTGTTAGTGATATTTATAAGATAAGAGAGAAGGTAATGTTTTATTTTACCACACAAAGATATAAAACAGCTCCGAAGTAAAGGCTAAAAGTAGATGAAGTACAAAGCTGGCTATAGAGATCTCTTCCAGGCAATCTTGGAAATATTTAATGAAGATAATTTATTTTGAAGAGCTGTTAATCTAGTTTTTAACTTATTAAAATAATGTGTTTATTAATTTCAGGTGGTTTTTCAATGGGTGGTGCACTTTCCCTTCACACAGCTTATCGATGGGAAAAGAATGTCGCTGGAGCTTTCGTGCTAAGTTCTTTTCTTTACAACAAATCAGTGGTGTATGAAGAATTGAAAAACTCTGATGGCACTAATCGTAAGTAACACAACATCAAATTTACTTGCCTGGTTTAATAATTATGTATCTAAAGAGGTGGTTCGTATTGCGCGATATATACCTACCGTTCCCGGGTCACCTGCCAAATTTTATTAAGATCCGTTCAGGTGTTTAGGCAGACAGACAGAGACAGAGTTACCTACTTTTAAATTTATAATATTAGTATAGATGTTTTAATCTATAAAACCCGGTTTTAACAAATTTCATGATGCAATGGTGCGTAAGTAGCATTTTATTCTATTATTTTATTATTATTTCATCTATTCGCCAAGTTTCGTTGCTGACGGTGTTCATCTCTAGTTAGGCAGCTCAGAGATCCTCAGAGATCATTTGAAAACTTTTAGCTCTTAGAACATGAACATTCGTTCAACGACCGCCTGCGACGCAGTAGGTTACGGCTTCGATTCCCGCCTTGGGGTTGGTACAATCTGCAAATTTTTGTTGCGGATGTTTTGTAAATATTTTCGTTTAGTAAAAAATATCTATTTATGTTATGTATTGTATAATGCTTTGTTCTAGTACCGCTGCTTCTGCAAATACACGGGAATCAAGACGATGTAGTGGATTTAAAATGGGGCGAGACGACCTTCGAGAATCTCAAAGCTCTCGGAGTTCAGGGGCAATTCCACATGCAAGACCGACTGGGGCATAGTATCAACAAACGTGGCATCATTTTGTTACAGAAGTGGATCGAGGAAGTTTTGCCTGAGTAAGTACACCAATAGTACCGTCAGCCCCTGGTTTCGTTCATGTTATGTTCCCTTACGGTATGTTTTATCTAGTGTGTATGCACACACTAGATAAAACATACCGTAAGGGCCAGAATTCACCATCAAAGCTGAGCTGAATAGAGATAAACAGAACGTCGTTATTCGAACTTCTCGTCTACGTTCAGCTTCAGCGAGCGGAGATGTATCATATGTGTATGCCAAGAAACAAAGAAAGATCGCTGCGAAGATGTGAGCTGTGCCTCACAAGCTGGCGACGTCACGCAGCGGAGACGATAAGAGATAATCGGAGATGTGAGCTGTGCCTCGCAAGCTGGCGACGTCACGCTGCGGAGACGTGGAGAGATGCGCAGAGATGTTAGCTGTGCCTCGCAAGCTGGCGACGTCACGCAGCGGAGACCATAAGAGATAATCGGAGATGTGAGCTGTGCCTCGCAAGCTGGCGACGTTACGCTGCGGAGACGTGGAGAGATGCGCAGAGATGTTAGCTGTGCCTCGCAAGCTGGCGACGTCACGCAGCGGAGACCATAAGAGATAATCGGAGATGTGAGCTGTGCCTCGCAAGCTGGCGACGTCACGCTGCGGAGACGAGGAGAGATGCGCAGAGATGTTAGCTGTGCCTCGCAAGCTGGCGGCGTCACGTAGCGGAGACGATAAGAGATAAGCGGAGATGTGAGCTGTGCCTCGCAAGCTGGCGACGTCACGCTGCGGAGACGAGGAGAGATGCGCAGAGATGTGAGCTATGCCTCTAGTGCATTCATCTCAAGATACATCCGAGACTCGCCGCACGCAGCTCAGCCGCTCTAACCGCACACATATCCGTTTTAGACAGCAAACATCGCCGCTCCTGTCTAACCGAGATGCGTATCTAGTAACCGTACTGTGTACGTATTCACACTAATGTACTGTAATGTGTAAGTACGCAACTCAGAGCTCTTCCCTGTCACTTGCGGCGTTAAGCAAGGCTGTGTGCTAGCACCCACGCTTTTTGCTTTGTACTTTTCTGTTGTCGTGAAGGAGACTACGTGGCAGTACTGAAGGGATCGTATTCGATATCGTACAGAGTGGCTAATTTAACCGTGCCAGGTTAAAATCATACACTAAGGTTTCACATGACCTTATTACTGAGCTCTTGTACGTGGATGACCTGTGCTTCGTTGCGAATACACCTGAGGGACTTCAAGACCAGGCTCGACACTGTTTGTTGTAGGTTTGGACTCAATATCAGCATGGCTAAGACTGAAGTTATGTTATGGGTACTGAAGACCGAGCTCCACTAAATCTGCATCTTGGGGGAAAGGTACTCAAACAGGTCGACAAATTTAAATATCTGGGAAGCAGCATAACTGCCAAAGGCGACCTTGACTCGGAGGTCAACAGCAGGCTTGGCTCTGCTATGGTTTTGGCAAACTTCGAAACCGGGTGTTCCGCTCTCACACACAACATAAAATTGAGTACTAAAATACAGGTTTACATGGCGATCTTCCTGCCGAATATCTTGTACTCATCCGAAACTTGGCGCTTGTACCGTCATCATATACGCACGCTACACAGGTCCCATCTGAAATGCCTCCGCGACGTTATGAATATTAAATGGTCGGATCGGGTTCGCAACACGGAAGTTCTACGACGAGCGGAACGTATGCGGTATATAGGCATATCTAATGCGGCGTCAGCTGCGCTGGTGCGGTCACCTAGCGAGGATGCCTGACGAGAGAAAGACGAAGCGCATCTTCTTTTCTGAACTCGAACTTGGTGAGCGGAAACGCGGTGGCCAGTTCTTACGCTTAAAAGATGTTCAGAAAAGGCACATGAAAAGGTGCGGATAGAACCCTCTCGTTAGGAGTCCTATGCTGGTAAACGGTCAGAATAGAGACGATTTGTGCAGGAGAAAGTAAACGCTTTCGAGAAGTAAAAGGAGGCGAGATCTAGACCTTAAGCGAGATCAACTAGATTATATAATTTAATTTAATCAACCGTTTCCGCTAAGCGAAAAAGTTTTGCATTTTTTTAATCAGACTTAAGTCCCAGAGACGATTTGCGAAAGACTGCTGGCAGATGCTGGATGCGGCAAGCTGAAGACAGGGCGCTATGGCGCTCATTAGGGGAGGCATATGTCCAGCAGTGGACTGGTATAGGCTGATGATGATGATGATGATGAAGTCGAAGTCCCAGAGGGTGACCGGTGTTCAGGATTACCACATCTTATTTACGAATCAGCTGAAATTATTACAGCACACTAATATTAAAAATGCGAAAGTTTTGATGTTTGTCACATATCTTGCTTAACAGATTCGGCTGAAATTTTGCATAAATTTAGTTGATGACAAACTAGACCTGGAATAACATGCTCGCATGTTTGATCCCGGAAAAACACGTGTGAAGCTGCGTGTAGAAGCTAGTCACAATAATATTCTAAATGCAAAAGTTTGGATATTGTAATGTAAAACGTAATCTCGGAAACTATTCCGAAATTATTTTGGTAATAATAAATTATAATCACAATCACAATAATAACAATATTATTCTATTGTTGCAGAAACTGAGATCGAGTTGTGAAGTTAAACCTACAGCTGTGGAGAGCTACCAAATAAAAAACCGCAGGTTGCGTATAAAATAGCATTTATAAAGAGTCGCTACAAGCTGACAAAAAATATGTCTACTATAAAGTATAGTACCTAGTTATAAGCCAAAGACGTTTATTTCGAACCTTCTCAACAGCTTGGCAATAAATTTTATTTTATGATTATTGAAACCTCTTCACTAAAGCCATTCTCAAGGAACAATTTTTGTAAACAACTAACGACACAGCAATGTATATTTTTTGGTGCAAAAATATGAACATTGTAAAATTTTTGTTTTGTCCACTGCAGAAATAGCAAAATATTTTCAAGTGCTTTCTTCCCTTCTGTTTCGGGATACAGGTAGAATACACTCTTTTTTTTATTCAGTACATATATGTTAAATACATTGACAGTATGTAAGTTGTCGCTTGTAATATACATACATCATTTGTCTGTATGTTAGGAACCGACAGGTTTTTACCATAATCCAAACATATAGCTTCTTCACCATGATATGCATCTCTAGCATGAATTCGTGCTGTACGTTTCCTTGTGTAAAATGTTTGTGCTTTTAGCAGGTGTAGTTTCTTTTCTGTATTCAAGTTCATCAGGTCTCTCTTCAAAAGTTCTTCTTGTTGTGATCCAGTCAGAGCTTTCATCTCAGACTCAATGGCATCAATTTTTACCTTAAATTGGTCACATGTATTGCAAGTAGATACTTGACTTCAACATTTCTTTCGGGTACCCGTACGTGGGTACCCGAAAGAAATGTTGAAGTCATTATTGAAAATGTTTCTGTAGAACTCGTTGGACACTTTGCATACAGTTTCATCATCTTTGTGGTCGCTGACAAACATATTATACATTTTTTTAATGTTTAATTCTTCTGGCAAGTAAATTCGCGATGAGTCATGAAGACTATAGTGACTTGTTCGCCCTTTGAAAGAATTTATATGTTGTAAGGCAACTTAAACTTTTAATCTCAGGGTTTAGTTTGGGATGGTGGCCATTTTGTCCTCTTTTATCACTAGGTGGCAATCCTGTATTTTTGAGACTAGCTAGTAAATATTGAACTTTCTTTCTACCTATGCCATGAATTGACATAAAAGCTTTTTACACACTTGTAATTCTTTGATGTTATTATCGATATGAGAACGAACTCTGTACTGGTAAACAGCATCGTAATGGACCAATGCTGTTTTCGATGGTCTAGTCTCAGGCAACACGGAAATTAAGCCACTTAGGTAACTGTTTTGAGCGTCATGAGATGGTAGTTTATTAAAATTCATTAAAATATTACGTCTCGGCCCCAATGAAATTCTCTGAAAACATTTCCGGTGGCAATTACATGCTGACCCTTCTTCGTGGGAAGATAAACGAATCTTTTTCATCACCTCTGCCATGCGCCTGTAAGACTTCCTTTTCTTTGTTTTGGGAATCAAGTTTTCATTGTTTTCTTCTTCACTGTCCATTTTTTTATCCAATTTAAGGGCCATTTTCATAAAAGTTGTACAGGTGATAGTATACCCGTATTTTTTTTTGTTAGTATGTGTCAGATTTTTAGATCTGTATCTATAGAAAATTTATTAAACTTCAAGAAAACGCAAATTTCACATAGTTAAATAAGTTAATGTAAGTAAAAATTAATATTTTGTCATTGGTTTGGGTAGGTTGATGCTCCATTCCGTTACCTACTAGGTGTGAAGATAATAAACAAAAACCAGGGTGATATTTTTTTTTTATTATAACGTTGACTGGACACAAATGCATAATATCTAAATTTACATATTTTAGTCAGGCTTGTTAATCAGTTCCGTTACTCTTTGGCAAGTTTACAGCTTATATTTCTTTATCTATTCAAAATTCGGGTAAATAGATGAGATCCTTTAATATTAGACTATAAAATATATATTTAACCATTGGCACAACCTTTAAACATTTTAAAAATGTAAACTATTCACAATAAAAAATTAAAATTACGCAAGATCGTCATGGGACAGTCACGGAGTGGACTGGCCTGGTTTCGGAAGAAAATTATAAAGGATACTTTACACTATCCTACTAATACTAAAATTGGACGGATTTGAATCACTAAGCATTTGGTAATCAGCTATTTTATAGATTTAGGTAGGCATAGTATAGGTACTTAGTGCCTAGTCATCCCCAAAACAATGACGGCAAATGTAATCGAAGTGGTTCTGACCATCAGTGCTTACTATGCAAAACATATTTTACACGCCATGCGTTTAATTATGTAAGCTCCGATATTTTCTTAATTTTTGCTTTGATTCTCCGTAAATCTTTTTTTTTTGTATAGTTCATACTTCTCTGGATCTTTTTTAATTTTTCTCTGTATCTCTTCATTTTCTCCGCTGCTGTGAGAGGCATCTAAAAAGAAAATATTTAATATTATCACGCCAGCTGACGACGGACGGACGGACAGACAGGCAGCGGAGGCTTAGTAATACGCTCCCATTTTCTTCGGTACGGAACCCTATAAAGTAATGAGTGACATTTACATATTTACCTATACACTACCAAAGAGTTTACAGAAATTCATGAACGTCTTCTGCACATGCTGATGATTATGATTGTGTTTTTGACAGTGTATAGTCTACTTTAGTTTCCATTCCGAAACAATTTTGATTCCACTTCTTCTTCTTCCTCGGAGGTTTCGGAATGCTACCCATGGCCAAATATCACCTAATATCTTTGTGAATTCACAAGCAAAATGTCTTAAAAAAAGTAAATTCGAATCGGGGATAGTTCCCATCAAAAACATTGTAATTTTCAAATTCATTGGAATTTTTCAAAGTAGGCATGGGACATGCCATTTTCTATTGTTTTAGTGATATGTTTTTTTTCGTAGTTTTGGTTTTATCTTTCCACATTATCTCGAAAATATTAGAAAATCGCGGCACCATACATGGGGGTGATTCGGGTATCCCAGGGGGTGGTCTGCCTCAGGACTTCGATGATATAATATAATGGGACACCCTGTAGGTATATGAGTTTATATTATTTAGGTGTTAGTGAAGTTTGTGGATTTGTATTTATTTTGATGACAAGTGTCTAGGTAATATTTAATATGCTACGTTAATATGCTAAATATATCGTACCCTAGAATATCTCCATTGGACAAAACATGAGGAGTGCAGGGAAATACAATTATGTCATTAACATCAATTACTTACTGACCAATCATGAACTAATTCAGAAACATTTAATTGATAAGATCTTAGATGGTCATTAAAACCTACCTACACATGAAACTCTAACACATAGAAAATACACTTCATCGGTAGTCGAGTTTTTTTTATCTAGTGTACACATGCACTAGACTCTAATCACCCCACACAGGAATCCCTGCACTAGAGTATAATTACAATCTAGCCACAGAATTGGCTAATGGGTAATTTTGTTTTAACTTATTTTTATAAAAACTTCATACTAAGAACGTGTCCATTGGCACTTTTCTTATTGTCTCTATTTACTTAAGGGTTAAGACACTTGGTTCATGTGTTCTTTAAGATAGCACTTATGCACATAGACTTTATCACTACACTAACTCAAAAGGTTTTGTTCTTTTGAGCCTTCTTACTATGCCCTTGTTGTCGAGGAGCTGGATCGCCTCGACGTTCACATGATGATGCAGCCTATGTTCATGAGCCTCTGCGTATTTTTGTATTACTTTGTTGAAAAATTCAATATTCAGGTCCCGATGAATATCGTCATTTCTTATGTACCCAGGAGCGTTAACCTCAGTACTTTGTTCTGGAATCTTTGTACGTTTGTCTTTTTCGTACAGCCCCAGAGCTGTATACCATAAGTCCAGATTGGCATGAGGACTTTTTTATATAATACAATTTTATTGTGTACTGCTAATGAAGAATTTGTGCCAATCAGCCAGTACATTTTTTTATAGCAAATCTCTAACTCCTCTTCTTTCTTCTTGACGTGAGCTTTCCAGCGCAGCTTTTCGTCTAAAGTCATGCCCAAATACTTTGCTGTATTTTCGCATGGTATGATGGCCCCGTTAATGAAAACTGGAAGGTATTCGTTTCTTTTATTTGTGAAGTTGATGTGACTTGACTTCGATTCATTCAATTTTATTCTCCAGGTTTTGGTCCAGTTGTGTATATTATTAACCGCAACTTGAACCTTTTCAGC
This sequence comes from Eupithecia vulgata, assembly GCA_946478455.1. Lineage (NCBI taxonomy): Eukaryota > Metazoa > Arthropoda > Insecta > Lepidoptera > Geometridae > Eupithecia > Eupithecia vulgata. Next base: position 13,360,334 of record OX297859.1, on the reverse strand, counting down.
TGCTTCTGCATGCGTTTTTCCTGTGGCTATAATTGCTGTGTCATCAACAAAAGTTGCGATGCTGTTGTTTTCTTGTTCTGGGATGTCGTGTATATAAAAGGTACAGGACCGGATACACTTCCTTGTGGCACCCCTGCTTTAATTTCCTTTATTTCAGAGCAAGAATCATCTTGTCGAGTAGTCGAGTGAAGTATGTTTTTCACAAAATAAAACTCTTATCCGCTGGATGGATCCGAGGATGTTACAGTGATTATATCATTAATGGCAAATTTTATGCTATTATATTCTACCCATTCTCTCTTTATTCTCTACAGAAATAGTATAAGGAGTACATTTCAGAATATTTTGTAAGTTTATTATATCAGATTGAATAACCTTCCCATTTTTTTTAATACATTGTCCACTTTGCATTCTAATTGCTACATTTAATTGTTCCTTTAACATTAATGTGTAAGGTAATTTTTTTCTAGAAGAAGTGTTATTGGCTATATTTATAAGAACTTTATGCTTTGCCTCAAATCGCATACACCACAAGTTCCTGAGTGAACCTAAGTTTCTCATAACATGTGGATAGTGTATCATGAAATGATGTTTCGGTTTCAAATTATCTTTAAATCAATTTACATATTCATTGTTATGTTCTGCAATTAATGATTCTAAATGACATCGATTCTTCACTAACACTTCTTTCTAAAATTGTTGGAAGAGAGCTAAATTTCGTAAAAATATTTTTGGATAAATATCCACAATTGTTCGCATTCTTTTGTATAAGAAAGGTTTAATACCATGAAAGACTTGAAACAGACATCAATAGCTTTAGTCAAGTAATCAAATCTGTATTTGATATTGTTACGAGCGTGGGGTTCGGGTTTAATAGAAAAATGCACTAATTAAAACAAACACTTTATTCCAAATTTAACACAGAACAAACACAAACTTTTAGCAGTATTATGCCCGGCTACGGCTGGCTCAGTCTAAGGGTTCGTCATAAAAAGGCCACGTTCGTTCACAAAGTCAGATTATTTAAACACACAGGATAAAACACATACAAAACGGAAAACACGCAGTAAAAAGTTGTATAGTAGAAACATCGACTGGTTTCGACGCCGAGCGTGTGCGAACTGTCTCATCAGAGTAACGCTTCGGTCGTCTTAGTTTGCGCCCACGCGCAGAGAGGGCGCTAGCTGTCGGCACGACATCGCTTGGCATTACCGACGCACCCGACCTAATGGGGCTGCCAGTGTCTCGAGTATGAATGAACCTTACTAGGAGGTTCTACTACAAACTGTACTTGAAAATTCCACTGGTCACACTAAGCACTTATATAGTCCTTCTTCCGAGTATCACTTTGATCGCACTGTATGGCACTTAAAACAGAACGAACTGTATCGCACTTAATATGATCACTGCTAGCTTCGGCGGTGCGACCCGCAGGGGCGCGCCGTCATCGGTACACGGACTTGCATATCGCACTCTGTGTTTTCAGCCATGAAACTGCTAGAACAGAACTAACTGTATCGCACTTAAACAGAACTAACTGTATCGCACTAAATACAGAAGTCACTGTATCGCACTTAAAACAGAACTGAACTAACCGTATCGCACTTAATACAGAACTCACTGTATCGCACTTAAAACAGAGCTGAACTAACCGTATCGCACTTAGAACAGAACTGATCTAACTCCGTGCCGGCAGTCAGCTGCCTTTTATACTCCGTAGGTAGAACAACTCTCTCGAACGTTCTTGTCGATTGCCGTCTCTCTCTAAAGGACCCATCTCAGTCACGCACTTTCCCGAATGTTTTGAGTATAGCTATCTCTTTCTGATGGTGCTATCTTTGTCACTGATGACGTCTCGAATGTTCTGAGTATAGCTATCTCTTTCTAATAGTGCTCTCTTTGTTACTGATGAATGACGCCTCGAATGTTCTGAGTACGGCTATCTCTTTCTAATAGTGCTCTTTCACTATTTATTATTTATTTATTATTATTATTTATTTATTAACACTTTATTGTACAAAAAAAAAAGAGAAAATACACGAATAACATAAAATCTTATATCTAAATATAAATTTACTGTACAAAAGGCGGCCTTATCGCTGAGAGCGATTTCTCCCAGGCAACCTTAGGATGGACAAAGAAGATATAAGATAAAGTGGTAGTGCACAGACAGTAAATAGCTGAACCAATTTAGTACAATACATGACATACATATTAAAAATAAAATAAAAAAAAAAAACAATAAGTAGGTACACAAGGTAAAGGTGGGCAAATTAGTAACCAATTAAAGCTGCAATCACACCCATAGTAACCAGAAGAAGTGCATAATGAAAAGAATGAATTTGGATTAGACAGCTGAAGAAAGCAAATGGGACTTCAGTTTGGATTTGAAGGAGTTGATGGAGGGAGCAAGTCTGATTTCGACAGGCAGTTTGTTCCAAAGACGAACAGCCTGTACAGCAAAAGAATTGCCATAAAAAGATTGGGAATGAATGGGAAACTTAAGAAGTAAGTTATCAGAAGACCTGAGATGGTGAGAGTTTGAAGAATGAAGGAACTCAAAACGTTCTTTAAGATATTCAGGTGAAAGAGGATTGAAGAGAATAGAAAAAAGAAGAGAAAGAACATGCATGTCACGACGAAGTCGAATAGGGAGCCACTTGAGCATGGTGCGAAAAGGAGAGACGTGATCATATTTGCGTAAACCAAATATGAACCTTATGCAAAAATTTTGGAGTCGCTCAAGTTTGTCCAACTGTTCCTCAGCAAGATCTAAGTAGCAGGCATCCGCATAGTCCAGAACAGGGAGAAGAAGAGACTGGGCTAAAGCAATTTTAGTAGCGGTAGGCAGAAAGTACCGCAGCCTCCTAAGTGAGCCAGCTGAAGCATAGAGCTTTTTACAGGTGACATCAATCTGAGGACACCATGAAAGCTTACGATCAAATGTAACCCCTAGGTTCTTAACGGTCACACTGTACGGAATGGGTATTCCATCAAAGACAACTTGGGGCACAGTCTGCCAGTCCAATCTATCTATCGATCTCGAGCTCCCAATGATAATAGTCTGGGTTTTAATAGGATTTATTTTTAGACCATGAGCTCGACTCCACTCAGCGATTCGACGTAAATCAGAGTTCGTTTTGTCAACTGCGTCGCCAATACGATCGAGCTGAGCCTGAGAATAAATCTGCAAATCGTCAGCATACAGGTGGTAGGATGAGGTTAAATTTAGAGAGATTGAGTTAATAAAAGCAGCAAAAAGAAGAGGTGAGAGGACGCCACCTTGTGGAACACCGACAGAAATCACTCCTATTGGAAATTTCGCCATATACTGAAATATACTTTAAAGGCCCATAAGTGGTCCTGAACACGCCTGAAAATGGTTTTTCAGGTTATTGCGTCATCGGATAGAGGGTGGCCTGAAACGGATTGAAAACATGTTTCAGGCGCCTGAAAACGACAGCAACAAGGGTGAATTTTTGATTTCCTACTATGCGATAGACCTCCTGAAACGGTCCGAAATGACCTTTCAGCCTGCTGAAAACGTTTCTAAAGCAATGAAATTGCCGTCTGAAGTTTGTGGTATCGTTTGCCACATAATATTATTCAACCACCTTTAGTGTACCTACAGCTATGATAATCGGTTGGCATGTAAGTCCTTTGTTGTTGTAGGATTTATGTCTATTCTGCAATTCTTCTATGTCGGCATAATTCTAAAACAAAATGATAAGGGTAAGATAGTGTGAACAAAACATTTTAAAAATATTAATTACAGTAAGCACGAACAAAACCTGCCGTACTACCTACTCTTAACAATTGGATTGGTAATTCGATCGATTGCCAAGCATTTGATGGACCGGGTTAACAGTTGATTAAATTATAGTTAAATAAATACGACTAAGGTCTGTGTTCACCAAAAGATAATCGGACAATTAGGCAGCTTCATCGGTTAACTTTGATGTTTGATGTATGAAAATTGGTGTCAAAATCGTCAAAACAACTGTTTAAAATCTAACCATCTGTTGGTGAACTCGGGGCTAAGCATTCAAATGATTGTACCAGCCTTATGACAAAGTAGGTAGGTACATTACATTATAAAACTAATAATTATGAATGCTTATCACAATTTTTTTTTTATTTTTTAAATGATCGATCAACTTACTTTGACATGCGATAGAAAAACTTGTTTGGATTCAGCAATGGACACTTTGTAATTTTTTTTGTCGTTGCACAATACTTTTGATGTTGGTTTCATTTTGTATGCTAGTGAACTGCAAAGTGCTAAATCACGGATATCTGAAACAAAAAAAAAACAATATTAGGTATTACTATACTAAATATGTATAAGGCTAGATAGTGAATTTATGCTAAGTTTGTCTGCTGTCTTTAGAAAATTCTTTTTGGGTCTTGGTCTTATGGTACTTACTCTCATTGTCTCCCTTAAACAGTTCCCTCAACTCTTTTTGAACTGCAGTATCAACCTCTATTATCTTTATGGCAATGTTTTGAAAAGTACCCCATTTTTCAAACAGCATTGAATTTTTGTTTGGGTATGAATTGACAAAGTCTATTTCAATCTGAAAAAAAAGTAGTAGGTAAGTTATTTATATTATGGTACAATTTTGTAAGCCAATATATAATTATTACACTAATATTATAAATGCGGAAGTTTGTCAGTGGGTGTGTGTTTGTTATTTATTCCAGTGAATCCCCCTTAGCTGCGGGTAAAACCGCCAGGCGCAGCTAGTATGCCATAAAGTCACACAATCACTACCAGCCGATATCCGTTGGTTTTTTTCAGGCATGGTCATTCATTGAGCATCATCACTAATGTTTTATTGGTATCGTACGTCATTTTCTTTCTGTATGCGCACGATGCTTTCCATTTCTCCACCAGAGGCCAGGGGTCGCGATTGTATTTCAACCACTGCATTTCGTCATCATTGTCTGTACAAACAAAAAGCCTGTCAGTTCCACCTATATAAAATTAAGATCTGGATCCTGTGTGGTGGGGTATCTGAAACCACAATTTTCATGGATACCAAAACACCCAGGCCACTGCGACAGGAATCAGACCCTGGCAATAATCATTTTCATCTGGACTCATCATGATTCTTGCAAGACAAAAATAATGCAAAAGTCTGCATGACAAGACAAGTTAGTACACGGAAGACTAAGTACAAAACTTACCATTTCTGTTGTTTCATTGTCACTTGTCCGTTGTTCCGGGCAACTAAGTTTTCGCTTTTTTTGGGAGCACCCCAACCTAAAACTTAACCTAAACTTCTCAATGGATTATAATATCTGTCCACAAGTTTGCCTTTTGCTTATTAGGACACGTAGTTTTAATAAAAAAAATAAACTATGTTCACAAAAATTGTATCTTGTGTTTGGCCGGAATATATAACTACATCTATCCAAAATTTAAGACCTATTCGCTTTGTACACGCATTTTTGTTGTCCGATTTAAGTGGGGTTATTAGATAGATACTGTATTTAATTTACAAATATAAAACAAAAATATCTTTTATTCAATAAATATAATATGTATATGACAAATCAATGAAAACCTAACTGTTCACTGTTGATGGTTCGAAATAAGTAATCGTAGCTTACCGTACGGAAATAAGTTAATCTTAGATTTTTACATTGATGCATTATAAATAATGTATGTACTGTATAGTTATTGTATTCTACTAAGATGTTATTAGTTCTTTGTACTTAGTTATTAAAGAAGTATAATAAAATATAATGATTTAAAAATAACTTGTTGGTTATTAATGTTATTATTATCAAATTCAACTCTGTGCGGAATATAAAGTTGGTGTGTGTGTATTTATTTAGGGTTTAATTTATCTATGAGGTAGGTACCATTATCATTCCAAGATGAAGCCTTTTAAATAGGTATTTATATGACAAAAAACATCGCCTCCCTTATACAGGGTTGAATGGGCCGTTTCGATGTGTAATGGTTTGAAACGATTATTACAAAGAAAACAAAAAGTTATAATTCTAGTTATAAATCTACACTAATATCATAGAGGAAAAATTTGTATTTTTTGATTTAAAAAATTATTTCACCATTAGAAAGCTTTTCAGGGAGTGACAGGCTATGTTTTCTCACGAAATTACCATGGGAACGGGAACTACGCAGGTGAAACCACGAGGCTCTGCTAGTTTTTAATATTGGTGATACCCGTATTGGTGTACCTAACTACATCTTACAGCCGTTGTTCAAATATGCAGGAGGTTGCGGGTTCGAATTCCGCCTCGGGACAAATGTGTGCATTTGTTCAGGGTGTTCTGGTTCTATGTATAATTAAAATATCTATCTATGTATTGTATTATATATCAGTTCTCTAGTATCCATAACACAAGCTCTGCTTAGCTTGGGGCTAGATAATGCTGTGTGAATTGTCCAGCAATATTTATTTAAGGTCTTATAGTACAAATTAAGGCAAAAATACGAAAACAGTTTATTTGTAGTTAATTCACAGTAAAAATAATTTTCGCATCTCGCCATGGACCAAAAACCTGTAGGGTACTTTCCGTTGACCTAGATTCTAGGTAGTTAGTAGTCTAGAACCATGGAATTTGGCAAGAAGCAATGTCTTATAGCACAAGTAAAGGGAAAAATATAAAAACCGTAAGTTTGTGGTTTATTCATAGAAAATAGTACATTGTTACCATAGGGTTGGAAGTAACTGATTTAGTCTCGAGACGGGGTTCGGGGGGGGGGGGGGGGTCATAATTATTATCAGAAAATTATTGTGCATTATTCATCTGGGTTGATTTCTTTGCTGAAGAGTAGAAGTTTGTACGGAACCCTTGATGCGCGAGTCTAACTCGGACTTGACGTTTTATATCTATAAAACTTTAATTAGCTGCGAGCTATGGAGAGAGCTATGCTCGGAGTTTCTCTGATGGATAGGATTCGCAACGAATACATCGGACAGAGAACCAAGGTTATCGACATAGCTCAAAGGATTAACAAGCTGAAGTGGCAGTGGGCTGGCCGTATTTCGAGAAGAACCGACAACCGCTGGGGTAAAAGTGTTCTTTAGTGGAGACCGCGACTCGGCAAACTTAGTGTAGGACCTCCGTGTGTAGGACGCCCTCCGACCAGGTGTGATAACGATATGCTAAAGACTGCTGGCAGATGCTGGATGCGGCAAGCTGAAGACAGGGCGATATGGCGCTCATTAGGGGAGGCCTATGTCCAGCTGTGGACTAGTATGGGCTGATGATGATGAATGTACGGGAAGTGCCGTCGTCCCTTACTACCCTGCATGTATATAGTAGGTACCGTAGTACGAATCCTTTTTCTTTATTTGACTTATAAGTATGTGATCAAAACCTGTGCAGCCATAGACATAGAATTTTTTCACTATAGGTGCAGCTGTGTGTGTTAGAAAAGGTCAGTAGATATCATAGAGAAAGAAAACTCTTTTGTGATGGAAATGGTACACAGAGGGTATTCATCAATTAGGCTAGATAATTCGTTCTATTTCCTTCTTTGATGGTAGGTACATATTTTTGATCAAGTAGCCTACGCTTCCTTGTAGTATAGGGCATTCATAATTGGGGCATCACCTCGGAATGAGATTAAGCTGTAAACTCTACAATTTTAAAATTAAAGTCAAACTCTTTCAGTCTCATTGGAGCTATAGAAACCGAGATAATCTCGAAACCTTTGACCATGAATAAATAACGGCGCAGACACAACAGTTATGAGACTTTTGAGACAACTTTTAGAATACCAAAATGAAGGTGTACCTATATGAATTTACAGCTTATTTTCTCTACTTCCGAGGTGACCTCCTTTTTTCATAAGTGACTGCACTACTATCCTACTTATATGTATTGAAGGTTAGGTACACAGTGCTCCATGGGCTAAAGCCAATAATAGTACATTATGGTACAAGTGTGTTAGGTATGTTGGTGATTACCGCTGAGGCGCTATTGAGACCCGAGCTGTTAGGTGAGGGTCTTAAGAGAGCCGAGGACGGTAATCACCAATACAAACGTGTATCATACGACGTTTTTAAACGCACTTGTGAATAAAATAATCATTTAATTTAGTAGATAAAAAGTTTATTTGTACTATTGAACACGATCTTTTTTGTATCGAAACTTTTTAAAGAACAAACAACTCATACAATAAAATAAAATAAACCTATAACTCACTAATAGTAATCAAAAAGTCACAGTTTGATTACAGATGTCACTTTTTAAAGAACAAAGCAACTCAACCAATAAAATAAAAAAACCTATATAAATCACTTGTGAATAATAGTAATGAAAAAGTCACAGTTTGTTTACAGATGTCATTATGTGCCTTATTGCGGTGAAATAAGAGCCATTTTATGAGCAAGTGTGTTGAAAATAAATAAAACGTCGGTGCGCTTAGCATGCCAAAACAAATACGTGCATATTTACGAAAAAAAATAATTTATTTATTTATAACACATTTGCTCGTAAAGAGTATCTTATTTCATCAATTTCAATACCGTATGTATCTTTTTATTACGTACTAGTGCGGTAATGTAATGTAAAACGCACGGTTTATCAAGATGCTCTGTTGTGAAAAAATTCTATGTCTACGGTCTAAAACGATCAGTACTTTTTTAAATCTTAGCAAAGAGATTTTTTGTTAGAAAAGTGGTCAACATTTTATGAATAGGTAGTTATGTTAACTTTAGGAAATAAAATATAATAAATAAACATTGAATTTTTTAATTTAATTATCTAATATTAATATTTACCATAAATTACAACCAAAACACAAAAATATTAATTTACTTTATTACTATACTGTATGTAATACTGGCGGTTTTTGTACCTTTGTATAAAAAAAAAGCGCTGATGTGCGCGCATCGCTAATTTGTGAAAAGTAAAAATTATTCCGCGCGCTTTTTATTTCGCTGTAGGTATTGTTTTTACTTGAAAATGTCGTCAAGTATTGATGAATTTATTAATTCAACACCGCCAGAAGTCTCAGAGGCAGCGAAAAAGACTACCTACTCTAAGCCTTTTGCCCGAAAAATCGACCGATAGATATTACAAGCGTATCAATATTTATTCGAAAGTCCTGAGTTTTATGTATTTCCTCGCAAATATGTTATAAAACGTCGTATGACACACGTGCGCTTTGATAATTGCCAGCCTCTGCTTTCTTGTAGCAATTATCGCCTCGGCTGCAATTTTTTACTTACCGCACTTGTATCATCATAATGTACTAATACTTATTACATTTTTAGTTTAATTTTTGCATCTCCTAACTAAACTATACAAAATAAAAAATCTTATAACTAAAAAAATTATAAGCTTTTTTTAATGACCCATGGTTTTCTTTTGTATAGTCTATGAGGAGATGCAATAAATTGTGTTTGGTGGCCAGAAAGAGCAACATCGTATCTCCTCCTAAACTATACAAAATAAAACTATGATAAGGCCATTAAAAAAAGCTTATAATAGGTATCACATACTGCCCATTGAACATTTTGAAAGTACCTTTGTTCAACGTAATAATAAGATAAAATAGGTGGCGGCGCTAGTTTGGCTCGGGGTATCATCTTAACTGAAAAAATTCCGTTTAAAAATTAATTTGTTTAAATTGATCATTGCACGTTATTGTGGCAATTATAAAATACAGCTGTGTGTATAAAAAAGTTTGTAGTCAAATTTATGCACACATCGTAATTTGTTTGCACTTAGACAAAGGTTTGGTAAAAGAAGAGTTTTTGCTTTATGTAAAGACAATAACACTGATTTTCGAATGGCGTTGATTTTGAATTTCACCGTCACCATCAGCATCAAATCAGCAAGCACTTTCATGTCCTTTGTTACACTTACGGCAGCTAAAAATATCCGCTTTCATAAAAAAAGAAATTTGTCGACAATGCCATGTTATGTATCTGCATGGCATCGTTGAAAAATTTAACTAGGTACCTAGAACACCGGTGATAAATCATCGGTGTCCAGCGAATGATTAGCTGGACAGAGACAGTTACCTACTTCAAATCCGTTCCATCGAACTCCAGCACATTTCAAACGCCTCAGTTATCTCTTTACTCCACTGTCATAGTCCATGTTTCGCATCCATATAGGGATATAGGTACCTACTCCCAACAGTTAGGTTTATTTTAGTTGGAGTAGGTACTGTTAAGCAAATGGGAATAACTCTTTTGCTTAGAAAACCCATAAAAGGTTAGTAAGTCATTAAAATAATAGGTCTTCAAACGTTGTTTCTTCTATTTCCAACTTCAATATCTTTGAAACGGTTAAGTTACGGTAGTGTTTCAAATCAATAAAATGGAAACAACAACTCTCTCCAGGATCTAGGTCGACATAATACTTAATAGTAAAAACGACCTTCAACATATTATTCGAAGTAGTTCTTCGGGAGAATCGTAAGAACTAACCGAATTTGTTGCTGGCAACCAAATCACCTGCTGGTGGCGCAACCATTAGTATTTCTGAGATTAGTATGTATCGAGCTCAGAAAAACTATCATATTTTCTGAGGTATCGAGTAGGGCTATGGCGTCTCACTTACTCTATCACCAGTTGGCGGTGGTGTTTGTTTATCTCATAGTGAAAAAAATATATGTCTATGGTTTATCTTTATAGGGCGCAGCTATTAATCTAAGGCGCAGCTAGTATTGTCTTGTCTGTGGTATACACTGACTTCTTTGAATGAGAAAACTGAAAAAACAAGCATTGGTCTATCCAGGCATGTTCTATATTTTAATTATATTTATCAAACCTAGCTGTAAGTTTTCCTAAAATCTTGTAAATAAATAAATGAGGGCGCAGCCGCCAGTATAAAGTCTGTATCTCGGAACCACAGATGTACTAGGGATGCTAACGCATCTCGGAACAATGTCTGTATGGTCTTGGTATGGAGGCGTTCGGTCAAATCCACAGACTTAATATTTGTGGTCAAATCAAAGATCCTACGTTCCGTAGGGGGTCAAATCTGAGGGTCAAATACACGGAATATCTACAAGTAGAACTATTATAACTTTAGGAGCAAAATTTGTTTTCCTCTATGGTCAAATACGTAGCCAGAGAGATAAATGCATATTCATAAGATATTCATTCAGCCTAGCCTGTAACATTAAAATGGAAACGCATTATTTATATTCTCTTTGGAATCATAAAAAAATGAAATAATGCTGTTATTTAAGCAACACTTTTGACATCCAAATGGAAAATCCAAAGAGTATCTAATGCCGGCAGCACACTATCGCCGACACCCCGAGACTGGTGGAGCACGAGTGTGTAAGGCTATGCTTAGATGGCAAAAGTTTGACGCGCGTTTTCAAACCACGCGTCTAGACATCCTGGTATTACCTAACAACCGATCACATGGGTGCGATAACGTGCTACAGCAAGCTCTCAGTTTTTCAAACTGCAAAAAAGCAGGAGGTTCTATGTTTGGTTGTATGTTTTTTAAATGTTTATCGATTTCTTCGCCAATTATAGAAAGAATTTGAAAACACTTTCGCTAGGTATTGTTTAGAGAATGATCACGAGGTGGTCCCATAGTATTTAGAACGCGCTTTCATCGCGATTGCACGAAATTGATCACCAGCCAGACTGACGAAAAGTAGCGAGAACGCGCGGCGCTTAGTACCTACCTACCTACTCGTCATGTGAACTGACTGAGTCTAATAAATGGTGCTTTTGTCTCGCCTTGGGGTCACAGGTAGATCTCGTTCGGTCGACGAGAAGTGTCGGCGTGTGTGTATCGCGGGCATGAATAATGCAATTATCTCAAATGTACTGCCGAAGGGTATTGTGGTACACGAAATAATCTTTAGAAACTGCAATCAAGGTTAGTTATAGTCAAAGAGAATATAACGCTACGCGTTATACTGGACACTGCTTTTGAATTTTCTCTGTAAGTTTGAAATCATCTGCAATGAAATATTGATTGTCAGAGTGTATTTCAATAATAAATAAAACCTGAAATTTAACTCTGGTTCTGTGCTGAATTTACTATTTGGGAGGACGGATTGAAATAAAATGGCTCCAAAAAAAGGGAAGGAGGTCATTACCGAAAACTCATGGCGAACGTTTATTGAGGATGCTCGTTTAGATGAAGAGAATTGGAAAGTAAAGGTGCTTATTATAGAGGCCGCGGGCAGTGACCAAGATAGAATCTACTTGAATAAGTTTGAAACATTCTCAGCTGAAGAAAAACGATTCGTCATAAAAAACATATGCAAAACGGAAACTATTTTCATGATCAACCAGCTTGGTGGCGACAAAAAAGTAAAAGATGATAATCTTCGAGTATTTGAAGAAGGTCAAGCATTTTTAAAGAACAAAGAAGCTATTCCTCCTGATATACTTGCTCTGATTATCAAGCACCTGATCTTGAAAATGAAAGAAGATAACTTATTCATTAGAAGACAAAGGCTAGAAGTAAAGCAAGGCATTAGTCGTGAGTCTACGACAATGATTAACCGGGCTGAAGTGAGAGGAACTGTAAACGTGAAATCTCCAGAACCGGAACATCCACCACCACCACCACCCAAAGCCAAAAGCAAGAAGGATAAGGATGACACCATTATGCTGCCCGAACCCGATGAAGGGAAAAAATATAATACAGTTCTGAGAATAAGAGGTGAGGAATGGAGAGACAGAGTGTACGTGGATGATTTCCCTATGGATGGCCCTCATTTGTATGTGGCTGTCACGGGATTCGTTGAGCCGTACCTCGCAAGTAGCCTTATTAAAATTGGGATACCATTAACTGCGATAGTACAAGTCAGAATTGATCCTGGCAACGGTCAGGTACCGTCATCACTGTTAAGAGCTACAAAAAGAGGACAAAGCCAAACTGAATTACAGACAGAGATGTCTTTCAAGTTTTGGGAAGACATCCAAAAGCAACGTATCAATAAAAATATCGCAGATGACTTCAAGAATACGGCTTTTATAGTGTTCTCGCCTCCGTATTGGGGAAATGAATCATTATCTGGAAACCCTGAAAAAATTTACGATGAACTATCTTTTCTTATGTATGATGTCCAAGATCTGACGAGACAACATCTTCACTATTTGGACAATATGGATATTATAAATGTTCCGCAAGACAAAGTATTAAAACGTTTTTATAGACATTATAATCAAAGTATATCTGATTTACCGTTAGAATGTGTGACTATGTATACAATAGTTGATTGTATACTGCGGATCGTTTCTGAGGAAAAGTTAAGCAGCGAAACATCTTCATTGGAAAATGATATTAATGACCTGCCAAGTAAAGGTTTACTGCCCGAAAAAAGCACGGAAAAGGCAGAGGCAATAGTAAAAGAAATGTTTAAATCTCTTTGTAAAACTGATGCTGCTAAGAAAGTATATCGTTCTACGTTTGGCGAAGAATATGAAACACACAAAGATCCTATTGTTATAAATTATGGAGATTTGGTGAAAAACAATACGTTTCATTTGGAAAATTTGAATCTAAATAATGTTGTCAAGTCATCTTTATACTTTATGCCAATTAACAAGTTATGGCAATTTCATGACAGACCGTACGGTGAACAAGAAGCAAAAATAAACTTGCATGTCAATGTTCTGCTTTCGTGCTTTGAAAGAGCAGATGTAGAGACAACTGAACTTAAAAGATTAATTCACATATTGTCTTGTCGCAAGCTTTACAATAACAGAAGCTCCCTTAAAAAAAGTCACCTAAACCCGTCAACAATACACGACTTTAAAAAGATTTATCTGAAGCGTAGCGTTCTTGCTGAACCATTACCAAGAATTCCTTCCATTACACGAAGTGAAGGTTCTACAGTGCCTTCTTTCCCATCGATGACAAAATATGCAAATTATACTGATTCATCATACGAAGAAGAACCCGAAACAAAGCGCATCAAGTATTTATTTGACTGTCCTGACATAAGAGAACTTGTATCAGCTACCGAAATTGTTAGTGCAAAACCTCATAAGCATCTCATTGACGATTTTGAGTATTTTGAAGACTTTTTTGGAGTAAGTGCGTTGCAAGTCCTGACCGATGCATTTATTAAGTTTAATTGCGTTGATTACAAGTACTGCGAGGTAACAGATTGTTTTGTGCTTATGTTTTTTAACAGCTACGATATGGATGGGATAGCACGTGAGGAATGGAGATGTCATTTAATGACACCGCTCTGTTTGCAAGACTTTTTTGACTTTGATTTAGAAGAACATTATAATTGGATTCAAAAAGAAGAACAATTATACGATGAAAAGGCAGATTTCAAAATACAATCCCTCTCAAAGGTCAATATAATGGATTCTGCAATTCCATCATGCATTGACAACCTTGACGTAGGTCCAGAACTTCTTATGGAAGGCTCTCTAAAGTTTCAAGAAGCAGCTGAATTGGAAGACTCTGCGTCGAAAAACTCTGAAACGCCAACGATAACTTATTCCACAAAAAAAACCTTATCCCCATCAGCAACCGATCCAAATGTCAGAAAAACCAAATCCCCAGCTTCATCAACTCCCAAACGAAAAAAAAAATCTTTCTGTGCTCCTCGTGATTCATATTCATCATTCAATATAAGCAAAAAAATATTTTTAGGATACGATTTGGGGGACAGAAGGGTCGAAGCTTTCGGAAAAGACTCTACGTATTTCTCAAAAGATGGTACTCGTGTAAAAACCTTATACACGTTGGTGATCCCCATGAACGTAGAGTATATTTCAATGGAAGTGGTTCCTGGGAACGGCTGCAATGAGTTTTGGTTGCACAGAGCATTGGGCGAGGTTTCCCAAGACACACTTGATACATGCGAATCTTTCAGAATAACTTGCAAAGATCAAATGATAATCAAACTGAAAAAAGAAACATACCAGTTACCAGTTCCTGTCGTAAACATATCAGAAACTGTCAAAGCTAAAGACGATTTAACAGAAAAATCTTCTTTTGTCGAACCAATATTTGAAACGGAGAGTTTCCATTCCCTGATTATAACTTGGCCCAATGGCCTTATAACAGAAAGTGTGCATGAGTTGGAGTCATCACAGATATCTCACATAAAGCAATTTCAAACTGTGCCGAATACTGAAGAAGAAATGCGCTGTATTAGTTTAAACGGTGAAGTGGTAATATTCAAAACAAACGGAGACATTGAAATGTTGAAACCAGATGGAACGTACGTCAAAATACTTCGATACTGTAAAAAAAATGTTTTGCCTGTCATCCCTGACGACGAACTTAGTGATATATCTGTTGATAAAAGTAAGAAAGTTAAAAAAGATAAACATAACAAAACTTCAGTAAAATCGAAATCATCGGATGAAGAAAAACTTGATGAGAAGCCAGGAGAAGTGGAATTAGTAATTGAAGAATTTGAATTAATAGAAGCATCTGGTTTGCGACAAAAATGGGTATACGATAACTCAATCGATATCGAAAAGTATGTAGTTCGAACGGCTACAGATTATTGTTTAGGTGAAATTTTCTCCAAACGAATGGATGGTATGACTTTATTGCTTAATAAAGATGGAATTTACTTAGTGACATTTCCAAATGGGACGAAAATTATTACTAATTGTGTCGTAGAAGATACAGAAATATATCCTGAATGGACAGAAGAAGAAAAAGAATACCTTGATATGATTGAAGAAAACGATACACCAAAATCCAACCGAACTAATTCACAGTCACAGCACAGTGAAATGGTCGATGGTGAAGCTAGTTTTTCCAGTAGTCATAAGGATGAAGATGATGAAAATGAAGGAAATGCTAAAGAAAACAGAACCGATGGTTATATTTCTATTTTAGTTGTGTATACGATCGAACACATTAATTTCACCACTGTTACAATTAATAAACACGAAGGGAAAATACTCGTTGACTCGCCCAACGGGTCCCAAGTGGTTGCTCACACTGATAATACTTTCGATATAACGTTAGATAGTTGTACAAAAGCTAAATTTAATGGGCAGAACTTGCGCATTAGTTACGAAGCATGTCCTGAATGTAAATCCTTTACAACATGTGACATAAAAATTAAGTACGACGACATAAGCAGCGTTTCGAAACTACAACAAAAATGGCTTGTTATGAAAGATTCCTTCTGCAAAAAAGTTGTCGTGAATGAAGAGGGCAATATCTGTTTGATTGACGAAGCCTGCTCGGAAGATACCATCCCTGCTTCAATGGCTGATGAAGCAGTAGTTACTGACGAGGCATCGAAAGTTTTTGATGAAAAACGTTCTGACTCCAAGTCAGAGACATCTGTAATGGAACATGGCAAGTGCAGAGAGATGTACCTTGCTAAGACGGTAAAGTTTTTCGTCCAACAACGGTGAGTAACTATTCATAAATTTACCATCTATCCTATACTAGCGGTCCGCCCGGCTTCGCATGGGTAGTTGTTTTTTCGTCAATTTTCCAATGTTTTTTTTTAATGCCTACTTCTTATCCTATTCCGGCTTAAGAGAAATCCAAAAAAATAAAAACCATGAAAATCGGTCCCGTCGTTCTTGAGCTATAAATGGTGTAACTAACACGACTTTGTTTTATACAGAGCGTCCCATGGATATGCCACATGGAGGGAAAGTACCTTGAATATTGTAGATGGAACATTTTAGTGAAAGAAGACATTATTTTAATTTAAAAAAACAATTTAAACTGCATTCATAGATATTTAAATAATTACATGGTTGAACCGGAAATCGTACCCGTTACATGAGAAAAATAATCACCCTGTAGCCTTATCATACCGATCGAAAGGCTTCATCAAAAGAATTATTTTTGCTAAATAACTTAGTGTCACAAATAAAAGGAAGACCATGAATTTTAACATTTGATAGGTATGATATTTTGTTCAAAAAAATTAAAACGACATTGCCGTAAGGACATACAACTGACATTATCAAATCATTATTATCGCATTTGGTCCAGGGAGAATCCCTTACGTATCCGAGAGACTAATATAGATAATATAGAGAGATAATAAATTGCGTTTTTCGTTCAACTGGTTGGTGTAGAGTTGTAAAAAACCGGGTCCTCTTAGTAAACTTTTACGAAGGGCATTTGAATACGGAGAGGTATTTAGAAATACTTGAGATTTTAAGAAATGAAATAATTAATATTCCGGTTGCAGAACGACAAAACCTTACTTTTCAGCAAGATGGGGAGGCTCCAGCTCATAACAGTCACAGAATAAGGGACTATCTCAATGAACACTTTCATCCCTGGATCGGAACAAATTGACAAATAAGATGGCCGTCGAGATCCCCAGATCTAACCCCGTTAGATTTTTTATGAGGTTATGTAAAAAAATTTGTTTACAAAAACCAGTATGAAAGTGTCCACGAGCTACAAGCAGAACTTAGACGTATTTTTCTAAATATCCAACACAACAAGATCAAAAAATCGACAGGGAGCGAAACAATCAAAAGACTTTGTATTCAACAGGAAGAGACTCATTTTGAGCATTTGATAAATTGATTAATTTTGTTTCTATTTGACACTATGTTTTGAGCAAAAAATAATCCTTATGATGAATCCTTTCGATCGGTATGATAAAGCTACAAATTATTTTTCTCATGTAACAGGTTTAACCACGTAATTATTTAAATGCAGTTTAAATTGTTTTTTAAATTAAAATAATGTCTTCTTTCAGTAAAATGTTCCATCTACAATATTCAAGGTACTTTCCCTCCATGTGGCATATCCGTGGGACGCCCTGTATATAGATTACTAGGTACCTACGTAAGTACTTACCTATAGGTATCTGATTCCAGCAGTGGACCACTATAGGCTGTTGAGTGAGTGAGTGAGGTATCTGATTCCAGCAGTGGACCACTATAGGCTGTTGAGTGAGTGAGTGAGGTATCTGATTCCAGCAGTGGACCACTATAGGCTGTTGAGTGAGTGAGTGAGGTATCTGATTCCAGCAGTGGACCACTATAGGCTGTTGAGTGAGTGAGTAAGGTATCTGATTCCAGCAGTGGACCACTATAGGCTGTTGAGTGAGTGAGTAAGGTATCTGATTCCAGCAGTGGACCACTATAGGCTGTTGAGTGAGTGAGTTATCTGATTCCAGCAGTGGACCACTATAGGCTGTTGAGTGAGTGAGTGAGGTATCTGATTCTATGTTACTTTAGAATCAGGTACCTCACTCGAATAATGATCAAACGAATCGAGGTTTACCAATTTCCCAAGTAACACAGGAAGCATTTTAATAAACGAATTGTAAACTTATTTAGAACTCAAGGTCCGTATACACTCATATATAAGTTCACCGAGCATCTTAACGCATTATATTGGCATTTCAAATCCATTATGGCACAATTGTGCCTAGTTTGTAGCTTCCGTCAAGTAAGGGCTCAACCATCCATTTAAGATTGTGTCTCACTAGTTCGATTCTTTAGTTTGATCGTCGAACTAGTGAGATTTTTAGGGTTTCAAAGATCGGTTTTGAAACCCTTATGGTCTCGCTCTGTCCGTCCCCGCTCTTTCTTGAATATCTCAGTAACTACTGCAGCTATTAACTTGAAATTTATTTTTCGCCATTACTGATTTTAAGAAAAAAATATAAAAATAAATGAAAAATGAAAATGAATATTTTCAGTACAAATTTTGATGTTGAAATTTCAAAAGAGACCTAGGAAGGCAAATGGGGTATCAAATGAAAGGTATCGTTTTGTACATTTCAAAACACTTTTTGAAATTTCTGTAAATTTCATACTTTTTGAAATATTTCAAAAAAAATCGATAAATTGACCATACCCCCCCCCCTATCTCCGAAGATTGCAGACCGATCCACGTACAATGTATTAGGCGTTTGTAGATATAGATCTATATTTTACAGGAAAAATATAGAGAAGTCTGTAATAATAATAGTTTTTGAAAAATGGTAAAAAAGGAGGGGATTTTTTTTCAAAAGGGGGGGTACCTACCTATGTGGGGTATCAAATGAAAGGTATCGTTTTGACCATATCAAAACACTTTTTGAAATTTCGAGTCATTCGTCAACTCACACCATCCAACTTGTCCAATGTTGTATGAGTTGACGAATCGTAAAAAAAATATTATTTTCGTTCGGCAACTCACACCACCCTTTGTTTTCATTGAATTTATACCTCAAGTACAGTCACCGAAAAAAGTGGACTGTAGGATCTAAGAATTATTTTTGTTCTATTACCGCCATTGTTTGTAAACATCGTCGTTTTAAGGAGATCCATAAATTCGAAATAAAAAACAGGCTACCGCATGTCAGACGTAAGATTTATAACCCTTTAACATAACTGATAAGTATAATCTCTTAGTTAAAATTTTACAATAGATGCGGCGTTAAAAAGGTACGTAATAACACAACAGTCTTTAAAACAATGTAAGGATTACCCGACACCGTTCCTTTTGATCTAATCTATTTTGGACATATTTTTAAGACTCAAAACAATAAAAATGGGACAGGTAGGCATATTAGCAATACCAGTATCTAAAATGATTTTAAAAAACGATTACTCTGCTTTTGACTTGTGTACAGTAAGGTGCTCCGCGATATTTTACTTTGCACAGTATTTTTTTCGACAGTGAGACCATCTTGTGTGTGCCTACCTATGTAGTGCAGTGTGTTATCTCTCATTGGTATTGGATTTGTTAAGCTGTTTTGGTAAGTGCAATGTTTCGCTTTTGACCTTTTAACTTTGTTTGTACATTACATTAGGTTCTCTCTCACATTACATTAGCAAGAACCAAGTCCAAACTCTAAGCTTAAAGATACTCTATAAACAAGTACATACATACATATTAATAAACTTAGGAGATGACCCAACTAGGTCTTTTATTAAATAAGCCATAGTTTTTTTTTATAAATTTTTATAACAGTGTGTTTTAATGTTGTAACAGGTACCGACCGTCAATAATGTCCGGTGCTGGGCCATCGACATCGAGAGGTAACGTGGAGTATGACGTTGTTACATCCCAAAGAGGGAAACCGCAACTACTTCGTGCGGGTTACAAATACAATTTAAAAAGAATAAACAAAAAAGGTGAATCCTTTTGGATGTGCGTTAAAAGACCCATAATGTAGTGCATTATTAGTATTAACGAGTTTGAACTTGATCAAAAACGAAGAAAAACACAAGTGCGAGCCAAACGTTACACAAAATGAATTTGAAAAGTGTTTGGAAACGTGTAAAAACAAAGTTGCATCTGATGTGACACTACCAATAACGAGCATTTATCGTGGAACTGTTAGCAGTTTAAAAGATGCCGGACTGGATCTTATAAAAAAAGTACCCATCTTTAAAAACATAAAAAACACAATTTACCGAAAACGAAATAAGTCACTAGAGACCCCCAAAGTATGTTTCAAAACCGTA
Source organism: Eupithecia vulgata (assembly GCA_946478455.1). Taxonomy (NCBI): domain Eukaryota; kingdom Metazoa; phylum Arthropoda; class Insecta; order Lepidoptera; family Geometridae; genus Eupithecia; species Eupithecia vulgata. Next base: position 13,339,983 of record OX297859.1, on the reverse strand, counting down.
ATAGAAATGATCATTCCACCTGCATTCAGAAATTTTTTGTTTGCAGACTTTGAAAGTGTTAACAGAATTTTAATATTTGCAAACAAAAGTGTAAAAACTCTACTGACCAATACCGAATACACCGTTTTATGTGATGGAACTTTTAAATTTTGCGTGGAACCTTTTTATCAGTTGTATTCACTACACATTGATATAGGTAGTACAAAAACACACAATAACATAGTACCCGTATTATTTGCGCTGCTACCTAATAAAACAAGACTAACATACGAAACAATGCTGCGGTTAATTAAATCGCAAATTCCCGAGTGGCAACCAAAGTCTTTTATACTTGACTTTGAAATAGCAGCTATGCAGGCCATAAACACTGTGTTTCCGGGAGTTCCTGTAACTGGATGCTACTTTCATTTCACAAGGTGTTTATGGCGAAAAGTGAAAGAACTAAATATTACCAAAACGAAACTCGTAAAAAAACACATACGACGATGCTCTGCATTGGCACATTTGCCTCAAAGTGTAATGGAGGATGGTTGGCTATACATAATTTGCCGCAGTCCAAAGGGAGCCGATATAAAAAAATTCAACGAATATTTTCTAAGCACATGGCTTGATGAATCATCGTTTTTTTATGACAAATGGAGCTGCTATAACCGGCTTCACCGAACAACAAATATGGTCGAAAACTGGCACTCCACAGTAAATAAAAAAATCAATCGGAAACCCTCAAGCATAGCACATTTTTTAACACTCCTGCAGAAAGAATCAAACTATTATGAAGTTTTAATTCAAAAGGGCTTTATCTATGAAAAAAAACAAGAAACTATAGAAATTGACGCATACATCGAAAGCGTCGTATCTGATTTCACAAATCAAGTAATATCTGTTGATTTATGCGTAGAATCTTTAATATAAATGCTTTAACATAATAATAACGCTTTGAAAACATTACTGCTAATCGTCATAAACACTGATGTAAGTATACAATACTGCTAATCAAAAATAAATAATTGTACCTATATTAGTTGTATTAGCTGTTTTTCATTCAAAATGTTTTGTTGTATTTTGTGATTGTTGATCTTAGCTTATGTCTAATACGAGATGTTGATTTTGTGTAGACTAGCAGTAATGTAAGTATACATTACTGCTAATCAAAAATAAATAATTGTACCTATAATAGTTCTATTAGCTGTTTAAGTTTAATTTTCATTGAAAATGTTTTGTTGTATTAAGACTGATTTATTGTAATAGTTGTTTATAAGTATTTTTGTGATTGTTGATCTTAGCTTATGTCTAATACGAGATGTTGATTTTGTGTAGACTTTGACTGTTTATGTATAGGTACCTACTTAGTTTATAATGTTCTATGTGTTAAGTCTGATTTGACTTTAAAAGATTTTTTATTTTTTTGTTGACTTTAAAATAATTATGTGAGTAAATATCGGTTGTTGATTATTTTATGGTGTTTTTTTTGCGTACAAATGTAATTTTTATTAATGACCAAATAAATGTGTTTATTGAATATGCCTTTTTTTCTATTATTTCACTAACAATTTTTTGGTTGAGTGTACTAAAATTCACCCAAAGTAAAAGTGGTGTGAGTTGCAGAACGAAGAGTACAGCTTTTTTACGATTCGTCAACTCACACAAGTTGGGACAAGTTAGATGGTGTGAGTTGACGAATGACTCGAAATTTCTGTAAGTTTCATACTTTTTGAAATATTTCAAAAAAAGACGAAAAATTGACCATTCCCCCCCCCCCCTAGCTCCGAAGATTGCAGACCGATCCATGTACAATGTATTAGGCGTTTGTAGATATCGATCTATATTTTACAGGAAAAATATAGAGAAGTCTGTAATAATAATAGTTTTTGAAAAATGGTCAAAAAGGGGGGGAATTTTTTTTCAAAAGGAGGGGTACCTGCCTATGTTGGGTATCAAATGAAAGGTATCGTTTTGACCATTTCAAAACACTTTTTAAAATTTCTGTGAGTTTCATACTTTTTGAAATATTTCAAAAAAAGACGAAAAATTGACCATTCCCCCCCCCCTAGCTCCGAAGATTGCAGACCGATCCATGTACAATGTATTAGGCGTTTGTAGATATCAATCTATATTTTACAGGAAAAATATAGAGAAGTCTGTAATAATAATAGTTTTTGAAAAATGGTCAAAAAGGGGGGGAATTTTTTTTCAAAAGGAGGGGTACCTGCCTATGTGGGGTATCAAATGAAAGGTATCGTTTTGACCATATCAAAACACTTTTTGAAATTTCTGTAAATTTCATACTTTTTAAAAAAAATATTTCAAAAATCGTCGAAAAATTTACCTTCCCCCCCCCCTATCTCCGAAGATTGCAGACCGATCCACGTACAATGTATTAGGCGTTTGTAGATGTCGATCTATATTTTACAGGAAAAATATAGAAAAGTCTGTAATAATAATAGTTCTTGAAAAATGGTCAAAAAGGGGGGGAATTTTTTTTCAAATGGGGGGGTACCTGCCTATGTTGGGTATCAAATGAAAGGTATCGTTTTGACCATTTCAAAACACTTTTTGAAATTTCTGTGAGTTTCATACTTTTTGAAATATTTCAAAAAAAGACGAAAAATTGACCATTCCCCCCCCCCTAGCTCCGAAGATTGCAGATCGATCCATGTACAATGTATTAGGCGTTTGTAGATATCAATCTATATTTTACAGGAAAAATATAGAGAAGTCTGTAATAATAATAGTTTTTGAAAAATGGTCAAAAAGGGGGGGAATTTTTTGGAACTAAGTTCCTTATCGCGCGTTGTGAAAGGGGGCTGAAGGGAAAAAATTCTCACGAAAAGTTGTAACGACTCTTTTTGCTATAGTAAGCTATTGTAAGCCGTGCGGCGTGCGCATGTTTCTCTGTCTGCCTCTCTCTCTCTCTCTTATAGAAAGGAACTTCGTTCCATCCGGGTGTCCCTTGACACCTCTCAACTTTTTTATTTTCTCTCACAATAGAAGCTTAGTTGCTAGAATAACAGACTGACAAGTATAAGTACCTAATGCTAATATTATAGCTAACTTTGTGAGAGACTGGTGCCTGTTTTAGGTTCACAAGAACCTGTATTATGGGTCACCAGATCCACTCTGTGCGCTAGAATATCTTAAAAATCTAGATTAGAGATATACAGTGTGGAAATTAAACTCAGGCCCTGGAGGGAAACTACTTAAAATCCTTAAGCTAGCTCATTTTACTTAAAGGAGACATTCCTTTATTTTTAAAAAGAAACAAATCTGCATTAAAATATTTTTTTAAACTCGCTTGCTTCGCCCGGGACTCGAACCAACTAAAATTTAAAAAAATAAACACTCTTTATTTTATTATACTAATCGGTAGTATTAATATTCAGGATAAAGTTTCTCTAAAAAATATTTGGTTACTGTTCACTTTTAACAAGTAAAAGACACGTAACAGTTCTGTTATCTCTCCAACACAACACGATTAGATGGCCTGCAAGAAGTCCAGACCTGACGCCCATGGACTTCTTTTTATGGGGTCATGTAAAAAATGTTGTTTATGAAACTTGCTATGAAACCGTTCAAGAGCTAAGGATTGCGGTAGAAAATGTTATCAGGGGCATACACCACAACACTTTGCTGAAGGCTACAAGAAATGAATTTCAACGGCGACTAATGTTGTGTAGCCGGAACGACGGGGCTCATTTCGAACAATTTATCAGTTAAATAATTTAAGTGTTACAAAATTGATAGTAAAATAAAGTTGATGTTAGATTTAACGATTATTTTTATTTTTAAGACCAAATGTTTGTTACAGAAACTTTATCCTGAATATTAATACTACCGATTAGTATAATAAAATAAAGAGTGTTTATTTTTTTAAATTTTAGTTGGTTCGAGTCCCGGGCGAAGCAAGCGAGTTTAAAAAAATATTTTAATGCAGATTTGTTTCTTTTTAAAAATAAAGGAATGTCTCCTTTAAGTAAAATGAGCTAGCTTAAGGATTTTAAGTAGTTTCCCTCCAGGGCCTGAGTTTAATTTCCACACTGTATACAAAAAATAAGAAACAAACTTAGCAAATAATAATTACAATAGTACCTGTAAGTCTGACATAGAGTGCCAACATCAGCCTCTTAAGAGTCTAAGCAACAGGATACCCCGGTGTGGATGATGTGAGTGCTTTGGTAGGTGTTATGATTGTGCGGGGAGTACTCCTGAGAAAACCAGCCTCTTAAGAGTCTGGGCAACAGGAGACCCCGGTGTGGATGATGTGAGTGCTTTGGTAGGTGTTATGAATGTGCGGGGGGTACTCCTGAGAACACCAGCCTCTTAAGAGTCTGGGTAGAAGGAGACCCCGGTGTGGATGATGTGAGTGTTTTGGTAGGTGTTATGATTGTGCGGGGGGTACTCCTGAGAACACCAGCCTCTTAAGAGTCTGGGCAGCAGGAGACCCCAGTGTGGATGATGTGAGTGCTTTGGTAGGTGTTATGATTGTGCGGGGGGTACTCCTGAGAACACCAGCCTCTTAAGAGTCTGGGCAGCAGGAGACCCCAGTGTGGATGATGTGAGTGCTTTGGTAGGTGTTATGATTGTGCGGGGGGGTACTCCTGAGAACACCAGCCTCTTAAGAGTCTGGGTAGCAGGAGACCCCGGTGTGGATGATGTGAGTGTTTTGGTAGGTGTTATGATTGTGCGGGGGGTACTCCTGAGAACACCAGCCTCTTAAGAGTCTGGGCAACAGGAGACCCCGGTGTGAATTATGTGAATGTTATGGTAAGTAGGTGTGATTTGCCGTGCTTGTGCTCTTAAGATTGATAACTGATAACTACAGTATTTTATTGCAAGCTATCCGTTTGTTATCTAAGTCCAACTAAACATCGCACAACTTCACAAACTCACTTTTGTGGGGTTAGTGGTTTGAGCTCTTTAATTTAAACCACTAACCCCACAAAAGTGAAAGTTTGTGAAGTTGTGCGATGTTTGGTTGGACTTAGATATTGTGATTTGCTATCTAAGTTCAACCAAACATCGCACAACTTCACAAACTTTAACTTTTGTGGGGTTAGTGGTTTGAGTTAAAGAGGCCCACGGACGTTCTTTAGGTAATTAGGTACTTACTATATAATTTATCCAGGGACCTAACGTGCGCTGAATTAGTTCATCATTCGTTGCTGGAACAGTGGCAGGCGGAACACCGCTGGCAGCCGTGGTACTCCTCTAACGTCTACGATACTTTTGGAGATAATCGAAGACTACTGTCTGTGCTGAGTCCGGTACATCTCACTGAATCTGAGGTTAGTACTTAAAGAACATTTCACTTCACTCTTTATGGTACTCTTTCATGTTAACCTCAGTGGCACTTTGGGCGAAGGTCCGCCTGTGACGGACAATGTTGTGGGTTCGATTCCCGCAACGGGGCAAAATGTGTATGTGATCCGCACCGCAGCGGTTTCGGTTCTGTCTGGGTAAAGATTTACGATGTCAGGGCCACTACCGTGGTTCCTGGTGTAGGTATTTATTTATTTATTAGGACTACAAACTTGGGATTAGTTGGTAGTCCCTATAAACAAGTAAGTAAATACAAAATTAAATTTAATTACTATGACAAGGTCCTTGGGGTTCTCTCTATTTTATTGGCGGACGCACCGTGCGGCTATGTATTTTCAATGTAAGTACAGTATTTTTTTGGTACGTACTTACTCTTAGCATAAATTTATGTTTGATATTTTTAAACTTACGCGCTATGAACACATATTATTGATACTCACGGAACAGAAAAATATCTGTTCCGTATTGATACTATTTAACGGGCATTTATCGCTTTTATTTACCTATTTAGATTAAGTGATGATGAACTTCCTGACCAGCTCGTATTACATCTACAGATCTGTATCGACGGCAATTTCTTTATATCAAGGGCAACATTACCTGCAGATGGTCGGTGTAGTGATGGGTACTGTAGCACCTGTACTTGCTAATATCAGGATGGAACATTTTGAATCCAGGATAGACCTAGCAGCATTTGGTATAACATTGTGGAAAAGATATGTTGACGATGTGTTTTGTATAATCAACGGAAGTAACCTGGAAGTAAACAGCAGATAGAATATCTAAGTGGTAGATTTACTCTGCAAGCTGCTGTTCAGCCCAGGACGCAGACGCCGATCTCCTTTACCGTGTAGCTGGGCAGTGAATGCGTTAAGAAGCATATTAAAGTTTCTCTGTGCACAACAGTCGCCTCTTAGAGCACCCACGGGTAGAATTGGGGTGGTGCAAATTCTAAGCCGGCACCACACGGCACGGCAGACGCACAATGGAACTGCGCGGCCGCGGCAATGTACGTCATATTGGAACAAATCATCAAAAAAGTCGCGCCTTTCCGCTGACGCGTAGTGTTAAATCTCATTCGATTTCATAAAAACAATAATTGGCCGCGTTGTGCCACGCAGTGCCTTCGCGAGGTGTTTTTCAATGCCTCTGTAATAGTTTTAATATATTTAGTTTAGGCAGTGAATTGAAGTTGCACTTAGTGACCACCTAAATCTATTTTCGATTTACTGCCTAAACTAAATAGAATAAAACTATTCCTCCTCGCATCGTATTTCCTCGTCTGAGGATCGTGAATCCCCCGTATATCATCTTATCATGGACAATATTGCGCCATATGCAACGGTCCGTGGCAGCGTGAAAAGCGTCTTGTGTAATTCGTGTCCAGGGTCGTGCAGATCTGGTCTGACCATCTAAGCCTGCGTCCTCTAGGACGTTTACCGTCAACCAAAACTATTACAGGGGCATTAAAAAATATATGTATCACAAACTGTGCGATGGATTTTTGAAGATAAGTAGGTGGCAGCGCTGGTGTGGGTGGGGTTTGCGCCTAGTATTTACAATTTAAATATTGGAGCGAACTGCAGACCGCTGCAAACAATCTACAGGTAGCTCAACTGATCCAACATATCTATCCATATCTTCTGATAATCTCGTGATCTAACTGGCGGACTGATTCGTTTTCTTAAACTAGCCTATAGCGCAGAATTATTTGTCTCTTTGAAATTGCATACATATTGAGAGTGTGATAATGATAACTGATAAGGAAATATATAAACAATAATTGTCTTTATGAGAATAAAGTTCTTTAAATCTTAAATCTTAAAATCTTATAAACGAGACAGAACAGAACAAGCATACATCAGAAGTCGTGTTAAACTAAGCTAAGTTTGTAAAGTGATTGCTTGTGTTTGAAATTTTAGAAATGGCTTATGAACTCCTGCCTCTCCAACAAGCCAAAACATTTGACTTACAAGGATTTGAAGAAAGATGAAGGAAAAGGATGGTACCATTGGATGCGTCCTTACGGGCGTCACGAGCCGCAACCCTTGAAACCGGCCAATGTCTTACCTCCAAGACTGCCTAGAGCTTATATCCTAAGGTGATATTTACCTATACACTAGCCAAACTTTATGTAGAAGAATGTTGTAAACATACTTAAGGCGGCGATACATCCGAAGTGGACGGGTTATATTAAAACAATTTTTCTCTGTCATCTTTATTGATAAAGCTTTGAAAAAAAACCTAAAAATTTATGGATTAGGTACAAGGAAGATCCTCTTCTTTTCGAAAATGAAAAAAAGCTATTAAATTTTCCAAATCCATTTCAAATTAAATACCTACTAGATACAATTGTGCAAAGTATCATATGTTTTCTTAGTTTTTAAAAAAATTCTCCTAAACTATCAATCACAAGATTTTTTTTTATTTTCTTCACTATATTAAATAGAAAAATACCCAGGGCACCTTTGGCTTATTTTTGCAAACATAGATAATCAGAAAAAACTACTATGCTCTGTCCCGCGAAATCCTATGTCTAACCTATTCTCAAAATGGTGTCATATATCGCCCCCTTAACCTAAAAATCACTATGTTCCCGTTTGCCGCGTCTTTTTATACGGAATTTACATTCCTTGCCAATTTGTGATCCTTCCTTCAATAAATATTGCTTTCATTTAGGTATTTAATGTAAAACTCGACGCAAGTGAATTTTTATGAATTTTTGTGTTGTAGTGTGTTCAAACCTTCCAAAACAATTTTGGCTAGTGAAAGGTTCTTGTATTCTACCTAGTAACTTTGTTTCTTAGCTATATATGAAATATTTAAAAAAAAATTGCCTTATCTGTTGAGAAGTTATGGCGTGAAGAAGTAACAAGCATCCATATAACCATCCAAATTTTATCTCTTTTAATATTAGTGTGTTGTGATTTCATTTGAACTTAACAACGCAAATTGCTTAGAAATCTTGGACAAAGATATTCGACTAGTTCAATGGTCCAAGAATTTTGATCAAATCTTGGACAAAGTTATTGGATGAGTGGAATGGGGCCCTTAGTAAGATCGTTTTAGAAAAAAATGTAGATGAATTTTGTAGAAGAGGTGGCTATGATATATATCGAGTAGGATATCAAATAAAGGTATGAGCTTATGTATCTGAAAACAATTTGAATACTTAATACTTTTCATACTTTAATAAACATATACTTTACCTTGGCGTGAAAATGACCAATAATTTCTCCCCATAATCTTTGAAGTTCGCAGAGCTTCAGATAAATCTCAAATGTTATAGATTCATCTTTATTTGACAGCATAAATATAACGACGTCTATGACTGGTGTAGATCTTGATATAAAATAAGCTTGTTAAATGTAGAGTGCTAGAGCAGCAATGGCCTAAAGAAAAGAAAGATAAGCTGAAGGGAGCCCAGGAGCTGGTCCTAGCAATCCTCAAGTACCGGGGCCTCATGCAGCAAGATCTGGACACTCTGCTGCACATGCCCATCGTGGACCTTCGTCCTGAAGATGAGAGGCAGATGGATGATGCTTTACAGGCCTTGGGTGAAAGGTAAACATACGCAAATTCCTACCTTACCCGGGTACCTACTATAAACTCCGCGCCAATGGACAAGCAGCCTTAGGGTTCGTTGGTGGTTCGTTGGTGGTTCGTTGGTGGTTCGTTGGTATTCTTCAAATGACGTAAGCCAGAAAGACAGAAAACTGCTTAGGTCTCTTTTCCTATCTTGCGGATTAGGTACTGGCGTTTGCGTCATCTGGTCTGAGTTCGGACCAGATCCGATCGTGGGCGGAAATAAGCATGACAGGAAAATAGCCCTTACCAACTACTTGCTTTAGGTTTTGATATTAAGCTGTATATTATCCACAGACTCTACAAGGAGCTGGAGAGTAGCTTGGACGACGACGTAAGAAGCCGCGCCAAGCCTAACATAACCACGAAACCACTCATATCTAAGGATATATCTGAGGAAGAGGAGGAAGCTGGAGGTGAGCTGGTAAATCGTGTACTCTTAAATACCCTTAAATCAAAGTATGTTTTATCATGGATTCATAGAAAATGGTTCAAGTTCGTTGTTAGACAATTTATTTATTTCATTTGTAAATACTAAAACCAGACTAAATTATAAACACCGAAATAAATAAATCAAGCACGCAATGTGCGAACGACAAAAAAGGTAAAAAGTAAAGGACGAAGATTTTTATGAGAAATTCAAATATTCGGTTGTTTTACTATAAAAAACTATCGTAGTTTGACGAACCTTATTGCGCGAGTGGAGGTGCGCAGTGCTCGGAGGGATGCAGAACGCGCGCGTCTAGAACCTCACTCACCCTGAAGAAGTCCCTCGTTAAGGGATGAAACGTTGGTGTTCTTCCAACACAAATAAGGTTCGTAGTTAACCCGCTTACATCCGTCATTAATTCGGTTGTTTTATAAATTGGTATGAATGAAATATTAACTTATATTATGCCTATTCTCGCGAATGGAAGCTATTTCTCTATCTATAAGTATATATATTTCATGCACACGCATGAGGGTTAGGGTAGAACTTAAGCTGAAGTAGGTAATGGAGGGAGGGGGGTGTTTAACCCCGTTCTAAGCCCTATAAACATAAAACAAAGGGTGAAGCACTGACTGAAGCCGTATATTATGTTGCCCCTGTCTGTGTGCCTAATAACTATCGGTACACTATTATGATACTACATAGGATGTGGTTTTTTTTTGCGCGATTGTATACTGTTTTTTCGTACAAATTATCCACGCAGTAGGCCAAGCACGGGAATCGTTCTCAAGGGTAGTGTAAACAACAATGTCATCGCGTCGAATAAATTGCGTACAGTAGTAACACATTAAAATGATACACCGATGTATACCTGAGGAGTCTTAATTTTGGTAGGCGCGAAAAAATCCAGCGCTACGCTCTGCCTATGCGCGAGAAACATGTGTGGTTGCTGTTGGGTGATGGCTACGCGCATGATGTCCACGGTTCGACGTCGCGATCTTGACATTCGCAAGTCGTATTTTGAGTGGGATACATATGAAAATACTTTGGGCCTATTTTGTCTTCCTGTGTAGTACCTACATATCATATGAGCGAGATAGCTTGAGCCAGGGACGAGGGATATTTCACGGACGGAGTCTCAGTAAGAAATAAAGTGAAGCACTCAATAGTCTGTCCATGCTCTGTACGTACGCGTACGCACTCACACATTCACATCATAGTCTGTCCATCGGCCGCCATTACCACTTTAGACGCCTACTGTAGTGCACGGATTCAAACAAATTTTAAAAGTGAAATATGCCTGTTTGTGCGGCTAAGTCTTGCCGAAATCACAGCCGTTTTGTCAAAAAAGACCACGAAAACACATTTCCTAGTTATGTTTCTTATTTTATCAACTTATTTCTTCGATTTAACGCAATATAATTATCAACAGAAAAGTTAGAATAAAAACCCAAATCTCGCCGGTGTTGCCAACATGTAAACAAGCAAATCTCCTAGTACGTGTGGGATATTAAAAATGTTTCAATACCTACTTGTATTTGTTCAATTATTAATAAGGTTGGTAGGTACCTGTACCTACCTACTTTAAATAGGTAGTCATCATTTTGATGATTTTTACATGGGTACAAATAAATACAAAGGAATGATTGTTTATAGTGTTAATTCAACAGTTTCTTTATTACAAAATACGAATTTTGAATTTTTGTTCTTTTATGTGTTTGAGCTAATCTATGAAACGGCTGGACCTATTTTGATAAAACTTTTACTGATGCTGATGCTACGCATGTAGCTGATGTTACAGCAAGAATAAGGGATCCGCGCAATAAAATAATAGATAAAATGTAAATTTTGAATGGGCGAAGCCACGCGCGCGGGGCACAGCTAATGCCGCGTACCAACATACTCAAAGAACTTGAATGTATCATGCATTATTTATTTATTTTATTACTGTCGGTTCGTGCTCGCGTGTAATCTTCGCACCTTCCACTCTGACCTAGGTAGAAAGAAGGTAGATAGGATAGGAACAGGTACCTACGCAGGTATATTTACCTAGGTAGGTACCTAAGTAACGCGTGTGCGTGCAGATACCTACCTATAGCGTGTGTAGATTAAAACTAACAAGAAGTGTCTATACAAAATGTGTTTTTTGGTAGGTATCACAAAAACAGGTACTTACTTATTTAGGAAGTAGGTACTAACCTTACCTACTTAGCGACTAAGACAAACTTTCACAGAAAAAAAATTAAGTGGGTAGGTATTAGGTACCTATTTACATAATAAGGTAGGTTCCTACCCAGTACGCTTCCGACAGGTATTAATATGGATTAGTTGAGCTACCTGTAGATTGTTTGCAATAGTCTGCAGTTAGCTCAATTGTTTCAAGTGTAAATACTAGTTTTAGTTCTATTACTTGATGGTAACTACTTACTTTATTCAAATAAATTAACCTAGTACCTACCTACCTTCAGAAAAACCCTGTTTTCCCATTCCATCAACGCAAAAAAAATCATTTTTTTGCCAAATTGGATAGGTAGGTAAGGTAGGCTTCCTACTTTACTTTTCGTGAAATGTTCCATTCGCATTACATTTCAAAGTTTTAGGTACCTAATACACTTGATACTTACAAATAATTTTCAGTTCAATGATTTTAGAAACTTATGAAAATATTCGGGAGTTTTTTTCCTCAGTTGGCAACTCTATACTCACACGCACACAATGACTCGTCCGCCATTGCTGTGCTTCACATTTGATTCGGTAGGACTCCGTCCGTAAAATTTCCCTCGTCCCTGGCTTGAGCCTCTGTTTTTGTGAGCGAGATAGCATGAGTCTCTGTTTTTGCTGACTTTAAAGTTTAACGCAACGCAATAAAGTCTAGTATTTCAACGGCGGCGTTGGCATTGGTATTCATCATCATCATCAGCCTACATAAGTCCACTGCTGGACATAGGCCTCCCCTAATAAGCACCATTGCGCTAAAAATTTCGAGAAGGTGGCCATGTATTCAATCATTGGTATTCAATCTCTTCAGTGCAGACGAATTTTGCCGATGCGACTTATTAAAGTGGTCAAACATATAAATAATTTACGCATTCTGTATTTCTCTATTCTACCCTAGACAACATTTTCGTACTTGCTCTGCTGCCTCCATAGCACGGGGATTGTTGTCTAGGGTGGAATAGAGAAAAATTACGTCACTTTGTCATAGTCATAGAATGCGTAAGATATTCGAAACGCATTCCTTCCACTTCAGCCAAGTGCGAGTGTAACTCGCGCGCCGAGGGTTTCAAACATTTGCCAATTATTTGGACAGTCAATTTTCCGTCTTTTTCGAATGGCAATATTTTGAAAAGTATGAAACCTACAGCAATTTCGAAAACTGTTTTAAAATTTACAAAACAATGCCTTTCATTAGATACACCAATAGGTTCGACCGTTCTCAGTAGGTATGTTTTTTTTTCAAAAACTTTTATTTTTACATACCTCTATATTTTTCCTGTAAAATATAGATTCTTTAGGCGTTTGTAGATACAAACGCCTAATACATTGTACGTGGATCGGTCTGCACTGCAATCTTCGGAGATAGATGGGGGGGGGGGGCAAAGGTCAGTATGTAATGTATGACGATGCGATGTCATTATTGTCTATTCTACCATAGACAACAATCGCCATGCTAGGGGGGCTGGTGTCGCAAATCCAGGCTCCAAAGAAAACAAAACAAAAGGAGATCGCGACAGATTTTACAAATTTACTGATATAGCAACAATACATCTATATAAGCTGTCGTACATTCGTTGATTAGTACTAAGCTCAAAATAATAAAATCATTAGAACATTAGTAAAATGGTTTATTTATTTACAAAACAAATATAATACAGAATCTATATTTTACAGGAAAAATATAGAGGTATGTAAAAATAAAAGTTTTTGAAAAAAAAAACATACCTACTGAGAACGGTCGAACCTATTGGTGTATCTAATGAAAGGCATTGTTTTGTAAAATTATAAAAAATAGAACTCTACGTCTGATTGACTACCATCAAATTGTTTTTCTAAAAGATGCTAAATAAAGCCAAGTACTTAATGAAATCACGAGCGTATGCTTGGTTAACATAAATGAGCCCCTTGTAGATATTGCATGGACCCAACTCGAAGGGTTAGGTTATGTTAGTAACACAGTTCTTGTTTTCTTTGATTCTCGTAAAATATTGTCGATAGATTAAATTTTTAACAGAAGTTTTCATACACTAGTATTTGCCTCATGATCCTCATGACCTACGGAGCTGAGACATGGTCACTCACTGTAGGGCTGGTCCACCAGTTTAAAGTCGCCCAGCGAGGTATGGAGAGAGCTATGCTCGGAGTTTCTCTGAGGGATAGGATTCGTAACGAGTACATCCGACAGAGAATTAGGGTTATCGACATAGCTCAAAGGATTAGCAAGCTGAAGTGGCAGTGGGCTGGCCATATCTCAAGAAGAACCGACAACCGCTGAGGTAAACGTGTTTTTGAGTGGAGACCGCGACTCGGCAAACGTAGTGTAGGACGCCCTCCGACCAGGTGGGATGACAATTTGCGAAAGACTGCTGGCAGATGCTGGATGCGGCAAGCTGAAGACAAGGTGCTATGGCGCTCATTAGGGGAGGTCTATGTCCAGCCAGTGGACAAAGATAGGCTGATGATGATGAGTATATGCCTAAGTTAATGAACGATGGGATGGATCGTCCATAAAATTTATATATTTTATATAGAAGTTATTTGATAGGTATTTGTGTAACTTAGAGCAGCCATAAGGGTTTTGTTCACGCATATTTATTCAAAATATCAAAATACCGAATTACCGGTATCTGCAATTTCAATACCGGTATTCGGAACGGCCGGTTTTCGGTGATTACCGGTGTCCATGCTTGTTTGGCCGTACTTATATTTTCTCTAATTTGTAGCAGAGCCAGACTACGCGACTGCCGTGGAGCAGGAGCGAGAAATCCAGCTGGCAGAACTGGAGGATTCTGTCGAAATGAGTCCCAGCCTGAAGCGGTACTGGAGACGACGCAAGGAGGAGTATAATGAGCAGCAGTTCTACTTGTAAGTTAGCCTATTTTATTTTATTATATTTAGACGCACAAAACATAAAACAATCACAGAATATAACAAAACTCAAATAATATGTGTATAGAACTTAATCATTTCATTTCAAGTCGACCTCAGTGGCGCAGCGGGCGAGAGTCTGCCTGCGACGCAAGGTTGCGGGTTCGATCCCCGCCTCGGAACAAATTTGTGTACGATCTGCAGAAATTTGTTCCGTTGGTCTGGGTGTTTTCTATGTATAATAAAAAATATCTATCTATGTAATGTATAATATTATGTATATCAGTTATCTAGTACCCATAACACAAGCTCTGCTTACCTTGGGAATAGATAATGCTGTGTGAATTGTCCAGCATTATTTATTTATTTATTTCACAAATTATGTGCATACAGAGAATCATACGAACAAAACATGTAGAGCAACAAACTAAAATACAAAAAAAAAAAAAGATACCTAAATCCAATTGACTACTTACTTACTTTAGTGCTTAAGCATACCTACCTACAATTACTCCATTGTAAGCTTAGTACTAAGAACAACATAAATTAATAAAATAAATAAATAATGCTGGACACTTCACACAGCATTATCTAGCCCCAAGCTAAGCAGAGCTTGTGTTATGGGTACTAGATAACTGATATACATAATAAAATACATTACATAGATAGATATTTTTTATTATACATAGAAAACGACCAGAACACCCGGAACAAATACCTGCAGATCGTACAAATATTTGTCCCAAGGCGGGAATCGAACCCGCAACCTCTTGCGCCGCAGGCAGACCTTCGCCCACCGCACCACAGAGGTCGTCTCTATTAATAAATATATTAATTCTTTTTATAGTTCTGGTAAAGTGGCTCAACTTGGGAACAAAAATGTCAAGTAGGTACAGACAGATGTTTTATCCTTAGCTATATTATTGTATTGACGGGCCATTCTGGTTAGGGGGTTGTAAAATGAGATATTATTTTGGTAAGTATATTCCTTCGAGGGCAAGATATTCCAGACAGAATCTATGTGCATAAAAACCTCGTGGAATCTAATATTGTACTTATTAAGGAACCGGAAGGGCATCAGCTTTCTTCTATGTACAACTCTTACCACCTGCAAAGCGTAGTGATATCGGTAAAACCTCTCTTCAGCTATGGACGAACATAGTATACGTATTAATAACCATTACTCGCCTAAGGACAAATGTTTGTACGATCTGCAAATGTTTGTTTCGGGTGTTCTGGGTATTTTCTATGCAATTTTAATAAAAGTATCTATAGGTTAAAGTAACTTAAGTATATTAGTCATCTAGTACCCTTAACACGAGCTCTAATTAACTCCAAGCTGGATGTTGCTAAGTGGATTGTCAAGTATTATTTATTTATCTTCTTGTCCTCTGCCGAACCACGTGACAAAGATGTGCAGAACGCAATTGTAAGTCCAAAATGGATTATTCATGGTTTTTTATTATTTCAAACATGAAAGAAGAAGACGGAGCTATACGAAGCTGTACTTATTTCGGGTCACTATAATGCACGACAATTTATTGTACGCCCGAATAATGTATACATGTACACCTTGATAATCCGTGTCATGGCTTCCAATTTTTATAGGTTTTGACACGGATTATTAAGATGTCTAAGTACATTATTCGGCCGTGCAATAAATTGTCGTGCATTAGTGACCCCTTATTTCTTTCGCTAGATGCGATGTCAGCACCATATGAGTTATATTTTTTAGTGTTCCACTCTCGCTACCCAGCACCAGTAAAGATGTTTGAGGGTAATGTGTAGGTAAGGCAGACCATAAGGTCTGCATAGAAACTATCATGGTTGAGATCAAACGGGGGCTTTATTTACATTTGTGGTGTTCTTAGTTTTCAACAAATCTGTGCCAATCAGTAGGCCTAGAACTATCACCCTCCGATCATCCTAGACAGTTATTTTGATATCCTGTAGGCCAAGGGTATTGTTGTCTAGCGTAGAATAGCGAAAAATTACGTCACTTTGTCATCAAATGCGTAAATTATTTGAAACTTATTCCTTTAACTTCAATAATTTATGCAATGTATGAAGATGCAATGTCATTATCCTTATCTATTCTACCCAAGAAAACAATTCCCATGCTTGGCCTATAGAATATCAAAACAACTGTCTAGAGTGATCGTTCTAAGCCTGCAAAGAATACAATTACACGGATTATCGGCAACATTGAGACAAAGATGTTCCTGCTGATTCCACCCACTCTCCATAGAATAGAACAGGAACGTTAGGCTGTCAGGTGCGAAAATAACGCGGTCCTATCCCTTAAACTTTTAGCACTTCCTTTAAAATCAGTGCGGTACCTACTGGGCCGACAGAATCTGGGTTTCGAGCGGAAGTGCCAACTACCCAGCTCTACGTCTCACGCGTTCACTAATGTATGGACACCATGGCTTTGGAGGAGTAGGTACCTAAAAACGAAAACTGTACTCTCAATGCGGTTTGAGAAGCTGGACTCTCGCCATGTGAGCTTCAATTCATTTATGGTCAGAGTTCCAAGTAAGTAACTTAAGCGCAGAGTTTTAGCCGAAGGGTGTCAAGTTCCGACAGTTCACTGGCCGCCAGCAAGGAGACACCGTCGTGCACCGTCGTCAGCTGACACCCAGATTGCGTCATCTACACGTCGTCGCCGTAATCATAGAAAAACTGGTATTAACATAACTTAAATTAGATCTGTATCTTTTCTATGGTCTGAAATAAATAAATGAAATTAAATAATACTTGCCTTAAAATAGGTACAAGCTTGTACAGCCTCTAGTTAGAAAAAGGCTGCTGGTTGTCAAAAGCTCAGATTTGAAACCCTGAGGCCACGGCCGCACTGTAAGATGGTAGCTGGTACTGCTTCGATGGTAGGTACTAGGTAGCTGTGTTGCTGGTATATAAGTTGCTTGGACTTGTCGCATCGAAACGACCAACCATCGAGTCGATGATGGTCGTTTTATATAAAATTGGGTGTTATAAAAACTGCCACGAATGGGATATCACCTCGCTACACCCACTAGCTAAGATTCGATGCTTGGAGTGTGCCCAGTCCAAGCGTCGTTGATTTAATACGTTTAGTAGTCTTCTACCATCGAAATTCTATCTGTCCACGCTCCTACCATCTTGCAGTGCGCAGTCTATGTTATTATATAGTGTTATTTTCTGGTTAGGTACCTCCTACGTGAAGGCAGCGTCCCACCATACTTCCGCAACGTCCTCGGAGGTGCGATCTGGTGGGAGATGAACGACACAGCCGACGAAGCCGTCACCAAGGCTGAGAGGAACAAGATGAAGTGCATCTGTGCTGAAAAGAAGGAAAAGAAATCTACCAGTTAGGGGGCTGTGGTGAGTCAAATTACCCTGTTTTTTATAAACCTACCTGGTGTAAGGTCGGTGGCGTCGGTGCGAAGAAACTTCAACTTTACTACGTAATTTCTGATTCTTTTGGAATTTATTATAATGAAATTTTGCATTCATTTTCGCTTAAGAAATTAATTTCAATTAATTTACAGGGTTACTGGTAATTCACTGACGCTTGAACTGCAGGTTCTGCTCATCATCACGAATACATTCGGGATAACGCCAGATCTTAATTCAGATTTCTTTTTGTGAATCACCTCACATTCACCTCAGAAACTAAATGAAAATACAGGTTTGTCCGATACCCAATGAAGTACTAAACACTGCTATCCCACTCCCACAGCCTAACCGTGGCTGTGGGATTCAGGGCAGGGTCGTTTAGAGTTAAATTTCAATTGAAGCCTCTCTAAAGGGGGGTGCATACCAACTATCAATACCAAGTTTTAGAATCCGGACGTGGCGTGAGGCGTCTTGATAGGTATACATTTTCGTGAGATGGGCAACCTTTAGTTCACGCAACATCAATGAATTACGAATAACCCTGTAGAATTTGCGTGTATACCTTAAACAGTTTGGCACACAAAATAGCGGTTTTTTTCAGACAAAACATCTTAATAAATAATATGAGTACACATAGATAATTTACCACAAAATATGCTCATATACATAATATGTCACATCAGACTAACATCGCCATGGAATAAAAAAAAATCATACTAACTCTAAGGAAAAAAGTTTTCTCAAAAGTCAAAAAGGAACCTCTAAAGGATCACATTGTTGTCCGTCTGTCAACCCACTTTTCTATAGAAAAGCATGGGGGTATTGAGTTGAAATTAACAATAAATACTCAGGTCCGTTCACTCTAAATTTGTATTTTATTCACAAAAATAACAAAAAATCTTGTGTATAAAATACAATTTGTACCAAATCGCATGGGGATTCTCGTTGGCCTTAGTTGGCAATTTGTCCTTTCTTGTAATTATACGGAACCGTCAATGCGCGAATCTGTTTTGCACTTGACGTTATAATTTAATAGACATTGGTAGTGATTCTGTAAGCACAAAACCTAAACTAAACTAGCCTAAAATTGTTGCCGTCTCTTTTTTTCCGATTGAAAGAAAGGTGACAGCAACATTTTTACGCTAATTTTATTTTTTTTGGTTTTGTGCCAACAGAATCACTACCAATAACCGCCATATTATCTGAAGACCTGTTGTCTTTCAATAAACTCTGATAGTTAGTTCCACTTATGGTAGTTTATATCCTGTACGCATTCATCATGTAAATGACGTGATACCTACACTGGATCGTTATTGCCGATAATACAAGCATCCTTTACTTTCAGGAAGACGTCAATATCTGCACCAGAAGTTAGCGCCAGATTCGACGAGCTTTAGAATATTTCATTTAGATATATATATATATACTTATGATTTCGTGTTATATTGCTATTATTTATTAATGTTCTCGTATAATAAACCTTGTCTATGTTATCATTTGTTTCGTGTAGTAGCATTTTGAATTAATTAACGTTTTCCTACAACAATTTATTTAAAATTATCTAAAAAAATTATGCTGGACAATTCACATAGCATTACCTAGCCACAAGCTAAGCAGAGCTTGTGTTATGGGTACTAGATAACTGATATACATAATATATCTGGACACCATTACAATATTACAATAACTTTGTATCGACTCATAAAAATAACCAGTAGAGTGTAGGTTGGTGAAACTTCGGAAAAATAAGTAGGTTAATAAACGCAATAAATACTCAATGAATAGTTATTAAATCAGGGTAAGGCCTGCGTCCAGCAGTGGACCACTATAGGCTGATGAGGAGGAATAGTTGTATTGACCGACTTCCGAAGAAAGGAGGAGGTTATATACAGCTGTATTTAGATCGTTGATCGCTGATTTCTCCGTCAATTGTGGGCCAATTTTATTAATTCTTATGGTTTTGTATAGAGAATTAACCTGTGGTGGTCCGGTCTCATTTAAATTTAATACTAAAAGAATAACTTCTAGCCCCAAAGCTTTTAAAATCAGGGATCTTTAAAATAGGGATTCAGTCGGTTTTTAAAAGATTTGTACCTTTGTGAAGAACATCAAATTATATTAACTAAATGTTAAACTGCCAGCCTAATCAACCACTCAATCTATTAGTGACCAAGCGTAATGTCATAGCCTCCCGTCATGCATATAATCGCCTATAGCAAATCCTTATCAGATTTTAGCGCTTGCTGTGCGGTATTTGGCCATTTCCAAGTCTCAATTTAAGTGCCGACTAATCACTGAATTCGAGTGAAAGATCGATGACTGGGAGCAGTCTGCCACAGCGGATTGGTGTCTCGCATGGACCGGTGCGGCCACTCAGCCAATTTCTATGTGATTCGTTTCACGGTGAGAGGAGTTTGGAGCGAAGACGACTTCGTCAGGTTGTTTTCCCCTCCGCTTATCTGCGGAGACCCGTCAGCCAGTGATGAGGCAGCGGAGAGGACGCCGCCATTGGCGAGGCGAGCGGCCAATGCGCGCGCTTCTCACGCCGCCGCGCCGCCGCCGTCGCCTAGGCGCGAAGAGCCGCTGCTGCCGCGCCGCGCCGTCGCGTCGCGCTGTCGCCATCCGCGCCGCCTGGTGGACACTCCGTGATTCCGAGTCCGACCGAGTCAGTCAGTCCAGTCTGACTTGGGCCCTTGTAAAGGATCGCGTCTCGTCGCGTTGCGGTCGCTTATGCGATTACATTCTTACTTGAACAATTTTATTCAGAGTGAAATCGTGCATTCCTATTACCCAAATGGATTTCTTAGCGGCCTCCATTGATTCTGCGGGCTAGTTCTCTAGTAAGTAATGGCACGTAATGGCTTTAATGAAATGCTAAGTTGAATGTGACATGCGGATGATAAGAGATGGCGCTAGGTGTCTTATTGGACGCCCATGGAATGTCAATGAACTGCATTTGTTATGCCATGTTAGGTAGGTAGATAGTAGATACGATCGAACGCGGCTTATTATCTAATAGGTAGGTAGGTACATCTTCTTTTGACTGTTTCAAGCATAGACATAGAATTTTTTCACTAATGGTTTCAAGCCAATCTAAAGTTATTGCGTCGATTCAGAGCAGATGTCCCGACCCCGACCGGACCGGCAGCGTACACTGACTGAATACATTGTTGACTGATAAGCTTGATAAGTCTATTGTGGTTTGATACCTATTACTACGTCAAGTTAATACAAATAAAACGTCAAGTGCGAGTCGCACTCGAGCACCGAGGGTTCCGTAAAATTAAAGAGTTTGATTCTAGTTAATAACGTTAATACCTATCATTATTCTACTTCAATGGAAAGTAGTGCCTTACAAATTTTGGTCACAAGCGAGATAATTTTTATTTTATTTTATCTACAAATTTCGGGTTTTCGGATTTTTCTCTTTACTTTTGCTACAAGACTTTGCTTCATGCCAAATTTCATGACTCCATGAGCATGACATGTCAACGGGAAGTACCCTATAGGTTTTGTGTGCTTGTGATTTCCTAGGAAATTTCAAAATATTTGGGCATAAACTACTGTAACTATTGATTGCGTTGACTTAGAAGTTTGATTTACTTATATATCGCGGCTCCATAAGGTTACGTTACGAACTTGAGAATATGGTGTGAATTTCAACGCGATACATTCAAGCGTTTCTGAGAAAATAGGGTTGACAGACGGACAGACTGACAACAAAGTGATCCTATAAGGGTTCCTTTTTTCTTTTGAGGTACGGAACCCTAAAAAGCATACCTCAAACCCACATTACTATTTATGTGGGAACCAAGTCATCCCGCTAATATTGCTGTTTATAGATAATTAAAAAATTCATACTATTATATAGGAATGATTTTATATTATATTAAAGTAGTATTATTCTACGTTTATACTAAGAGACGTACCTATCACAGTATAGCACAACATAAAATCTAAGGTATCAATCTAAAAATAATAATAATAATGGAGACACGGAACACTGAGGTAGACGACGGAACGGAATCTATATACATACTTAGGTACCTACCTGATTCCCATAATCTAATCTCACTGCAGTCCTGTTACAATCGGCAATTCCTACAGGAACCAATACATCGACTCTCCAATAAGAACTTCATTAAGTATGCTGCAATCAAACTCGTCAATAGATTGCAAAGAGATCGCGACGGCTGCGGCTGAATCGCACAAGATTGCTATACATTGAAGGTAAACTCAGACACATACTGAGTTATCGCTAACTAAAGCATTAATGAACATTAAACTCGTTTGTACAAGCGTGGGGGGGCGATGTGGTAAGTAGGTGGAATGCAACTTGAAACTTCTGCCCCTGTTTTGTTGCAAGAACGTGTTAAAAAGTCTGAACACGATCGAGTTTCGATAATGTTATTAAAGCCACAGTGCAATTCTATACCCATCGTACCTACCTTATCTACCTACTACCTACCCTACTACATAACTTTACATAAGATAAAGAAACCTAGTACTTAGAGGCCTGTGGATGATGATTTGCCCATACAAACGTATTACTAAAATGATTTCTAATTCGATTTTTTATTCGAATAGTAGTAATCTCTGTTTGTTTTGTAGGGTTCCGAACCTCAAAAGGTAAATAGGAACCCTTATAGGAACGAAATTTGGCAAGAAACAAGGTCATATAGGACAAGTGAAGGAAAAAATCTGAAAAACGGAAGAAGAATTGTACCTACGTTATTACCAAAAAAAAAAATCTCGCATTGGACTGAAAACCTATAGGGTACTTCCCTCAGACCCAGACTCCAGAGTCATGAAATTTGGCAAGAAGCAAGGTCTAGGATCTAGTAAGGCACTACTTTCCGTTGATTTATTATCATGCTATTTGGCAAAAAACAAGAACACACACAACAAACTCTTAATTTTACGGAACCCTCTTTACGCGAGTCAGACTCGCAATTCACGTTTTATTTTTTCTTAATTATACACACGTATAATGAAATGTAAGCAAAAATATGTAAAATGCGATTTTGCTAATGACATGTTATATACATCTATTTTTTTTTTATTAAAAACAACATTATCTACGTTATGTTTAAAAAAGGTACAGCCTAAATTGTCTAGTTACAGAAGTTATTCTGTAACTAGACAATTTAGGCTGTACCTAAATTGTCTAGTTCTTGTATTTTCGACATTGTGTTGTTAAACACAATGTCGAAAATACAAGAAGTTTTCAGTCATAACTTTTAGTATTAACGGAACATAATAATTTACGAATTGGAGTTGCGAACAGCTGTCGCCGGATCCTTAAGTATCGCCACTTGATCCTAACGCGGTACCTCCTACCTACCAACCTCGCTACCAACCTACAAAACAAACCATAAGGGCCACAGAATAAATAGTATATATTTGAAACATAAGGTTCAAATAAAACTGGCTAAGTGCGAGTCGACTTGCACACGGAGGGTTCCGTATCATCGTACATACATATTTCGCATAAGGAACCCTAAAAAACTGAGGCGTGGTCGGCCGGCACCCATCCAAGTACGTACTAACCTACCTACTGACCGACGTTGCTTAGCTTCAGTGATCGGTAGGTACTAGGTACCCAACTTTGTAGGTATGGATGGACATTGGATTGATTCAATAAAAAAAAATCGTTTTGTCATAGCGACAATAGACATCTAGGTAGTAGTGTAGATGATGATGACAGTAGTGTAGTGTAGATGACTACACTCTCTCAAAATTCTTTAAACAAAACTGGTTACCTATTAGGTTAGGTACCTACATAATTTAATTACGCTTCAAGAGATTGATACAGCCTCGACCAAAGTAGAGAAAAAATAGCTAAAAAGATCACGGTTTTTGGACAGAATAAAACTATTACAGAGGCGTTAAAAAAGCTTATAATAGGTATCACAAACTCTACGTTGTTTTTTTGAAATTTCCTTTGTTCAACGTAATAATAAAATTCATAAAATAAAATAGGTGGGGGACACTAGTTGGATGCAAACCACCGCCTCAAACTTGTACTCGGCGCATCTCGAATATGCATAATATTTTATGCTTGTACATGGTGTAAGTACAAAAACGAATCCGCGTTGAAATCTTTTGTATGCATTGTTACGAAGAAACATTAACATATTATGCGCCGTAGTGTCGTAGCATGCTCTAAGAAGTTCTACGACAAACACACGAAACTTTTTTTTGTACTTAGTTAAAACACATGAGAAGTGAGGGACGGGTAACTGAAAAAAAATACCTACATAAGTTCGTCATAAAATTTGGCAATAAGCACGGTCTCATACCACGAATAATTGAAACCAAAAAATCGCAAATAGTAATTTTTTTATGGAAAAAAACCTTATTTTCTTTTTTTATAGTATAGTATTATAGCACAAGTAAATAAACAGATCCGAAAAGTTGCTAAGTTATAATAAAATTTCTAAAAGAGAAAAGTTAAATTTCTAGATCAATGTTTTAGAAAAAATGTTTTTGAGTCTTGTCATGGACCAAAAACCCTACTTCACGATGACCTTGAATAAAAAAAAAATCCAAGAAGAAAGGTCTCATTGCACAAGTACCTGAAGGGAAAATCCAAAATTCGAAAATTTACAGTTCATTCACAAACGTTTTTTTTATTGTAGTAAGGGACTAATATTTATAGGGCAAGTACCTACTACCTACTTTTCGTTGACCTAAAATCATGATACTTGGTAAGAAACAAGGTCTATTTAATTTATGGTTTATCTAATTATACGGAACCCTCGGAGAACTAGTCGATTCGTTCTTTTGAAACAGGCGGTTTCAGGGTGCTTATTTCGAAACTACGGGTCGGATTGATGGTTTTAATTATCCCTCCAAAACCAAATCAGTATTATTTTATTTTAAACAAGCTTTGCAAATTTCGCATGCATATGCATACTACTAACGGTGTAGCTATCTATACCTCCTACATCACCTACACACACTTACGTAGCTAGCTACACACACACACTCATAATATTACACGCCGCTGGACAATTCACATAACATTATCTAGCCCCAAGCTAAGCAGAGCTTGTTTTATGGGTGCTAGATAATTTATATACGTAATACATTACAATAGGTACATAGATAGTTTTTTTTATTATACACATAAAAGGATCAGCAGGGGTATTTTAATTCGTCGGAAAGGCCTTCGGATTCGATATCGGAAACTTTTTCGAAGAATGCTATTTTAAACCAGCGGATTCGAAAACTATTGACATTCGAATTCGGATCCTTGTTATGAGAGTTTCCGACAGCTTTTTACTGTCGGAAGCTATTCCGCCAGTGAGTTTTTGTTTGTTTATAAATAGTTTTAGCATAAATTCAAGGGTACTAACTCATAAGAACACCGTGAAAGTACCTAATCTTGATAGAAACGAGAGAAGTAGGTTCTTACTCAATCGAGGTGATTATTTGCCAGTGTTTTCGTTTTTAGGTTATCTTTGTTTACAAATTAAGAAAACAAAGTAACTAGGTACTTAGCTTCTATCTACGTTTATTTACTAACCACATTTTGCTGTTGTATAGATGGAACATATATTTGTAAGAGACAGAGAGAGAGCTCAACGACATATTCACAGCTCAACTCGGAGACAACAAACAATAATCCGTCATCGAATCGAACCCTGCGAGATTTGTCGAACCCGTTCAACGACCCTAACTTCCAATCGTTGTATCGTTTTACGCCGATAATAGCTCTGGGGTTGATTGAGGAGTTGAGGTGTTTTTATAGTGAGACAAAATACTCTAATTCAATGCCTGTAGAGCTAAAAGTAAGTCTCCAATAATTGCATTCCTCGGAGGTCAACCTGCCTAGGTACTTACCTACATTTTGCCAAACCTAAAAACAAACATCAAACCAAACAGTCAAACCCGCTAGATTTGGTGAGAAGTCTGGTTAAATTGGTAACACTTTTGCCCAACGTTTTGGTTTGAAGTCATGTTTACGAGGTAAGTTTGCTCAATTAACATATTTTCGATGTGAATGTGATGTGTAACTTTAGAATCTTTCTTTAGAACTTTAGAAACACCTAAAACCTGAAAAACCTGATTTATTGATTGATTTCGATGCAATTAAGAAATCATTATGATAATGCAAAGTTACTTTAAAATATTCCAATAAAATTTCTACCATTTTCTACTATTTCAAAACAATCTCCGTAAATGCACATTTTCCATCAACCCGCGGAATCGCTTCGGATACTTTCGATCATCAATCCGCAATGAAATCAAAATAGCGTTCGCGGAATCGAATTCGAATCGGACGTTTCCGCTCCGGAAACGAATCGAATGAATTAAAATACCCCTGCATCACCCTGAACAAATATCTGCGGATAGTACAATCATTTGTCCCGAGGCGAACTCGTCGATAATTCGTTGAACGTCACTAAAACAACACTTATTATCGTTGCATGAAATGTTATTAACATAAAACGATAATTTACTGAATTTCATAAAATATCTTCGCAATTAATTAAATTTGGCTCAACTCAATAACCCAAATGCCAAACTGGGATGAAAAGTAGCCGATGTGTGATGTGATGTGAGATGTCCCTGGGATGCCGTCTACCTCCCTCCCTGCTAAATTTCAAATCCAAATCCGTCGTTGGTTAGACGTGAAAAGTAGGTAAACAGACAGAGTTACTTTCAAAACTACCTACATCTCTCATCTACATAATGAGTATGAATGGTTACTTTACTACTATAAAAAAAAACAAATGTTAAATATCCCGTTTTATATGACTTTATTTATTATTACCATTTGTTCCGTAAAACCCACAACAAAACCACCAAGTAGGTTCTTGGTCGGTTACCTTGTAAGCAATTATGTAGAAACTACGGAGAGCATAGCAACGACCTGGATGGATCCTGTAGGTAGGTATTTCTTGAGAATCCTAAATATCACACAACAGGAATTGGAATGCGACGTTGTCAGCTTTCAAGGCACCCCTGCGACGTTGCCAAATCGCACCTACTTTCGGCTGAGCTTAGGACCCGGGAGCTTCTCCGATTTTACCTGCTTCTATTGTGGGCTTTTGGAGCGCGCCGCCGGCGTACATGTTTAACGATAAAAAATCAATAGGTAGGTACTAGGTACTCGTCGCTTGGTAACTGTGTTACAAGAGATCTTCTAATTATAAGGCACAAATCCTACCTTAAATACCTAGCAGCATATAGGTACGCTTCCTTCCTACAGAATGAAAAGAAGGCTGCTAGAATCTTTGGGCGTGTGTTAGGCGTAGATTCTATCTCTGCCTAGATTCAATGATACAGGGAGTTTATTATATTTTTGTCCCGCTTGTTAGATACTAAAACCTTTTGACGTCCTAATGGACCGAGATCCAAATCGCCACATCAAAATATGTGTGAAAATTCGTACCAGATCACCAAGGAGATCCGAAAAATGTCCTTCGAAATTCGAAATAACCTCAGTTTAGGCGAAATAAATAACTACCATACGAAAACACAGGGACGAGGGTAATTTCATGAAATTTCCCTCGTCCCTGCGAAAACGCATTATTCTCTCATCGCTCGCTGGAATCACGTTACTCACCTTAACTTACTAAAACAAACTCGCACTCACTACTCGCAGAAAGTGTGAAGTCGAATAGGTATAAATAAGTATCCGCTTTATGACATCCTCGATTTCGATTTTTTTCATAAATAAGTACCTACTTAATGGTAGTAATTTTAATTTGGTCTCATTAAAAAATGGTAAAGATCTGATGAGAATTTTCGTCATGACGACTAAAATAGCTGTGCAAAATACAATAATAAGCATGAGAACATTTACCGTTCAGCGCCATCTATTAGTACATCTTTGTAACACTTGGAGAGTAGGTAGGTAGGTACTATGGTATATTTCGGTTTCGTATGTTTGCAGTTGGCGCAGGTAAGAAATCAATTTTATAGATGGCACTAATGCTACTGAATATCACTGATTTATCAGATTAAATTTCGAAGATTTTTAATTTTGTAGTAGTAGGTAGTAAAAATTAAGTGCTCGCCAAGTCTTATTTTCGTAGAACTTCTAGTGTTATCTATAAAGTATTTTATCTTCATACAAACGGTCGGAACGGAACGCAAGTTATATACCCACGCAGTTCGAGTCTGGTATGCACGTGGTACCTATATACAACCAGTTGTGATTGCCCCGCAGCAGACCACCGTGATACCTAGACTTCAGCGCTTCCAAAGAATGGCATGCTCAGCGATAACAGGCTGCATGAGAACCACTCTCGGCGCTGCCCTAGATATAATTCTAGACTAAGCACCATTAGACCTGTACATGCAAAAAGAAGCTACGATGTCGGCTCTAAGACTACACAACATAGGTCTCTGGGGAAGCACAAGCAGTCCACACTCTCAGGCTTGTGACAGAGCCATAGCGTACGAACCCCTCATAGCCGCCCCTTGTGATACATTCCCCAGTAAACCAATAATCAACAAAAACTACCAGATACGGTACGAGTACCAAAAAGATGAAACAGGAACCCTCGAAGTCACAACACAATCTATACAAATGGTTCCAAAACAGCAGTGACTAACGTACAGTATTATATAAGATACCTATAAGTACAAAAGTCGATAGCTAGCAAAGAGCATTGTGACAGACAATTTTTTGCTATTTCTGGTTGCTTGAGTTCTTCAATAACGGACCTAGAGATATATATTTATTTACTTATTGATATGAAAACTCCGAAAGTTGATTACAATTATATTATTATGTCCTACCCACTGGTAGGTACTATGCTATGTAATTTTTTTTTATTGGTAGGTATGTATGCTATTCTATTAGTCCTTTATAATGAGTCCGTAACTATCCAATCAAAATGTTGGTAGTCATTTTCGGAGTAGTAGCCCAACCCGCCAGCCCTTAATACCCGCAGGTACCTTAAATATACATACTACAATACTTAGAAGTCCTAGCCTTTCGTTTACTTTTACGTCTGCACAGCCAGGACTGATATTAACCAAATAACTCGCCCTGTGTAAACAAGTCATAACTTCATATCATAGGCTTTATCGCCGTCGCCGGCAGCAAATCGGCGATGCTGGGTGCGGTATGGGGTGGTGGCACCCTGTGATCGATCCATCTGATCGTTGGTGCCGACGACCCAACCTTATACCACAGATTAATAACATATAGCCTACGTAATACGGGCTAAGTACTTGTAATACGTAACCGGAGGACCTCATTATTAAAATTTAATAGCTCTTGCTATATCATTGCGCTATATTTTATTTATTTATTTTATTTTATTTGGAGAACAATTATTATGATTATTAAAAAAATCCTATAAATCGTAGGATTTATAGGATTTTTTTAATAATCATAATAATTTAGCATTCGATATACGAATTGCCAAAAATCCGTTCTTATCGACGGCTACGTCTTTAAAAAAACGTCCATGCTCAGCTTCGTAGCACTTCTAGTTCCTGAGATTTCGTATTATAATGTCAGTGAGTCCCCTAACTTTGACTCCACACCATTGACCTTTAGGGTGTGAATTTCAAAAAACCCTGAAACACGTTTCTGTTAATTTTGAGTTATCGTGTCAAGTTATTATAAAAATTACCTTTGACCCTACGAATTAATAAATTATTTATTCGTAGCCTTTGACCCCATTTTATTTACCTTCGAATACGAATTTCCAAAATCCATTCTTAGCCTATGTCCTAAAAAGAAACGCCATGCAAAATTTCAGCTCCGTAACTCTTGTTGTTTCAGAGATCTCTTGATATGACACCCACTATACTCATCTCCTTTAAAAAATATAGATTATGAATGAGCCTTAGTGCTAAACATTGTTGGAGATAAATTAAACGAGCGAGGGGCAGCATGAAAACAGTTTTCGAATAGTTAGTTACCCTTTTTTAGGGTTCCGTACCCAAGGGGTACCCGTTCTATTACTATAACTCCGCTGGCTGTCCGTCAGTCTGTCTGTCCGTCTGTCACCAGGCTCTCATGAACCGTGATAGTTAGACAGTTGAAATTTTCACCGATAGGTAATGTGCTTCTGTTGCCGCTATACGACAAATAAGTACCTACTATAAAACAGAATAAAATAAATATTTAAGGGCGCTTCCATACAACAAAAGTGACTTTTTTCAGTAGAAAAATGGTACGGAACCCTTCGTGCGCGAGTCCGGCTCGCACTTGGCCCGTTTTATTTTAGAAGCGTCCGGAAGTAGACGTTTACGGCGATCGACGTATGCACCACTATGAATGGATTCACATGTAGACTTTATTTTAACAACTTCCAGAGTATTATGTCATTATGGTATACCTACTGCTGTGCTGTGGAGGAACAGAAGAGGGCTGTTCGTGCGTGCTATATTATGTATGGGACCCAGTTCCCAGAGAATCCGTACGTGATAAATTCAAAGAAATAAACGTATTAACAATCCCCTGTCAATATAATTATTTATGTAAACTTGTTGTACACTTATAAAAATATCAAAAGCTTCCATAACTATAGCGATATACATAATATTAATCAACTAAAACTAGAAATAAACATAAACTAGCTGTGCCCACAAACAGGTTTCACAAGATAAATGTACCTTTTAAAGGGTAATGTATACCTACGCTTCTTCAACAAAACTCCTAGAAGAGTGGGTTGCAAAATCTATCAGTAAATACATATATTCAAACAAATTGTCAATACTGTGCAAAAAGGCTTACTGCAAAATATCAAGACAAGAACATAAAAAAGCTTGGGACGGGTTTTGCTCCAACTCGAAAAATAACAACAAAAAAGATAAAGGTCTAAAAAAAAATCGAAAAATTGACCATACCTACCCCTATCTCCGAAGATTGCAGACCGATCCATAAACAATGTAGGTATAGGGCGTTTGTAGATATCAGGTCCTATAGGAAAAATATAGAGAAGTCTGTAAAAATGACCAAATTTGAAAAAAAATAGTTTTGGCCATTTCAAAACAGTTTTTGAAACTATAAGATTCATACATTTCGAAATAGTTCGAAAAAAGTCGAAACATTTTAGACCTATCCATGTACTACATTGTATAAGGCGTTTGTAGATATAGATCTAAATTTTACAGGAAAATATAGAGAAGTCCGTAAAGTTTACCATTTAAGAAAAAATAGTCATTTTGAAAATGGTCGAAAAGGTGGGATTTTTTTCGAAAGGGGCTACCTCCACCTCCCTGATTGGTATCAAATGAAAGGCATTGTTTTGTAAATTATAAAACAGATTTCGAAATTTCTGTAGGTTTCATACTTTTCAAAATATTGCCATTCGAAAAAAGTCGAACAATTGATTGGCAAATGTTCGAAACCCCTCGACATGCGAATAGCACTTGACGGATCTTGTTTGAATTCGTAAAGTAGTAAAGTAGAATTATTATTTTTTATAAAAATTATAAAAATCTTAATGATATCAGTTAGGGTTAGGTAACTAATCATGAGTTAGGTGAGTGCATTGGCATTTTGTTAACGCACACATTTAAAGACAAATGCCACAGTTTTTGTGTCAGGGTAATGGTCCACTTCTGGACGCAGGCCTCTTAACACACTAGGTAGGTAGGTACCTCTAAAATCTACTGGAATTTAAACTCAGTTTTTAGTTTTTTTTAAGAAAGTAAAATGGTAAGTAAGTACTTAATTTAAAAATTAATTGCCGTGATTTTGCTGTTCATGATAAACTTAATGTACTTACAAATTGGAAAAAATCTAAACTTCCTACAGGTATAGCAGCCCACTAAGTCGTTTAATTGTCTAACCAAATTATATTTACGAATACGCTTAATAGCAATTCTCGCTTATCACTCGTTAGTTCAATAAAATGAGAAAAAATTAGAGTTATTATTATTAATTTCGAAGAATAAACTATAACAAAATTAATAAAACGTCAAGTGCGAGTTAGACTCGCGCATCAAGGGTTCCGTACAAACTCCTACTCTTTAGCAAAGAAATCAGTCAAATCCAGACGAATAAGGCACAATAATTTTCTGATTTGATAACGATTATGACGTAACTTATTTAGTCCCTCGAACTATTGGCGTCTCGAGACTAAATAAATTACGTCCAACCCTAGTGTAACAATGTACTATTTTGAATGAATAAACCACAAATTTACGGTTTTCTGATTTTTCCCTTTACATACTTGTGCTATAAGTCATTGCTTCCTGCCAAATTTCATGGTTCTAGGTCAACGGAAAGTACCCTACAGGTTTTTGGTCCATGGCGAGATTCGAAAATTATTTTTTCTGTGAATATACTAAAAATTTACGGTTTTCGAATTTTTCCCTTTACTTGTGTTATAAGACCTTGCTTCTCACCAAATTTCATGGTTCTAGGTCAACGGGAAGTACCCTATAGGTTTTTGGTCCATGGCAAGATTAAAAAAATATTTTTTCTGTGAATAAATTACAAATATACGGTTTTCGGATTTTTTCCATTACTTGTACTATAAGACCTTGCTTCTCACCAAATTTCATGGTTCTAGGTCAACGGGAAGTACCCTATAGGTTTTGTGTGCATGTGATTCCCTAGGAAAATTGAAAAAAAATAGACATAAACAGCTGTAACTTTTGATTGCGTTGACTTAGAAGTTTGATTTATATCGAGGCTTCAAGAGGTTACGAGCCTGCGTATATGATGTGAATATCAACTCGATAACTCTACGCGTTTCTGAGAAAAGTGGGTTGACAGACGGACAGACGGACAGACGGACAGACGGACAGACGGACAGACGGACAGACGTCTTCCTAAATAAACTGTGTCTTCTAGGTTTCTTTTTTGCAGCAACAACCTTTAGCGAACAAAATAAAAAGTTCAGTTTCTTCAACTAAAGTTGCTCTGCCTTGGCCTAAAACACGTAATCTCTGTGACTATCTCGGTATAACACCGTTACATCCCTTTATTACGAATTCGTCCTTCAAAGTAATTTATTCTTTCCCCAAAACAGCTGTGGCGTTAGCTTAGGTCAGTGGCCGACGCACTCACACCCGTGCTGCTCGACAAGGACAGGGAGAGTAGGAGTGCATGAGACAGCATTACAAGGAGTTGGAACAAAAAATTAACGTTGTGAGTGGAATAACAAAGATTTGGTATTAGATTTGCTTTGCGAGTTGAGGCTGAATTTGGAACAGTGAAGGCATAATGCAAAAAATTGTGATAAGGATAGGCATAGGATTTCGCGTTCATAGGAGCGGGACAGAGTAAAGCAATGTCAGTGCAAAAATCAAGATTTTGCTTCTTTTCTATTAATGATTCAAAATTTAAGCATTAAATAGAAAAACTACACGATTACTTATATAAAACAGTAGTCTGGCTATGTAATTCGTAAAAAATAATATGGTGTTGTCGCTGATACTTTAGAGCATTTCAATTAAAACAGTTTTTTTTAAGCGATTTTTGTAATTTTTTTTGTAAAGAAACCTGTTTATTTTTCAAAATTCTATCCGATTACTCGACTTCTATGGGTTTTTTCCCTACCTATCGTATTTTTTTAATTAGAATATTTAATTTCGTTACCATAGATGTAAGGGTTTAAAAATACACAATTTGCTTGATTTTTGCATTAGGCGCACTCTTAACTCGAATCAGATCTTTCAATCGGATTAACAAATCACGCAAAGGAACATAGTACAAAACAAACCTAGTGACTACTTAAATAGCTCTTTAATTAGCTAGTACTAGAATGAGGCCAACACAAAGGACATTTTAGAAATGAAGCTAGATTGGTACTGGTAGATACGAATTATCATCAATATATA
This sequence comes from Eupithecia vulgata, assembly GCA_946478455.1. Classification (NCBI taxonomy): domain Eukaryota; kingdom Metazoa; phylum Arthropoda; class Insecta; order Lepidoptera; family Geometridae; genus Eupithecia; species Eupithecia vulgata. The sequence goes on along the minus strand of OX297859.1, from coordinate 13,306,418 downwards.
ATATATGTTATGAAAATCAAAGCGTCATGTCAATAAAACGTCAATGTTAGTGGTACAGTCACATACAAAATGGCCAGACTTATCGATCAACACAATGCACAATCCAACCAAGGTTGTCAGGAGTTCAGTAGGAAAGGGGACAAGGGGACGTTTTGGATCATAAGCTGGGGAGAATTTCGCCCTCGGCTCGCTCGACAAACCTCTTGTCCGAAAGAGATAGAACTTGTCTAGATCCGCAACCTCATAGCGGAGTGAGTGAAACAACATGATTAAAAGCTCCCCTATTTTTATTAAAATAGGGGCTGAAGTGCCAACATTATACATATTATTATTTATTCTACGTTTGGGGTTGCCATTACTATGTGGCTCGAAACCCGAAATAATTTATAGATCAATAGCATTCTTCTAAATCAGCGCAAGATCCACAACTTTAGCATGGTTGCGTTAGGTTAGGAGTTAGGACCACACCAAACACATAACTGCAAAAATGGCAGTTAGTTACTCATTTACATACCTACTGCATAGACTTAGTTATGCTGCGCTAGTAATTTCTAAGCAAGCACTCCCAACAGAATTGTACCTATTCGCCAAGTTGAGTAAACAAAATATTTTAGTATAAAGCACGCTTATTCCAACTCTCAATTGTTAAGAAGTAGGTAGATATTTGGAAAGGTGGAAAATAATAAAAAAGTATACCAAAAGTAGGCGCATTGCCTATGGGCTATGCCACTTTTTGCCCCATGCCACCCCATACAACAAAGAATTAAATAACACCAAAACCTTATTCTACGCTTGATTTCGGAACGTGTGTGCTGCTTATAAGGTACAGAATAGCTTATCAATCAATAAAATTAATCTTCTGGCACCCTTGCATTGCATCCAATATGGGGACCGGTTTAGGGAAGGGTTCCTATTCTAATCTCCAACCAACAACGGTGCATTTTTTTTCTTCTTTAGTTTAGGTATAAAGGCTGCCTACAAGGGAGTGGGAGTTTGTTCTAATAAAAGGTAGCTTTGCGCGTTGCAGGTGGGTAGTAGACACGTACCTAGTAGGTAGATAATGGATGTATGTAAATATCTACTTTAACATTCGTGAGCACCGAAGTGGTGGTTACATAAATCAGCTTAGTGAGCAGTTAATGTTAGAATTTCTTACTTGTAAAAGTTAATTATAACCACACGGAACAGATAAACATAACCTTAAGAATTTCTAACACTTTGTACATAAGCTTTACTAGATGGCGCTGATTGGATCACTGTGTCAGAGCAAAAAACAATAGAGGGCGCTTAGAAAACTCTTGTTCATAATAAATATGGCGTGGTTGGTAGTGTGGTAAATTAGTTATTTCTTTAAAATTTCTTTATTTTATTAGGTAAGTATCTAAGAAAATTACAATTGATACAGTTTGTTATAAAACTTAGTGAATCGATCGATTATAATAAAGTATAACAGATAGTATACAATACTTAAATAGATATTTTTTATTATAGAAAACGACCAGAGCACCCTGGACAAATATCTGCAGATCGTACAAACATTTGGCCCGAGGCGGGAATCGAACCTGCAACCTCCTGCGTCGCAGGTGGACCCTCGCTCACCGCGCCACAGAGTTCCTCAATTTTTTTCATCATCATCATCCTATATTATTTTGTCCACTGCTATTTTTTAAATTAGGTAAATAATTTAATTTTCGAAAATAAAACAATTTATTTCGTCTGCATTAGTTTACTGAGTTGCGTTGCGTAGGTATTATATATAATAGCATAATTATTATTAATTATGTTATGATGACCTATGTTTCTCCATAAACAATGAGATACTATTTCTAAATTTTTGTAGCAACGTTATAACTGTTATAAGTTTTATTTAATAATAATTGTCTGTTTTTAGAAAAAAATCATTTTTGTTCGTTAGGCTCGCTAAAACTTCAACGGGGCGGCTTGGCCAATTAGTTTTCCTTCACTTGTTTGCTCCTGCAGGGTTGGCTTAACGCAAGAAGCTTATTATCCCAGGCTATAAGCGTCTTGGTTTAACGAATAAAAGCTTCGCCGTTTAAAAGATACAAAACAACGTCTTATCATGTCTTATTATATTTCAAAGTTCTCTGCCTTGTGTTTGGTTATATAGGGAAATATTATTTCATACTTTTTAGCAATAAAATATATAGGTATTGATAGCGATTAATCTATCGAAATAAATGTAAAAAAAAACTGGCAAAGCGATGATGGATGAGTAAGCGTAAACTATTTCTATCTCAGTATTAGATTTAAATTAGAAAGAGAAGGCAGAACAAGTAAGAATAATAATCGCTATCGCTAATTTCGTCCCTCGCGCCCTTTTCCCGCTGTTCTTGGCAACCGGTTTTGTTTGTCGAATGATCGTAAATTAAATCTACCAATGAAAAGCCTCTATTGCCAACAGGCGTACCATTGGCGACGGATTAGAAAAAGACGGCATAATGTGAGGGTGTTGTGCGGGGGGCATGGGTGCGGCGAGCCGGCAACGGCGGCGACGGCGCGGCTCAGCGGCAAACCAGACAGTCTTGTTTCGTTTCGCTATTCGGAAAGAAGGTTATTGTTACAATGACACGGGCACCGGACTTTCGATAAAGTGTGTTTGTATGTCGTTTTCGTCGATAATAAGTGTTGTGTTTACTTTCACCCGTGCGAATGTCTCGACCCTTACATTTTAGTTTGTTTATTTCATTTAATCATTGCCGCATGGGACGGCGCTAACGTTTCAGTTAACCTTTTATTTTGAAACGATGGAACGTTGTTCTTATGGTTTTTACACTAAAAGGTATTTTATGTTATATTTATTTTTTGTTTGCGATATGAAGTTGGTGATGCATCGCGTGTGGCAATAAGTACCTATCCACTTAATCTAGATGCATGGAGTTGTGCATGCTATATTTCGTCCCAAGTTTCTCCATAAATTAAGTCATATTAATAGAAACTTACTTAACATTAACACCAGGTCTAACATTATTAACCGAGGTATCGGTAGACTAGACATATAAAGGTACCTATAAAAGAAAATAGTCCATGCATCTAATTCTAAATTTCTAAGACAAAGATGGTATCTGTTATCATTATCAACCAGCAGTCCTTTATTCTTGGAAGCAGGTAGGTACCTAGTTATTTTATCCTTAACATTTCAATGAAGATATCCACTTACGTGGTGGATACTGACAACATTTTACCTATGTAGCTAACCACACAATAGGATGGTCTTTCCTAAATCACCTAATTATGTGATGAAAGCTTAGTCAGAGGCAGTATTATAATTGCATGGCTTCAGGGAAAAGCCGACAATGTGGGGCCCTCGCACTCGAGGGTCGGCCGAGGGAAGGGAGGCGCGCTGCCGCCGTCTGTCTGCACACATGCAGAACCGGTTCGCGCTCAGACTCCCCCAGTAGGTTTCGTCTCTTTCATTTTTACCACACGCGTTCGCATATCGCTCTCTCTATCGTACGTTTTCATTTGTTTTTTGCTTCACCCTGTGAAATCATGCCAGACGTTTCATTTTTATTTCGGTTCCTGTCCCTCTTTAGGTGATTAGAACTTTATTACTGTTGCCTCATCTACTAAGATGACAGGTAAGTGCCTCTCGATGATGTTACTAACTCCTTAGGGTAGCATAATCTTTTAAGTCACAGAACTAATGGGGAAAAAATCCCAGTAGTTCCGTCAACAGAACTACTCAACAGAACAGGTGGAGTAAACGGCTGATAAGGAAGTTGTGATCTTCGGTACAATTCCTATAGCACTAGCAAACTCTTTTTATCGAAGGATGATAATAGGACTCGTTATGCAAACAGAAACACAACAGACTTGATTGCATTTCAGTCAAATGTAACTCGAAAAGTCAGGATTCTATCCTAAACATGCATTAAAAGATCTTAACCATTGCGATTCAAAACAAAGAAAATAAAACCCTTAATACCTTCATGTAATTTGGAAAATAGAACAAACCTCATTGCGTTACTTATTAAACACGCTCTATCCGTACCTCACGACTTCAAAACTATTTGAAGTTCAAATAGACTCGAACAAATTTTATGATGGATGCAACGATAGCTCACGGCATCGACTATGGCTCACGGTATTGAATAGACGTGCCTTAATTTTTATTTAAAATCGTCGTGGGGAAATTATGCCAAGAAGGTGCTTGTTTGGTAAACTAAGTGAATGACTCGTTCATACAATTTTCGCTACTCATTACCTACAATGTGGTTAGGTAGGTGAAAAAGTTAAATACGAAAGCAACACAATCGGCGGCAAAAGTATGATGAGCGCATCATTTACAGAATGGCATATTATGGTAGATATACAGAACGACACAGAAGCATCGTGGAGTGATAAGTTTTATTCTACATAAAGGATGACACAGCCCTGCTGAAGAACTGCAGGGCCTTATCGCTTCTGAGCAGTAGCGGCGTTAGGGTGGGGCGCGGTTGGGCGACCGCCCAGGGCGCCGGATATAAAGGGGCGCCGCAGGCGCCCCTTTATTTCCTCTCGCTCATTGAGCGAGGCCTACTTACTCGTAAATTCCCTAAATTTAGCGAAAAAATCGTTATGTTCTCTCCTGGCGAGACGATTCGTGACCACTCGTCAGAAAAGCTTATAGACGTGGCTCAAGAGTGTGATGGGTCTGTAGTTTTTAAGAAGGGTATTATCTCCCTTCTTAAAAAAGAGCACCACCAAACTCCCGCTCCACGCCTTTGGAGTTCTCCCACTGTGAAGAACGGCGTTAAATAGGCTCTGAAGCTCCTGCAAAACAGGGGCTCCTCCTGCCTTCAGAAGCTCTGAAGTAATGCCGTCTTCACCGGGGGCTTTTCCATTTTTTAGCTGTCTCAGTGCCATCACGATCTCGTCTTGACTGATGTCTGGCAGTTCGTCGGTGTAGTGGCGTGTCAGGGTGGCTCGTGAATCGTGGTCGTCCCGTTGGGCACGAGGGGCATGCGCAGCGTATAAACTGCCATAGAAATCCTCTATCTCAGCAGAGATCTCCGGCTTCGACAATACGGTCCTCCCATCATGCGTTTTAAGCTTCGTCAGGTGGCTCCTGCCAAGCTGCTGAGTGAATACTTTGGACCCTCGGTTTCGCTCTATTGTCTCTTCAATGAAGCGTGTGTTGGAGCTCCGAAGGTCGCGCCGTACCATCTTCGCAATTCGCTTGTTCAGGTCTGACCTCTCTGAGGAAGTCGCCTGGGTGGTTTCCCGTCTTCTTGTCATCAAACCGAGAGTCTCGTCCGAGAGTTTGGATTATGCCTTCGTGCAGCGTTTCGACCAGATTGTGCAGGGTCTCGTCAGCGTCATCAGTGGGTTCCAAGGCAACAAATCTATCCCCGAGAAGCTGCTGGAACTTCTCGGTGCCCGTCATGATTTGGATTGGGTTAGGTCGGAGCGTGGACTTCATCAGACGGTTTCTTTCAAGCTTCAAGTTGATATTCAGATAGCCTCGGAGGAGGAGTCGGTGATCAGATCCGGTATTGAACCTGTTGATCACTGAGACATCTCTGAATATGTGCTTGCTGTCCGTCATGATGAAGTCGATCTCATTTTTAGTCACAGCGTCGGGACTTCGCCATGTCCACTTCCTTTGAGGCTGCTTCTTAAAGAAAGAGTTCATTAAGAACAGCTCCTCTTTCTCAAGGAAGTTGACAAGCATTTGCCCCCTGTGATTCCTAACTCCATAACCATGCAGGCCTATTCGGGATTCGTTGCCATTCTGGGTTCCCACCTTGCCGTTAAAGTCCCCCATAACAACGTTGAAGTGGGCCTTAGTGGTGTTATGCAAGGCTTTGGATATGTCTTCATACATATCCTCCACTTCATCATCCGAGTGTGCCGAGGTCGGTGCGTAGACCTGAATTACCTTCATGCTATACCGTTTGGATAGCCGAAGGATCAGGTACGCTACCCTGGTCGACACACTGGAGATTTCTTGGACGTTGTTAGAGAGGGCCTTATTGACGAGGAAACCTACGCCACCCTGGGATGTTTTATCACCCTCGCGAAAGTAGAGAAGATGGCCCGATTCTAGGGTTACGGTGTCCTCCCCCTCTCTGCGGACTTCACATAACCCCAGAACATGCCATTTAATGTTCTCTAACTCCACTTCCAACTGCGCTAGATGTTGGTCAAGCCTCAGAGTTCGTCCGTTGTACGTTGCCAGGGTCAGTTGTTGTTGGCAGCCTGAGGTAGCCCGGTGATTCCTAGCACCCCTTGCCCCGCCGTTACCATGGCCGCTGCCATGGCCAGAAATAGCGAGGCGGCCGGGAACTGGGGGCCATTTTTTGGTTCCTTGCATCATTGAGGGGTAATGCCCATAATGCCCACGCTGGGCATGCGGGTTGAGGATCGCAGTTCAGTGGTCGGATTGTTCTTCAGGGGGCGCTGCTGCCCACCCCCCGGTTTGTGTCCCTTAGTCGCCTCCTACGACACCCACGGGAAGAGTTGGGGTGCTATTCTATAGGCCGGCACCACACGGCATATCGCAACTTACAAGAACTGTATCCAAATGTATGGATAGCAATGCGCATATTATTAACTATACCTGTAACGGTTGCTAGTGGGGAGAGGAGTTTTTCTAAGCTTAAGCTGATAAAAACCTATCTGCGATCGATAATATCGCAATCCCGAATGACAAACTTGGCAACTTTGTCAATCGAGAATGAAATTGCTGAAAACCTCGATTTTGATAAAATAATAAAAGAGTTCGCCGACAGAAAGGCTAGAAAAGTCAAGTTTTATTAGTTTTTTTTAAATAAATGGTTATTTCTTTTAATATGTAAATGGTAATTTATATATTTATATATATCTTTTTCCTTTTTTCATATGGGTTTGAATTGCAGTTAGGGGGCGCCGTATAAATCTCGCCCAGGGCGCTGGTAGTGCTAAAACCGGCACTGCTTCTGAGCCTGGGTAAGCTCTGTGATAAGCTGTTTTCAAGAGTCTTCACGTGCCGTCTTTAAAGTTTTGACGACTTCCAGCACCCCGAACAAGCCGGCCTCTGCAAAGACTTAGTGACTTTAGTGTTAATAACCATGCTAGTTTCAAAAGTTTAATGAGAAAGCCTTTGATTCGGTCTAGACTAGACCGAATCAAAGGCTGCAGTCTCTTCAGAGATGCCATGTTGACTATCGGTACGTGTGTCGTAAAGAAAAGTAATGAAGTCCTCGTAAAAAAATGATACTATATCAGCCCCCTTATAGGATCAGGCCTCGAATCCCATTCCACTATAGCGAGGGGTGAGACAGGAAGACGACAAGACAACTTTTCAAAACTATACATCGCTACGCTAAAGCACCATCCTACCTTAAGGATTTGAATTGGAATGGCCTGGGCATAAACATAAACGGCGTATAGCGTATAGGTTCATAACGTAACGTCCCTTTGCTAAGCAGACAACAAAACATAGTCATGGCTGAAACCTAGCACCATAGTACAATCCTCAGTGACCTCGTAGAGCCTCCAAAAGAGTTGTACTTATGAACATGCCAACTCTCGTGTCAATCGCAGGCAAATGATGTATGTATACCTATGATATGACAAACTATCCAACTAGAAAGCCTGACTTTAAGAAACAGATCAATTATTAAATTGCTGAATTTAGCGCGGATGGGCATCGTCTAGGACAGGAAGCTTCGTGGTTTGTAGTAATAATTTACAGCAGCATGTCAAGATGAAAGTCTGACCAGTGATGACGACACAGAAACGTGGTGCCTTTTTATGGGCCTAAGATGCTCAAGGTAGCATTATAAGTCAAGTCATCTAAAACATTCTAGATCGCAAAAATTACAAGGTTCTGATATTTTGGGGTGATGTAAGGATAGTTTAGATACCAGTAGACACCAGATCTTTAGAACTTGAGCTTGCACCCAAGTTCGCAACTTCAATAGACCTGTGCTAAATTCGTGGTGCTCAAAATACCTAGACTTACAACTTCTAACAGCAAAGTTATCCCACTTTTAAATGTTTATAATATCTAAAGAACGGCTCTACAACTTGATTTCTCATCGTTTTCTCTTGCAAACTTGGTATACAGTAACTGTATCTATCATAAAAACATCCCCCAAAAAAACAAACCTTGCAATTTTTTACGACTTAAAGCAATTTTGTGTCTATCTATTGTAACTGCCCTATAATATGGCAAGTTTGGTTCTTTCTCACATAACTTGCTAAAAATTAATCATTTTGGAATACTAAAAATTGGTCTTGGTACTAGCAAGTTACATATTATTATATCTAAATATATACCATATATGAGTGAGTACCATATAGTACTACGAGTATATACGAGTTATATTTTATAGTTAATCAATTGTAGGCTTCGGGGACAGCTGCTCTAAACTTCAATTCGTAAATTATTGTGTTCCGTAATACCAAAAATTATGACTGAAAACTTTTTGTATTTTCGACATGGTGTTGTTATTCTGTAACTAGACAGTATATGTTCTTTATCGAACAAAACGTAAGGTATTGTTGTTTAATAGGACGAAAACATGTCATTTTCGACGTAAAGTTAAAATGCAATTTTGCATATTTTTGTCTACATTTCATTATAGGTGTGTATAATTAAGAAAAAATTAACCAAGAACCTAGATAAATACTATTAGAATACGAAAAACAACATGATATGGTGGAAATATGCTCGAATTACAAATCATTTTGGTAGTACCTACGTTTGTATGGACAAATCATCATCCGCAGGCCCTTAACTCACAGAGATTTGATACCTGTGGGTTAACTATAAAATTAAAGTTTAGTTAGTTTAACTACAAATACAATGCAACAATATTATTCATCCGTAAAATTGCCTTCGCACTTCATTTGCTTGAAATGGTATATCTATGTTTAATTTAAACGTAACGAGTAGCCTTGAACCTATATGGGCAAGTAATTTCATAATTTGACGCGTTTTATTATGTTAAACGACTTACTATTCCCAAATGAAAAATAGTTTCTATGGATTTGGTCGTTTTGGACTTTGAAACAATTCAATAACGCGAGCTCATTTTTCAGGTGGCGACATCTAGTTTAAATTTGAGTCAAGAGAGAATTAAACTATACCTACAAATCTGTGAAATTAAGTTTGATGCAATAGTTGAGAGTAGACACGTGGATGAAACGACTACTGAAAATACACTAAGTCTTGTTTATGCCCGTTGCCATCGAAACTACTTGTTTTACCATGATTGTAAAAAAATAATGATGTTTTAGATACGTTTTACGGCGCACATACCTATTATCAATTTTCGCTTTTATGGGACCAACCCAAAATCAAATAAGTAAATGAAAGAATCATCAACATCTAATAAGAATTGGCGAAATTATCAACAAAATGATTGTAGCTAGTCGTGATTTTTTAAAAGTATGTAAGTAATGTTTTTTTATAAGGTTGACGGGATAAAATAAATACTAATCCCTCGGCAATACATTTATGATCGGGCCTATTCGAAATCATTCTCTGTTACGACATTAATGTAATAATTTTTAAAATCCATGAACAGTTGACGGAAAAATCGAAGAACTTCCTCCTATACAGTCGGTTAAAATAGACAGTGCTGGGATAATAGAAAAAACTCGTTGCTGGTCAAAAATTGGTTAAGAAAATATTAATTTAGATTATTAGGATAAATATAACATTCGCGTAAAACATAAGCGTAACATTCTACTTTATTCAATATTTAAAAAAAAAATAGTCTCATTTGGAAACTTCAAAAAAATTGCAACAAGACCCTATCTAGTTAGGACTCCATCGTGGCGCCGCCACATGTCGCGCCACCAACAAAAATTTACAGTTGTATGGACCAGTTGGTGGTGGTGTTGTACATTTTGATTGCTATGACTCAGAAGTTTGATTTATTATTACGGCTTGATGCGGTTACGAATTGAGTATTTGATGTTAATTTCAGATCAATACCCCACGCGTTCCTAAGAAAAGAGGGTTAACAGTTTGACAGACGGACAACAAAGTGATCTCTAAAGGACATACCGTGATTATAAGGGTTTCGTACCCGAACACGAAACTATTAAAAGGACAAGTTCTTAAGTGAAGCATATAGTAAATAACACATATAATATAAAAATATTTATCCATCATAAAACTGTGTGCATCATCCATCGTGTATGCGTGAGTAGGGACGTACCAAAAGTCATTTTAGAATATTGTAAAATTATTTATTATGTGGGTGTACCTAAACTAGTTTTCCTAAAGCATTTATAATTTTAAAGCAATAAATGATAACGTTCTTATAGATATATAAATTAGGGTTTACTTCTCGAATCACATATTTATTTATTCCATAAACGAATTTCATTAAGATTTGGTTTATCCACCACGCTGCGGATTGCCAGCACACGCCAACGAACGATCGTTGGCGTGCGTTAAACCGTCCAGACCAGACAGTACCAATAGGTACCAAGAATCCTAGGATCCTTGACCAATATCAACGAACCCATTCGTTGGCGTTCGTTGAGGTAGTGCACAGATGTACTAGGGATGCTAACGAGGTAGTGTATTATAAAAAAATCTCTTCTGTTCGCAACATCATGATGACACCCAAAATAAAGAAATAAAAACATTAATAAAACCTCTCCGTACTAACAGTTTAGTTTTACGCAGTCTAGTGTGCACAAGCTTACTTGCACGTGTGGCCACTGTACCGTGTTCTGACTTCTATGACATGACTGCACAAACTAACTGCACAAGCATGACGGAGCCTGTGGCCGTGCTATGAGGGTGGTACTAACCTTGTTGGTTTTGAATGTTAATATTGTAAATCTATAGTAAACCCAAGGAATTCATAAGTAAGTATAAAAATTTCTTGACTGGACCTTTACACGCAAATTTACGCTCCAAACAGGATAATATACTAGACATCACGCATTAGTAGTAGTGGGTATGATGTATGTATGCAATGCACTGAATAGGCACTGAAGTGGGTCGGCGTGAACATAGCAAAAAACATATAATCTACTTAGAGTAGAGAGAGATAGATAGATATAATTTATTCATAAAAATTTGTTACATAGCTTGGTTACTTAATAGTACCTACTAGTTAGGTTTGTCTAGGCACTGAGTTCTCCTCTTATTTATCTAATAATTAATGTGGTTACTATATCTAGCCTTATACTTCTAAAAGTTCTAATAAATATAAAATTACCGTAAAATTTAAACAAACATAATTTTTGAGCATGAAACACACACACTCTTGTACCTATTCCGTAGGCGTGAACGATAGTTGGCTAAAATTAAAATTCGCTAACGTTATGTATAGATATAGATATACCTACCTTCGATCAGAGGGTCTAGAGACTAGATTTTTTTAGCTTGATGGTATATCAACACAATCTTTGTAGAGGTATTATATTGTACCTACTGTACCTAATTACAAGGTCCTAAAGAGGGCGTATATTTCGAGTAGTCGGTAATTTAAGGGAACGCCGCCGCCTGGGCAATGAATACGTTAATATTTTTTTTATTCACCCATTGGGTGTATTTATTTATTTAGTATAAAAAAAAACTACATCATAATATATTGCTCTAAAGCGTCAGGTTTCTGAGATATTCTCATGTGAATATAAATCTTGCCAAAATCCTAGCGTTTTAGCACGGGTCACTGGGCTCTGTCTGGGAGATGACGTCATTATACCTTACGAAACTTGAACCACAGATGAAACAATGTTACTTCTTGAACGCGCATTATGAAATCCCCGAAAAGATAACTTTAATAACTATCTCATTACTTGATGGATTTACATATACACACGGACATTAAAAAAATTTTATCAGAAAAGTTATAGCACATCCGCTCCTATTGGCTCTTATATGTAATATCTTATAAATTAAACCTTTTATTAGGTGAATGATCCTCATTCTGCCAGTATTATCACACTATTAATTTATATGCGAAAGTTTGGATGGATCTTTGTTACCTCTTCACGCCATAACGACTGAAACGATCAGGCCGTAATTTTTCATAGATGTAGCATAAGCCCGTCCGTATCCCTTACTATAAAATTTAAAACAGATCCATAGAAATGTGATTTTAACGTTTCCATAGACCAAACGCGTGCGAAGCCGCGGGCAGAAGTTAGTAGTTATCGACTAAAGTAAAAGCTATTATGGCAAATCGACAATATTGGTTACACATAAAGCGCCTACGCAATGTCAATCTATCATTTTGCATGGCAATGGACTAACCACGTCGTCGGTCGTCGTCGTCTCCAGACTAGATTTTTCGGAGCCAAAAACAAAGAAGACGTCAAGCATAGAATTCGTGAAGTCAATGTCAGCGTAGCTATTATTTCTCGATTCTCGGTGAACAAAACAAAAGTTTGGTTGGTTGGTTGAAGATTTTAATATTAGTTAATAAACATGAATGAAAAAACACCAAGCAAACTGAAAAATCTGATGAGGATATCAAAACACATGTACATACCTACTTAGCTTGAAGACAAAAACAATTCAAAGTTAGGAAAGTCGGAAATTGGAGCTTCCTGTGATAAGCAGACGTAAGGTACCTACCTACTCTACGTAGTTTAATTACCTGATAAGAGAGCAGTTCGGGACGGGACCTTTTGTGGGTCTCTGACTGAGCGAATATTCTTCCATACGTAATATTATGGGCTATATATATATAATATAGCTAATGTTTACAGACATAATACCTGTAGCGACTTTGTTTGACAGGCTACAAAACAGGAGGATAAATGAAGATTGGAATGATTACTAGGTATATTATACTTATCTACGCACTCTGCCCACACTAACCACCAAAGCCTTCTCTTTGTCATGTCATTCAGTTTGGCCCTGTGCTGTTTAAGTTCTTACTTACAACCAGTAGGAATAGCTAGTAATTTTATCATCTGTCATTTTATTTGCAGTTTGCTGACATAGATAGGTAATAATTTACTAATGTTCTTCTCACTAGCTTGTCCCGCACAGAAGTAGGCAGTTCTAGGTACCAACCTACACACTGTAGTCAATGTTTAGGTTCTTTATTAGGTACCATTACTACTATCTACTCTACTATATCTAGTAGAGTAGAGTAGAGTACTATCTACTCTACTAACGCCCGAATACTCAAACGCTTCTCAGATTTAAGCAGGTCTCAATTAGTGATTTTTTGACAGTTTTCAATGAAAATCTGTCAAAAATTCGTCACTTGAGACGTGCTTAAATCTGAGAAGCGTTTGGTAGAGTAGATAGGTAGTTATCCTAATTGTTTATGTGCATAATAACTGGATCATTTATAAGAATCATTTATTCAATTGTTATGTGATTGTGATTCAATTGTTGTGTGTGTACTAAGATCTTAGGTAAAAGTATAGTACCAAACATGCACCCTATTGGGGCTCTACAAAATAACTTAAAACTAGACAAAACTAATTACGGAATGTAGTAAGTACCTACCAACATGGGAACCAATGATGTAGGTACTTGTTTCATATTGTTCTTTCTAATAATAACAGGGCTTATTATCATGGTTTTGCTTGTTGGTAATGCTTTTAATGCATAAAGCTGTGTGGTTTTCATTGTTGGGTATTATCCTATGATAATTTACTTACCTTAAGGTGCACATAGCTAGCCAAAATAAACTGACTACTTAACTAGTAACATACTAACAACCAGATTTAAAAGGACTGGGTAACTATAGACACACCTCAAGAGCCTTTAACGATCCACTGCTGGACACAGACCTTCCCCTATAGACACATCCTACAACTAAAATGGGCTGTTAAGGGTTCCATTGTCAAATGGTTTCAAGTTGAAAAATTATACCAGATATTCAGAAAACTATATCATTCATCAAAAGATAATCATAAGGGTACCTAAAAATGTAATTCCAACCAAACCCTTAGTCTGTATGGTCCAACACACCTTTTATTTATTGCACATTAAACCTTGTCCACAGAACTGATCCGGTAGATTGTGCGCAGAAGAAGAAAGATCAAGAAAAGGAGCTGCAGAGTCCGAGCTATCAACAACTCACAAAGGCAGATAAACACAACAACGAGCATCAAAACATCAATGTTCCAGTGAGCCAGCATGTGCCCGCGCAGCAGCTGCTGTCGCCCACATCCAGCGCAGCACAGCCTCCTAAAGAAGACTCTAAAGACAAAAACCTGCTAAAAGTTGCCAACTCAACAACAATAACCCTAATTGAGAACGCCACACTCAATGGAGACAAAGATAAAGACTACCCAAAAAACTACTTCACCCTAGAATCCAAACTAGACAAAAAAGATGACAGCAAAAACAGTATCACAATAACTAAAACACTGCCAAAACAATTACCAAATAGCCAAGCTGATAAAAGCAAGCAGCAGGCAAAATCAGCCAAGAGGCCTTTACAGTATTTAGAAACACTTGCTGAAAAGGCCGGAATAACCTTTGAGGATAAGTACGAAGCTGCTAATACTCTCCTGGCTTTAGATAAACAGAATAATATTAATCGAAGGCCACCTGAGTTAAAACAACCGAAGACGGAGCCTGACACTCATAGCCAGGCTGACCAATACAACCAGTATCGCAACCAAAAAGAAGAAGATGATAAATTACAGGTGTGTTATCTAGTACTTAAATCAATGAACTAAGTAATATTTTTAATTTCCATAATTTTTACTAATTAAGTGCACAATACATATCAGTTCTTTTCCATAATCGTTAGATCCAGCAACAAATAATTCAGCAGCAACAACAACAGCAGTTGCAGCAGATTCAACTGCATCAGCATCAGTTGCAGCATATGCAACAGCAAGTGTTGCAGCGGCAGCACCAACAGGTGATACAGCAACACATCAAGAATCAGCAGGATCAACAAGAGTTGGTGAGTACTCGAGTCTAGGACTTCAAAGCTATTCGTCCTGTTTTGTTTTCTAAAAGATACTTACTTAACGTACTCAAACTTTTATTTCCTAAATTAATCAGATGTAGGTAAAATTTCTTTTGATTTGACATTGAGTACCTACTCGAACAAAAAAGCACTCAATTTACTTATGTCCTTTTTTTCTTTGATATACTCTATATATATTCATATAATCAAAAATCACAATATTGATTTTTGATTATCTTATAATTTAATAAATCATTATTTTAATTATGCTTCTATCACTACTCATCATCAGAAATATATTTCTTTTGGATATACCGAAAGAAATGTACTCCTATTAAAAAATAATAAATTGATAGGTACTCAAATTAAGCATCATCAATCTAAATGAAAACTTATTTCTCTGATTAATTATGTTTTATGATGTCCAATCTTAATTATACAGTAGTTGGTTTGTTATACAAAAATGTTGCTACTATCATATAAAAAAGGTAAAAAATACATAAATAGGCTAAGTTATCAAATATCCCCTTATCTCACTGATTTACTTGTTTCGCCCATGCAACCCTTATGAAGATAATTATTGAGGAGGATACTAAGGTTAGTCTTGGTTTTTTTCCACCGTAGCTTCAGAAGCAATTTCAGCAACAACAGCAGCAGCAACAACAGCACCAGCACCAGCAACAGCAGCAGCAGCAACAACAACAACAACAACAGCAGCAGCAACAGCAGCAACAACAAAAGACAGAGCTATTGCAGGTCACACAGTCGGCAGACGGACAGCAAAAGTTTTTACAGGTACTTTTGCAAATGGCATCAATGACTAGATTCACGCTCTTAGTTTTATTATAATTTAAATCTCGCTCAACATCAGCAAGAGATAAGCAGTGACAAAAAGTAGGTTAACTTCCTGCGTCGGTTTTCCAGGTAAAGTACAATCTCCGAGTCTTTAAATTCAGGTGTATAAGTTCTTCTGGAAAAGCGTGCTCCATCTTAGGCCACATCTTCATTTTCTTGACTCTAGAAGAGTTCTAGAAGAGTCGCCTTAGGCCAAAAACGGTCAGGTAGCGTACACTACCGTAGATTCGCGCGAAGGCCATTTCTGGTCATATAAGATATAAAGTGACTGTGATCCTGTGCCCTCAACCCCCAACTAAAAAGAGGGTGTGTTGAAGGCATTTATACTTATCTGTACTCGCTACGATGCTAACATTTTCATTCAATTAATTGTGTTTTAAGATGACTTCATCGAAAATGGTTTTAACAGATGTACAAAAGTATATTCAAAAAGTAATTTCCCTACAGCGTAACGCTCCGTAAATATGTTTTTTTAATACCAGCTTTATCGTTAAGTTTTTTATTCAATGAGACTGAAACCCATGTCGTCATCTGAATGCGAAACAAGCTAAGTATATTTACAAAAATATAACAAAAGTCATTACCGATATTCCGCGAATAAGGGCCTGCATGTACCTACATTTTTCTGACATATGAATACAGATGAAATCAACGACTCTTTATTTTTAAAGTTGGTAGAGGCTCATAACCACGAAGCAAATATATTGCTCATAACTCTCATGTAAGAGCCACTGGATACCTATTCTAGGTAGGTAGGTGGCAGTGGGTTTTGTGACACCATCATCACATAATGCCCAGCTGTGGATGTAGTATACCGCATACCGGTTAGAGCACCATTGGTTGAAATTAAATCAGTTAGTAGCGATTTATTTAAGAAAACATGGCTGCCGCCGCTGACGCCGTTTACTATAAACTGTTTACGGTTTTCGTACTGTAAAATAATGCGAACTTCGTAATAGGTATACTCGGATTTTTTCCGTATACGCCCTAGATTTGCAAATAGCTGGATAAATAACACAACATAATATGAAACGAACCACGAACCCAACCATCGTTTAACCATGGTTGTCGGTTTTATAACCGGAGATTATCTTCACGTCCTTGATTATGTACGTAGCAAGACGGCATCGTCTTTTGAGTTAATGCGAATTTATATAACTTCATTATTCAACAAATAATGTTTTAAAAAAACACATTAAGAACTACAAATGAAAAAGAACACTGCGATAGAGATATTAAATAATATAAAACAATAGGAAAAAACTGACGCACTAACAAAAAAAGCTCGTAATTTTAGAACTTTAGCATCACTATTGAAAATCTTCTTAGCTAGGGCATAGTTATATTTAGGGGAAAAGGAGAGAGAGAGAGAGAGAGAAATAATGTTTTTAGCCGCTTCATACCCAGAAGTTCAACGTACCCGGCATTGGAGAAATTAATCAAATTTTCCTGGGATCCCCTCTAAACATTGTAAATATCTGGTTTTTGACAACGACCAAAAGCAGCGTTTGAGCGCAGAGATAAAGTCGCAACAAGTGAGTGCTACAGATCTTACTTTTTTTACAATTATTATCGCAGGGTTATTTGCAGTTCTTGTTTTAAAAGAGTCATAAATAATATTTATAGGTTAGTAGGTCACTCTGTTCCTGCACTCATATCCGTAATAAGACTCTACCTAGGTTAGCCAAACAAATGAAGTTGTGTGTTTTCTAACAAATAATTTTGTCATCTCTGTATTTCAAATTTCAACCATTATAATCTTCTCTACATAAAAACTACGGGAGATATAACCACTTCCAACACGAAACGAAACGTGTGTTGTAAAATAGCTTACAGCCAATTCAAGACTGAATTGATCAATAAAATGGTATAAAGCCAGACCAATTTGAAGTCGTACTCACAGTATAAAGTTCTATGTTTACAATTTCTCATACAATAAGCAAGTGATTCGAAGTAGGTCGTTTCCTTCTCTGTTATATATAGTACACGTGTCAAAACATGAGCAAGCTTATGTTTATTGAGTCAGTGAAAATTGCCATAAGATATCAAAATACGCACAAACAACCGAAAACGAATCAGTCGATTTAAATGACGAATTCAATGTCGTCGCTATTAGAAACAAGAAAATTATAACAAGTAATCTCAAAGGATACTCAAACAGTAGTCTGCAACGTTAAAAAATCATAGATTGAATTATCTGGTCGCACTTTATGTCTTGTGATTAATTCTTAAAAGATTCTTGGCTTATGTACTAATTCATGAACTGACCTAAGCTTCTTTGAACACGTGTAAGATATTTTATGACGATAAGTACACCTTACGCGAGAAGAACCGACAACTGCTGACGTGTTCTTAAGTGGAGACCGCGACTCGGCAAACGTAGTGTAGGACACCCTCCGACCAGGTGGGATGACGATTTGCAAAAGACTGCTGGCAGATGCTGCAGCGACAAGCTGAAGACAGCGCTATGGCGCTCATTAGGGGAGGCCTATGTCCAGCACTGGACTAATGTAGGCTGATGATGATACCTTACGCACCGTAGTTATTAATGAGGGGTTCACACCGATGATTCAAAATGGCGAATAAGAGAGAAAAGAGAGGGCACATGAACATAAAAACCAATTAAGGTGATAATTGAAAGCCCACTCGAAGGTGACGTAAAAACTAACGGGCCTTGTAACCGGTCGTGTGAACTTACTCGTAAGCATGTTGACGCCCCTTTAAAGTTATTTTAAGAAAGCGTGAAGCCTAACAATCCTCGCCTTATAGGAAGGTTTAAAGTTTAAATTGGAAAATCAATGTTTTAAATTTATAATAATAGTCATTGAACATAACTATACCTAAGCCAAACTTCTTGTAGAATGTTTGCTAAAAAACTGATAAGCAGTTTGTTAACCTTAAATTCACTCTGTTACCTACCTTTACACTCAATTTACGTTATATGTCGATTTTAAAAGCCTTCCTTCAATAAATATTTCTTACAATTACATGTAAAACACTACCTCGTCGATTTAAAATCCTTCCTTCAAGAAATTATTGCTTGCAATTACATTTGAAACTCGATGCTCAGCAAGTGACCTTAACTTATTATTGTTTACTAACATTCTACAAGAAGTTTGGCTAATGTATAGAACATAATTTCGATAATTCATATTTATGAACATATATATGTTATCTTTAAGCTTGATTCTATTTTCAACCCACTTATAATTATTATTGCACAAAATAAGGCTAATACGGAACAAAAAATTAACTTTACAAACGCTTTCTTTGTTAACTCTACCACAAGGCGTTAGTCTCGTTTAAATAGTAATTTCACCGCTATTAGAATTACAGGGTGTATGCCTTTTTCTGCAACAGTATACAGGATTTTTTCCTTCTCAGATAGACGGTCAATCACAAGTGGTTCAGCAGCAGATGAACATGTCTCAGCACGACAACTCTCAACAGCATCACCAGACGGTGACTGTTGTCTCGTCGATGCCTAGCTCGATGGCGCACCAGGTAAGAACTCACTTCTTATTTTTTTATATCTCATCCTCAACTGCCTATGACCATTATAGGTACTGCTGGACGCAAGCCTCTCCCTGATTTTTTAAAAATCTTATTGGGTTAATGCCCATAATCATCCATTTTATATCTACCCTCTTTGTTTTTAAAACCTCTTTCAATGGGGCCTGTAAGAGCACCACCGCCGTTCAATCATCGTGAGCTGTTGATGTGTTAAAACATTTAGATAGGTAGATAAATATACGAAATAGGTAACATACAAATTACACTACATAGGTAGGTAAACTTTTGTCGTAAATTGAAAACTGAGCCAATCTTTACTTTCCGATGTACGATATCCGAACAATATTCTCAACCTGTACTTCTATAATAAAAGCAATAAAGCAATATCCTTACCAGTCTTTAAATCTCGCGTGAAGGAGTTTTTCCTGTCAGAATAGTGAACACATGTTATTTATTTATGTATTTAAGTAGTGTATTATATATGTATATATTATTTTTGTATATGTATACATAGGTAATTTGTTCATTTTATCTTTTGTACACCCCTGCCTTTCTTATATTTATAAAATTCATTCCATCCAAAGGTTGCCTGGAAGAGATCGCTTCTAAGCGATAAGGCCGCCCATTGTACTTGTCTCATGTAAATGTTTTTTTGTAATGTTCTTTTCTGGTGTACAATGAAGCATTTTTGTATTGTATTGTATTGTATTGTATTTCTATAAATATTTTTTATTATTATTGAAGTAAACTACATCGTACAATTCCCATTAAACTTATATAAGTAATATAAAACTTAATATAAGTTTAACTTAAGGGCAAAAAGGATTACACAGATATTATAGCAAAGCACTTAAGGTGGGTTCAAACCTCTAAGCCCTTGTACAAAAGTACTTTCCCATTCATTTGGGAAGTAAGTACGCTCCACTTTTGCACAAATAATCGGATGAGAAAAAGCTATGTTTGCACAGTTTTAGTTTTTCAAAAAAATCAAAATCATCATTATATGAGAGCGAAAGTATTTAAATCACTTGAAAATGTATTGAAATGAAAACTAAATCGGAACAAACATAGCTATTTGTTATTGAAATTCGATTATGTGTGCAATAATTAATTGCAATAAAGGGTGAAGTTTCCAA
Source organism: Eupithecia vulgata (assembly GCA_946478455.1). NCBI lineage: Eukaryota > Metazoa > Arthropoda > Insecta > Lepidoptera > Geometridae > Eupithecia > Eupithecia vulgata. The sequence continues at coordinate 13,286,065 of OX297859.1, read as the reverse complement.
ATGAATCGGAGTACGTTTGTATGGGAGATAGACCCCCGTATACTCAAACGCATGTCAGGTTTAAGCACGTCTCAAGTGACGATTTTTTGACACATTTTCATGAAATTATGTCATAAAACCTCGATTTAAGATGAGCTTAAATGTAAGTTGTGTTGGAGTATTCGGGGGAGAGGGTCGCAACCACCTTAAGTCAAGAAATGTCGAACTTTAAACTTTACAGCATTGTTCTTTTTTTGAAAGTTTGAAAGTATTTTTCGTAATTCCAGAGATTTAAAATTTCTGGAAGTAACTGGCCGATTCTAATAAATATTTTACAAGCAGGTATTATTATTTTTTATTTATTTTTATTTGCTCTTGGTGGCTTTCATGTCACTGCGGCCATGGTGGGCCTATTGTGATCGCCACTTTATGTGTTCTCCCCTAAAGCTGCGGCGTTCAGAGTTCGCCACCTACCCTTGCAGCTGCTAGGAACTGAAGGATTTCCTTCGAGAAGTCTCGTAGCTCGTCTGGGCCGAGCAGGTGCTTGCCCAGATAAGTACTACGTTTTTGCATCAGTGCTCCACACTCTCCTAGCAGATGGAGAGGCGTTTCGTCCAAGCCGGTATACACCTCGCTTCTATTTGAGTGTGCCAATCTAGGGACCCGCGTCCACTACACGCAATAACCTACCTACACCATACTTATATATAGCACTAGCAGCGTCCCGCAGTTTCACCCGCGTAGTTCCAGTTCCCGTGGGAATTCCGGGATAAAATATAGCCTATGTGCTATTCCAGACTATAATCTATCTCTGTGTCAAATTTCATCCAGATCCTTTCTGTAGTTTTAGCGTGAAATGGCAACAAACATACTTACATAATATGTACGTACATCCTCACAAACTTTCGCGTTTATAATATTAGTAGGATTCTAAAGGGCTCTTTTTTGCGAAAGACTGCTGGCAGATGCTGGATGCGGCAAGCTGAAGACAGGGCGCTATGGCGCTCATTAGGGGAGGCCTATGTCTAGCAGTGGACTAGTATAGCCTGATGATGATGATGATGAAAGGGCTCTTTTCGTGTCAAGTGGATCGCCCGCGTGCGATACAAGTCTTCTTGCCGGCCACCCGAAACCTATAATTGTTTCGGCCACAATCTGAGTTAGCAGGCGGAAATACGCATGACAATAGAATAGCCCTAGGGCAGTACATTCGCCGGAAACCTAGGTTTCCACGCTCCATTGGGCCGAGGGGTGGCGCTATCACACCACAGGTCCCGGAAGGAAGCCCTGTTCAGGGTTACCACAAAGCGTTGGTGGGACGAATTGCCGGAAGTTAACACCTAATTATTAGACTAATTTATTATTGTGACGAGTGATAGGAATTTATGGTGGCCATTGCCCGAGGGTAGGACTTTTATAAGCTTATTATATTTTCATACCAAATTGTGAAATGGTTGTTCTAACAAAACTAAAGAATTTGTGGTTTTGATTTTGATCTGGACTATAAGAATTCGCGGGTAGAAGTCTATTATTAGGTAATAGGCCTCTTCCACCACATCCATGTCTTGAAACTACCAATAGCCTTACTTTAACCAATGATAGAAAATCAAATTAGTTATTTTACTTCGGCCGAATCGAAGATATAATGTTTGTAAACAAGGCCCCCATACAGCCCACCTAATAAAGTAAGATAAAACTTTTAAGTAAGTAAAAATAATTTTCTTGATATAGATGTTTTGACAGAATTGTCGATTAAGTTCTTGTATAGGCACTATGCCTATGCTAACAGTTACTTAAAAACTAGACGTCCGTGTATGAAATTTAAGAATTAATTATCTATGACGAAAAATTATGGGAGATTACCTATTGCAAGTTACTATAACTATATTTGCTTGTAACAAAAGTATTTGTAGTTATATACTTATTATCTTAGTACTTACTTACTAACTAGGTACTATAATTGTAATTGGGTTACAATTATAACCCACAATGTTATGGACCAACACACATATACAACCTCAAATTTTCGTGAAAAGGTCAGAAAGCATTTCGCTTTCTTATATTACTTCCGAATAAACTTTACTTCTCAAACTAAGCACAAAAATAGTTCCAATTCGATCGTTTTATTTAAAGTTTAAACAGTTTGAAAACTAGTTTCGTGCTAAAATATTCATCAGACTATGTTTAAGGTTACTCGCATTGCAAGGTCAGCCTATTTGTACTTTTTACGGGCTGGAAAGTTACTCATACAACGATAGCTTTTGCCTTCTCTTGGTCGTCTTGTTAACTATGATTTATCACCCCTTAGTCTAGTATAATCTAGTATAAGAGGCGGACCTTGCGTGTATGCTTGACCAACTAGAACTAGATATCAGTACTCACGGGGTTAAAAACTCGAATTACATCATCATCGTCATCATCATCAGCCTACATTAGTCCACAGCTGGACATAGTCCAATTACATAAAATTCAAAAAAAATTCTTTGGTTCCTTCAACTTAAAAAAAAATTACGATACAAATAAAACATGAAATTGCACTGTTTTGCACATAATGTGATCGAGATCCTAGGAACCCTGCGGTCTATTGAAATGAGTTATGTTTTGATTAGTAGGTTATTACTTATTAATATAAATAAATAAATAATGCTGGACAATTCACACAGCATTATCTAGCCCCAAGCTAAGCAGAGTTTGTGTTATGGGTACTAGATAACTGATATACATAATACAATACATAGATAGATATTTTTGATTATACATAGAAAACGACCAGAACACCCTGAACAAATGTCTGCAGATCGTACACACATTTGTCCCGAGGCGGGAATCGAACCCGCAACCTCCTGCGTCGCAGGCAGACCTTCGCCCACCGCGCTACAGAAATCGTCAAATTCTAACAAAAAAAATCGACAAAAAAAGTACTTTGTTTATTTAGATAGTTTTTACGTAAGTTGTGTAGTTTTCTTGTAAATAAGCAAAAACACCATGCCAATGTACGTGAAATCCTATTCCTATATTTTTCACAAAATGGCACGCATTGTGCCTTCCTAAGATGTGTCAGATCGCTCACAAAGGTCCGCTTGGAACGAATTGGGTTTAACGTTTAAGTTCTAACATGTCGTAAATCTAATCGATTTAAGATGATTTATTGTTCAGTGCATTCGTTTGCTTCCCGAAGTTGAAGACCGCTATGGTCTGCTATACAAGGGGTCAAGGTAGTAGCTCGGTCCTGTTCAGTCGAGTAGACAGCCGCTACCGGAAACCCTTTTCTCGAACCGTCTCACGGCACTTTTCAGGTATCGATATCTTTGTTACAAATGAAAACCAGGACCTGAAAATTGTTTTAGGTATTCTTCGGAAGAATACCTAAAACAATTTTCAGGTTAAGAAGAATTTCTTCCTAACGCATGCAACTGACTCCTATAATAAGTTTCTAATCAATTTAGTTCTAAAATATCGCTATTTCGCCATCACCCACACTCACAGACGATCATAAAAATGTTTAGGTACTTTTATCTAGTAAAATACGTGGCCAAATTGAAGGGAAAATTTTAAAATCATGTTTTTTAAGGTTCCGTCAAGAAAACCAAGTTTTCTTCCTTGATTTCACTTGTAACGTACCTGCAGACTTAACATTAAACAAAGGGAATTCTAATTAGGGATAGTCAGGTTATAGCATAAAACATGATTTTTAGGGTTCCGCCGTCGAACAATGTACCTTAAAGTGTCTTCCTAGCATACCTACAGTCATTAAATTTTAGTTTAATTTTTGATTAGATTTGTTTTCATTGTTTGCAGCTAACTCTTAATTCGACATAGTTACTTAATGATAGAGTTCGTACAGTATTACAAACTTTCTTACTCTCTCTAACACAGGTTAGAGAACATTACGCCGCCAGTGTCGACATAAACCAACATAGGTTGTCATATTAATCCCTTACAAACACAAACACCGATTGAATGTTATTAAAACGAATGTTACACAGTAATAGATAAACTACTCGATCAACTAGAGTTTTGTTGGCCATCTTAGTCTCAAAAATGGGCAAAGTAGGTAGGCACTCCTTTTTGTAGATATCTACTCTACCATAAATATTATTAACCACAAGTTGATTTTTGGTACCTACGAGTTTTAAGTATGTATGTAGAGTAAACACGACCTCATCTATAATGCTACGGACATAGATACTGTGCTATTTGGAAGCCTATTACAGTGCGTAGTATGTAGATAGGTAATATAGTTATTCTGCGGGGTGCCGGGTGCCTGGGATTTCTTGGAAACGAGCTACGGGCTTGTGGACTGCATCGCGCCGGCGCCTAAAAGGTGCCCCCAGCCAGTTGCAGCCTAAACTCAGTCGTGTGCCCGTGTAATTTATTGCTTTACATATTGAATACAAGAATGTCATCTAAAGATATACCGGTGACTGGTTTGAGGCCACCTGATAAGGTTTACTTCATCGACTGCGTAAAGCTTGTTCGGGTAAGCTCATTTTTTCATAAAGATATCGATTTTATGTAGGTCACTCACACCCAGTTATGAAATTACGTGAAAACTACGTTTTTACTGCTTTGATATGAAAATCTTCGATTATCATTACTTATCGTCAATAAAACTAATTTCAGTGCGTTTAGATTTGTTGTTTTCAATATTTTTCAAGAGGGTGAGGTAAGAATCCCTTTCCGGCCCTGTCATGTCAAGTCGTCCATCTTGAATTTAAAATGATGTCTTTACAACCTGGTGGACGAATCGTTTACATCCGCGATTTGAAAGCTTCGCGTAAACAAACTAGTTTTGAAATGACGCCACAGGTTGTACGTTCTTCTTTAATAAGTTCGCCGCCATTGACACGTCGGAAGGTGCGTTTCGAAACTGTTTCTCAAGGACGACCGAAGCTTTTTGTATGACATTTTTTTAACTTGCACTGTTATGATTACTCATGCGTACCTTCTCAGTGGGAAAGTTTTCTGGCTATAAAATCAATATTAGAATGGAGTAGTTGCACGCAAAACGGGATAAATTGATTGTTTCGGAAAAACTTAAACATGACTTCACTTTTCTTAATGAATCTCGGGAATTTGAACATCTTTTGTTTGCGTGTTTGTATAAGTTCTTTTTGATTTAGTCGTGTTCAAATGGGTTATCAACAACCTTCGTTTACAATATTTAGCTTATTTCACACAAAATTGTCAGTCTACGATGAATATCAAACAAAATTAAATCATAGAAAACTCTTAATAAAGTCAATTTTCAAACATAGAACCTGAATCAAAATCCTATGCATTTGCAACTATAAACAAAAGCTACAGTCAGACACACAAACTCAGACACATAGATATAACGACACTTGGTACTCAAACGCTTATTAGATACACAGTCACTTGGATACACTGACATTTAGTTACACATACATTAAAATACACAAACATTTAGAAACACAGACACTTAGATACACCAACACTTATGTACTCACACTTGGTTACGCAGTCACTTACATAGATAATACACAGACATTAAAATACACAAACATTCAGAAACACAGACACTTAGATACACCAACACTTATGTACTCACACTTGGTTACGCAGTCACTTACATAGATAATACACAGACATTAAAATACACAAACATTCAGAAACACAGACACTTAGATACACCAACACTTATGTACTCACACTTGGTTACGCAGTCACTTACATAGATAATACACAGACATTAAAATACACAAACATTCAGAAACACAGACACTTAGATACACCAACACTTATGTACTCACACTTGGTTACGCAGTCACTTACATAGATAATACACAGACATTAAAATACACAAACATTCAGAAACACAGACACTTAGATACACCAACACTTATGTACTCACACTTGGTTACGCAGTCACTTACATAGATAATACACAGACATTAAAATACACAAACATTCAGAAACACAGACACTTAGATACACCAACACTTATGTACTCACACTTGGTTACGCAGTCACTTACATAGATAATACACAGACATTAAAATACACAAACATTCAGAAACACAGACACTTAGATACACCAACACTTATGTACTCACACTTGGTTACGCAGTCACTTACATAGATAATACACAGACATTAAAATACACAAACATTCAGAAACACAGACACTTAGATACACCAACACTTATGTACTCACACTTAGATACACATGCTCTTAGAAACACAGACACTTAGACAAAACAGTCACAAACACATGTCAAACTTATAGCACCCCTCTTTTTTATTTGATGTTGAAAATACCCAACTTCCACCCATCTCTATATTAAACTAAGCTATTTGGTCAGATGGTAAAAATGGTATTTGTCGTAGGTGCAGCAGACGCAACCTGGAGGGACGATCCAGCAGCAAGCTGGGCAGCTACCCAGCTTACCATCGCTGCATACCATCCCGCAGAACACCCAGCAGCCCCAGCAAATGAGGTAAGTTTTATATTTTCCACTACAGCAAAGAGGTTCTATGCTAATTTCTAGGTCGTCCACTACTCCAAAGAGGTTCTAATCATTTTTATTTTCTCTGATCTAATTTTATATACGTTTCTGCCTGTGGCTTCCACTACAGCGAAGAAGTTTATAACTCTAGTTCCTATTTTTGTATTACACTATAACAAAGAAGTTTTAATGTTATCTTCTGGGGGTCCCAACATTTGTCTGCCATCACGATGTTTAATATAATCTTCTAAGGGCTCTTACCTGTCTTTGTCAAATCTTCTGAGGGTTCCACATCATATAGGATCGTGTATTCATATCGAAACACAAATCAGCGCCACTGCAAGGGGTTCATAAGATTCATAAAGATTTGTCTTATATTGATCGATCGATTGAGATTAAAAGATATATTGTTAAAAGTTCGCTTCACTTATTCAATGTACTAATTACCAATTTCAATTATTTTCAAAGAAACGACGAACATTGTAAGGGGTAGAATAATGACAGATTACTGTACAACCCCATGTATTGATATTTTATTGCGGAACGTACAAGATGAGATTTTAAAATTTAACTTAAGGTATCAAGCATGCACCCTGCTAGGTTAAATAAATAAATAATGCTGGACAATTCACACAGCATTATCTAGCCCCAAGGTAAGCAGAGCTTGTGTTATGGGTACTAGATAACTGATATACGTAATATTATACATTACATAGATAGATATTTTTATTATACATAGAAAACACCCAGACCAACGGAACAAATTTCTCCAGATCGTACACAAATTTGTTCCGAGGCGGGGATCGAACCCGCAACCTCTTGCGTCGCAGGCAGACTCTCGCCCGCTGCGCCACTGAGGTCGTCAAAGGTGGTTCTATCTACTCTTATACCTAAACTTGTGAAAAGGATAGGCAGAGGATTTTGCGTTTAAAGGAACGGGACAGACAAAGCAGACCGCGTGTGCAAAACTCAAGATTTCTTCTTATTAAGAGAGTAGGTACTGTTCAAGTAATCAAATATTTAATTTGGCGAATCTGTTACCCTGCCTCTATTTTATTTTTCTATATAAAAATCAAGCCAGTAAGTCATTCATTTTGGTTCAGAGAAGAAGGCAATCTGTATCAAAATTGAGATATTTTAGATATATTTTTTCACAAATAAATGCAACTAATCAAAAAACTATCTCGGCGCTTTTGTACAGAATGGAATGCAATATTAGATGTAGGAGTAAGAAATCTAGGATATAGTAATCCTAGATTTCATATTTGATAGATTTAGTAAGATCTCAAAGATCATGGAAATGTTTATTTTTTTCGAAAAACCAACCGTAAGTGGGTAGTTTCACGGAAAAATGATGAGAACGCACTTAAATTTATCATCATATCAAGGTGCTATGTTAGTATCTGTACCGGTTATCGCGAAATACGACTACAACCTGCCACTGACATCCTGATCGATACATTTCAACCCCTCCTCCGTACTCTGTTTGGGCGTGTGTGTAAACGACATCCAATATCGAATGTCACGGTGAAGTGTTATTTTGCCAAACAAAAGCCGGTCTCTTGTTGCTATAAGGTTCAAATTGGAGTACATACTTTGAAAGCTGATATCTCAGTCTACCGGTCTACCTCCATGTTGCATATTTAATTAAGCTTTGTTTGCCAAACTGAAATGGATTTACGCAACGTACAGTCTATATTTAAATGCTGTTAAAGGTATAGATAGACGTAACGGGGCGGCGGCGGCGGCGCGACGGCTGTTACAAAAAAACTTCTTCCGTTGAACGCTGTTTTTTTTATTAAACCATGATCAAATTGCGGTGAATTTAGAAAATGTTTTGCTTCAAAGATACCGAACAAAATATTTCAAATCTTATGTTTAAAAAACTATAAATATCGGAATCTGCCTGCTATTTTCTCCAATGCAACCATTTGACATTTCAGCCATGCCACCGATTATCATTTGAACAGGTGTACCTAACATTAATTTTATTAGCTCATGCATTAGTTTTAAGTTTTTTTTTGTATCTCATTTTATGTAAACATTTTTTGTTGTATGAGAATAAATATCTTTAAACCGAACACAGCTAACAAAATATAAATGAAGGCACTTTTCAAACAAAAAAATAACCCCTCATTTTAACTTTTTATAGTTTTAATTGATCGAGATCCTATTGAACCACGCGAGTGAAAACACTGATAAGAGTTAAAAGTTTATAGCGTGTTTAGAAGTCGTTAGGTTGCCCTTTACGTCTCAGAAGAACCACCGTAACCGGCTCCAATGATAGATCTTACTTTGCAACATTTTATTTTAACTCAGCCATTAAGCTTTCCAATACCAAAGTAATTTAAAATTCACCGTCGATTTTTAGGGTTCATTACTCGTACCTACTCAAAGTGTAAAACGGGACCCTATTACTAAGACTCCGCTGTCCGTCCGTCTGTCTGTCTGTCACCAGGCTAGATCTCATTAACCGTGATAGTGAGACAGTTGAAATTTTTACAGATAATGTATTGCCGTTGCCGTGCCGCCTATAACAAAAAATACTCAAACTCAAACTCGCTCACTTTTTTTGCCGTTTTTATAGATAATGGTACGGTACGGACTCTTAGTGCGCGAGTCCGACTCGCACTTGACCGTTTTTTTATGGCCGCTGCCTGGTCTTTGAAGAAGGATTTCCTTTACAAAATAAAACGTCAAGTGCGAGTTAGACTCGCGCATCAAGGGTTCCGTACAAACTCCAACTCTTTAGCAAAGAAATCAATCCAGACGAATAAGGCACAATAATTTTCTGATTTGATAACGATTATGACGTATATATAACTTATTTAGTCCCTCGAACTATTGGCGTCTCGAGACTAAATAAGTTACGTCCAACACTAGTGTAACAATGTACTATTTTGTATGAATAAACCACAAATTTACGGTTTTCTGATTTTTTCCTTTACTTGTGCTATAAGACATTGCTTCTTGCCAAATTTCATGGTTCTAGGTCAACGGAAAGTACCCTACAGGTTTTTGGTCCATGGCAAGATTCGAAAATTATTTTTTCTGCGAATAAACTACAAATTTACCGTTTTCGGATTTTCCCTTTAATTGTGTTATAAGACCTTGCTTCTCACCAAATTTCATGGTTCTAGGTCAACGGGAAGTACCCTATAGGTTTTGTGTGCATGTGATTCCCTTGGAAAATAAAAAAAAATAGACATAAACAGCTGTAACTTTTGATTGCGTTGACTTAGAAGTTTGATTTATATCGAGGCTTCAAGAGGTTAGGAGCCTGCGTATGATGTGAATATCACTTCGATAACTCTACGCGTTTCTGAGAAAAGTGGGTTGACAGACGGACAGACGTACAACAAAGTGATCCTATAAGGGTTCCTTTTTTCCTTTTGAGGTACGGAACCCTAAAAAGGTGAAATAAAGGGTGAGGTAATATAATACGGATGAGTTGACAAGTTTTTAGGCCGAAAAAAAGCGGTTATAAAATGTTTAACATCGCGCACGAACTTTTTATTTCAATCGACTTCAAAGAAAAGGAGGAGCTTCAATGATCGGCTGTGTACCTTTTTTTTATGAATCATCCAGTGATTCATTTTATTCCCGAAGGATACGTTTTGTTCCGGAAAACTTAAAAAAAAAACAGATTAAGGAATACGAAAGAAAAACTTTAACGAAAGTTTTTATTTGTACTTTCAAAAAAAAAGTTAAAATTACTTCGCTGCCCAACCTCTACGATGCGATCCGAAGGGCAAGTAAGGGCCAGTGGAAGATGACCATGTGCGTGATGGGCAATAAAAGTGTTATCAAATCAAATATCAATAACGTTTATTTCTTTAAGCTTACAAAATAAGCACTTAGACACGTAGTTAAAAAACTTGTACGATCAGAATCCAATTATTGAACGTAATTTTTCTACAAAATTATTGATTTGAAACTGGTTTTGTACCGTTTTGGCTCTCACAACTCACAAGCTAAGATCCGATTTTTTCTTTTCGTAGTACGGATTGGGGGCACAGCCGCGTACAGGTCATCCAGCAGCCGATACAGAACACTCCGTACTTACAACAGCTGTACAACTCGCCTGGATCCCTCATAATGCCAGGGAACATATCTCTGCATCCGGGTCTAAACTCTCAGCAGATTCAGGTAAGGTTTATATTTCTATGTATGGCAATAAGTAACGAACGTTTGAATTTTTATACAGCCAACACCAGCAAAATTATAAATCTTTTAATAATTCATCTTTATATCTTCTCTTATAATTATCTTTAATTTCCTTTTGTTTGTCAATGGAACTTACTTCGATTACCCCCTGCTTTTGAAGGACGTTGACGGGAGTGTACTAATTTAAAGGATAACAGTTGGGCATTTCAGTTTTTGAGTTTATAATGTAAAAGGATTTAAATACATTAAGCCCAATTTTACAATACATAAGATAGAATAAATGTTTGATATCAACAAGAAGAAAATAAAATCATTTAGGACCAAAGTAAAGACAAATCTTAACCACAGGCATTACCTAAATCGTCACTATAGACGGAACAAGGCCGATGATGAAGACAAATCCGACAAACCCAAGCTCGACAGGGTTAAGAGGGCGCAATGCGGGCCATTTTGTAAGAAGGATATCGCTAGGATAGGCATAGGATATCGCGTTCATAGGAGCGGGACAGAGCACGAGTTTTTGGAACGCCGCAAGTGCAAAAATCTACATAACTTATGAAAAAACTCTAAAGGAACCAAGTAATTAGTAATAAAATAACCGACGAAATCATTTCATAATTTATTCGAGAGGAATCGTGCAGACTGCACGGTTCCTTAGATCTCGAATAAATTATGTGCAAAACAGTGCAATTTCATGATTATTTTGTATCGTATTTTTTTTTCTTAATTGTGTTTTCACGTTCTAGAAACAAAAAAAAAAGTATCTGAATTTTATGTAATTAGAGTTTTTAACCCCGGGATTCCCTTAGTTCCGATATCTAGCTCTAGTTTGACAAACAAACACGCTATGCTTGCCTCTTAAGTCGTTTCGGAGTCCCCATAGCCTCTTTCTGTCTCCATCATCAGACCAGCTCGATGCTACCTCGACATTGAATTGTTACTGAACTGAATAAGTATACCAAATTTCAGCTCAATTTATTGAGGATAACTAACCTAGAATTCAGTTGCAAAATTGTCCCAGAGATGATGATTCAGACAGACACCAAGAAAACCCCTCCATAATACATTGCTGAAACGGCCTCCATTTGAAAGGCCAAGATCACTCGACTTCTTTGTTCGCTTTTCAGGACATTAAAACTACATTATTCCCTGTATAAATGGTTTCCTTGAAATATAAAACGATTTTTTGGGTTGTTGTTGCAGTTGATGATTGTGCGTGATTAATATAGGGTGTTCAACACATTTTCACACTCAGTGTCGTTTAGGAACTGCGGTAGATTAAAACAAAGTGCAGCTTTTTTTATCCTAAAAAGCCTTTTGGATGTTTCTGAGATTATTCGATCATAGCCGAACTTTATTTGTTCGAAATGCCTTACGGCTTAAAAAGGGCTTAATTACTTTTTAATTCTGTGTGGTATAGTAGCCGTTACTTATAATCAATATTTACGCGAGATATTCGTAAATAGAGCAGTTTTAAGTATGCACAATGTTGAAATATTTCAATTTAAAACAGAGCGATCAACTTTGGATTTAATTTAAAATAAAACTTAGTGTCTGTCTAGTCTTCCAATTCTCGGAAAACTTTTCTAGTTTTGTCAAAACTATGTGTCAAAACTACAATATTTCTAATTATCAAAATATTAAAATTTTACAGTCTTCTACCTACTGAACTAGTTAAAAAGTTCGAGATTCTCAATTCTCCCCAAGATTTCCACATTAAGGGTTTATTAAAAAATATTTGCCTTTTGATGGCTAGTTTTGATGATTAGTTGGGTAGAACTTATGCCGAGTTGTGCCAACCCCCATTTTCCATATGCAACGTTATGCCGAACACCATGCATAATCGAATATCAATTTGCTGAATATGAAGGAAACCGATTTATTATGCAAAATCAAACCCAATAAATATAACTCACCCGAACAAGCGAACCACAGTTGAGATCCAGATTTTGTGTTTGTGACAAATAACCGTGTCGCGATTTCAACACATTTCGAATATAAATTTCTTTTAAAGTCTAACTAACTGCCCGTGTTATGAAAGCTTGCTCAGTCATACCTAGATCTATGCTTGAGTGGCGCTTATGCCATAGAAAAGCGTTACTTAAGCGTAGATCTATGACTAAGCAAGCTTTCAAAATACGAGCTTCAAGCCCGTTTTATGAAAGCCTGCTCAGTCATAGATTTAAGCTTGAGTGACATTTTTTCTATAGAAAAGTGTTTCTCGAGCATATATCTATGAATAAGCAAGCTATCACAATACGGGCCTCAAGCCCGATTTATGAAAGCCTGCTCAGTCATAGATTCAGGCTTGGGTGACGTTTTTTCTATAGAAAAGCGTTACTCAAGCATAGATCTATGACTGAGCAAGCTTTCACAATACGGGCCTAACAGTGAAATCCTTGTAGTTACATTGCATCTTACTATTGCGTTCCCTCGGACCTGTCCATGGTAAACAAAAGCAAGATGCGTATAGTTAATAAGCGTTTTGTAACCAAACGCACCGCTAACGATAATGTACGTACTATTTTGCACAGAACCTATCGAGTTCTTTTGGCATTTGCAAATATACCAACAAAGCATTTCTTTGACACAGGTGATCGCGGCGGGAAAGCCATTTCCAGGCAACCAGCTCGGGCCGCACATGATAACCCAAGGAAAACCGGTTCTGCAAGGGCAAGCTGGTAAGTTCTATTACAATGTTACTTACAATACTGATGATCTCTCCATCCTTCTCTAACTTTGATATAGCAGAACAGTGTTTTGTCTTTTTCTATCTAATTGCTAAAAACATGAGGGTCAATTAACTGCCTTATCAAATGACCTATTTCTTATTCACAATTTGTAAAAACTTCTTCCATTACTTCTCTAGTTAAAAAGTCCGGAGTTTTACATTGTCATAAAGAATAACACGAGTTTCGTGCTCAATTTCCCCTTAAATTACTATACTATTCTGAATACTTAAGTAAATAAATAAACTTCTACGCGGTGTTTCAAATAATACGTTTCCACGAACCAAACTAGCGCCGCCACCTATTTTATCTTATTATTTCTTCTAACAAACGTACTTTAAATAATTTCAATTGGAAATCTGTGATGCCTATTATAAGCTTTTTTTATGTCTTTATAATATATATTTTTTTTAGTTAAGGCAGAGATACGAAATTGTACTTTGTGGCCACCAAACTCAATTATTGCATCTCCTCCCAAACTGTACGAAATAAAACTATGATATAGTTAGGCATTAAAAAAGCTTATAATAGGTATCACAAATTACCTATTGAAATTTATTTAATTACCTTTATTAGACGATATAATAAGATAAAATAGGTGGTGGCGCTAGTTTGGCTCGGGGTACCGTCTTAAGTATGTAGGCAATAAACAGGCTAGCATAAAGGTGCTCGAATTGCCTGTCACAGTTTAACTGTGTTTAGCTTATTTCGAACGAACTAAATGCAACACTAGTCTCAATACAGCGTTTAATAAACTTAAGTTGAAACACTGGCACTAAAGTTTATTAATTGCTGTATTGTAAGTAACTGTTTCAAATATTTGTCAAGTTTCTTTCGAGTTTTTTTTACAAATCATTGTTATTTTTCCATTATTACAAATTAACAATGCCTTTGTGCCGTCAAATTTGGAGTACCGTATTTATTTTGCACACAATTGTGTTGATTTTTTCGCAAAACAATAAACTTTTTCTCTAAGTTTGGTGTTTATGCGACTTTACCACTTTAGTTTGGAAGCAATGATTGGACCTTCAATTAAAAGTAATTACTTTTTACTAACAACTTTCGTTTTGATAACAAGATAATGACGTAACCAATATTTCGAACTAGCGGTCCACCCCAGCTTCGCATGGGTATATTCTATAGCCTATGTTACTCAGTAATAATGTCTTTTTCAAACGACAAGAATTTTAGAAATCGATCCTGTAGCTTTTAAGTTTATTCGTAACACACAGAAATACAAATCTTTCCTCTTAATAATTTTAGTTTAGATTAAAATTTGCAAACTGCTTGCTTATTCTACCGATATTTTGCCTAACTCAAAAAGTATTATATTATAGTATCACTTTAAAAAAAATATGGAACCCTATTTTTATCGGTTAAATATATTTGTTAAATAAACCGTCCCTAAAATAAAAAGCGGTGTGAAGAGCACATGTATGCTTAAATTTCGTTGTTCGTAATTTTTTGAGAACTGTGATAAACATAGCAATGATCTTGCTCGAGGTTTGTAGGATATTCTAACAACCCTCGTGCAAAATAATTTCTAAACAAAGAGAAACCAGGTATTAATTTTTGCTAATTAATCGTGGAATATCCACATGTTGTTTTATTTACGAGAGATAATAAATATAAATCAGCATCATCTATCCCAAAAGAATATTTAGTGTTTTAGTAAAAATACAATAATGAATTAATAAGAATAATAATATATTAAGAAGACAGGGCGCTATGGCGCTCATTAGGGGAGGCCTATGTCCAGCAGTGGACTGAAAAAGGCCGATGATGATGATGATGAAGAATATATTTATTTCTTACAAAAGTTACACAATAATAATAATAATGAATAATAATGAATTCAACTTAGGTTTCTCTTTATTTCTTTATTATAATACCCTGATAATCCGTCCTTAGAATTTAAACCTTTATTTGTTAATGCCTCACATCACAGCACAGGTCTTATAAATTTGCATATTTTTCTTAAGCTAGCACACTATTCAGTTGCAGGAAATTTTACAGGTCTTACATACCAGGACCAAGGTGTATAAAGTTGTAATAAATTCGAGCTCTGGTTCGAATCTGTGAATGTGAAATGTAGATTACTTTTTTACTTTGATTGTTTCGGTTGCTTCTTTTGTTTTGACTAGAATAGGCCGGTTATTGTGGACTCTTAGATACTGATGGTGGTTTTGTTCTAGCAATTTGTAAATGTGGGCGATGGTTCGGCCTCGCAGAGTCGGCCTTGAATACTTGCTTGTTGATAGCATTTTGTAAACGCGTAATAAATACGTAAACAACGTATTTGTTTCTTTGTTTTGCAAAGGCATATTTTATATTTTTTAATGTAGGTGGTTTCAATGTTGTTTTTTAATATGAACTGGAATAGGTAATTGCTAAATAAATGCATTTTAATTGGCCTTGTTGGGGGATTGAACGTTTCAATTACGTTCTCATAGAACTTTTAAACACATTACATCAAGAAACTTCGCTTAAATCTTAAAATTATTATATGCATGAACTTTACTAAGCATTGATCTAAGGTGAACATCAGTCTTTATTTTTTTAGCTTAGACTATGCTTTTTCTCATCTGCATGTTTTGCGTTATTGGGGATAACATTCACAATATTGACGACCTCTGTGGCGCGGTGGGCGAAGGTCTGCCTGCAAGGCAGGAGGTTGCGGGTTCGATTCCCGACTCGGGACAAATGAGTGCACGATCTGCAGACATTTGTTAAGGGTGTTCTGGTTGTTTTCTATGTATAATAAAAAATATCTATCTCTGTATTGTATTAGAACTAAGTTCCTTAACGCGCGTTGTGAAAGGGTGCTGGAGGGAAAAAATTATCACGAAAAGTTGTAACGACACTTTTTGCTATAGTAAGCTATTGTAAGCCGTGCGGCGTGCGCATGTTTCTCTCTCTCTCTCTTATAGAAAGGAACTTCGTTCCATCCGGGTGTCCCTTGACACCTCTCAACTTTTTTTATATTATGTATATCAGTTATCTAGTACCCATAACACAGGCTCTGCTTAGCTTGGGGCTAGATACTGCTGTGTGAATTGTCCAGCATTATTTATTTATTATATAAATTCAGGCTCTGTATGAGCTTTTGTGAGCCGAGAATTAGTTTCGGATTATTTTCTTTCGCTTCAGTTAAAGGTCGTTGTCCATTAACCACGTCGTCCAACCGTGTCCCTTGCGTGGTGCACCCTAGCGTCCGTGAGCTGTGAAGCGCCAATGCGTGGTCATGCGCGCTCCTTGACCGATGCCCGCGCTCGTTTCACCCGGGTCCCGCGATAACCAACCGGGTTCTGTGCGTTTTTCACCCGTGCGCGCTAAGAACACAGAGCCCGCGCGTTCGCGACCTGATGCCCATGCGCTGTTTGATCGGCGTCCGTCCGCTGTCCAGCCGGGCCCGTGCGTTGACCAAAGATGGCCCGCGTGCTGTCCACCTGGGTTTCGCGCGTTCACCTCCCAGGACACGCGCGTTGAAGACCTGGCGCGCGCGAGGTCTCCCAGTTCACGCGCGTTTAAGATGTGGTGCTCGCGCGCTGTCTTTCTAGGTTCAGAGCGCTGGCTAACCGGGTCCATTAGTTGAACAACTTGGTCCCGTGAGTTAACCACCTGGTCCCGCGAATGTCATCTCCCGGCGCCCGCGCGCTGTGTATCCGGCGGCGTGTTTCGGTGCTGGTCTAGTGCTGAATGGTGGTGAATGGACGACGGCTATAAGCTTCTAGGGACACAACTTTAATATACATAATATAATGTTACTTTTTTATTGAATAAATTAATAAAAGTGCTGTTATTGCCAGCTCCTTTCCCGGGGTACGCGACCATCCCCGCGACTTCACAAAACCAGACGTTTGTGTTCAGTCCCCTGGGGGTGATCAGCTCGCAGTCCAGCATCCTGCCGGGACATACTCAAGCTACTGTTACAGGCATTGGACAGCCGAAGCAAGGAGATATGCATAAGGTGAGTGTTACTGCTAACATAATTTATTTATTTTGAATATATTGCATTTTTAATACGAGTATGATTTTCAGTCGGTAAGATTTTCGACGAAACCGACTAAGATTTCGTGGCTTAGTTGGTTAGAGCACACCCGTACCTACTTGAGGGTGGGGCGCGAGTTCAAATCCTGCCGAAATCGAATTTTTGGGAACTTCTTTAATAATTTAGATTAAACCAGTGCAACTATACTAGGTACCTACAATATTCTTCTACTCTTAAACATGCACGCGGTTATGCATTTTTTTGTCCAATTTACAACGTTAACTTAAAAACTATAAAAATCAATTTTTAAAAGCTTGTAGAACACTTCTATAGCATTAAATTGCGCAGCCTTAATTCGCTCCGTCAAAGTATAATTAGCGTGCGTAAACGCCGTGAAGTCGAATGCACGATTTAAGTGGCAGAACACTACACCACTACCACCACTTTAATAAGTGACAATCAACAATTCCACGTGCACGCCTCATCGCCCGCCTCCTACGTGACTCATCTACATTTGACTCATAGCCATTGACGCTGAACACTTTTTCTATGGTATATCTTTAAAATTTGCAAGTATACTTGTCTATGTACTTAGTGGAATAATTGACACAGCCACTGACAGCAGCAATATCAGAGATCTGCTAGAGTTTCGACAACGACATGACTAAAGTCATGGCAGAACATTCTACAAGGATAGATTGATTGAGGGGGACAAGGGAGACTCCAACATCTTGTCTCCCAACCTAACCTGCACGTGGTGTACCCTGCTGGATAACGAACGAACTAGGCTCTGGTGAAAATATCATACAATCTTCATAAATGACGACCTCTGTGGCGCGGTGGGCGCCTGCGACGCAGAAGGTTGCGGGTTCGATTCCCGCCTTGGGACAAATATTTGTATGATCTGCAGGTATTTGTTCCAGGTGTTCTGGTCGTTTTCTATGTATAATAAAAAAAAACTATGTAGGTAATGTATTGTATAAGTATTACGTATACCAGTTATCTAGTACCCATAACACAAGCTCTGCTTAGCTTGGGGCTAGATAATGCTGTGTGAATTGTCCAGCATTATTATTATATATTATAATTAATAACTCATACAATTTATAATTATTTTTAATTACTTGACACTGGCAGAATTTTCTAACCAGACACGTTGCCATTGTAAAGAATTCATTAATTCATAGATTGATTGACCTGAAATCTTGCGTAAAGTGCTTGCAATGAGAAAATAAGACACTATGGTATTAGACTATCAGGATTTGCCCTTTTCTAAAAAAGAACAAAGCTTTACCATGGTCCCTGTAGTGCAATCACGGGGATTGTTGTCTAGAGTAGTATAGAGAAAAGTTACGTAACTTTGTCATAGAATGCGTAAATTGTTTGATATTAATTCCTTCAACTTATCGATATTCGAAATGATTTACGTCGAAGATGCGCAAGATTCTGCGAATTGTTAGACTGTTTTGTTTGTGTATTTGATTTGAGTTATCATTCAAATTGAGAATGAATGTGATGTGCTTTGGTAGAGAGAGATGGGGCACTATGATTTTCCTGCCCTTGTGTCATCAAGTTATCATTATCAAGGAGTTTCCAATACCTCAACCTCAACTGCCTATAATCACATCAAATATAATATATAATGGTTGTATCGTTGTGTATAGGTTGGGGATCACAGTTCGGTTGTAGATCTGTTCTGCAAGAGGCGCTACTGCCTGGACCCCGGTGTATGTCCCTGAGTCGCCTCTTACGACACCCACGGGAAGAGTTGGGGTGGTGCAAATTCTAAGCCAATGTATGAAGATACGATGTCATTATTGTCTAGCTACAGTAGGCCAAGCACGGGGATTGTTCTCTTCGCTTCCATACATTGCGTAGATTATTGAATTTCAAGGAATTAATATCAAACAATTTACGCATTCTATGACAAAGTGACGTAACTTTTCTCTATTCTACCCTAGACAACAATCCCCTTGCTACAGGTACCATGGCAAAGCTTTGTTCCTTTTTAGAAAAGGACATCTTCTTATAGGCTAATTACTAATTAATTAAACCGTAGTGTTTTCTTTTCTCATTGCAAATAATTTACGCAAGATTGGAAAGGTTAATTGGTTTATGCTTGCTGATTCAAATAAAACCAATTTTACCACGTTTGGAATTTTTTGAGGTTTCCCAAATTTGATATTAATTAAGTTCAAATCAACTTTCAGCCTCATAACTAAGTTGGTCTTCTGAGGAGGGACCTCAGAAGACCAACTTAATTTAGTCATTTCTATGTGTTCTGTTTTCTTAGAACAATGAAATGTAATTTCTTTTGGGAAAAAATATTCTATAAGCCTATAAGGTTTCGACGTGCAAATTAAATTATTTTGGGAAATAATATATATTAAGATGAAGTGCTACCCAAAACCCAGGTTTGTCTCTACGAAAAATCCATTTTAAGGCAAGAAAACACTATTTTTTTTAAAGTTTAGGATTTTAGTTAGTGCGTTATATAAGTCGAAACACGATTGACTCAACTTGACTCGATAGAAAAAATTCGCAAAGTTTACTCTAAATTTTCATTTTTACTACGGAAAACCCGTTTCATTTGCTAGTTATTTAACATATTTTAATGAAATGTCGTCTAAAAAACGAAAGAGTATTATTTTAGAGCAATATCAAATTTATAAATAAAAAGCAGTGAAATTGCGCGCGGGTTGGTTCTTGCCTTCACCGCGCGTTGCTCGCTCGTCCTTGTCTCGAAAAAGCGCCACCACTTCGACTTAAACATTTGTAAGGGTTCGATAATCCAGACTGGTTACTATGGTTTTGTAGCAAGGAAAATACTTACATAGCATATTTTCGCCTAGCTTTATCCCGGAAATTTTTCCGAGGAAGTAGTTCATTTCCGGGAAATTTGATTCCCCTCGTCAGGGTATGTTTCTACACAAATATTATGGACGTAAAATCTTTTTGTTTCTCTTGAGATTGTAAGTAGAGTGAATTCCGTAAATACTATTTTATTAAAGTACACAATAGAATTCTCAAATATCTTCCGAGTGTCCAAGGACAAATGGCTTAAGTTGCTTTCCGTCTGACCACTCTTCGATTGTGTCGGTCTGCCGACCCAGTTAAATCATAAAAAATTCTTCGCACATAACTGGTCTCCGCCGCCGCCGTGGTCAAAAATAGTCAAAATTTGGCTAGGAGGACATTATCATCCATGAGTGATAAAGTATGCTTAACCAATACCGAGTAAGCGAAACCATGAGCATACCCTAGTAGTTGAAGACAACAAAATGGCAAATAACAAGCATCCAACATAAAGGATACGGACCGTGGACGACGAATGCGGGAATGTAATATTTCTATAGCGAAATTTGCCCCTGATATAATGTCAGCTAATGACGTCCGGTCTGTCCTTACATGTCAATTTTGTAGAATCACTCCCCATAGTTACGCCAAGTGTTCGATGTGCATGAGTTAATTTTGTGGATGAAAGCCCACCGCTAATATACTACTTTGAACCATAATTACGTTTGAAAGACTGCACAGATTTTGTTCAAACATTACTAAGAATACTACCAAGAAACTTTCAAACAAAATAACTATTTCCAAATTGGTTCTTTCGTTTAGATTTGGAAGCTACGATGCTGCGTACAATCACATTAGTCACAAGTCAGTAGAACCCATTTTCTTCGTGGGGGTAACTACAAATTTGATTTTTTTTAAGCTAGTTTACAAAGAAACCTTTTGACTGTGTGATAATGATAATACGCGCTATATTCATTAATACAAAATATAATTATGTCGCAGCTTTAACGAACACTTCCGAGTGCAAGATTATAGAGTTCCATGACTATGTTATCATATTGAAAAGCCAAAATTTCATCAAACTGGCTGGCATAAACTAATATTATGTAAATACTCACCGCCACGACACGGACCTACAGATCGTCCTCTGCGTTTTGATCCATGAAAGTGTTGTTAAGGCGCATACCCCACCCAAAGTGGCGCCGCCACCTAATTTATAATATATTCCGTTTATCAAAGGAATTTTCAAAAAACCATCTTCCAGTTTGTGATACCTATCATAAGCTTTTTTAAATGCCTCTGTAATAGTTTTATTCTATTTAGGCAGAGATACGAAAATAGATTTTGGTGGCCACCAAGGGCAACTTCGTATCTCTGCCTAAACTAAATAGAATAAAACTATTATTAGTTTGGGTGGAGTATGCGCCTTAAATGACGTTTTATCAAGAAGCAAAGAATTTGGCTTTATTTCACTCGTATGAAACAAAATTTAGGTAAGTACGTAAACTATTCTGGGTATTTAAATTGTGGTGTACTTTACTTCGATACCTATTGGTAACCGAAAAGGATGCGAAGAGAAAGTACGTACAAGATCAATTACTTACGCAAAAGTTCTCTTTGCTTTAAAAAATGCGGATCCATTATTCATCTTCGACAAAAGCGTCTTTGTTTGTTTCTTTGCATACAATTCTGTTGCACGACTTTGTTAAAACTCCCCATCACATTTTAACGTTTGTATCCTTTATGGAGTTTGTACTGGGTGCTACAGAAAAATACTAGGGGAGAATGAAAGGGGTACAATAATTTAGGGCTAGTTCTTGTGATCGGTTTTTCGTGATGGTTTTTATCAGCTAATTCAACTGCGGACTGAATGCTCGCTGGTTTCTATGTGTACGAAATACACAGAAAAACATTAAGCGATGCTTAGTTAGGGAACAACTAGGCTTTATAAAGAAAGTAAACTTAATTTGTAGGTAATAGTTATGTAAATTGTCCTAATATGTATGACTAGCAGAAAAGTAAGCTTTCTAAAGGTGAAAGAATTTTTGAAATCGGTCTGGTAGTTTTTAAGTTTACCTTTATTATATTAGTGCTGAGATGTATAATCTATCTCTGTGGCAAATTTCATCCAGATCCGTTCAGCCGTTCTGACGTGATTGAGCAACAAACATCCATCTATCCATCCATCTAAACTTTCGTATTTATAATATTAGCATGATGTCCTCACATCTCGTCTCTCTATAATCTTACATACAATAATGTTATCTTAAGGATTAAAAAAATAAGTCTTAAATATGATTCCTATTTATTAGCAAGAATAAAGTCCCTGGTATTTACAATCATTTTGCGTCAAAACACGTTATTAAAAACGTGAACGTGTTCACATAACTTCCTTTATATCCGTCGTATAGATTCGTAAGGGACCATCGATAATAGAGCAAGGATCGGATGACAATGCAGCTTGCAATCCTCGGTCATATAATAACCGTTAGAAAAGTACCCAAAAACTGTATTGGAATAATTCAGGAATAGCCTTTTTGTGATTCCTTTTTCCAAAGGCAAATTTTATTGTAGGCTTTTAAATATTAACACGGGGCAAAATAAAATATTAGAGATAAAATATTAATATTTTCGGCTTTCTGTTCAAAATTAACTTGTTAACTATGTACTTACTTACTAGTTAGTGAAGAAATGGAAAGATTTTTTTAAAGTTGATTGACTATACGCGTTGACTAGTAAACCATACTTAGTGGCACAAACGGAAACATTATTATCTCGTTCTGGCCGTCTATTGGGAATAATAGACGGACAGAACTTAATGAATGAGAATTTTATCGTTCGTCAACGCACCTTCATACAAACTGTGGTTTATTATAACACTAGCTGCTACCCATGGCTTCGCCCGCATAGTTCCCGCTCCCGTGTGAATTCCAGGCTAAAACATAACTTATGTCACTCACTGAAAAGTAAGCTTTCTAATGGTGAAAGAATTTTTGAAATAGGTTCAGTAGATCCAGAGATTAAAAACAAACAAACAAACAATTCACAAACTTTTCCCTGTTTTTATTATTAGTATAGACGAGTCCTACTTACCTACGCGTAAATTGGTTGTTCGTTTTCTCGTAGACACAAACAGCACCTAACAAGAATAAAAATATTTTTTTTATAATCCTTGCTCTATAAACTTATTTTTAAAACAACGTTCGCTGCTTTAATTGGAATGCGTTTACGGTCAAGGTCAGGATCAGGTAGGGCTTCAGATCGAGAAATTACTTTGTTGCAAAACTAAAATTAAACAACGGCTTGACAGAAAGGGTAAAAAGAAATAAGAGAAAAGGAAATAAGAGAAAAGATCAAGAGAATCAGAAGTTTAAGTTGAAGATTAGCCCTTGAAGCTTGAAAAAGTTTTATTACTTCAGCCATATTAGTTGCGAACTTCGAGGGGACTTTTTCTTTGAGCGCCATTTGACTTTGAGTATCAACTTATATAGGTCAAGACGGTACTTATCTGGAACCGAGACAGATGGAAATGAAATATACAATCTTAGCAATATTCGGGGAGGACGGTAGCACGGTATACTTATATATTATTATACTAGGGCGTTCGTCAACCGAATGGTCAGAGAAAACAAACGCCGGCAGACCACCTGCTCTATGGGTCGAGGATATTGAAAAGATTGACAACAAGATGGTGAGTTTAGCCCAGGACTGATATGATTAATGATTATGATTACTGATAATTGTACTTTTTATAATTGTGTGCAATAAAGTGTTAAATAATAATAATAATATGACAGGGACAGTTGGGAGAAGGCGAGCTAACACTTTATTGGCTGATCATTTTCAAATTGACTAATGACCTACTAGTAAAAACGCCTGGGACTCTGTTACCATGATCTCTAAGAACCTGGGTATTCTTAGAGACGGTAATAGAGTCCAGAGCGTTTCAAAATAAACAGCCTGCTTTTTCGGTCAGTACAATTTGATGAGAAGGTGTGGTCAAATTGACTTTCCGCCACCGCAGGCCGTGTCAGTCTGTGAGACCCATTATCAGAGACATGTAGGTAGAATCTGACTGATAGCTATGTCTTTTTCAAAAATGAAAAGCCCTTCCTTAGAATTCAATAAATGGCAGGAGAGTCTCATGTCAACCTATACAGCATAGTCATTTTATTTTGAACTAAAAGCGCCAATAGTCAGGTCAAACATTTTTTTTTAACATCTAGAAAACTTCTCTTTATAACATCAGCAGAATATTTCAACTAAACCTATCCATAAAATTGTTCATTTCTAATAGTTTCACTGGCAATCAGAGAGTCATGTCCTAGTTCTTTGCCGTAATCGATTTTGTTTATGAAGAAATAGCGGTCCGCCCCGGCTTCGCAAGGTTATATTCTATAGCTTATATTCATCAGGGATAATGGAGGATACTAATGGTGAAAGTTTTTTTAAAATCGGTCTCGTAGGTTCCGAGCCTATTCAATTCAAACAATCAAACATATAGATTTGTAATCTATGTATTTTGTTAGTGTTGCTCAATATTTTGAATATTCAATAGATAAAAATACTATTATTATTGTTGTTTTATTTTATACTTGCTTCTGCCCACGGTATAACACGCGTTTTTCTATGATAAAAAGTTAGAAATATTGAATTACTGGGCTAAGGTAAAACTTTTTTAATATTTTCAATACCTAAATCATATAGAATAATCTTATTTACATACTATGTCGGCTGGATAAAGATGGAAACATTCGAAATCCCCATATTCGAGTCGAATGATTCTCTATCTGTCGAAGGTAATTCATCAAATCAGCGTCTATAAAATAGTTAATTCTGTCATTTAGTCTTTATTCACTCACCCGTCAACAAATAGGGAACTTTATAGCCGTGCATAAACCAACTATAAAAATAATTTCTGGACAGGGTATAATCTGAGTATACTTATGTAGGTAAGCTTTAAATTTTAATAGAGTAAGGGCCAGTGCGGTGCTAACCGATGCGAGATGGGGCGCACCGCAGCTACCTGGAGCCGCAAACACATGCCGAAGTGAAGTCCACTTCGGAATTTGTGTCGTGGGCACGGGAACACAAAAAGTGCATGTGCCATTTTTAAAACTAACCCCTGAATACTCAAACGCATCTCAGAGTTGAGCACGTCTCAAGTTGCGGTTTTTTTGACAGTTTTTAATGAAAATCTGTTAAAATTAGTCACTTGAGACGTACTTAAATCTAAGTTGCGTTTCAGTATTCGGGTGTAGTAGTGTTATCTCAGTCTCTCTCAAAATCTTTAAGCATTGTAATTATGTATCCTGTATACCGAAGACAAGCTGCTGCCCGCGTCTTCGTCCATTATATATATAGTCACAGTATTATATATATAGTCTATGACCTATGAGACTCACAAATAACGTGACTTTCTATTCTCAACGGACGGAACAAAATCATAGGGCTTAAAAAAAATAACAGATGTTCATTAGTTTTGTGTATTCGATTGTTCAAAATAAAAGAAAAGGCAACTGACATATTGCTTGCAGCCGAAAATGTTTTAGAATTACTCAAGCATTGTTAAGGTCGACCGACTGTGGACAAATGCGTTTAGGTGGCGTGGCAACAATGTTTTTTGAAATCGTAAGTGAAGCGCAGAATTTTCGGTTGTACGTCACATGCTGCTTACTTGCCTATCAGAGGCTGGGTTTATTTTGATTATTATTAATGATACTTACTTACTTTTACGTGTGTAAGCAATGCAAAGATTTTCACGCAAATCAATCAAGACGATTGGAAGCGGCACTTATCATATTGCACTCACGTTTAGCTTCAATCAAGACGCCAAAGTTGGATCGTGGTAATATGAGGGGTCATGCCAATTGTCTTAATGCACTTTAGGGGTTCTGCTCTTACAAAGAAGCAGGGCTATACTAAAATCAAGAATCTGACACGGATTCACTCGGAAGTTTAATTTTTTTCGGTTTTTAGCGTTCTACTAGGAAAAAACTAGCGGAAAAGTCATCATAAGCCTATATTAGTCCTCTGCTGGGCATAGGCTTGCTGCCACCGGAATCTATCTGCAGTGTTTCGCAGATTGATTCCGGTTATGCTACCTGACCGGACGGCGCCCTACACTACTTTTGCTGAGTCGCGGTCACTACTCAAGAACGGTTCTTGAGTAGTGACCGCGACTCAGCAAAAGTAGTGTACAACCACTGGTTCTTGAAGAACCAGTGGTTGTCGGTTTTTCGCGAGATAACCAGTCCAATGCCTTTCAGCTTGCTAATTCTTTGAGATATGTTGATAACTTTAGTTTCCCGCAAATCGTAAATAATTTTCTATGATAAACCTACTTCATTGTGGTGTTAAAACAATTGCCTTGAAACCGCAGCTTGGCCTAATAGGTTTAGATTTAAATGTGTTAACACGAAAATTCCATGACATATGAAAGCTTATCTCTTGGACTCATGCTGCCCGCATATCTGCGGCCATAAACACCATTGTCTATCAATGACGTCACATCAAATATCAATAACGTTTATTTTTTTAAGCTTACAAAATAAGCACTTAGACAAGTCAAATTTTATACTATAAACACGTTTATAAATAGTAATTATTATCAAATAAGAAACAAGGTGTTATTGATTTTATCCACTTAAATTTTTTGTCCACTAGTAGAAAAAGTGTAAAATAAAACACTAGTAAGTGTATGTATGACTTACAAACTAATACAATATTTGCATATCTTAGTCTAAATATAATGTGATTGAGATACAGGTCAATATTTATGTAAGACTATTATTTCCCTTATATACTATTGTCGGTGTGGAACTGATCGACATCTGGCCAAGCATTTACATCATTGATGTAATCATCTATGGAGTAATAGGCTTTCTTTATAAGATTTCGTTTTATGTACTGTTTAAATTTACGAATAGCGAGCTCAGTTGCTTCAGATGGAAGCTTGTTGTAGAAGCGTACGCAATTTCCCGTAAATGATTTCCCTACCTTTCGTAATCTATATGATGGGATGTGCAGTTTGTTCTTGTTTCTTGTATTTATTTTGTGCACATCACATTTTTTTAAAAAGCTATCTTTATTTTTGTGCGTATACATTAGATTTTCATACATGTATTGCGATATTACTGTCAAAATATTTATGTCTTTAAATAATTCCCTCAAAGAGTGGCGTAGCTTTAATTTATAAATTGCGCGTTCAGCCCTTTTTTGGAGAACAAAGATCTGTCTGGTCTGAATCTCGGCTGCCCGTCCCCAAAGCAAAATACCATAAGACATGATACTATGGAAGTAACTGAAATAAACTAACCTAGCTGTATCTTCATCGGTAATATATCTAATTGTTCGCACCGCATATGCTGCTGAACTAAGTTTGCCAGCGAGAGCATCAATTTGCGGTCTCCATTGAAGAGAGGAATCAATATGTAACCCTAGGAAAACCGTTGAGTCGACAAGGTCAACGATCTCATCCTTTAGCATTATCTTAGTTGGGAGTTCTCTTACATTTGGTAACATGAATTTTATGTATTTGGTTTTTTTAGCATTTAGTAAGAGGTTGTTGCATCTTGCGATACGTCTTCGAGTCCCTAACTGTTCGCACGCGAAACGAACAGGGACCATCTGAGATTGCATCCTTATTACTAACACGTCCGTTTATGTGCTGATCCCTGTGAATATTTAGATCTATACTTGAACGTACCTACCTAACAAAACGATTTATTCTATCTCTTTCTACTTCAGTGAAAGACCGCCCCTTCCTTACTAATTTATAAGCAACCTATGATAAATTAACGTTGAGTGCCTCTCAGTCAAAACGTTCAACGTCAGATAAAAACTTTTGACAAGCAATTAAAAATCGGCACAAATCGCATCGCAACGTGCTTTATCCGAAAGGAGGGTGAAAATATCCGATTTTATTGTATAGGTACACGATCAGCTGCGGAAGTCTCTTAAAGTCTTTATCACTCTTTTTAAATCATCTGATACTTACTTAAACTAAGTTACACAATATCCTGACTGACATTTAAGAAAGTGTCTCACCTAAGGGCTAAATGATGCTGTATGGATTGTCCAGCATTATTTATGGGGTATTTTATTTTCTCTTTAGAGGTATATTGACGGTTCAAACCTATGCTGTTAGCTGTTGATTACATGGATGGTAAACTTTGCATGATTAACATACCCCCCGAATACTCAAACGCATCTCAGGTTTAATCACGTCTCAAATAACGATTTTTTGACACATTTTCATTCAGATATGTCAAAAAACAGCTGTGAGTTATGTTTGAGTATTCGGGGGATAGTCAACCATTTGACTGAAGTAGATTATATAAATTAAACACGAACGATCAATAACGATTCTAAGCTGTGTGGCTTAGAATTTGCACCACCCCAGCTCTTCTCGTCGGTGTCGTAAGAGGCGACAAAGGGACATACACCGGTCCAGCAGTGGACCATTATACGCTGTTGAGGAGAGTTGATATTAGACAAAAATTACAACAAGCGTCATCAAATGCATTTCAAATTAATTCCCTGAATTGTAATAAATTAATAATTCACGCAATATGTGACACGAAATGTATGACAGTAACTGTAACATTTCGTTGCATATTATCTGTTATAGCCTAGACAAAAGCTTGTCTAAGCTTGCGTAGCGCGAGGCTTAACATCATTATCCTAGACAGCGTCTTGTCTAGAGTAGACTAAAATGATCTCTAACCATCATCTATGGCGTGAAATATTAGAAATTCACTCCTTTAACTTCAATAACCTATGTACTGTAAAAAAAAAACTAGACTTTTTATTATCGCTACCATATTAAGAGGCTCCATAAATTTATGCTTACCCTCGTAGGTGCTCTACGACTACTGGTGCTTATTTTGCTTTTTCATGCTATACCAGTGCTGATTTAATTTATTTGTCCTAGGCCGGACAGCCAATGCAATTTGCACCATGGCAGATTTCTGGAGCTATACCCCAGGTGTGGACGGGTGGTCTGCCAGCCGGGACGATCCCAGCCGGTGGGCTTCTTACAAATCCTAACCAGACGCTGTACATTCGTGGGAATCAGGGGGACCAGCCGCATTCTATGTTCATCCAGCATTCTCCGCAAAATGTATCGCAAAGTGAGTACCTTACTAATTATATTTTTAACCTCGACGTTAACAGACATGTTGTGTATGATTGTTTTCAGCTGACTGCGCAAACCAACGGAGGGTAGTGTTAGGAGGGTAGTGTTTATCAGCATAACATTTATGCTGTACGTATATGGTGTTCGTACCATTTTGGCGGCGATTGATGTGAAATGGGCAAATTTGGGTTACATTAAAAAAAAAAATCTTCGTCATCTTCATCGATAAAGCTTTGAAAAAATACCTTAGTATAATCTATAGGATACAAGGAAGATCCCCTTCTTTTCGAGAATGAAAAAAAAAACTATTTTATATACCAGAAATAATTGTGCGAAGTACCATCTGTTTTCTTAGTTCTTGTAAGTTTTTCTCCTTAACTATCAATCACATGATTTTTTAATTTCATCAACATATTAAATAGAAGAATCCCAGGGCACCTTCGGCTTATTTATGCAAACAAACGTCTTAGTTAATAGATAATCAGCAAAAACTTGATTTTTGAGCATACGCCTCTGCTCTCTCTGCTCCATCCCGCTCCTTTAAACGCGAAATGCTATGCCTATCCTATTCACAAAATGGCGTCATATATCGCCCGCTAAGGGATTCTAAAGGGTAAACGCGTGGGTCGATTTTGTCGATTATTAATTATTATTTACGTCAATCTAATTCTCTCTTGAGTTGCTTGTGTCACTAGACATGATGGTAATCGAAAGTCACTACGGCGGCGACAGAGTGGTTGGCGCCCCGCCCCGTAATGAATTTATTCAACAACAGAAATTAAAGTCATAAGTAAGTGACATCTTTATTAAGAAAGAAAATTACAATAATAGAATTCAATTAAAACTAGTATTTACAATAGAATAAATTGAGCTAACTGCAAACTGTTGTAAACAATCTACAGGTAGCTCAACTGATCCATATCAATACCAGTCGAAAGCGTGCCCAAGACACTGGCTGCATTGCCCCGCTGTATGGCAATGCTGATGCGCTGCGCCAGATACTCACCAGCTCTCGGGTCACGCGTCAAGCTATCTATGTTGTGTGAATTATCATTGAACAGAAATTTGAAAAAAAAAACAGGTTTTACGAAAGTTTTACATATCAAATGATTAAAAAACGATGTGGCCTCTTTTATATGGTGTTTTCTTAAATTTACACCACACACTAATATACAAAAGAACAATTGAAACATTTTGTAAACTAGTTTCTCTCCGCGGCTTTACATGCGTTGTTTCTATGGAAACGTTTAAAGTTTGTTTCTATTCCATGGGAACTAAATTAGGTATAGGACCAAAAGCTTATCCTTTGTGATATTCCTGGTACTTACATCTATGCAAAATTTCAGCCTGAGCCTTTCAGTTGTGGCGTGAAGAAGTAACAAATAAACATACATCCATCCATCCAAACTTTTGCTGGTCTGATGATGGAGAGGTTTTTGGAATCAATGAATGAATTTTAATTTACTATGTGTGGGACAAGACTTAAAACTGAATTCTTACATCAATTATCCTCAACTGATTGATTTGAAATTTGGCGTCGTGTAAGTTCCATGACAATGCAATGGCATGTTACATCGAGCTGGTCTGATGATGAAGACAAATGTTGGCCATAGGAACTCCTAAACGAAACTAAGTCGCTTCGTCTCCCCGACTTGATTTATAAATGATACATCTGCGAAAGATGGTTAAGGTGGAATTAGTAGGGTTAGCAGACAGCCAAGCACTTGGTGCGTGGCTCCACGATGCATCTGTAAATTGCCCGCTAAGACTGTTATATAGGTAGTGTGTTGGTAGTTAGAGTGCGTTGGATTTATCTTCCCAAGCTCAATGGTCCTAAATGATATAAAAGCATGTAGATAGGGGTCTATAAAATCTCAACTTTTTGTGTAAAGGATAGACATAGGATTTCGCGTTCATAGGAGCAGGACAGGGTATAGCAACGCAAGTCTAAAAATCATTCTATTAATATCTATTAATTAGGCACGCTTCCAACTGATATTGATATGGATCAGTTGAGCTACCTGTAGATTGTTTGCAACAGTTTGCAGATAGCTTAATTGTTTCTATTGTAAATACTAGTTTTAATTTAAATTTGTTATTTGATTGTTATTTTCTTTCTGAATAAAGTATTTATATTAATTAGGACAATATTTGAAAAAAAAAAACGAAAAAATATAAAATGTTCTCTTAGTTCTATTACCATCCATATTCTCAAGATCTTAATATCTATATTTATTGAGAAATTAAGGTCTTAGTAAAAATTTAGGGGTAACTTCGCTATTTTTTTCTTTAGAGAAAATTTTATTGAACCGTGTTTTCAAAACATCATCGGTAGAGTAAGACCTGAACTTTACCATATACACATTTTAGTTAAATATTTAGTAGTTGGGAACATATGGAGTTCTGACGGAGTTTGAGGTAGTATATATAGGCCCTTTAAGTTTTTTTTTAGGGTTCCGTACCTCAAAAGGAAAAAAGGAACCCTTATAGGATCACTTTGTTGTCCGTCTGTCCGTCTGTCCGTCTGTCCGTCTGTCCGTCTGTCAACCCACTTTTCTCAGAAACGCGTAGAGTTATCGAGTTGATATTCACATCATATACGCAGGCTCGTAATCTCTTGAAGCCTCGATATAAATCAAACTTCTAAGTCAACGCAATCAAAAGTTACAGCTGTTTATGTCTATTTTTTTTCAATTTTCCTAGGGAATCACATGCACACAAAACCTATAGGGTACTTCCCGTTGACCTAGAACCATGAAATTTGGTGAGAAGCAAGGTCTTATAGTACAAGTAATGGAAAAAATCCGAAAACCGTAAATTTGTAATTTATTCACAGAAAAAATATTTTTTTGATCTTGCCATGGACCAAAAACCTATGGGGTACTTCCCGTTGACCTAGAACCATGAAATTTGGTGAGAAGCAAGGTCTTATAACACAATTAAAGGGAAAAATCTGAAAACCGTAAATTTGTAGTTTATTCACAGAAAAAATAATTTTTTAATCTTGCCATGGACCAAAAACCTTTAGGGTACTTCCCGTTGACCTAGAACCATGAAAATTGGTGAGAAGCAAGGTCTTATAACACAAGTAAAGGGAAAAATTCGAAAACCGTAAATTTTTAGTATATTCACAGAAAAAATAATTTTCGAATCTCGCCATGGACCAAAAACCTGTAGGGTACTTTCCGTTGACCTAGAACCATGAAATTTGGCAAGAAGCAATGACTTATAGCACAAGTAAAGGGAAAAATCAGAAAACCGTAAATTTGTGGTTTATTCATTCAAAATAGTACATTGTTACACTAGGGTTGGACGTTGGACCTAACTTATTTAGTCTCGAGACGCCAATAGTTCGAGGGACTAAATAAGTTACGTCATAATCGTTATCAAATCAGAAAATTATTGTGCCTTATTCGTCTGGATTTGACTGATTTCTTTGCTAAAGAGTAGGAGATTGTACGGAACCCTTGATGCGCGAGTCTAACTCGCACTTGACGTTTTTTTTTATAAATATTGAATGTATTTTTAATAGTATAACGTTTGTCTATAGGCACAAGCATTGCCTGCGCCACGACGACGAGTGCTAAGCCTCGCGCAGCCACCGACGGCATGGCTAAAGGACCGCGGCCTTTGTCCAACATCCTGCCTAGTGGAGGCAACCGCCTAGGCGCCTCCGTCTCCACCCAGACCAGCCAAGCCCAACCTCAGGTAACATAGACTAAGATAATATACATTTGCCACACATAAATACATACATAGATTTAAAAATTAACTAACACACATTTGAATGACGCTCTTACCTTTTCTCGTGCTTCCCCTTGGAGTGGTCAAGCACTGCATCCGATCCGAAACCGTGAAATATGGATGGATATACAGGAAAAAAACTCGGAATGAATTAGCATGTCGTTTACGCACTAATCTAATCATTACGCACTGATCATCTTTGTTCTGACATAAAATATGTATATTTATCTATCTACACAGCATCATATAGCCCTAAGCAAAGCAGAGATTGTGTGATGAGTACTAGATGACTGATATACTTAATAGAATACATTATACATAGAAATACTTAGAAACCCAAGCACTCCATTCATCGATTACAGTTTTCGTCGAATCGTTCCGAACTGGAGATTCACGGGTGACAAAGAGAAATCGGACAGCTGTAATCGAATGTAGTGCGTATAACTACGATACAAATAGTTTAATAACTACTTTGGAGCGTATTTTCACGAATTCGGATCGGATGCAGTGCGTAAACGCTTGTAATTTAACTTATAAGTCACCACATTACTTAAAGTTATCGCCTCAATTAACACATTCGTAAATCTTCAGAACAATTTCCGTAAATAGACGAAGCCAGCAATACCATATTAGATTTCAGTCGGATACGTTGTTCTCTCCCACACATTTTACAGGCTTGTTTTTCTTAGGCTTGCTTGGTTTTTGTTTTTAGGATTCTATTTAATCTAACATTACTCTTCGTCATTGCTGCAGAAACTTCAATCGACTAAGGGCACTACAACAGTCAACGACTTACCAGTCGAGTTCACACAAATTCATAATCACCTGTCATCCTTAGAGACGATGCGCGAACGCGACCAACAAGCCCGCAAAACCATAATCAAGACATGTAAAAATAAAGTGCAGAAAAATGTGAGAATTTTTCATCTCTGGAATTTGTTGTTATAGTGTCGGCAGTGGCGAAGGGCCCAAACAACAACTGACTTAGCAATTATTCTTATCCGATATAAATATTACAAAATCATATTATTTTCTTTCATATAAATACAAGTTATTGACCATCTGATGTACTCTAACGTTAGTTGGAGCTTGGAGTCTACACAACAAAATGGGCGACACACTCCGGCGGGTTTTTGATGCAACATTGAAGTATCTATAATATATGTTTTTTTAGTTAATCTGTTATTCATGTTATTTTACCAAAAAAAACATATCACACACTATGTATGTTCATTGTATGAATATTGTAACATGGCGGACTAAGTTTTGAATTTTAACATGGCCATTGGAAGGGTTCGGCTACAGCTGCTCGCAACTTCAATTCGTAATATTATTGTTCTCCGTCATACTAAAAATAAAGACTGAAAACCTTTTGTACTTCCACAGATATAAGATAGTTTTTAATACAAAACTAATAGGACGAAAACAATTTTCGACGTAAAAATATGCAAAACGAGATTTGCTTACATTATAAAACCAGTCAGGGGCCCAACCTAGATAAATAAAATTCGAATATAAATATAACATAATATCGTGGAAATATGCTCGACTTACATATTATTTTGGTATAACGTTTGTATGGGCAATTCATGAATTGCCTCCACATTTAAAAACGTTGCTCAATAATTCCGAACTCGGAGCAGTTGTAGACTCTGCATGTAGACAGACGATAGC
The DNA here is from genome assembly GCA_946478455.1 of Eupithecia vulgata. Lineage (NCBI taxonomy): Eukaryota > Metazoa > Arthropoda > Insecta > Lepidoptera > Geometridae > Eupithecia > Eupithecia vulgata. The sequence goes on along the minus strand of OX297859.1, from coordinate 13,251,376 downwards.
GTTTTGTCCACTTGTTGGTAGGCCGCCGACGCTGTGTAGACTCCATAATCCTGACTTCCGACTCGTACGAACACGGTACATAGGAATATGTTCGTATCTTACCAAGCCCGGCTCAGGAACAGAATCCTGAGTCTGGTTTCTCGAGACCAAGACGTCAGTGAGAGGTAATTTTTTTTTAATGGGATTTGCGTATCTATTTATGAATTATTTTGCCGCTGCTGTGCCAAATAGTGGCGAGAATTCCGTACAAAAATGGAAAGTGTCGATGACGTCACGATGCTATCGACTGATCTAATCTATTGCTCAGATGTAGAGGTACATCATATAAAGTTAGGCCTATCTCTACCCTTCGCCACTGACGCGTGATTTTTTATTCAAAATAAATCTACCTTCTATTTGTGCCATGAAGACAAAAATTGTTCTACATATCCAAATCTGAATAACTAAAGTGAGCATTATAAGAACGCTCAGTACAGTAAATTAAAGAAAGTATAACGTGATTTATTAAGATTTGCGATATCTGTATTAGTCATCATTGGTATAAATAACATCTAAAACTGTGAAGTATTTTCGAGGCCTTAATAGACGTACCTTACTTACTCTCCTTAAAAATTAACTTTTATGGCAATGATTCTATAGACACCTAACCTAAACGTCTAAAAAGCTGTCGTCCTAAAACCGAGGCAGCTGCATTTTTAAGCTCATTTGATAGTTTTGGTTTTAGTGCCAACAGAGCCGACACCACTCTTGTCTGATATTACAAACATCGCGAGAATTTAATTTAAAATAAAACTGTTTTATGTCAGAACTAGTAAGCGACATCAGTGTTTCGTGTCCGTTATAAATGCCGGCCTAAAGAGGCCTCGAAATTATAAACAGTATGGTAACTGATTAAAAGATCTATTTTTCTAATATTTTTTTTAATATTACAGTTACTGAAAAAGCCATTAACACAATTTACATTGCAAAAAGTTCGAAACGAACAACAAATAATGATCACACCGGCCAGTTGTGTAAACACCAATGCCGATGAGATAGCCGACGACGGCGAAAGGGCGAACTTGCCAACTAATACTGATGTAAAGTTGCCTGAGTCAGAAGTAATTCCTCAAAAAGAAGGAATTCTTCAAACCAAAGAAGTTTCTCAGTCAGAAGATTTCACACAGCAGCAAGTAAATGAAGTAAATGAAATAATTTACTATACCATTATTTCTGTGTCACTGCTACGCTCAGCCTTTGTTATTTGTACAGATTTAACGTATTTTGGGCTCGTTCTAGCCAGTAAAACGACACCTGACAACATGCAACATTTCTTACGGTGACGAGTCTAAATCAGCTGTCAAAGTGTACTTTTTAAAAGTTTTAGTATGAAGTGGTCGTAAAAATGACAGTACTCAAAAGCTGGATAATTTTGAAATTATCATAATAACTAATAAAATACAAGTTTGAACGTTCCGAAAATACGCCTATCTGTAAAAATAATTTTTAAGTTTTGCTGGTTAGATTGATTTAAAATCAACATTATAAAAGTAGGTAATTAAGGCGGCTGATTGAAAGGCATGTATGCTTATTTTCGCTACTGTGCGTTTCATTTTCATCTATTGTCTACTAAATTTTCACGGCTACTGATTTAGCCTTGTTTGTTTTTTTTTTTTTTAGGTTTTGCTATTTTATAACCCGTGAAAATTATATTAGACTGACCATATTGCAAGAGCTGGTTGTTCGTGCGTTGATAAATTGATGAGGCGTTTTTTTCTGTAAAAATAATAATTGGACCAAATTGTAAAGACCGCGCTAGGGCTTTGGGTCTGCAAACCTAAAATAAATTAGATTTTGCATTTTTGACATGCCATCGGAAGTGACAATCTCTCTTCTTCCCCAAAAAGAGTCGGTGCCATCTAAAGAGTTAGAAGGAGAAGGAATGGGGTGTTTCTTTTTTGGAAATCGCGTCATTAACAATCCTATTTTCTTGTCTGTCAATGGAAATTATCATCTATTATGCCCCAAATAAGTATCAATTACTAGAAACCCGAATTGTCATTGACAATAGATTTAATCATTCATCATCAGCGTACCAACAACCGACTGATAGAGATAGCTTAGAGTTTTGCATGCGATGTTGTAAATTGATGTTTTGTTTTTACCGTTTTCAAAAATATTGTAAAGGTCTTCACCCACGTATCACCCCGGCTTTGGATCGTTCTCATCGTCTGTATCGATTCAATAATTGTTTCGCATAGATTACCATACACACAACGTTCTCTTATAAATTCCGGAACTCTGGGAACGCTTCGATCCGGCGATTCATCGATGAAGACCTTAACCTAACCTGACCTAATAAAGCACGTCAGAGATAGAACGAAAGTTTTCTTACTATTCTTTTACGAACGTTTTTATGTCGACAAACGCCTTATAAAACACAGTGAGTGGAATTCGACATTTGAGGTCATCTTAACGTGCATCTACATCGCGAGATGGCTCTGCGACGACGTGCGTCGCAAGACACTTCTCGTTGTGTATACACGCAAACGCCTTAAGCGGTTTTAGCAAAATCGTAAAATTGTATGGCTACAAAATTTGAACCCATTCAAGCACTCAATTATATTTATTATTATTAATTAATATAATAAATGCTATAAATTAATATAATATATTAATTAACGTCAGGTAGGACAACGACTTACCGATCGTTTTAAACCTTATGATTACGCATTAGATCTGAATATTGAACGAAGCGTTTCTTGTCTGTTTGTTTCTAAAAACTCAGATAATATCACCATAGGATCTCGGCTCAAATATTGCAGTTGAGGGAATGATTGTGTTTTTGGACTCTCGTAACTGGCCCCAAATCGTGAGAACCTTCTCCCAACACAGTGCACGGCCCTAATACCACATTTTACCTTTGATGAAAGAATTTTTAGATGGAGGGACGCGTCATGGCGTGTGTCTAGAGTTTCTTTTTTCTATGGACGCTTCTGCGATACCATTGACATAGTAAAGCGATTCGTTAGCTGAATTCGGTCCCAATTTAATTTATAAAATATCGTGACGTCATTTCCCGTCGTTCACGAACAGTAATGGTGCCCTTGGCGCTCAAAGTTTACCCACTCGTTAAATAAACCCTTTGACCCTCCATAACCCCTGGACTTTAAACTTTCATTGTGGTAACAAAAGAGTCGATCATGTTTACTTGTATAACTAAGCAGCTGATGACTTGTCAAACAAATAAATGTTATAAAATCATGAAATCTAATAATTGATGTTACACATAAATAACTTAGTACGTTATTTTACTTTTACAACGAATCATCCCTTCTCGAAAACTTTGAAGGATATTCACGCAAACTGGTTTTGTATTTCACGTTTGTAGTCTGTATTGAAAGCTATCTCATTAAATAAGTAATATGATTAAATAATTGTGTCAATAAATCGTGTTATTAAATTAACTTGTGGCGGAAGTGGCTGAACATTCGGGTGTTGTCTGAAAATAACTCTTAAGGCCTTTTCACTTTATAGCACATTTTCAAAAACCTTTATCAAGGGCACATAACGGACTTTTGGTGACAAGCTCTTTGGCAACCAGTAGTTTTGTCTAAGGTTGAATAGACAAAAATTATATCGTTATTGAACGTGCAATAATAGATTATTTACCAAAGGCATAAAGCAGTGTCTTAGGTACGTCACAGGTGTCATATTGAATCCTGAGTGCGGGTCACTATAATGTACGAGAATTTATTGTACGGCCTTCTAGTTGGTATAAACTTACGAGTGAAGCGTGAATTAACTAGAATCTTGAGTGCGAGAGTGAATTAATCACGCCCAAGACGACGAAAACTATATCCACGAGGAGAAAACTGTACGTAACGTAACGTAATGTAACGTAAAATAATAAAAAAAAAGCGTTTCGCATTTTGAACAGAGGTTAGTTCGAATTTAGAAGAAAATCTTACTGTAGGGATTTACGTGGTCAAAATTTTGTCGTAAAAGCGTACTACGTTATAACAACAGAAATTCAACACAACCCTTAAAATATTGAAATCGAACCGCATTTAAATTAGCGTGGTAGTCAGTTAACATCCCTATTGTGACTATTTAGTCTTCCAAATAGTTATTTTATTTTATTCAATTGCTTCATAAATCGATACTACGATTTACGAAGTGTTTAATATGGTCTGACAGTGTCGTCTTACTTTAGCATGCACTGTGAAGCAGAACTTTAATATATCTTACATACAAGCCATTAATATAATTTCAATCCGCATCCACTGTCGAGCCATCCGTCCTTGAAAAACCCATTGCTTTTAAAAGACGTTTCTTTCTTTCACGAATTCCGTAGAAAGCTTGTTTTTCTTTTTAAATTTATGCTTAAAAACTTAGGTGTCCAGGTCCTGTCGAGTGTGTCATTTAAGCCCCGAGGCTCAGCCGAGGGCTTTAAAAACACACGAGGTAGGAATCGCACATTCTCCCGAGTGCTACATAGTGCTTTATACTACACCTTCGAGGAAAATCATCGCTTTATAATCTTCAAAATCGTTCGAGTAAATTCAAATTGTAAACTCAAGTGTGGCAATAAATACGCACACGTTCGATTTTGACATCGTTCTTTTTTTAAATGATTATTTCGAATACGGAGAAGGCCGATATCGTATGGCGAATTCGGAGTTAACACTTTTTTTGGTGTGACCTATTATTATTAAATTAACCATAGCTACCGGCTGATATTACAAGAAATTAAAAAAAAACATTTTAGAAATGATTTTCACTTTTCTCTCCCGCCAAACACGTGAGCGAAATGAAATTTAATAGAGTTTTGCGTCCAGCAATTTTTAACCCTGTAATGACGTACTTTCTACCATGAGTTTGGAAAACGAATAAAAACTTTCTGAGCAGGTGTAATATATAGCAATTTTTTTACGCTTTCATTTGTTAGATTTGAATGTGGAAAATTTTCGAGGTCTTAATAGGCCTTCCGTCGGCTTAAAAACTGCCATGAAATATAACTTCCTGATAAGACCTCGAAATAAAATAAACGGTAACTATTGAGTAAAATTTATATCACGCTAATATTTTTGAATGATTGCAGTTACTGGCTTACATAAAAGAACAAAGTATTCAAAATCCCGAACCATATTTTAAAGAAGTACATGTAGATCTCTCAACAAACGACACCAGTGAAACGGCTGAGTTAGACTCAGATGATGACGATTGTCTTGTAATAGACGAAAGCGAAACTCCTCCAGAGGACCGATGCTACGTAAATATTCTCCATCATTTATGTTTTCTTATCATTCCTAGGCCTCAAGTAGTATAGCAGATTTGACGTAATTTGGGCAACAATGCGCCCAAACTACGTCAAGGTCGTCCCGCTCGTAAAACAAATCAATCATTCTGGACAATTCACACAGCATCATCAGCCCAAATTAAGCAAGAGTTTGTATTATGGGTTGTAGTTAACTCATTTACTGAATATTACTTACAAAATTCTAAATAATGCCAATGAATACTAGCCGAGGTTAAATGCAGCGTGCTGTGTGTAATGTCTGTACATTATACACAATATTTCCTAGTCTAAGAGGTCTGTATCTTTATACAGACCTCTTAGACTGGGAAATATAAAAAATTTCGTTAGCCATACGACCTTGTTCTCGCGGAAAAAACGTACGACCAGAATTTTTTAAATTTTGTCTGATTACCTAATTAGGTAAGCGCAACTAGATTACAAACTGTTGTGGAAGGTATGAATGCTGTATTCGGTCAATGTACTCTGTGTCACGGCCACAAATATAAGCGTAATTAAATCTGCAGTATTTTTTTTAGTATTATGAAAGTGGAAATCGACTTTTGACAATATCCTTTGAGCGAATACACATTAGGCGTTTTGACGCGTTCAAAACTTACATGGACCTATAAAAAATCATACAGCGCTTACTATTATTAAATTGAAATAAAACAACGATTGTGAGATATCACAATTTTTTTTTATTCGTTTAAGGCACTATCGACGCTATTAATTATGTAATGTAACATCGTTCAAATGTCCGCCGCGGCCTTCTGGATGGATTTTGCGTATCTGAAATAGCCAATTTTCCATGACTCCGGCGCAAAAATCAGACTGAATTTGACCAATGATGGCACGAGTTATGTTGGCTATGGGGGCCGCTGTGGTTAGTGGCTTATTCGCATAGATCTGTGACTTAAGAAAACTCCGCAAGAAAAACTCTAACGGGGTCAAATCGCACGATCTCGGTGATCAGTTCACATCACCTCCAAGCGAGATGAACATGCATACCCTCAAATCGATCGTGCAGAATGCATGTCATGAGCTGTGTGCAACCTTGCGCCGCCCTGTTGAAACCACATGACGTTGATGCCCGTATCATTCAATTCAGGCCAAAAAAAGTTGGTACTCATCGATTTAAATAGCGCTCGGATTATAGCAATCGTAAAATGGGCGCAGCGCGCGGGACGTTACCCGAACAAAACACCCATTTTGATAAAACAATTTTATTATTTGCATCTGTCGTTGAACGCTGCTATATCCGTCCATAGAGATTTAGCAAAAAAGACTAAATAAATGGCAGTCAATTTGACGCATGTAGCAATATGGCCGCTATCAACTGTCAAAGTTCGGTCCCTATTGGAACTTTTGAAGACCGCATCTGACATCCTTACAAATCCAAACGGGCTGGTTATTATAACGCGCGTAAAAAACGCGTTGTTACAGCGCGCTTTATCATGCCTAATGTATACTAAGTCTTGATTAAAGATTCCACGCACTGCTCTCGATAAGCAAAGCAAGGCACACAGAATTACGCTTGTCGGATACATGTCTGGATATACGTACTAGCATGCAATATGAGTCGCATCAATATTTTTATGTGCAATAGAATTTCCTTCCCAATTATCATACAGCCTATTCAAATCCCTTGACTTTCTGAGCCTTGATAATGTAAAATTTCATAATGATTCACACTAGCCCCGAGATCAGTAAAGTCGCTGTCCCACCGCTATGCACGGAGAGGCTACGCACGTTATCACATACATTTGCTAGCAAAGCGGAGCTAGATACACAAAATGTATGTGATAACGTTTACTGCACACACGCTACGCACGAATTGTCAAACAAACGACCCCACGCAGCTAAAATGCGCCGCGTGGCCGTGTACAGCGTGAGTAGCGGTTGGACAGCGGCTTTGCAGCGTCAACGAAGTTTTTGACGACCGCTGTTTCGCGGCGGGCGAAGGTCCGCCTGCGACGCAGGCTGCGGGTTCGATTCCCTTCTCGGGATAAATATTTGTACGATCTGCAAATATATGTTCTGGGTGTTTTCAATGTTTAATAAAATACATATATCTATCTGTGTAGTGTATTGTAGTACACGGTAGTATATCAGTATCTAGTACCCATAACACAAGACAAGCCCTGCTTAGCTTGGGGCTAGATGATGCTGTGCGGATTGTACAGCATTATTTATTTTTGTGACTGCAAGATAGATAAATATTAAGATTCACGCATCTAAACTTCGTGAAGGGGCTAGGTGTATTTGCGACTTATGACATTGACATTTATATCTTAGCATGCACTGTGTTGTTAAACGTACCCCTTCAATAAAACTCCGACCCGATCCACTGATGTACCGTCCGTCCTTATAAAACCACCGCCTTTCCTCCACAATTCCGTAGAAAGCGCTTGTGTAGTAACAGGGAATAGCGCCCTTACGTCGAATAATATGATGGGTTGTCGCAGGTTAAGTTGATCCGGGGCAAGGCACCTCGTGCGCCCGCGCCGCCCAGCAAAGAACCTGTTAACCAGACCAACAAGGTCCAACAGGTGCAGCAGCCGAAGCCGCAGTGAGTACAATGCATCTCTACATTCATAAAATAAAATTAACAACTATAACTCGACTATTGTCCACTCATTTGCTGTTGGTATATGCACGACTATGAAGTTTCATAATTGTTGACAGGTTAGTGAATGAAGATTGAAAGACAGAATGAAGAATGATGTGTTTCTGTTCTCCGGGGTGTGGTTTGGGTGGTCGATTCTACACAGCCAGCTTCCTTGGGGCTGGGGTTTTATCACTCGGCTTACATGTATATTTAACACACTCTTTATGCCCTCATGTTCGATATATGCACGACTATGCAGTTTCATAGTTGTTGACAGGTGAGTGAATGATGATTGAAAGACAGAATGAAGAATGATGTGTTTCTGTTCTCCGGGGTGTGGTTTGGGTGGTCGATTCTACACAGCCAGCTTCCTAGGGGCTGGGGTTTTATCACTCGGCTTACATGTATATTTAACACACTCTTTATGCCCTTATGTTCGATATATGCACGACTATGCAGTTTCATAGTTGTTGAAAGGTGAGTGAATGAAGATTAAAAGACAGAATGAAGAATGATGTGTTTCTGTTCTCCGGGGTGTGGTTTGGGTGGTCGATTCTACACAGCCAGCTTCCTAGGGGCTGGGTTTTTATCACTCGGCTTACATGTATATTTAACACACTCTTTATGCCCTTATGTTCGATATATGCACGACTATGCAGTTTCATAGTTGTTGACAGGTGAGTGAATGAAGATTGAAAGACAGAATGAAGAATGATGTGTTTCTGTTCTCCGGGGTGTGGTTTGGGTGGTCGATTCTACACAGCCAGCTTCCTAGGGGCTGGGGTTTTATCACTCGGCTTACATGTATATTTAACACACTCTTTATGCCCTTATGTTCGATATATGCACGACTATGCAGTTTCATAGTTGTTGAAAGGTGAGTGAATGAAGATTAAAAGACAGAATGAAGAATGATGTGTTTCTGTTCTCCGGGGTGTGGTTTGGGTGGTCGATTTTACACAGCCAGCTTCCTAGGGGCTGGGTTTTTATCACTCGGCTTACATGTATATTTAACACACTCTTTATGCCCTTATGTTCGATATATGCACGACTATGCAGTTTCATAGTTGTTGACAGGTGAGTGAATGAAGATTGAAAGACAGAATGAAGAATGATGTGTTTCTGTTCTCCGGGGTGTGGTTTGGGTGGTCGATTTTACACAGCCAGCTTCCTAGGGGCTGGGGCTTTATCACTTGGCTTACATGTATATTTAACACTCTCTATGCCCTTTTGTTCGAAACAACTCAAATTTGGGGCTCGATGTGTGAATTTTTCGTAGACTATTATTATTATTTTTAATATTTTCTACCATGCAGGCTGTTGGTAATGAACTCCAACGGTCAGATGGCTCAGATCACCAGCGTGCAGGACAAGCAGCCCCAGCAGAACAAAAACATCCAGCAGCAGACGCTGTTACAACAACAGATACAGGTAATGTAACAAAAATAGTACCTACATTGTTCACCGAGGTGAGAAAATGGGTTCAAATTTTTTACTCAAAAGCGGCAATAAATACACTCACGTGCGATTTGCAATGGCCGATAATATTATAGCGGATTTAAAGCAAAAACTTTTTGTCGTTTGACCTATCATAAGAATAGCTTAATGACTGATATTTCAGGAAATAAAAAAAACACGTAAGAAATTGGTTTCCATACGTTTTTCTCTTAGGCTATGCATGAGAAAGAAATACCATAGAGTTCTTTGACCATTGACCATTTGATCAAATATCTTAGATTGATGCCCATTTCACTCATCCACTATATTTGTCCAATGAATATTTGATCAAAGAACTTGGATGACTTTGTCCAATTTACTAGCAACATCGATATTAGATCAAATACGAAAATGTTATTGCAGCAACAGCAGCAGCAACAGTTGCTGCATCAGCAACAGGCTCAGCAGATAGTGCATCATTACCAGCCACAAGGATTCCAGGGTATGACCAAAAAACCTTACTTTGTTCTCAACAAGCTCATTATTTTTCACGCGTGACCAAACAGCGTTTCGAACAACATATGTTCCTTGCAGGGATGCAAATGCTCCAGAATGGCTTGCCGGTTTCGTCGAACATTGCGTCGATGCCACATACTCTACCCCTGGTGCCAAGTCTGCATCCTGTAAGTCTACCTTCTTTTTAGTCAATAGACCTTCTTTTGACCACAATCTCGCCTGATGAAAGTGACCAGACCATACTCAATTTCCTTATCGCTGACTATTTGTTCCCGGTTTCACACGCATTTTTAGAGAAAGAGTATGTTATGTCCTCCCCGGAGTATATCCTGGCCAATGCTCAGTAAAGCCGCAGGCAACTGTATTTTACATTAATAATTTGTTGTGAAGACCGTGACTCGGCAAAAGTCGTGTGAACGACGTTTAGCCAGATGGGAAGTCTCCTCACCAGATTCCTTGATCAATGACGCCGTGGGTAACAGCTGGCATTTTATATGAATATTTTTTCCTGTGAAAACACCTACCAACAGGACTTGTCTACACGGCTGAGTTATCTAGTCATTCAAGATCTAGTCACCTCTTAGAGACGCGAGCAGCGTGTCGGAGAGGAAAAAAATATGGCGACGTTATGTAAATATTTGAAATAGAAATAGAAATTACTTATTTGTAACCTTACCAACTAAAACAAACATGACTTAAAATTAAAGGACAAAGCTTCTGTCGATAAGAGTCACAAAACGGTCTCTGTCTCAGCATGAGCTAGTTGTAAACACGTTACAACCAACGCTGGTCTTCCGACAGAGCCGTTTATTTGCTTTATAAAAAGAACCGGTTCAGGGGCCGAGGTACTTTTTCCGCGCATTTTCTTGTGGTATATGATATTTATGTGACATAAATTTTTGATTGTTATATTAAATTTAATTTGAATTTAATCGAGCTGAAATTCGGTTACTCTCAAGTTTAGTCAAATTTTAAATAACTATTTTAAAATTTGACGAAATTTCATATACGTTCTGAACTCAAGTTCCTCAGCCTTTGTGTATAAATAATTTGAAAGTTACCTCTTCTCCTCCTCAACAGCCTATAATGGTCCACTGCTGGACGCAGGCCTCCCTCTGATTTTTATCTCATGGGGGGTAATGCCCATAATCCCCACGCTGTTGATGCGGGTTGGGAATATTATTGGAAAATAAGTTACCTCTACGTAAACTTATTTTCAGTTGGTCAACTCCGGCATGGTCCAGACATCCGTGAGCATGGGGGTTCCACCGCAGCCGATGACACATTCTGCTCCTATTCAAACTGTAAGCTCAACTCATTCTTGGCATGTAATATGAGATTGATGATTTTGTTGGTGAAAGTGGTTTATAGGTATAGAGTTCGATCGCTTAGGTTATGTTAATATGAAAGCAGAAAATTTCTGTATTTTTTTTATATAAATAATTTAATAGTTTTGAAAAAACCGACTTCAAATTCCCTAGGACCTATTAATAAAGTTTATAAAAAATCGGGATATTAAATGCCTGGGTATAAAATTTTATCGTATCACCTCGGGGTCATACCATGCATTAAAGCAAAATTATCCATTTCGTTCCATAAATGACGAAAAATCGACGATCATAATAATGTACTCTAAGAAAACAAAAATGGAGGCGAGCATAGAATTCCACATTTTTTCGAAGTAAGTTAAAAAATAAGTGAGATAGAGATATATTCGTAATAACTAGTTTTCGATGACAAATACAGAATTAATAAAAACATTCAGAGATTGAAATGGATACACAAAAAAAATTGTGGGCGATCATGTCTAAGAAATTTATACTCCCATCTGTTATTTGACAATGCTTTTAATATTTATTTTTACACTAAAAAAACTTAGGTTGCCTATCCGATAGTGTGACCAAATATATTACCGCAGGCTAAATATTTATCCTGCAAAACTATAAAAATATTTTAAAGCTATGGGATTGATGTCGATTTTTAATGTTTTCAAAACAACGCAAACGAAAATAATGACGAACTCTATAACTTGCTCATAGGCTTGTTCACCAGAAATAACTAACGTTGCAGATTTTGTCAAAATAACTGGTTTTGGTGGTGTACTTATTATACTTAGTATTTAATAGGGTATATGCATTGTTTTTATAAATTATTTACGCCATTTCTTTACCGAAAATAAGCACTTAATTTTTTTTTTGAATTGTTAATGAAAGAAAAAACTAAACTACACTCTATTTCTTGTGATAAAAACTCAAAGTCATTCTGTTCCTTCAATCTTAATAAAATTAGAAACAAATAAATGATGAAACCCATCATGTTTGTTGTTTGTGTGTAATAAATAATTTTCAAGCTTTCTTTTAAAAAAAGGAATCCCCCCTAAAAGCTTCAAGACAATACGGTGAACTGTGACATCACGTTAAAATTTTGCGATTGACTCCTAAAATATCTACTTTTCAATGATAAAATTTCACAATAAAAACATCAAATACTACAAAAATACATATGCAGATATGTCAATAGAGAATACAATTAAAAAAAATCTGCTCTTTTAAAGTGTCATGCATATACCCTATTGTTTTGGTGAACAAGGCGCTGTTTGTTTTTGAGTGAATGAATTTTTTTTAATGCTAACATGGAATGTTTTAGTTATTGATAACATTTACTAGCGATAATCTCACATATAAACATAACTAAGATTTGATATAGCTAGTAAATTTCACAGAACAGCTAATGATAACACAAAGCATCTATTAGTAATCAAATTTGTTACTTCAGTTTGGACTAGCATGAACACCCTAGGCGAGGTTTCATCTAGTCAATAATTAAGAAGAAATTTCGCCCCTTACATAATTTTAGAAACTTCGGTTTTTTTAGTATTCAGTCACAAAGAAATTTTTGTGTAAATTTGTTTTCTGTTTACCTATTGATTAGAAAATATGAAATGATTGATTATTATCTGGTGTACAATCGATGACAGCCTTCCATCACCATTGAAGGAGCCTCGATGATGTCGCCGATATTGCAAATCCCGACTATTCCGTACACCATGGCAGCCGAGGTAGCGAGGATTCTTTCAATGTACAAAGCTTTGGCTAAAATATAGCCTTAAACAAAAAAACCGGACTACTTCGATGAATATTTTATAACTACATAGTACCTAAATACTTTATTTCACACTTAAGACGGTACCCCGAGCCAAACTAGCGCCGCCACCTATTTTATCTTATTATTTCGTTGTACAAAGGTAATTTCAAAATTTCAATGGATAATTTGTGATACCAACTTTATTACTAAGTGACGATTGGCGGTGTTACGCTTAAGAGCGATCTCTAACAGACAACTTTGAATGGATAGATCCATAGTTTACTATTCCCAAATACGAAGTATTAGCTGCAATTTTTTAATTTGATGTTACCTCTATACTTCATAATACTAGTAACTAGTTTTTTTTACGAAACTTAATAAATTTTTATGCAGAGTGTGCACTGGAATTAGCGATATCTGGCGTTAATTTCACTAAGTTGAAATTTTCATTATATAAAATATTGTTTTTATTGATCAAAAATGAGAATATATAAAAAACTTTTTGCCCTTACCAAAAAGCTATTGTACATTGAAAGATCTTGAAAAATTCTTGTGATTAATAATTTATTATTAATTTTGCATGATCTGTTAACATTTATTAAGTAAAATTTGAACTAAATTACCTCAAAAATTTGAATTGGTTTCAGGCCAAGTCAATCTCTGAATTTAATATTCTCTATTGCATCATTGCATGTGCCATTTTGGGCATAAACAAGCATGCTGGGTAGGTTTTCGTGTGATGAATTTTTTGTGTATTTTTATGTTATAATTAGAAGAGGTAAGCATGACTGTTTTTGGTTTGTGTGTGCAAGAGATACATTTTTTTTTAATCTTTTGAATTTAATGTTGGCTCTTGTGTTCATTCTTTACAACAGTTTTCTAAAAACATAAGTATAACGAGATATTTTACTATTTAGTAGCTCTTTACAATGTTTCTTTCGTAAGTAAGTTTTGTTATCCTTATTTATCCCAGTGTTTCATTAAAATAATGAAGATTTCACAAATGCATATATACATATATTGATTTTCTCTTATATGAATGTTAAAACAAAATGTTTTTCATCAAAAGAAAGCCCAAATATTAAAATAACTCATCGAACTCAAATAAAAAAGATCAATAAGTCATTTTGAGCAATTAAATTACTTGTGGCATGTTTTACTTCACATCCAGGTTAAGTCCTTCAGTATTTCCTTCCAACTGGTAGCAGAGCAGAATCGACCAATCAGAGACATGCTGGATGACGTGATGTTTATTTCAATGTTCAACCGGTACTGAAATAAACATCACGTCATCCAATGATTCCCTGATTGGTTGATTCCATTCCACATCACCGGTGCATCAATCTAACAGTATAAGTCGTTACAGCTGACTCTGCAAGCTGGCGGAAGCGTAGGCCTGATCGCTACGCCTGTCCAGGGCTCCATGATGCCGATGCAACAGACCATCGTTACGCATATCGCTAAGGACGATGACAAGGTGCCTCCACCGCCGCCGGTAAGAAGTACCCTAGATCTGTAAACTATACACTACCCAAATTCGATCTAGAATATTTGTAAACAAACCTCCCATACATAACCTAAAATTCACTCGGTTGCCGAGTATTTTTTTTTCAAAATTTACCTTAATTATCGATTTTAGGTAGTTCCTAAAATCAGTATCGGTAGTTCCTTCAACAAATATTGTTTTCTAATATAAACTCGACGCGATGCAAATCAGTTGTAGATAATTGTGTCGTGGTTTTTTTTACAAACATTTTACATCGAGGTTGACTTGTGTAGACGTTTGTTAAGTGTTTATTTACTTACTTATTTAGATATGTCTTCATTGATATGAACAAGCCTGGGCTTGAAAAATAACACACAAAAAACAGCTGACAACCAAAATGCCCACTGCTGATCTTAGACAACTTAGGAAATCACACACTTGTTTTATGTTATAAATATGTATACGATGAAATGGCACTTGAAAAGTAAATAAATACAATTATTTTCTAAATAAATGATAGAGCACAAAAGCGTACCAGTAAAGCGTATACATAGCAAAGTTATATATAATCAGGTAATACTGGCCTTCATCATCATCATCAGACTATATCAGTCCACTGCTGGACATAGGCCTCCCCTAATAAGCGCCATAGCGCCCTGTTTTCAGCTTGCCGCACCCAGCAGCAGTCTTTCGCAAATCGTCATCCCACCTAGTCGGAGGGCGTCCTACGCTACGTTTGACGAGTCGCAGTCTCCACTCTATACTGGCCTTACAACAGTTATAATATAATGTTTAAATTCCACAGCCTACTCCGATTGTACCGATCGCGCCTCAAGTGGTAACCGTGGAAGCAGAGACATCCACGCCAAACTTCGCAACGCCAGCGTCTTCTGCATCGGCCAGGTCGTCACCCACTGCGTCGTCCACCGTGACCACGACCATGGCGACCGTCGCCAACTCGATGCCGTTACTTGATGCTGTTACTCCTAACACTACAACTTCGCACAGTAAGTCATTACTGATTCTGTACGCGACTTCCTACGTGATTGTGGGCGGCGACGTATGTAAAAATAAGTCTGATATTGTTGTCAATTTAGATGTCGCCAGAACTAAAATAAATTAATTTGACAGCACTTAAGACTATGCTAGCCTTTGATCTGTTCCACATTCGCCCCGCAGAGTTTTGTCCCACATATAAAATTCCACATTCGCCCACGTTATATTCCTTGTTTGCCCCGAAAATATTGCTATTTTTACATTGACAGATTATATCTTTATTGCACCATGAGTAAATGTACAGAAAATAATTAAATAAACTATATCTAGTGGCACAATCGCCTTTCGCTAACAGCGATTTCTTCCAGGCAACCCATTTTTTATTTCGATCGTTATGAAAGGTCCGGTAATATTTTTAGTGCTTAGAAAATTAATAACAACCCAAATATTTTTGTTGCTGTCAAATAAGTTTAATTTTTTTTTGATTACATAAATTGAAACAGTTATTCCTATAGGCCAGCGGACCAGCGCCCCCTGCAAAACAAATCCACCACCAAACTGCGATCAAACCCATCTGGCAATTCCTCCACAAACATTGACTTTAGATCTAAGCCTATATCCAGCTCTAAGACGTCTTTCGGCTGAAATCTGTGATATTATGCCAGAAAGCTGACAGCATTAGCTCTTTACTGTCAAACGCTGTTAAGGACATCTTTAAACTAAGCTGAGACGTCTCAAAAGGAAGTATTTTTATAATGAAAATCATTTCTCCATCAGCCCCGCGCTACCGACGCGTTCTTCCTTGAAAAAAGCTAGTAAATTATGGACTGAGCTGTCCATAATTTACTAGCTTTTTTCACTCGATGAGTGGTAGATTCGTTATCTTTACTCGAATCTTTCACAGTCGTCGTTCAAAGAGAGATCAGAGTAAGCCCTAAGAAAGCGCTTCAGACTTCGACCTCCGTCTCCACTTCTGAGTCGAATGCCGTGACAGCACAGCCGTCGCCTGCACCGACCTCTACCGGCGGTATGAAACCGCCCTCCATGCTTCCACAGGTGAATTACGAAAACAATATGCAACAAACATTTCCTGTTTTACAAGAATTATGTAGAATGGGCATTTCAGTGCGATTTTAGTTAATTTGGACCCACTATTGACCTTTCTTATTGAAAAAGAAGGGATATAGACGGAATTTTTGAAGACAGGAATTGTTTCTTTAACCCTTTCCTAAACTCTAACATACAATAATACAACTAACTCCTAAAGTCTACTAACTTATTTTTACGGGCTCACTAACTTAACATAAAGCCTTTCATTCATTGTAAATATCACACTTTAAATTCTAAAAGGCTGGCGTTAATATTAAAACGCTTACCTTTGGTTAATTTGGATATATCTAGGCTGATGTTAAGTTTGTCATTTAATCAAGGGTTGCTTTTCTATAAAGACTAGTAGTTAATATGCTATATAGTCACGTAGAAAAGGTCGTAATAAAAAAGAAATTATGTGCCGAAAATCAGTTTCAATCCGAACTTCTTATTAATATAAAATATATCACGGCGTTAATTTACCATCTGCCCAGATACAACCAAAGCGAATAGATGTGCGGCTAGCGAAATTTATCGAGAAATGCGAAAATTATTGTATGTTATTTCCTATATCACTATTTATCTCCAAAAGTGGTTCTCTAGTGCAGATTTGACCCTAGTAAATGTAGAGATTGTTTCGCCCCAAGGCTCCACCGACATCTACCCCACACGTGTCTACATCTAACGCGAAGACGCCGCAAAAACAGACTACGGCACCTACTGCTGGTAAGTCATTTACTTATATAACTACCAAGGAAGATATACCAAGAAAAATAAGCACTTAAGCGCCTATAAAACCTCAACTTTTTGTGAAAAAGATAGACATATGATTTCACGTTCATAGAAGCGGGACAGGGCATACAACGCAAGCCCAAAAATCGAGTTTTACCTTATTATCTATTAACTAAGGCAGTAATAAAAACACCGAAACATATGAAATGTTTTTTATACTTAGTTCTATTACCATGCTTATTCTCAAGACTTTTTATACATTGAGAAATAAGGTTTTAGTTAAAATTTAAAGATAACTTTGCGATTTATAAAATCGAGAAAATAAGTTAAATGTTTAGTTGCTTGGAAAATATGGAGATCTGACGATGTGGATTTCAGGTAGTATATGCCCTTAAAGGCTAGCATAATACATATTATTATCTAGCTAGCATAATAATATTACATATTATAACATATTAGGCAACAATACAATAGAAACAAGGCATATTTTACCACTTCGGTTTTGCTCTTTAGCATGTAAGTCGTTCGCAAAAAAAAATGGCGCTAGTTAAGCTGAGTTCAGACATTAAAAACGAGATAATCTAATTCTAGCATCAATAGAAGTTATAAAGATGGAGGCCTTTATAAGTATTTATACTTCACTCAGTATAATGTTTGATCGCATACGAGTATGAATACAAAATTTAACTATTTAAAATGGATTTCAGAAATAAAAGCAATGTCGCATCAGGCTGGCTCAGAACTCGGGGCAAAAGGAGCCCTCGACAACTTATATTGTAGGTGTATTTTACAATAACACTGTTTTATGCTATCTTTCTAAACGGGTAAAGGAATAAAGACTGCTTGTGTGAGCCTGCTTGCAAATAACACATGGTTTATAAACAATATAGGTAAAATCTGATAAGCTTTATATCAAAACTTTTTCAAGGAGGTTTGTAACACATTAAGTGTTACAAACCTCCTTGAAAAAGTTTTGATCACTTCATACCTTAACTGAAAATATCTTCTCTGTACCGACAGTTTCAGGCTATCGCAGAATAGTTACCTAATATTTCATATTAGAAAAATTGTCACAAAATATCTGCAAGCAAGCTTATTAATAAAAGAAATAACCTATTTAACACAATTTGCATGTCTTACCAACCTACTTATACTTTACGAGTTGGTACAACGATAACACCATTTTTTTATTCTCCTTTTTGTGACATCACCCACCACATTATATTCATATAGTTTTCTAATAAAATTTAAGGGATATATTATATAGGGATTATTTATATTTGAGTGACGAATTGAGAAAAGTAACTAAAACAGCATGTTAGCACAGTTCTCTTCTCACTGAAATATGACCTCTATTACCGTGTAATACTGCTTTCATCTGGTGATGGTATCTGGGACGAGGCATGGTTTTGCATCACATCTTGAGTTGACGGTGTTGGGCTTTTATTTATCAAGGACATTATTTTTACATTATTTCGTATGATTTTCCAGACAAAGGCCTGCCAAAGGCTTTGGTGAAGCCTAACATTCTGACGCACGTCATCGAAGGATACGTCATCCAGGAGGCATCGGAACCGTTTGCTGTAAGTATATTTGACTTTCCGAATGCTATAATATTTTGGTTAATCTGATAGCCTTCCTATAAATTTTTACTGGAAGTTCTAAGTTTTTTCGAGGCTGAACGCTTAGATCTACCTAACGCAGACTGTACCAATAAATAAATAAATAATGCTGGACAATCCTCACATCACCATCTAGCCCCAAGCTAAGCAGAGCTTGTATTTAGTGAACTAGATGACAGATATACAATGCTTATTATAACAATGCATAACATAGATAAATATAATAGATCCGACACCGTTGCCTACAAACGGTAATGCAAATAAATAAAATCAACAGGTGACACGTCCGCTGCGTGAATGGGGTATGAAAACTGCTGCGCACAACGCAGCGGTCGCCGCCGCTGCCGCCGCAGCCTCCGCAGCGTCCGCAGCCGCTGCAGCTTCCAGCTCCACGGCAGACGAGCCTCGACCGGAAATACGCGAGGTCATCAGAGAGCCACCAGAGCCCGTCAGGGAACACGTGCCGCCACGCGAACCACTGAGAGAAATACAAGAGCAACGTGAGATTACTAACCGCGAAGCGCGCGAGATGCGCGAGCGAGAGAGATACGACCGTGAGCGCGAGAGGGAGCGCGAAAGGGAGCGCGAACGAGAGACTCGTCGTGAAATAGAGCGCTACAAAGATATTATGAAGCTGAGGCAGAAAGAAATAGATAAAGAACGTCAAGTAGAAAGGCAGAGGGAAAAAGAGGCACTGGCGCAGGCCGCCCAGGCCCAAGCGCAGGCGCAGGCAAAGGCGAAAGCGCAGGCGCAAGCGCAAGCACAGGCGCAAGCGCAAGCACAGGCGCAAGCCCAAGCACAGGCGCAAGCCCAAGCCCAAGCTCAAGCTAAAGCGCAAGCGCAAGCTAAAGCCAAATCAGCCTCCCAGTCTCCGCCTAAATGTCGTGAAGGGAGCGAGCAGCACGCAGATGAACCTCCACGTATGTATATGTATCCTTAACGCATTTACTAACTAGCCTCCGCGGTTATACCCGAAGGGACGCGCCCCGTAGCCTAACTACCGGTACATGGATATGTATCTGGGCTATGAAAGTGTTAAAATAAATAATGCTGGACAATTCACACAGCAGTATCTAGCCCCAAGCTAAGCAGAGCTTGTGTTATGGGTACTAGATAACTGATATACATAATACAGTGCACAGATAGATATTTTTTTATTATATTTGTAAAACGACCAGAACACCCTGAACAAATGTCTGCAGATCTTACACACATTTGTTCCGAGGTAGGAATCAAACCCAACCTCCTGCGTCGCAGGCAGACCTTCGCCCATCGCGCCACAGAGGTCGTCAGTGTTAGTAAATTCTTAAACAAAATTTGCATTATTTTGATTTAGTGTAGGCCAAAGGCTCGTCAGAACTACTAAAATGTCGTTGTATTTTTCAATATCTTTATAGTATACAGACCAAACATAATTTTGAACATTCTAGATTTTAAATAACTCTATATAAGATAGGTAGGTAAGTTAGTATTCTCTATTCTCACATATGAAAATACCATAAATGTGCTTGTTTGTTCTTTTAAAGTATTATTAAATATCTTATATATGTTATTTTTTCAACAGGCAAGAAGAAAATGACCAATATCCCGAACAATTCTCGCACACCGCCATCTACCCGCGACGAGGCGGAAGCTGGGCCGTCCAAGAGTTGCCGCAACCAGCCGCCAGAGCAGTCTATCTTGAGATTGAAGATTGAAGAAGCACCCAAGTGGAGTGTGAGTAATTTGATATGTTCTACCTTCTGTTGTGCCCGGTTTCGTGCTCGTTTATTGAGAATAAAAAGTAGCCTATCTGTATTTTCAGGCCCAGAACTTAATGTGCAAAACTTTTGCTCGATTCATTCGTTAATTTTGGCGTTATCTTTGCTGAAACTTTTGCGTTTATAATATTAGTAGGACTAGATTCTTCCCGCGGATTCGTATGCATTTTACCTGTACAAAAACAAGTCTAGATTTACAACTACACAAAGTTTTAGCTTCATTTTGTCATCCTAGTCATTGACAACGTAACAAAGCGTAAACAGGTGATTAATAAAAAAATATAGGTTAAAAACGGGATTAAAATTACACATTTCTTATAGAGTACGTTACCGAAAATGCTCTGCGTTTGGTTGTATGTGACGTCACGCGTAGAACAGATTACAGTGCATATTGTTCTTCTTGTCCTAACAAGATGACGTCACACCTTAAGCCACGCTAGGGCGTGGCTTAAGGTGTGACGTCATCTTGTTAATCGTGGGAAAATTCTTTGTGACGTCATCGAGCATGCCAGAGATAGATAGAGAGCTAGCCATGACAGAGATTATCGTTTTGGCGCGCCATTATTTTATTCAAACTTTATAACTAATACCGATGGTCTTGAAGAAATATTAATTACATTTTGCATTATTTTTATCAGATGGTAGAGTAGTAGTCAGGTAGCCTATTTAGATTGTAACACTATTGTATATAATTAATTTCCTCGAAACACCTGTGTTTTGGACCTATCCTTATTTAATTGACGATACCATATTTCAACAGATCACGGATGTATGCGATTTCATCCGCAATATCCCCGGCTGCGCTAACTATGCTGACGATTTCGTATTGCAAGAAGTGGATGGCGAAGCTCTGCTTCTTATCAGACCTGAGCACCTTGTCATGGCTTTATCCATGAAACTGGGCCCTGCTCTCAAGATTGTCGCCTGTATTGACTCTCTTCGCCCTGAGAGCGAGAAACAAAATCGTGATGACAACGCCTAAAAGGTTCCTACTTGTTGTCCTCTACTCTAGTTTTAAAGGTAGGGGCGCATGCTATGCGTTTACTGCCCAGCGATAGACGCCGTGGCCATAACAAAGCGACCTGTGTAACCTTTGGCCGCATCGTATTTCGTCACAGCGAAATTTTTCGTCCAGTTTGTCAAAGAATGATCTTCAAAATTGATTTAATATTTACCCTTCTCTCTATTATAATTATTTGACAATTCTTTGTGCAAACTGGACTAGCTTTTTCTTCATAAATGTGCTAAACTTTGTAATGTATTCTCACAGTAGTGTTTGTGGAAAATATCTAGATGTGTATAACTCTAGAATAAGCGTATATAAAGTTGTTGTTCGTCTTGAATTTAAATTCATTTAAAAAAACAGTTGGTCTCTTTCAGATGAAATTCGCGGAGACAACTTATTATTGTTTACACGGACATTTGTTTCCAGTTTTAAAGTTACTAAGAAGTTATTAGGAAATAATAATTTATTGTTTACCGGCGTTTACTAAACTCGACCTGTGGATTCGAAGATTTTTTTTTCTATTTTAAGGTTTAATTGTGCAAGGTGTCCCGAAACTCAACGTCAAGCCGAAAATGGAGAGCAAGTTATTCATGACACCCAGAAAAACGCAAATTTATGGGTCTATCTCCAATGGTTTCAATGTTATAGGCTTTTTACAGAGTGTCATAAATTTCTGCCCGTAGCCAAACTTTTCTATGATGTGTCAATTTAGTGATTTTTAGTTTTGTATTACAAACTCAAATAACGAATACATAAATATTTGTAAGAAATAAAAACAAATGCCCATAATTAAAAAAAAACTAATCTTTTTTTTTCAAAAACTGGGCATTATGTTTTTTTACTACTTTATTCAGAAAGAAAATAACAATCAAATAACAAATTTAAATTAAAACTAGTATTTACAATAGAAACAATTAAGCTATCTGCAAACTGTTGCAAACAATCTACAGGTAGCTCAACTGATCCATATCAATACCAGTTGGAAGCGTGCCTAAGACACTGGCTGCATTGCCCCGCTGTATAGCAATGCTGATGCGCTGTGCCAGATACTCACCAGCTCTCGGGTCACGCGTCGCTTCGACCAGACGCTCAGATAATTTTTTGACTTATATTTATGTATTCGTTATTTGAGTTTGTAATACAAAACTAAAAATCACTAAATATTGACATCTGTAGTCACAGCACAGAAAAGTTTGACGTGGGCAGAGAATTTATGGTTTTCGGTAAAAAGCCTATAATTCTTGAAACCATGGGAGATAGACTCATGAAATTGTGGTTTTTCTGGGTTGTCATGAACACACCTGTCCTCCACTTTCGGCTTGACATTGAGTTTCGGGGCACCCTATATAAATATTAGCTTACCAGTCGTAGTGATAAATTAGAACTAAGGCACCACGTTGTTAAACATGTGATAATACTTTTTATTAGTGCAGTGACTTTTGAAACGCTTAAATTAAATTTGGGGTGCCTTTAATTTTATCGCATTCGTAATGTGCAAAGATAATTTATACTATAACGAATCCATTCGGATCTAAAAATGCTTTTTGAAATGTGTTCTAAAACATGTTTACTACCTTTAGATCAAAGTAATATTCCTACAATAACTCCTTTCCTAACTCTCAAATCAAGTAGGTACAGTTTAGTACAGTGATGAAATATTCACAGACCAGTTTAGTAAACGACTGCACCTTCACTAATTTGTCAATTTTATAAAAATTTAACTGAAGCAAACTACTATTGTTAAATTTTATAGGTTATTACAAATAATTATTTTTTTCTTATAAAGAAATTTATTTTATTGAAATTGTAGTCTCACAAGGACGATTTGTATTTAAATAATGAAATGTAAAACATTTAGTATGTAGTATTTTAATCAAATATAAATGTAATAAGTGTATGTCTTCACTCATATCAATGTTTCGAATCCATTATATTATTATTTTAATGACAGCGGGTTCGGTTTCCGTTAATTTTGACCGGTTTGATAACTTCAGTTGCTAATTTTAATCATACAACATGTCAAGTTGCTAACTTTTAAATATACAACACCTCAAGTTGCTAACTTTTAAATATACGACACCTCAAGTTGCTAACTTTTAAATATACAACACCTCAAGTTACAAACTTTTAAATAAAGAACAACGCCCCGTTCTTATTTTCAAGGACAATATGATTTAGGTTGCCTTGTGCCGTTTTGTGATTCAGCAAAATTTTACGGTAACCGAAGACAGTTGTCGACAAATCCGCCTATTTAGATTTAGCTATAAACTTATTTATTTTTAGGGCTCCGGACCAAAATTGTAAACACAACGTCATTATAAGATTTTGAAAAGGCAGTTTGTCAATTTGATCATAAAAAATATATATTATTTTAACATCGCGCTAAATTTTCCTAAAGTATTTTGTATTCGCATTTATTTCATAAATTTAAATTAAACGGTACTCTGACTCGCACTTAGCCGTTTATTTATTTTGATAAAACTCTAGCTGTCATTACTATGTCAAACAATACTAATTCTTATATTTGTTTGACTTCCAGTCAATTTATTTCTCCCACAGTATATTTATGCAATTTTAAAGTAGATATAACTAATATGACTATAATCATGAATGTTTTTATTGATATTTGTAGATCTCCAGATCGATAGTTAAGATATGTACTGCTTTATAAGGTGCAGTTTACATTTTAAGGCTTTCTGTGTTAGTTCAAGATGTGTAGTTGCACTGTAATTTACATTATTTAACTCAAATATTACAAATAATATTATATTTAATTTTTCTAGTTTTACGTGATATAATTCCGTTACTCTGTCAAGCAACGTTAATTCTTATTTCCTATATTATTTTTTAACTAAGTCAATCTGTTTATAACTATATTTATGCATTTTTAAAGTATATTTCTTTTTGAATATGACTAATCGTGAATGTTTTTATTAATATTTGTAGATCTACAGATCTGTAGTTAACTAGATATACACGTACTGCTTTATTAAGATGCAGTTTACATTTTAAGGCTTTCTGTGTTAGTTCAAGATGTGTAGTTGCACTGTATTTTACATAATAAATTCAAATATTTCAATATTATATTAAATATATTTTTTTTCTACTTTTACGTGATATGATGATGATCTACTTCCTTCCTCAAATAAATATTATGCTTCTCGTATTGGACTTTTATAAGGGATAGTCTGATTTTTAACGCTTCAATTTATGAATCTTCATATGTACATCTACATTTATATTCTTCAGTACCATAAACATTTCAGAAACGTTTGGTAAATCAAAACTGTACAAATCTGATAGTATTCACGTTTTTTTTATAGATGTTATATTTATTTTGACTCAAAACAGCAGTGAAATTTATACGTTTCACTTATACACACATATATTGAAGTATTTTTTTTTAAATTTCGCCTAAAATTCAAAATCGTTGCATGTGTTAGGACTAAATGTGCAATTTAATTTTATTATTAATTATTGACGACGCTACTGGTGTAATTATCTTTTTATTTAAAATAAGTTTAATTATAAAAAAGATAAAATGTATGGTGCTCTTTTATAATTATGTGGCATTTTAGTTATCTCTGTATATTTTAGTCTTTGGTTAACTCTGAATATAAGTTAACTTTATATTTCTTTTAACATTTTAAAATTTATTTTTACTTGTATTTCCAAAATGAAACTTTCTTTCAGTTACAACTGTAAATCGTATGAAATTTGACGAACAAAAATTAAAGTTCGGCTTTTTGTAAATACATATTCTTGTTTCATCTCATAGGTTATTTGTTTATTATATTAATATAATTTGTTTGAGAACAGGTCTAAAAGAGAGAATCGAAGCAAAAGTGTTTAGGATCTTTGATAATCATAATATCTGATAAGTAATTTAACAATATTCGTAGAACTTATTGATATTTGATGTTCAGTAAATGTTTTCATGTTATAAATGTTTAGGTATTAGCTTTACAAACTGTACGCCGTTCTGTATTACAGCGTTTTGTTATATTATAAGTGTACGCTAACGTCCATCGGTCGGATGATCAGCGACGTCACGTCAGAAATAAGTGAAGTGCGTTGAGGATTTCAGTAAGGCCCTACATTATGCAGTGATGCAGTCAGATCGCCTGCCCGATGAACACGCTCTCATCCTGTCTTTGTAGCTTCACACCAGCCAAACAACCTCAACTAAGGATTCTTGATCCTTTCGCAAGCTTTGACTGTTTAGAGGCACTTGTCAAACTCGGCCAGGTGTGAATCTACGAATTGAAACGTCGTTTTATTTAATTGGTAACAGCATTGCCGCAATGTAAAATGATATTTTCATTTTATCATATTTAAAAACGTTACTTTTCTGAAGGTCTTAAAATACCTGACACACTTGTATATACAGGGTTATTGGTAAATTAGTAACACTACGTCAACTGCAGGTTCTGCTCATCATTTCGAACACGTTTGATAAGACAGGATAAGGCAGGTCTTAATTCTTAAACTTGGTTTCGGTAATAACTACAGATAACGAACGATTATTGAATTAAGGGGCGGTTAAGTAAGCGTTCGTTATAGAGTTCTTATTTGATAGTTATATAATCAAAACGGCTCTGCCCTGAATTAACAGTCTTTAGTAACTATTTGAGTTCCAGACAAATGTATTTTTCATTTTTTGTCACAGGTGATTTATATTTTTTTTAAGAATTAAGAGCGCGTCACTGGCGTCTTTAGTATCGTGTTCGTGGTGGGTGGACCGAACCTGCAGTGGAACTAATTAACCAATAACCCTATATATTTGAAAAATATTAAAACTTAATAGTTCACATGTGTATCGTTGTCATTGATGTAATTTAAGATAAGTTGATGTTGTGTTTATTCGAATATAATCTGGTAAAAAATAAGTAGTCGTAAAATTTTCGTGAGGCTCAATTTGCTCAAATCGAGACATGGTCATGTATACCAATGGAAATAAAGCAAATGAGACTGATTTGTATTTTTTTATTTCTACCCTCTGAAACTCTTACAAGGATCTACATAAGTATTCTAAACTCTAAAACTATAGGATGAAAGATAAAAACAGCTAAGTTTTTTGTAATTATTGTACCTACTAGTGTAGGGAACACTAGTACAATAATTAAGAAACATAAAATACGACCTAGGAATATTAAAAACTGTATCAAACAAAACAATACATATCAATTCCAATAATACTAAACTAGCTTTTTTCTGCGTCTACGCTCACGTGGTAGTTACAAAAAGCAAAGTTTATACTCAAAATGGTAGATGGATTGATTTTCTTTTTCACGAGTCTTGCACCTTTACAACAAAGACTTAGGTTACCGTTACACTTTGTTAGCGTCCTAGGTACAACAATTATTATTAACCGATAATGCGACGTGGGCTAGCTTGTTTTTTTTTTTTATAAAATCCAGTTAACTCCAGCATATTTGTAGAAAGCGAATCTATACTGTTCTATTATAGAGCTATCACAAAGGACAGTGCTATAAGCCACAGGGTTTTTTTTTGCAAGTCTAGCCTCAAGACAGCTTGTTTAATTCGATAAAGACCAGAAGACATTAGTTCTTATTCTTATGCAACTGCTTATAGCAGAGGCGACTTATACTACAGTAAAATTTAATACATACAGATATTGCTCAATATATTGTCTACATTAACTACATGCATTGGGATCTACACTAGGTTGCATGGATAGGTATAGTAACTAAGATTAAATCACTGTCTTCCGTAGTTCGGGAAGAAAGCCTCGGCCTGCCCTGGATCTTCATAGCGGAACTGCGGATGGGTTATGTCGTAATTTGCCTTTAGTTCCTTAGTTCGCAATTTATCAGCAACAGTCCTTAGTTTAGAGGAATCTACAATTTTCTGAAACAAAATTAGTGGTAAGTTCTAGCTTACAATGGTTAACCCTATATATTTTTGCCTAATTTCTGAAACAATCAAAATTTAACTAAAGAACTGAAATATCTCTACGAATCTGCCTACCGTGATCATCATCAGCCTATACTATTCCACTGCTAGACATAGGCCTCCCCTAATGAGTGCCATAGCGCCCTGTCTTCAGCTTGCCGCATCGGCCTAGCGTAATGATTATGACTAAACCCATATTCTTCAGCGGAAGGCCTGTTCAGTTGTTGACGAGGAAGTTTACTACACACAGATAATAGTTTCGCTTGGTTCAGTAGAAATACTCGGATGGGTGGTCAACCAATGAGTAGCATAAAGGCCAATACCATGCCTAGCAATTTTTTGCTATGCTGTTGCCAATCCATCCTTACTCAAATAGTATAAGCCGATTCAATGGAGAAACGAATCTAAAATGGCGGCTTGTACTTGCGTTGACAGATAGTACAGTTGTCATATAAAATTTCAAAGATTTTCCAAACTCATAATAATTTAAACAAGACCAGGTCGTATTTATACAGTTAGACCGGCACCCGCCGCGCCGCCCTAGCGCGGTACGTAATAGGTACCACAAGGTATCAATTAAATACTTAATTTAAATTTATTTTATAATTTAATTTATTTAATAACTTGCAAGTATTTATTTCCTGGTTTTTATACGAGGTCGTACTTGGCCTAGTACTCGATTTTACAAGTACTTTACATTGCTAATTCGTAACAATCATCACCGGCGGCGCGTCAAGACAGCGTGAAAGCAAATCAAGATATTTTTTTCTGCCGTCTGTACGCGCGTGAGCGAGAGACGGCAGTAGTGTGCAAGCGGCAGAACATGATAAGCGTCATCAGATTCGTTTCTTTAATGAACCGGGTTATACCTATTAATGCGAAAGTAACTTTGTCTCACTGCGTATGTATTTCGAAAGCGAAGTTTTCTCTCTTAAGTTACATATTCGCATCTAAACGTATATTTAATAAAACAGCATGAGGGAAAGACAGGCTACTTTTATCCTGAAAATAGCGTTGGAAGCCATGGGCAGAAGTAAGTATGTATATAAAAAGGGCTTCAGTATCCCCTTACGTCAAGTAAGTATCAATTCCCCATACCCTGTCGTAAACAGCTGGTTTAGTCGCGGGCAAAGGGCGTATCATCATTTTTGTTTTTGAGAGCGGCGTGTTGGGGCCCTTGAATGATATCCAGTACACCGACTGGCCCTTAGCGTCCTCCCCCAAAGTTACAAACTTGCCGTTGAGGTTGCTGAAACAATAATCATCGAATAGTAAATAAAGAGTCGAACTCCTTAAGGTGAAGTAGGTCCCAAAACTCAGGTTTTGCCTAGACGGAAAATCAATTTTAAGGCAAAAAAACACAATTTTTTTAAATCTTTTTTGATGAGCATCGAAAGCTTAGGATTTTTGTTAGTAAGTTATGGGAGCCGAAACACGATTGACTCAACTTGACTCGATAGAAAAAAATCGCAAAGTTTCCTCTAAATTTTGCATTTTTACTACTGAAAACCAGTTTCATTTGCTAGTTACTTAACATATTTGCATGAAATATCGTCTAAAAAATACTTAACTAAACACTTTAGAGGATTATGGTTTTAGTTTTTTGCGAAAGAGTATTATTTTAGAGCAATATCAAATTTATAAATAAAAAGCAGTAAAATTGCGCGCGGGCCGGCTCTTGCGTCCCTTTCTCGCTTTCACTGCGCGGTGTTCGCTCGTCCTTGTCTAGAAATTACGAACGTACTTCACCTTAATACCTAACCTACTATTCATGCTATCTACGAGGTGTATCATCATTCATCAGGCCGACTTTTCGCATAGGTTGGAGCATTGCTCAGGTAGGTTTATAAACTGAGTAGGTAAAGGGATTATAAAACCTCATTTTTTTCTAAAAAGGATAGACATATAGGATGTTGCGTTCACAGGTATAGCAACGCAAGCCAAAAATCAAGTTTTGGCTTAGTATCTATTAAGTAGGACATTATTCGAAAAAACCATAACGTATAGTATGTTCTTTATACTTATTTCTATTACCATGCTTATTCCCAAGATCTTGATATCTGTATTTATTGCAAAAATTAAGGTTTTAGTAAAAATTTAGGGGTAACTTTGCATTTTTTTTCGATCTAGAATAATTTATGGAAGTGCTTTCGAAACATACGATCGATAGAGTAAGTCCTGAACTATTAAAATAAATAAATAATGCTGGACAATTCACACAGCATTATCTAGCCCCAAACTAAGCAGAGCTTGTGTTATGGGTACTAGATAACTGATAAACATAATATAATACAATACATAGATAGATATTTTTATTATACATAGAAAACGACCAGAACACCCTGAACAAATGTCTGCAGATCGTACACACATTTGTCCCGAGGCGGGAATCGAACCCGCAACCTTCTGCGTCGCAGGCAGACCTTCGTCCACCGCGCTATAGAGATCGTCAATTTTTTTTAACTAACGTTAAAGAAACATCTAGCTTGAATAGCTTCTTTAGGCAGAACAATAGCGCACTGAACGGCCAAGCATGGCTGCAAAGTTCACTGCAAAGCAACACCTAAACAGTCAGCTGCAATGCAAATGCAGCGCTTCATCTTCTTAAATTGATCTTATTGACCGGGCGTCCGTGTGGCGTCCGGCCAGGTATGATGTAGGTATCTCGGTGACTGCTGCGACCTGGCCGATAGTGCGCGCATTTCGTATAAAAGAGTAGATTGTTATTGTTTGGTCTATATTGCGCACCTGACAGCCATGACGTAACACGACCCCTCTGGTCTTCACTGAAAATCAGCGCTGGTTGTACATCAGTCTGCACTCAGCACAATGCTGAGTGAAGGCCATATTTGCCTTTAACACTGCTACGCACAAAGCAAACTTAATTAGTTACATTACATAAGGAGTAGTAACCGTAGCTCTAAGGTTTTTGTGTTTAGTAGTTTTAAGGTGAGTAAAAATAGCTTCTATTCTATTCTAATATTGTAAATTAACGGTGTTCTACTCTGGTACCCGACTCTTAAGAGGCTGGTGATATTGGAGATGAACAACCTAAATTAAAAGTAAATAGGTAGGTAACTAAAGGAACTCATCTAACTTAATTAAATATTACACGAATTACTGTTGAATGTTTGTTTATACTGTAGAGTTATGCAAATCATTTTATTTTATTTTATTGTTTTGTATGATATAGCATAGTTTTGTATAGTTTTTATTTACTATACTTTTTTATTTAGCTAAATATCTGTTAGGTACTGCACCAACTTATAAACTGTTGATATTTCTGGTAAGAGCGGTGTCTTCCAATACAAGCAATTTTGCTTAAAGGGGGACTCCAAAACATGTATGTATAAATTATAAGTTATCGAAATAAACATAAAGGCTCAGACAATCAGCGGAGCCCTGCAGCACCGAAAACTCCATCCAACAACTGATAAAATCGTGAATCCTTCCATGGCCAGTACTGAGAGTCGATGCCCGTCGCCGCCAAGTTGCATCCTCTCCTTTTTACAGACCCGAAAAGCAACACGATCAGTTGTCAGTGTCAGTTTTCCAAAGATTGTCAATGTCATTTTTTGGACAAACAAAACCACGAACAGAGGATTGATTTACATCTCTACGACCCTTACCAAAGCTTCCCCTAAGTATGAGAATAAAACCACTCACCGCTACCTAAAATAGACGCCTCGTCTATAAACATTTATTATTATTATTCTAGATACCTTTTGTCACACTCCTTGTACCACCAAGCGCCTCCGTGCTCGGCGGCGCAGGAGCCGTCCTTCCAGTCATCGTTATCCATGTCAGGCGTTGAGAACTTCTGTCCGGCGTGGTACGATAGAGAATCACCTGAAATTCACACAATAAAAACTTAACAAGATTGGCGCAACGGTCGAAGGTCTGAATGCGACGCAGGAGGTTACTGGTTCGAATCCCCACTCGGAACAAATGCGTGTACGATCTGCAGATGTTTGTTCCGGGTTTTTGGGTATTTATAGGGTTTCGAGATTGGTTTCGAATGTGGTCTCGCTCTGTCCGTCCCCGATCTTTCTTGAATAGCTCACTACATGAAATTTGAAATAATAATACATTTCGTGCGCCATTGATTTCAAGAAAAATATATTTAATAATAAGGAATGAAAATAAAAATTTTCAGTACAAATTGCGATGCTGAAATTTCTAGAGACCTAGGGGGGTATCAAATGAAGGTATCGGTTTGTAAACTTCAAAACAGTTTATCAAATTTCTGTATGATCCGATTTGATTGTACGTAATATTCATTGAAATGATAACAAAAAAAAAATTAAATCATAACCGCTTATTACTTCTTGAAATACGTGCTACCGTGATTCATGAATGGACAATTAGCGCCTTTGTTGGTTAACTTTGACGAAAAATTTATCAAAAACGTCAGTTAAGGCGCGAATGTATGTGAATTGATGTGAACAGGGTTATGTTAAATCCTTTTTTCTCCGTCTATTTCATAATTTTTGAAATATTTTGACAAATTTCGAAAAGTTGACCGTTCCCCGTTCCCCCTCCGCCCCATCTCCGAAGTTAAAAATATAGAGATGTCTGTAAAAATAACACGTATTGAAAAATGGTCAAAAAGGGAGTTCATTTTTTGAAAGTGGGGGCTACCTATCCGAGTGGGGTATCAAATGAAAGATATCGGTTTGTGCATTTAAAAAAAAACTCAAGTTTATTCTTACGTAAATAAGACATTTTTGACCTCATTTTAAAATAAATACCTGCAGTCCCGTAGTAAGTGCCCAGAGTGCTAATTCGGAATCCTTCGTGTTCGGGTCCCAGAGTGAATACGGAGTAGCCTGCATACGCCTCCTGAAATGTATATCATTCATATAAATTCATTCACCATTTGACGACCTTCGTAGCGCAGTGGGCGAACGTCAGCCTGTTGCTGGTGGTTGCGGGTGTTCAATTCCCGCCTCGGAATAATGTTTGTACGATATTTGTTCCGGGTGTTATGGTCATCTTCTATGTACTTAAAAAAAATTATCTGTGTGTTGTATTGTATATATTAAGTATGTAGGTATATCAGTTATCAAGTACCCATAACACAAGCTCTGCTTAGCTTAGGGCTAGATTATGCTGTGTGAATTGTCCAGCATTATTTATACTAATTCTGGATTTGACCAGAGCAACATTCAATCATCATTTCATTCAACTGTTGTCCGATTTTAAGCTTGAATTTACACCTATTTTGCAGCACCCTTCGTCTATGCTAATCTTTTTAATCAATTTGAGCATAGTTGGTAAACAAATGTATGAATAAAATCTTTGTTTACCAACAATATATTGCATTCTAGAAAACACTCTAAATTAAAATAAGACACGATCAAAAGAAATAAGTATTTAGCCAACCCACCTGCCCATGCTGTGTTTCCACCTCCACCCTCAACTCGTAAAGCTTCTGATTGGTCAGATAGCTGAGCTTCTCCAGGCCCAGCCAGAACTCGCCAGCGAGGTTGCCAAAACCGTTCTTGTAGTCAGACCAGCCTTTGTAGAAGTCTTGGGAACCGTCGTAGCGGTTTTGGAATACCTATAGTGAATAAAGTTTAGTTGGTCATTGATCACTATAAATATCTCCGATTTATCTGACGCTCTGTCGTGCGCATATGTATACATAGAATTTTTTCTAACGTTGTCGTGCACGTCTCGATAAGACAGTGTCAAAATCTTTTCAGGTACATAAATCTAAGGCGTATTAAGGGGTTGATATATGACGCCATTTTGTAAAAAAGATAGGCATAGGACTTCGCGCAATTATAAACCATGATAGTTTAGGAGAAAAACGGTATATAACTAAGAAAACAGATGATACTTTTCAGAATTATATCTGATATTTTTTTATGCTTTTTCTATAAATAGAAGGAGAAAAAAGGATTTAACGTAACCCTGTTCACATCAATTCACATACATTCACGCCTTAACTGACGTTTTTGATAAAGTTAACCAACAAAGGCGCTAATTGTCCATTCATGAATCACGGTAGCACGTATTTCAAGAAGTAATACGCGGTTATCATTTTTTTTTTGTTATCATTTCAATAAATATTACGTCCCATCAAATCGGATTATGATGATGCGGTAAGAAAGAGTCCACCTACATATGTTTGCACACACTTATTTACGCATTCTATTAATACCACAGAATCAATAGTGATTCTGTGGTATTAATAGAATGTGTAAACAAGTGTAACTCCAACTATCTATCTATATATAACTATCTATACCTACCTATATAGTATCCACTAGTTAGTCGGAGTTACACGGTTTTCCGACTAGCCTAAAATTCAGCTCGGAAGACACTATTATTTTTATCTGCATTAAACATGATTACCTGCATTATATGACGCAGAAGGTTGCGGGTTCGATTCCCGCCTCGGGACAAATGTGTTTACGATCTGCAGACATTGGTTCAGGGTGTTCTGGTCATTTTATATATATAATAAAAAAATATCTATCTACATATGTATTGTATTATTATGTATATCAGTTATCTAGTGCCCATACATAACACAAGCTCTACTTCTTAGCTTGGGGCTAGATAATGCTGTGTGAATTGTTCAGCATTATTTATTATAAATAATTATAATGAATATTTGCGGCTGACCATACTCAATTCAGAAAATTATTTATCTAAGTTCTACGAATCCTGCATCTCTCGTAGCCAAGTATCTACGCTTTTCGTAGACCTACTACGAAAAGCGTAGCAAACCGTAGAGTCGTGTCTAGGTCTTTTGCTGCTTGTTTAAACTAGAAACACGCTTACTACACGTTTAGTAGATTTCATGACAAGTAAAGCATTCTCTATCGTATAGAAAGTCTCGAAATTTATCCTCGACTACTAGGTTCAAGTATTTAATTTGCCAACTTCATAGTCGAATATCTCGAATATAATGGCTGAACTTAATCGATATGGTTATTCTCGTGAACTCAACACGTTTTACTTCGGAAGTATTACGAGACGAGAATTGGCATAATTTTACATTAATGTTTTAGTTCAAATAATATATTATAATATATAATAACTAACTCTAACCTACGACAAATTGTAAAACGTACGATGAAGGGAAATGTCTTCTGTAGTAAGTGGTCCATGGACCTCGTCAGTCGTACCTGATTTTAATATTAATTCGAAACATCCAATGAGAAAAGGAGAAGAGCTTTCTTTATTATCACCATGGTCCGATTATATCCACAGTTGAGTTTGGTTGGGTAAATGCGAAATAATCGAAAAACAATGACGACAATTTTGCTTTGTATCAGGATGTTACATTACATACAACATTTGAACAAACTTTTTTCTTCAAACTAATCTAAGAAAAACCTCCATCAAATCACCATACAAATAAACTTCAAATCGTTTGATTCATTGAGGTCACTATAATGCACAACAATTTATTATACGACCGAATAATGTACACCTTGACAATCCGTGTCAAAACCTATTAAATTGGAAGCCATGATTAAATTGGAAGACGGATTATCAAGGTGTACATTATTCGGCCGTAAAATAAATTGTAGTGCATTATAGTGACCCGATTCATTTAACCTTTGCCACTTACACGCCTCAAGTTTGTTAGGTGCGTGAAACCTTCTTTCTCTTCAGTTTAAAAAAATATATAGTCCCGTAGAATCCTAAAAAAGGCCGCGTAACGAGTTCCCGATTCCTTCCAATTTTTTTTAACTTCGTAGAAAATGTTTAAAGTAAAAAATAACAAGTTACCGTCCAACCTCCTCCGATGGTGGTAAGATCGCACAGTACGTAGATAGGGGGCAAGTCATCTGGCCGGATCTTGTAGATGCCAGACACGTTGAAGCCCTGCTTCTGGATCTCGTGGCAGTCTGTTGGATAGCGCTCCGACCGGTCCACTCGGCCCCCTTTGCTGTAATTAGAAAACGATCATTTTAAAAGACTATATTTGATTTGCCACACAAATTTGAATTTATCAGGACTGTTAGCTGACACATTACATAGAATGTTAGTACTCCGTTGCGCGCCCCACTCCTCACCATGGTTATCTATATTTTTTGTTCTAGCCAAAATGAAGACCTCTGTGGCGCGGTGGGCGAAGAACCGCCTGTGACGCAGGAAGTTGCGGGTTCGATTCCCGCCTCGGGACAAATGTGTGTACGATCTGCAGACATTTGTACAGGGTGTTCTGGTCGTTTTCTATGTATAATAAAAAATATATATCTATGTATTGTATTGTATTATGTAGCTTGTGTTATGGGTACTAGATAACTTATATAGGATCAGTTATCTAGTACCCATAACACAAGCTATGCTTATGCACTTGCCAAACCGATTACACATTATCAAATTCTCGTTAAAAGCAGCTTGTTGTCTCGCAATCATAAGGCGTAACCCTAATATGACTCAATCTCAAACTTAAACAGCCTATAATAGTCCACAGCTGGACGCAGGCCTCCCCCTGATTTTTTTATCTCATGGGGGTAATGCACATAATCCCCACGCTGGGCGGGTTGGGGATAGGTATACCTTCGCATTTATAATGTACGTCCTAAGCTTAAATCATCATCACCATCAGCCTATAGTAGTCCAATGTTGCACATAGGCCCCTAATGAGCGCCATAGCGCCCTGTCTTCAGCTTGCCACATCCAGCATCTGCCAGCAGTCTTTCGCAAATCGTCATCCCACCTGGTCGGAGGGCGTCCTACACTACGTTTGCCGAGTCGCGGTCTCCACTCAAGAACACGTTTACCCCAACGATTGTCTGTTCTTCTCGAGATATGGCCAGCCCACTGCCACTTCAGCTTGCTAATCATTTAAGATGTGTCGATAACCTTGGTTCTCTGTCGTAAGTTTAACCACACCGTAAAAAGTTAAGCCACGGCCGCAGTGCAGGGTAGTAGGTATGTAGACAGCTAAGTTGACAGGTTGTTTCGATGGTAGCTTATCGGGTTGCTACGAAGCTGAATGTAGCTTAAAATATAGGCGAGTGGCTTAGAATTCAGAATCCGAAAAGATCGCTATCACCATCGCGATATCGCCTCGCTACATCCATACTACATATACGTACCTATACATACATATTTTTCACTTGCTTCCAAACAGACAAATTCCCTTGGAGTGAAACGTTAAGGAGTGGACGTTAAAAACCATAGGCTTAGAATAGTGAAAAAAATCTAAGCTTATGTTAAAAACATTGCTTAGAACGTAGGCTGCTTGATATTAATGCTTAACAATAGATATTTTACTCTATTTGAGAAAAAATCCATAGTAATTATTGAGATAGCTGAGGCAAAAAACAATCGGAAAATGTTTGTTTTATTTCATAAAAATTCAAAACTCAATTCAAATTTTTCAGCCTTTTCAACTTTTTAAAAACTGTGAAATAGTAGGCACAATTATTTTATGTCATACGGCTAATGTAGGTAAAACTAAAAATTATCAGCATCGGCAACAACAACGCATTTGTTCAAGTCTCGCATCAAATGACGTCATGACCACAGAGCCAGCGCTGCGTTCAGCGTTTTCGTCAAGTTACGTGTGCAACTTGAAGATGTCAATTTTAAATGCAGTTTGTTTGAATAAAATTGATTTTTTTGTGGTTTGTTAGCACTATAGAAATTAATTAAGACACTTTTCAAAAATAACCTGTTGCATTAATTTCGAAAGGTTTTTATGTATGTACCTACTTAACTAAGTATAATACAATCAAGCGGCATGTATAACTCTATCTTGGCAATTAAACAAGGATTGAAACAAGTGTAGATCTCAAGACCATCCACTATTGAACTCGTCCTGAATCAGTACAGTAGACTCTTTTTTTGTAGGTTGGAAGGTTCAAATTTGAATGGACGAAAGTCAATAGTACTAACATCATGTTTGAGTCTGCCATCCTGGTAGTCTGGAGCCAAAACGGTCTTCGGGTCAATACTACGGATTTTGCGCAGAACGACATGAAGTTAGTACATGTTGGTATTTCTTTAAGTATATCTGATAAAATTTATCAGATTTTTAAGTTTTGCGGGACGAATAGAATGCTCCGGGAATAAAAAAATATGGGACCACCTTGAAATCATTTCCATAAAACGAAGTCGCGAAACTGACATAAAAAAAAATACCAACAGCCAAACATTGAACCTCCTCATTTTTTCGAACTCTGTTAAAAATAACGGATGTCATCTTTAATCGGTCACCACTCAGCATGTGCCGAAATCATGCCATAAAAGACCCCAGAGAACCAGCTCAGGGGAGAACATGATGCATGTACATAGATGGACCAACCTCCCTGCCGTCGATAGATGGACCAACCTCCCTGCCGTTTCGTACATATTCACCTTACTCCTTCATGATTCTGCCGTCCTGGTATCCTGGAGCCAAAACGTGCCTCGGATCAATACTACGGATTTTGCGCAGAACATAAGTTGTTCTATGCGTAGCCCGTTGTAGGTACCTTCTCATTATTTAGATGCCTAGATTTATACTATAGATACACTATGCCATCAGGATAGGGCTGGCAAGATGGCAGGTGTAAATACAGGTATTTAAAATCTTTGCGTCGCTTCCTTTTGCGTTGAGTTTTCCAAAATCCTCTTAAAGTTAGATGATGTCTCCCTACTAGAAAACAACTTTAAATAATATATGTCTAGGTTCAACGATTTTGGTTATACGTGACGCACCAACAACAAAACCGTTTGAATATACGAGTAGGTATATGTAGATTCTGTGGCTTTAAAAAAATCTACCTTTTTTCGATGGTACCAAAATAAATGGTCTCAAAATAAATGCGTACGACGAAAAAGTACCTCAAAAAAGTATTCGTATACACATCTTTTACTAGGAGATCAACAATATACGAACAAATAATTGTTAATTCATATTTCCTATCTAACAGCCCTAGCTCCAGTTTCGGTGATGAAAAATGCAGGAGGCAACCCCTCCTATCGGGGGAGGGGGGTAAATGGAATGAATCGTACACCTCCTTGCTATTTCTGCTCGCCTGGTCCTTTGGCGGCAATAGTTTTACCTATTTATGTAGAGTTTCGCTTTTGAGAGCTGAGAATGAAAAGACGCTCCAAGTTTTAAATTATGCGTGTTGCAGCCCCAAAATTGCTGTTTCACGAAATAATCAGATCGAAAAATTTACTATAGTTAAGAAAAGACGTAGAAATAATGAGATTTAAATAGTATAAAAATACTCACTTGCATGCACTCTCACAGACTCTTGGTCTCTGTTCGTGCAACAGTTTTCTAAACTCGTTTATCACCGTCATTGGATCGTTGATGGATGAATCGGCCCTAGAAGAGATAAATATACATATTTACATTCCAGCTGTATTTTTCGAAAATAACCACAATAATATAATAATAATAATTTACAAAAAAATTGGGATTTTACTTTCAACTTGGCACCGTGGTTGAGACCAAATGGGCTTAAATTTGGCATACTTATGTTAATTCATGACAATGCAATGACATGGTACCATCTTGTCTGATGATGGAGACAGGTGGCCATATTATCTCCCAAGGGAAACGACCTAACCCCGTTGATTTTTGGTTCGTTAGATTTGATTTCCCAGCGCGTTGGTTCTATCTAGATGATGTAAAAACTAGTTTCTAAAAAAGGATATTATATATTTAAAAAAATAACTATAGCAAAGAACACTATTATTCAAATAGTTATTATATCAACAAAATGTAATAGAGTGGAGTTAGACGGTATTCTGGGAAATGACTTAGGTTAGAAGCCGGCGCAGGCAGAACCAATCAATAATTAGTACCTTATGTAGGGTTTTGAGGACTGACGGTTCTTCACTTCGCTCATGGTTGTCACAATCACGTCCATGCCCGACAGAATCGTCTTCACGTTGGACTCTATCGACATCAACCGTTCGGAGGTGTCGCCTTCAACTTGAAAAAAATAATCACAAAAATGTATACTGAATTGACATAATCATCCTTAAAACACTGTTGCATGCTGTTACAGCAGCATAGGGAGAGATTCTCTCAAAAATATCTTGATTATGAAACCAAACTTATATTTATTTGTAACATATTTTAGTCTCTTTTGTATTTACTATCATTTTTAACCGTCTTCAAAATGAGTACCTACCTATACCCATGTTTTATCTGAAATAGGTGGTGCTAAAAGGGTCAAAAAATTATCTTAATTTGTGAATGTAATCAATCTTTGACCTTCAACATCAATCGAGATATTCGCCGCGGACAACTTTACTTTCCACCATTTTGCGGAAATCGGTCGTAAGAGACGACCAGTTAATTAAAAGGGAATTAACACATACATCCAGCATCGCTAACGCACATAACATTCAAATATGCGCGCTTGTCATCTTTAGATACATTTCACAGTGACAAAAAGCTTATCACAAGCTTCAAGTAAAGTGGCTCGCGATCTGTCCGGTTATCTGATGCCGTCAATATGAAATGCATCTAAAAATTGCGTGTTAAAGTCCGTATTAGAATGCACATTTGTGTGTTGTGCGGCAGCGGTGACTCCATCTGCGATAACCTTATTAATCACGTGTCAAACGGTACGCGGCGCAGCATTCTGTCGTAGAACATACCGACGTGAATATTTATTGTGGCGTTATTTATTTCATTATTTACTTATAACGTGTTTTATTTGTAGGTTTTTGAAAAGACTAAGGAAAAACCACATGGTATGCGAAGCGTAAATAATAACGCATTATCTTTCCGTATTCTTCCATCGAATTCGAGTCATACCGTATATATATACCGTATGTATATTAAAGTAAAGTAAAAGTATATTTATTGCAATTACATATGGAAAAGATGGTACATACAGAATGGGTAACAATGTAATTTGCCCTTATGGACATGCAATGATTTGTCTTTAAAAATTGTAGAGCATGGAATAAATTAATGTTATTAAAAATGGAGTTAAGTCAATTAAATAAAATAAAAAATTATATACTAAGTATATACTTATAGTTTCTTACATACTTGATAATAGTTTCCGAATGATTTTTGTTGCACTTTGACATGACAGCGGCTGTCGCGTTTGCGGCATTGATGTTTTAAAACTAAGTAGATAGACCACCTCCAACATAGCTTGGTCACAGAAATTCCTTCGATTGGTGCTTAAATTTTTCACTGGGTTCTTGCACAATCTAAGTTCCTTAGCGTCCTATGAGCGTACCAAGTCTAACCCAAACACGTCGATTATAGAGGTAAAACACGCTTACTCAACATCTCTCTTGATTTTGAAGATAAAAACGAAACTATTTATGTGTGAGTTGACAAACATATTTACAACTCCAGTACTTTCACGCATAGCAATAGGAAAATAAGACTTATAGCATTTTTGGCTACACTTTGCGTCTGTGTCTATGTACATTCTAAGCCTTTTTCGTGGAAGACATCAATGGTTCTCGATAACGTTTATCGAATGTTTTTTGTTTTAAATCAGACTAAGACCTCTAAGATTTTACACAAACAAATTTTTAAAACAATTCTTAATAAATTACTCATCAACACAAAAGTCATATTTCGCATTAAATGCGTAATATGACTTTTGTGTTGATGAGTTATTTAACATTTTATATATGATTAAAAATTTTAATCAATTTTCTGGAATTTTCATTCCGAAGATTTTATTTACACAACAATAAAACACATCGACATACCAAATGACACTTAAAATGAAACATTGAAAGGTTTTTAAATTTATGTCTTTACCATTTACCGGTTCATTGATGCTGGTGACTCGTGGTTGGTGTCCGATATTCGTCTTCAACTGTGCGATGCCGTCTCTGACTGACTCCAGAGTTGACTCTAATGTATCAGAATGCAAAGAACGAATCGATTTTAAAATCTCTGACAGACGCTTCATGATGGTATTTGTTTTCTCGTGGACCTCTATATCTAAACGGTTCAATCTAAAGTCAATGTTGTCCACTTTCTTGAGGTATTTTTCACTGGCAGCAATGCTATCCACAAGTTTTTCAATAACGACATCACCTTCATCTTTTTGGTTCATTGTTCTTTGGACCGTGTTTCGCGATACTTCATCCTTGCCTTTGGTGGAAAGCAAGGCGTCTTTAAGTTCACTTTCATACTCCTTTTTCCAGAGCGATTGATCGGGATAGTCTTTGGGGTGCTTTGTCTGCCCTCTTACATTCCGGCCCATCTCACAAGACACGGAAGAGAGAGCCACAATAGTTTGCAACAATAAAAGTCTGGACACCATTTTGAACTGTTGTTGGATAGAGCGCCGAGAGTAAACTAGACATATTAAAATGACTTTGTGCCTGGGTTCACAAAACAAAACAAAACAAAATAAAAGAATGCGTGACTGACCGTGGGTGATTCGCACAAACCTCCTTGTTGATTATTCTCACTTTGTTATTTATTTATGAATGATAATATTTACATCCACACACTGTGAGTGTAAATAGAATAGAATAGAGAAGTATGTACCCAAAAATAGTTAATAATAAAAATCCACGACTGTTTTCACGAAACTATCACACACAAAATACGGAACGGTTTGCGAGTTTCTGTTTTTAGAATAAAATAGAACAGAAGTTTTTTACGATGACAATTTCATCCGGACCATATAAACATAAAAGCAAAAATTAAACAGTAACTTAAAACTAAGCATACCTAAAGTGGTACAATTGGCGGCCTTATCGCTAACAGCGATATCTCTTCTAGGCAACCTATGGGTATATAGGATTAGTATGTAATAAAGTTGACGGTGACGTATTTCGTTCTAAATACAAAAAAAATACGTATGAAATAATATATATTGTATATATTGTACTATAAAAAAGTACTTAAATAAACACAAACCTACAATAATTATGTAGGTAAACAGAGCTATAAGATACAATAAACAGGAACAATTAGCAAAATAACGACAAAAAAATCAAAGCATTACTTCCAATTTAGAATTGGCATGACTAATCAATCATAGATTAAAAATAATTCTTAATTATAAATTGGAAATAATTCTTAGATTTTTTGACAATGTCTAAATGGTACTAATTTTAATATAAAATTACATTTTTATTTTACATAAAGTTTGCGCATTTTACCTCTTTCAAGTCTTGGCTC
Source organism: Eupithecia vulgata (assembly GCA_946478455.1). Taxonomy (NCBI): domain Eukaryota; kingdom Metazoa; phylum Arthropoda; class Insecta; order Lepidoptera; family Geometridae; genus Eupithecia; species Eupithecia vulgata. Next base: position 13,208,746 of record OX297859.1, on the reverse strand, counting down.
TGCCCCTCCAACACCCATCATTTCTTGTGAAATTAGAAATTGTATGGAAAAGTCTAACGATTGATCAAGTAAGTTACTTTAGAAATACTGTTCCTGGCAGGAAATAAAGTCGATTGAGATCGCATACGGAGAAATTATTAGATTTAAACCAATTATTTTGTTGATATTTTTATATTCAGCGCTATATTTTCACGGGGGAAAAAATTCAGCTTCAAAGGCTATTAAAGATGTTGTAATTTTCCTCCACCCTGTATCATTATAGTTAAATTGTTTGTTGCTAGCTTACTGTCTGTGTTGTTATAAATATATCACTGTTATAAGGAAAATAAATTTCTCGTTTACGCTACTCGGTTTCAGAATTTTTGATATTTTTTGTGAACAAAGGGTACCCCCTAGGGTCCTAGTTTTTTAATTAATATACATATATGTTAAACGACTAAATTGGTAATATGTTATGACCATAGACTTCGATTTTTTTAACTAGTACGCTCTTACGACAATACTAGGGTACCTATATCGCATTCTCAATCGCATTACATCACAGAAATTCGAAACAATTTCCGGTTTTGACAGACTAGTTCAACATTTTTCAGTCGTCTCTAGTTCGGTTTTTCGCTAAGCATGCGTGTAAAATGAAATTTTTCGTTGTTAACTTGCTATGGTAGTTTTTATGCAATTTTTGTCATGTTTGCAAACATAAATGTCCTTAAATTGTTTACAACAATATCTTGTGAACAACCAAAAACAAAATATCTTAGAATCAAGTGAACATTGCAATGTTATAGGATTCAAGTAATCCTTTGTCATGTTAGATACATCAAACAAGATCGTCAAGTGCGAGAGTAACCTGCGCGCCAATTGTTTTGAATATTTGTCATTTACAAATATGCTCAAACATACATAGTTATAGTTGGACATATTTCGATATAGTATTCACATTATAGACTGCTATTTAATGAATACGAAAAATAGTAGGTCCACGAATCAGGGCTAGTGAATTGATAAATTTGACGACTTTTTCATCATATTTCAAAAAGTACCTATGATACCTACAAAAAACGTTACAGAAAGGTAAATAACAAAATTTAAATTTATAATAGGGTTAAGCAGCCATTCAACAGAACCCCAACCTGAGGATTGAGGTAACGGAAAGAGGACGAAGAGCGGGGACGGACAGAGCGAGACCATAAGGGTTTCGATCTCGTCGAAACCCTAAAAATTGATAATAAGTGGGGAATAATTTTTAAAACTCGGGGTTACCTAGCGAGCTTGATCCTCCTTCATTCTTTCCTAACTCATGCCTTCTTGACAATGACAACCCGCTTCTTTTCCACCATAACGTAAATCATTATGCCCTTTTAAGGGCGTATATAACCTCAAATTTTTGTGAAAGGTACAGACAAGGATTACGCGTTCAAAGAAAATACCGAAACAAACAAAATGTTTTTCATGCTTAGTTATATTTCCATTCGTATTCTCAAGATCTTAACTTCTGTATTTATTAATAAATTAAGGCTTTAGAAAAAGGATTAGGTAACTTTGAGATTTCTTCTATCTAGAAAATTTTATGGAATCGTGTTTTCGAAATATATGATCGGCAGTGTAAGTTCGGAATTTTACCATACATAAATTTCAAAATAAAATATTTAGTAGTATGTAAGGATTTAGCTCTACAGCTTTCCATCCTTGGGCGAAGGTAGTATGGAAGATATTTAGATCCGATGGAGTTGATTTGAGTTAGTATAGACCCCGATCCTCTTCTATCTTCTCAACGTAACTCATATAATTTCCTAACAGCCCGATCCTCTTCTATCTTCTCAACGTAACTCATATAATTTCCTAACAGCCCGATCCTCTTCTATCTTCTCAACGTAACTCATATAATTTCCTAACAGCCCGATCCTCTTCTATCTTCTCAACGTAACTCATATAATTTCCTAACAGCCCGATCCTCTTCTATCTTCTCAACGTAACTCATATAATTTCCTAACAGCCCGATCCTCTTCTATCTTCTCAACGTAACTCATATAATTTCCTAACAGCCCGATCCTCTTCTATCTTCTCAACGTAACTCATATAATTTCCTAACAGCCCGATCCTCTTCTATCTTCTCAACGTAACTCATATAATTTCCTAACAGCCCGATCCTCTTCTATCTTCTCAACGTAACTCATATAATTTCCTAACAGCCCGATCCTCTTCTATCTTCTCAACGTAACTCATATAATTTCCTAACAGCCCGATCCTCTTCTATCTTCTCAACGTAACTCATATAATTTCCTAACAGCCCGATCCTCTTCTATCTTCTCAACGTAACTCATATAATTTCCTAACAGCCCGATCCTCTTCTATCTTCTCAACGTAACTAATATGCTTTCTTAACAGCCCTTCTATCTTCTCAACGTAACTAATATGCTTTCTTAACAGCCCGATCCTCTTCCATCTCCTCAACGTAACTCATATGATTTCTTAACAGCCCGATCCTCTTCTATCTTCTCAACGTAACTCATATGATTTCTTAACAGCCCGATCCTCTTCTATCTTCTCAACGTAAATAATATGCTTTCTTAACAGCCCGATCCTCTTCTATCTCCTCAACGTAACTAATGTGCTTTCTTAACAGCCCGATCCTCTTCTATCTTCTCAACGTAACTAATATGCTTTCTTAACAGCCCGATCTTCTTCTATCTTCTCAACGTAACTTATATGCTTTCTTAACAGCCCGATCTTCTTCTATCTTCTCAACGTTACTCATATAATTTCCTTACAGCCCGATCCTCTTCTATCTTCTCAACGTAACTCATAAGCTTTCTTAACAGCCCGATCCTCTTCTATCTTCTCAACGTAAAATATGCTTTCTTAACAGCCCGATCCACTTCTATCTTCTCAACGTAACTCACATGATTTCTTAACAGCCCGATCCTCTTCTATTTTCTCAACGTAACTCATATGATTTCTTAACAGCCCGATCCTCTTCTATCTTCTCAATGTATCTCATATGCTTTCTTAACAGCCCGATCCTCTTCTATCTTCTCGACGCCACACATCAGTTTTCTTGACAGTCCGATCCCCCTTCATCTTATCGACGAAACTCATATACCTTCTTAACAGCCCGATCCTCCTCCATCTTCTCAAAGTAACTCATATGTTTCTATTACAGCCCGATCCTCCTCCATCTTCTCAAAGTAACTCATATGTCTCTATTACAGCCCGATCCTCCTTCATCCTCTCAAAGTAACTCATATGCCTTCTTAACAGCCCGATCTTCCTCCATCTTCTCAAAGTAACTCATATGTCTCTATAACAGCCCGATCCTCCTTCATCTTCTCAAAGTAATTCATATGTCTCTATTACAGCCCGATCCTCCTCCATCTTCTCAAAGTAACTCATATGCCTTCTTGACAGCCCGATCCTCCTCCATCTTCTCAAAGTAACTCATATGTCTCTATAACAGCCCGATCCTCCTTCATCTTCTCAAAGTAATTCATATGTCTCTATTACAGCCCGATCCTCCTCCATCTTCTCAAAGTAACTCATATGCCTTCTTGACAGCCCGATCCTCCTCCATCTTCTCAAAGTAACTCATATGTCTCTACAACAGCCCGATCCTCCTTCATCTTCTCAAAGTAATTCATATGTCTCTATTACAGCCCGATCCTCCTCCATCTTCTCAAAGTAACTCATATGCCTTCTTGACAGCCCGATCCTCCTCCATCTTCTCAAAGTTACTCATATGTCTCTATTACAGCCCGATCCTCCTCCATCTTCTTAAAGTAACTCATATGCCTTCTTGACAGCCCGATCCTCCTCCATCTTCTCAAAGTAACTCATATGTCTCTATAACAGCCCGATCCTCCTCCATCTTCTCAAAGTTACTCATATGTCTCTATTACAGCCCGATCCTCCTTCATCCTTTCAACGTTACTCATATGCCTTCTTAAATGCCCGATCCTCCTCCATCTTCTCAAAGTAACTCATATGTCTCTATAACAGCCCGATCCTCCTTCATCCTTTCAACGTTACTCATATGCCTTCTTAACAGCCCGATTATCCTCCATCTTCTCAAAGTAACTCATATGTCTCTATAACAGAACGATCCTCCTTCATCCTTTCAACGTTACTCATATGCCTTCTTAACAGCCCGATCCTCCTCCATCTTCTCAAAGTTACTCATATGTCTCTATTACAGCCCGATCCTCCTTCATACTTTCAACGTTACTCATATGCCTTCTTAAATGCCCGATCCTCCTCCATCTTCTCAAAGTAACTCATATGTCTCTATAACAGCCCGATCCTCCTTCATCCTTTCAACGTTACTCATATGCCTTCTTAACTGCCCGATCCTCCTCCATCTTCTCAAAGTAACTCATATGTCTCTATTACAGCCCGATCCTCCTTCATCCTTTCAACGTTACTCATATGCCTTCTTAACTGCCCGATCCTCCTCCATCTTCTCAAAGTAACTCATATGTCTCTATTACAGCCCGATCCTCCTTCATCCTTTCAACGTTACTCATATGCCTTCTTAACTGCCCGATCCTCCTCCATCTTCTCAAAGTAACTCATATGTCTCTATAACAGCCCGATCCTCCTTCATCCTTTCAACGTTACTCATATGCCTTCTTAACTGCCCGATCCTCCTCCATCTTCTCAAAGTTACTCATATGTCTCTATTACAGCCCGATCCTCCTTCATCCTTTCAACGTTACTCATATGCCTTCTTAACTGCCCGATCCTCCTCCATCTTCTCAAAGTAACTCATATGTCTCTATAACAGAACGATCCTCCTCCATCCTTTCAACGTAACTCAACAGCCCGATCCTCGATCCTCAACGTACCTAACTCATATGCCTTCTTAACAGCCCGATACTACTCCATCTTCTCGACGAAATACTTATGCCTTCGTAACAGCCCGATCCTCCTTCATCATCTTCTGTGTAACTCATATGCCTTCTTAACAGCCCGATACTACTCCATCTTCTCGACGAAATACTTATGCCTTCGTAACAGCCCGATCCTCCTTCATCCTCTTCTGTGTAACTCATATGCTCTTTGGTAACTTAGTTGTACCCTACTCTTAGGAAATGCATCATTCGGCTCCATTAAATGTTATCCAAAAGAGAACTGTTGGCATAAATAAAATAAATGAAAAATGAAGGAATGTAAACCAACTTTAAACCATTCCATCATCTATCACACACTATCTGGAGTTTCATTTGTCAAAGCTCGTCGAGCCACAATTTCGTGTACAGTCAGCGTCAAATTGAAATAAGCGTGAAGAGTAGTCAAAATAATCTGAAAAACATAAAAGCAATTTGATATACGCAGTTCGAATGATCATATTGTTGTAAGCACCCAAGGTGTTCAAAACATCTTACTACTCATTGTTTCATATTTATATGAGCAGTCAGAGTGATCAAAAATATCTTAGCAAACAAAGCTTTTAAAGTTATCTGTGCATAAAATGTAACATCAAAAAATAATGATAATAACAGAATTGCAACAATATGCACAGATAACTTTGAGAGCTTTGTTTGTTTAGATAATTTTGATCACTCTGACTGCTCATATAAATATGAAACAATTGAGTATTAAGATGTTTTGAACACCTTGGGTGCTTACAACAATATGATCATTCGAACTGCGTATATCAAATTGCTTTTATGTTTTTCAGATCATTTTGACTACTCTTCACGCTTATTTCAATTTGACGCTGACTGTACATACTCGCACGTCTATCACTCACTTTTGACTATTAAACTTTTGATTATGTGACGATTCTGTGACGATAAAACATATTGAAGAGATTTGTTTGCAGAATTTTGCCCTAGGTATAGAGTGTATTAGAAACGATTTCTTAAGATAAATAAATCCTGAAAGTACTAACGTTAAAATTATCTTCACACCGTATAAACTACTTTTAAGGATTTTTGTTATAGTGCTTACCCGCACTCTGGGCTCTAAGAAATGAAATAAGTTAAATTATGTGAAAAATTTTGGGAACTTATTTCATTTCTTAAACTACTTTTCTCTCTTCTAATCACATTGCACTACTTTTTTCTTACGTTATAGGTTACAGGTATACAGGTTAGTTGTTTCGGTTAACGGAGTGATAGCGAAGAGCCTTGATCAACATCTGAAAAGACTCTCGGTAGGAAATTGGATCAAGGGTCAGATCCAAAAGACGGTACTCTTGGATTCGGCGCGTATCGTCAGGAAGTTCCTTTCTTTGCAGCCCTAGTCACCGGCTGCTTGAGCCTCGCTTCGCGGCCGGTGATCTACCGTTTTGATATATTTTTTACTGTAGAATAGTTTTCTCCTATAGTAATTTTTTTATTTTTAACGAGATTTAAAATCAAATATGTATAACTGATTTAGATTGGAGGTTTTATTCCTATGAGCTCAGCAGATGTTAATCGGAATTTGATGCGAAATTGGTAGTTAACATACACACGGGCGTAACGCCCGAATACTCAAAGGCAATTCTGATATAAGAACGTCTCAAGTTGCGATTTTATGACAGTTTTCAATGAAAATCTGTCAAAAATTCGTCACTTGAGACGTGCTTAAATCTGAGATGTGTTTGAGTATTCGGTATCTATCTATTTTAGTTAAATTATCCGACTCAGCTTTTACGAAAACATTTTCTGACATTTAACGTTAAAAATTAATTGAAAACACCAAACAACTGCAAAATAAAAAAAATGATACCCCGCCAAAGCCTCATGATCATAACAATACCTAAGTGTAGGTACGCTGACGTTACGTTCGCTCTAGCCATAATAGCGTTGCGTTTAGAAATTTTGCAATTGAACCTTAAAATATCTACTTTTCCATGGATAAATTTCACAATAAAACTAAATACAAAAATAAATATACAAAAATATTTCTATATCGATAGAGAACACAAATAAAAATTAAAAGCTTTTTTAAAGTATGTGACATTATAATTAAATGACTATATTCTCCAAGGACTTTGTGCATTGAGAACCAACCGCTCTGTTTTCACCTAAATTCCTCATTTCTCCGATATTTTTAGACCCAAGAAGTTGCAGTTTCCACTATAATAAAGGAAACTCTTTTTTCTTTTCTTTCATTGTACAAGTAAAAGCTCCAATTTGTGATTTCACTATTTGCGGGTAAAGTAATCGCTGTAGGGACTTTAATGACGGAACGCGACTAAGGAGCTTTTACTCTACTCTTAGACAATTTAACCCGTTACTTTGTCAAAGACTCTATTGCATCACCTATACAGTACATCCCGTTGAGCTAGAATCATGATATTGGGCAAGATGCAACGTATTTATAGCAAAATTAAAGGAAAAAATCCGATATACAGTAAATTTGTAGTTCATTGACAAAAAAGGCTCTCGCAAGGGTCCAAAACCTTATAGGATACCCCCAGTGGCGGATTTGCCCTAAGGCCCAGTAGGCCCGGGCCTAGGGCGGCCAGATTTGGGGGCGGCAAATCGTGACAAAAAAATCACTAATGAATGATGTTAGCAAAAAATAAATCAAATGAAAAGTACCTAAATATTTAAAAGGGTGCGCATATTATGGCGGGCCACACTGCACCGCAACGTAAAGCAATAATTTTCTTAAATCACTTTTTATTATGATAGATAAACTATGAATAGGAGTCATAATTTCGTACCTAGATATAAATAATTTCGTACTTGTAATAATAAGAATATTGTTCGACTACAGTGTGTCTTCTCTCACCCCGGCGAAGCCGGCGTGGGGGGAATCAGTTTCGGGCTTTAGCCCTTTACTGCGGAGCGCAACCGCACTCGCCTAATAATGACGAGGGGTCATTGGGTTGGTCCATTCTGGACCTACGGGTAGCCGTTCTCCTGTGGAGTCTGGCTGCCTGCGGCTATGTGGTTCTTGGTTTTCTGTGCGTGCCCTCTCGGTTCGCTTCCGCTGACCTCGGTTAGCCGGGGCTTGGCTGGTTGAGGTCTCTGTGCGGGCGGACTTGGCTTTAGCTACAAGCGCTTGTGTAAGGCCTAAGCGAAGCTGGAGTAGCACCAGCTTCGTTATCCCGCTAAATATGAGCGGGGTCGGGTTTGTTCCCGCTTTTAGGGCCTTTAGGATGTCCTGTAGCACCTTCAGTGCTATCTCCAGGACATCCAGCGACGACTGGTCCAATGGTTGTGGTGGTGCCTCTTGTGAGTGTGGTGGCGCTTTGATTGGTTGCGTTGGTAGGCTCTGGATGGCAAGGTGAGTCCCCCATGTTTGTGAAGTCGTCGCCGGTCGGCTCGCTGCAGAAGTACCCCGCAGGGGGATGATGCTGGAGCCGGTTTTGAAACGGCCCTAATGACTATTTTTGGGGATGTTTACTGGATCGCATTAACGCCACAAATAAAAACTTCAGTCAGAGTGTGGAAATTGACATTATCATTGTCATAGAACTCTATGAGACACTGATACATTTTATTGGCGAAACAAGAGATAACTTCGATGAATTTACGCACAACAATGACGGAGCAAAGGTTAAACGATCTTGCTTTGCTTAACATAGAAGCTGTTTTTTTTAAGAAAATTGGATTGCGAAGATTTAGTCAATGATTTTGCTGCCCTTACTCGTAAGTAGGTACAGACGAGTTTTGTAACTCATGTCACACTTAACATTTATTATTAATAAATGTTATAATAAAACCTAAAACTGTTTTATTTAATTGTGCAATTAAACCAACCCCGGAATATATAATGTATAATATTTATAGTATATTATAAATTAGTATAAATTATAGTTAATTAAATTTCTGACTTCAATTTAGATAAGAGTTGGCAATAAAGTAAATTCAGTACATATAGTCCATGTGGTGGGTACTGAAAGAGGCGGCACATGGCCTGGGGCCTAGAGCGGCCAAGACTGCAAATCCGCCACTGGATACCCCGTAGCTAGATAGAATCATGTTATTTGGCAAGATGCAATGTTTTATACGGAACTCTTGGTGCGCGAGTCCACCTGTTTTGGAAGTAACTTCCGTTCGGGTCGAGTTATTTTCTTTTATAGACTGTTTCGGTTGTGCGTTGATTATGAATAAATGAAAATCTTTTAGGGTTCCGTACTTCAAACAAAACGAAAAAGGAACCCTTATAGCACCACCTTTTGTCCGTCTGTCAATTCTCTTTTCTCAGGAACGTAAGTATCTGATGCCGTGATATAAATCAAACGTATAAGTCCACTCAATCAATAGTCACAGCCGCTATGTCATTTTTTTTAATTTTCCAGGGAATACATGCACACTCAACGTATAGGGTACAACCCGTTGACCTACAATCATGAAATTTGGCAAGAAGCAAAGTCTTATAGCACAATGTCAAGGAATGAATCCGAAACTGTAAATTAGTAGCTTATTCAAACAATTAATTAATTGATTCAGATTTAAGCCTTCTCATTTGGTTCCACCTGGAATTTCATTCATAGTGCAGTGCATTGGCATCGTGCTTGCCCCGATGCTGCTCACAAACGTTCAAACGGGAACTGCTTCTTACAAACTTTCTCCAGCTCTGTATAGATCGTGCCTGTCTTCTGGTTGTTTCTAAACGGAATCAGGACATTGCAACAAGCACTTCCTTCATATAGCACTGACACTTCATTGGATCCTGTAACTTTCCGTGTCGCAACTTTTCTTCGGTTGCATGCAAGGTATTGAGCGTCTCATCAATAGCTGTGTGGAACTGGCTGTTAAACAGCTTGGTCATCACGGATTATCGTGTACTAGGGCCAAGCTGTCGGTCGCCATGCCAGCATGAACGGCATCATACGGGGGTGCTTTGTCACCGCTAACGTACCAGCTATTCTCGAATTGAATGGTCTGTTCCGTGACGATAGTAAGCCGGACAGCCTGACTCTACATAGTCACATGGGAGTTGGGAAGGCAATTGTGTTGGACGCTACTCGAGCGTCAACACACTTCGCCTTCCATCTTCCTAGGACTTCCGTGAGGGCTGGTGCGAAGGCAGATTTGGCCAAAGATCTCAAGAGGTGCAAATGGTCAGGTCTCGACAGAGCCTACGCATTTGCTCCCCTTGGAGTCAAGACACGAGGTCGGTGGAACACCGAGGCTCACCGGATTTTTAAAAAATATCTGAGCGTCTGGTCGCGTCTACGCGTGACCAGAGAGCTGGTGAGTATCTGGCACAGCGCATCAGCATTGCTATACAGCGGGGCAATGCAGCCAGTGTCTTGGGGATGTTTCCGGCTGGTATATCTGTATATGGATCAGTTGAGCTACCTGTAGACTGTTTGCAACAGTCTGTATTTAGCTCAATTGTTTCAATTGTAAATACTGGTTTTAATTTAATCAAATTACTTTAATTTTTCTAACAATACTATGCTTATATGTTTATTTATTAATAAATTTTTTAATTTAATTATATTATTTGATTGTAATTTTCCTTTTTAGTAGGTAAAGTAGTTTATTCAATAAAATAATATTTTTTGCTTATCACCCAAAAACCTATAAGGCCTAGGTAACCTATATGACCTAAAAAACTGATTCTGGCGCGGTACCGAAACCCATAGGTTACCTAAAATCATGATAATTGGCAAGAAACAAGGAATATACGAAAGCCTCGGTGCGCGAGTTCGACTCGCACTTTATTAAATAATGCTGGACAATAATAACTTGACTTATTATTTTATTTTATGAACCATGAACTGAAATATTTGAAAAATCTGAGCATTTTAACTTTTTATACCATGAATATGTTTTTGAAATATGCGTTGAATAAAGAATTTCCATTCTTTCCACAAAATCTTTAAATTCCAAGTATTCATAATCTCATAAAACATGTAGGTACCTTTGTATTGTTTTAATGCATAGTAGGTTCTCAACTTATAAAAGGAAGTCGCTCTGGCTATCTGTCTGTTTATTGAAAGAATCATCATTCAAAAATTCGATAGCGTTTTAACTTTTTGTACCGTGAATAAACAAGTTTTTCAAATTTTCTTTGAAGAAAAAAATGGAACCACAAAATCTTTGAATTCTAATTATTCTTAATATCGTAAAACATGTTTGTATATACATAGTACTTATATTATAAAACAAAGTCGCTCTGGCTGTCTATCTGTTTATTAAAAGAATCATGAACTAAAATATTCAAAAATTCGAGACTGTTTTAACTTTTTGTACCATGACTATATACATACATACATAGGTAGTATTTTCGAATTTTCGTTGAGGGAAGAATAGAACCACATATTCTTTAAATTCCAGTTATTATAATCACCTAAAACATGTCTGTTTGTATTTGCATATGTATTACGTAACTAATAAAAGAAAATCGCTCTGGCTGTCTGTAATCTTATACTACTTACTTACGCAGAGGATTTTCAAACGGTTTTCAGCAATGGACGAACTAAGGAGCGGTTTATTGAGTAGGTAGGTACTTGTTTCTCCCCAAGGCTTCTCACATGTTGTATGATTTTGATTATTTATATCCCATTGAAATAAGTTTCTGTTATTCCAAAATAATATTTAATTTTACAACCCCCTAACCAGAATAGCCCGTCAATACAGCTGTGTCATTGTTTTATCCTAAGCTATATTCTAAGGATAAAACACACGGAACAGAAAAAACAATATAAAACATCTGTTCTTGACATTTTTGTTCCCAAGTTGAGCCACTTTAAGAGAACTATAAAAACAATTAATTTAAGTTGTTCTTAGTACTATACTAAGCTATTAGGTAGGTATGCTTAAGCACTGCAGTAAGTCAGTAGTTAATTGGACTTAGGTATCCTTTTATTATACCTATTTAATTTTTTAAGTTTTTTGTATTTTCAATTTGTCGCTCTGTTCGTTCGATTCTTTGCATGTAAACTTACAGCTAGAAAAATTACAAACTAAGAAGACTATTTTTAGTAAGCATACATGAGAAATACATGTACCTACTTAAGCTGAATAATAATGAATAGTAGTAATATACTTACCTACGTTACTTCGTAACGACTAATCTGTGACATTAGCATTAGTGTTAACAAAATCTTTGTGACAAAGATCCTAGTATACTACTTTCCGCTTTATGACTGGTTAATATAAAGCCCCGAATACTCAAACACATCTCAGAGTTGAGCACGTCTCAAGTTTTTTGACAGTTTTTAATGAAAATCTGTCAAAAATTCGTCTCTTGAGACGTGCATAAATCTAAGTTACGTTTGAGCATTCGGGTGTAAGACGTTGATTTTAAAGATGTCAGATAAAATCACACGTTATGGGAGCTTTGCTTGCGGAGGTCACACGTCGGGTAAACCTAAAGAGATACCTATTATCGATTTAAGGCCCATACCGGACCCAAAGTGGCGCCGCCACCTAATTTATGTTATTATTCTGTTTAACAAAAGAATTTTCAAAAATCCTTCTTCCAGTTTGTGATGCCTATCATAAGCTTTTTTTTAATGCCTCTGTAATAGTTTTATTCTATTTAGTTTAGGAAGAGATACGAAGTTGCACTTGGTGGCCACCAAAATCTATTTTCGTATCTCTTCCTAAACTAAATAGAATAAAACTATTACAGAGGCATTAAAAAAAAGCTTATGATAGGTATCACAAACTGGAAGAAGGATTTTTGAAAATTCCTTTGTTAAACAGAATAATAACATAAAGTAGGTGGTGGCGCTAGTTTAGGTGCTGTATGCGCCTTAACTGATTTCCAACACGTGCTAAACCAGGGCGGGTTGCTAGTGAAAATATTTAATAGAAAAACAAGATCCGCCAAGTGCGAGTGTAACTCGCGCGCCGAGGGTTTCAAACATTTTGCCAATTATTTGGACAATCAATTTTCTGAAATATTTTAAAAAGTACAGAAAACTTACAGAAATTTCAAAAAGTGTTTTAAGAAGGCCGAAACGATACCTTTCATTTGATACGCCACATGGGTAGGTGGGTACCTACCCATGTGGCGTATCAAATGAAAGGTACCCTTTGAAAAAAAAACCCCCTTTTTGATCATTTTTCAAAAACTATTATTATTACAGACTTCTCTATATTTTTCCTGCAAAATATAGATTGATATCTACAAACACCTAATACATTGTACATGGATCGGTCTGCAATCTTCGGAGATAGGGGGGGGGGTCAATTTTTCGACTTTTTTTGAAATATTTCAAAAAGTATGAAACTTACAGAAATTTCAAAAAGTGTTTTGAAATGGTCAAAACGATACCTTTCATTTGATACCCCACATGGGTAGGTACCTCCCCTTTTGAAAAAAAAATCCCCCCCTTTTTGACCATTTTTCAAAAACTATTATTATTACAGACCTATACTTTTCCTGTAAAATATAGATCGATGTCTACAAACGCCTAATACATTGTACATGGATCGGTCTGCAATCTTCGGAGATAGGGGGGGAAAGGTAAATTTTTCGACTTATTTTGAAATATTTCAAAAAGTATGAAATTTACAGAAATTTCAAAAAGAGTTTTGAAATGTACAAAACGATACCTTTCATTTGATACCCCATTTGCCTTCCTAGGTCTCTTTTGAAATTTCAACATCAAAATTTGTACTGAAATTATTCATTTTCATTTTTCATTTATTTATATATTTTTTTCTTGAAATCAGTAATGGCGCACGAAATGTATCATTATTTTAAATTTCAAGTTAATAGCTGCAGTAGTTACTGAGATATTCAAGAAAGAGCGGGGACGGACAGAGCGAGACCGGGGTTTCAAAACCGATGTTTGAAACCCTAAAAAGAACATCAACAGTATTTGTTTATGATTCGAGAATTTCTTTGAATAGTCAAAACAATAAACCTATCTACGTGTGTACAAACGCATTATTAATAATAAGCCTACACTCACGGACGTACGCTTGCCTATATACTACTGACAAATTCGATCTACATATAACAAAATTTGTTCTTATTATGTACTAGCGGTAGTTATTTTTTCGTCAATTTTCCAATGTTTTTAAAACTTCTTATCCTATTCCGGACTAAGGAAAATCCAACAAATCAAAAACCATGAAAATCGGTCCCGTCGTTCTTGAGTGTAACTCACAAAATGGTGTACCTAACTAACACGACTTTGTTTCAAATATATAGATTACAATACATATGTCCAGTAAAGTAACTTCTTCACGTTGTAGCCATAACGTCGGTCTAAGAATGGCGTTAGACGCTGGACGTTTTTAAAACAACCTGCCCAGTTAAGTAAGTATGTTGGATACAAAATGTCGTAATTTGAAATCTATAAAAACACCAGTTTCCACATCACCTTGAACTGAGCTTGAACCTGATAATATTTCAATATTATTGGTTACTGAAATGACAAAAACCATCACATCGATTGAATCTTGTAGGTACTATGTAGGTGTTTTATCAACATGTCCAAATGTGATGATAATAAGAAGATCGTATCATCTCTCATAATTTTTAAACAAAAGATCTGCTAGGTCTAAAATATATAACAATAACCAAGGTTGGCTCGCAAAGTCCTCCTAACGTCAAAAATACGCTAATCATGACCGAGATTGCATATTTGAGTCATGTATTATAAAATATTATAGAATAAAATCAATAACATCATATTTCTTATTCGATAATAATGACTATTTATAAACCTGTTTATAGTATAAAATTTGACTTGTCTAAGTGCTTATTTTGTAAGCTTAAAGAAATAAACGTTATTGTTATTTGATATTTGATATTCGGTTTGCATATAGGGTGGCATGTTCCTGAATATTCCTTATTGTTATGGGGCCTGCGGATAATGATTTGCCCATACAAACGTACTACCAAAATGATTTGTAATTCGAGCATATTTCCACTGTATCATGTTGTTTTTTGTATTCTAATATATATATATTCTAATAAATAAAGTTTTTATCTAGGTCCCTGGTTATTTTTTATAGGTGTATAGTGGTGTGCGATTTTGCATAACTTTACGCCGAAAATGACATGTTTTCGTCCACTTTGTTTTGTATTAAAAACAACAATATTTTATGTTTTGTTTGATAAGCTTACATTGTCTAGTTACAGAATAACAAGACTATGTCGACAATAAAAAAGTTTTCATTCATCATTTCTGGTATTACGGAACACAATAATTTACTAATTGAAGTTGCGAGCAGCGTTTTTACACCAATTAAAGCCACTCGCAAGCAACGTCACGCAACGAACGACCGTTAACTTAACTTTCTTACTTGGCGCGCGGAGCTCGGAGTGGTAACATCTCTGGTGGAACCCTGCCGGTGTTTGCTTAGTGCTCTCAATGTCAAGGTCGAGTATTGTGGTGTCCTGATGATGTCTCGTGGAGAGACGAAACTAGTTGACGTCTTGCTTTGATAGATTTCTTTTCATTTTGTAGTTGGTGTGTTTTTTCTTCTACGACGCTGATTACATTTTGTTAGAACTTATCGGAGAAGGTCTTGCGCGGAATTGTTACTAAATATTTTCATCTTTATATTTTACAAACACTCCCTTTAAAGCTAGTATATAAGATTGTGGCACACTGCTCACCCAAGAAGCTGTTTGGGGTGGAAACCCAAGGACTCCGTCGTGACACTTAATCTAGATAAGTACTAATATTATAAATGCGAAAATGTGTTTGTTTCTTTGATTTTCCTTCACAACCTAACTACAAGCATTCTAGGCACTCTGCCTCCTGGTGACGGCTTAGATTTTTTGAAAATAGATGTGTGTAAATATTAGTTTTATAGGTGTATATACTAGTTGAAGAGACTAATTAAATGAACCTGTATGTCTGTACTTTTTTTCTTATTTTCATAATAAGTTATAATTTACTATAAATATCTTTTGTAAAAAGTAGATTTTGATGTTTTTTTATGTTATACGGAGTTAAGGCCCCGGGGACCTCTTCAATTCTACAACACACAAACCAGCGCTGGGTAGACTAGACACACCTGGTCTACCCAGCACAATGCTGAGTGTGGGTCATATTTGCACTAGAAACTGCTACGCACAAAAAGATTTAGACTAAGTATATAGGATTAATTTAGTTTAGTTATTGAGTTTTGTAGTTTTAAGGCAAATAAAAATATTTTCTTTCTTTCTTTTCTTTTTTTTCAGCATAGTATGTTTCGTTTTTTTTTTTGTAAATTTTTAACTTTATTTCCTCTTCTTTCTGCCCGCGGCTTTCTTACCTATGGGTAGAAATAACCTTAAAGAAACTCTTTGTTTGGGAACTGATTTTATGTGATAAAAGTAGCTTATGTTTAGCCTATGACTATAGACATAGGCCTAGAGTTTCATTTGTTTTGGCGTGAAGAGCTAACAAACGTTCATTCAAACATCTTAGCATCCACACTTCAGCATTTATATTATTTGTGTGATAGTATGACGTGATAGTGTAGAGTACTACGAAAACACCGTACCACGGGTTTAAAAAAACCTCTTACGGGCAACAGTCTCTTGTATAATAAGATAACTCCGAGGTTTTCAAATATTTTTTGTACCTCGGTTGCACAAACTTTTACCGTTTAAGCAGTTTTGGGTGGAAACCCGAGGTCCAGGGGCACACGCAATATACAAAGATCTTACAAAACTTCGTAATAGATTCCACAGGTGATCGGAATGCTGGCTTTTATTACGAACAACGAATTAAGCTTGTCACACACCTGGAAAGCACAAATGCAGCTCAGCACAAAAAATTGCATTTATTCAAATGTGGACTTTAACTAGTGACATTGAGTTATTCCTGACTCGTCAAAATGTAGTACAGGGGTACGAATCAAGAAACTAAAATTTTATAATGAAAACGTTCCGGATTGGTCCCATGTTGAGATTTCTAACAGAAAAGTAGCAAAAGTACTGTCGGATAAACACGTCTCATGCAAGTAATCATGATTACCATTGTTTCATTCGGTAACAATTTTATTTTTAAACTTTCTCACGCAAGGTACCAGGAATGTAGAAATCCTTAAGAGACTTAAAGTACCTAACAATAGTATTTTGAATTCATATCAATATGATTTTTATATTAACGGCATCAGATGAGAGACAGCTCACGGACCACTAGCTTGTGGAAACGTTTGTAAAGCGTTTGCTTTTATCGCATATATTTTTTTTTAAGCGTTATCCTACGAATATTTTGAAAAATAAAACACGTTAGGTACATTGACTTTTCCCCGTATCTTCGAAGTTTGCAGAGCTATCCAAGAATTCTACCTGCTTTCTCTAAGAGAGACCCATAACGCATTATAATCTTAAAACAAACTAAAATGGCTCCTTCCCATTTCGTAACTTTCCCATCTCGTAACCATTTTTATAATGAGTGATACAGTCAGCTCGATAAGTGATACTTCAAACATACATGTTCGGCCTATAAGGTAGTATAGGTATATTATAATAGGTAGTACCGACAGATGATGCTGAAAAAGAACGACACATTTTTAAACTATGGGTATGGTAGCCCCAAATTAACAGATCATCTAATTTTCCAGCAAAACAACAGGTTCCTATTATACCTCTTTGCCTTGATTGTTGATGAAAATTTTTAACGATTATTTTGTGGGCCAATGGTTGGAGGAAGAAGCGATGGTAGATATTTGGTGTTGCCATGGAGAGAGGCATCGTACCACCAATATACTGGAATGTTGGAACTCCAGATTCAATAGGAAGCTTGGCAGAAAACCTTCCCTATTATTGTGCTTACAAACAATAATAGAAGACATAAAGTATTTCGAAGAGAAAATAAAAAGGTACGTAGGGGTTATAAATGTTTAATAATAATTAGGTCTTTAGCTATGAAATTGCAGAGAATTTCAAGAAAACTGACTCAATACAAGAAATTTTGTATTTTTTTCTCGAATGTGTAATCCTAGTCCGTTAAAATGAGTTGTATAGTTGGGCAACATTGTGAAAAGTAAGCGTAGCCTCAATTTAAAAAAAAAAACGATTAATGTAACCAATTTTAGCATAAACAACACATGAGAGCGGTTTTCACGTTTTAATTTTGGGGTTGAAACTCCTCAAAAATAGTATTTACTAAATTTTAATCTATGATTAAATATACCGTTCAGAATATAAATAAATTTTAAAATAATATTTGTAAAATCGGCAATTACATAATAAACAAATAAGTAACAAATATAAAATTTTATGTAGACATTGTTTTGTACAATATGAGTAAATGATTTTTATCAGCCATTTGTAACAGTAACAAAATTTTTTCTAGGTTTTATGAATCTGGGGAAATCATATGCAAGAGGAAAAGTAGATCCGTTCGAAATGACTTCGAAATTGCACAACTTACAGGCGCTTTTACATTCAGAACGATAGAAATCGAAGATTTTCTAAAAAAAATATGCAGAATTACATATATATCTTGGCAGACCTAACTTATTGGTCACATACGGAATGTAGTCTACTTAGTATCTTTGATTCTGACCTAGACTAGACAAGTCTTACTAGGTTTCTGTTGCAAATATTCTGGAACCTGTAGGTATACTAATTGTTCATAACTTAATCTCTAGATAATAGTTATCTACACTTATAGGGGAAAGATTTGTATTTTTGTATGTTTGCAAAGAATAAACTCAAAAACTACGGGATCGAAACAAATATACAAATATTTACGTTTAAAGTAGGTATGTTTCCGTAATTAGTATAGTTGTATAGGCGATACGACGCTACACCCCATTTTAATTATTACTTATGTAGTTTGTGGCAAAAACAATCTCTAATTTTCTACATAAACTTTCGGCTTTTATTATAGTACAATGGGTATTCAATAGGTACCATGATCTGTTAAATGACTATCTTTCTCGGTGACTGTACTCAAATACACTATTTCCTGAAAAGTTTTCCAAACGCGACGAAATGTATGGAAGATTCAGTTGTTTTAAAATGGTTACGAGATGGGAAAGTTGCCAAATGGGAAGGAGCCACTAAAATTACCATTTCACATGGGTGTTATTTAGATTTCAAGTACGAGTAAGCTTTGAGTCTATTCTTGCCTTACAAACCTAAGTAAGTCAGTAAATATTTGCGACAGTACGGCTGAACGGATCTCGATGAAATTTGGCACAGAGTTAGATTATAGTCTGGAATAGCACATCATCATCAGCTTATACTACTCCACTCCTGGACATAGCCCTCCCCTAATGAGCGCCATAGCGCTCATTATGCTCTGTCTCAGCTTGCTGCATCCAGCATCTGCCAGCAGTTCTTCGCAAATCGTCACCATACCTGGTCGGAGGGCGTCCTACACTACGTTTGGCGGATCGCGGTCTCTACTTAAGAACAAGTTTACCCCAGCGGTTGTCGGTTCTTCTCGAGAACCGCCAGCCCAATGCCACTTCAGCTTGCTAATCTTTCGAGCTATGTCGATAACCTTAGTTCTCTGTCGGATGTATTCGTTACGAATATCTAGATAAAAAGGATAAAGGATAGGTCCTTCAGAGAAACTCCGAGCATAGCTCTCTCCATAGCTCGCTGGGCGACTTTAAACTGGTGGACCAGCCCTACCGTGAGTGTCCAAGTCTCAGCTCCGTAGGTCATGATTGGTAGGACGCACTGATTGGAAACTTTCGTTTTCAAGCATTGCGGTATGGATGACGAAAAGACTCGTTGTTTCCCGAAAGCTGCCCATCCTAGCTGGATCCTCCTTTCGGCCTCCTTCTCGAAATTGTTTTTACCCAAATGCAGACTCTGCCCAAGCACATAGACTATATTTTATCCCGGAATTCTCACGGGATCGGGAACTACGCGGGTGAACCCGCGAGGCGATGCTAGTACTATATATATAACCCCAACAACTGCCACTTGTTTAGATAATATTTTCTGCAATCAATCCCCAACCAACAAAGCAGTAATAAAGCATTTTAAATCAGACCATTATGGTCAGAGTGTCAATTTTAGTTACGATTATAACGATAAAAACAAAGTTGAGAAATAGAAAAAAAGTTTTTTTTTTATTTTCAGCTGCCGTGCAATTTTTGATTCGGTCAGAACCTACCTAATTAAATTAGGTAGGTATAGCTACTTACCACGCATGCTCGGGTGCTCGTCCAGCCTCGTAGTGACCGAGTGCTTCAGTCGGTCCAGATCTTGCTTCATCTCCCCTAAAGCTCTCTCCACAATCTCCGTCGGAGAAGTCTTCTGCATCCGAAGTATCTCCGTCAAATACTTCATAATACTATTGATCTTCTCGTGAAAAGTCGCGTCAAGGTGGTTCAGTTTTCGTTCCACTGTGTCTATTTGCTGTAAGTATCTTTCTTTCGTCATCAGGGTTTCTACAAACTTCTCCACGACCACGTCTCCTGGAGGCAAGCGGGTGGTGGACGGAGTCCTTGATTTGCTTCGGAGCTCGTCAGATTTCCTACCATATGCACAGGTTACGATTAAAGTCACAACCAATAATTTAATTAGCGACATATTTAAGAAGGCATCCGTGTACGTCTACGAAATAAACCACAATGGCAGTTGGTTCGACTTAGTGTACCAACTTAAGTCCAGTTAAATAAAACATTCAGCGAGCGTCTTGGTGTTTCTATTGTAAGTTAAGATAACAATGTCATGTTTCAAAACTCAACATCCTTTGAAGAGCAAGTTGTTATATCATTCTATTCATGGTAAGTACGTACTTAATCAAACTAGAAAACGGTGCTGGTGTAAGGTGGCTACCTACGAAAACGAGAGTTGTGGGTAAACAGACCCTATGCCAGAAGACGGTGGGAAAATGCACGCTTGGTTGTTTTATATTTTAGTTTAGTATGTGCATAGAATATTTTTTTATTTGAATCCATGAATAATGTTAGTAAATTACCGAAAAAAATACAAACCCCATATTTTTTTTAATTACCTACTAAGGAAAATACCAAAAATATAACTGCACTCAGTTTTGGGTGACGAAAACGCTGCCATTTTCTTTGACGTTACCGTTTCAACTCAAATTGAAAAAATTTCCCCCCTTTTTGACCATTTTTCAAAAACTATTATTATTACAGACTTCTCTATATTTTTCCTGTAAAATATAGATCGATATCTACAAACGCCTAATACATTGTACGTGGATCGGTCTCCAATCTTCGGAGATAGGGGGGGGGGGGGTGGTCAATTTTTCGACTATTTTTGAAATATTTCAAAAAGTATGAAACTTACAGAAATTTCAAAAAGTGTTTTGAAATGGTCAAAACGATACCTTTCATTTAATACCCCAAATAGGTAGGTACCGCCCTTTTGAAAAAAAAATCCCCCCCTTTTTTACCATTTTTCAAAAACTATTATTATTACAGACTTCTCTATATTTTTCCTGTAAAATATAGATCTATATCTACAAACGCCTAATACATTGTACGTGGATCGGTCTCCAATCTTCGGAGATAGGGGGGGGGGGGGTGGTCAATTTTTCGATTTTTTTTGAAATATTTCAAAAAGTATGAAATTTACAGAAATTTCAAAAATTGTTTTGAAATGTACAAAACGATACCTTTCATTTGAAACCCCATTTGCCTTCCTAGGTCTCTTTTGAAATTTCAACATCAAAATTTGTACTGAAAATATTCATTTTCATTTTTCATTTATTTATACATTTTTTTCTTAAAATCAGTAATGGCGCACGAAATGTATCATTATTTCAAATTTCAAGTTAATAGCTGCAGTAGTTACTGAGATATTCAAGAAAGAGCGGGGACGGACAGAGCGAGACCATAAGGGTTTCAAAACCGATCTTTGAAACCCTAAAAAAGATATTTTTACAGACTTTTCTAAATTTTCCCCGTAAAATATAGATCTCATTCGAAGCTTTGAATCTATTCTTGTTAAATGTTATCTTTTCTTTCTCTGGTGAACATAGTATCTTTGTATAAAGAACCACGGAACACCATCGTGCATCGTATGTACAGTCAGCGTCAAATTGATATGAGCTTCTAGAGTAGTCAAAATGATCTGAAAAACATAAAAGCAATTTAATATACGCAGTTCGAATGATCATATTGTTGTAAGCATCCAAGGTGTTCAAAACATCTTACTACTCATTGTTTCATATTTATATTAGCAGTCAGAGTGATCAAAATTATATTAGCAAACAAAGCTCTCAAAGTTATCTGTGCATATTGTTGCAATTCTGTTATTATCATTATTTTTTGATGGTACATTTTATGCACAAATAACTTTGAAAGCTTTGTTTGCTAAGATAATTTTGATCACTCTGACTGCTCATATAAATATGAAACAATGAGTAGTAAGATGTTTTGAATACATTGGATGCTACAATAATATGATCATTCGAACTGCGTATATCAAATTGCTTTTATGTTTTTCAGATCATTTTGACTACTCTTCACGCTTATTTCAATTTGACGCTGACTGTACTCAAATAAATATATTTTTACAGACTTTTCTAAATTTTCCCCGTAAAATATACATCTCATTCGAAGCTTTAAATCTATTCTTGTTAAATGTTATCTTTTCTTTCTCTGGTGAACATAGTATCTTTGTATAAAGAACCACGGAACACCATCGTGCATCGTATGTACAGTCAGCGTCAAATTGATATGAGCTTCTAGAGTAGTCAAAATGATCTGAAAAACATAAAAGCAATTTGATATACGCATTTCGAATCATCATATTGTTGTAAACACCCAAGGTGTTCAAAACATCTTACTACTCATTGTTTCATATTTATATGAGCAGTCAGAGTGATCAAACTTATCTTAGCAAACAAAGCTTTCAAAGTTATCTGTACATAAAATGTACCATCAAAAAATTATGATAATAACAGAATTGCAACAATATGTACAGATAACTTTGAGAATTTGTTGCTTTTGCTTTTATGTTTTTCAGATCATTTTGACTACTCTTCACGCTTATTTCAATTTGACGCTGACTGTACCAAGCTATAAATGTACACCATCTACCTCAAATAGCCTGATCATTGCCGTTGAATATCAAAAAATCACGGCGAAATCTTAGCAGTTGGGTATTCTTAGAGCCTAAGAGCGTATTCGACTATCCTGTGAAGGGATTGAAAAGAATATGCAGGCTACGGCGGCGGCGGCGCTGACGAATAGGAAGCAAGCCTTATGAGCTGGGCTTGGTAAGCAGAAGCATTATCGTACTTACGGAGGCCAAAAAAAAATCGGACGTTTTGTAGGCGCTCCAGTTTATTGAGCTGTTCCTCTTTAAGGTCCAAATAACAATATCCGCAATCCGCATAATCAAGGACGGATAGAAGAAGACAATGGGCAAGAGCAGTTTTGGAAGCTAGTAGATGCAAACAGCTTTCGACTGCTTAGGTACCTCCATCTTCGCCACCCAGGAATGAGTGCGATCAAAATATACCCTAACTTTTTGATGGTCTCGCTGAAGTGAAGGGGATGGATGGCCATCCTGTTAAAAATAACATGTGAAATACATGGTTTTAGAGCTGCCTACAATAATTATCGCCTGAGTTTTGGAAGGGTTATAATCTGCAATCCATGACGTTTCCATGGTTCCATGGAGATCTCCTTTATATACCTAACTGAATGGAGCAAACCCAAGCTCTAGTCAGTAATGTTTCTCTGCAGATCGAGGTAGGTATAAGGTACAGGAAAGTCGCGTAACTATCTTCATCAATATTGATTGTTGAACATGTCATGCTGTTAGCCTCAATATCTTCCAAACTACTAAATAATTAACTTTAAAATTTATACATGGTACAGTTCAGGACTAACTCTATCGATCTTATGTTTCAAAAACATGATTCCATAAAATTTTCTCGATAGAAAGGATCGCAAAGTTACCTCAATTTTTTTACTAAGACCTAAATTTCTCAATAAATACAGAAATTAGGATCTTGAGAATAAGCTTGGTAGTAGATATTTTATATAGGTACCTAATATGTTTCGGTTTTTTCACAGAAAGTCCTAATTAATGGATAATAAGCCAAATCTTGATTTTTGGTCTTGCGTTGCTATGCCCTGTCTCGCTCCTATGAACGCGAAATCCTATGTCTGTCCTTTTCACAAAAAATTGTGGTATAGGCCTTGCGAAACTCGAAGCAAAACGTACCTACTATCCAATTCATTTGAAAATTACGTCGATTTTTGCACGATTTTAATTTTTTTTAAAACAAAATCACTAGAGCAAAGTACCTATGAGAACAGAAGTAATAAAACCGCTTGTTTTTACTTTAATAAAATTTTTGCTCTCCTTTCTTAATGATAATGTATCTATTTGAAAAACTTAAACGGTACAAACATAATGTATATGTCATTACCGACGACCTCTATGGCGCAGGGGCGAAGGTCTGTCTGCGACGCAAGAGGTTGCGGGTTCGATTCCCGCCTCGGGACAAGTGTTTGTACGGTCTGCAGACATTTGTTAAGGGTGTTCTGGTTGTTTTCTATGTATATTTTATATGTATTATGTATATCAGTTATCTAGTACCCATAACACAAGCTCTGCTTAGCTTGGGGCTAGATAATGCTGTGTGAATTGTCCAGCATTATTATTATTATTAATTACATAACCGGTTATGAAGGTATGCAAAATCTTAATTGCACTGTAGGTTTTAGGTTAAATCATATTGTTCAATTAGGTACCTATCTATCATCCATGCGGGACTGCATAACATTTTCAATTTCTTTATGTAAAACGATATATAGATCTTACAGGAAGGACTCTTGAAAATGGGAGTACGCGCATTCACACAGTAGATCCGCTTTTACAGGACCGTTTTTGACGAACCCTTCGCTACAGGAACAATCGTTTACTTTTACTGGAACCGGAATAGCGACAGACACTGCAGTACGCCGATAGGTACGAATAAAAAAACGGACCCGGTAAAAATGTGGGTGCTGTTAGAATACGCCCTCGGCCCTTAATGAGCAAATGATTATATTCCTGTAAGCTGAAAAAAAAAGGTTGAATTGAAGGTTTTTCCAAATTCAAACAAATCGAGTTAGACCTCCCTCTTATTTCGAGTCTCCTTCTCAACTATCCCAAAAGTACATAAACAGGGTTATTGGTAATTTAGAAACACTACGTGACTACGTGCCAATCACTACGAACACGTTCGTGAATACGAATGGTTTTAATTCTTTAAAAAAAACATCAATCACCTCTGATACTAAATGAAAAGACATCTTTGTCTGGAACTTAAGGAGTTACTGAAGACTAATATTCTACTTCCATGGCCCCAGTAAATAAAGGGCAGAGCCGTTTTTAACTTCAGTTTTAAAGAAAACCCTAACGAACTGTTCCGGACGATACATCTGCTAAATATTAGGATAACTGTTCCGGACGATACATCTGATAATTATTAAGATAACATTAATATTTATATTCATAAATAAAGAACACGCGGAGGAGTCCGCGGGGTGCGGGCGGGAGAGAGAGACAAAAAAAAGTATAAATATACGCGCAAAACAAGCTCAGCGTGCAGTTACTCTCCTCCGTAGACCGAGACACGTTCTCGGTGACCCGGTTGACCCAATCACCGACGCTAACCCGGAGGTGACGTCAACAAGTACCGATTCGCTTCCGCACACTACACACCCGACCAAAAACCGACCCCGCCGGATGCGGGGTCGAAGAATTCCCCGCTTCCGCCCATAGGTGCACTCGTGCACCTCGGCGAAACATCCATTACCCTCTTGTAGCATCTAACAACAGCCCAAGCCGAGGCTCGCACCTAAGTGGTGGCCCTTGTGCGTGTTGCCCCAACCTAACTTTACCGGCGAGGCGCCTTCCGCGCCCGCCAAAAATCCGGTAATCCGCTGTCATGGCCATCTGCGGTCAACAGTATAATAGTCATTTCGAAAAAAAAAAAACTCAGCGTGCAGTCACAGGTGCAGTCTTCTACAGCAGTCACACCACCGCAAGGTGATTCCAAAGTAATACGCAGGCGGGTCCGAGCGGCGGCGGTGCGAGAGAGAGGTCCGATGCTGCGTGAGAGAGAGGTATCGGACCTCTCTCTCACGCAGCATCGGACCTGCGTATTACTTTGGAATCACCGTTGTTTTCATCTCGACAGAATCCCAGCGAACGTACACCGAGATCATAAAGCGAGGATCGGAGTCCGACAAGCACAAGTAGCACACACATGACACACAACACAAATACAGTCCACAATCACATAGACGTGCCGTGCCGATCGGATTCCGGTTCGAGCCCTGGTCCAGTACACGAACTCTATTGAATCGAGGGGAGTACCTATTAGGTACCAATACCAAGCTTAAGAATGAAGACCTGCCGTCTTCACAAACGTATTTGTGATTATTGAGAGTAGGTGTTCACCTCGTGCACAAACCTGTGTCCCTCTCGCACTCGAATAACTCCCTATCTTCGGTCGTGAGTTATTCTAGAATCTTGACTTATTTGAGACGGCGGGGTAAAAATTTTTGGTTCCATTTTAGGCAGAGATACGAAGTTGCCCTTAGTGGCCACCAAAATCTATTTTCGTATCTCTGCCTCAACTAAATAGAATAAAACTATTACAAAGGCATTAAAAAAAGTTTATGATAGTTATCACAAACTGCAAGATGGATTTTTGAAAATTCCTTTGTTAAACGGAATAATAACATAAAGTACCTAGGTGGCGACGCTAGTTTGGGTGGGGTATGCGCCTTAAATCACAGTAATTAATCCTATAAACTAACTACATAGTTTGTCACTAGACATTAATTCATATGTTAAAGGCACTACTAACATAACAACTTACATTGACGACCGATGTAGTAGCGCGAGACGGGCGAACCTGCGACGCAATAGATGCGATTCGATTCCCGCCTTGAGACATGTTTGTACGGTCTGCAAATGTAGGTATATTACGCGTGTGTTAGTATTTTCTACGTTTATTAAAAATATATATCTGCGAATCTGCGTAAAGTTTTGTATTATGTATATCTGTCATCTAGTAACGGGTTTTGTTATAAAATTCTCTGACTTGGGGCTAGATGTTGCTGTGTGTATCCAGCACAGGGATTGGGTTTATCCTTTAGGATGCTAGATTCTTAGTTTTCAGGAGACGTGTCAGGTGGTGGTGTCGTAGGTACCGAGCAAATGCCAGAGGGTAGTATGCTCTAAGATCACTTACACAAAGAACTGTCACGAAATAATTGCTGTGGGGAGACAGTCCCATGCGATCGTTAGGTATATCGAAAAGCCCCGCCGGGATCCGACTGTCATCTACCAGGATTTCCCGCCCTGCTGATGACGCCATTCACACTGCTTTGCCAATCAAGACTAAGGCCCGTATTATAAAAGCATGCCCAATCCGACCTATGCTTGAGTAACGATTTTCTATGGCAGAAACGTCCCTCTAGGATTGGTCTATGACTGAGCAAGCTTTCCT
Source organism: Eupithecia vulgata (assembly GCA_946478455.1). Taxonomy (NCBI): domain Eukaryota; kingdom Metazoa; phylum Arthropoda; class Insecta; order Lepidoptera; family Geometridae; genus Eupithecia; species Eupithecia vulgata. Next base: position 13,181,487 of record OX297859.1, on the reverse strand, counting down.
AACACAGGCCTAAAACACACACAGCGCCTTTCCGAAGTAACCTAGTGATCTGTGATGATAAGCAGTTCACGAAGTGTCAACTTTCATGGACCAAGACGCAGAAGTCGTGTATCGTAGTCGTTTCTCCGGGGCACGGCTGGGCAGTGAATGCGTTAAAAGGTAAAATACCAATAATCCTGTATAGGCTAACAAGATCATAATAGTTAGATTCACTAGGGCTTAGTATAGGTGATTTGGTGAGAACCAACAACCGCTGGGGTAAACGTGTTCTTGAGTGGAGACCGCGACTCGGCAAACGTAGTGTAAGACGCTATCCGTCTAGGTAGGATGACGATTTGCGAAAGACTGCTGGCAGATGCTGGATCCGGGAAGACAGGGCGCCATGGCGCTCAATAGGGGAGGCATTTGTCCAAAGTAAACTACTAGAAGGCTGATCAACAAATGATGATGAGGGACGATGACGTTGACTTCAACGACGAAAAGCGAAGACAGCAACGTTGCACGTTTTAGTTTTTTCTAATAAGTTGTTAAGTAGTAGAAGATATACAAAATAAAAGTACGACCTCTGTGGCGCGGTGGGCGAAGGTCCGCCTGCGACGCAGGAGGTTGCGGGTTCGATGCCCGCCTCGGTACAAATGTGTGTACGATCTGTAAACATTTCAAGCTCTTAGTCCACACGCACGTGTGTAAGAGCGGCACCTACCTAATGGCTTGTACCATAGAATTAGTATACTTACCTAGTAACAAGGCTTGACTAGACCTACCTCTACGAGAAGAAAGCTTTATCTAAACTGTACCTATGCCTAGTTCGTTCTCGCGTGCAAAAGTAACATTAATCGTTAGTACAAGCAAGTGACATTGCATTTTAGACTACGGAACCCTAAACTCTACCAGCACAGGTGCAAGCTGTGTTCTCTCATAAATAAGGGCTTCCATAAATTACGTGGTGATTTTGGGATTTTTCGACCCCCCCCCCACCCTCCCCCCTTCCGTTGGTGATGTCGTGAGATTTTGCTTGACCCCCCATCCCTTAATCCCACGTAAAATTTCTTTTAAAAAACCATTATATTATACATAATATTAATCGTATCGTGTTGGCCTGAGATTCAAATTTGTCTATGGTTAGCGGTGCCAAGGTGCCAAGCCAAGCGAACCGCATTATCCACGGGTAAAAATCGATCAACAGATTGATAGTTTCGCGTTGAAGCGTGATTAAAATTTATTTGATTTTAATTTTTCTGCATTCATAAGGAATAAATCTAACGGAAAAAGAATTCGCCGCAAATGGTTTTCTTTGCCAAAATTGAATGCCTAGCCAACACGGAACCAACACAACTTTAGTAAGAACTGCTAAAATTCGTGGAAATAATTACCTACGCGATATTAGCCGAGACCCCCCTCTCCCCCACGTGAGAATTGTCTCGACCCCCTAACTGGTCGGAATATGCAGAAGTTAAGTAGGTAGCGACAAAATTAGATAACTTTCCAGCTACCTTAGTACCTAGGTAAAACGAAAAATAACACAGTTGTACTTAATCATCGATTTATTTCAACTTACATTAGTACTTAGTATTACGTATTACATACGCTGAAACGTCCTTTAAATAATTTATATAAACATAGATTTAAAAACTATAATGTACTAGTCACTAATTAGCTTTAATTGATCTCATGTTGGGTGTCATAAATTAAATAAATATACCTTAGCCAAACTAGTTGTAGAATTTTTGTAAACAAACCACGACGGAGTTGATTTAAGGAAGTATAAGCCCTGAAGCACGTTCCCTGAAGGAAGGATCTGAAATCGTAGGTACCTAGATAGATAATGTAAATAGCGCAAAAAAAAAACGCGGCAAGACAAGAAAGTAAATTTTAGTTTAAGTAATGGGCGCGGTATGTTTACAACAAGTTTGACTCGGGTATATGTAAGTTATGTACATATAATTAGAGGACGACGAAGGTATAATAAAGTAAAAGTAAAAATAAAAAATAAGTCTCCTTCGCGTTGTCAGTGCCAGCCGCCCCACCCTAGGTGGCGCCGCCACCTAATTTATCTTTATCGAAAATAGATTTTGTTGGCCACTAAGGGAAATTATTTCGTATCTCTGCTTAAACTAAATAGAATAAAACTTTTACAGAGGCATTAAAAAAAAGTTTATGATAGGTATCACAAACTGGGAGATGGATTTTTGAAAATTCCTTTGTTAAACGGAATAACATAAAGTAGGTGGCGGAGCGGCGCTAGTGTGGGTGGGGTATGCGCCTTAAATTCACATCTTCACCAGAGCCTAGTTCGTTATCGTACAGGATGCATCAAGTCACGAATAAGGTGCAGGTTATAATAGAATCTTTACAGAACTTGTCACGGCTCTGCGCAACCTGTTCGATTGCAAGATTTGCAAGTTTCATTTATGTAAGGTCTAGTACGGAGGACCCAGCGCACGGCGACGGCGGCGGCGGATACCTGCTAAGGTGGTTTGATAGCGCGAAATTCAAACTTTTTTGTGGTTTTTTTTGCTTTCTAAAAGCAATAAAACTAGCGAATAAGTAATTTGCCACAAATCGTAAACCATTTCGTATGAATTTAATGTAAAATCAACTTGGATTAATATGTATTTTGGGAGCATTTGGGAAAATGTAGATTTTAGAACAAAGTTTCGTATTTTTCCAAATGTTTCAAAAATATTAGTAAATCGATGTTGGTTTTATCATGAGATCATAGAAAATAGTTTACAATTTGCGGCAAATTACTTTTTCGCTAGTTTTATTTCTTGTGAAACGCAGAAAAAATTATAATCTACAAAAATATTTGAATTTCGCGCCAATTCGCGACAATCAACCTTAAAAAGGTTTTTATTCATAATTTTGTGTTGATATAAAAATATAAAAATATATCTTGTATTCTAGAACTTAATATGGCAAAGTAGTGACATAAACCTACACTACACACAAAACTAACCCAATCCCAGATTTAGGCATTTATTGTTTTTTGCCAGTTTTGTGCCTAATTGCAAAGTTGTGTCTCAACAAATGGCTTTTCGTGGTAAACAGTATATCGCATTTATCACACTTATATGGCTTTTGTCCAGTGTGAACATTCATATGTCTGACGAGGTTTCCTTTCGAACATAGTTTTTTACCACATAAGTTGCAGATATTGAGTTTTTTTGAATTATGTCTTTGGATATGGTCTACAATTCTCTTTCTAGTTTTGAATATTTTTGTGCACAAGTCACAGCAGTATGTTCTACTGAATTCATGAGTTCTTACATGTGGAACAAATTTTATCCGTGAGTAGAATTTTTTTTGACATATGTCACAACAATATATCTCCTCGGATTCAATTGAATTTGCTGATTGATCAGCTGGTATATATTTTTTTATTTCATTTGCTGGTTGATCGGCTGGGGACTTTTTTTTTATTGAATTTGCTGATAGATCAGCTGGGGTCTTTTTTTTAGTTGAATTTGCTGATAGATCAGCTGTGGTTTTTTTTTTAATTGAATTTGCTGATTGATCAGCTATGGTCTTTTTTTTAATTGAATTTGCCGATGTATGAACACTCATATGTCTGACGAGGTTTCTTTTCGAACTTAGTTTTTTACCACATAAGTTGCAGATATTGAGTATTTTTGGATTATGTCTTTTGATATGGGTCACAATACTCTTTTTAGTTTTGAATATTTTTTTGCACAAGTCACAGCAGTATGTTCTACTGAGTTCATGAGTTCTTACATGTGAAACAAATTTTTGTCGTGAGTAGATTTTTTTTTTACATCTGTTACAACAATATATCTTTTTGGATTCAATTGAATTTGCTGGTTGATCAGCTGGTATATCTTTTTTTATAGAATTTGCTGGTAGAACGGCTGGGTTCCTTTTTTTAATAGAATTTGCTGATAGATCAGCTTGTTTATTTTTTTCGATTAAATTTTTTGATTGATCAGCTTGTACATATTTTTCAATTGAATTTGTCGATGTATGAACAGTCATATGTCTGACGAGGTTTCTTTTCGAACTTACTTTTATACCACATAAGTTGCAGATATTGCGTATTTTTGGATTATGTGTTTTGACATGGGTCACAATTCTCTTTTTAGTTTTGAATTTTTTTGTGAACATGTCACAGCAGTATCTTCTACTGAGTTCATGAGTTCTTACTTGTGAAACAAATTTTTGCCGTGAGTAGATTTTTTTTTTACATCTGTCACAACAATCTATCTCCTTGGATGCAATTGAATTGGCTAATTGATTAGCTGGTTTATTTATTCCAATAGAGTTTGTTGATAAATCAGCTGGGTTATTTTCTTCAATTGAATTTGGTGATTGATCAGCTTGCTTATTATTTTCGATTGAATTTGCTAATTGATCAGCTTGCTTATTAATTTCGATTGAATTTGCTAATTGATCAGCTAGCTTATTATTTTCGATTGAGTTTGCTGATTGATCAGCTTGCTTATTATTTTCGATTGAATTTGCTAATTGATCAGCTGGTTTATTTATTCCAATAGAGTTTGTTGATAAATCAGCTGGTTTATTTTCTCCAATTGAATTTGGTGATGGATCAGCTGGTTTTTTTTTTTTTAATGAATTTGCTGATTGATCAGCTTGCTTATTATTTTCGATTGAATTTGCTAATTGATCAGCTTGCTTATTAATTTCGATTGAATTTGCTAATTGATCAGCTAGCTTATTATTTTCGATTAAATTTGCTGATTGATCAGCTTGCTTATTAATTTCGATTGAATTTGCTAATTGATCAGCTTGCTTATTATTTTCGATTGAATTTGCTGATTGATCAGCTTGCTTATTATTTTCGATTGAATTTGCTGATTGATCAGCTTGCTTATTATTTTCGATTGAATTTGCTAAAAGATCAGCTGGTATTTTTTTTTCGATTGAATTTGCTAATTGATCAGCTTGCTTATTATTTTCGATTGAATTTGCTAAAAGATCAGCTGGTATTTTTATTTCGATTGAATTTGCTGATTGATCGGCTTGTTTAATATTTTCGATTGAATTTGCTGATTGATCAGCTTGCTTATTATTTTCGATTGAATTTGCTGATTGATCAGCTTGCTTATTATTTTCTATTGAATTTGCTAAAAGATCAGCTGGTATTTTTTTTTCGATTGAATTTGCTGATTGATCAGCTTGCTTATTATTTTCGATTGAATTTGCTAAAAGATCAGCTGGTATTTTTATTTCGATTGAATTTGCTGATTGATCGGCTTGTTTAATATTTTCGATTGAATTTGCTGATTGATCAGGTGGTATATTTTTTTCAGTATTAATATCAGTGGAGTGAGCAGAGGAATGATTTGGTTCAATCAGAATCAAATCATCAATTTCGTCAATGTAGTCACTACTTATTTCATTTTTACGTACAGCAGATTCATTCTCCTGTGGTTCTTCTATTCGCTCTATCTTCACCGACACTTGTGATTCATCGATAACTTGAACGCATTGCTGTTCAGATATATTTTCTTTCAGGACTATTTTTTTAATTGGGCTCGCAATCACGTACTTCACCTTTGGCAGATAAAGGTTTTTAATTGATTCATAAGTTACCTGAAAACAGAAAATCTGCATGAGAACATAATTTTAGCAAAGGTAGTCAGCAGCCATTGCAAAGAAAACTGAGCCACAAGCTACATTGCCATTTTCAGTATAATCATTTGATCAAATAACTATGCATATAAGCAGGACAGCATAATAGCCTGCAGTCATCTTAAATTTTATTCATTATTTACAAGATTTTTTTTATGGTTAGGATCAAACAATTGAAAGATTTATTACCTCGATACCCTTTGCAGATAAGCAACTGAAAACTTTATCAGTGAAAAGAATTAACTCAGAGAGAGTACTGCACATATAAAGTAGTTTGTAACAGATACAACATACTGCTGTTGGCCTTCCTTCACACTGGAACTGAAACAAACAGTGAGAACCATCTTTAACAATACATATAGAAGCAAGATGTTCCAAATGTACCTATGTTAAGTTTTTGGTATGGGAATTATATGTATACTGAAATCCTTTCTTAAACCGTGGCAGTCAAGGCATAAGAATTGACCCCTTTCACCCTTGCTCTTAGACACCGTAAGACACAACTAAGGTAACCTCCCCGAGAAAGAGCAGCAGGTCCCTTGTCCTGTATACAGTAAAAGCTCCTTATCTGCAGGGTATAATATGTTCGGTAAAATATGTTTTAAATACAGACTCCGAGAATGTGGAATGGTAATTTGTATAGGATATTATATGATATGTTTCAAGAATTTAACATGAAATAAAAATTATACCAAAATCCATTTTACACATACTTTGTAAGTTGTATACTCATATTATTAAACAAACCTGCCGACTAATAATAATCAGACTTAGACAAAGGTTTAAAATTAATAGTGATTTTCTATTGTTTTGCAGGATTTTGAAGGTACCTTTTCAGATCTTGTTGAAGGCTTCATCTAAGAAATATTGATCTAATATTTTGTCTAAGTCGGTTAAGGTTCAATCTTTGCCTTGCAAAATAAACAACTCTTGAATAGCACTTAATTATTTCTGTTTATATACATCTTGTCCTGTTTCATTAACAGCTTCAACAATGTTTGCATTTATTTTACCTAAAAATAACAAAAATTCTTTATTTCCATAAATACAAATATGTTTACTTGGAAAAGGTCAAATTCTTTAGATAAAACACTGACATGGAAATAAAGAGATATTTTTGATTTCTGTTGCTTCACTATGTAGAATAAAGTAAAGAAGCGATGAAGAAACATTTAGCCTGTTAGTTGTTACTTTTCAAGTTGGAGCAAAACTTGTTCCAAAATAAAACAAGCAGTTTTTTTTTCTAGATAATCTGGTATTTTGTAGTAAGCCTTTTAGCACCGAAATGTTTTGACTTTTGAATTAATTACTGATAGATTTTACAACTCACTAGGAGTTTGTAGTAGAAGTATATACATTGCCCTTTAAAAAATACATTAATCTTGTGAAACCTGTTTGTGGGCACAGCATGTTTATGTTTATTTCCAGTATTAATATTATTATCACTGTTTTTAGGGAAGCTTTTAATATTTTTATAAGTGTACAACAAGTTCTCATAAATATATTGACTGGGGGCTGTCATTATGTTTATTTCTTTGAATTTATTATCACGTAGGAATTTTTTGGGACCCATAATATTATAGATAGCATGAACAGCCCTCTTCTGCAGCACAAGTATAGTGTTATTATCTGCAGCGTTCCCCCACGGCAGTTTACCATAAAACATAATACTGTGTATGTAATATATTATATTATACAATGTAATTATTATAATAATATATTGTAATATTTTATATTGTATTAAATCAATCACTAGATTGATTGATTTACCCATAACACAAGCTCTGCTTAGCTTAGGCTAGATGATTTGTTGAATTGTCCAGCATTATTTATTATCATTTTAAAACTTCTATAGACTCTTCATCATTTTCCACCAGAACAGGCTACAGCTCTTTAATATACCAACATAGCGACTGTATCCGCGAATAGAGAAATATTTAGCCACAAATACTGATACCAAGTCGTAATATTTTTACCCATAAATAGTGAAAACGTTAATATGGAAAATGTGAATAAGGAACTTTTACTGTATTTATTTGATATTTTTAGCTTGACTTTTCTCCGGTAATAGGCAGCTGGTGGATCCTTTTGGCATGTAGGATGGGTCATGTTAATCTAATCACTCACTGTCCTCCCTCCAGGAAAGCTGCTGATACCCATATGCCTCTGTGTCATGCACCCTCTGCGCAGGGGTTGTTTGTGATATACAAATTGAATAGGTGTGTAGACTTCAGTGAACATTTCCAGTGAAAGCCTTCTTGGAATGTTTGCTTGCTACTTAACACAATGCTTAATACTAGCACAGTTAAAAGTCATGGTGTTCTCTGACTGAGTTCTGACATAATTACAAGTTTACAAGTGGATTTGGATGAATGGTAACGGGTTGATTTTAACATCTCCACTCCACTACTATCACCAATCCGCCAGCATAGCGTGATGGTTATGGCATAACGTCGCTTCTTTGTCAAGCACGTTTGCCAGTGGACGTAAATGTAATGGAGCTGGTGATGTGACGAGTACTACATTAAATAGGTACTTACTTTTAGATCTGTTAATTTTTCGAAAACTCTTCTAGAATTTTCATCTTTTAGGGCATAGAGTGTCACATCGTTGCCGCCCGAGCGGCAGACTCTGCACACCGAGGACATGTTGAAAATTGCTCATCGGTACACGAACGAGCAAGTAGGTATTTATTTCCCTCGTCCCTGGTATTTAGATGGAAAAACACGTAGGTAGGTATCACAGATGTACTAGGGATGCTAACGCATGTAGGTATGTAACACCTTTTTTTTTTTTTTTTTATATTATATGGCAATTTTTTTCCTCTTGTGGTTTGAGAAAACTTTTGCCAACTTCACGTACTAGTTCACGGTCACAAAAAAAAACCATAAGAACAAAAATAAGATAAACTCGAAAGGGTTTTATCAGTAGGTAGTTACAAATATACAAAACGAATATACACAAATGTACAAAACAAAGACGTAAGTTTAATAACGTAACTAAATTTACTACTACATTACACGCTACAATTTAATGTTATGATATGTCAAATATTTAATGAATGCACTAGTACTTTCTTTGATAGTAAGAGAAAGGAGAGATGATAAATTAGAAGGAAGAGGTGCTTTATAATGAATTAAGAGATCATACAAAGAAGGAGATAAGTATGAAGGACAGCAGAACATAAGATGGGCAATTGTTCCTTCGTCTAAACCACATTCACAGATGGATGAGTCCCTCACCCTTATTTTGCGTAAATGAACAGGTGAAGAGCAATGACCAATTCGCATTCTAGACAATGTTGATGTGATTTCTTTGGAAGTTTTTATCTTCGCGTACCAAGGCCTGAAAGCTACTACCGGTTGAATCTGATGCAAATGATTACCTTTATATCTACTAGAGCTTGTCCAATACAAATTCCAAGACTTTTCTAAATCCTGCTTGGCAATGGAAACAATATCATGAGGGTAGCTTGAAAACTGACTCATATCGCCATGTAAAACAGCAGATTTAGCCAAAAGGTCAACTCTTTCATTCCCTTCGAATTGAAGGGAATGAAAGAGTTGACCTTTTGGCTCTGTGCCCAGGGACCCATGCCAAAGTAACTTTTAAATTATCATCATGACAGAGTCTGAGCAAGTGTTTAGTGAGCAACACCTTTTCTTCATAGTTCGTCCCGTCCAGTTAGAAAGTCCAGATGAACAGCAAGATACATTTTGGAAAAATGGCGAAAGAAACTGTAGTGCATGCATAAACAACAGTACCTACTTTCACGTTATATTCTCTTTGCCTACTATGACTCTCTTTCTTTTTCGTCCGTGTTAAAAATAAAAAGTACTTTGTGAGTGAACCAGTAACCCTGTACTTGACAGCGGGTTAAATTGTCTAAGCCCTGTACACAATGAAAGTCCCCTTACTTACTAGTCTATGGTATACCCCGAAGAGGATATGTAAATAAATACCTAATTAAAATAGTGATAATATGCCATTTCAATAGACGTTTTGTTCCAAAAAAATCCGCAGAGTGTCACGGTTCGCAAAAGATCCGCAGATGCACAAAAAAGTCCAGATTTGTAAGTATATCTTACCGTATTCATTCATCTACGATCTTACCTACCTCCAATACCCCATTTAAAAAAGAATCAACAATATGTGTAATGTGTGTAGGTAACCTATTATTGGCAACATTGAAACGTGACGTTATAGAATGCAAGACTGAGGCCGGTTCGCCATTTTAGATTCTCGCTGTAACATAGTATTCTGTGACTAACATGTACATCATTAAAGTAAATACCATGATTGTACCATGAGGTAAACAAGTAGCGTTAAATTCTCTTTAATACTTACTATCAAATATAATATAACGCTACGCACAAAACCAAACCAAATTTTTAAACCCGCCTTTAGACACAAAAACAAAGAAGTCTAGTCAGTTTCCCCTGCTTTCTGAGAAACTAATAATAAAGAAAGCAATACTACAACGTTTAATAAGTATTGTAATTATAAATTTATTTTTTTGTATTTCTTCATTGTTTTATTTTTCTGTCTATATAATACACAGACATCACCATAACAAAGGTAATCACGGCGCACGTGTTACGCTTGTATTACGCTTGGTATGCTGGTGTTAAGTTTCCGAACGGATATAATCATCATGGTAGGTACAAAATATTTTCCTTTTCATCGATGTCGATCTTAGAGTATATATAACGGGAGTTGGCAAGCGCTACTTTTAGGACTAAAATCTTTCTGTCGTTTTTCGCGGGAGGCGAGGTAATACTGTACAACACACATTTAAATAACATACTAATGCAGAAAAATCAAGTGTCCTTACAAATGCACACGCAAGTAAAAGCTGTAACACAAACACAAAACAAGCACACAATTATACAATGACTGTTGTTACACCATTATAATTGAGTTACACACTAACACGCACTTCGCCTTCTACCAAGAAACCAATACTCACCTACACCTACTACTAAGACGCTTGAAACTGTCGGAACTAGTATTCCATTTAAATCTAAATTATACAATATCACAAAAACAATTGTCAAAAATATCACTTACTTGTGATAGGAAATACCGTGTTCATTTAAGTTTAATGTCTCTGATCGCCTTTTACTCCAAAATACCGCACAATTCATCGTTTTCACTAAGCACTACTTCGCTACACAAAACGACAGCTAATGGCCGCGCAGTAACGAGTGAAGTAGTTTTGTATAACGCGTATGACCAAGAGCGCCTTATGGCCGGCAGAGGGGTACGCCTTGCGATGACATCTCCAGTTATAAATGCTCTAAGATGTCGATGAATTGCAGGACAGCCCTAGACTATCGACTTTTGGCAACACAATCCGATAAAGGCCATTAGGTTGGTATAATTGTAATTGGTTTGTAATGTTGTCACTAAAAGATCTGAGGTCCAACTTGTTTCCGTTTGGTTATGTTATGACACGGTAATAACAATAACCAATGATGTAGATATTATAATATCATTGGTAATAACACGGTACATATTCTCTCTGTAGATATCAAAGATCAAGAGTTCCGTATATTTTAATGTACCTACCTACTTTAATCACTTTGCCTGCTAGTAGGTAGGTAGGTACTATCTTTTATTATCATTCGATTCGAGGCTAGGTGCCGACTTGTGGTGCCGGCTAACGTATTATTTAAAGACTAGGTAGTGCTTATTTATTCCTTCTGAGCTATGTTTAAGGTAAGCGCTCAATTGTAAACAGAATGGATGTTTTGACTACCTATTATTAAGTTATGGTGCTGAGTTTTCTTTTTGTGAATATGCCAATTACTCAATTTATAACCTAGGTATAAGTTAACTCAAAAAATAATTTATCTACATAGTGGGTCATTATCTTTTGTTGAGTACCTACTGCTGGCTGTTGTGTAGGTAAGTACATACCTAAAGCAAAAAGTAATAAACCATCAATCTATCATAGGTTGATAAAATTTATAGGATAAGACATAAAGACTATAACATAAGTACTTACCTAATGTAGTTTACTTTGTTTGTAGGTACTAAGTATAGGCTATTAATCAATGTCATCAGTACCTTACTTCAAAAAAGTTAAAGTGTGACTATAAATAGGGACCTATTTTATTTCAGGGCCTTGTGGGACTTGTGACGGGAGGGGCTTCGGGGCTGGGTCGGGCAACCACAGAGCTGCTGGTGAAGCAAGGAGGCCGGGTCATCATTTGTGACCTCCCAACCAGTGATGGGCAGGTGTTGGCCAAGCAATTAGGTCAAAATGTGGCTTTTGTGCCTGTTGATGTGAGTTATATTTTTTAAGTTTTCATTATCAACAATAAAAACATGTACGTAGGAAAATCTTACTACTATGTGTGAAAATAAAGGAAAACTCAAAACAACACAAATCATGGTAAATATATAAATATTCCATTGAGTTTAGCTTATGCACAAGTTTTACCATCAAAAAAGTAGTCTACAATGTTGATCCATTTCTAGAAATATTATTTATTCCATCCAATTTCAGCCTGATATGCCCAAATTTTTACATTAATACGTATTATGTACTTAATGTATAATAAATATATTTTGGGTTTTAGTGTTTATTGATGTGTTTAATGTAGGTATATCAGTTATCTAATACCCTTAACACTAGCTCAGCTTCTAGCCTTGGGGCTAGCTAGATAATGATTTGTGGCACATTCAGCATTATTTATTTATAGAACCACCAAAGGATGACACAACAAATAGTATACTACAAATAGTGGTTATATGAATATTGTGATTTGCACTGTTGTTGAAATCTGATATGTTTATATCCTTAATACATAAATAAAAAAATTATTTTCCAGCAAAAAGTAACACAAACAGTAGGTACAATAATTAGGTACTCTAATATCTAATTCTAAGTGGGGGAACTGGGATCTGCACTGACATCTCGCATAGGAGTGTACTGTGCATTATCCCCCTGCCTAACCAGGCCCTAACCAGCCCAGCTCCTTGAAGTACCGGAGCAGGACTTTTGGAGATTTGCAGCTTCGTTTCAGCTTTCCTATGGGTGTGGACAGGTTTGATGTCTCTATGAGACTTTTCAATCCCGTTTTCTGTCTGGCCTCCTCTGTGGCCGCGCAGTGTACCTCAACGTGTTCCACAGTTTCTTTTTCCAGGAGGCAGCCACGACACAGGCTGCTGTCTGTAGCTCCTGTTTTAAAGAGATGGTGGTTAAGCTCACAGTGGCCTGTGATGATACCCACCATTGTTCTTAAGTCCTCACGGCTCATCTTGAGCATCGTGTTTGTTGTTTTCCTATCTTTCAAAGATAAGATACTGTAATATCATTCTTACATAGCAGGCAACATGGCAAATGATTAGGAGTCAGGCGTTATCTGCCAGCCAACAGGCTGGCAGGTGATATCACTGTGAGTTGTAAACAAGATAAATAAAATGTACCTAAATTCTTAGCAAAAAATTGTACTATAGATAGTTAGATAATTCTTTATTGTACCTACCACACAAACACAGAAAAAAGTTAATAACTTTTTAAAACAAATAAATGCTACGGGTTGTAGAAGTAAAAAGGCCTTATCGCTATGATCTCTTCCAGGCAACCTTGGCATGGACTGGAAATGTAAGAACAAAAAAGATGGTAGCACTCGAAAATAAAAAAGAAATATAAATGATACATGTATATTATGTATATATTATTATTACTTTATATATTACTTTACTTTATATGTATATTATTATTACTTAATATTTTTCATATTTACTGCAGCAAATAATACAAAATAGTAAACAGTTAAGCTTATACCAAAAACACATTACGTCATTTTGTGATTTTTGTCGGTAGCCATTACAATAAAGTAAGCCTGTATTTTAATACATGAGTTTAAATAGATAAGTAGGTACCTGTTATAATTAATGACATCATCGCATAATGATGAGGTAATTGGCGTAGTTGGTATACCTACTGTGATTCAGTAATTGAGTGAGTGACAGTACTTATTTTGAAAATTCAGTGATTAGATTACGTATGTCTAGGTATTTAAGTTGGAACCTCTAAGTTTCATACAAACGTACTTTTCGATTCATTTGGAAACTATTACGTCCCCGAATTTAAGTGAAATTTTTGCATACATAATCGGAAAAGACATAGCTGTGTTTGTATCTTTTCAGATTTTCAAAATACAAATTCATCATTAAGTGAATTAATCGCTTCACAATAATAATGATATTTGTCTCTATCTGACACATTTTGGCATTTTACCTTTCATGAAAGCAGGTTATATGCGTCCTTGTAAAAAATAATCTTTTGCTGATTAGATGTGTATCATAAAGGTTTTTTTTTGCTTATTCAGGTGACTTCAGAACAGGATGTCAAGAAAGCTCTACAAACTACCGTGGACAAGTTTGGACGTCTCGACGTGACGGTCAACTGTGCTGGTATTGCATCAGTTTCGAGAGTTTACAATTTTAAGAAAGAACAACCATTTGATTTGAAAGTCTTTCAAAGAACTGTGGAGGTACGTAAATTACAGTAGGTTTTGTGGAACTACTTATGCGTTAACCTGATGCAGAGCCGGTTGACGATATTATCAAGACATTATCGTGACGTCATTTTTTTTACGGGGTCAGTACAGCGCCTTTATCTTGCGGAACTACGGAAATCACATACAGCACTGAGACGTCACAGTCACTTTTCGAAACTGCCGGAACCTTCAAACGGACTGGACTCAGAGCTCTCTGTACAATACCTATTTCATGCAACGTTAACACTTTCACGGCCCAAGACATTAATGCCCATCACAAGTCCAAGACCCGGAGGCGGGGTGTGTCCCTTCGGGTTGCTACGCCGATGCTCGGTAGTGAAGGCGATACATAAAGCAAAACTATGACTCTAAAAAAACAACAAAACATGGATTAATTCCTGTTAATCCATGTTTTTGTTCTCTACAAGCCTCGCACGCGTTATTTCTATGGAACGTTCAGAGGTAATTTTATGTACCATAATACCGATTTAGGTAGGTATAGGATAAAAACCGCAATAGACTACGTGTTATTCCAGGTTTAGAACTACCTCTGTGCATAATTTGAGCTCGATAAGTTCAGTAGTTCCAACGTGAAAAGGTAACAAACATCCAAACTTTAAAAACATAATGTAAGCCTAATGTATTTATTTGCAGATAAACCTGATCGGTACATTTAACGTGATCCGGCTGGCAACAGGTCTGATCGGCAAGAACGCGCCCGATGCGGACGGCCAGCGAGGCGTCATTGTCAACACAGCCAGCGTCGCGGCCTACGATGGACAGGTAACATCATAGATATAACCTGTACTTTTAGAATGAGATCGGCGAGTACGGACCTGACGCGGACGGCCAGCGAGGCGTCATTGTCAACACAGCCAGCGTCGCTGCATACGATGGACAGGTAACATCATAGATATAACCTGTGTACTTATAGAATGAGATCGGCGAGTACGGACCTGACGCGGACGGCCAGCGAGGCGTCATTGTCAACACAGCCAGCGTCGCGGCCTACGATGGACAGGTAACATCATAGATATAACCTGTACTTTTAGAATGAGATCGGCGAGTACGGGCCTGACGCGGACGGCCAGCGAGGCGTCATTGTCAACACAGCCAGCGTCGCGGCCTACGATGGACAGGTAACATCATAGATATAACCTGTACTTTTAGAATGAGATCGGCGAGTACGGGCCTGACGCGGACGGCCAGCGAGGCGTCATTGTCAACACAGCCAGCGTCGCGGCCTACGATAGACAGGTAACATCATAGATATAACCTGTACTTTTAGAATGAGATCGGCGAGTACGGACCTGACGCGGACGGCCAGCGAGGCGTCATTGTCAACACAGCCAGCGTCGCGGCCTACGATGGACAGGTAACATCATAGATATAACCTGTACTTTTAGAATGAGATCGGCGAGTACGGGCCTGACGCGGACGGCCAGCGAGGCGTCATTGTCAACACAGCCAGCGTCGCGGCCTACGATGGACAGGTAACATCATAGATATAACCTGTACTTTTAGAAAGAGATCGGCGAGTACGGACCTGACGCGGACGGCCAGCGAGGCGTCACTGTCAACACAGCCAGCGTCGCTGCCTACGATGGATAGGTAACGTCATAGATATAACCTGTGTACTTATAGAATGGGATTGAGAATGACGTCATTGTTTACAGTGTCCTGCTCAGGCACGACACAATTTACTTATCAGATCTAGGATGCTGTCCTGATAGATGACTTAATTCAAAATATATAAATTTCCATAAATACAACAAATGTGCACTTAGAAAAGGTCAATATCTTAAAAGTAAACACTGACACAGAAATGAAGTTATATTTTAATTTCTGGTGCTACGTTATTTATTGGGTCCAATAAATAAATTCAAGGAAATTGTTTGGAAATTTTGTCCCTCGTTAAGGGATGAAACGTTGGTGTTCTTCCAACACAAATAAGGTTCGTAGTTAACCCGCTAACATCCGTAATGGATTAGGCAGAAGCTATAAAATAAACAACCCATGTAGACCGCACGGTGACTTTGCCTCCCTCATTTTAAGCTTCTTTTGCCGTTTAGGTCCAATAACTAAAAGTAATGAAATTTTCAGATTGGTCAAGCCGCGTATTCGGCGTCAAAGGCGGGCGTTGTAGGCATGACGCTGCCGATTGCACGGGACCTGGCCAAACAAGGGATTAGGGTGGTCACCATCGCTCCAGGTGGGTGCACTTGATCTTCCTACTAATGTTATAAAGGCGATTTTTAGGTCCAGAAAACGCACTGTACAGGCTGAATTTGCCATATGCTTCTATATCCCTTATGTCAGTTCCCATGGGATAGAAATCACCTCTAAACGTTTCCAGCTTCTATATCCCTTATGTCAGTTCCCATGGGACAGAAATCACCTCTAAACGTTTCCAGCTTCTATATCCCTTATGTCAGTTCCCATGGGACAGAAATCACCTCTAAACGTTTCCAGCTTCTATATCCCTTATGTCAGTTCCCATGGGACAGAAATCACCTCTAAACGTTTCCAGCTTCTATATCCCTTATGTCAGTTCCCATGGGACAGAAATCACCTTTAAACGTTTCCATAGACATAACGCGTGCGAAGCCGCAGGCAGAAATTAGTATTATAAATGTGAAAGGTTAGATGAACGCATGGATGATTGTTTGTTACATCTAAACGGCTCAACAGATCGGGCTGGAATTTTGCATAGATCATTAATGAGTATAATGGGAAAAAATAACTTTTAAGCGTTTCCATAAAAGCAACGCGTGCGAAAACACGGGCCGAAACTAGTATTAAATAAAAAGTGGTGTTGGTTTATCTTGTATGCCTTTAGTGGAATATCCTTAGGTATAAGTTTTAGCTTAGCATAAGCTCCCCCATCCTATGGTAATCCGTGCACATTGGTTGCCTGGAAGAAATCGCCAATTCCATGCCTTTGTTTAGGATAAGTTTTGTAATATACCTTAAGTTTTTTTTTTTGTTTATGGGCTATGAAATAAAGCATTATCTATCTATCCTTTATTTATAATCCAGAATCCTCTACAGAGAGCGTTTTGGATTCGCATCTAAAATACCTACTTTTATTTTTCCAGGTCTATTCCGCACGCCGATGATGGAGCAGATGCCCGAGCCTGCCATTAAGAGTCTGGAAGCAACCGTTCCCTTCCCCTCCCGCCTCGGAGACCCACAGGAGTTCGCTCAGCTGGTTCAATGCATCATCCAGAATAAAATGCTCAATGGAGAGACAATCCGTCTCGATGGCTCGTTGAGAATGCAGTCCTGATAAGGTGCATAATATTCTGTACCCGCGTACTTATATACTAGATGCCAGAAAGCCTAGCAATACAGGTCGTTGACCCTGACCCCTATCCATCAAGAAATAAAAAACGGGCACAACTTAAAAATATGTTTTTTAGGGATAACCTCCTGAGACCCAGGGTGTCCAATTTTGTCAGATTTATACATTTTTGGGCAAAATCATGAATGCGCGTAAAATTAAAAACTTGACTGAATTTTTTTTAGTCATGTAAATGTAATTTGTTGCTCAAATGATAACCATAATATAATATTAGGCCTTAATAATTAAAATACGACCGCGTTTATATTACTCTAGTATTTTATAATACTAAAATACGTGAATTCATAATAAACGTAAAAAGTCATAAATGAATACACAAAGTCTTACTCGTATATCGGTATTATTCCCGATTTTTTTCTGAGTGGTGATCAATTTCCCAAAGCTTTGGCAGTTGCATAGAGTTGAGAGGAGTTCGAGTACAATACAATACCTCTATTGACAACATCAAGTTATAGGTCAAGTAGGTACCAAGGTAGGTAGGTGCATAATTTATAAATAACAATAATTATATTTCTGTCATAACACAAACAAACATATTATTATATAAAAATCCTTTATTCAGAAAGAAAATAACAATCAAATAACAAATTTAAATTAAAACTAGTACCTATTTACAATAGAAACAATCAAGCTATCTGCAAACTGTGGCAAACAATCTATAAAAATTAATTAGATATACACAATTTTGGTATACATTTATTTTGATTATTTGATTATCATTAATAATGCAACCTAACAGATGGGTAGTTCGTAAAACTCTTTTATAGAGTAGAACGAGTTTTCGAGGAGCCACTTACGTAGCCTTGATTTGAAGGCCGTCGTGGAGGTTGCATCCCTTCTGATTGTGTCCGGCAGCCTGTTATATACAGCCCTCTTGTACCCATGACGTACACGGACCTCTCCGATTTGTGTAGCTTATGAGTGGGTGCGACTAAGAGGTGGGCTAGCTTGTTGCTGCGGACAGCCCGGGAGGTGTTAAAGCCTCTACGTTTAAAGTCATCTATGTTTTTATGGGTAAACGTCGTCGTAAGGGGTAAGGATGCTCCATTGAAAGCAGAAAGCTACCTTAAAAGCTGAGCCAAAATATTTTTACCGATGTGTCAATAGATGTCATATAATTTAAGATCTTTAACGATCGGATTTGCTAAATGTGGCTTTTATGGCCCATGTCTTGTATATATTTACACACTCCAAAATCAAGACTAGTTGACATAATACTTTTGCACATTTGCAACGATATTTTGCTTTTCAACGACCTCAGTGGCGCAGCGGGCGAGAGTCTGCCTGCGACGCAAGAGGTTGCGGGTTCGATCCCCGCCTCGGAACAAATTTGTGTACGATCTGCAGAAATTTGTTCCGTTGGTCTGGGTGTTTTCTATGTATAATAAAAAATATCTATCTATGTAATGTATAATATTACGTATATCAGTTATCTAGTACCCATAACACAAGCTCTGCTTACCTTGGGGCTAGATAATGCTGTGTGAATTGTCCAGCATTATTTATTTATTTATTTTAGTAGTCAAATGTAGCTCTTGTAAGTCCAATGTATATAATATATTTCACTTATATTTTGTACTATAAAATGTAATTGTTAATTAATAAATTAAGTATATATTTTATAAATAAAGTAGTTTTATTCAATGCACACATTTAGAAATAATGTAGATTCTGATAAGACCTCAGGATAAGACCTACGAGTAGGCGGTTAAAAACGGTCGCATTAGCATTTGTGTGATGTTTTCCTCCGTCAATAGATGGCGTTAGTAGTTACAGAAGTAGTGAAAATATCCGAAGTCTATGCAGTAGGTAAAATAATTATTAAGAGCGGGCCTAATGCAAAAAATTGTGAAAAGGATAGGCATAGGATTTCGCGTTTATAGGAGCGGGACAGAGTAAAGCAATGTCAGTGCAAAAATCAAGTTTTTGCTTTTTTTCTATTAATGATTCAAAATTTAAGCATTAAATAGAAAAACTATACGATTACTTAAATAAAACAGTAGTCTGGCTATGTAATTCGTAAAAAATAATATGGGGTTGTCGCTGATACTTTAGAGCATTTCAATTAAAACAGTTTTTTTAAAGCGATTTTTGTATATTTTTTTGTAAAGAAACCAGTTTATTTTACAAAATTCTATTCGATTACGACTTCTATGGGTTTTTACCCTACCTATCGTATTTTTTTAATTAGAATATTTAAGTTCGTTACCATAGATGTAAGGGTTTAAAAATACACAATTTGCTTGATATTTGCATTAGGCGCACTCTTAAAAGTGTGACTATTGCTCAATGCAGGATATACAGGGTGTTTTTTTGAAATAGGAGTGGATCGCCAGCTCCAAAACTATGACAGTTAAAGAAATAGCATGAAAGGTAATTATTTTTAGGTACCTAACCTTTTTATTGGGGATTTTATTTTTACAATTTACAAATTTATTATGAATCGATCGATGATTAAACACCATTACAATAGGTACAGGCTGAGTATCCTGGCTAGAGGCAAGCATCAGTTATTAAAAAAAAACAATAATTACAAGTTGGGTTGGAGTATTCAGATTTCAACCCCACTTCGTTTATTAAAAAGAATACATTTCCTTTCATTTTCAATGATGCATTTGTTTGCAAATGTTGAGTCCTATTGGTAACCGAATCTGCTGGTGCAAAAATACAGACCGTCATATTTATTGAAAAATCAATCGGTCCATTTTCAGCAATATTAGAAGATAAAAAATCAATCTAAAAACGCAGCTTTTGACTTCTCACACATCGATGTCAGTCATTTATGACCTTTTACAACTTTTGTTTATGACGATACCCCGAGCCAAACTAGCGCCGCCACCTATTTTACCATTTCATTTCGTTGAACAAAGGTAATTTCAAAATTTTCAATGGGCTGTTTGTGATACGGGCAGTCTCTAGTCATGATAGGAGGTATCGTGGCTAGAGACTGCCCAACTCCATTTGATGCTCAGTACCCCCTCATTGATAGCCTTACTTAACACAGAGATTCTAGTAACCCATGCCTTTTATATGCCTCACAATGGTCCAAGCATAAATACAATATTTGTATCACTCAAGTAAATAATAACATGTCACATAAGAGCACTTTCATCACAGCCATAAAAATTTTCAATAATCTTCCCATAGAACTTAAAACCTTAGATGGAAACATATTTAAAAATAAATTAAAAAGATGGTTAGAATCAAATGCTTTCTATTCGCTCAAAGAATTCTTTGACAACTGATGGTACCCTAGAAACTGTTATTGTAAATGTGTCCTATTTTTTAAGTCCATAAAATAAATACCATCATGATACCTTAAAAACATAGGTACCCCATAAATGTAGACTTAGGTACCTACCTACAACTGTATTGTATGTCTTATAAAGATAAGCTGTTGAAACTGTACACATTCATTATACATAAGATCTTTTTTGTACAACAGTTAACAATAAAATTATTTCTGATTCTGATATCCCTGCGACAAAGATTAACTACTTATAGGTTCTAAGGTTTTTGTATTAGTGCGTAAGCCCTTGCACTCTGGGTAATCTCTAAGAAATTAAATAAGCCCCAAAAGGGAAGGGTATCGTGCACGTTCGAATCCTGCCGAATTCGAAAATTTTTGGGACTTATTTAATTTCTTACTCAGGTATAGGTTGTATGAAATAAACACACAATTAAACGAAAATATCATTTATTTCTAGAATAACGCGCGGCGGCGGAGCGCACGCTTCGCCGACGCTCGCAAGGTGCTTCTCACAATATTTATTAATCAGTAATCACCAATAAATACAATGACGATGTACAGACATCTAACACCGCCCAACATGTATCTATAATGTTGCCATCTAGAAATAGATCATTGTGGTTACAGATTAAAAACTTAATCACACCGCTAAACAATAAGGTTCACATTAAAATTAAAATTTAGCGACAACAATAACGTTACATTATTTAAAGACGCAATGTGAGGTAATGATTCGGTGATACTGCAGCGGAGAGGGCCGATCGCGAAAGAACGCACCTCGTAAGGTCGAGCGTGCTCGAGCACTGGCTATATCCCAACATAAATAACAGGTACTTAGTGATGTTAGAGGTGATGTGAAGTTTATGATAAGTGCGTTTAAAATTCTGCGTTGAGCAGGTGCGTGCGGTGTCGCGAACGGCCGACTTTGCGGGCGGTGTCTGCTTAGCGAATATGATAAGATAACGAGATGCGAGGGTTGGTTCCTCCGCGGCGACACAATCCCGTCTCCGAGTCGCCTCACTTCCTCACACTATTTACAGTAACACATCAATAGCCATTTATTTTTATTCTATGGTATCAGATAAGAGCTTATCAAAGTTGAAATGCGACATTGCATTGGTGTTTGCCATCCCACATATTCAGTTTCAATATAACCTTCTAAGTTGAAAACCATGTATGCCTCGTCCTATCTATATGTACACTTGTTATATTAGAGCCAACACGGCTCAAGAAATAAAGTAGGTTCCAAATAATAGCTTGAAAGAGAAAGAATTACAACTACTATGAACTCTCAGGCAGCGGCCCGTCGGTTCGCTCAAATTCACACCCTTACGTAAATTAATGATAGAGTAATATTCACACACAACATCGATTGAGATTAAACCTAACTTAACGTTAATGAACAACAGTGGTTAAATAACGCACATTCGACGCGCGCCGCTTGGCGGTTCGATAAAACGTTATTTTGGAATGTGTGCGACGCGTGTCCCGCCCGAAACCGAACACCTAAAGTAAACTAATGAATGTACTGCGAAGCGTGATGGAGACTCTTGGAGGCGAGTCAGGTAGGCCGACTCCCGCGCATAACCTCACCGGGCGGTGCGCGGCCGAATCTGAGCGAAATAACAGTACCTACCCAGTGTCTACGCACAAGTAATAAACTCTACATAATATACTTACATCTAATTGAACTCAAAATGTACATTTACATAGAACACTCATGTGTATCTTAAAGTTAAAAATACTTAATTTGAATTTATAAATATAGATAGTACTTAGGTATATGAAAGACTTACAGACAGCTTCTGTATGTTACGGTACAATACGACCTAACCTAAGACGTAAATAGTAGGGTTTATATTGTATGTCAATAGTTAAAAATGATTATAATATGAAATTAATAGTAAATTATAACGTTATTATCAAAATTATAGAGTAGAGATTAAATCACTGTCAAATTATTGAACACTGGCACCTGCAGTAAAACAATTACTGTCGCGCTTTACTTGTTGGCAGAATAAGTAATATTCTTTCAATGTTGTAAATTCGAGATATCGAATATGGTACTCGTACAAGTCAAAGGGTAAGTTTTTGAGACCTGTGCAAGTGACATTCTTAGGGGACATTGGATTCAAAACATAAAGGGGGACTCCAATATTGGATTCAAAACATAAAGGGGACTCAAACATTGTATTCAAAACATAAAGCGGACTCCAACATTGGATTCAAAACATAAAGCGGACTCCAACGTTGGATTCAAAACATAAAGGGGACTCAAACATTGGATTCAAAACATAAAGAGGACTGTGTCATTTAATTTCATTCCATCATTCATATATCACAATTATTCATGTCAAAAATTAAGTACGAATTATCATAACAAAAGATAATTAAAAATGTCTGTGTAACAGTTACGTAAACATAACGTAACAGTCGAAGGGGAGTCTGATCGCAATGACTCAGCAAACATAATACAAGAAAAGCTTATAAAAATATTAAAATGTAACCTAGGAAATGGTAAAAAATATAAAAGTTAAAAGTCCGTCTTAAAATTGGTGTAGACTTCGATCCCTGATATAATCTTGTGATTTTTACAGAATATAAGTAAGTGTAAAAGAAATAATACTGTATTTAAAACAATTATGATTTAGTAGTGTACTGGTACAAAATACTACTTTAAAACATGGTAACAGCTTCGGTAAACTCAAAATCACAAAATTTAATAAGAGGAACCGAAAGTTGAGGTATAAGCGGCTTCCAAATGATGTTATAGCTAGCTATTCACATAGGCTCTGTCAATCTGTGCTAATTTTATTAACCGACTTCGAAAAAAGGAGGAGGTTCTATATTCGGCTGTGTATGTTCTTTATGAAATGCCGATTTCTCCGTCATTTGTGGACGTTGAGATGTTTTTTCGCCATTGTAAGTATAGAAATTTATTTCAGGATGGTCCCATAAAAATATACCCGAAACACAGTGTAAAATGAAGGAATTCGAATTCGGTTTTTTGTTTTTTAAAACGATCAAATTATCATCTGATGATGTCAATCTATAAATAGATATATATTATGCTTACAATTCATTTATTTAAAACTCTTTTAACTGGGCCCTAAACACGGGAAAAATATGGGTAAGTATAATTTTAATATACAAAGGTTTTTGTCGAAAACTATTCAATCCGTAGTAATCCGAGTATTAAAAAAACGCCAAGTGAATGTAACGTAAATCACATCTACGTAAAATTTCATTCATTTCCTAATTAATGTTTTCCAAAACTCTACTTAGATACAATAATCGATCATGTAACTGAAGGGATTTTGACAGTTTTTCATTGAAATCTGTAAAATCATCATCAACTGAGTGAATCTTAACCTAAGTGAGAGTTTAGAAGTGCGCGCCTAGATTCGTACTGCTCTATGTTCCTAACTATGATCACAGATCAGCTTTGCTATGAAAGCGCTTTGCAATGCAGCTGCTTCTTGTAAAACTTGCTTAGTACGGGTCACTTGCCATGCAAGGACTCAGTTATATGCATACTATAGATTCACAAGCATCAGCTTCGCTGCAGTTTTGCTGTGGCTTCACTATTCTGTACTTCCTAGTGTACTTTTACCACCTTGAGTTTTATCAGTGAATTACTATGATTTACATTTGAAGAGTTGCTATGCCCCGAACACATTTACAATGTCACTCAGAAAATACAATGTTTTAAAATTGAATGTGTTTTTAAAATAATTTCATTCTGGAATAGGTATACAGATACAGTATATCTTAAAATTGTACCACAACAACATTTTGAGGAACTTTTAATTGAATTCAACAAGTGAAGCCCGATTCTTCGTGTAATCAATTTGATTTGCAAAGTCATCATACTTAAATTTTCGTCCACAGCTCATCTTTTAATTTCTAAAATAAATTTAATTTCTGAAATAATGAATAATTCCAATTGATTTTGTATCACTCCACATATTTTATGTCATGCATGATAATTTACTGTGTTCACTGGACGGTTTTATATAATAAACACGTTGCATTTTAAAACTAAAATAAATGTATTGAAAAACACAAATACAGTAAAATTTCGTGATCATTACAATCTACTCGTTGATGTAGCCTACTTATCTAAACATACGCACTTGGTGCATGATATTATGATCATAAACTAAAACATTCTATTCAACATAAACCCATAGTCATTTTATCATTAAAATTACACACTTGATTTGAAATACGAGTAATTCTGATAGTTCGACGTCTAAGTAATATTACTACATTTAATTAACCTATCTGCTACGTTTGGAACTTTACATTTCAGCACGGATTTGATACTGTAATAAATTAATATATATAGTTGCATACTAAAAGCCAAAACGTTTTCAAATTAAATTTGCAACGCCGAAATTTTTCAATACATATTCATGATTTTACCACTTTAAAAGTAGGTAGGTTATTATTCTCTTTAAATACATATCCTACTAAGTAATATTTATTTTTTTTTTTTAGAAAAATATGAAACAACGTGCTTTCAGTTAACATATTATATATGTTAATAAAGACAAATATGTTTTATATAAAAATACATCGTCCTCAGCTTTCTACCTGCAGACGCTAGTGCTTATCCATCTTTTCAAAAATCTTCGATTTTTAAGGCTTCTTCCACGTATTTCCAGATTTTTTTTACATAATTACACACCTTTAAGTAGATTAGATCACTGTATATGTACTAATAATGTTAAGTATTTACAATTACTAATAGTTTTATTTTGTACTGGTATGGCCGAATAAATTACCTCAATATTTGTTTGAAACACTCAAATATATTTTATGGAATATAAATATAATATTTTTTTTCGATTTCAAAGTTAATGGATATCTTTTACAGTTAAGACAATACCTACAACATTTATAATTCAATTATATTTTCAAATATCAACTCGTAATAAAATTTTGAAACTTGAATGACGAAAGCCCAAATATTATTATATTTATAGACAGCGCGTCGCGAGTGCGGCTGTCACACCCAATATTTAGAACACTCACGAACGAACTACCGAGAGAAGAACACAAAGCGAAACTCATCTCGAGTCGGCTACCTTTATGGGAGACCCAGGTTACTGTACGGTTGTTAATGCTAAAAGAACCCTACAATACAGGTACCTATTTACACAAGCAACACAAGGCGCCGCCGGTCACTCTACTGGATGGACCCTACAGCTCGTATTTAGTAGTGTTACATTGATACAACTAACGCTCACTGTCAAATAATTATACATATATCTACGTAATAAATGATCACCACAACTAATATTAAAACAGTTTCCATCAAATTTCTTCGTTTATAATCACAGACGCTTCCCTAAAATATGTAATAGTAATATTATATCTCCTGCTAACGCAGCGGAGTTGAAGAAAGTCCTAATATTTAAAATTAATATGTACTTTAGCTTTTGACGTTAAACAATATAGACTGCAAAATAAATTAGCTGTAGCTACACAAAAGTGGTGCATAATATATTTGTATATTATGTTACGATTTAAGGTAGATAAATAACGATTATCTGTATACGGACTAGGCACGCGCGGCACCGCCGGCGCTCGGCGCAATAACTTAACAAAATCACACACCAAGTTACAAACTAAACTTAATAAGTATGTAATATTTTGTATAACTTATAGTTTGATTTCATGTGGTGTCAGGGGGCGCTTAGTGCGACCGCGTTCTCCGATCTCCAGGTTCGACGTCCAGCACTGGTACTCAAGACCTGGAAGTACAAACCACACATATCCTTAACTTCGACTCAATATTACTTGGGGATGACACAGGTAAGCACATATTATTAGGTAGCCTAACCCGTTATTCTTACAGAACGCTGCCGTCTCGCGATTAGACATATCTGAAATGATCACACATATGTCAAGGTGGCATATTTCATGCATCCATAAATCGTCATCGAGGTATTCAAATAACCGATACCCTATGTTTCACATTCTATGAGGACAACGCGTTAGGCTGTAGGTATAATCATAAACACCGATTGAACTAAGCACGAAGACTACTTTAATATATTCGAAGCAAATGGATATGTCGCCGCTGGATCATAGAATCAGCCCGTTTGTAGATGCCATTGCGAAACGGGTCAATTTAATTCATTGCTTATGTCGATTGTTAGACAAAAACAATCAATTTTCAAACAATTTAGCTTAACGTTACATAGCAATCGTCAAGTGAAAATACATAATAAAGTTTGTCAAAACAAAAACTGTGTCGTTTTGCAATAGGCCTAGCCATTCTATAAACGGGCTGATTCTATGATCCTGGCGGCGACAGATACATTGAACATAATATGTAACAAATTTAGAGTAGGATATAATATTTTTAGTACCTTCCAAATATTTTAGTAAGCTAAAAGTTAATTAATGGAAATTAGTGGAACTTTAGTGTAAAGCTTCAGTCGACATGTAAGTTGGGGAATTTATTATCTTTAAAATATCGCATAGCATCAAAATGTGATATGTAAAATGTATAGGATTCTTTATGTCTCTAAATATTTGTTTCGGGTGTTTTTTAATGAATAATAAAATAAACATCTCTCTATGTATTATACTTATATCAGTCATCGAGTACCCATAACACAAGCTAAGCTTACTGCTAGCTAGCTGATGCTGTGTGGATTGTCCAGCGTTATTATTATTGTTATTCTATAATAAGTTTTTTTGGAAATGATATCACCTGGGGCTATTTCACCGATTAATAATTGATCAGATAATTGAGTTACTTTATCAATAGCTACAACAAATAATTTGCAGTGTTTTAATGAAAAAATTGAAAGTGGAATTTAATAATTTTTAATTTTAATAATTGTATTAAATAATTTAAAATCGTTTTGTAGTTAATGTATGCAGATAGCAACGAAATTATTGGATCCAATTAACTCGTAGGTTTAGAAATAGCAAATTTCGACCTATCAATTCACATTCTTCAATTTGAACACGGTCACGCTTGTTTAGATACCGCTGCCGATCTGGTAAGAAATAAAGTATTTCTTTTCTGCAACATCTTACAATCTTTCTGATAATTTATGTTATGCGTTACGTGTGGAGCCATGAAACTATTCAGCTGCATCTCTTTCTATAAAAGTAAGATAATGCTAAGTGTCCACTATAGCACCCTGGCACCGCCAACACCGTCGGCGCGTATCACTTCCGTAGCCAATAAAAAACAAACGTAAAAGTGATACAAAGGCATCCTCGTATTCAGAGCATAGACCCAACAACTCCCAATGTTACAGTTGCTACTGTGCCTCGTTATCGGAATAAAAATATTTTATTATTCGAAGAAGAAATTACATCTATAAATGATTATACTATTATAACCCTCCACCCTCTAGTTCACACTTCGGTCAGTAATAAATATTATACCAAGCTTTGTATCGAGAAACCAGTTATTTTTCGAAATTTATTATAGTGAAAAAGATTTCCTTGTGTTGATAAACAACTTAGATCTTATATGGGATGCGTGCCCGGTGAGTGGACACTGAGCAAAAATAGAAAAGGATACCATAGCTTGATAAAGTTTAGAAGATCTGGGCATTGCTGTGATAAGTGCCGCAAGAGGTTTGTGTAAGTACAAACTTACAAGAGTGCGAGAAAGGCGTGCAGATATTTATATTCATTCATAATGCTTACTCTATATAGGCGATTGGGGTTCAATCGTGTCGCTTGGCAGGAATCCGCACCTGACACAAAGAGTATTCACTTAAAAATCACTAGATAACATGCTTCTGCGTTATTTTTTTAACAGAAACATTATTAAGTTTATTGTTTATTGATCAAGTATTTAAGTAGGTATGTACATACATATTTAATTACAGAAAGGTCAAGTTACGTGCAGTACTGTTTATAGGAACTGCTTGCAGAACAGTAGTTTCTAAAGTGGTAGTTCGAAAGGTTATTATAACTTAAAGTTAAGTACTTGTAGATTGATGCGCTGGTATTAAAGTGTCGTGCTTTTTCAGAACTCTATAAGATATTGAAGTAAATATAGCTTATTTATATCGTCACGATGAGAGACGCGCATGCGGATTCGGTTGTTTACGAAATTTTTAAATCTTTTTTAAACTGATATTTCAACTTTGACAAATTGGCTGACTATGAAAGATCCTGATTTCATATTATGACGTTTTTCTCCCTCTTTGTCTATAATAAATATTATTAAACACGCCCATTTAACAACTCCAATTAAGTAGGTAGGTGCAGAAAATCTTTATAAAAAATTAAGAAGAAAATCTACTTTTCGAAATATTTTTTGTAAAGGCAAGCATGAAAAATAATAAAAATTAGATGAATTAGTTATTGATAAAGTAAATTGTACATCAAGGCGAGAATATGACAGATTCCAAACGAGGATGTCAATTGAGTACCGAGGCGTAGCTGAGGGTCTTAAAAACACGATTTACGGATCGCAGTTTCTCCCGAGTGTTGACTTAGAAATGACTACTAAACCTACAAGAAAATATATCTTTTTAGAAACTTCAAAATCAGTCGCCCAGATTTTGAATAGATTCAAATTAAAAGCTGAAATTAGTAGCAAATAACCTAGGGCAAAACCCAGCGAGTTCATTACTTATTTGAGTTAATTTTCCAAAAACAAAAGAAGACTCCGATATCTTTATAACAAATTTTGTTGGACTTCTCATGTCAGTTACCATGGTAAATGAATGATACCATTACCAAAGGCAAAACCTGGTGCGTTCATTACTTATTTGAGTTAATTTTCCAAAAACAAAAGAAGACTCCGATATCTTTTGGTGACTAGGATTTATAATAATTTTCGTTTGACCTCTCATGTCGGTTACCATGGCATTTAGATGATATTTACTAAATTAAAACAAAATAACACGTTTGGAGTGGATTTCTATACAGTTTTCACGCCGTTTTAGAAATGGTTTTCATAGAGTTTGTCCTCTCGCATTTTAATACGACAGCAAACGTACCTACTTTCTGCTTCATGCTTGGAAAAGGAAAAGTCATCCGAGCAGGTGTAGTATAAAATATGTTTAAACAGAGCTGAAGATATGCAACATAGTTTCAAAAAAGTTGCCAGACGATAAATAGCCATTGAAAGAATTTTTTATACACTTTGAAGAACTTCACCCAAAGTTAAGTAACCACAACCAAGCCCTGGCAACTCTTGTAAAAGACTGAAATTAGTGTGACGTGCGATGCTAAAAGGTGAATAAATAATATATAAAAATAAAATATAATTAAATATAAGATAACATACAATCTGTCTAGGGTCGACGTGTGGTCAGCATTCCGGTTAACCAATTCGCCTCCGTTCGGCCTAGAACGAGATGGGGCACTCAACGATCGAACGATACAAACATATACTTTGATTATGGTGATTGTTAAAGTAAATATAGAGGTGGTAGTGTCATAAAGTGAAACTCACTTGCGCTTAGCATGCAGCATTTCCATGAGAAGCGTCTGCGTGGGGGCCTGGCCAGCGCAGTGCCGCTGGTACAGATGCTCCTCTCCGCGAGCGGCCAGCGCGTGTATCTCAGGTACCACCATCACTAGCTTGCCAAATTTGTCCTGAAAATTAACAATGATGTATGTAGCAATATATTCTTGACGAAAGTTGCCCGGGAATCATTTAAAAGAGAACATTATTTTTCACTTAAAGTATTGAACACTTAAATTATTGAATAAACCCCGAATACTCAAACGCAACTCACATTTAAGCTTGTCTCAAGTGGCTGTTTTTTGACATCATCATCATCATCAGTCTATACCAGTCCACTGCTGGACATAGGCCTCCCCTAATGAGCGCCATAGCGCCCTGTCTTCAGCTTGCCGCATCCAGCATCTGCCAGCAGTCTTTCGCAAATCCTACACTACGTTTGCCGAGCCGCGGTCTCCACTCAAGAACACGTTTACCCCAGCCAGCGGTTGTCGGTTCTTCTTGAAATATGGTCAGCCCACTGTCACTTCAGCTTGCTAATCCTTTGAGCTATGTCGATAACCTTGGTTCTCTGTCGGATGTATTCGTTGCGAATCCTATCCTTCAGAGAAACTCCGGGCAGAGTTTTTTGACATATTTGAATGAAAATGTGTCAAAAAATCGTCACTTGAGACGTGCTTAAACCTGAGATGCGTTTGAGTATTCGGGGGTAAGAGAAACAAATATAGTCAAAAAGAGCCACTGTAAGGGTTTACCTGTATCGTAGGATAGCATGAGAGTGTGTAGTCAAGCAGCGCAGCTTGCACCGTCTGGTATCCATCACGGACGCACTTCACGTTCACGATGCCTCTCACCTCTGAAACGTCAAGAGAACTCTTCAAATAATTACAAACAGCTCCAAAATGTTCATGATAACACATATGATAATAATGATTTAAAACAAAATAAAAGTAAATAAAAATAACATTCGCAAAGGAAAACACAAATCGAAGCGTTATAAATGAAGTAAAAATTCCTAAAAGTTTGCAACACATGAAGACTGATGATAATACTAACCTGGGTTGAGGAGCAGCAGGAATTTGACGCAAATGTAGTCTGGGACGTCGAATTTCAGCTCGGCGAGTTTGTTCTGGAGTTCATTGAAGTGTTCTGCCAAGGCGGGAACTCCGAGGAGGCCCAAGCAAAGGAGGTCGAACTTCTGTCCGTTGTGGAGTGTGGTCTCGTCGGGCAAACCGTTGTGCATCCTCTGATGGAGGTGGTCAAGCACTAGCATGTCTGACCACGAGTGTTGCAGCAGTTTCATTTGATCGTCAACCTGTAACAAATTAAAGATACGTTGCAACGCTGCGGTTTTCGCTAGGTGGCGAATTATTGAGGGCCGTTTGGAGAACCTGATAATGAAGCAGTTGGTTTCGTTGTTTATTTTCTGTTCCTATTCTACAGGGAAAAAGAAAAATTATTTACAAATTAGTGTGTTAGTCGCGATCAACTATTAATTATTGCACTATAACAACTGCTTCACTAACTCTTGGTCAATTAATAACGAAATCTAGTTCGAAATTTCCGAAAAAATAAAAATAATGTCAACGTTGGTCAAAATATTTTACTTGTGTCGCTAAGTACTCTCGATGTGGTGTGAAGGTGCCAACTTTGAATTACAAAGCATGCTTTTAGCAGATTTGTTAGTTGTTTTTGCGATGTCGACGGCGACCTAGATTCTGCGGTGTTGCATTAGAAAATAAGAGTAGGGCATTAAATTCGACGTTTGCGAAATTAAATGTTACAAATGATTTTTTTGTCTCCTCTGCCACAAGCTATTTAAATGATTCACTTTTAAAATAACTGATCAACATTGCAAATATTTGAATGATTTGGGACTAGATGATTATTTACAACAATTTTTTTGTATTAATCTTTTTTTTTTAGTTATATTGTAAGCTGATAAACCATTATTCTCCGACCACAAGGGTACTCGATTCTGTGCACAATATTGATCGTTTTAAATCGGCGTTTTCTCAATGAAATTCTCCTTTTGTGTGCAACTTTTGTCAATTTCTTTTAATGCGCATACCCCACCCAAACTAGCGCCGCCACCTACTTTATGTTGTTATTCCGTTTAATAAAGGAATTAGGTATCAAAAATCCATCTTCCAGTTTTTGATACCTATCATAAGCTTTATTTTAATACCTCTGTAATAGTTTTACTCTATTTAGTTTAGGCAAAGATACGAAGTTGCCCTTGGTGGCCACCAAAATCTATTTTCGTATCTCTGCCTAAACTAAATAGAATAAAACTATTACAGAGGCATTAAAAAAAAGCTTATGATAGGTATCACAAAATGGAAAATGGATTGTTTTTTTTTTTGTTAAACTGAATAATAAGATAAATTAGGTGGCGGGGCGGCGCCACTTTCGGTGGGGTATGCGCCTTAATACAATATATAACTCTTTGTAATACCTACGAGTAATTACTCTGAGCCACCTCGAATTGGAACTTAGATCATCTGAGCCATGTAAAACAGTCACAAAAACGTTGACCTCATTTTTCTTTTTAAGTAAACTAGACATTTTCCCCGCATTCGCCGTCCTTATTAGTTATTGATCGTAGTAGTTTCAGAAAAGCTCAATCGTAAGCTTTTATTGCTATTCATTTAAAATGACAGCAATAAAACAACACTAACCGGACAACCTGCTAGAATGCATGCAAACTAAACACAAATTAATACCATCAGATATTCTCAATTATTGATGCCGCATCAACGTCATCGACCGTTCAAGTTCATCGTGCGGTGTTATGTGATGTGACTAATCGTAATTGGTAAGATATTGCGTAAGAGAAAGCAAAGAAAGGCCGCATAACTTGTTACGTCTGTGGTAACGGGCGCGGGCGGCGAGCGGCGCGGCGCGGCGGGGCGGGGCGGCGGGGCACGGTGATGCTGGTTACGCGTCACGGTAAAAAGTGCTTTCTCGGGGCAACTCGGCCACGGCCAGTGTGTCAAGTGCGCGGACGAAAGTGCAGCGTTGCCGTCCCGCATGCTCGCTCTAGTTGTTGTTACGTCACATCCGTCTGGAGAAAGCTCCGGTCGTCAACATTCGATTATGTGAGTAATAGACGGATGGATGACATGAATGCTGTAAGTTTGAGCGATGAAACTTATTATGTCAACTACTGGACTATTACTCCTCGATGTTTATTACCGACATTTATTAACACCTACCACCACCACCGCCCGCATTTTTAATTGAACTAAACTGTTTGGCCCAATTTCAGTAAAAATAAACTTTGAACGACTATCGTGAAGCTGGTGAGTGAAAACCATCTATGATCATTGTCGTCCTAATTCTGAGAATGAATCGTAAATAACTCACGTCATTTCAGCACTAACAAAAATTATTGTTAGTTGGTTGTGAAGTAGGCAACGAGTGGGAAAGAGATAGGCAGATATGCACGGTGTGGCAACGTCGCCTTACCACGTGACCGACTGGCTGCGGCTCTTGCGTAAGCGTACGTCGACCACGGTGCGGCGGTCACCACCGCCTGACTACTCTACGCCATAAGTACTACGTCCTTAGTTTATTTAACGGGACTCCTGAAATTACCATCCCAGGTCGTTCTTCCTTACGGAGTGTCCCCAATTTTTGTAGCGCATACTTCTGCTGAAACTCTGTGAACGGATAAAGTTTTATTAATATTTAGTTTGTTTCCGAGGCCCATAATTTTCCAAGATCAGTAGGTTTGCCGGGTTTGACGTTCGTTTTGTGCGATAGTAGAACCGGCACGGCGACGGCAGGCTCGCCGTGGTGGGAACTTGACCTAGTTGGTGCGGCGCGGCGATCGATTGCGAGGCACCGCGTCGCTCGCTGCGTCACACGCCCGCCCTACACTATCACACCACAACGGAGTACTATGTGCTGGTACCCAACGAGTTGCCAACCACAACAATCTTTACCTAATACAATTCGCAATGCAAACAAAAAAATACTGATGCTCGGCAATGCAATGCATCACAATCGCAACAAAAGTGGTGTACACCAGGAGAGGGTTGGGGATTCGGGAGGGGAGCTCTTATACTTATCTCATTCACCTTTAAATACTTAAAGAAAACGGTGTTTCTCGCCCAATCCACTTGTGAGAAGAGGTTTTGGTCCAGCACTTTGCACATTAATTCGAAGAGATCGACCTCACACTGATTGTATGTTTGGCTCTGCAAGAGTCCGAACAGGGAATTTTGCCACTCGCGATCATCGATGGTTTGCACGAATTCCCGAATCATGGGTGATACTCGAAGAGTTTCCGTGCTGGTGGCCTCCGCGGTGCTGGAAGGGGTCGCAGCGGCGTTAGTGGGGGCATCAAAGGCGAAGGCATCTGGGGAGGCGGAGTGCGGTGAGTGAGCCTCCCATTTGTCGTGAGACGGCGGCGGCGGAGGCTGCGGCGGCGGGGGCTGTGCCAGCATGGCTGGGCCCGGCGATGATTCCGGCGAGGATGTCAGCGACGACACCTGCGGTATCTGGATCTCCTGCTTCACCGGCACGGTCGCGTAAGGCGGACCGAACCCCAGCACCAGACCTCCGTCTCCGAGTGAGCCTCGAAGAGTTTGCACGGCAATTTGCCTCTGTCGCATCATCTGCAGTTTGCGAGCTCGATCTCTTTTGTACATGGGTCCGAATTTATTCCTTCCACCACGCATACGGTCTGCTCGCACGGCTGTAACAACAAATATTTCATGAGTTCTTTATTTATTACTAGGTAGCAGTGATGTTATTCAAAATGAAATATTTTTATACAAGTCCACGCGAATGAAATCGCGGGCGGGTGGGTCAACTGGTTCTACAAATTTTGTCGGGGTACAGTTACGATTCATAAGTTATTATTAGCAAATTTTACCCACCTTTGACCCCATTTTAACTACCATACCACCACGAGTGTCTAAAAATCCGGTCCTAGCCTAAAAACCTCTATCCTAAAAGGAACCTCTATGCAAAATTTCAGCCTCGTAGCTCTTGTAGTTTCGGAGACCTCATGATGTGTTGTCGTGTTGGATTTGTAAGTGGAATCTACGCGTAAAATTTTGTAGTTCAATCGCTAACTGAGACAGTTCATTTTCGTTTTAACTTTGACCTAGCTGAAACACGTGTCTTTTTATTCTGAGTCATCCGTCTACGTCTACGAATTTTGACTAGCCAACAGTTATGGTTCTGAAGTTATTATAAAATTACCTTTGACCCTTTAACCCCATTATAACTACATTACATTGCGAATTTACAAAAATGCGTTATTAGCTAAATTTCAGCCTCAATAGCTATTACATTTAGAAATCTCTTGATGAGTCAGTGAGTCTCTTTTATAAAATATAGACAGCAGGTAGGTAATACGAATATCCAACTAAACTCAACGGCTTAGTAAATTATGAGAAACACCGAAATTAAATAAAACGGCAAGTGCGACTCGGACTCACACACCGAGGGTTCCGTAAAATTGTGTAAGACCTTGTTTCTAGCTAGCTAAATATCATTCTAGGTCAACGGTAGTGCCCTATTATAGGATTTCGTTCCATGGCGAGAAACAGAGTATTTTTTTGTACATTTAGTAGGTACTTAAATCTACGGTTTTCGGATTTTTTCCTTTAGTTGAGCTATAAGACCTTCTTCCCAAACTTCATGATTCTAGGTAAACGGGAAGTAGGTACCCTTTTTAGGGTTTCGAGATCGGTTTCGAAATCCTTATTCTGTTTTGAATATCTCAGTAAGTACTGGTAGGTAAGGTACTGCAGCTATTACCTTAAATTTGAAATAATAATACATTTGAAGCGCCATTACTGATTTAAAGAAAAAAAATCACTTGACGGATCCTGTTTTATATGCATGTGATTCCCTTCTAAATTTTGAAAAGAATTGGGCATAAATACCTAGCTGTTTATTTTGATTATGTTAACTTAAAAGGTTTATTTATATCACGGTTCCAAGAGGTTAAGGACCTGGGTATGTAATATTAATTTCAACTCAATACCTTCACGCGTTTCTGAGAAAAGAGGGTTAGCAGACGAACAACAAAGTAATCCTATAAGGGTTCCTTTTTAGGTACGGAACCCTAAAAGCGATTTATAGTAGAGCTACTCTAAGAAAACTTGAGGATAACGATTTGCGTGTGTAGTTGTTTTTGTATTTTCGAAGCATTTGGGAAAATAAGAGATTTTGTGCTAAAATCAACATGTTCTCAAAATACAACTGAATCAATCAAAGTTGGTTTTATCAGGAAATAATATACCTAATATGGTTTAAGATTTGCGGCAAATAACTCTTCCGCTAGTTTTATTATGTACTTGTAGAAAGCAGAAAAAAGAAAAAGTGATAAAAAATAATTAAATAAGGTTACCTAATCTCATTTGTTTCATTCTTTTTTGTAATTTTTGATTTTACTAATTTGTGTTTTTTATATTTCGTTCGATGTCAGCAAATTTTGTTTTGTATTAGTACTAAGTTTTGTGAAATTTCAC
Source organism: Eupithecia vulgata (assembly GCA_946478455.1). NCBI lineage: Eukaryota > Metazoa > Arthropoda > Insecta > Lepidoptera > Geometridae > Eupithecia > Eupithecia vulgata. The sequence continues at coordinate 13,144,790 of OX297859.1, read as the reverse complement.
GTTTTTTGGTAAAATTTGATAGCTTGCAACATTTTTTCTGTACTTTTTATTTTTGCATATTTGGGTAAAATCTAGCTCGTAACAACAATGTACATAGGTACCTATTGTCTTTATAAGGATCTTACTCTGTTTTGTGAACTATTAAATAAATTAAATTAAAATTAAAAAAATCTCTCGCCAACTCGCGTCGAACCACCATAACTGTTCGAAGTAAGTATGTCATCATTGCATCCTTGTGATAATTTCCGACTTTATTGAATCTAAATGATGCGGGTTGACCCATGTCCTTCTGCATACTTTACTTCCTTATTTATAATATTTCAACGTCACACGATCTATTTTTAACTCAACTTTCCTCTGTCTTATACATAATTACATACTTGTTCGTAATGTTTGCTCGTACCTAAAATTGCTTGCTACAAAATAACGCCTACAAGTAATGCCTCCTACCTAGTTAATATTTAATATTGATTTAATAAAACAGATATACCTATGTACCGGCTTACGTATGTTATGCAACTTAGGACAAGTAGGTTAACTGTTGGTACATTCAATAAATATTTAATAACTTGGGCTTGAAATTTAGGGCAGCGGCCTCATAATGTACCAGTACGGACTTAGACGTTCTTTATGATTTTGGCTGTATTCCAAATTCCAAGCGGAGTACTTCTCGTGATAACAATTTATACTTGCGTTCCGATTTTATGGAATAAATAAAAATGATGGTAATGCATTCGGTTCTAACGTAATAACCGGTTCCGTAGCTACCTACCGTTGTTTTAGACATATACGAAACGAAATAACAAAGCGCAAAGTTATTGTAGTATTCTTAATATTCAAAATAATAGTAATATTTCGCGCTTTAGTTGTTATAAGTACTTACTCGACGCGTCTGGAGCGGAAGAGGACTTCAGTGAGTTGTCGGTTGCCCAGCCCATGAGTTAAAAATAACAACCAGTTTTTATTATAGCCGACGCGCCTTTGCGCGATAAAGATAGAGTTATAGGGCTTCATAAAGGGTTTAAAAGAGACGAAGAGAGTAACGGATTTAAACATTGCTTTGTGCAATTCTCACGGAATACTGTTTCGGACGATCTATTTTTATGACAGCATTTATTCATTTATAATAAATAAGCTGCAATCGATATTTTTTTGGAACTCATTTAATTTTATAGAGATGCCCAGAGTGCGGAGTAAGCACTATATTATTAAAAAACCTTATTATTAAAATCATAAGTTTTAATTTACTATGATCAAATTTTACGGCAAATGATAAAACTTTTGAAACTATCATGGTTATTAACATAAAAGTCATTTATAACGACTTAAACTCAAACGACTAAAACTAGCGGAAAGAAAAGATATTTAGCATGATTTTTGTACGATTGAAGTAAAACTAGCGGAAAGAATAGATATTTAACATGATTTTTGTACGATTGAAGTAAAACTAGCGGAAAGAAAAGATATTTAACATGATTTTTGTACGATTGAAGTAAAACTAGCGGAAAGAAAAGATATTTAACATGATTTTTGTACGATTGAAGTAAAACTAGCGGAAAGAAAATATATTTAACATGATTTTTGTACGATTGAAGTAAAACTAGCGGAAAGAAAAGATATTTAACATGATTTTTGTACGATTGAAGTAAAACTAGCGGAAAGAAAAGACATTTAACATGATTTTTGTACGATTGAAGTAAAACTAGCGAAAAGAAAAGATAATTAACATGATTTTTGTAAGATTGAAGTAAAACTAGCGGAAATAAAATATATTTAACATGATTTTTGTACGATTGTAGTTTCACATGTTTGCAACTTTTTAAGAAACAATTCCCGTGAGAAAGGCACTTCATCTAATGTACCATCATAATTAGGTAATGTGGTACTCATAGATAACTATCGTAAGACCAGATAACACAGGTACCTAAGTGATGCGCACTGGCCTACAAAATACTACAACTCATCATACATGTTGCTTGCTACGGATAGTGGTTTGTTCATGCTGGCCTACACACACACAGTATGGCTTCTTTCCTACGTACAATGAGCGCTGCGAGTTATTTACGTGACTAACTGAACAACACAGCATTAACAATGTTATTTAGAGCATCAATTGAACCATATCGGGAATTTATTTCAGATGTTTATCGACGCAGTTCATCTTCTGCTATCATAAACAGTCAGCATTTATTTTTTGTTAACTGTTAACCATACCATACTCCTTCATTACCTATTTGATTCTAATTAGGATTGGCGCTTGAGACACATCCGCCGTACGTATTCTATAGCTCCAAGAAGGTCAAAGGTTACCATTACTATGCCTAGCAAACAGTCTATGGTTCCCAGTATTATTATACAATTATGTATTTCATTCAATCTTTATATGTTTAAATTTAAATGATTATCTTTCAATTTCTGAATAGTAAATTGTTAGTTTTTGCATCCAATTTAGTAAAATATTTACTAGTAAGATTCTCAGGATATAATGTAAGTAGGTATAAAATAATTTTTGAGAAGCCATAATGTAGCTCGTTGTACGAAACCGATCCTTGTAGGGATATAATTTCCGAATTAGGCCAGCAATCAGCATTTGTCAGAAAAGCATTTTAGTTTTCATTAAGGCCAGGTACTTAACTATTTTATACCCATCTTTAATTAGGCATGCTATTATCTACTCTATAGCAGTCGATAATACGGTAAACGAGGTCAGTCGTTTATTATTACTCGTCTAAGTGGATCAAGGTCAAGGTCATTTTTACAAATCAAGAATATACGTTGTAGGTGACAAATATACACAGTGTAGAAATAGAGTGTGAATCTGTTTCTGAAGTTATTTGCGGCTACTTGGCCCAATACAGTTGGGTCAAGGTCGACCTTGGAAATGAGGTCACGTTGTTGCATATCAATCTAATCTCCTGCATGCAGAGAACAACACGCAACCAAATGAAACAAAAATATGAGTTTTAGTTATTAGACCCTGCTCAGGGTCGGCTTAAATAATAGTGTCAACGAGATAAAAAGATTACTATTTAGATTTACCGACTAAAAGGACGGGAAGAGGTGGGGGTTCGATCCTTGTACCGAGCGTCCAACGCGGAGTCGCGGACGAGTCGGTGAAACTTGGTCAAGGCTGGTTGTGCCTCGCCGCGCTCCCCCCTCTTCAGGTACGAACGAGGCCGACCACGACCGAGAGTAAACGAACGCATGCGGGAACTCTACGAAATCGTGCGCCTAGCCAGCTAGAGACGATGTGTTGTCATACAACAAACACGATACCTATGAATTATTTAAAGCTGATCATCATCTGCTTTCGTCATCGTTCTCATAATTATGTCAAGATCACCTACTATTTAAAAATACGATGCATTTATTCAGATGTCTATTATTAGGTAGGTAGGTAGGTAGGTACCTACCTATAACTCTACCTCTGATAATGTATAGCCGATTATAGATATTTTAAACACAGGATCACAAATAAAAAATTTAAACATCTTTTAGCATTACCATATTTGTTCTGATCTGACTGGCAGATTTAGTAGGTAGAGTTACATGAGTGATAGCATTCTCTGATACGGCCTCTATGGTTTTCTATAGATAGATCGTACCCTTGCTCCCATTGATATTTAATGGAATGGATTTGACGCTACGCCGCCGCCCGCACATAAAATCCTTGTAAGATGTCTGAGCTCATAGTAGTGTCGTAATAATACGACAGGTAATGCCTAAAAAATAGAAAGGCCCGGTGTGCGAGGCCGCTCTGTTGAAACACTCGATTCGGGTCAAGGCAGCAAGCGCGCCGAAATAGTCAGCAGCCGCGCGCGTTTTTATTGTGATCTAACATCTGTCGCGATACTCGGGCGGCGAAACGCCTGTCTAGTACCCGACCTACATCGAAATAATTCATACACTATTTAATATTTATACTCCATATTGCCGATTTGAGGACGTAGACAGCAAATTTTAAATGAATTCAATAAGAATTTGTTGAGATTTATTTGATATACGAGTATTCTATTTGGAATCTAGTTGGCACCGCGTTGTTCATAGGTAGACGTGCATTCATTGTTGAAGTTTCACATTGATGTTGTGAGAAAATAGGATTAAGGGCAAATTCGAGACAGCATGATTGTTATTATTAAGATGTATTCCGTGCACCCGTTGTGAAGCATACTAATGAAGCAGACATGTTTAAAAACGAAACTGGTAGAATAAGTCGCACATGGCGTTAAATTACTTAAGGTTGCTTGCAATCTGTGGGCTGCGAACCATGAAGTTAGGTACCATCGTTTTGAGTCATGCCATTGCATTAATAAGCTAGTATTATGTTAATATAAAATGTTATAAAATATGAAGAAAAAACTATTACTCTGCTAATTATGGTCTGACTTGGAAAATGATTTTGCTATTGTTTGGAGAATTATCCCGAAGTGGCCTCATAAAAAATAGAGGGATTTTTTTTTTGGAGACAAGTATTTATCCCAAAAAACTTAGAAAACAGTGCAAATAGTAAGAATTTACGTCGATTCTTGGTATTTTCAAAATAATAGAGTTATTAAGCTGTTTGCTTTATAGCGTTACTCGCACTGGGCAAATTTTCCACGAAAATTTAATAATGTCCCAAAAAATTTCGATTTCGGCAGGATTCGAAATAAAATTATTTATTAAATTTCAATAATATAATTTAGTGCTGGAAATACCACCACGTATTATTTAGTTTTTTTTTATAATTAGTGCTGGAAATACCACCGTATTATTGAGTTCAAAACTTTGTTTGATATTGGTTTCGATTCAGACGTCGCCAAAACCAAATGAAGCTAGTTTGACAGCACTAAACACGTTGCTGTCCCTTTCATAACAGTCACAATTTATCTGAGCTCGTAGTGTATTTTATTATCTCTCTCTATATCTTAATTCAGAATTCAGCTCCTTTGTAATACATATGATGTTCAGATGTCAAATATTCGTGTACTTTTTAACTATCTATATTTTTGATATCAACTTTATACAGGATGGTTGGTACAAACGAACATTACCTGAAGCCTGTGGGGCAAGAACCTGTAATATTGCAGATATGGAGTTTAACTGAAAGAAAACATTCCATATTTCTTTAAACTATATTAAATAAGTAAAACTGTAACATATAAAACTAATTAAGTAATAAATTAAATAACTCTGGTACTCCTTAAGTGTATATGAAAGGTTTTGGCGATTTTTGACTTTTTTAATGCTCGTAGTTCCTTCAATTCAGTTGGTCAAATTGAAGGTTTGATCAGTATAAGAATCAGCGATTGGCATCGTTTAAATTTTCATGTAAAATGTCCATTTTATCATCTGTGACTGTGAATGAGGACGAAAATTTATCTTAAAGTTACGAATAAGTCAGGGAGATTCAGACCACCTCAGTCAGGCCATTTTCCTGTAGCTACACCGGTTAATCCACTTACTGCCCCGTCCAAAATATCCACCCTGTATACAATTATACTTATGTATAATTTAAAAGTTCTTTGACATGAAATTACGCTTAATATTCTCTTACATCAAATTTATCGAAACTAATAATCTGAAATCAGAAAAAAAAGATGGTTCTGTACACTAGAAATCGCACATCTTTATTTACCTATAACTAAATAATAAATAAATAAATAATGCTGGACAATTTACACAGCATTATCTAGCCCCAAGCTAAGCATAGCTTGTGTTATGGGTGATATGATAACTGATATACATAATACAATACATTACATAGATAGTTTTTTTATTATACATAAAAACGACCAGAACACCCTAAACAAATGTCTGCAGATCGTACACACATTTGTTCCGAGGCGGGAATCGAACCCGCAACCTCCTGCGTCGCAGGCAGACCTTCGCCTACCGCGCCACAGAGGTCTTCAAATATATGCGTAGTCAACTCACTTGCTGGCATACAGAATGGATAAGAAAATGTGATACGTGTTCAGGTCACATTTGGGTAGTCCATTGCGACAGGTCGACCGAGCGTCTTGTGAAACGGCGCTTGCGCAGCGTTCCCCACCGACTGCGCCGATTGTGTCGAAACACACGAAACAGTCACTGGCGCACGCTTGGTACACAACCCTCCATTCTGTTATATACTCTTTATATAAACTCTATAAAGATATACTTAACAGGATGTTCCGCAGAACGTGTTGCTAAAGTTCAAGAAGCAAGAAGCAAACCTTACTAAAAAATCTTTGTTGACGAAAAGCCTCTATACTACTGCACTTAGCTATAGCTACTCACTCTCACTTTGAAATAAAAATGCTTACAATACAACACGGTTAGCAGAAAGTTAGTTATTTTCAAGTTCTTAAAAATGGCAGAGTTTTCGAATTAACGCTTATTTTGTGTATAGAGTAGAAGGTATTATGTGGGTCACATTGACACATGTAGCATACCGTTGGAATAGCCATGAACTAGAGAAATTCTCAGTGAATTGGAAGATCAGAGCCAGCCGAATTTACTTTTCATGAACATTCAATTCATAATTCAATTGTCAAGTTTTAATTTAAAAAAATCACACTTTCCGTGTTTTATTATAATGTTAAGAAAACCCGCCAAACTATTTGCAACTATTTTTCGCATTTGGTACTATCTACCCCACGTTCTGCCGAACACCCTTTACATATTCTACGTGATGTTTAGAATGGGGAGGAATCCCTAGATTCTATTTTTCTTTTAAACGTATATAAGTATCTTAACTATAGTTAGGTCTAACAACCCAACCGTGATACTCATAATAACTAATTAAGTAAAGTCAACCGTGGCTATGTCGTCGAAGGGGTTAAGGTGTCTATTGCAATTATCATACCGTACGCGTATTTTTGAACCATCGTTTTTATGACTTAGGCACTAAAAGTACCAAAAGTCATCAGTAATGTCGCGACAGACCCTTTTTTTATTAAGTATCTGACATCTTAAATTTGTCTTTCGTTTGTCATCTTCTTGTATGTCAACAAGTGGATTTGAATCTTTTGAAACCTTATTTTTTTTTTATATGTATCGATGTTTTTTAACTGTTAGTACTTTTATTGTTTTACATACCTATATACATTAAAAATTTACTATAGGCTGTTTAAAATTGGCATGTTATTTGTGATTTTGCATTGGGGTGATTGCGTCTGTTGTAACGCAATAGCCCCATTGTCAGAGGTCCTAAGCTTATTGATTTTAGGATAATAGTGGTAAATACATACTCGGATATAAATTGTCGACCAATGTGGCGCTGCGGGTGAAAGTCCGCCTGCGACGCCCGAACATTTTTGATCTTATTATCCTAAGCTAAATACCAGAATTTGCCGTACAAGTAGGTACAAGATACATAAAGAGTCTGGAATTAAATTGTTATAAGCTATCCTTCCTTACATAATATAGTGAATGACGCTTTGCCCCATCTGGGGTTATTGCGTCTAAAAATCCAACTTTCATAGAAACGTCATTTAGACGTAAAAGTTTTTCAAAATGCCCCTAAGTGGTGTTAATATGTGAAATAAGATAAAGTTTCGTAACTTGTACCATAAGTTACAGGTTATTTGGATGCATTATGTTTTTTATAATTAGATAAATATGCCGTTAAATGTATTGTGACGCCTTAGCCCCGGTTGACATTACAAATATGGTCTGAAACTCTATTTCTAATATTCGACATGTATACCCACCTATAAGGTTTTGTATTAAGAATAACCTTTTCAAATGTATTCATGTATTCTGTTCATAGAATTGTTCATAAAAGAAAAGCAGGGCACCGTTTGGTTACAAAATTCTTGAAAACAGTTCTTTAACAATCTGCATATTTCATAAAAATGTAGGTTATACTGAATATGATGACATAAAGACTTTAATAGAACCCTGGCAGACATCATGATGAGTGATGCTGATGACAGATACCTGATGCAATCAATTATTTACTAGTTTATATGCAGTTAACAAAAAAATATATGTTACTAAATGTAAGTGTAATAATTTAGGTTGATATTCACCTCAATGTAGGTTTGCATACTCGTGCACGAGCATTAACATTTACATACGTAAACGCTGCCGTGAGTGTTTAGTTTACATGTGAGTCGCGAACACATGGTTCGTTTTAAAGATAGCTAACGAACGTTCAGTAGTAAACAGTTATTATTAATCCTGTAACAGTACATTTTGTTGTACGTTTTGTTTACTGTAACGAGTATTTTACAAACAAAGCGAATTTACAAATTTTCTGCGCTAGATGAGCATTACTCATATTCTGAATGCAAAGAGATGTTGAATCTGTGTAGCAAGGAAATGTCGGCGGTAGCAGCGATTTGGTAGTGGCATTACACAAGGCTTGCAGGCAGGTCGGTCGGGCGGTGCGAGCCTCTCGCAACCGCGCTGCTATTCGGGTCAGCCAGCGATTTGTGTGAATTGTGTCATCTGATATATTATGCTTGCAATCAATGATTGTTGTTAACGTGTTACATCTAGGTACAGTACAGAATATGTACAAGATTATATGTATGCAGCAGGTACTGGTGACACGAATTTAGAACCACAATGGTTATCATTTCGGCGTGTCATTGATTGGTTCATACAATGTCATTAACCGCATACCACGGCGAAGCGAACAATATGTATGTATTTGTATATAGATAAAAATTGTTAAATTTGGCTGTAGAATTTAAATTAGAATTTGGAACATAGAAGAGCCAGAAAATATTATAAAAAAAGCACGAAACCCTTGTGGCAATAAGTGCTTATTTTGTGAGAATAAAGAAATAAGGTTATTGAGTTTTGGTTTTTGAGTTTGCAATAAAAGAGTATTGCTTATAAAACTTGTATTAAATTGTATAAGTAGAAAAGGATATAATGAAAATTTTGTAATAAGACCTTGGCCTTGAATACTAAATGTTAGAGTCAGTATGGCAATTATAATTTTTAGTAATATGGGTCGTTGCAAAACTTTTCATTGGGGTTTTCTATTATATTACCTATAAAATATGTCACTGCATATTGTTAATATTTTTGTGAATCATCACATCACACTGCTATTCCGTCCGTCCACGGCTTTATTTAACCTTTGACTGCTCGAGTGACAATCAATTATTGATGTCCTAGTGCTTACCGATTTTGTAACTTTTGTTTATCATTTTGCATTCTCTAACAGACCTTGCATTATCTTATTTTCATCTATTTAGGCGTGAAAAAGTATCACACAGAACTATAAACAGAGTTACCGTAAAAACTTTTTTCTGCTTTTACTATTTTTTAACACTTACTACTATGTACTTACTTTCATACAAAAACCGAGCGTCCGATTTCGACAGATAACAGAAACAGAGTCTATGAATATTGTATTCGTTATTTCAGTCTTTATTCACGTAACTCTCAAAAATTAATGAGCTTCATAAGCGTGCATGTGTAAAACGTAAAATAAACTAAAGAACGCATATTGGAAGCACACTTCTAAAATTTCGTTTATATGATTCATCTGGAAATTACCACGATATAATACTTTATTAAATTAGCTGAATTATGAATGGCCTATACGAGACTTTGTCAATAATAAGTTCGTCTTCTGTATTTCGGTATTCGTAATTTAGCTATATTGTCATTGTCTTCAGCTATTCACGTTTGATCGGTCGGGTTAATTGAGAAAACTGAACCGATCCAAAGATATCATTATCTCGGAAATAAGGACTTGTATTGCATTTCCCTTACAACCCTTGAATAAATACAAAATGCTGGACAATCCACACAGCATCATCTATAAATCATAGTGACTGTTTGAATTTAGATGGTGCTCTCAATGAGGTAAAAAGCAGCTTCGTCGATATACTCTGACAACATATAATGTTTGAAAACTTTTGTCAGAAACGGCAATAAGAATGTAATCTTCCGATTATCTTCTAGCCTAGCAGAACATCATCTTCTTAGCTTGAAAAATTCTTTACATGTCGCTAAAAATCCTATTCAATCGTCAATTTACCGTGAAGCATCTGGCAAAACGCGAAAAGGCGAGCAACTCACGCACACTAGAGTGTGCAGTGATCGCTCAGAGCGTATATGCACGCACGTCGCACAAACAAGCAGCGCTCGCGCCGCATCGCGGCCCCGCTTGCAAGTAGGTCAGGGCGCTCTGCGGCCGCGCGCGTTTTAAATTTAGAACGATCCGCACTTCAAGCTCCGCCCCACGCAATCGCCTAACTACATGATAATGTGCGAAACCTAAGATTCATCTGTCGACCACACCCTTTACATTTAATCAGAACAACATTAACAGGAATGGTCTTCGTGGCGATCCTTGGCGGAGGCTTTAGTTCACAGAGACTTTTCTCGGCTGATCCTACCTTTCGTCATTATATTCATAATAGTTACCACCTCTTATTATTAATCGTTTTATTTTTATTAATAAATATTATGTTATACCTATCTATTAATAATCATCAATGATGAGCTCGCTATGCTAAGCTAAACTTAGCTTGGGGCTAGATAATGCTGTGTAAATTGTCCAGCATTAATTATTTATTTATTTAATGACCTTCACTGCCACAAAAGATGGTTGTTGCAGTGTCCTACACCTAAATTGATAAAATAGTTACGTAGGGAGGGACATCCAATAACACAACAGATCAATTGAAAAGGGGCAAAGATTCAATAATTCGACGACGTCATCAAAATTAAAGTTTATGTAATGACTGAGCTTGCAGTAAAAGAAATCACCTTAGTGTAGGTATGTATGTCAGCACATCAAGCACTGTTTGAGGTTCCAAGTAATTATTATAATGATTTTTGGTAAAGCTTTTATTTTATATAACAAAAAGCTCATAAATTAATAATGCCATCAGTTAAAGAGCCTTGTAAAATAATCATTAATAGTAGTACCTACTACCATTTTACTTTTCAAGTGATCGTGTTAATGAACTATTAGTAAATGTTACTTTTCGAGTTTAAGTATTTCATGGTGATCATAGCATGAACGGTAGCTGTCTCTCGCAAACCAAATTGATCTAAACAATTTTAAACAAGTCCTATCGCACTATGTTATATTTTAGTAAAATAAACCCTATTAGATGATAAAAAATAATGTTTTACAACAAACTTTGTTCCTAGGTCACTTCAAATACATATTATGTTCTTGCAGTATTTCATAACGATAAAGGTAACCAAATATATGATCAATCTATATTCCTACTTATGGAGGCTAAACGAATTTTAGTAGACCATGCAGACTTGTCCAATCTAATAGTTTCATAGCAATATTAAACTGAATTTCTGGTGAGGTCTACAGATACAGGGATGCTACCCACTTTATCTTTAAATGTAATGTCATCCTCATCAGCCTAGATAGGCCACGGCTGGGCATAATCCTTTCTTTAAGAGCACCAAGGCGCCCAGTCATCATCTTGCCGCATTCAGCACCTACCAGCAGTTCTTCACAAATAGTAATCGCACCTGGTCGGAGAGCGTCCTACCCTAAGTTTGCCGAGTCGCGGTCTACAATCAAGAATACGTTTACCGCAGCGGTTGTCAGTTCTTCTGGAGATATGGCCACTGACACTTCAGCTTGCTAATTCTTTGAGCTATGTCGATAACCTTGGATCTTTGTAGGATGAAATCGTTGCGAATACTGTCTTTCAGAGAAACTCCGAGCATAGCTCTTTTCGTAGCTCGCTGGGGAATTTTAAACTGGTGGACCGGCCCTACCGTGAGTGTCCACGTCTCAGCTCCGTAGGTCATGCATGAATGACGAGTAGGATGCACTGATTGAAAACTTTCGTTTTCAAGCATTGCTGTATGGATGACGACAAGACTTGACTTGACGTAGTTTCCCAAACGCTGCCCAACCTAGCAGGATCCGCCGCTTGGCCTCCTTCTCGAAATTGTTTTTACCTTACTGCAGAATCTGCCCAAGGTAAGTGTACTCGAAACAATTCTAGAAGTCTCCATTTAACACGACCGTGCCCGGATCAACGTGGCTATTGATCATGACCTTGGTTTTATCCAAGTTCATGCCAAAACTGATGGGTCACGAGGCTGAAGGTGGGCCGCCCAGCATCTGGTTCAGCTCCTCTAGTGACTCCGCCATTAAAACTATATCATTCAGTCCAGCGTCTTAAACACATCATCTAACGCGCTTGTGAACAGTTTCGGGGATATAACATCCCCTTATCCCCTGTCTCACTCCACTGCCCAGTTGGATGGTTTAAGAAGTGTACTGCTGGCCCTTTACTTGGACTGGACACTCATGGTGGCGGCATCATAAAGACATCTCAGCACCTTGATATAAAAATAGTCTACTTGGCATCGCTGTAAGGATTCCAATTCCAGAACAGCCCAGGTTTCGACTGAGTCAAAGGCCTTTTTGTAGTCCACAAAAGGGCTGATTATACTCCTCGGACTTCTGTATAATCTGCCTCACTGTGTGAATGTAGTCTATTGTGCCATATCCTCCGCGAAACCCGGCCTGTTCCGGTGGGTGGAACTCGCCGAGTCTCCTGGCGAGGCAATTCGTGACCGCGTAAGAAAAGCTTATAAAAGTGGCTCAAAGAGTGTGATGGGTGGGTCTGTCTGTAGTTTTTAAGAAGAGTTTTATCGGTATTACGGTTTTATTACGCCCGGGGCTAACCACCTCGGGCCCCGTATTTCTAATAATTACATAATTATGGATAACAAAAACATCTTAAAAATTGCGTAGATACGTATATCCTCAATGTATTTAAATAACATATTCCATAATATAATATAGGTCAATTATTTGGCTTGGACTAATTTGAATACTCGGTCTACTGCAAGTAATGAGGCCTATAAATTATCTAAACAAGTTTGTTAATATCTGTGCAGCTATCTGGATTATTGCTAAACAAGCCTCAAATCAAGTTTTCCAGTTTATTTAGTGCTATAATAATATTGTTATTGAATGAATGTAAGTATGTATGATGCACTGAATTTACTAGATAAGCAATTTTTATTGTTCGAACGAGTTTTTTTATGTTAGAGGTATTGGTTTGAAACCTGAAAAAAAGGATGATGAACGAATTTTTGTTTATTTCATAAAGCGAGTAAACAAAGTGGTGTTTTATGGAATTTGACATGTTTCGTAATAATAGGTGCATTTAAGGGAAGTAAGTGATGAACTGATGACACTGCCACTGGGATTTTTGAGAATTAGTCGTTTATGATAGTGGGGACATTTTACATTACAATCAGACAAACATACAACTTCCGGGGAAACTGAAAGCGTAGCTTTTGTGTTACAAAGTTCTTTGTCGACTTAGTTAATTTCACAAGAAACGAAATATTTTGTGGTTCCATTATTACTTGGAACCCATCATGCTTATTTAGTGGACACGTCGTTACCATATCGTCGGTTGCAGGTTCAATTGGGGTAACCGACAAAACATGTAAATAAAATTGAGTACTTTTACAGTTTGTCTTAGTTTTTCTGCTCTTACTTATGGCGAATTAAAACAAATCTAACTTAAAAAAGTCGGTTACGCTACACATTTTAGCTGTGGATTTTTCAGATTTCCTTTGAAATTATGTTGCAACTGCAATATTTCATGAAATCTTGACTGTAAAAAGGTGTAACTGCTATATATATTTAAATAATGGCGTTACTGAAATTCATATCCAAAAATAAGGCTACAGGGACAAACTTCATATTTAGACAGAAAATTTAATTATCTAATTATATGAGCGTTTCTGTCAAAATAGATCCAAAAAAGGTCACGAATGAAATTGTGTTCAAATTATTATGAAAATAAACTTTGAATGCTTTAACCTGCAACCGACACCATTACCCATGCTTAACTTACCTATATTATATGACATAAGTGAGCCATTTGTCCTATCAAGTATGTCTACATTTTATATTGAGGTAGGTTATGTCTAAGCGCGAACACAAAAATCTGCAAGGTCAGATTTGTGCCTGAGATGAATGTCTTATAAAAAGTTTTGCCGACAAAGATACCTACAGGTGTTCAGTTCTGGTGCAATTCATTATAGAGATAGCAAATATTCCATATAAGTAATTACAAAACTTGTCATTATTTTCTAATTCTAAATCGTTTCATGCAACTCACCTTCAAGTTTCATGCCGACATCAAGGCATTTCTGAAAACGACAAAATGGGCATCGTTTCCGTTGCGTTTTGTCGATGTGACAAGCTCTTTCAGCCACACATGTATACACCTTCTTGTTTTGAACGGTCCGCTTGAAGAATCCTTTGCATGATTCGCACGTGAGAAGTCCATAATGGTAGCCACTGACTTTGTCACCGCAAACCGGACAAAGTTCCTCGATCACGTCCTTGGTGTCGGTTTGATCACAGACAGTAGCTGCTGCTGGCATGTAAGCACCAGAATCTCCACTGCCACCTCCTGTGGGAAATAGATATGTAGGGTCCAAGTTGGCGTAGCCAAAGGATTGTTGTTCAGGTTGGCATTGGTATGCAGCACCCTGAGGTACGTATTGTTGGGAAGGTCCGGAGGGTCCCCCGCCGGAGCCCGTTCCTTCCGGACCAGGGCTCAGATCGAAGGGAGACATGTTGAGGGACATGAGGCCTGTCTGCTGGTCCATCGTCATGCTCAGCCGCACTGGGCGGCTACTTTTATAAATCCCTACAGCGGCGTTCAACCACAACAAGGTTCACACAGTCACCGAGTTCACTAGCGGTCTGGCCGCAACACTTAACCAACGTTCACAGGTTGCACCTGTTCTAGCACTTTAGAAGGAGGCACATAAATCCAGCACATTTTGTTCTAGACGAGTTTGAAGAATGGCAGGCGGAAGCCAAGCACCAGTGTAGGTATGTCTCTCTCCGCCGGTAATGTTCGAATGAATGTGAATTCCGCGCAGTTAAATACGATCGCGTTTTATGAAACTGTCAGAGGCGGCATCCCGGGCCCGCGTGCCACTGGGTAGACGTTCCACGATCGACTGGCGGTAGCGGCCGGCCGGCGACAACGGCGCGCGGCGCGCGTGCCGGCGCCTCCCGCATGCGCGCCCCGCCGCTACCCGCAACACCCCGCTCGCTCGCACAATGGAAAACGATTAGGAGCCCATGTAATAAGTGAAAGTGAGTCGGTGACCTACTTTCCCGCGATCCAGGTCTATGTTAGTGCGCGTTCGCGCGGTTGCGCCACCGCGCGGGCGGAGGAAGGCGCGGGGGGCGGCCCACTGACCCAGTTGCGCGCAGTGCCGCAGCAGGGCAGGGTTGCCGCGATCAAGCGAGCCTATGTTTACGTTCAAACGGCATTCACCTATGATCGTCGTTTATATCTTATTATCTCTATGAGTATGCCTTAGGTAATTTTTCGCCTCAATCACTACCTAATTCTGATTTCAACATGGATCCCTCAATACGATTTAGGTTTGGCTGCTTATTTGATTGTTTTTGCATATTTTGAATGGGCACGTATACCTACGTATCATTGTAAGATCAAATAGTTACTTACTGACAAAAAGAGGCCTGAAATTTAGGGTTCCGTACCTCAAAAGGAATAAAGACACCCTTATAGGATCACTTTCTTGTTTGTATGTCCGTCTGTCTATCTATCTTGCAACCCTCTTTTCTCAGGAATGCGTGGAGGTACTGAGTTTAAGCTAACATCAAATACTCAATTCCGTCACCTCTTGGAGTCGAGATATAAGTCAAACTTCTAAGTCAACGCAGTCAAAAGTTACAGCCGTTTATGTCCAAGTTTAAATTTCCAAGGGAGTCACATGCACACAAAACCGAGAGGGTATTCCCGTTGACATTATTAATAAATATAATCATGAAATTTGGTAAGAAGCAAGGTCTTATAGCACAAGTAAAGGAAAATAAAACGTTGACGTTTTATTGCGAGTTAGACTCGCGCATCAAGGGTTCCGTACAAACTTCTACTCTTCAGCAAAGAAAATTATTGTGCACTATTTGTCAACCCAGACAAATAGTGTACAATAATTTTCTGATTTGACAACGATTATGACGTAACATATTATTTAGTGCCTCGAACAATCCCGAGACGGGGTTTGGCGACCTCGCTACGGTCAGGCCCCCGTCTCGGGACTGCTTAAGTTACTTCCAACCCAAGGGTAACAATGTTCTATGAATAAACCACAAATTTACGGTTTTCAGATTTTTCCCTTTACTTGTGCTATAAGACATTGCTTCTTGCCAAATTTCATGGTTCTAGCTCAACGGAAAGTATCCTATAGGTTTTGGGTCCATGCACCATGGCGAGATTAGAAAACATATTTTTCTATGAGTAAACAAAAAAAATTACGGTATTCGGATTTTTTCCTTTACTTGTGCTATAAGACATTGCTTCTTGCCAAATTTAATGGTTCTAGGTCAACGGAAAGTACCCTATAGGTTTATGGTCCATGGCGAGATTCAAAAATTATTTTTTCTGTGAATTAACTACAAATTTACGGTTTCCGGATTTTTTACTTTACTTGTACTATAAGACCTTGCTTCTTGTTGACTTAGAAGTTTGATTTATATCGCGGCTCTAAGAGCTTACGAGCCTGCGTGCGTATATGATGTTAATATCAACTCAACAAAGAGGGTTGACAGACGGACAGACGAACAACAAAGTATCCTATGAGGGTTCTATTTTTCCTCTTGAGGTACGGAACCCTTAAAAACGAAAACCGTACACTTGTAGATCATACACAAAAAAATAAATCTAGCCATGGACCAAAACCTATAGGGTAGGTAGGTACTTCCCATTGACCTAAAATCATGGAATTTGGCAAGGAGCAAGGTCTTATACTTATTAATTAGAGAATTAAACGAAACCCTCGTTGCGAGACTTGCACTCGACGTTTTATTTTAAATACTATCGCAACCGTCATAAAATCAAAACCTTTTTTCATTTTCATGCTCAGGACAGCCCTTGAGGGGTGGTTTTCCGTGCTCTTCTCTAGATACCGCACGAACAAGTACTTATGAACCCGCTTACTTACCTACCTGCTAAGGAAATACCCAAATTATTATTTTTATACTTTTTTATACAAGGAGTCCCGAAAAAACTGCTATGTCCAAATAATAAAAAAAAAATTGAATGATTCGAAGAATATGTCAGATAAAGTGGTCAGAACTTCTTCCCTAAATTTTCATTACCTACTTAACTTTTACAGTTGATTAAATAAAAATATAATAATTATACTGCTGCTCAATTCAAACATAGAGATTATTTCCAAGAGTGAAATGAGGTAGGTAACTTGTGTTATAATAAGACTTGAAGGGTTTATGATACGAGTTAAGTAAGAGCATAGCCATTACAGGAAGTAAAATTTGAAAAGGCTCATAATTAGTGAGGAAGGGGTTCTCATTTGGGCCCTTTTTTAAACATATTCGTTGATCATTTTTGATCTAGTTTTACCTGTTTTGGGCTTTGCAGGTATTCGGGGGACATCCTGTGTATGAGGTATATCTACGAAATAAAAAAAACTTTTTACCTAGGTACCTAAGAAGTTTTTAGTCATCAACAGTCATGATCAGAGAAGAAACGATCCTAAGTTGCCACTTCATTGTCCGTAATGTCTGTCTAAGAAATATGCTTTTCCTCTAAAGAAGGTTAAAGGTTAAATGAAAAAATATCTGACATGGAGCAAAGTCTTACAGTTAGATAAGAAAAAACTCAACTAAAATTGTCATTTATAGGTACTTTAGGTGATGCCCGAAATTTCATTCGGGTGGACTGTAGAAATACCCCATTATGTTCGTTTTCATGCAAACTATCATCGCCAAAGTTTTAACAATACAAACACAACAGAATTAAGTTTTTATGAAAAAACAACAAAGCGCACATTTATGAGAGCCTAATTTTGACATGCCATATTTAGGGCCTTTGTAAATACACGTTTTGCTCACCGTGACAATCGGGTAATCGTAACATTTACGTTCGTTACCGTAGTCGTTACCATAAATCGAAGTCTTTAAATTTAAATTCATTTTTTTTTATTTTTGCATTAGGTGCACTCTTAACGACACAGTTTCATCACGGCAGCTGCGGAGGCGCCGTCGTCGCCGTACTTGAGAGAAGAGCTCTTACTGTTTAAAAGTACTCACGAAAACCTATGAACCCCGTTTACACCCCCGTAGGTATGCGAATTCTCAATAATTGGCTCTAAATGGCAAAAATTCTATGAGAAACTCAATAAATAAATAAATAAATAATGCTGGACAATTCACACAGCATTATCTAGCCCCAAGGTAAGCAGAGCTTGTGTTATGGGTACTAGATAACTGATATACGTAATATTATACATTACATATATAGATATTTTTTTATTATAAATAGAAAACACCCAGACCAACGGAACAAATTTCTGCAGATCGTACACAAATTTGTTCCGAGGCGGGGATCGAACCCGCAACCTCTTGCGTCGCAGGCAGACTCTCGCCCGCTGCGCCACTGAGGTCGTCGAATAATAATGCACCAAGGCACCATTACAGCCAACTTGTAATTCCAGAGATTTTTTGTTCAGTCAGCAAGTGACCTAACTTAGACTCCGCGCTATTTAGTTACTAATTTTAAAAATCCCTTAAACAGTCAATTTATTTCGAGTCAAGGAATCCACGAAAATATAAAACATGCATAGGTACAAATATTGACGGGCCAGCAGAATAAATTTTGAAGTTATTATTAAAATAACAGAGCACATTTTACCCATCTATAATACGAATTGCCAAAAATTCGTTTTCAGCAGGGTGCCTACGTCCTAAAAAGAACTCTTAGGAACTCAAATAAAACTCCCATACAAAATGTCAGCCTCGTATCTCTTGTAGTTTCAGAGATTTCATGATGAGTCAGTAAGTCTTTTATAAATAAAGATTAGTTGATTTTTAAATAATAAATTACCTACCTGCCTACGCAGCTACGTTGTTCTAGTCAAACTCTCACTTGTCTATTTCAATTCAAAATTTTATTTTCAGTTCAAGTTCCTTTCCTTTATCTTCATAATTTCTAGCATCGACTAACATCTCTATGTTGTACGTTATTCTACGTAGAATTGAGACTAATTTTATGGGGGCGTAATATTTTTGGGCACCATATAATATAATTTAAGCATTAACTTTTAACGTTTTTTTAATGAGGTGGACAACTGAATAGTTGTGCTTATAAAAACGTATTTAAACGTTTTGATAACTAAGTCCAAAATTCGCACTTCAAGGGGATCAAAATACAAACATTTACATAACAAACACACATTTGAATCATCGTTTTCTGAAATTCGGTGGATGTTTTCCACTTTTCTGTGAGCACGGCCGCCAATCACCAATGGCGGCCGTGCTCACATCACAACACACACAACAACAACACAATCACGGATCACACATCCGTGTGTTTTTAGGGAAAACGCGACGTGTTCGAGCGAACTTAACGAAAATTACAGTGTTGCGTCGAATATTCTTGGATATTCCCGACGGGGGCCGGAAATGGTTCAGGCGGATATCCTGGTGAACCTTAAGCTTTTCCTGCTGAGAGAAAAGAGGATTCGGGTCATGTCGAGTTATTCTACAATATCAGTCTCTCAGATTTACTATCTATTTGTATTTTAGGGTTCTGTACCTAAAGGGTGCCTATGGGACCCTATCACAAAGGCTCTCCTGTGTATCTGAACGTTCGTCTGTCAAGGGGGTTGTATCTCATCAATCGTTACAATTTTACCAGAATATAACGTCTTTTTGCCGGTAAAACAACAAATAATAAAATAAAATTAATTAAGGCCCAGATACTCGTAGATGTGAATTAAGTTAATTTGGGTAACATTAAAACAAGTTTTCCGTCATCTTTATTGTAAAAGCTTTGAAAAAAATACACAATAATCTATGGGATACAACATTATAAGCCAGATCCCCTTCGGCTCGAGATTAAAAAAAACTATTTTAAATATCAGAAATACTTTAAATGTCTTAATTAAAAGATAATCAGCGAAAACTTGATTTTTGGAGCTTACGCCGCTCTGCTCTATCCCGTTCATTTAAACGTGAAATCCTATGCCTATCCTATTCACAAAATGGCGTCATATACCTGCCTCTTAAGCAATTAAGGTGGACAACATCCATACCACGTTGAGTACCGATTACCGACGTAGCGCAACGTCGTCGGGTGCGGTCATACCTACATGAAGGGGTGACGTGACGGTGTCGTCCATCAATCCATTAAGAATTCTGATTTTAAGGGTAAAAGCCTAGTACAATGGTACGGAACCTTTCGTGGGCGAGTCGACTTGGATTCGGGCGGTTACGCCTGTGATAATGGCAATAGACAAACCCTGTAAAAAATTGCGGTTCAAGAGCTTTGACAAAAGTAGAGCAGAATTAGCCAAAAAAGAAATATTTTTATGGTAGCCTCTTTATTTTTATTTTATTTTTGTTATAGAAGTTAGGCACTCAGTGAAAATTTCAACTGTCTGCCTTTTACGGTTCATGACCATTCAGATCGTTCAGTCCGCTGACAGACGGACGGACAGACACATAGTAATAGGGTAGTAAAAAGTAACCACATTATGTTTCATTGCAGGCCTACATCTAAGAAATTAAGTAAGTTTCCAGATTTCGATTTCGGCGGGACTCAAACCCGTGTCCCCCCCTCAGTACGGGTGTGACCTATAAACCTGAGAGAAAAACTGCCTGAGTGCGAGGCCTATGTCCAGTAGTGGACAAATATAGGCTGATGATGATGCTTGAGGGCTTACACATTATAATACAAAACCTAGCAACTAAAACCTGCATGCACCATTTCAGTACGATCCATTCCATTGTTGTGTCGTGAAGAAGTAATAAACATAACGTATACATACATACATAGTTACATACATCCACATAAACATCCAAAATTTCGCATTTATAGTGTTAGTGTGAATTTCACATTATAATAAAAACCGTTCCCGAAGGGTCACTTTTTTTATGTTTCACACGCAATAAGTAGATTGACTTAAAACAAATTGTCTTTATTCAGAAAGAAAATAACAATCAAATAACAAATTTAAATTAAAACTGAAATTATTTTGTAACATAAAATGTAAGCTGATATTTTATATATCCATCTTAGTAATTTTTTATTGTTTGACTTCAAAAACCAACTTCAAAAAGCCCGGTAACTTTTTCCTGAGAACAGTGAAAAATGGCATTCAACGTGACAAAAACCAAGATGTAACTTATTACGTATAAGGTTTTTAGAGTTTCTTCAAAATAAAGGGCAATGACACTTTACGAAATTAGATTTTTAAAGAAATAAAGCTTTAAAAATTCTTATTTTACAGGGGCGAAAGGTTGCGCCCTGTTATGATATTTGGTCGAAGCATTGTAGTGACCCCTGTCACTATAATGCACGACAATTTATTGTACAGCCGAATAATGTACACCCTGATAATACGTGTCATGGCTTCCAATTTTAATAAGTTTTGGTAGGTTTTGACTCGGATTATCAAGGTGTACATTATTCGGCCGTACAATAAATTGTCGTGCATTATAGTGACCGGAAGACAACAAAATCTACTGACTGGAAGGCCTTATTTTGCTTATAACATATAATATCTGGACCTGAACCAACTTAAAGGCTTAAAAAAAGATATTAGGAATTCGTAGGCACAAAGTTTGACATGTGTTATGATATATCGGTATAATGTTCTCGTATGAGTACGACATTTATTTGTTTCAGTCAAGACAGAAAAGGGGAAACTGAAGCCATTGGTCAGCGGCATCACCTTTTTAATTTAAATTTTAGGTATTGGTTTTCTATGCGACTTCATGGCGCGATGGGTACCTACTTATATAGAAAAATCTTCGGATGTTTTCGAATGTTTGCATAATTAGCTTGTTGTCGTTCGTTACCTATTCATTCTTATAACGAGCTATTCAATATAAAAGCGAAATAAAGATCTTGACCTGGATTTTGTTAAATCAGTCAACAGGTCACGAACGAGTGACTGTCTGTGACAGCCTTGTATTCGCAACGTAATAATGATTCGACGTGATCGCAAACACTAAACACCTCACAAATTCACAATCTGTAACCAAATAGGCAGTCGTCTTTTAGATGTGTGCGAGGGTTGGCTAGACCAGACTACGAATTCAACTAAGTATGTGAGGCATGTGAGGTTATTATAATTACTTTAATAAATGAGCTGTGCAGCATCAGCAGTCTCAGCATCATATCCATCTATCTGCATGACATATTTTTTTACCGAAGTAGCATGACATCGAACACCTCTGAGTTAAGATATTAGAAAACTTTTCAAATCGCCTAATAAAGAAACGATTCAGCATGTGAATTCTTTTCATTCCTTTTCTGGAAATCTGAAAGAATCTCTCAAAATATGATATATGTCACCAAAAAAAGGCTATATGCCTTTGCCTACTGTGAACGTTACAATCTAATAGTAGCTTAAAAATAACTTTGAATCCTGTTTCCCTCAGAAATGTTGTCACAAGACAACTTAATGTATTCTTTCAACACTCGTCGAGCAATTACTTTCGTATCATTTGAACTAAATTTGCAGAAGAATTGGGAGCATTATGCCATTAGAAGCTGTTATGTCCAATCTGAGTGTAGTTTACATCATCATCAGCCTTTGTCCAAGGCTGATGATGATCCAGCAGTGCTATTATCACTGCTGGATATAGGCTGGATATATCTATTAATTTACATACATACGACGATAAGAATATAAAGGTTAGCTTTTTGCTTTATAGTGCGTTACTCGCACTTTATACACAAATTTTCGTGAAATATATAACGGTTATAAACTGTCTAGCTAAAAGGTTTAGTATGTGAATAAGGCATAGGATAGTAGTGATAGGAATTAAAGTATATTTATTTCCCTATTCCTATTCGTTAGGCTAAGAGTAGAGACTAAGCGTAGAGGCTGCGTAGGAGTATCCATTAAGATGATACCTCGAGCCAAACTAGCGCCGCCACCTATTTTATGTTATTATTTCGTTGAACAAAGGTAATTTCAAAGTTTTCAATTGGGAGTTTGTCATACCTATTATTTAATGCCTTTATAATGGTTTTATTTTATATAGTTTAGGCAGAAATACGATGTTGCACTCAACTGTCCACCAAACTCAATTATCGCATCTCTGCCTAAACTATACAAAATAAAACTATTATATAGGGATCACAAAGTGCCCATTGAAAGTTTTGAGCTATTCTTTGTTCAACGAAATAATAACATAAAACAGGTGTCGGCACTAGTTTGGCTCGGGGAAGACTCAAAACACGACGACGAGAAACAGTTTGATTTTGTTTGAGTTTTACAATAACTAGGTGCTAGGGGGGACGAGGATTGTTGTCTAGGGTAGAATTTGACAGCGGGTTAAAGGTTAAATTGTCTAAGGTCTGTGTTCACCAAAAGATAATCGGACAATTAGGCAGCTTCTTCGGTTATCTTTGACGTTTTATGTATGAAAACTTATGTCAAAACCGTCAACTGAACGGTTTAAAATTTACCCATCTGTTGGTGAACTCTGTTCTAAGGGTAGAATAGAGAAAAAATATGTCACTTTGAAATAGAATGCATAATTTATTTGAAACCTGAGTTCGAAACGCACTCCTCCATTTCAAAAATGTACGCCGTTGCGTTGCGATGTCATTATAGTCTATTCTACCCTAGACAATAATCCGCGTGCAAGGGGGGCTGAAATTGGCTTGGGTTCGAATTAGTAGATGTCATACTTTAACTGTGGAAAAATCAAATCCGCGGAATAATTAATTGCAGTCTGTGACAGTGATGGTCGTGGAAATGAGCAGTTGTTGTTATGGAAGTCCCTTATATAATTGATTGTGTGGGAAATTACACGGGTATGACAGGTGTGTAGGAGTACAGAGAACACTGATAATGACACTAAGCGTGGAAAAAAAACTTGTTGTGTCTACCCCCCCTGGAGTGGTGGAATAAGATCTGTTATTTTATTGATAACAAGCGATCCGTCCCAGCTACGCACGGGTATATTCTATAGCCTATGTTAGATAAGATAAGCCTTTATTGCTGGATAACAGAGTTTCAATTATTGAAAAAAAAATTGACTTAAAAAAGAAACTTAAACTACTATTGATGCTCTCGGCGCTTACTTTCCTTTCCTCTTTCCAGCTTGTCATTCGACAAAGGCCTCCTCTAAGGCTTTCCACTCCTCTCTGTCCTTTGCTATGCGTAACAATTCTGGTCCAGCTACTTTCTTAAAATCGTCTATCCATCGCTTAATCTGTCTCTCAGCCTTATGTTACTCAGTGATAAATAATAATGAAGCTATCTATCAACAAAAGATTTTTTGAAATCGGTCTAGTAGTTTTTGAGTTTATTCGTAACGTACAAAAATACAAATCTATGCTCCTTATAAATGTTAGTGTAGATTAACTCAAACCCTCAACTTCGTTAGCGTTGTAGGGTAGTAGTGTCCGACCGAACCTGGTTTTTCAGCCGAAACTGAACCTTTTCTAAACATATTTATATCGTGAAAATCTCTTTTGTTTTGTTTTTTTCTGTATCATTCACGTTAAACGTACATCACGTTTAACGTGTCAATCTGTGTACCTACATATGTAGAATATTACGTAACGTAACTCCCAAGCAAATTAACCGATTTCAGGGTTCCGTAGGCCCCTCCCTACTCCATTAATTACGTAAGGGTTTTAGGGAGGGACGGGGTCGAGTCAAATCTCACCCAATATTTTTGTTTCCACGTATTTTATAAGGCTGTTCGTTTTGTGTTGGTATGAGATTTTAATATATAATAGAAAATCGTTTACGATTTGCGGCGAATTACGTTTCCGTTAGTTTTATTCTTTGTAGAACACAGAAAAAATTAAAAACCACAAATAAATTTCAATTTCGCAAAACACGAAATGAACAATCTTAAGTATTTCATTTCTTAAGTATTTCATTGTCCGATTTTTCTATAATTCTACGCTACTAGTCCAGTCAATGAATGATTGTAGATGGAAAGGTCGAAAGCACAAAGTTTGACTTGGGAACTTTGTCTATATTAAAAACAACGTTTTGAAAAATCTCACGTGAGACCAGGGGGAGGAGTGAGGATTTCAAACAAAATCTCACCAAGGGGCCACTCGGCCCCCTGGGATCAAAAAATCGCCAATAATCTCACGAAATTTATGGATGCCGCTTATACAAGGAAAGGAACCCTTATAGTTTCGCCATATCCGCCTGTCTGTCTGTATGTCTGCGGCAAAGCTTAAAAGAGACTAGTAGTAGGTACTGAAATTTGATATTTGGCATTGGTATACAAAAACAGTAACAACGCCGAAAAAGAGGTAAAATAAAATTATTTTTTATATCACCATCACCAATAAAATCTAGAGGTCAGGCTGCATAATCTGGGGAAACTCTTATATATTTGTCTTTTATTTACTTCATTATTGAACAAAACAGGGAAAAACGTAAATGTTTTAATAGTAGGTAGATATGGAATACGTATTCAGTAAAAAAATTGGCTGAAAGTAATATTTTTATACGCCCTGAAAAGTATGTCAGGGTTGTACCTCATCACAATTGAGTAAAAATCGTCGAACCAGAAAGTCGTATGAACCAAAAGTGCAAGAAATAAATAACTTACGAATTATTAGGTGTTATCGTAATGCCAGATAATGATCGGTCATCTTTGAAAGAAGCGAGATACATTTTGACATTCATTGGCAATGACACTCCACCAGCGGCACTACCAGTAGTGTCATTGCACAGAAAACACAGAATTTTTGGACCCAATACAATGGACAAGTCTTGCTGACGAAAGGTGGAACTGCGTTTATACATATCCCACCCCCGCTGGGAGCGGTAACACATGACTCTGGGTGCAATTATACACACCCTTTCAGTCACACAGTCGCCACAAGCCCGCGAGTTGGGCGGGCTTCGTGAGGAGTAAGCTAATGTTGACCCCAGTTAACCCGCTTTCATTCATAAAGAATTCGTCATTATAGTAAAAAAGAAGAACGTATCTAACTATAGTGCCTTATTTAGTACTTGCCCGCAGCCTAGCTACTCAGATTCGGTAGGCGAGTTGAAAGTAGGTCGTATTGAATTCACTATGTATGGGGTCGGTGGATATGTATACTTTAAAATGCATTTGGTTGGGTTATTCGGAGGCGAAGCCCTAAATCATATAGCATGTTAGTAGCCTCAGAATATTTTTAGGTATATTTTCAGTATATTTTTTACAGATTTGCCAAAATTCAACATGATCCATTTAGTAGTAAAAATCTTAACAATCAACGGCCCAATTCACAAAATTTCGCCTTAATAACTTTAGAAGGACAGGAGAGAATAGTAGGGTAGGATTGGACTATGACAAACCCAGACGAATCCAACACACCTACATAACTAAATCCTTCACAGGCTACAGCGACAGTCAACGGAACTCGTACGTCTAACTACTATCCTTTACAATACATACATCCAAAAACCAGTCAGAAGGGCGGAAGAACAAAAACAAATTCATAATCGTCATATTTGAAATTGCGGTATCGGATAATCGGAATGTCTAATGAAAAGTGAAGGCACTGGGCACACAACACAGAAACTGTGTCATTTTCGCTATCACTCAGACGTCGCGGCCTCGAACGAAAGCAAGAGTGCTCACGGAGGAGTCGCACACGCAGTTATGCTTTCTTCGCATGTGCGCACCTGACGTCATACTTTCTCCTCCAGACTGACGACGCCGACGACGCTGCTATGACGCGCACGCATGTAATACCTAATACATAATAGCAAAGCGCCATTGTGATAATAATAGTTCAACGCTGCTCGTTGATAGTTATAAATGGAGAGCTTTATGGTGATATTTAACAAAGACTGTTTCCAGATTTTTATAACCGTTTTATGTCTTTCTCTTTGCCCTTTTCGCTCACATCGCATGCAATACCTACTAACATAAAAGCACCATTATGCTAATAGGTCCAAGCTGCGCGGCTTCGTATTTATAAATAAAGAGCTTTTTGGTTATTGTAACAACGAAGACTGGTTCTAGAGCTTTGTAACCGTTTTATGTCTTTCTCTTTGCACTTTAACCTTGGTAAGGTATCCCACAACCTTCGCTGGTTATCTGTTATGCAAATTGACATGTGCACATGCCGGTTTGCGTGTAGCTAGCATGATTGACGCACTACCTTGTAGCTCTGCTGGCCGTCAAAACAACAGGGTACCTATATGCAGGTGACTTCAAAACAAATGGAATATTTTTATTAGTTTTTCTAAATTAATATTAAAATAAATATGCAGATTTATTTTTGTGTTTCTTGATGTTTAATTAATCATTGAAAAGTATAAAATTTCTAGACACAACACACAAACAACAAACACGATGGTTTTAATCATTGAATGAAGGAACAGAAGCACTTTGAGTTGACAAAGTGAACGGTGTTGTCACAGAAAAAAGGCAGCATTTTTATAACGTCATTCATTTCAATATCATGAAACTGAGTGCAGTGTTATTTTTAGTTCTTTTTTCTAATATTTTTTTTGGGTCATACATTTTTTCGTTAGTATAGTTTAGAATAGAAAACTCTTTATTTATTATCAAACACAAAATACCAAACAGAAGGAAATGCATAAAAATAAAGGAAGTACAAAGGGCAGCCTTATCCCTTAGGCCTTACGAGCGATCTCTTTCCTTAGGCGTTATTGAAATAACAATCGATAAAAAAATAACAAAAATCTGTGCATGTACCCTATTATAATGACGGGGGCAGAAATGAGTTCTCTCTTATAACGAACCACAGCTGATTTCCTGCCAGGTATTTGATAAAACCAACACGTGTAGGATGTGCAGTCAGTTGTAATAATAAATCCGTGCAAGCAGATGCTAGCAATTCACACAGGGTCTTTAGTACATACAATAACCTGTTTGATCCCCTTTTTCTCACCGGACACACTAACTATAGTTCAAGTACTTGCCCTTGGGTTATGCTGGCTGAGCACAGCTTCACATATATTTACGAGAACTCGAACCATCCAGGCATGCAATACACAAAAGCCGTTGCATTGTGCTATTGTGTTCGTTCCGTCTATCTTCAGAGATTTCTAGACCCTATTCATTCAATCCTACGTGTACTGGTAGGTAGAGTCGTAGTAAAATTACCTAATCTGTAGTGCAGTGGCGTTCATAGATAGGTTATCCCCGGCCTGACTGTATCAAGTTGCGTTTTGGTTTTATTATTTAAATTAGTTATTTTTATAGAACAACTTGCTATCTCCTGTTTACCGATAGATTCTCGTCAAATTTAAAATTCAATTTACCTATCGATGAACGGACCAACTACGTTAGTGGCCCTGCTAAGTAAACCCTTTTCTCGAAAAAATTGCCTTCGTTACCAATAAAACCTCATCATCTTCCGGTCCTTATCCCACGCTAGCAAACCCTGCAAACACCTCTTTGTGAATTGTAAAGTCCTGCCTCTACCATGCATGTATGTACATTAGAGAAGTCTGTGTATTTGTCAAATCTTACCCAGCTTACTTTACTAAACGTGAGGATGTTATGATGAGACAGAAAAGGGCCAAGTTTCAGAACTTGCTCTACAAACCTCAATGTTGTAAGGATATTTATAAGAAAAATGTTTTTAACATGTGCATAATTATTTTTAACAAGCTACCAAAAAAATTTAAAGATTTGAATGGTAACTTATTTAAGAAACAGTTAGATATTTGGTTGCTTTCAAATTGTTTTTATAGTGTAAACGAATATTTAAATTTTAAGAGCATTATTAAATGATATTTTATACGATAAGTTATACCTACCTAATAATAATAATTATAATGAAATATTTAATATTTGCACACCTGCTTGCGGGTCGAATACAATGTCATCACATAGCTTTAAGATCTTGGCATGTACCTAATTATTGTATTCTGCAAATAAACGATTGATTCTGATTCTGATTCTAGGTGGAGTCGGCACAACTTGTACTTTTCTTCCACTTTCCTCTATCAACCGTCATCTCTATACTTTCACCTGTCTTAACCATATCCTCTTTCACGCAATCCATCCACCTTTTCTTCGGTCTTCCTCTGCCTTTATATCGTTCTACATTCAAACCTTACTAAGACTCTACTCGTCACATGACATTCTTCTCTCCGCATAACATGTCCATTCCATACCACGCTAACCTGTTACTCCTCAACCTTTCCGTGTAAAAAAATATTTTCAGTCAATTCTTCAGTTTAGATTATTCTTCATTTCATAACCTAGCCTAGGGGTCATCCCGCTACAGGAAATTTAGCAGCTCCGCTCGGCTCCACTCGTCGATAACATTGACTTCCGTCATTGGTTCCGGACTCGAACGCTTTGAAGTTATTTTCCCAGATAATGGTTGCTTAATCAAAACGAACGCTATGGAAGTAATATAACAATTTTCTATCAAACGAATGTATATCTGATCTAGTGTATGCCCCTGTGATTGCCCCTATAAATCATATCATCAATGAAACAACACCAAAAGAGCTACAATACTTCTTAGGGATTATAGAGTAAAATCCTAAGCGTAGCGAGGGAATAGAGTACATCGCTTCAGGTTAAATAGTTTTGGTACCGTGTAGTTTGGCGCACTCTGCTTTTCATCCTAAACTATGAGAAATATTCATCATACGAGAAAAATAATAATAGATGCTTTTAGTAGTGACAAATATTTATATTTTGGTCCATAACCAAATTACAAATTTATTTGCTTCGTTTACATTTTTCCTTGTAATAAAATTTCATAGGCTTTTGGATACCTTTTTCTCAATTTGTTTGGAAGTAAATTGTTTATCACAGTTTCCTCGTTTAATTTTGTATTTTCTGGTGTTAATATTTTCTTTCACTGCTAGAACTCATCTTTTATTCAATTTGTGGTGAGGTGAATGAAATAAAAAATGTGGTAACAATTTGAAAAAAGTAATTAAACATTTTCATCCCATCAATTCGAAAAGAGGCGATGGGTTCCTCGATGAGTGAGATCAAAATAGTTTATTCCTGCGCACTTAATAACAATGACGAAATGACTTTTGAATTTAGAAATAATCAAATCAATAAATTCAGTCTGCAAACAATCTCCGTGTAGCTCGGTCATTTTAACTCCCATCTTAAGTTTCATTATTTAAAAAGCAAATAAAAGAGATGAAAAGAAAATGTTTAGGGAACAATTAATAAAATGATCCCTCATTGTAATCCTGTTCCTTATCCAAGGTGATTGTTATTGGGTGGGGTGGGACAGACATAATTTTTGGCGAGAAGAGAGGATCATGCATGTCCTACAATTTCTCTAAGAGTCTCAATGTCCTAAGTTACGGTTGCTGAAATATGATTTCTTAGAGTTATTTTTCTCTCATCACTCTTTTACTTTATGTTTCGGGGAAAAAGAAAATCGTGTGTCTGCAAACCGTACAAAGACCAACACCGCACGCTTATTACGAATATTATGAGTGGCTTAGATGTGACTATTGATAAGGTTGATAATAAGTTAATTTTATTTACTAAGAATAAATATTGAGACATCGAAAAAGCGTGGTGAAAAAATTCTTGCTCGACCTCTAAAAGCTATTAGAAATCAGGCTTAAGAAAGAGCCTGTAAGTAATTTCACGTTTCAATTATGTACTACATTAATTTCTCAAAATTCATCTTGTTAAGACATCAAAGAGAAAATTCCATAAATGTCCTTCTCTTTCTTCATCTCTTAGAGCTTTATTTTATACCGAGGTCACGCTTTTGTCTCTTATATTATTTTACCAATAAATTAACTATCTGACTACCTGGCAACAAAGATGTAATTAATTACTTAAACAGGGTGAAAGAAACGAATTTAAATAAGAATCAAATCAGTGATAAAATATTGCTGATTATTATATTTTATAATATTTTGATACGTTCAGAGAACTGGATGTTATGCAAAACAGAATAGTAGGATTAACTCAGACATATTTAACACTTTCATGGCCCAAGACGCTGATGTCGATCTGCGGTCCGTGTCGCGGCGGTGCGTTAACTAGAATGAGTGTAAAAGAAGAGAAGATTCGCCACTTAGCTTTCTTCTTGAAATTGTTTTACCCAACTGCAGGATCTTCCCAACCGTCGTTCTTGGTGTAGAAAAAATATGAAATTAGTGTCACGTAATTTGTGGATGATACATCTTAAATTGTCATCACACACTTCTCTTACTGATCATTATCATCTGACTATCTATACAAGTCCACAGCATCCAAAATATCATAATATTAGCCCATAATATACGCCCATAGAAGGACGCTACGATGTCGGTCCATCGAGTAGATACGATCTCCCTTCTTCCCAACAGTCCGTTTGGTTTGGCGTTTCATCGCAGCCGCCACTCTAGAACCTTTACTCCCCTTAGGATAACAAGAAACTGTAAAAAGACACCGACCCATAAAAATAATGTTAAACCTTTGAAATTAATATGTAGTAGGTCTATGGTAGTATTAATCGAGAAGGAAATAAACGGCCCGAACACATATTGCGGTAAAGATGCCTTTGGGGTGGCATAGCAACACCACCGAGAGGGATGGTGGGTGAACTTCCCGTTTGTGAGTCAAGAGCAATAGGTCACTAGGTCACTGATAGCTCTCATTCCGATTTAACTGACCTGTTTTAATTCACGAGGTCACTACTCAAACGTAGTCATGTAAGGTAATAATGTTGTTGCGTGACCTATTGTACCTACCTAATTAGTGGCAAGTTTAGTGGAAGATGGTGTGAAAAAACCGAACAAAAACTATTATAATGTTGATCGTCGCGGGTTGGCGCGAAATTCAAATATTTTTGTGGTTCTTTCTATCTATCCTTTTTTTCTGATACTTTGTAGTATACAATACCTGTAAGGTGCCTCAAAATGGTTCGAGATAACGGATCCCGGTAGCGACCGTCCACTCACTTAGCAGGGCTACTTTACCCAGGGGCAACGGAAAAATATCAGGATAAGTAGGCTAGGCTCTTAAAAATTGCTTTATATTTTTTTAAGTATGTCGATGAGTTTATTTCATGAAGATTTTGTTATAACTTAAATCCACACATAGATTGCACTATTTCTCTACTGTAAATTGTTATTTTTTTATATTTATTTGTTTACCTAATGGTCAAACCTTTTACCCCCGAATACTCAATCGCATCTCAGGTTTGAGCACATCTCAAGTGACGATTTTTTGACACATTTTCATTCAAATATGTCCAAAAACAGCTAACTACTTGAGATGTGAGTTGCGTTTGAGTATTCGGGCGTTAGCCACCATCTCAAGTAAGATGGTGGCCAAAATCTACTTAAATTAGTAAGTGAAGATGTGGCCTAAGATCCAGCTAGCTTCTCAAAAGGAATTTAGGTATTCACTCTGGATTGGAAGTGTCCAAGATCCGTAGTAATGAACACTTCACTCGTAAAATAATAAACTGCCCTCTGATTGGTTAATGTGGCCTGTCTGTGTTCATAGACAGTTTGGAAACTATTAGGCACTGTTCCACTAATTCTACAACTTAGATAACAACTTCACTATAGATATTAATGAACAAACTATTTAAAAACACTTAAATAGGTAATTGAAAACACGCAATGAAAACTTTGTTGTTATTATTTGGGCGTCATGACAGCAAAGATGGGGCGCAGGGCTAATGCCAATCAGCCAATCACCGGGAAGTCTTGTGTTCAGTCACACTAGTTATAGGTAATAATATTATTTTACGGAAACATATCATAGAATCATAATTTTACGTGTTTGAATGAGTTAGGTTGCTTAGAACCTAGCCGCTTTTTTAAGGCCTCCAGTTTTATTCTATTGAGTTTAGCCAATAAATCGATAATAGATATTGGGTGCCACCAGGGGCAACTTCAATATTCTGGTTAAAACTAATAGAATAAAACTATTAAAGAGGAGTTAAAAAAAGCTTATAATAAGTATCACAAAACGTATGTTGAATTTTTGAAATTTGCTTTGTTCAACGTAGTAATAAAATAGGTGGCGGCGCTAGTTTGACGCGTACCACCGCCTTAATTATCAATTAGCAGACTTGTATCCATTTTACTCATTCAGACACGTACCAGTTACATATAATTACTTGTATCGGAATATATTATTTGTCATTTATAGTTTATACCTAGAGCACATATTAGGTAGGAACACTACCTACTCTAAGCGTAAGCCTCACAGGGTATTGTGACTGAAATAGTTCAGGCAGAAAATCAGCGCATAGCTAGTCCCGACTGGTAAGGGATTTATGCTGAGACCTTTTGCTGCTGTGACACAGAGAATCAAAAAGATTTTACTCAAATTGCTCGTAATCAAGTCATTATTTCGACTACCTTCTTTGTTTGCAGCTGGTTATATTGTCTAAGACTAAAGTCGGCCTTCCCGGCTTACTCGAAAAGGCGCCGGAAATGTATCATTTTATTTCTTGGGATAGGTACTTATGCTAAAATTTTGTAAGTACCTCTATGTCTAAGCATCGATTTATTAAATAATGTATTAAGGTACCTATACCTATGTATGTAATGTAGTACATCTGTAAAATTTATGCAATTCCTCGAATCTTTTTCTAACAAAATTTTATGAAAATGATTATTTTAAATTATGTACCTACTTGAATTGTTTGCGTAAAGCGCTAGGTAGGTACCTCTAATTCTTGGCTAGCAATGACTGCACTGCTGGCCACGCTATGACGCTATGACGCAAGCTAAGCTTACTTTGATCTCGGCTTACAAGCTTGGTCATCATGAGTGGAACCGAAGGTCACAGCTTGTCCATCAAAGGCTGCAATGTTGACCGCGCTGTGATGGGTTATGGTTCGGGCGGAGTTTCGGTTTCGTCCAAAAATGGATTTGAGACCTTATGAATTTCCACATTTTGATAGTAATTTTTAATCATTAATCTATTCTATCTCCGTTAACTCAATATAAGTTCTGGTTTGATTGTTATAAGGCTGACAAGTTCACATAATTTAATTGATTTTTCGTTTACACTATAAAAACTTGAATTCTTGAATTCATTATGAATGTAAGCGAGTTAACTACGAACCTACTTGGTGTTGAAAGATATGATTCTCCTTTACACTAAACATCTTTAAAAATTGTGAAATTTATCATTACAAATTAACTGTCTCATTTTAGACGGCAGCTTCAATTAAACCTACAAATTTTCGCATACAAATTTAGCAAAATATCCCTGAATCGAACAGGTTATTAAGGATACCTCACATCATGGGCTAGACAAAGAACACCCCGAGTGGGGTATCAAATGAAAGGTAGGTATTGGTTTGTACATCACAAAACAGGTTTTAAGTTTCAGTAGGTTTCACACTTTTTGAATATGTTGAAAAATATCGAAAAAATTACCACTTAGCAAAAATTTACCAGTCTAATCTAATCTCCTAAGCTCGCAGAGCCATCTACCTGAAAGGTACCTACTATTTTTCGGTATTAATTTAAACAGCAAAGTCTCCGGTACATAAAGTATATATCGGTGGAATTTAAAATTTTCGAAACCCTCGGCGTGATATTTACCTTCTCTCATATTTGATGAATCCTGTTTTCCGTGATCGGAGTGTTTGTAGTTGTAATTGTAAGAGTGATCGGATCGAGTCAGCGATTGTTTTCGAGCGAAGGATCCATAAAAAACAATCCGGTAAAAACGGATCAGCTGTGTGAATGCGCCCTTATAACTGCCCCATTACATTACACGTAAGTCAAAACTTTTGATTTTATTGGTAAGGAACTAGGAATGCAGGAATCCTAAAACCGTAGAAATACCTAATATTGGTTCACAGTCTTGGCAATTTACCAAAAATGTTTTATTTTATTTTAGAACAATAGGTACTTTGGCAGATAGCAATAGCAACCCGGTTAAATAGTTAATTGTCATAAATTACCACCAATCTAGTTATTGCCAAATTATGCTATGAGACAGAGTTCTAATAGGAAATACAAAATTTACAACAGTGTCTCAATTAGATTCATAAACCACAATTTTTAGGGTTTCAAAGATCGGTTTTGAAACCCTCATGGTCTCGCTCTGTCCCTCCCCGCTCTTTCTTGAATATCTCAGTAACTACTGCAGCTATTAACTTGAAATTTGAAATACATAATGATACATTTCGTGCGCCATTACTTTTTTTTTTTTTTTTTTTTTTTTATATTATCTAGAATATATACACACACATACACTAGAGTATAATTACAATCTAGCCACAGAATTGGCTAATGGGTAATTTTGATTTAACTTATTTTTATAAAAACTTCATACTAAGAACGTGTCCATTGGCACTTTTCTTATTGTCTCTATTTACTTAAGGGTTAAGACACTTGGTTCATGTGTTCTTTAAGATAGCACTTATGCACATACACTAATAGTTTTCACTACACTAACTCAAAAGGTTTTGTTCTTTTGAGCCTTCTTACTATGTCCGTGTTGTCGAGGAGCTGGATCGCCTCGACGTTCACATGATGATGAAGCCTATGTTCATGAGCCTTTGCGTATTTTTGTATTACTTTGTCGACAAATTCAATATTCAGGTCCCGATGAATATCGTCATTTCTTACGTACCAAGGAGCGTTAACAATTGACCTGAGTACTTTGTTCTGGAATCTTTGTATGATGGCTACGTTTGTCTTTTTGGTACAGCCCCAGAGCTGTATACCATAAGTCCAGATTGGCATGAGGACTTGTTTATATAATAGGATTTTGTTGTGTACTGCTAATGTAGAATTTCTGCCAATCAGCCAGTACATCTTTTTATAGCGAATCTCTAACTCCTCTTTTTTCTTCTTGACGTGAGCTTTCCAGCGCAGCTTGGCGTCATTACTGATTTCAAAAAATATATATAAATAAATGAAAAATGAAAATGAATATTTTCAGTACAAATTGTGATGTTGAAATTTGAAAAGAGACCTAGGGGGGCAAATGGGATATCAAATGAAAGGTATCATTTTGACCATTACAAAAAACTTTTTGGAATTTTTGTAAGTTACGTACTTTTTGATATATTTCAAAAAAGTCGAAAAATTTACCGTTCCCCCCCCCCTATCTCCGAAGATTGCAGACCGATCCACGTACAATGTATTAGGCGTTTGTAGATATCAATCTATATTTTACAGGAAAAATATAGAGAAGTATGTAATAATAATAGTTTTTGAGAAATGGTCAAAAAGATTGGGATTTTTTTTCAAAAGGGGGGTACCTACACATGTGGGGTATCAAATGAAATGTATCGTTTTGACTATTTCAAAACACTTTTTGGAATTTTTGTAGGTTTTATACTTTTAGAAATATTTCAAAAAAGTAGAAAAATTGATCATTACCTTCCCCCCCCCCCTATCTCCGAAGATGGCAGACCGATCCATGTACAATGTATGAGGTGTTTGTAGAGCCTACCCGAATACTTAAAAATGCACAAAGATCCCCGTTCAATCCAACGATCCTATCCATCCACGGTTGTTTGGTAGAGATCTTATCGCTTCCAAGACAGTTATCAATACAATTGCCACATTTTTTTAGCTTTTTTTTTTTGTTATATTTTATTTATGTGTGCATTAAGAATTTTCTATCTCTCTTACCTAAAATTCATTCTGTTGGTTGGCGCATCCTTACATTACTTTTTGATTTGAGATCCTTCCTTCAGTTAATATGGCTTTAATTTATAACTGAAACTCGGCGCTAAGAGTTTCAGTTGTTTGGGTTGTGGTTTGATTACAAAAATTCTTCTAGGAGTTTGGCTAAGGTATAGATAACAATACTATTATTTCCATAAAATTAAAAGAACTTTTGCGTTTTCGCGTTTTTTACCTAGGTATAATGTTGTGGTCTAAGATATAAATTTTTTGTGTAGTAGATTTAGGATAAATAAAATTATTTTCATTGAATTTCTTTTTAACTCTAACATTTTCGGAACAAAAAGAAGTTACATACCTTCTGGAATACATTTTATGGGATCATTCTCTATTTAGACAATAATAAAAAAAATATCAAATTCAGTCTACTATTGACATTAAATCGGTTTTTTTACGTTTGCTCGTTGATTTCTCCGTCAATTTTAAACCGATTTGAAAAATATTTCACTATTGTATGGAGACGGATCCCGAAGAGGTGGTACAATTTTATTCCCGAAAAAACAATGTAAATACTAAGGAATTAAAAACAAAGAAACAACTTACAATCAAATGAGACTAGTTTTTACCTAAAATTGAAACAATTGAGTTTAATGCAGACTGTTGCAAACAATCTAAAGGAATTTCAAGTCTGTTTTTAGTTATCAACAGAATCAAATTATAATTAAGTATTAGAATATTTATGTGTCTACAAATCGGGTCAACTTCTTCTTTACGCTGATTATTTCTATTTCAAGAAACTCCTACAATACTGTAGCCTGTTCCTCGACCTACATTCACTCAAAGCATTCCATTATCAATTCATTGAATAATTGATCAATTTCAGACCCCGGGAACAAATTGCTGCTACGCGATACTGAAAATAACCAGTTGCCTTATCACATTTATCATCGTGTCATAAATACCAATAATCAATATACCAAACCAATAACCGATAATCTTAATAAGTAAGAAGTTTCGCCTAAATCTCAGTTCGTATCGCAACCAGCCGAGTGATTACGGTAAATTATCCCATTCTCATTGATTGGGTCATCCGGGGAGAAATGTCATAAATGATTTCGGTTGCTAATATGGTACTAAAAATGCATACAGTTTTCTGGCGGGATGGGGTCGATCTACGACGGATTTTTTAAGGTCAACGACAAAATTTAACCTAAGTAAAAGTTAATTGTTACATCACTCACATTTGTCCTTTTTTGCTTGATTTCAGCAGTTTTGAT
The DNA here is from genome assembly GCA_946478455.1 of Eupithecia vulgata. Classification (NCBI taxonomy): domain Eukaryota; kingdom Metazoa; phylum Arthropoda; class Insecta; order Lepidoptera; family Geometridae; genus Eupithecia; species Eupithecia vulgata. The sequence goes on along the minus strand of OX297859.1, from coordinate 13,106,994 downwards.
TAATATTTACAAACAGCAAATACATTGCAGTACCTAGTGAAACGTAATCGAGCAAAACAAAGACAAGTGTGAGGTTTAGCGTTCAGTAACATAAAATTCAAAATAAAAACATTACAATTGAGTAGGACATTTCTGATATTTTGATGTTGACGGTTTCATCGACAACTCGTCGAATATTGTATGTAATTTTTTTTAAGTAATGTGTTAGAAAACGAAATAGCTTAAACCCAGTCTCCCCGGATGGCGATCAATTGAATGGGATAATTTACCGAAATCGCTCGGCTGTAACTCAGTGACCCCCCACCATTTGAAGAGTAATACCTTACAATGTTGTGTCATGTATTGGTACTGTATACTCCTGATTAGAATTATCAGTTTGCTTAGATTCCAATTGGAATTTCAAGGTACCCAAGTCAGTAGCCGTTTTGGTTATCAGAAACTTTGAAATGTGTCGAATGGTACTTAATACATGCATAAACTCATCTGGAGCAGTTTGCATAACTTGGCACATCATTAAGCATAATAAGGCGATGACCTAGTTTTTTCAGGGTTCCGTACCCGAAGGGTGTAAACGAAACCCTATTAATAAGCCACTGATGCCTATCCGTCCGTCCAACACCGGTCTGTGTCTCATAAACCGTAAAAGGTAGACACTTGAAATTTCACAGAAAGTGTTCTCTTCCCGGTACACCAAAAATTTAAAACAGATATTGAAATTAGAGGGTCTTTTCCATACAAAATATTACCGCTACAACAACCAACAATAAAAATAAAACAAATGCAATCATTTAGGGCTCTAACGGTAGACAACGTCGGGCGCGTTCATTGTACTTGGATGGGTGACCGACCGCGTCATTTAAGTTTTTTTGCTTTTATTAACCCTCTGCGTTCAAGTCGACTCGCACTTAGACGGTTTTATTTATCAATGGTTTCTGCAGATATGAGACGCGGTCGCTTAAGGCACTGTGCGCCTGGCTGCTTTGCTAGTCGCTTGTATCGGTTTTACAATAATATCTGATGTAAATCACATTAATGTTATAAATGCGAAAGTTCAGATGGATGGATTTCTGTTTGTTGCTTAACCAGAACGGCTGAACGGATCTTTATGTAATTACACAGAAATAGATTAAAGTCTGGAATAGCACATAGGCTATATTTTATCCCTGTATTCCGACGGGAACGGGAGCTACGCGGGTGAAACCGCAAGGCGCTGCTAGTTGTAAAATACTTCTCAAACTCTAGATGATGGAACAAATTAGATTTTGCTCTATAATACTATTTTTACATTTTATACTTAGCTTGGTACTTTTAAACCTAAATAATAACAATAAACCTGATAAATACTTAATCTATATCAATAAAAATGCGAAATTGTGTTTGTTTGTTTGTTTGTCTTTCCTTTACGCCCTAACTAAGCAACCAATCGACTCGATTTTGCATACAGTTATAGTTGAAAGGATGGAGAATAACATAGGCTACTTAAAATCCCGTAAATCAATTCCCATGGGTAGAAATAATCTTAAACAGCGCCTGCAAAGCCACAGCCAACAGCTAGTATTAAAATAGTTTCGTAGCATTCACCTAAAATGTTAAATTAGGGATTATTCTAAAATTACGCTCTAGCTACCCAGTAGCCCGGTGATTAGGTACACCAATTAATATTGTCATTAATTAAAATATTTAAACGCAGTCGTTATCTCGCGGAACATTACATTACTCATATATGTACGTTTAAATAATGTGGTATAAGCGAGACTGCTATTTCTCACGTACATGTAAATAAGCAGAGCCTTGGCCTGGTTACCACGATTTTAGCGGTATTACAAAATAATACTCGAATGATGCGCACCACAGACCTGCGCCTGCGCTGCGATGGAGCTGCGTACGCTCTTGTCGTGCTCTTTTCCTCAGATATGCACAACCGAGATGCATATAATACCGTAATTACTTGAATATAATTTTATTATTGGACTTCTAATAATAAATGATTAGAATATATTTCTTTACTAGTTCAATAAATAAATAACATTTCAGGACGTCTAGAATATGCCATGATAGCTTGACGATACCTGAAGTAATATTATTTGATAGCATTAATTTTTTAGTTAAATATTAATTTAGGTGCGCTAGGAAGATACCTACTACACACACCTACATTTATTTCTAGTTTAACCTACTTCTTATTTTTGGCAATAAATTCGTATTTTCTACTGAATAGTGTCACGGATTTCTGATTTTCGTATACTCACGATTTTATTGTTAACTATCTTTAAATCATAAAAACAATGAAATAAATACAAGGCGAATGCTGAAGCAACCAGTGTAGGTATGGTAACATTGCCTAATTCGGCAAGGTCACAGTGAGAAGCGGTTGTGCAACCAAACGCTAGTCCAGTATTATAACTTGGGGTTCCGTAGCGAAAATAACGTTAGTAGATACAGAGCTATTTAGAGTTCAATCAATACAGTCTTCAATCATTTCTCAAAGTAGAGCAGTACAAGCAATGGTTTCGTATATCTTGCAGCTCTACCATCAAGGATAATTTTCAGCGATGCATTTGAGTAATTTCAATTTTATAATTCTTTTCTTACGTCACTTTTATTACGAACTGTTGAATTTACTAAAAATAACATTCTAAAAGAAACAAAACTGTTATTTCAGGTTCAGGTGCGGCTTTGCGTGATGAAGCAAATAATTAAGTAGGCAATGCCGTAAAACAACGTAAATGGGGATAAATGTGGACACCGCATAAACAACGAGTGTGTAAATCTTTTAGTTAACACAACTATCATTGTTGTGCAAAAGAAAAGAACAAAGGATTTTCTTCACTTTGAACAGTTGAGTTGTATCCGCAAAACATATTCATTGGTGGGTGAGGATTGCGACACGCGCGCACGCCGCCGTGTCCCACTTACCAAGATAAATTGAAATTCAATTTCGCCAAAGGGCAACAATTGTATGCACAGAGACAGAATATTTAATCTGTTGTAGAATAACAATTTCAAAGTTACGACGAGTTGAAATAGTTTGTCTCTAATGTAGTTCTTGTCAGAAACTGTGAAGTTACTATTAAAATATAACAAAGTACAATTCAACGATCACACAATAAAACATCGTGCATCGTTTTTCAAAACGTTACATTAGTATATTTGTGAACGAGGACACGAGCCATTTACAAAATCCTTTGTTCCTCAGATATTCTGGTTGCACATCCGAGTCAACTGTTGTCTGTTGCACAACCGGGGGCAACCTTCGAAATGGAAAAGAAACGCGCTGCCCACGCCGCCGCCCGATCCAACCAAGATATTTGGAAACACTTCGTAATATTCAGTTTTGACTTTGATGATTCGCGATTTTTGGCTGTCTCCGAAAGTGATTTTTTGATGTAATATGGGAAAGTTCCGCTGCATCCCTAATAGAATGGACTTGGTGCGACATTTCAGTGTATGTAGGCAGGCACTGAACGACACGGCACGGCTAGACGATTTTTAAAGAATGACATGTCGTTAGATTCCATAAGGTTAAAATACGTATGGCTGAGTGCATTATATAAAATGTCTAACCCATTTCCCGCAAAGCCGTTATTGCCCGATGTTAGCTAGCTTTTGCCCGTAACAACGTCCGCTTGGAGTGGTTTTTGAGGTGGTCTAACCTAAATGTAAACCTAAACCTGCAATGGTTCTTGACCTAGTGGTTTGTGCGCTATTTTCGAAACCCAAGTAAATTATACGCCGTCGGAGTCAGTTGATAATCCAGAAGTTTCATTGAAGTTTATTATTCTTGGCAAACTATAAAAACGAAACATCTATGAGACAGATATTATATCGCATCTAAATACGAAATACTTACCTACGTCTAGGCGATTATCGTGTATCTTAATACTATCTACCTACTCGTAACTGTTCACACACAGCATACTTTTTAACCTTGGCCTATTAAAATGCTTTCGCTGATAAGATAATAACAAAAACTTTACTCATTTATTTATCTACAAACAACACTATCTCGGTACTTGCACATTGTGATATTTCCATTGAGCTAGGAATAACTGACCGAGTAATAAAATACTTACATAATTAATTACAATACAATTACAATTACTTTGATCGGCATCCAGTTCGCTACCGGCTAGCTGGTGCCGACCGGGACGTGTGAAAATAACTAACGATACCAAAAAATGCCATACAAATACTGAAACATCTAAAACATCGAAATTTTCCTTGCACCAAGTGTTACTACGGTTGAATATTTACTGAAGATATCTAATTTTAATTTTTGTATTCTTTTTTGATCTTTCTAAAACTGGTGCATTGCTCTTACTTATTATTCGGGATCTTCTAATTGCGATGCCTTAGTGAATATCTAGTCGCCTTACATTTACCACAAGATAAAGTAGTAATTAGAGAGTCGATCAAGAAACTTCGATGTTTGTTCGAAATAAAACAGTATCAAATGGAGCTGTATTTCGCAATACGTGGGTGTTCACGTTCAGCTCATAACAGTAATTTGTATCGCTGAAGGGAAAAAAGGATTTGATTAATTCTACAATCACGCTGTAGGTCAATTATGGTGACCCACATCTGATTTCGGGTAGTACGATTAACAAAATCCTGCAAATATGTATTTTAGGCGAAATCATTCTCTCTGCTCTGACTCGTGTGATTTATATAATAATTGTATTGATTCTCAGAATTATTTGTGTACGTTTTATCATCATACAGAGGAGTTGTTGGTTGTTAAAATGAGCTGCAGTTTCTGAAGCGGCAGGACCTTGATGTGGGAGAACGGGGGATCGGTGGGGGAAGGGGCCAGGGGGGGGGCATGGTCGCAGATGACGCGCGCCCTACTGGCACACTGACACACTTACCCAGTGACAGTGGTACTGCTTTTGGTCCGTCGAGGTCGACACGATGCGTTATACCTACCTATGTACCTACGACACTATGATTAAATGAACGTACAAACGTGTAAACAAACACCGTGTTTAGACTTACGTTACTAGATCAAAATGTGTTTATATATTTGATTTTTTTCAAGGTTGAACAGTCGTTGTTCGTTAACATTAAAAACAATGACTGCATATAAAAATACATATTTCAACGAAAGTTTTCAATGCGTCCTACCCGTCAACGATCTTGACCTGACCCACGGAGCTGAGAAATGGACACTCAACCTGGTCCACCAGTTTAAAGTCGCTCAGCGAGCTATGAAGAGTTATTTATGCTCCGCGTTTCACGGGTAAGGAATATAACCGACCGACAACCAACAACCTAGCAAGCTGAAGTGGCAGTGGGTCGGCCATTTCTCGCGAAGAACTTAAAAACGCTGGAGCAAACGTTTTCTTGAGTGGCGATCGCGACTCAGCAAAGATAGTGTAAGACGCCCTCCGGCCAGGTTGGATGACGAACGGCGAAAGACTACAGATGCTGGATGTGGAAAGCTAAAGACGCTCATTAAGGGAGGCCTATGTCCAGCAGTGGACTAGTAAAGACTGATGACGACGATGCTACAAAACAAATATTACTGAAATATAAATATTAGTGAAAACGGATGAAACGGTGATATTGAAAATTCTATATCTTGACCTGACCTTCCATAATAGTGATACTGTAGTCGTAGGACCATTATATTCTACTCTATGTATATGTCATTTGATACCTTGATAGCTAACCTAACGGTTTAGTTCTGTTTATTTCAGAACTAGCAGACTCGTCTGCGAATGCATTCATCATCAGCCTATATAAGTCCACAGCTGGACATCCTCATCTAATGAGCGCCATAGCACCCTGTCATCAGCTTGCCGCATCCAGCATCTGCCAGTAGTCTTTCGCAATCGTCATCCCACCTGGTCGGAGGGCGTCCTACACTACGTCTGCCGAGTTTTCAATAAGAGTTAAAAAAATGTCAACCTTCATTTAGAGCACCTTAGAATTCGAACTTCTAAATATCCGTCCATAGTAGGTATTAATGCACGGAAAAAATACTGATACAAAATTGCAGCGTCGTAGGTCTTAAAAATTCAGTTTTCATGATGATAAGTCAGTGAGAGACCTAACTTTGACTCCGCTCATGTGCAAATTAAAAAAAATCCGTAACAGGTGTTAATTAATATAATACACAGTGAAAAACGTGTGCATTATTTGCCTGCAGAAAGTAAGGTTTGATTGTTTTATTTTCTCGCAATCGAAGTCCAAAGTTTTATTAGTAAAAAGAGTTTTTCAGGCGCGACAAAACACTTGACCTTGTAGGTAAGAACATTTACTCTCAGTAAGCTTCAAACTTTGAAGAACAGGCCAAAAGTTACGATTCTGAAGTTATTATCAAAAGGACCTTTGACCCCATTTTAACTTCTCTATAAACACTATAGTTCCTTTTAAGACTATGCAAAATTTCATATAAGATATTTTCTTTTTTAGTTTCAGTGATCTTATGAGACGGTCAGTCTTTTTTAAATATCGATAATATTGAATGAAATGACATCAAATTTTGCATAAAACACATAATGTGAAGGTGCCTAGAGAAGATCATCACACAATCTTTCAGATCGATATAATCTTAGTATATGGCGCAATTTTTAGAGTGTTGTACCCCAGAGGTAAAAACGGGATCATTAAACAAGCCTCCGGCAGACCTTAAAAGATACGGGACTCGCACTTGGCTGGTGTTATTTATTATTCTTTTTATAAGAAGTAGTTCTACCTCTCTACTAGGTACGAACGTAATATAATGAATGCTTTGTTAGATACTATGTAATTTAACTTTTTACGATTTATCAATTCTTCACCACTTTTGGGTCAAGGTGAGATGTAAGTATTGCATATTAGTTGAAAGGTAAAATCTACATAGTTATTTCAACCTTGCTGAATATTTATTTAGCAATAAAATAAATCCGTTCTGAGATGTGGACAATTAAACAAATATTTAGGTAGGTAGATGATAAATGTGTTTCATTAAATAACACAATACCCCCTAACTAAACATGTAAATTATGTAAATCATTAATAAAATTTAATTTGGTCCCAAAAAAAATTCGATTTCGACAGCACTCGAACCTTATTAAACCGATATTATTAACTTTTCCTAGAAAATTCCTTTAGTGAGAGTAACGCACTATAAAGCATAAAAGTTGAATCCTTAAAATAAAATAAATTCTATGAGTCTTTGAGAGAAAATTGCTCAAGCGCAAACATAGCTCTCAAGGACCATTGCTATTCTTGATAAAATAAACTGAAGTTCTAGAAACGTAATACGAGGCCGGCCCCGTCTTTGAGAGACGCTCTCAAGGATCTTTGCTAGTCTTGATAAAATCAACTGAAGTTCTAGAAAACGTAATACCTACGACCCCGCTTTTAGCAGAGCTCAGGTATTTTTCCATGTTGTTGTTGTGATACAGTTTCTTCCTACGAGTGCTTTCTACACAAACAGCTTAGAAGTAGGTCTATTATCCTTATTCCCACCAGTAGAGTAAGTCTGGCAACTTTTAATGATGCACTTAATGTAGGTTATATAATCTGTTTACTCCTTTAGAAATTTCAGATTTGCACTTATAGAAAAACATTTTAAAAGCGATGGGAAGTAAGCAATAACAAGGGGATGGAAAACAATCTAGCCATAATGAACTCTAATGATTCAATAATAGATTCCCCACAGGGGACGCGCGTGAACATTGAAGAAAGAACACACTAGATAATCCCATCTGACGTACAGATTGTCCTTGACAACGGAATGAAGAGATAAATTAGATTCTTCAAGGAGAGGATAGTACGCTGGGGGGGACTTTGAAAAGGTCCCATTATTGTGTCATTATCTAGGTTAATGATATATCTAACAATTTTTCTCTACATGTATAATCTCATGATAGGGTATTATACTCGTAGTAAGTAAGTATCACTAATGAATCGTTTGTCGAGAAGTGGTCAGGGGCGACAACGGCGGTCGCCACCGTTTTATTCCAGAACATACATGTAATTTTCATGACGTGCCTAGTGATCAGGAAGACAGATAAATAATGACATCAGACAATTCATCGGAAACGCGTTTGTTTCGATAAACTTAATGCCCATCAGTCGATTTTCATTGATTGGCCTATTTAACACTTTCATGAACCAAGACGCAGAAGTCGTTCTGCGGGCCCGCCGCGCCGCCAAGACTCTACAGTGAACGCGTTATAGGGTGTTGCTGACTAGGATTTAGGGCGACCACCACTGGAAGCTTCTCAAATAAGTTTGGCTAAATATTATGTAATGGTCCGGTCCTGTCACAATCTATGTGAGGTCCAACGCAAAAGGCGTTTGTTTTGCTTAATTATACACAGCCTTTTTAAGTGAAAGCTCGCCATGAGTTGGCGTCTTATTGGCGTCCGGACACAGCGGGGATCGCTTCGATCACTCTCTTGATGCAGCCGACCCTATTTCAGTTTTAGACCTTCTAATCTAACCTGCTATTTCAGTGAACTATGTAGTTGAGTAAGTTTTTTTATACTACTATGCTGAAATTACCACTTTCGGGGGAAATGCTAGGTTAGATATGAATTAGCTTGAAATTTAAGGTTTGATAGTGAGATCAAGTACTTGGTGTACTTGATCTCACTAATACACGTATCTATGAACTTTCACTCAGTCAGAACTTCGTTAATATCGTAATTATTATTCACTAACCATGATTCAGCTTTAGAAGGTACTATAGTGTCAAGAAGAAGGACCTACTCTGAAAAGAATCATCGAATTAATTCCATGCTACGGAATAATGACTCCCTTCAGCACGCAATGCTCAATGAAAATGGCGTTAAATGTCTACATCAAGCGTTCTTGTTCCAGTTACATGTTGGTAGTCATGACGAGCCTTGCCCCGTTTAGTTATGGACAGGATGTGAAATCTGTAATCAAATCACAAACCTTTGATGACTCGACAAGATGTAACTGTAGCTTATTTTTGCGTATTGCATTTGAACTGCAGTCAATGCACATGGCCATGTTAGGCGCAACGAGCACTTCCATTCCATTTCAAACAGGTGTCCAATAATTTTAAACGTAATCAATCCACTGCACCGTTGCTGCTGAGACAGTAAACGTGTTTAAGGAGGTAATTAAAAAAAAAAATTATGCTACTGTATAACTCAACAATTTAATTATAAAATAACGTTACAAATCCTTAGTTATTAAAATGGATTGATTAAGATCACCCGTTTAAATCTTATATTTCAGTGTTGAATGTCTTCACTACACTTGTTTGTTTCTTTAGTAGTTAGTTTGTGGGTACGTTCTAGGGGGTGCATTTCGAAATTTCGAAGTTTCGTAATTTCGAAATTCGTAGCCTTTTTTTGACCATTTTTCAATTTCGAAATTGGTGGCCGCAAATTCGAAGTTTCGAATTTCGCGGAACGCGTGTGCTGTGCTATGAAAGAGTGAAATGCGAGCTCTGATTGGTTTACTACGCTCGGTTAGCGACATAGACATTTATTTATTTGCTGCTGCAGTACAAAACATACAAAGAATATAATTTGAAAAAAAAAAGTGATAAAAAGACTGACTGCTGTGTTACAGCAGCAAAAAGGTCTCGACTCAGCATGATTGCCTTACTACTCTGAAGTAGATAGGCGCTGATATTCTGCCGAAACCATTATGATCACAAGGCCCTGTGAGGCTTGTAATTAGGGTAAGTAGTGTTTTTTTTTGTGTTTATAAATAGTAAGTAATATACTTGAATACAAATTATAATAAATAATAGTATGTAACTGGTGCGTGTCTGACTGTGTGAAGCGGATATAAATATATACATATTAATATAATTAAATAATCAAAGAAAGTCATAGGCCAATATGTAGGTACCTAACTATGTTGCAAAGCCTAGCAAGAAAACAGTGCACCATGACGGGTCATGGCTCCAGGCAACCCTGTTTTTTGGTGCTCTATTAAATAAGCCTTAAAACGGTTTTTATAAGTAAACTTTGACTTTAACAATCGCAAGGGTGGTGGAATATTGTTCCAACATTTGGTTGCCTGGTAGCGAAAACTTCCCCTAAACGCTACGGTTTTATAGTTGCTATAGTGCAACAGATTTCTTGTAGGTCTTAAACTGTATTTGCTTTTGAAACTACTCAGTTTTGAGAATAAGTATTCTGGAGAGCCGAACTTCACCACGCCATGTACCAGAACTGCTAAGTGCAAATGCCTCCGCGAAGCCATGTTTAGCGTGTTTGAGTTGTTAATGTATGGCGTGACGTGCGTTCGCGGTGGGATATCATAACAGAACCTACAGCATGCATTTTGCACTCTCTGGACAAGGCGAGCCGTTCTCGATAGTAAACGCGGGCCATAAACTAGGTCACCCACCATAGTTAAGCTTTGATAGAACTATCGACTCTTTTCTTAGAAAATTCCTTATTTTATATAGTAGCCTTAGTCTATAAAGGCAATTTCTTGCAATGCTCTTTATGTGGTTCTCAAAGCGAAGACTATCATCAAATAAGATACCAAGATTTCTAGCCTCACGTGTGCGTTCAATACTTTGGCCATGAGTATTGTAATTTGGTGAATGGCTTTCTATCAAACGCGGTGAACCAAAGATCATAAATTTAGATTTTAAAGGATTAAGAAGAAGAGCATTGTTATGAGACCAATCAGCTATTCGGCCCGGGTCATTCAGTTTGGCAGTACTGCAGATAACATTCCCCGGATCCACTGGCAAGTACAGCTGAACATCGTCGGCATATAAATGGTATTTGCAATGTTTGATCTGCCAGCAAATATCAGCACTATAAATGATGAACAGCAGTGGACCGAGGATAGACCCCTGCGGCACGCCACGAACAACTGATTTACAAGATGATGAGAGTGGTTTTCCATCTTGCTTAGTAATGTGCACAAACTGATAACGATTACTTAAGTAGCTATCAAACCATCTAATCGCCGCAGCATCGACTCCATAATATGAAAGTTTTGACAGAAGCAACGGAATACTTATCGAATCAAATTCACGAGAGAAGTCTAGAAGTACTAAAATTGTCCCTAGCCCCTGTTTTTTTTTTCAGCAAGAATGTTATGTTATGTGCGACAATGGTGACGCGGAGGCGGCGGCGACGGGTGAAGGTGGCAGCGGGGAGCCTTCGCTTCGCGTCTTTCGGTCGCTTCTCATCGCATTTGAGAGCGAGCGTTTGACTAGATCAGTTATATTTGTGTTGGTGAATGACAAGGGCTACAAACAAGTTATTGGGAAAAAATACCATCAGAAGTATGGGGCTAACTTAACCACTATAAAAAGGCACGGTGGGTGAAAATCCAGCAAGGTGGCTGAAGGTTACATTGAAGATTCCATACAAAATAAAAGTAAAATTACCAACAAATTAACGAAAACTTTTCAAGAGATGATCCGCAACCATCATTTTCAGCTGAAGAAAGCTTCATCCCGTCAGATTTTGTCTATGACCAACAAATATCACAATCTGAAACTATTAAAATACCCAAAAAACACCTGTCCTTAAAATTTGATACAAACTTATCACTTGATATTTATCGAGTGATACGCAGTATCACGGGATAAATATATACGTGATACTCAGAAGTGGCCCCCTGTATAGAATTAGAGACTCGCAGGTCTCGAGAATAAAAATTATATTGTCTGTCCGAATTTCGAAATTTCGAAATTGAGCTTCCGAATTTCGTAAGCCAGTTTCGAAATTGAAAAATATCGAAACTGCACCCCCTAGTACGTTCGTACCCAGAGGTCGAGTTTATTTTAAAAGCTATTCACTGAGGCAGACGTTACTATTTCTCAAGGGAATCGGTTCCAGTTGATACTTTGTCACTCAGAAAGTAACGCGCAGTGTTCCGCAATTGCGTATTAGATAATTAAAATAGGCAAAATATTTTAATTCTCTAATATGCAATTGCGTGTTTCGTTTCGACCAACTTTGATAGTCTAATAAATTAAATAGTAGAACTAATTTCGAAACGAGACACAACACGCAGTTGCTAATTTTGGAGGATTAATATAGGCCTCCTGGTTCTCATTCTCACCTTCGGGACATTATCGTCATAAATCAATCACTTTACTATGCGTATCGTCGCAGAATCGCCCATAGTTGAAGGAACTCTAGCCTAGATGGTGCTATTTGCATTGCACGGAGATATTAATATAATGGGTTCAACCTTGAAACTTTTGACACGCGTATTATGTAAAAAATTCTATGTCTATGGTATTATCTGTAGTTTTTCATCAAGAAATGGCGACATCTGTCATTATAGGTCTTAGAATCTAAGACGATACCGTAGCTAAGGTGATTAATTTAGGCAAAGGATCCTAGGATGTTTGAATTTAGGGTAGTTGATAGGCGATAGCCCAGAGAAATTAGGAGCTTACTACATTTTGAAGGTCTCAATCAGATCACCACGGAGTTTCTCTCCTCTAGCGAAGTGTACTTTTTTGGGTATTTTACATAGGTACTACTTTGGCCGTCCTTTACCAAAAATAATAAAATTGCTGGACAATTCACACAGCATCAAATAAGTAAGCAGATTTTGTGTTATGGGTACTGGAAAACTGATATGTACGTTTTATTACCCTTTGTTCTATGGGTGTATTTTCTTCGTGGTCTAACTCACAATACATTACATACCATAGGCTATTTTTATTTTACATATAAACACTGGGGAGTCAATTTTATTTCTTCAACACGAAACTGTGGGTTACCTTTCGGCCAACCGGTGTAATAATTTGCCAAAGTACCAATTAGATAAATAGTCAAAAAAAAACGTTTGCTCATTTTGGAGAATTAAAATAGGCCTCCAGAATACCCGGAAAATATCTGCAGATCGTACAAACATTTGTCACGAGTTCCGACTCGTGACAAATGTTTGCGAGCCCGCAATTTGACTACTGAAGATCGTAATGAGATACAATATTTGACAATGATAATAAATAAATTTTTGTTCATTGCAATAAATTTTAGGTACTTTAAAACTTCAATATCGTATGAACGTTGCATTTGTATTGCACTTATTTAATTACACGCTCAAGGTTTCAGTCTCATTTTCCTGCAAGGTTTCTATATTGTTTTCCATTGTAAATGAAAATTTCCTTGGTCGCGCTTCCTTTGAATTCTGATTCGAACTATACTGGGTCAGGGTCAATTTTGCACTCATTAAGTAAGTATCCATGGAGCCAATAGCAAAGCAAGCACCTACCTAACTAGCTCTATAGTAACTAGCCTCATTCTTCGCTGTTTACTATTGTCTTACTACGACCTTTCAAAGATTTTATTGTTATTCCAGTATTTATTCAAACGTATTAAACACACGTAAACAGACTTCTCATTTTTAATTAGGGCATATAATGATTTATTGCGTACAGAGAAACGTTCGATATTGACTACCTCTTAAACATTTGAAAAATTAGTCCTTATTTTACCTTCCATGGTATCCTTGCATGATCTCGGAGATGCAGAATTGGATCGTATCACTGATTTCCTAGGAAAATTACCAGATGGAGTCATTCTTTTCTTGCGACGACATAAAGTTTGACACTGAGTAACCTGTTTCTTTTCTGACCTTGGCTGACACAGAGTCGGGCAGAGTCAGTAAAACTGTAAACTTATGGAAAGAGCTTCCATCAGTTCTGGAATAATTCTATTTGTTGTATTTAGCAGATATAAAACATTATTGTAAGTGTTAGAATTATCGCAATGATTTTTACCTATTTAGCGTAAGAGGTATTTAGGAAGCTTATTGGTACGCACCGCATGTCGCAGGTATGGCATCATAACATAATATCAACGAATTATATAAGGTAGTTTGATGTAAATCGGTATGAAGATCGTCTGGTGTCGTTATAGAAGAATGTGGGCCAAGTTTATACGAAACTAGGTCAGGGGGATTTAAACAACTGGGAGGTGGCGATCATTCTTGGACGGATATTTTTGTACAGCGCATTTCGAAACATATTCATGACGTTATTGAAGATGAATTGAATATCTGTTGAATAATAAATATATTTTACCAATTTGTCATACTAAGCAAGTTTAAATAAAGATAAACTAAGTCAGTTCTAGTATAGTTATCAGGTAGTAAAAACACTTTTTCTAGTGGTTAAGTATTTCAGGTAAGTATTTTAAACCGTGTTATGTTTAATGCGTTTATCATTTGTAACGTGAGCTAGTGAGTATTCAGTGACGTGGCTGTGAATCTAGGACACCGGGTCAAGATCGCGCAAATGTAGGTCAGTGGGAATCACATTCATACCCCGGGGCCTCTGGGTGCATGGTGTGGGGCTACGTTGCGTGCCCTTGACCCTACATTCCCGGAGGCTGGAAAAGCATTAATTAGAAACTTTTATAGCTAATAAAGTTGTTGTTTTACGAAATAAGAACAAAGTTTGACTTGTTCTTATTTTGTAAAACAACAACTTATAGGTAGGTACCTTAATGCTCATTATTATAAGAATTGCTTTTGATTTTTTACTAGTTTGGGCCGAAGCCAGTGGGACGAATGGGGAATATTGTCTAAAAAAGTGTTTAGGTATTATCTCATGAAATAAGTTTTTGGTTCTAAAGACTGCAGCATCGGCAGATGCTGGATGCGGCAAGCTGAAGACAGGGCGCTATGGCGCCTATGTCCAGCAGTGGACTTATATAGGCTGATGATGATGATGATGAAGTTTTTGGTTTACTAGTGGAAGAAATGGAAAAGAGAACCACCGTAATGCAATGTTTTTCAATAACCTATTTTTAGAAGTTACAGCACATGTTATGGTGAAAGTTCGACCACCAAATTATATTTTGGTTTTCATTGTTACTGGTGCAGTTTCAGAAACTACATGTTTAGATTGAAACCTTAGAGGAGCTCATTGTAGGTCAAGTCTTCCCAGACTGCGTTCCTGACCTCCTTTTAATATAGGTACGAGTAGAAAATTAGTTTCTTCTTGAATAAAATACACATGTGAATAATTATTTATATTGCGCTACTAGATGGATGCAGGTAGTGCAAGAGGTCATTGGTCGATCTTTGGTGGAGGCCAGCAGTGGACGTCTATATGCTGCAATGCTGATAATAAACTAGCGGTCCGCCCCGGCTTCGCACGGGTACCTATTCGAATTTTTGTCACCTTTTAAACCTTCCCTAGACCTCCACGAATAATTCAAGACCAAGATAAGATAAATCCGTTCAGCCGTTGTCGAGTTTTAGCGAGACTAACGAACAGCAATTGATTTTTATATATATAGATAACAAGGGCCTGTGTGGGAATGGTCCGAAATCTTGTCGTTCACGAGCAGTGATTGCAGAAGCAATCCGAGCTACAGACGATCTGACAATAGAAATTGCGGATATGTCTGGATCAGACCGAGATGACAGATAAGTGGCTTAACCAGTGACAATCCATTATCCCGACAAAAACGTAGGTATTTGAGGATTTAAGCACGAAAATATACATTTTATTTGACTGGAGGTGCTTTTTAACAGACTCCAACAGGAACACAAGTTCCAACAGAAACCGGAGATTATTGTGCTGTTGTGTGGAGAATGAGCTCGAGATAGTTCCAAAGTAAATATTTCAGAAGAATTATAGTAGTACTTTTTTTAGGAGTATTTGTCCCGCAAAAATAATAAAAAGCAGTGGAATTTGAAGTAGGTCTTTAGTTTTTTCAATACTATAAAAAAAATATATCCTGATGCTAGAAATTTCACACAGTTTTAACTATTCTGGAAAAAACCTGATATTGTGTTATAGGAGAGCAGATAACTGATAAGGCATTAGGTATTTAGTGCAAAATGCTTTACTCGTGTTTTCAGAACTGAGCAAATTTGTATTATAAAACTGGGAACGTAATAAAATTTTAGAATGAGATATGTATGTATATTCTTTATGTGTGCGTCCTACCCGTCATGACCTACGGAGCTGAGACGTGGACACTCACGGTAGGGCAGGTCCAAAGGGTTAAAGTCGCCCAGCGAGCCATGGAGAGTCTATGATCGGAGTTTCTATGAAGGATAGATTTTACCAGGAATACATCCGACAGAGAACCAAGGTTATCGACGTAGCTCAATGGATTAGCAAGCTAATGTGGGCTGGTCATATCTCAAGAACCGACAAGCGCTGGGGTAAAAGTGTTCTTGAGTGGAGGCCGCGACTCGGCAAACGTATTGTAGGTCGCCCTCCGACCAGATGGGATGACGACTTGCGAAAGACAGCTTGCAGATGCTGGATGCAGCAAGATGAAGGTAGGGCGCTATGGCACTCATAAAGTGAGGCCTATGTCCAGCAGTGGACTAATATAATGCTTATGCTGACGATGATTCTTTATGTGCACTGACGTATTTTAATCAACGAACTACAAACACGGGACTCAATTACCTAATTTAACTAGAGTAGATATTATTATGAAGTGGCAAAGATCCTAGGATCCTATGAAGTGGATATAAATCCCTAACAATCTTATTAGCCTTCAGTAATATAACATGCACATTTCAAGCATTTTAAAACGGAAAAACACACTTTTATACGTGGCAGAAATTTTTCTCAAGAGTCATAAAATAAAATAAAACTGTTTACAGCTTTTATGCAATTATGAATCTAAAGAGGAATGAAGGCTTTTAGAGTAAAATCCAAAGCGAACAATCCTTTGTTCAATATACCTACGTCAGCCCCCCTAGCACGGGGATTGTTGTCTAGGGTAGAATAGAGAAAAGTTACGTTACTTTGTCATAGAATGCGTACGTTACTTGAAGCGCACTCCTTCCACTTCAAAAATGTACGCAATGTATGGCGATGCGATGTCATTATTGTCTATTGTACTCTAGACAATAATCCCCGTGCTAGGGGGCAGGGCCTTAATGTCTTCCCACACATCCATTTCATTTGTGCACGCTACTTTTCATCTGCTTCTCTGAGAATATGAAGCAACTTTTTTTTAACCACCAATAAGATATAAGCAGTTTTTTTATAGATTATTTATTTTACTTCATTATCGTCAAAAATATAACACCTAGGTACAAAATTTTAAATATTAAGACGAATAGTGAGGCAAATGACCTTGGACCTTTCCGCGCGCCTTTATGCAGCAAAGAGTGTTTGTTTTCGGTTCAGCATGCCATGTAGTGCCATAATCAACCAAATAATATGATCCTCTGCGGTTGGGCGAAGTGTAACTAGCCAGATTTGTATCACAGATTTTGTAGGCGAAAATACGTTTTTATGTTTGATTTTATTATTTTGACTACTTTTTGAATCTAATGGACCTCCAAGAGATAGGTATGAAGTATATGAATCACTATACTGAATTTGGTACTAATCGAATTTGAGACGCCGATAAAAAGTGGGTTCGAAGCCGCTACACATACACTATAACTAACACTATAACAACTACACTATAATTAACGGTAAGCATTTGGGACCGCCAAGGGACCCTTCAGGATGTGTGTTACAGGATATATAAATTTCAGAGCTCTACATTCAATATTTTCGTTGGAAAACGGGTTCGAAAACACCTAATTTTCTTGATTTTGGGTTACTATGCGCCTTAAGGAAAATTACGAAAAATAAAACTGAACTCAGTTTCGGGTGATAAAAACGATATCCTTTTTCTGTGACGTCACTGTCAGTTTTTCAACTCAGTGTTTCTGTTCCTTTCTTGAATTTTGAATCAATATAAAGTAAGAAACTAACTAATTGTTTCATGACAATACGATGAACGGTGACGTCATCTTTAGAAATTTTGAGATTGTTTTTAAAATATCTACCTTTCAATGATTAAATTTCAAAGATAGAATACTAAGCAAATTATATATACTATTCCCCCGCAATAGGCAATGGATGCATTCTGCATAAGGCAATAGATGCATTCCGTTAAAGGCAATGGATGCATTCTGCAAAAGGCTATAGGTGCATCATGCAAAAGGCAATGGATGCATTCTGCGTTACCCTTGATGCAGCCATGAACGTGTTACTTGAACACCAGCTGCATACTTATAATCACATTAACCACTTCATAGTGCATTCATGTAGGCAATTTATAATATACACATTCATATATTGCTGCCATTGCTGGATGTGGGTCAAGTTTGTAAAAACCAGTACAGAGGAAAACAGATATTCAATAGACAGTATTCATGTAGTGTAGGTCACGACTCGAAGGAGCTAGTTCTTACTGCTTTATTACACATAACTTGTAAGCCTTAGGTATTGCAATGAATCCTTAATAGATTTCATATGACCGAGAGTTTACTTACGTAAGTACATACCTACCTACTACCGGTGGTGGCTACTCATTTCATTTCATTTATTTCTAAAAAACAAAATACATTGTGTGCGGAAAACTTATATTATCTTAAACTCCTACACTAATTTATTTTATTGGACAATAATCAAGTCACTTATATAAACAATTCAATAAAGTAAACACAAATAACACTATAGAAAAAATATTTTAAAAACTATCTAATTAAACATAATTAAGACAAAATAAATGAAGACATGCTGCAAATGATATCATTACTTGGATGCAATGTCAATTTGGTTATTAAAATTTAAGTTAAAATGTCAGTCCAAATGTTATAATTTTATCCCAAATTTTACAATGTCCACTTAAATATTATAATGTCAACTAGAAAATTAATTCCTAGTTATGTCAATTTTAAATTGTAATTCATGTATGTCGTAGACAATTCTCCAAAAAAAAACATTTTAATTTGTTTTTTTAGAAGTGGTCTTAGAATTTAGATGTAAAACTTCTTTAACTGTTGAAGATTCTGGTGCCCTGATACCTTGTGGAGTGTCTCATACATAATAGTAAGTTTAGGGGATATCTTAATTTTAAAATTTTTGTTTCTGCTACTACAAACTACTAGTAAACTTTTCGTCATATAAAATCTATTAACAATTCATTCATATTATACCTAAAGTTGCCAACTTTAAGGAACATTGGATGGTTCGAGCGAAATAACCTTAACTATCAGTAGGTAGCGATAGTTGTCATCTTAATTGAATTGCAGGTTTTCAGGGTTCCGGGTGCCAATCGTCACAAACGGAACTCTTTATAATTTCACCCTGTTCGTATTTCCTCAAAATACACAATCAGGGTGAATAAAGGTGACTAGAAGGTTCTCGTTGTTTACGATCAATAATATGGAAACTACGGAAAGTGCCGGTGACGCACACGATGTTTTTCGTCGCTCCTTTGGGTTGCATTGTTGTAACCTCAGGCAGGTGACAGCAGGCTGTTTTTCCTCCATGCCTGGCATTGAAGACTTTATTAGAAAAGTGCAGTTTGAATTGTACTACATTCCTCGTTATGGTTTGTTTGACGAACTTTTGAGTCTTGATATTTAGCTCAATAAATTGGATGTATTAATAGTTTTCTTAAACATACATATGTAATCTGGTAATTATTTTGACAGCTTCTTTGAGCAAAGTCGACCTTTCTGGATATACCGGAAGGGTGCCAGGAATTCGCTACAATTTGTTTAACCTGTCTTGTTTTGCGTGCAGCAATGGAAATTGCCGGTTGAAATTCTTACCAATAATTTATTAACTAGACAAGCCTTGGTTCGCTATAACTGCCCTGCTGGCCATGTTGCCTCAAGCTAATCTTGCTAGGTCTCTTCTGTCTACCTTAATACCTTTAAGCCCTTGCTGACCGAGCTGTGATGACCTGGACCTGCGCTACGTTATGCTTACAGTCATCATTATCGTGGCCAGCAACCCAACCATTACTTATACCTCATCACATCAGTAATGTACTACTTAATTGTTAAAAATCTTATATTCTATCTATCTTTCTATCATTACATATTTGTACGATCTGCAGGTTCAGGGTGTTTTGGTCGTTCTCTATGTATAATAAAAATATCTATCTATGTAATGTATTGTATTAAGTATATCAGTTATCTAGTACCCATAACACAAGCTCTGCTTAGCTTGGGGCTAGATAATCCTGTGTGAATAGTCCACCATTATTTATATTTATTTTATATTTTTTATATTACAATGTAACCATAACAACTTAAAATAGTAATACCAAAAAAGAAAATAGAGTACCAAACCTACATCGATACAACAGAGCTACATAATTGCAAATATGACATTGCACCGGACGGAACCATGGGTAGACCGACGTGTCCTTGCCAGTTACATCAACGGATATAATCTACCACGAGTGACACGTTCTATTCACGATTCTATTTATTTAACAAAATATCCCAACCGTTGCTAGTTTTACTAATGCAAATCATATACCACGAGAGTGGACATCCTATTTAGATGTCATAATCAGGCATTGGGCTTGAGCGGACAACTGGGACGATAATGATCAGATTTATTGCAAGCTTTGCTTATTAATGGCGAAAATAACGAGGTAGGTAATTTACTTTTGATTTTCTGACTGTACAAAGGGGTATAATGTTCAGAGAGTTAGTACAAAACAAACCAAGATAATTATAGCACGTGATTAATAATGTCATCATCATCATCAGCCTATACCAGTCCACTGCTGGACATAGGCCTCCCCTAATGAGCGCCATAGCGCCCTGTCTTCAGCTTGCCGCATCCAGCATCTGCCAGCAGTCTTTCGCAAATCGTCATCCCATGATTAATAATGTGCGGGGGTTTTATTTTCACTTTTTCCATTACGTACCTAGGTACGTAATGGAATTTCGACCACTAGTGGTCGAAATCTCGAAGTGAGAATAAAATCAATAACAACTGATTCTTTGATAATAATTTATGGTACTAAATTTGACTTTTTTAAGCACTGATTTTGTAAGCTAAAAAAGTGACAATGTGAGTTACAATGTGAAACCCATGGTCTCGCTTCCTTTTTTTTCCTTTCGTATGAGTTCATATCATTGGCATTCCTTAATTGCAAATGAAAGGCTTGCGAATTTCAAAATAGTTTTTAAAAACTTTCTAGGCTATGAAACCTAGAAAGTGCTGCCTAAAATGATATGATTAAAATGTATATGTAGCGTTTGCAGCTAAGCATCTATATTTTACAGGAAAATAAAAAGACCTGTTTATGAATGTAGAAGTTTCAAAAAGGGATTTAGTACGTCGAGTAGCGTATCAAATGAAAGGTATCGATGTGTATGTAGCTATAGGTATTACAAAACAGTAAAAAAAAATACTTTTTTAATATTTTCATTGAAAAAGGTTAGAAGTTAGAAGATTTTGATCAGATAGCGACATCTCTAATAACTTGCACTTAATTCAATAAAGTTCTGCACCTGAGTCACACTTGCATGCATTACACTTGACTGATCTTGTTTATGAACAAAGCCTTCAAAGGTTTGGAAACACGTTGGAAAATTCCATTTAAGTTCGAGGGCTAGGTCTTGTAAGATGATGATATTGGAAAACAATATCAGCCATTTTTATTGTAATTTTCCACCCCTTCGGCACGTAAACTAGGTACATGCATCTTGTTTTGCACAACATGAGTGACTTAACTTTCGATTCAAACGGCAGCCACTGCGTTCTGTCAAAACCTATTAATTTAATAGATTAAATATTAAATAAGATTTAATATGCAAATTGAAACTATCTTCAGAGGGTGCATAAAGTCAATGCCACCTTGAAGATAATGTGACAACATTTACGTGTGTTTGATAGATGTACTGCACAATTTCTTGTTTTCTAATTCATTATTGTGCCGAATAGTTAGAAATATTAGTATGTAATTTAGCAACGTTGAATTAGCTCTAAACTGCAAAAACATCCTAAGGATATCTTTCAACCGTGAGTAGGTAATCAGGTATAGACGTGATTTTTGCCGATATTACCTGAAGTGTTGATTTTTTTATTCGAACACGCATTATAATAATTATAACCACAATGTTTTTTCTAAGCTTATCATTGGCATTCCTTAATTCACGGAAAATGTCGTAGGTAGTATACGAAAATAGTGACGTACCTACATCTTTATCGATACCTAGTTATTTTACCCGACTAGAACGGTTATGTTTTTGTCGATACCTAAATTTCTAATATGTTGACAAAATATAGATACACGAGAAATCTTGAGATATGTACATCCACATAATCCTACAGTAGTAATGTGTGAATAAAATAGAAACACTTTAATAACTTGGACTTAGATTGACTAGATTTCAATCTCGCGAGATTGTAGTCAAAGACTAAATTACTACTTGTCATTATTTTTAACATCTAGGTTTGAGAGTTTTTTGAAGCCTTACAATTGAAAAAAAAATGCTGCATTATTAATAAAGCAACGACATAGTGCAATAACTTAAAAACAACATTGGGAATCAAGTACCTACCACGAGACTATTATCGTACCTGTGACTACCGTCTACGCGGCCCACTGCTGCCCAGCTTAAGGACCTCTACTCGGAAAAGACAAAAATTCGATGTTTCTGATTCGTTTTCTCGAAAATGAAAACGAATCGAATGGGTACCCGCCCGTCAAGAGTTTTTTTTAGGATCGTATGATCATTAAATAAGTTTTTGACGTTTCATATTGCATAGAACAGTTGAGAAAGACAAGCCCCCTAACAACGCAAGTTCAGTTTTAAGCATTTCGTCGCGATTTTTTTACAGTTTTCAATGAAAATCTATCTAAAGGTAGAATTTGTGGAAAACTCATTGTTGAGTTGACCCAAATCGTAGTTTCTACGAACCATATTATAAACATCCGATGACCGATGCGACGATGACACGACGACATGCTCGAATGTAAATGGAGTGTCGAGACGTTGCGTCGCGACCTGTTTGCACCTTAAAATTCGTCAATTGAGACGCGCATAAATCTGTTTTGCCTCGAGTATCCGAGGGCTAAAAATGGAACAGCCTTTATAAAACATTGGTTTTTAGTATTAAAAATTGCAGCTGCCTAGCTTACCAAATAACCGGTTTAAGCCAGTCCTTCCCCTAACGAGCGCACTGAGGGTCAATTTAACAATCAGCCAGGTTCCTGGTCACAACTTGCGAATCCCCTCATCATCAGACGGCATTCATTATCGTTAAGGCTTATTTGACAAATTGCGAACCTCGTCATTTTCAGACGCCATTAATGATAGGCTAATTTGACAACTTGAAAACCCCTTAGACAGCACTAAGTATTGGTAAGTTTGATTAGTTAATTGCTTCATCAAAGAAGTGAGGGATATACGGCATGCTACGATCTGCAGTCATTAATTTGTTCAGGGTGTTCTGGTCTTTTTCTATGTATGATAAAAAATATCTATCTATGTATTGTATTATGTATATCAGTTATCTAGTACCCATAACACAAACTCTGCTTACCTTGGGGCTAGATAACGCTGTGTGAATTGTCCAACATTATTTCTTATTTCTATCTTTCTTATATTTAAAGTACTAGCGTTTCTTGTGGTATGGCCGTTGGACACGCACACTGTATACACACTTCGTTTGATCGTGTTTTATATATAGGTACTTAAGCACCCTGTATTTGAACTCCACTGCCATAGTAAATTATGGGATTGGTGCCTATAATTTTGTACGGCGGCATCCGACATATGCTTCGTTCCCATAAATTAGCATTTCCCTGCATAAACTTTGTTTATGTTGTCGATGTTGTCTCAGGATCAACAAGTGCGTCTTGGGCCATGAAAGTGTTAGTTCTAAACAACGTTTATGCAGGATAAGAAAGTATACTGTATTAATCATTTATTTTAAGATGTAGCGTTCAATCACTACTTTTTTTCATTAGGGGTAATCCTCCTGGTTAATCTTCATGCCAAATTTCGTTTATGAATATTGATGTTAATGTTATATAAAACTGTAACAGGTCCTATTCTGTTCTTTAAAGATGATATTACACGTAATAATATTAGGAAGGCGTTTTTTTTACGATACTGAAATCAAACAGTATTTTTTTAGATTTTTGTGTCTTTAATTTGTGACCGCGGATCATGCTGAAACTACTGCATATAAAATTAATATTCATATAAAACTAGAAAGATTCCTCTCTTTCCTCGTAGGAAGGACAAAAGTTACTGTTACCGGAATTCAGTACGGTTCCCATGGAGAGGGCATCCCCTCTCCATGGAAACGTGTACTTACTTAACTGCAATTCAGTAACGCATTGTCTAATTCTATTCATATTTTTTTTATTAGAAACAGTATTTTAATATATAGTATTTTTATATTGTATTTTAATTATTACAGTATTTGACTAAATCAGTCGATAGCGCGCGCTGTAATCCAATAACTTAAACAACGCTCTTGTGGAAGATCCGTTCAGCCGTGAAAGGGTAACAGTGAGACACACAGAGTTACTTTCGAACTTATAATATTAAGAGGCAGCTATATGACGCCATTTTGTGACTAGGCTATACTCCTTTAAACGCGAAATCCTATGCCTATAGGATTTCGCGTTTAAAGGAGTATAGCAGAGCGGCGTAAGCTCAAAAATCAAGCTTTAGCAGATTTTGCAAAAATAAGCCAAAGGTGTCCTGGGTATTCTTCTATATAATGGGTGATGGAAATAAAAACCTTGTGATTGAGAGTTTAGGAGAAAAATTGTAAAAACTAAGAAAACAGATGGCACAATTATTTCTGATATGTAATCTATAATATAAAAATGAATCGCAAAATGTATATGTGTATAACGATGTATTATGTGCATAACTCAACAACGCCTGGACCAATTTGGCCAAATCTTTTTTTAAAATGTTCGTTGAAGTTCAAGGATGGTTTTTACGGCGAGAAAATATTGAAGGAAAAACCCTAAAAATAGCCCTTCTTTTTCCCATACAAATGATTTGTAACTAAAACGTAGTCAATTTGAGCTTTATTGCTAAAATAACTACCCGTGCGAAGCCGGGGCGGACCGCTAGTTTAATATAGTTTCCTTTCGAGCCGAAGGGGAGATCCCCAACAAGGCAGATCCCATACAAGGCAAGATGCCTTGTATATGCAATAAAAGGCAGATCCCCTTCGACTATTGTGTATTTTTTTCAAAGTGTTTCGATAAAGATGACGGAGAAAAAATGTTTTAATGTTACCCAAATTAGCTCAATTCAAATCTACTATAGACAACGAGTTATTTGAATGCAACTTTTTGTCCTGCGTGGTTGCGTTATTGTGCATATTATTGTGCTCGGAGCTTAAGTAACAGAGCAATGACTGTTTTGTAAAGAAGATGAACAAGGGCATACATTCATTACAAAGTTTTATTCAGCGCTTCACTAACACACAGGTCAAATGTGATTAAACATCTGGACTGCAGGTAAGGGCAAGGCGAACATAGTCACGGGCATAGATTTAAATCTATGGTCACGGGTACAAATAGAAAAAAATAGATTCGTACTTGCCGTTTATTCGAGAAAATGCAACAGACAGAACTAACAAATTTACTCTGAATTTATAGTATTGGAATAGTTTTTATTTATTATTTTTTATATATTATATATTTAATTTTATGTATTTAAATAACGATGAACACTAGAACTTTGAGACACGCAGCCCTATCCATTTCATCTCCGATCTTCATGGATAAATACATAAATAATGCTGGACAATTCACACAGCATTATCTAGCCCCAAGCTAAGCAGTGCTTGTGTTATGGGTACTAGATAACTGATATACCTACAATACAGTACAATACATAGATAGATATTTTTTATTATACATATAAAACGACCTGAACACCCAGAACAAATATCTGCAGATCGTACACACATTTGTTCCGAGGCGGGAATCGAACCCGCAACCTCATCCTCCTCCTCGCGTCGCAGGCAGACCTTCGCCCACCGCGCCACAGAGGTCGTCAAATCAGTTGGTACTTAATATTATCCAAGCAACTTGTGATTGCATTATTTTTTCATTCCTATGGATAATTAGGATAGAAAATAGACGAAATTGAATCAGCTTATTTAAAGAAGATATTCAAAATGGCCACCTCCAGCTTCGATACACATTCGAAAACGTCTTAAAAATATCTTTTAGTTTTCTGAACACTGCATAAAAAATTTTGTATCATTACCTAAATCAAAGAAAGAGCGTGGAAGTATGCCTTTCATATCCATTCAGCTGTGAAAATGTAACAGACAGACACTTTTTTTACCTACACATTTAAAATTGCGCGCACAGGACCATTACATACTGGATTACCCTCTGCGTGCTAGCTTGGACATGTATCTTCCGCCGGTAGGAGCTGATAAAGTTAACCTTGTTAGCCTAGTTTTCGAGTCCCTTGGTTAGCTGCCGGATCTCTGTGGGTAGCTAGCATCCGAAAGAATATACACAATCTATGCTTATCATATCAGCTAGCAGTGTGTTGCCGGCTTAGAATTTGCACCAACTCTTCCCGTGGGTGTCGTGAGGCGACTAAGGGACCCACACCGTGGGGCAGGCATCAGCGCTCGTAGAATAGATCTACCGCCGAACTGCAATCCCCTATCCGCATGCCCAGCGTGGGGAATATGGGCATTAACCCTCATGAGATACAAAAAATCAGGAGCCTGCGTCCAGCTGTGCACCAGTCAGTATAGGCTATTGAGGATACCTATCAGCACTCGTAACCCAAACAAAGGGGGGTTTTTTCCACATACACCACGCTTAAAAGGCGGATTGGTGAACAGTGATCAATCTAGAGTTTTTACTAGAGAATCTCATCATCATCATCATCAGCCTATACCAGTCCACTGCTGGACATAGGCCTCCCCTAATGAGCGCCATAGCGCCCTGTCTTCAGCTTGCCGCATCCAGCATCTGCCAGCAGTCTTTCACAAATCGTCATCCCACCTGGTCGGAGGGCGTCCTACACTACGTTCGCTGCCGAGTCGCGGTCTCCACTCAAGAACACGTGTACTAGAGAATCTAGGAGTAAGCTTATCTGATTCAAATCAATAACAACAGGAAGATATGAGTCCCAAATACAGAAGACGTTAGCTCCATTGCATTGCCCGCCTTACGCGCGGCGCCATGCCAGATCACGTCACACGCTTAGATACGAAAGTTTGGATGTATGGATGTTAGTTACCTCCTTACGCAAAAACTAAACTGATCGGGCTAAAATTTTGTATACCTACTAGGCCTGAAATAAACTACATTTTATCCCATAAATCAGTTCCCATGTTATAGAAATAACCTTTTATCGTTTCCATAGAAACAAAAAGTGCGAAACCGTGTGCTAAGCTGTGCCGCACTTGCCGACGACCCAGAAACTTAGAGTAGGCACTACATACATAACATCTTGCAAAACGTCCCTGCTCAAAATGTCCTACTTACAAATAAATATCAAAATAAATAAATAATGCTGGACAATTCACACAGCATTACTTAGTCCCAAGCTAAGCAGAGCTTTGTGTTATGGGTACTAGATAACTGATATAAGTACATAATATAACACAATACATAAATATGATATTTTTATTATACATAGAAAACTACCAAAACACCCTGAACAAATGTCTGCAGATCTGTTCTGAGGCGGGAATCGAACCCGCAACCTCCTGCGTCGCAGG
Source organism: Eupithecia vulgata (assembly GCA_946478455.1). Lineage (NCBI taxonomy): Eukaryota > Metazoa > Arthropoda > Insecta > Lepidoptera > Geometridae > Eupithecia > Eupithecia vulgata. Next base: position 13,079,558 of record OX297859.1, on the reverse strand, counting down.
CAGACCTTCGCCAACTACGCCAGAGATCCTCAAAAAAAAACTTTAGAATAGACGAGAGGTTTTTGAGGGTTATAAAAGCCACCAATCTACTGCACTTGGTTCGACCATACCTGTTTCCTATGACACACGGCAACGCGCGTGTTATGTTTCAGATGTTACAGGCGTCCATAGGCTGCGTGCGGTAACCGCTTTCCATCAGGTGGGTCACACGCTCGTTTGCCACCTTGATTATATAAAAAACCGTTCTACCGAACACCATGTATATGCTATTTTCATCCAAACCTAACATAGGCTTTAAGGCATAGGCAGTTGCCTATGCCTATGCCTTTTGGAAGCAATCTAAGATAAAAAAATATTTGATAGATTTATTTTCATTTTGTAGTTGGTGTGGTTTTTTCTTATACAACGCTGACTACATTTTGTTAGAGCTTATCGAAGAAGGTTTTTCGCGGAATTGTTACTATATATTTTCATCTTTATTTAAGTAATCTAGCCTACTTATAAATTAATATATGATCTGTCTATAAAAATAAGCGCGTACGAAGCTCCTGGCTGAAGCAAGTTAAGTATAGGTACATTAGGTAGGGATAAAGCTCTGCCCACATATTTTCTATACCGTAAACACACAGCACAGAAACGTATGTGCAGTAGGTTTCCACTTTTGCGACGAGCTTATGAGTTTTTCAAACTATTCTAACGCGCTGGGGGTACTTTGCAATACAGTTCCTACTTCAACTTAAAATTGAAATAGCTCTCTGAAAATTTGCCTACAGGTTCCGCAAATAACCACTTAACCTTTGTGTAAAAAGGAGTTGGTGTGAAATCATGTTAACGTAAATGGTGACGTAAGTAAGCTGAGGTTTTCTGCATAAAGGCATAATGCAAGTAAAACTTGAATTGCTTACAACAACGGCCAGACTCATACATAAATATGCTTTTGTATTCACTATTCAGGTATGAAACGACCTACGTGGTAGATCTGTCTTTTATACACATTATGTTGTCGAAGCGACGCGTGACCCGAGAGCTGGTAAGTCAGATCTGGCACAGAGCATCAGCATTGCCATACAGCGGGGCAATGCAGCCAGTGTCCTGAGGACGCTTTCGACTGCCATTGATATGGATCAGTTTAGCTACCTGTAGATTGTTTGCAACAGTCTGCAGTAAGCAGTTAGTTGTTATTTTTGACAAGTTTAAACTTTTTGTTAACTTAGTGAATGGAGGAACCAGGATTGGGTTAGCTGTAATGATTGCTTGTGAGTGGAGGAACCAAGACTTGGTTCGTAAAATGTACAAAATCTAGCTTTACGCAAAGGGACTACATATTTATACAAAGCACTAATATAGAATATATAGGGTGGCACATTTAGAGCGGTCAGTATGGGAGAGTCTGAAACTATAAGACATACGAAGATCTCTTCTTAGGAACCATGTCATCGATTGTAGGAAAAATAAAAACTGCATTTATACATTTAAAAAAACTTGTACTCAGCTCGGGAATCGAACCCGGACGTTTTGAAAAATAAAACTAACACTATTTATATTTAAATATTGTAACTATGAAACATGATGTCTAAAATGAATAAAATGCATTGTTTTGTTTGCCTATCCTTTAATTTATTTTAGTAAATTTTCGAAATGATCACCATTTTTTTCTAAATGTGCCACCCTGTATATAGCAAATGTCCTGACTTAAGTTTTGTTTGTTTATCAGCATACCAGTTGGCTGCTCTGCTAGACGTTTTCTAGTTTTCTCTTTCATACATCTCGTAAGCGATGCGTCATAGGAAATTTCGTTATACTACGTAAAAGCCGATAAAATACACTACATTTTAAGTTCTATAGACTTTTTACCTGTTCCCAATAGTTGTTATCGAATCATTATCTGCCTAGCCTGAGCCTAACAGCTACTTCTAATACATCGCCACTGACTGTCGTCGTCGTCCTTGACCTCCATCATGGGGTTCTCATTTATGAGTGCGCTTAATGCAAAAATCAAGCAAAATGTGTATTTTTAACCCTTACATTTATAAGGTAACGAATAAAATGTTAGATTAAAAAAATACGATAGGTAGGGAAAAAACTGTAAAGTCGAGTACCTAATGGAATAGAATTTAAGAAAATAAACTGGTTTCTTTAATAAAACAAAGCACAAATTTCGCATGAAAACTGTTTTAATTGGAATGCTCTAAATTATCAGCGACAACAGCACATTATTTTTTACTAATTACTTGCCAGACTAATGTTGTAGTTGAGTAATCGTTTAGCGTTTCTATGTCATGCTTATATTTTGAATAATTAATAGATAATAAGCAAAAACTTGACTTTTGCACTGACGTTGCTCTACTCTGTCCCGCTCCTATGAACGCGAAATCCTATGCCGTTGCACAAAATGGCGTCATAGATCCGCACCATTAAGGCGCATACCCCACCCAAAGTGGCGCCGCCCGCCACCTAATTTATCTTATACAGGAATAAAAGGAATTTTCAAAAATCCATCTTCCAGTTTGTGATACCTATCATATTAATGCCTCTGTTATAGTTTTATTCTAATTAGTTTAGGTAGAGATACGAAAATAGATTTTGGCCACCAAGGGCAACTTCGTATAAAAAACGTAAACTCTGCTTAAACTAGGTAAATAAAATAAAACTATTACAGAGGCATTAAAAGAAGCTTATGATAGGTATCACAAACTGGAACATGGTGATCCCAGGTGATTACAGAAAAGTTTGACCTTGGAGGAATAGATACCTATATGCGTCGTAAAGCGCATTTCAAAAATCATCATAGATAATTTTCATGGCCAGCCCACTGCCATTTCAGCTTGCTAATCCTTTGAGCTATGTCGGTAACCTTGGTTCTCTGTCGGATGTATTCGTTGCGAATCCTATCCTTCAGAGAAACTCCGAGCATAGCTCCCTCCATGCGTCGTACCATTGGGGGGTGTAATGCCCATAATCCCCACGCTGGGCATGCGGGTTGGGGATCGCAGTTTCGTGTTGGAATCGTTCTGCAGGGGACGCTGCTGCCCGCCCCCCGGTTTATGTCCCTTAGTCGCCTCCTACGACACCCACGGGAAGAGTTGGGTTGGTACTATTCTAGGCCGGCACCACACAGCCGCTGGGGTAAACGTGTTCTTGAGTGGAGACCGCGACTCGGAAAACGTAGTGTAGGACGCCCTCCTACCAGGTGGGATGACGATTTGCGAAAGACTGCTGGCAGATGCTGGATGCGGCAAGCTGAAGACAGGGCGCTATGGCGCTCATTAGGGGAGGCCTATGTCCAGCAGTGGACTGGTATAGACTGATGATGATGATGATGGTTAACATGGCCATGGCCATAAACAAGAGTTCTACTTTGAAAAGCAAATTCGAAGTAGGCGGATGTCTGATCGCATAAAACGAAGGACGACCCCACCGTCATAAGACTAAGATATACTCGAATTTTAAATAGATGTCGTCTCTTGAAAAGTTTTATGAATATCTTCTTTAACTAAGCTGATTCAATTTTGTCTGTTTTCTATCCTAATTATCCAAAGGAATGACAAAATAATGCAATCATATGTGTATAAATATATGCTTGGATAATATTAAGTACCAACTAATTTGACGACCGATGTGGCGCAGTGGGCGAAGGTCTGCCTGCGACGCAGAAGGTTGCGGGTTCGATTCCCGCCTTGGGACAAATGTGTGTACGATCTGCAGATATTTGTTCAGGGTGTTCTGGTCGTTTTCTATAATATAAATAAAAAAATAATCTATCTATGTATTGTGTTGTATTATGTATATCAGTTATCTAGTACCCATAACACAAGCTCTGCTTAGCTTGGGGCTAGATAATGCTGTGTGAATTGTCCAGCATTATTATTATTATATCGAAGTGTTCCCGATATAAAACTATGTACTTCCAAATCCATTTTCATTATTCAGGAATATGAAGTCTGTTGTTGCGCCAAATTATAGACATACATAAATAATGTTTATCCTAACTAGTCTTAAAAAGTTTCGATGTCTAAGTTTCAGCTTTCGACCTTTCTTCCTTTCAGTCGTTGATTTGTATTATTTTGACACAATGAGGTACTAAGACGTGATCTAGTTCAGGCCTAGAAGTTCAGTAGTTTTGGTGTGAAGAGGTAATTATTGTGAGTAGTGGCAAATTATGTACTTATCAACATTGAGATATTTTATTTTCATCAATCTTACATTATACAACTTAGCAAAAAACTATATTTGCTCTTTTGTACAGAATGAAACGGAATATTAGATGTAGGAGTCTAAGAATACTAGGTTTCATATTTGAACAGCAGTAGGATCGCAAAAATCACGAAAATATTGATTTTTTTCGAAAGACCAGCCTTAAGGGGGCGATATATTACGCCATTTTGTAAAAATGATAGGCATAGGATTTCGCGTGTATAGGAGAAGGACAGAGCAGAGCAGCGTAAACGAAAACATCAAGTTTTTGCTGATAATCTATTAATTAGGACGTTTATTTGTAAAATGAAACCGAAGATTTCTTTTGTATTCTTTTGTTTAATATGGTGATGCCAATAAAAAATCTTGTGATTGAGTTTAGGAGAAAAATTGTAACAACTAAGATAACAGATGCACAATTATTTTTGGTATTCAAAATAGATTCTTGCTTTTTCGAAAATAAGGGGATCTGCCTTGTATCCCATAGATTATTATGTATTTTTCAAGCTCAAAGCTATCGAAGCTTTAAGAAATAAAATAAGTTCCCAAAAATTTTCGACGTCGGCGGGACTCGAACCCGCGCCCCACCCTTAGTACGGGTGTGCTCTAACCAACTAAGCCACGAAGTCTCTGTCGGTTTTTGTCGAAAATCTTTGGGACCTCTTACGGACTGTAGCGCCGGTGACTCTTAGAGATGCCCAGAGTGCGGGTAAGCTCTATAACAAATATCCTTATCGAAGCTTTTTCAAGCTCAAAGCTATCAAAGCTTTTTCAAGATGACGAAGAGAAATTGTTTTAATGTTACCCAAATTCGCCCAATTCACATCTGTCACCGCCTTAAATTGTATGTAACATAGCCCCACTGCACTCGCCGCATTTCAATAAAATGCTTTAAATGTACAGATTTCATCAAAAATATTCGGCAAAGGACTAAAGCATTCACATTATAATGAATTCACGTTCTCTCGCTTCTTTTTAGCATTCTGAACAATCCTCTTACTCCTTCTTACCTCCGTGAGCGGTTTGAATTTCTTTACCCCGCGATAAACTCTGTAGAACATCATTGTCCCTGCTCCTGAAATTTCCTCGACACTCTTCCAGCCGCTATGGTGGCTCCTTCACTGTCGACTCGGTCAGGTTATGGAACTCTCTCCCACATCATTTTCGTGCTAGCCGCTCACTCTTCATCTTCAAGCGTAAAGTCAAAGAGCATTACCTATCTTCATGACTTCGATGTGTATTTTATGTATTTATTATAAATATAGAATCGTTATTATGTTTATTCAGATTTATAGTATTTTATATATATTTTTATATTATTTTATGTATTAGTTTATGCAATTAGTGTAGGTATTTTCTATCTTTATATCTTTTGCACACTTGCCCACTTCTACATACATGTCTCCCTCTCTCATTAAGGTTTGCTGGAAGAGAACTCTTTTTAGGGTTAAGCTCGCCTTTGCGATAACTCTCTTGTAACAAGGTTTAAATAAGGTTTTATTAGTGCAATAAAGAATTAAGAATTGAAGTCAAGTGTACATCATTTTAGTGAAACTCGATTCAACAGTTGTCATGATGTTGACATGCGAATAAGTAACGAACCAAGTTGCAGAATAACACGTCAAGTCAGTTTCTATTTCGACATCTCTGAAGTGGTAGGCATTTACTTTAAGAAACTGGAACGCATACATTTGTTGTTTAACAATACACCGAACACAAGACGAGTGAGCATTAACTAAACAGATGTCTATAGCTAAGTTACAGGATCTTAGAGCAGAGATACTTGAGGAGCTTGAAGCGATCCTGACTGCTTAAAGCTGCCCGTGTATCTGGGGTCGTTTTCTATATGAAAAGAAAAGTTAATCGGATTGTTGACAGCTTTGTCTATTAGCTTTATTTATTTTATTTTAAATATTTAGGAAAACTTGCACGACAAAAAAAATATGGATAACAACGACGACCTCTGTAGCGCCGTGGGCGAAGGTTTGCCTGCGACGCAGGAGGTTGCTGGTTCGATTCTCGTCTCGGTTCAAATGTGTGTGTGTTGTACGTTCTGCAGACATTTGTTCAGGGTATTCTGGTCATTTTCTATGTATAATAAAAAAAATATCTGTCTGTGTATTGTATTATATTGTGTATATCAGTTATCTAGTACCCACAACAAAAGCTCTGCTTAGCTTGGGGCTAGATAATGCTGTGTAAATAGTCCATTATTTATTTATTTATGTATGGACGGCCAAATAAAAGAGAACAAGTGGTGGACAAACAAACAAAGTACCTAGATACTTGTTAAGTTACAAAACAAAGAAATGATTTCCACAGATACGCTTAAGGGTACTGGGAGAAGTATTAAAAAAAAATTATTTATTTAATACTTCTTATTTTGCTTTGGCGCACAATAGTGTTCCAATTTATGGTGGTCTAAATAGGAATATATACGTTCCGGGTATCTTTTTGAAGAACACATGTCTTAGGACGGCGTTAATTATGAAAAACCTCAGTGTTAAGAGGTGGACCTAGCGTGTTTACTTGTCAATCTAGGACTAGATCTCAGTACGCACGGGATTCCCGTGCTAAAAACTCGAATAAGGTACATAAAATTCCACATCCTCTTCTTTGGTGCCTTCAACGTGTAAACACGATTACAAAAAAAAACTACGATGGAAAAAAGACATGAATTTAGTTAATATATTTTTAATTATTTAAAAAAAAAAAAAAAAAAAAAAAAAAAAAAAAAACAACAAAATTCTATTGAAATGACTTATGTTTTGATTTCGTTTTATTCGTGTGTCGAACAAAACGTGTTCGTGTATTTTTGCTGAAAATAAATGTATTTTTTTATGTTTTTTTTATGTAGTAGGTACTAATGATTTGGTTCCTTCGGATAATTTTCCATAATTGCCGTAGTTTTCTTGTAAATAAGCAAAACCTCCATTTTTGCACTTGTTTGCGCCTTAAAAACGTAGGCTCTGTCCCGCTCCTATGAACGCGGAATCCTATGCCATAATCTTCTCACAAAATGGCGCGCATTACGCACTCCTAAGCCCCTGTTAAGAAAACAAACGTACATATCTTAGTGAAGATAAGGTGCGAGTGAGACTGTTTAATGTTTTGAAAAGATTGGTTGAGCTCGATCCAAACGAACGGTTATGTAGGCTAAGGTCAGACGCCATTGTAGGCGTTGTGGCAGTCGGCGTGAGTGTGCTGACGTATTGACTTGTCACCGACAAACTTGTAAGAAGCCATGGTACACTTCACGCACTGGATGCGGAGACGGTGATTTTAATCTTTTTTTTAACTCAACTAAACAATAAATTTAACAAGCAGGATAGATATGACGAGCTCGGTTTATACATATGTATGGTTCTAAGATAAACAGTGTAGAGGCCTGCGGATAATGGTTTAGCCTATACAAACGATTTGACGATTTGACGACCTCTGTGGTGCGGTGGGCGAAGGTCTGCCTGCGACGCAGGAGGTTGCGGGTTCGATTTCCGCCTCAGGACAAATGTGTGTACGATCTGTAGACATTTGTTCAGGGTGTTCTGGTCGTTTTCTATATATAATAAAAAATATTTATTCATGTAATGTATTGTATTAATGTATATCAGTGACCCATAACACAAGCTCTGCTTCGCTTGGGGCTAGATAATGCTGTGTGAATTGACCAGCATTATTTATTTTAAACGTACTACCAAAACGATTTGTAATTTGAGCATATTTGCACCATATCATGTTGTTAATTGTATTCAAATAGTATTTATCTAGGTCCCTGGTTGTTTTCTTAATAATACACATCTATAATGAAATGTAAGCAGCAATACAATATGCAAAATGCGGTGTTGAATATTTTTACGTCGAAAATTACATGTTTTCTTCCTTTTTTTGTATAAAATACAACAATAACTTGTTGATGAGGAACTTACATTGTCTAGTTACAGAATAACAACACAATGTCGAAAATACAAAAAGTATTCAGTCATCCATCATTTTTGGTATTACGGAAGACAATAATTTAGGAATTGAAGTTGCGAGCAGCTGTCACCGAATCCTTAGGGCTCGTGAAAGGAGTCGTGGGCTCGATATTTAAGAAAACCAAAGATCCTAGGATCAAAAGAAAACAGAAACCGCAGAACTAATGTTTTGCTTACTTATTTAAGTTTACAGATTGCCTAATGTGTTTTATCGAGAATAAATCATAAGAATACGACCTCTGTGGCGAGGTGGGCGAAGGTCTACCTGCGACGCAGGAGGATGCGGGTTCGATTCCCGCCTCGGGACTAATGTGTGTACGATCTGCAGACATTTGTTCAGGGTGTTCTGGTCGTTTTCTATGTATAATAAAAAATATCTATTTCTGTATTAAGTATATTATATTATGTAAGTATATCAGTTATCTAGTACCCATAACACAAGCTCTGCTTAGCTTGGGGCTAGATTATACTGTGTGAATTGTCCAGCATTACTTATTTATTTATTTAATAGATAATAACCTTTTCTTATGGATAAACCCTATTGAAATACAGGTAAGTAAACTTGCTCTTAGCAAAAACCATAGGCTTAGAATGTACTAAAAAAAATCTATGTCTATGGCAAAAACAGTGCAATCAGCTCATAATGATTAAATAAATTTTTTAAAATGGTTTGCGTGTTTTTTAACATTCCGTTTCCAAAGGATAAAACGGGACCCTAGTACTAAAAACAGATAAAAAAATAATATTTAAGAGGCTCCCATACAACTAAGGTAATTTGCTGTCGTTTTTTTAGATTATTGTACGGAACCCTTCGTGCGCGAGTTCGATTCGCACTTGAACGGTTTTACATTAGATTAGTTTTTAAATGATTAGCGGCCTTTAATTTTTTTCTCAGGTTCTAAACAAACTTTTTGCTTCATGTTATTTTCATTCTGAATTCCCTTAAATATTTATTTTTTCTGTTTTTTAGTATTTGTTATTATAGCGGCAACAGATATACATCAACTGTGAAAATTTCAACTGTCTTAGTATCACGGTTTATGAGAAACAACAGGCGGACAGACAGACAGACGGACAGCTGAGTCTTAGTAATAGGGTCCCGTTTTACACTTTGGATGCGGAGCCCTAAAAGGGTCGCGTGAAAGAACTTGAAAGACAGGTTCAAGAGTATCAAGCTTTTTAAAACACGACAAATAAAGAGAAGGTTCTATGTTCCGCTGTATGTTTTTTATGTATGTACGTCGATTTATCCGTTAATTATGGACCGATTCTGAAAATTCTTTCGGTATTGTGTGGAGAATGATTTCGAGGTGGACTCAAAAATTTATATACGTATCCTTCAGAAATACGTATATAAATTTTATTTGTCTAAACTTAAAAAACAGAGTAAATCTAACGAATTCAAAGTCGATTTCAAATTTTAAAAAATGTCTAGTGCGCGCTGGAGCCGCGCATCAACGGTTCACAACTTTTTTTTTTTTTATTTGGTCACAATTTCGTAAAGTATATAAATAATACGGTTATTAGATTTTTATATGATTCATTTTGTGCGATTCTTCCGCCATGGTAGAATGCGTGTACCTAATAACTTTGCGTTGCGCGTAACGAATACACAAAAAAGTTGGTACAGCGCGAAATCTCTGGATTATTGTTTACTACAAATTTAGCTGAAGATGAACTTGGCTTAGGTAATTTAATTGAAAATGTTCTGAAAAAAAGAGGGTTGACAGACGGGCAACAAATTGATCATGTAAGGGTCCTTTTTTCCTTTTGATGTACGGAACCCTAAAGATGGAATATGACCTTGAAACATGGCCATCACCGCAAACAAATGAATTGTGAACAAACGAATGCATGTATGTACGCGCAAGTCTTGTGCTTACTGACCAGTGACCACACCAACCTATACCAGCGACCAACCGTCCAGATCACAATGGATAACAGACATCAGTTTACATTGCTGGATATGTTGCAAGTAGACACGCTGAATGGAATAGAAGCAGCAGTGGTAGGCAGGCAGGTAATGGAGTCGCGAATCGGTTGTGTTGTTGTGACACTGACGCTGTGGTGGTTTTCCTCGACCTAGTCTGGTGCTGAGCCATCTAAGGAGAGCAATCGAGAGCAGGGCCACCGAGCTCTTAAGGCGACATTGATGTTTTTTTGTTATTTAATCATAGCTATTTATGTTTGTGCCAAAAATATAGGTGCTACTTTATTTTATCATTTATTTGTAAACTCACTTCAAAACTTTACGTTTTTGGGGATCGTAGCCGATATTGAATGCAATCCTACAATTAAATGATATATGAATGAATATGTAAGACTATTAATCCTCCTAGTATTCTGTAACGATGAGAAAACACAATCACCCTTACAACTAACTACGTAAGCAATATTTTGTTTGGAAGGTACATACGTTACGAATACGCCGTTTACAGATCCATATCTGGTATATGGTAGTCAGGTATAGATAATGGTTCCTCACAACACACCACTACGACTTATTACAACAACAAAAAATATATTTATCGTTCATAAAAAAGATTGACTCAGCAAAATGATCGCCTTATTATTGAAATTGAAAGCACTAAAGCTCTTCTCAAAGAGCACTGAGGCTCTTTCAAAAAGCAACCTCCTGCGTGGCATTAAAGATCTAAGTGAGCATGAAAGTGTCTAGTTGCGTTTTCTCGTCCTAATAAGCATCATAACTTCATAACAATGCATCTATTCGATAAACTTCAGAATACACAAATTCAAAAGTAGCTCAAATGATCCATATCAATACCAGTTGGAAGCGTGCCTAAGACACTGGCTGCATTGCCCCGCTGTATAGCAATGCTGATGCGCTGTGCCAGATACTCACCAGTTCTCGGGTCAGGCGTCGCTGTAAGATTAGATTACCTGTAGATTGTTTGCAACAGTTTGCAGATAGCTTAATTGTTTTTATTGTAAAAACTAGTTTTAATTTAAATTTATTATTTGATTGTTATTTTCTTTCTGAATAAATTTTTCTTTATTAAACATAAATTCAAAGCAACCAAAAGCACGAGAATCGCTCGTTGCGACACACTGAGTCAAATTAATTACCTCGCAACTGGGCGTAGTATTAAAAAACGGTTTGCGCAACAGTCGATCCGCACCTTGACACAGATACCTACAGCTCAAACTGTCGTTTTGAATACACACCGGACGCAGCCACCACAATTTTAAAATAATACTTGTATAATTGGGTATTGTGGTTTGGAATTTTTTCAATATATGCAATCCTCTCCCAGAAAATGCGAGGTTTAAAGAATTGTGGCACAGCGCTCAAAAAAACGCACAACCGAACTTAAAACAATTTGTAACATGTGTTGTATGTATTTTAAATTTTACCAATTTACTTCGCATTGTAAAGATGTTGTTAATCCAAAGATAGGAAGGGCCCTGATGGGTAACTGTCAAGCAGAAAGTTTTTTCAAACCATGTCGCTGAAAGTCTTTATCAATCTTTATCTCAGGGTATCTTGTGTTGCTGATGCATCTATTCCTGAACCCAGAACACCTTATTATTGTATCAGACGCAAACAAAGTAAGGTCATAACATAACATAACTTGACAGACTTACAAATGTCCGACGACATTAAAAATGTCCTTTTATTTTATTAGGGTGGTGTTCTTTGAAAGATAATAGGGTATTTTAATCTACATGAGAAGGAACCTAAAATTACATTATTGAGATAGATTAGATTCAGGCAAAAATCAGTCGGAAAATTTTAGTTTTAGTTCATAAATGACAAAATAAATATTAAAATTCAATTAAAGATTTCAGTTTTTTTAAATCTATAATATATAATTAACATGAAATAGAAGGTGCAATGTTTTTAAGTCATAGGTACGGTTGTATACTCAAACTAAAAAGTTTCATCTGTCATCAGCAACATCAGCGCTTTTGTTCAGTTCTCACATCCAACTGACTGAGACGTCTTGATCACAGAGCAACAGGGTGTGTATGCAGCATTTTCGTTAAGTTACGCGCGCAACTTGACAATGCAATTTTTAATGCATTTGAGGACACTTGTTGATTTAAATAAAAAGAAAATTGTGGTTCATTATAACTAATGATCATAATAGAGGCATTTCAAAAATGGGTGTGGTCCAATAGGATGCAGCTCCTATGGTCCAATAGGACCAGCATCTACTGGACTATCAGCAGCTACTCTAACAGCTTTTTAATGCAACGTTTATGCCACAGATTTGATTTTTAACATTAAGTCTAGCGATCGGTATCATAGTAATTTCATTGACTTGGAATCCTTTAACCGTTTTTGTTTTATTTTACAGAATCATCAACATTCTTTTATTTCTTAAATAGCATCATAGTGCTTTTATAAGCGACTGTACCGAATTGGTACTTCCTTTGAAACTAAATAGGAATCGGATAAGTTGACGCGCGAAAATAATATTAATTATTCAAGGGATCAACTCATCCGAAGCGGGTGAGATTGCGTGGATGACATGACCACTTACTCAAATACTTATTCCTCCTTGGGGATAAAAATAATTCTCTATTAGCTGTCATGAATATTTCTCACTACCTACTTTTTACTTGACCTGCATGTTATGTTTGTTTTTACCACCCTGATAGATTAATACATTTTCCAAGACATCATTTGATTTTATTTCGAATACATAATACATGCCTACATATTATATAGTTATATAATATAATAAGTAAGCTGCGTAAATAAACAACTTTGTTTCGGAAAACCTTCGGCGAGGACGTTTATAATGTAAAATGGCTTCCTAATTAACAACAACAAACTAAATCAAAAGTTTACGGTAACTGCGTACGGTAAAGTTGTCAAAGACTTACATAATGTACCCACAATGTACCCAGAAACAAACACCACCTTAGTTAGAGGAACAATCAAACTAGGAAACACTGAAGGTTGTACAGAATCGAGTAATTAGTAAATCGATGTTGTGCTGTTCAATTACTAACAATTTGAAACTATTTTTTTTACGCGTGACCCGAGATCTGGTATCTGACACAGCGCATCAGCATTGCCCAGGGGAGAAAAGCAGCCAGTATCTTGGGCACGCTTCCGACTGGTATTGATATGGATCAGTTGAGCTACCTGTAGATTGTTTGCAACAGTCTGCAGTTAGCTCAATTGTTTCTATTGTAAAAACTAGTTTTAATTTAATTCTATTCTATCTATATTTGATTGTAATTTACTTTCATAAAAAAGACATCTAATTTTTATTTATCTAGTTCATTAAAACTAACTTTCATCCAGATGGATAGTCTTTTCTATGGTATAGCTCGTCTCTATACTTAACTCTATATACAGTTATTCTTTGGTATAAACTATTTAAAATACGTAAGTTAATCTGTCTGTTTAATAAACATTACGTTGTTAGAGGCTCTTTATGAAATTTGGCTAAATTCATAAAGTGCCTCTAACAACGTAATATGAGGATATAAGGATAGTTTTGCGTCCTGAAGGGAAGTTTACTGAGGCCAGCTATAGTCCCTAGTAATAAGGTATCTAGTATATGAGGGCAACTGGCAATTTCTACAATTAAAATAAATAAGTAATAAACTCCTGTTTGTAGGTAAAGTGCTAAACTAAGTACTCAGTCAATTAAACGCCTCATTAATTTGTGATAACATCGTCAACCACATTTTCCGCGCCGAGTGAAGAAATCAAATGATATTACAGTTACCTACCTTCTGCGTTTATCTTTTACTACATTGCCTATTAGAGGAGTAAGAGTAAGAATAGAACGAGCGAGCTACTCGCTCGTTCAACATTGTGGACTACTGGAAAACCGCGTTTGTAGTGAACTTTTGGTTCATAGAATAAGTGTAGATAATTTGTGGAAAACTTATTTTCTGGTAGTTTAATTCGCCTCCGTGCCAGTAGTACAACTAAGAAGTACAACTGGTAGCCCAAATGACACACGTTTGTATCTCTAATACTACTAAAAACAATACTTCTATCTGCTATCGTGAATAGCCCAGCCCCGCTCCACTACTACACCTGAAACGAAGAAGCGTTCTGTTGGTTCTGCGGGTTCTGCAAAGGGGTTTGAACATTTTTGTAGTTCAGTGGCCCTACCTAACATCCGCTACCACACTGTTTTTTTTTATTTAATTTGCAGATGCAACGACAGAAGACATAACCAATATGATTGTAGATTAGGACCAAAATGTTCAAACCCCTTTTGCATGAATTGTCCAGCGCTATTTATTATTTATTCTATGTTTGTATATACTCAGGGCACCTATAGTGCACGCCAAGACGAAGCTGCGTGACAATTGCGCAACACCTATTTACTGAGTTGAATCTCAACACGTGCCTCAATTACAAAGTTAGAAGGGCATGGCTCTCTCATTGCGTGAAGCTCTATAAGAGAACAAGGTTTAGTTTTGTTTGTGCGTGGTGTTAAGGCGCATACTAACCCAAAAACAAGAAAATTAGGTGTTTTCGAACCCGTTTTCCGACGAAACTATTCATTGTGGAGCTCTGAAATTTATATATCCTGTAACACACATCCTGAAAGGTCCCTTGGAGGTTCCAAATATTTGCTGTTAATCATAGTGTAGTTGTTATACTGTTAGTTATAGTGTATGTGTAGCGGCTTCGAACTCACTTTTTATCGGCGTCTCAAATTCGATTAGTACCAAATTCAGTATAGTGATTCACATAGTTCATACCTACCGCTTGGAGGTCCATTAGCTTCGAAAAGCAGTCAAATTAATGAAATCAAACGTAAAAACGTATTTGCACCTACAAAATCTGTGATTCAAACCTGACCAGTTACACGTCGCCCAACCGCAGAGGATCCTATTATTTGGTTGATTATGGCACTACATAGTATGCTGAACCGAAAACAAGCACTCTTTGCTGCATAAAGGCGCGCGGAAAGGTCCAAGGTCATTTGCCTTACTATTCGTCTTAAGGTAGGTACTGGGCCGCTGTTAGTAGCTCAGTGGAAAGTCTAAAATACCCCTCTAGCCCTCCTCAGACTAGGTAATGCGCAACAGCATTTTCCCAACGTAAAAAAAGGTCGGTACCTACTGTGCCGCGTAGGCAAGGTGAAAATACAATTCAATATATTTATTGATAACACCAAGTTAGTGTGCGTTACCCCAGCAGAAAAGTATCTTCTAGAATGAAGTGAGTTAAATTTGTCTAGGTCGTTTAGAATCTTCCTGCTGGAAGAACGTTACCCCAGCAGAAAACGTATTTTGCGTTTTATTCCAAAACGGGGACATACACAAATTTTTTTTCATGACGCACATTCACAGCGTATGAGACACTAATTATTTATGTAACTCACTTCATTCTAGAAGATACTTTTCTGCTGGGGTAACGCACACCCAAGTTATATTATAAGTCGAGTGGGTACTAAAGTACAGTGGCAGGTTTCTTTTTTAACAACAATACTTTATATCATAATTATAGATTCAGATTAACAGCAATATAAGATAATAAAAATTAATTATGGATGTCATTTTTGTACTATTTTAAGAAATTGGCAAATTGTAGAACACATTAATCGAGTACTACGATTGTTCGAGAAGCATAGCCTGGTTTTGAAGGCCGTCGTCGAGGTTGCATCTCCTCGGATAATGTCCGGCAGCCTGTTATACAGGGTGTCCCGAAACTCAGCGCCAAGACGAAAGCGGAAAACAGGTGGGTTCTTTACGACCCAGAAAAAACATAAATTCATAGTTCTATCTACTTTCTGAGTGGCTTTTTACTGAACTCTGGAATTGTCTGCCCGGTGCCAAACTTTTCTATACTGATTGATGAACTTTTCTATATGTGACTAATACAAAAGAGAAAATAGAATAGAGCTTTTTTTCAGCTAAGTTTCAAGTAAAACCTCTCTAACGAACGATTATTGAATCGAGGGGGGTACCTATTACCAATACCAAGTATAAGAAAAGAATTAACCAATCAGATGTCAAAATTTTGTATTGTAATTAACCTAGGGACTCATGATGTTTAACCTCTCAGATTTGCTCAGTTTATGACTGAGTATGACTAAAAACTGTTCTAGCTTAGTGCTGGCCCTCGATGCCTAGCATAAGACATTTAAAAGTATACATCTTTGTCGCTGATTTAAATCAATAAGTAGAAAGGTTTAGGTACAGGTTAGGTAGATTTTTATGATTTTAGTGCCTGAAAAACTGATTATGACTTAGTTCAGGCACACGCATTATTTAATACCATTGTAATCCGTTTAGTATTAAGTTATTTTAAAAAACTAACTGGGCTAGATGATGCCTTCTGAATTGTTGAACAGTATCATTATTATAAATAAATAAATAATAATATAACTTCCTATTAGTGGGGTTCGCCTTCCTGAAGCACACTTAATTCCGTGTGCTTTAGTTATTACCGGTTTTTCTGGAAAAGCCGAGAAGATAAAAATCTTAAGTCAAAATCATAATTTAATAATATTTTTTTTTATTAAGTAACAAATTACAATTGTACATGGTTATACATGGAAACGATGCCATCTGCAGAAGTTTTAAAACTGTGTCGCAGATGAAATTATTTCATTTTCTATTGAATGATGATGATAATAGTTGGTGACCTGCTCTTCTTCGGTTCTCCTTGACATCACTTCGCGTGAACTTAATCGCAGCCTAGTGCCTTGCAATATTACCTGCATTCAATCTTGTTCCCAAGGATGATTGCTTCAGGGCAGCATCTCAGTGCTTCTCCCTGTTATTGGATTTCTCGTGGATTCTCGTATCTCACCGATAAATTCTTGTAAAACTGTTTCCGCCCGAGTGTCCCTGTCACTTGATATTTATTGGCCAATATAACCTACTTGGTACATGAGTGCATGTGTGGTACCTTCGTAAATAAATGCAATAACCTTCTCAACTTTTCCAGTGTCAGTGGTATTTAAAGGACACCTACCTGCGCTGTACCTTTGTACAGAGCATGTCACTCCAGACAATCGTTTACCATTATGCATGATTTAAATACGATTCTATTAAAACTTAATCAGATTAACTGCTAATATCCTGTTCTAACTTACATATCATAATCTTTCATTTGACTGTCAATAAAAAATTTGGTAAAAAAATTGGTATTAATCGAAAGCTCGATTTATTTTGAGTTATTTTATTAGTTACGCTCGAGCGATGCAACCTTTTGTTTCGTTTATAAATGGATGTAATTCAGCGTAGCTTGTTGTCGTGATCGGGTAAATTAGGTTTTCAGTATGAAAGTGTGTCACAGTTGTTGGCACCAGCTGATGTATGCCAGGTCACGGGGCTTCGCGTTATCCGAATTTATTTTATTGGCCTATCAGACAGAATGTAGTCTGGTCTGACTCAGAATAAACGCTTTAAGCGCCGATTCTGTTTTCTACTTGTCTCTATACAACTCTTTGCTATATTCCCGAGGATTATTTGTTGCATATTACATAACATTCATCGGTCTTCGTTGAGACTGGCCTTCGTTCGACGTGGCCGAAATTCGACTAGGTGCATCATTATGGTTACTGAATAAGGTAACCTTTCGACGACAATAACCCCCGAATATCTATCGTCGATGATATCGATGGGGGAGGCTTACGTCCAGTAGTGGAAGTGTATGGGCTAAAATGATGATGATCAAAATAATGAAACGCCAATAAGATTTGTGCAAGATTAACCCCCGAATACTCAAACGCATCTCAGGTTTAAGCACGTCTCAAGTGACTATTTTTTTGACACATTTTCATTAAAATATGTCAAAAAACTGCGACTTAAGACGAGCTTCAATGTAAGTTGCGTTTGAGTATTCGGGGGTAAGAGTGCAAACGCACTACGCGACAGCGTAACTGCGCGGCCGCGGCACTGCGCGTCAAATTAGAACAAATCACCAAAACAGACGCGCAGTTCCGCTTTCGCGTAGTGCGTTTGCCTGCACTCTTAGTCTTGCTCAAATCTTATTGGCGTTTCAGTATATGATGCGGGATCTAAACAAAAACTTACTTTGTCATTTAATCCCGACATTTCAACAGTTTTACACAATGTCGGATGGGATGACTGGAGTACAACAGTGTGTAAAACTTTTGAAAATCCGAAAAAAATAGATTAAAGCATTCACTGCCCAGCCCAGCGAAGGCGGACTCGCCGCCCGCCCCGCTGTCCGATGTATTAAAGTAAGTATTCTACATAAAACCGTAAATAGTTATTGTAGCAACGTGTTCTGACATGCGTAAGCATAAAAAATATAAGTAACAAAGTTTTTACAATAATTTACGCATGTCTTCGTTGCTTAAAATAAAAGCGAAAATTTTAATAAATTTTATTTCGAAATAAGCCATCGTAAATTTTGTTCTGTAGTTTTCCGTAGGAAACGTTATTGTTTGATAAGTATGATGTCACTTTAAATTTTAATTAATAAAAAAAATTATGTTGTTTTAGTTAATTGCTTTTTCGGGGGTTCTCGTAATAGATGATTTTTATTTAGAAAAACAGGAGGTTGTTGTGGATGCCAAATGTAATTGTAATGTAATGAAACTTTGCAAAAGTTTCATTACATTACTTTTGCGAAGTTGCCCTTGGTGGCAACCAAAGTCTATTTTCGTATCTCTGCCTAAACTAAATAGAATAAAACAATAACATAATATTAAAAAAAAGCTTATGATAGATGTAGGTGGCGGCGCTAGTTTGGGTGGGGTATGCGCCTTAAGCAAAAAAATCTGAGAATTGATCTAAGAGATAAAAAGTAGCCTAGGTTTTATTCCAGACTTAAAGCTACACCTGTGCAAACCTTCAGCTTAATCTGTTCAGTAGTTTTGGTGTGAAGAAGTAACAAACATCCAAGCAACCTTTCGCACCACAATATACTGTAATCGATATACCTCTTAAATTAGTTGTCTCTACGCCTCATCTTAAAATTATAATAGTTTTATTTTAGGTAATGTCATCATGAGTTAAAACGCTTTTGTACGGTAGGTATAACTCAACATCCTTGCCCGCATAGACGAAGTCTTTATCATACAGGGTCAGAAAAAAAGAAAAACCCTTTGGCACCAGGAAGTGCAATATCATAGAGTTACTAAGAAAACTTCTTTTTCCATGGCATTGCGAGGTCTGGCTTGTACTATACTTACTCTACGACGAGGCCAGTCTGATGGTCAGACTGACTCCATATTTGTGATAAATGTGCAATGATTTTAGGCTGTTTTGTTTTGGTAAAGCCATGTTGTGTAGCACACCGGTTTACGGTATAGACGAAAATTTAGTTAGGGCGTTCCCATAGACTTTATATTGGTGCGAAGTATTGTAAAGAAACGTTTGAACGGCAAACTCAGGTTGGTGTCGGAATGGGGTGACGTGGGTGACGCCTTGCGGTTCAACGCATTCAAAACCCAGGAGTGTATGGCAGAAAAGAATGGCAGAAAAGAAGCAACTTAAACCTGTGCCTGGTTTTTGTGATACAGATGTGACAGTCTGAACCTATTGGGCGTAGGTAGAACCTAGCTCGAATGTGAACTTTGGCTCCCATATCGAGTTGAAGGCCAAATTTGCTGCCATAAAGCTGGGCATCGTGAAGTTCAGCGATACTTCACACCCGGACACTTCTCAGTCTATATAAAGCACAGGTCCGAACTTGCATGGAGTACTCTCTTCTCCGTAGACCGAGACACGTTCTCACTTCTCGGTGACCCGGTTGACTCTCCGTAGACCGAGACACGTTCTCGGTGACCCGGTTGACCCAATCACCGACGCTAACCCGGAGGTGACGTCAACAAGTACCGATTCGCTTCCGGACACTACACACCCGACCAAAAACCGACCCCGCCGGATGCGGGGTCGAAGAATTCCCCGCTTCCGCCCATAGGTGCACTCGTGCACCTCGGCGAAACATCCATTACCCTCTTGTAGCATCTGGCAACAGCCCAAGCCGAGGCTCGCACCTAAGTGGTGGCCCTTGTGCGTGTTGCCCCAACCTAACTTTACCGGCGAGGCGCCTTCCGCGCCCGCCAAAAGTCCGGTAACGCTGTCATGACCATCAGCGGTCAACAGCATAATAGTCCTTTCGAAAAAAAAATGCATGGAGTACTGCTGCTACCTTTGGAACGGCTCGGCCGAAAACCAGCTTGAAGTCCTCGATTGAGAGACGCGCCGTTATGCTTATAGGCCATGACTCGCTCGCAGAGCCTTCCCTGCAAGGCTCGATTGCAGCCAGCGCGTGTTTGCCATATGTCAGTGTTCTACAAGGACCACTTTGGTTTCATATGGATTTACAGACCGATTGTGCCCAGGCATTACACGACCTTATTCCATTTTCTTATTTCCACCACAGGACCACCAGACGCACTGAACAATACTACCTGTACTTACCAGGTCAACACACCACATTGTAAAACCAAAAAAAAACTGCTTATTTGGTTCGACAATGAGTGTAATGACAACTAAAAGTAGAATGAGCTGCGTTTGTTTTCCGTTAGAGTACATTCTTGGAGTCTTCAAATCCAGGGTGAAATTTATTTATTTAAACATCGTTATGTGTACGCAATACATTTTTTTCCCCTAAATTTTGATAATGTATTCTTCATGAATAACATCTGAATGATATTTGTATACCAGGACATTGTACTTTGAATGACCGATAAATATATTTCCCCAATTTCAATAAATCAAATGTAACACAGCGTCAGGTCAAAGCGACACGTGGCTCGAGAGCAGATGAGTATCGAACGCATCGCATCAGCGTTGCCATACAACAGTGTTATGCAGCCAACCTGATAGGGGGCTTCCGACTGGTATTTAATATAGATCACTTGAGATACCTGTGGATTCATTAAAATTTAAGCAAGTTTAGGATGAACCTAGTTTGTGTTGGAAGAACACTGACATTTCATCCCCTATGGCGGCAATGCACGTAACTTGGGTGAATTTGGGTTGCATTAAAACCTTTTTTTCTCCGTAATCCTTATCGAGAAAACCCTTAGACAATTTAACCCGCGAAGACCTCGAAAAAATAAATTATATATACATTACCTATAATCAACGACATACAAGGCGTAATCCTCTTTTTTTAATATCAGAAATGATTGTGCAAAGTACTATCTGTTTTCGTAGTTCCTTTTTCTTCTAAACTGTCGATCTAAAGATTTTTATTTTCATCGCCATATTAAATAAAAGAATACCAAAGGAACCTTCGGGTTATTTTTTCAAGTAAATGTCCTAATTAATAGATAATAAGCAAAAAATTATTTTTGGGCTTACACTCCGCTCTGTCTCGCTCCTATGAAGGCGAAACCTGTGCCTTTCCTTTTCACAAAATGGCGTCATTGGAGTGAGTGCGGTAATGCGGTGCTATTCGCGCGTGTTCTGCACCCCTGCGACTTACTACATTCATAATGAAATCGTTGAACAACGACTTTTTTTTAATATCCAAATACCTCTAGTTTGTTTGCAACTCTCGACCTCTGTGGCGCGGTGGGCGGAGGTCTGCCTGCGACGCAGGAGGTTGAGGGTTCGATTCCCGCTTCGGAACAAATGTGTGTACGATATGCAGACATTTGTTCAGGGTGTTCTGGTCGTTTTCTATGTATAATAAAAAAAAATATATCTATGTATTGTATTATATTATGTATATCAGTTATCTAGTACCCATAACACAAGCTCTGCTTAGCTTGAGGCTAGATAATGCTGCGTGAATTGTCCAGCATTATTTATTTATTATTTATTAACTGTCTGCAATTCGCTCAACTGTTCAAATGTGATTGATAAGAAGTTTTTTTTCTATACTTTAGATAAATGTATTTAGATTTTTTCATTCTATTTGTTTTAATGAGTAAGATTTACGAGCGTTTGTTTATTTACGGACTTGTGGTAATACGTACTTGCGAGTGATACAGGCGATTACTCTGCAGAGTAACTAGGTCAGTGGGTCACCACCGAGGCCCGCTGATAGTATGAGCTGTTGTTTCCCAAACTGTACCCACGTAAATTAATTGAAGCTATGATATAAAAAACCGACACGAGACCCGTTTTTAGGGTTCCGTACCTCAAAGGGAAAAAAGGAACACTTATAGGATCACTTTGTTGTCCGTCTGTTCATCTGTCAACATTCTTTTCTCAGAAACGCGTGAGGTATCGAGTTGAAATTCACACCATAATATATTCAGGTTCGTAATCTCTTGGAGCCGCGATATAAATCAAACTTCTAAGTCATTGCAATCAAACGTTACAGACGTTTATGCCCAAATTCAACCAAAATTTGTAAGGCACTACTTTCCGTTGAACTAGAACTATAGAAGAACACACACAACAAACTCTTAATTTTACAGAACCCTCGGTGCTCGAGTCCGACTCGCGCTTGACGTTTTATTTTTTTTTAAGAATTGAGGGCGACGTAGTTTTTACCATGTAGTAAACTCCCAGAATTCAGACGAGTGTTTTAATACCAGTGATCAACGCGCCTCTTCATTCACCAAAATCGGTAACGCCTCAGCATTGTTATACAAATACATATGTAGGTACTTAATAAATAATAGGTACCTTTCAGATGGATCGCTCTGCAAACTTAGATAAGGGATAGTAGTGAATTTTTCGACTTTTTTCAAAATATTTCAAAAAGTCTGAAACCTACAGAAATTACAGAAACTGTTTTGACATGCATAAACCGATACCTTACATTTGATACCCAGTTTGCCCCCATAAGTCTCCTGAAATTTCTACACCACGATTTGCACCGAAAATTTTCATTTTTCATTGTTTTTTTATCGTTGTCAATTGTCTTTTAATCAGTAATTGCGCACAAATTCATAGTTATTTCATAGTTACTAATTATTCAAGAAAGAAAGAAAGAGGACGGACAGAGCGAGATTTATCTCAAAACCTTAAAAACGCATAATGTAGGTACTTACAGCCGAACTAGAAATTCCTCCGTTTTTTTAAAGACACAATAAATGATTTTATTTAGTAGACAGTATATCATCATAACAGGTTATTTTTAACCCTAAGGCGATGGTATCTGTACGTAGGTATAGGTATATTGCAACAGTCTGCAGTAAGCTCAATTGTTTAAATTTTAAATTTATACTAAGTGTGTTATTTATAGTTTGAATTTATTTCTATTACCTACTTATTTGATTCTATTTTTTTTCTTAATAATGTTTTTTAAATAGGTATATATATAAAAGAATAAGCTAGGTAGGTACTAATCTAATTATTTTGTTTCTACAACTACCTACCTACTAACTGTGCTATTTGTAGTAATTTCGGCCACGCTAAAATGCTAAAATGAAGCAAACGTGTCAAAGAAAGACCGAGGTTTTACTGACAGTTCAACGTTTATGAAGCTGAACCAATATTCAGGTTGAAAAACGTTAGACGGTTAGACTACATTCAGACACAACAAGTTCTCGCTAAATCCTTAATAATAAATTATAATGGACTTGCCAACTATCTGGGTTCGCCCTTGAATAAATTATAAGTTCTTAATTCTTTTGAACTTTCCTAAAACCTTTTGATAACCCTTTTATTGAATTAAGTTTAACGAATTTCTGTGAATGGAGTCCTCTTGTGCCTGCTGAGGCGATGTTTCAATGACTTTAACTAGTATTTTAACGGTCACTTTTGGAATCAATCGATTTAAACCCTGGTGGGATATCAGATATCGCTAATTCTTATTCGAATCTATACTCAGTCGTTCTAGAAAAATCTCATTAGCAGCCTGGAGTAGGTATGGAAGTTGGGGGCGTTGCATTCCGTGCTTCGAAAGCACGCCAAGCCGCTTGGTCCTGCGTCTGGCCGCTCACCGCCCGTGTATGTATGCCATTCCATCAAAATTTTTTTTTTACTTCCATAAATACTTACATGGAAACTTAGAACACTTCAAATTCCTAAATACAACAGTAACACATAAATAAAGTGATATTTCTATCGCTTCGGCGGCATGTAGATAAGGTAAAGAAGTGTTGTAAGTCTGTAACTCAAATAGTAAATTGTGTTTTTGCCAATAAACCTAACTGTTATTAAAAACATTTATTTTGCAATTGTATTGCACGAACTTTTGTGAAAAAATAAATGTCCTAAACCCCTGAAATCTAAATGGGCTCTGGCACTTCGCGGTTTCACTACGATAAGGGCATACCATCGATTTAAATCTTTGTTTACAAGTAATTTCAACTAGCGGCAATGTATTTTGCCACAATTCGTAAACCATTTTCTATGAACTCGTAATAAAACAGATATTTGATTATTATAATAGTAATAACGTTTATTGATCCCCAAACCATTTTCCTAATACAATCAAGCTAACGTTAAATTATATTTCAGTAAGAACAATATTGTGAAAATATACGTTGTGTGATGGATCGAGGATGAGGACACCAGCCTCAAAAGAGTCTGGTCAACAAGAGCCACCATGCGTGTGTTGTGTTGTGTGTGTGTGTTGTGAGACGTTTGTGAGTTATGCTCCTGAGAATACCGAACTCTTAAGAGTTCGGGAAACAGGAGCTACACAGATGTGTGTTATTTTATTTTTTGTTTTGTAAACAACTGTGTGTTAAATATAGTGTAGATAATATTTATTTTATAACCCATGTGTATAGAATGTTAAGTTAGTTAGTGATGCAATAAAACCACCTAATAAAATGAAAAAATCTTCAGTTTGATCTCTAGATCTCTAGATTATCTATTAGTTGTTTTAAATTTACATTCAGTGTAAGTAATTTCGTGTATACTAAACTTTTTATTAATTTTATTATTATAAATTGTTTGACATGTAAACTGCTGTTTTATATACGCTGTACGGGGTTCAAAATTGGAAAAAAGTTAATAGTAGCTTCTTCTTTTGAGTTGGTAAATTTCTGCCGTAAGGTGTTATTTTGTGTTTTCTCTATATTACTTGTAGTATGTATATCTGTCAAACGGTAAGTAATTTACATTCAGTATATATGGTAGTCTAATCGGGTATATTAATGGCTTGAAGGACATAAGCTTTAAAGCACATCTTTGTGCTCTTTCTAAAGGCATATTAGCAAGGGTAGTTTTATGTGTTCACCCGAAACACAGATGTAATATAGACTAGCATTGAGCTTTTAAAACAATAGTTTTAAGACGAGTATCTGCTGTATGTCTTAGCTATTTGAAAATCCAGGACAACATACGTACCTACTCTGCCTGACAAGTGACAACCCAACGTGTAAGTCCCATTTGCAAAGGGTCATGGTCATCATCACCGACCGATAACTCCCAAGTATTTTTTTTTTTTTTAATGGTTTTTTTTGACGATTTGCGGCAAATTACTTTTCCTCCTCTCCGGGCGGAAAGCGTCAATTTTCCTCCCGCGGCGCTAAATGAAAATGCCGCTTTCCGCCTCCGTCGAGGAGGGAAATAGTATTCTCACCACTGGCAGGAAATAAGAAAGCCTCAGATCTTATTTTCCTACCCTAGGTGAGAAATGTACTATTCCGCTAGTTTGCGTTCCACAATCAATATTGTAGAACGCAAAAAAAAATTAAATCCACAATACAAAAATATCTTGCGCCATCCCGCGTCGAACCACCGTTTGTTACGGAAGATCATCGAGCAACCGCAGTTGTCAAGGGGCAACAGAAGTGCGGCAATGCTGTAGGTCGAAATGAAACAAAACACATTGAGTAAAGAAACCCACGGTTCCCATGGTTCTTTCTACCTATGTGTACTTACACATACTTGCTATACAAAGCGCTCATTGTTATATGTGTAGGCAATATCAGGTAACCAGATAAAGCTAGCCTATGTTTTGACCTCCAATTCAAATTCTACTTAAGGCGCATACCCCACCTAAACTAGCGCCACCACCTACTTTATGTTATTATTCTGTTTAACAAAGAAATTTTCAAAAATCCATCTTCCAGTTTGTGATACCTATCATAAGCTTTTTTTTAATGCCTCTGTAATAGTTTTATTCTATTTAGTTTAGGCAGAGATACGAAAATAGATTTTGGTGGCCACCAAGGGCCTTCGTATCTCTGCCTAATAAAGTAGGTGGTGGCGGCGCTAGCTTAGGTGGTGTATGCGCCTTAATTACTACTTTCTGCTAATGGGGTAGCAATTATTAATTATGTCTTATGGTATACTGCTGTGGGGGAACGCTGCAGATATTAACACCGTATTTGTGCTGCAGAAGAGGGCTGTTCGTGCAATCTATAATATGGGTCCCAGAGAATCCCTGCGTGATAAATTTAAAGAAATTAACATAATGACAGTTCCCTGTCAATATATTTATGAAAACTTGTTGTACACTCATAAAAATATCAAAACCTTTCCTAAAAATAGCGATATACATAATATAAATACTAGAAATAAACATAAACTTGCTGTGCCCACAACTAGGCTTCACAAAATTAATGTATCTTTTAAAGGGCAATGTATACGCTTCTACAACAAAATTCCTAGTGAGTTGCAAAATCTATCAATAAATAAATTCAAACAAATTGTAAAAACCTTTCTGTGCAAAAGGGCTTACTACAAAATATCAGATTATCTAGAAGATAAAAAAGCTTGGGACGGGTTTTGCTCCAACTCGAAAAATAACAACTAACAGGCTAAAGGTTTCTTCATCGCTTCTTTACTTTAGTCTACATACCGAAGTGACCGAAATCAAAAATATCACTTTATTTCCGTGTCAATGTTTTATTTTAAGAATTTGACCTTTTCTAAGTGTACATTTTTGTATTTATGGAAATAAAGACTTTTTGATTTTGATTTTGATTTGATTAGCTATCTTGGTTTAATTTATTGTTAGTTGTGGTTTTTGAGAAAATGTCAATAGCTAAGTACCTAAGGATTTTTGTTACAGTGCTTACCCGCACTCTGGGCATCTCTAAGAAATGAAGCTAAGTACCTATTTATGTACTTGCAAGGTGGCTTATTTCTTTCTAGGTATTTTCAGTGATTATCACGTTCCAAGAAAATGTAATAACGTCCCAAAAATTATTTTAACATTTATAAATTTCCGTGGAAAATTTGCGAGTATCGCACTATAAAGCAATGTTAATGTTATTAATGCTAAGTTATCATGTTATCTTGATTAAAATCAAACATTTAAATTTACAAAAAAAAATTGTAAATACTAGCTGCTGTCCGTGGCTTAACATGCTTTTTTCATCAAAAGTAACACAATACTCTGACCGTCGTCCCTTCCTAAGTACGATATAAAGTACCGTATGTCCGTTCCTAGGATACCGTCTATCTGCCAAATTTCATTTATATCAGTGCAGCCGTTTAGTCGTGAAAACGTAAAATAGGTACAGACAGATAGAGTTACCTTCGAATTTATAATTAGTAAGGATGACTCTACCTTACTAAGGGTTCTTTTACCGTCATGCGGATTCCCATCGCGTGTGAATCTGGTCCGCGTGCGGGCTACCCGAGCGGAAATTAACATGTCACAAAAAGACCTGAGGCGCTCATAAGCGCCTTGTTTGCTGTGGGCGTATGTCCAGCACTGGACTTGTAAATGTTGTCCATGTGATATGGGTAGTATTATTATATGCGAACAAAAACATTGCAAATTACTACATTTTTTGTTTCTTTTTTTTGTACTTAGTTATTATAAGTTAGGATAACTTTCGAGTAGGTAATTTGCCAACTTGATAGTTGAAGGTAATAAAATGGATGTCTTGGTTTTTCTTGTAATCTCAATACGTTTTACTGCGGAAGTATTATTTACTCGTATTAAGTAAGACGAAACTTGGCATACCTAATTTTAACATGTTTTTGTTCGGATCGTACCATTCTTTGTAGGTTCTTTTTTCCTGCGGAACCCTAAAATAGGTTTTGATATTTCCCCTTTTTCCTCCCTAGTTAGAACACTGTACTTTAAATATCAAGACTGTAGGTAGGTTAGTCATGCTAAAAGTATAAACGAGGAAAAAACTTTAGGGTTCTTTTTTCCAGAAGGCCCCAAGAATCATTAATATAGAATTTCCCCATGACAATCTCCGTAATTAGAACCTGCATTTAAAATTTCAAGACTGCTAGAAGGAAAATTAGGGAAGAAACTTTGGGGTTCTTTTTTGACTTGATGTGGGAATCCTAATATCATGATTTTAGAATTTTCCCTATTTCGGTCCTGAATTCTATCTAAATCCTAAATTTCATTGGCCTGCTAGAAGTACCTAAACTTTTTTACGATCAGTCTGAGAGTGAGTGATGACGAAATAGCGATACTTAGAGCGTGGATATTTAAATAAATATAAAATGAATAATGCTGGACAATTCACACAGCATTATCTAGCCCCAAGTTAAGCAGAGCTTGTGTCATGAGTACTAGATAACTGATATACATAATACAATACATTACATAGATAGATATTTTTTATTATACATAGAAAACGACCAGAGCACCTGGAACAAATACCTGCAGATCGTACAAATATTTGTCCCAAGGCGGGAATCGAACCCGCAACTTCTTGCGTCGCAGGCAGACATTCGCCCACCGCGCCACAGAGGTCGTCATTTCCTAAACTAAATTGATTCGAAACGAATAATATAAGAAAATTACGTTAGGAAGAGTTAACAATTTTCAGGCCGTAGGTTTCATTTGTAACACAGATAAAAAAATATCGAAGCGTCTGGTTGAAACGACGCGTGACCCGTGAGCTGGTGAGATATCTGGCGCAGAGCATCAGCATTGTCATACAGCGAGACAATGCAGCCAGCAGCGTCTTGAGGACGCGCGCGACTGGTATTGATATTATATTGGATCATTTTTTGATTTTACCTGTAGATTGTTTGAAACAGTCAATTGTAAATACCTACCTAAAAGTTCTAATTTGTTCCACCATTTGATTGTGTGAATATGTCCGAGACGACCGATGTGGCGCGGTGGGCGAAGGTCTGCCTGCGACGCAGAAGGTTGCGGGTTTGATTCACGCCTCGGGACAAATGTGTGTACGATTTGCAGACATTTGTTCAGGGTGTTCTGGTCGTATTATATATATAATAAAAAATATCTATCTACGTATTGTATTATATTATGTATATCAGTTATCTAGTACCCATAACACAAGCTCTGCTTAGTTTGGGGCTAGATAATGCTGTGTGAATTGTCCAGCATTATTTATTTATTTAATTATTATTTTATGTGTATAGTGTGTGAATATAAGACGCCATTTTGTGAAAAGGATAGACATAGGATTTCACGTTTATAGTCGCCGGACAGAGCAGAGCGGCGCAAAGCGCAAAAATCAAGTTTCTGTTGATTTTCTATTAATTAAAACATTTATTTGCAAAAATAAGCTGAAGGTTCCCTTGGTATAATATGATTTAATGCGGTGGTGACAATAAAAAAATTCCTAGTTTAGGACAAAAACGGTATTAACTATGAAAAGATAATAATGACTATTTATAAACCTGTTTATAGTATTAAATTTGACGTGCTTATTTTGTAAGCCTAAAGAAATAAAGTTATTGACTTTGACAACAGTTAGGTATTACCTAAGTACTTAGCACAATTTTTTCAAACATAAAAATTAATTTTAATTTTTTATTTTTAACTGATGGTTGTCATCTTGCCTTGTATTGTATCCCATAGATTGTTATGTATTTTTTCGAAGCTTTTCGGTAAAGATAACGATGTAAAAAGGTTTTAACATAACCTAATTTACGTCAATTTATATACCCGTCAGATTATTCGATAAAAGGGTTCCCGGTGACAACCATCTTCTAGACTGCCACTGCCACAGTGGCCTCGGTTCCCTGCTCTCGTACAAGGTTTTTGTTTCGCGCGACGCTACAAGGTCAATAATTTATTTTCTTTCATTGTAAGATAAACAAAGAAAGAAAAAAAATCGATTACCTTCAAATTCGTAGTGCATATACCTACATTACCTGCCCAACCTTCACCCATCCTACCTACCAGTGAGTCACTCAAGGTTATGCAACTTTTTAAACAAGTGTGATCAGTTCACTTATGATATGATCTGTGGTTTGGTTACTGCATTTTCGTGGTAAGATAGTCTATAAATCCTGCCGGTTTATGGACGAGAAACGAAGTGATTTTAAGACATTATTAATAAGGAAAAAGCTAAAACCTGATTCCCGTCGTTTAAACCAATTACTTTTTTCAAGTTTTGCGGGATAATAATAATATCTCGGGCACATATCTCTTTTATAGTACAACCACTGTATCATCTCTATACAAGTGCAAAAGAATCATAGAAATCGGTTCATAAATGACGGAGAAGTCGACGATAATCCATCCGAACATAGAACCTCGTACTTATTTCGAAGTCGGTTTAAAACTCGTTACAGATCTAGACTTAAACAAGATCCGCCAAGTGCGAGTGTAACTCGCGCGCCGAGGGTTTCAAACATTTGCCAATTATTTGGACAATCAATTTTCTGAAATATTTTAAAAGTATGAAACTTACAGAAATTTCAAAAAGTGTTTTAAAAAGGCCAAAACGATACCTTTCATTTGATACCCCACATGGGTAGGTACCCCCTTTTGAAAAAAAATCCCCTTTTTTGACCATTTTTCAAAAACTATTATTATTACAGACTTCTCTATATTTTTCCTGTAAAATATAGATTAATATCTACAAACGCCTAATACATTGTACATGGATCGGTCTGCAATCTTCGGAGCTAGGGGGGGGGGAATGGTCAATTTTTCGTCTTTTTTTGAAATATTTCAAAAAGTATGAAACTCACAGAAATTTCAAAAAGTGTTTTGAAATGGTCAAAACGATACCTTTCATTTGATATCCCACTTGGGTAGGTACCCCTACTTTTGAAAAAAAAATCCCCCCCTTTTTGACCATTTTTCAAAAACTATTATTATTACAGACTTCTCTATATTTTTCCTGTAAAATATAGATTGATATCTACAAACGCCTAATACATTGTACATGGATCGGTCTGCAATCTTCGGAGCTAGGGGGGGGGGAATGGTCAATTTTTCGTCTTTTTTTGAAATATTTCAAAAAGTATGAAACTCACAGAAATTTCAAAAAGTGTTTTGAAATGGTCAAAACGATACCTTTCATTTGATACCCCACATAGGTAGGTACCCCCCCTTTTGAAAAAAAATTCCCCCCGTTTTTGACCATTTTTCAAAAACTATTATTATTACAGACTTCTCTATATTTTTCCTGTAAAATATAGATCGATATCTACAAACGCCTAGTACATTGTACGTGGATCGGTCTGCAATCTTCGGAGATAGGGGGGGGGGAAAGGTAAATTTTTCGACTATTTTTGAAATATTTCAAAAAGTATGAAACTTACAGAAATTTCAAAAAGTGTTTTGAAATGGTCAAAACGATACCTTTCATTTGATACCCCACATAGGTAGGTACCCCCCTTTTGAAAAAAAATTCCCCCCCTTTTTGACCATTTTTCAAAAACTATTATTATTACAGACTTCTCTATATTTTTCCTGTAAAATATAGATCGATATCTACAAACGCCTAGTACATTGTACGTGGATCGGTCTGCAATCTTCGGAGATAGGGGGGGGGGAAAGGTAAATTTTTCGACTATTTTTGAAATATTTCAAAAAGTATGAAACTTACAGAAATTTCAAAAAGTGTTTTGAAATGGTCAAAACGATACCTTTCATTTGATACCCCACATAGGTAGGTACCCCCCCTTTTGAAAAAAAATTCCCCCCCTTTTTGACCATTTTTCAAAAACTATTATTATTACAGACTTCTCTATATTTTTCCTGTAAAATATAGATCGATATCTACAAACGCCTAGTACATTGTACGTGGATCGGTCTGCAATCTTCGGAGATAGGGGGGGGGGGAAAGGTAAATTTTTCGACTATTTTTGAAATATTTCAAAGAGTATGAAACTTACAGAAATTTCAAAAAGTGTTTTGAAATGGTCAAAACGATACCTTTCATTTGATACCCCACATAGGCAGGTACCCCTCCTTTTGAAAAAAATTTCCCCCCCTTTTTGACCATTTTTCAAAAACTATTATTATTACAGACTTCTCTATATTTTTCCTGTAAAATATAGATTGATATCTACAAACGCCTAGTACATTGTACATGGATCGGTCTGCAATCTTCGGAGCTAGGGGGGGGGGAATGGTAAATTTTTCGTCTTTTTTTGAAATATTTCAAAAAGTATGAAACTTACAGAAATTTCAAAAAGTGTTTTGAAATGGTCAAAACGATACCTTTCATTTGATACCCCACATAGGTAGGTACCCCCCCTTTTGAAAAAAAATTCTCCCCCTTTTTGACCATTTTTCAAAAACTATTATTATTACAGACTTCTCTATATTTTTCCTGTAAAATATAGGTTGATATCTACAAACGCCTAGTACATTGTACGTGGATCGGTGTGCAATCTTCGGAGATAGGGGGGGGGGGTATGGTCAATTTTTCGACTTTTTTTGAAATATTTCAAAAAGTATGAAATTTACAGAAATTTCAAAAAGTGTTTTGAAATGTACAAAACGAAAAAAAAAAATATTCATTTTCATTTTTCATTTATTTATATATTTTTTTCTTAAAATCAGTAATGGCGCACGAAATGTATCATTATTTCAAATTTCAAGTTAATAGCTGCAGTAGTTACTGAGATATTCAAGAAAGAGCGGGGACGGACAGAGCGAGACCATAAGGGTTTCAAAACCGATGTTTGAAACCCTAAAAATAAAGTATTTTATTATCCAGCGGAATTCAATGAGCAAAGATATTGGGACGATCAGCATTATCGATATCTAATGTTTCAAATCTTGTGTCAAAATCGTCGGAGAGATTAAAAGATTAAAGGCAAACGCATTCTTACTCGTCTGAGTATGGCTGTCTATCTATTGTTGAGTAACGCTGACATAGAAAAGCTTTACTCAAGCGAAGATCGATGGCGGAGAACCTTTCAAATACAATCTCGGTCTAAACTTCACCCCCAATAAACTTAAGAAATCAGATTTGGAGAGAGAAATAATTAGGAACTTATATTGATAACTGTTTAAAAATTCAAAATGTAGGGAGCTGAACCAAACCGTATACAAAACTGGAACATCTCGAAGACGATGACGTCTCGAAGTTATCGAGAAACCAAACTCAGTGCTCTGCTTAAATCTGATCTGAAGCTAGCTTTACTTAATTACTATAATACTTCGAGATATGATAAAATATATAATAAAGATGTCACTGTTAAAAATATATATAAAGATTTAGCTCTATGTAGATTTCGTAATTGTTGTATCATCATCATCCACAGCCGGATTTTACCCACTGCTGGGATAGGCCTCCCTTTCAAACTAAGCTGCAATGAGCTCAGCCTTCATTGCATGCAGAGCCCTTGCTGTCCGATTAGTCGCGATCTTCATTTCAGCTTTACCATCAAGGGCTGCAATGCTGACCGCGCTTTGATGGCCTGGACCACGGACCTACGCTGGGCTTTCTGCCATCATTATCGCGCGCAGCCAGCAACCCACGCATTACTGTCCTCTTTAGGTACTCTTCTGGTAATCTGTAACCTCACCTACCTACCGAAACTTAGAAACACCTACACTTAGGTTGTACGTCTATTATGATATTAGTTCTATTTTAATGTTAGTCGAACGCACTAACCTTGATCTACATTCAAGAATACAGTTTAACGAGTTAAGCACAAGTCATTATGAAATAGTATAGTAAAATATTTTAGTAAGTAGTATTTGTTTTTCGGTACCTGAACCAGGTGGGATGACGATTTGCGAAAGACTGCTGGCAGATGCTGGATGCGGCAAGCTAAAGACAGGGCGCTATTCCGCTCATTAGGGGAGGCCTATGTCCAGCTGTGGACTAATATAGGCCGATGATGATTTAACATCTTAAATTTACCCTCTATATTACAAAGATTTTAGTATGGATATCTTTGATTGAACAGCCAAAAATGCCTATCTACAAAGTTTGTAGATAGACATTTTTCAGTTTGTAGTACAAACTAATGGATTCAGTCAGTACCAACAGTCATTCTTATGTGAACAAAACCTAAACGGAAATTTATAGGTGTAGGTATGTATTTGAATCTCCGCGACTGACGTGACGTCATATCAACATCCTGGGGGAATACCGATACCACATTACACTACACGTGTAGGGTTCAAGTAATGCCGCTGCTCCACCGCGGCGCATGCTTTGCACGGCCACGCGGCGCTGTTTAGCTGCGTGGGTTCATTTGTTTCACATCACATCGTGGGTCTACTTTTCTTCTACAGCCCACATTATGCACGCACGCTGCGCACGGCCACGCGGCGCTCTGTTTAGCTGCGTAGGTTCATTTGTTTCTCAACGTGGGTCTACGTTTCTACTGCAGCCCACATTATGCACGCACGCTGTGCTCGGCCACGCGGAGCGTTTTAGCTCCACAGGTTCCTTTGTTTCACAACGTGGGTCTACGTTTCTACTGCAGTCCACGTTATACACGCACGCTGTGCTCGGCCACGCGGAGCATTTTCGCTGCACGGGTTCCTTTGTTTGACCACGTAGTTCTACGTTTCTACTTTAGCCCACACTATACACGCACGCTGTGCTCGGCCACGCGGGGCATTTTAGCTGCCACGCAGCTAAAATGTTCTTATGTTTGACAGCGTGGGTCTACCTTATCACCGGTTAACGAGTATCGCGTGCTTAGCGTTGGCTGCGTGGACGCGATATTCGAGTAAGCTACGTATGTAACAATGACGTCAATAATCTCGTATTGGTGCGTAGCGTGTTAGTGGGTTCCAGTGGACGTTATCGCATACATTGTCTTGATAAGCGAAGCTATACACGTGTGCGTGCGTAGCCTCTCCTTGCGCAGCGGTGGGGCAGCGGCTTAATGTACGCGGATAATTTGCTTCTGTTACATATTCAGTCAAAGGCAGGAAAAAGGTTTTCCGAGCTTTCCGAAAGTTTTTTTTTTACGAGTCGTTTGCGTTCATGTTTGATCATTTTCAATTTAACGAGTTTTATTGAATTGTTAATTAGGTACCGTAAGGGGGTGCCTTTGTGACAGATCTTGAGTTTTTTGGGAATAAAATTTGTCTTAATTTTTTTGTTTTATCTTTTAAACCGTACATAGGTATTAGATCGATGTTTAAGCCCTTGCCCCCACAGCTTGCCCCCCTAGGATGGGCATTGTTGTCTAGGGTAGAATGTAGAATAGACGGGTCACTATAATGCACGATAATTTATTATACGACCGAATAATATATACCTTGATAATCCGTGTCAAAACCTATTGAAATTGGAACTCATGATACGGATTATCAAAGTGTACATTATTCGGCCGTACAATAAATTGTCGTGCATTATAGTGACCCGAATAGACAATCATGACATCGCATCACCATACATTGCATACATTTTTGAAGTGGAAGGAATGCGTTTCGAATAATTTGCGCATTTTATGATTAAGTGACGTAATTTTACTCTATTCCTATTCCTACCCTTGACAACAATCCTCGTCCTAGGGGGGCTGGAATCTTTGTTTATTAAGGTATATATTCATTTAGAAATATTCATGAATAGTCATGAATAGTCTTCTTGCTTTTATGGCCGTCCAAAATGTGGCACAAAGTTACTAGGGTTTTGGGGTAACTTTGTGACGTTTAACCATTTGGTCTATATCTCCATTCAGAATGATCTCTGTCACAAAAAACGTCTAATCAATCTTTCAGTAAAAGAGGACAATAACACAAAAGTTGCCAGTTTTACTAGAAAAAAAATACATTTTTATTTTGTTACAAAAGTTGTATTTAATATTGGTTAATGTTTGTTAATGCTCAATAGTTACTTCACAGTAGAAGAGGGTAATAACACAAAATTTGCGAGTTCTACTAGAAAAAAAGTACAAAAATAAGGAAAAAACACTTTTTGTACAAAAGATGTGTAGTTAAGTAATGCTTAATAGTTACTTAAATCAAACACGTTGTCGTGTTATTCTGGAACGTGACAGTGTCCGCTCTTTGTAACCAGTTGAGTTTATTGATTTTCTTCACCCCCATGACGTGTACCAGATTTCATCTTTTTCTCTGACTCTTTTTACGACTTCTTTTTAAAATTTGTGACCTTTTGCCACGGTACTGATTAAAAAAGATTTGTTTATCAGTTATAAATGTGTTTTGGCCAGGATAATACCTACTTGGCAACATATTTTACGATGACATGGTCACCTTAAGGTGAAGTACGTTCGTAATTTCTAAACAAGGACGAGCGAACACCGCGCAGTGAAAGCGAGAAAGGGACGCAAGAGCCGGCCCGCGCGCAATTTCACTGCTTTTTATTTATAAATTTGATATTGCTCTAAAATAATACTCTTTCGCAAAAAACTAAAACCATAATCCTCTAAAGTGTTTAGTTAAGTATTTTTTAGACGATATTTCATGCAAATATGTTAAGTAACTAGCAAATGAAACTGGTTTTCCGTAGTAAAATGCAAATTTTAGAGGAAACTTTACGATTTTTTTCTATCGAGTCAAGTTGAGTCAATCGTGTTTCGGCTCCCATAACTTACTAACAAAAATCCTAAACTTTCGATGCTCATCAAAAAAGATTTAAAAAAAATGTGTTTTCTTGCCTTAAAATTGATTTTCCGTCTAGGCAAAACCTGAGTTTTGGGACCTACTTCACCTTAACTACATAAACTTAGTTCATTTGGAACTAATCTGGCAAGCCTACGGGTGCTTTACTTTAGGTCACAAAGTAGCCCCGCGATGATCAAACTCAATAAGTATATTTCTTTAGGCTCAGAAAATAAACACTTAGACAAGTCAAATTTAACATAAAAAGCTGTATAAGTAGTCATTACCTAATATGGACTACCTATGTCTGATTAAAGAAACTTTTTATTTTTTATTTTATTTATTACTATCAAATAAGATGTAATTGATTTCATTCGTTTAAATTTTTTGTCCACTAGTGGAAGAAGCGAAAAATGAACCACTAGTAAGTTTATATAAAACTTAAAATTAATACATTAACTCAGGCTAAATAATATCTGATTTATATACAAGTCAATATTAATATATGGGTAAAACTAACTAAGCTTAACATTTTATCGGTGCGGAACTGGACGACATCTGGCCAAGCATTATCATCATTGATGTAATCATTTGAATGGAGTAAAAGTCATAATTGAGAAGATTTCGTTTTATCTAGCTCGCTAAAATAACATTTCAAATATACGTTAGAATTAAAACTTAACATTCTTTTATAGTTTTTACTATTAAGTAGGTAAACGTACCTACGAAAAACATTTCTGTAGCTCTGAACAGCACTTCATTACTCTCGACAGAACCACAGATAGTGGACAGAATAAAGTTTTCAGTTACGTAGTTATTGTTTACTCTATGGTTTTCACGCTTCAGTGTTTTCTACAAAAACTTGCTTGACACTTCAACACCGCCAGAAGTTTCAGAGGCAGCGGAAAAGGCTACTCTAAGCCTCCAGCCCGAAAAATCTACTATAGATATAATAGATAAGTCTATACTCTATAGATAGGTACTTACAAGGTGTATCAAAATTTATTAGAAAGTCCGAGTTTTATTTATTTCCTCGCAAATATGTTAAAAAACGTCGTATCGTATGACATACGTGTCATATAATCAATCATGGACCTAAAAAAACCATAGACAACATAATGAATGTAGACTTTAAAACATTGCCACAGAATATACAATATATATATTTTATTAGTAAGGGATAAATGAAACTTTTTAAACTTTCGCGATTTGATAACATATTTAAGATTATCGGATTATCTTTGCCGCGTCTTTTTATACGCAATTTACATTACTTGTCGAAATAAGATCCTTTCTTCAAAAAATATTGCTTACAAATATTATATCAGAACCTCAGCACCAAGCAAGTGAGTTTTCGTTATTTGTATCGTGGTTTGTTTACCAACATTGTAGGTAGAGTTTGGGTAGTGTAAGTACCTACCTAAGTAAGTAGGACACCATGTGAATCTTAAAAAAAGGACCTTCTCTACTTTATATGATTTCTGGTTGTGTAAAAGATTCTTGTCAGAAATTCAGAATACAT
Source organism: Eupithecia vulgata (assembly GCA_946478455.1). NCBI lineage: Eukaryota > Metazoa > Arthropoda > Insecta > Lepidoptera > Geometridae > Eupithecia > Eupithecia vulgata. Next base: position 13,041,397 of record OX297859.1, on the reverse strand, counting down.
TTTCAAAGTGCGAAATTAGTACACGAAAAGGCGCATCGTTTCGTTACGCGATATTTGTAAACTTAGATTTATAGGGTAGGTAGGTAGGTAGGTACCTTACCTACCTACCACAGAGCAAACACAGAGTCTGTATTTGCTCCGTGGTAAGGTAGGTAGGTACCTACCTGCCTACCTACCTATATACCTACCTACAGGGTGAGTTTATTTTCAGGGCCACTGAGGGAAAGACTGAAACCGTGAGAGTCATGGATAAGAGCTAGGTAGGTACGTGCTCGATTTTCAAAAATGTTCTGCATCAAAAAAAGATGAACTTAGCTGATAGGGAAAAGTAAGTTTTTGAAAAAACATGCATTTTTCGGTTGTTTAGTCGTCGTACATTTATTTCCTTAGTATCGATCGACTAAAGAACCCAAAAATTCAATTTTATTTTTTGTATTAAACCTGCCTCGTCAACTACAGAAAAAGCAGATCAACATCGACTACCAATGGCGATTTATGGTGATAACGAGTTTAAGAGTTGTGAAACGTTCAATCGCCGATGTATTTTTATGTATAGGCAGGTAGGTAGGTACCTACCTACCTACGTATACTAAAAATAGTTGGTGAGATATAAAGAACTCCAATCATACTATTACTTTTATGCAATTTGTCGTCGACTGTACCTACATATGTTATTATGGTGTAAGAATTTTAAGTAAGTGCAGCCCGCACCGCATAACCGTGCCCTACTGACACCAAATGAAATCAAAATGAGTGACGTCGCGCCTCCCACTAGGTACGAAACATTTATACCTACCTACCTAGTTTAAAACACTTAACACGAGTAAATAGGTACTACCAAGGCACCTACACCGCAATGTCTAATTATATAATGAACAATTCTCGAAGCTGGATCTATTTGCTGTGTGCCACTAGTCAATGGTGCTCTCGAAATAAGTAGAGTTTATAACACAGCTTGTCTGAGACCGCGGCAGGATAGCGCGAAAAAAACCAATGCGGCGTTGCCACACCGTGCAGCCGAGCGTACGAGCATCAGGTAGTCTCTACGATGTATGCATCAACGAAACGAACAAAATTTTATCAGTGTGTATGCTAAACACACAACACTCATCCATCTGTCATAGTTTCGAAGTTTATTTTGGTAGTAAGTACTTTTCTCCAGCCGACAAACCTCATGTCCCATTACGAAATCAGACCAGTCTAACAGGAGACCAATTTGATTTATAAAATCACTATAAAAAGCTGAAAACAACATAAAAACAACCTGTTCAGTTTAATTACACAGCTAAACAACAGTGATGTAGTACTTTAAATCGACTCTACTAAAAAAACTAGGTTATTAAAGCTTGCAATCTTAAAAAACTTACTACGTAAGTACATAAGGTATTTTGGGCTATTAGTCACTTACCGTTAGTGGGCTCGACATAGGCTATCTTGAGGTCTAGGTTGATACTTTCAGGCTGCATCTCGTCCGTAGAGCTCATGTCGTATTCATTTGGTACTTCAAGCACGATATCACTTTTCGGCTCGCTTGACGAGGCAGCCAAACTATGTGCTACACTCATTTTCGGAGCGTCTTCGTGCATTACGCACAAAATATCAAACGAGGCGACCAAGAAATGACGCTCTCAGTGGCTTCAATACAACAATTCAGTTAACAGATAAATTATGATATGAAAATGCACCCGTAAACAGCAATTATTCGTTTTAAAAACAAAATGTAGGTCTCTAGGCCACTTCACATACACTTTGGTAGACCGACCGACATAACTAGGAAGGTACTGGGTTCAGTGAAACTACTGTGTTCATGACTGACATTGAAATAAGTCGGTAAAGGGCAGTATGATTCTAACCTATTCCAAATATCTGTGTCCTGACCTATATTTCAAATAGTTTGTTGAAAATGTGCTGATAGTTACTAAAATATTCAAAATTACTATTTCTTGGTACGCTAAGGTGTAAAACGTCGAAATAAGAACATATAACGCTGAAAATAACATTTCTTTTCTATGAGTTTGAGCTGAAAAACCCAAGAAAATAATGCAAAATAACTACCTACGCTGATTTGCTTATGAATACTCTATGTTGTGTAACAAATGACCGTTTCTATTGCACAATCCTTTCACAAGGGCTCCGAATGTAGGTCAATCATTAATGTGCATGACTCTATCGTATTTACTTCGTTGTTTATTTATCAGTGGAAACATAAGTTTCGCAAAAAAAAAAAAAAAGCATTTTACCTAACTGTTTCATGAAATAGTAACTGTAAAATGATTTTTTGTTTCTATCTAGATAGATATAGATACATAAACGACTTCCGACTGTAGTTCAAAGCGCCCTCTGACCTGCGGAGTCGGCAATAAGCTTGTGAGTGACGCAGGTAGTGTGATATTGAGTTAATAGATGGAGTAGGTACCATTTTGAAAATAATTCTAAGTTTCTCTCTCTGCTCTTATTTTAGCATTAACGATAACAAATTGCTTTAAATTTTGTTTGCCTAATATAACAGCCTCAATTTCAAGAATAACCATTCCTCTTCCATAGCCAAAATTAAATATTGAAGACCTTAGTAAAGTCTCTTCTCTAGAAGGCAACTCCATCTAGTGATTGATATAGGTACTCTACTTTGACGATGATGAAGCGCCAACTTTTGAAAACATCATTATTATGGACGAAGTAACATGTGATTGGGATTCGTAGTATTTTAGAAATTTTAGTGTTTTTTTCTGAAGTTTATTCATAAAGTGTTCAGAAAGTACTAGGAAATAAATCTTACAAAAAATTTATAATCTGAATCTTTATTAATACCTATACCTACTAAGGATAATATTTTTTTTTTGGGATAGGTACTTTATTTAGAAATACCATGAAATACTGAGATTATGTTTGTCGCCAATGTGGTAGAGTTGTCACATTTTTGTTCAAATTTGCAGTGAAAATCTAAAATGCTTTTAGAATTTGCCGACGAGCGACGCTTAACATCAAACTTTAACAAAGTGATAATATTTAATAAATAAATAATAATAAATAATATGATATAAAATAGTAATATGAATAATAAATAGTTATGAAGATTGTTAGATATTTTGACCAGAGCCTAATGTCGTTGGTATATAACATGGCACGCAGAAATGTTAGAGTCCCCCAGATACCCCCACACAATGTTTGTATTTAAAATCTTAGTGCCTTTAGAATTTCCCGACGTGTTATTATTTAATAGCCGTGTTATTATGAAATATCTGAACTGATAGAAGCTGCTAAAGCACGCCGCGTCACCGTTCCCTGGTATGGTAATTTTATTTTCATCCAGGCTTCTCAAAAGCAGCAAATCTCTTATAGAGCCAAGCGTACCCATCATAGTGTCATTGTTCTTATCTTATCTTTTCGTTTTAGGCGGTTTAGCTAATATAATTGCAGGACACTAACCATAGGTGCCTAACTAGCCCCACCTCCACTCCATCGGGGTGAGTCATTTCGTGTGCGTTACCCCAGCAGAAAACGTATTTTGCGTTTTATTTCAAAACGGGGACATGGACAATTTTTTTTTTTCATGACGCACATTCACATCGTATAACGCTCTAGTTATTTATGTAACTCACATTCTAGAAGATACTTTTCTGCTGGGGTAACGCACACAGTCATTTCTGTTCCTCACAGTATCTATGTAGGTACGTACGTGCCCAGCGGGTTGAGCACACAGAAATCCGCATTTAGGTACATCACGGCTCTAAGCGGTTACAGACTTGAGTAGGTATGTAGTACCTATTTGATGTTAATTTCACCTCCACGCGTTCTCTAGAAAAGAGAGTTGGCAGACGGACAACAGTGATCCTATTTGGGTTCCTTTATGAGGCAACGGAACCCTAAAAACAAGCACGATCTATATGTACATATGTATAAGTCTATACTAATAATATTATTAAGTGTAATGTTTGTTGATTTTTTGGACGTTGTAGGGGGTAATCTCTGGATCTACTGAACCGATTTCAAAAATTGTGAGTCATATAGGTTATGTTTTATCCCGGAATTTACACGGGATCGGGAACTACGCGGGCGAAGACACAGGCAGCAGTTAATGGTCTTTAAAATGCTAGCTACTGACCTATTCCGTAACAGCGAAAGATACAATACTCAAATCTCAGTATAAGTCCTTGTCTTGTTCTTTTCGCATCTAAAGTGTTTTAATGTATATTTTTAAGTTGTTTTTTCTTGATTCTCGGGCGCATTACGCGCTATTTTGTAAAAAGGATAGGCTCATAGGAGCGGGACAGAGCACGAGTTTTTAGAACGCCATAAGTGCAAAAATTGATTTTTTGCTTATTTACAAGAAAACTACACAACTACTACTTCACTAGACCGCAGGGTAACTAAGATCTAGACCAAATTATGTGCAAAACAGTGATTTTCACGATTTTTTCTATCGTATTTTTTAGGGTTTCAAGGTCGGTTTTTAACCTACCTATTGGTTTATCAAATGAAAGGCATTGTTGTGTAAATTTTAAAACAGTTTTTGAAATTGCTGTAGGTTTCATACTTTTCAAAATATTGCCATTCGAAAAAAGATGGAAAATTTAGTGTCCAAATAATTGGCAAATGTTTGAAACCCTCGGCGCTCGAGTTACACTCGCACTTGACGGATCTTGTTTTTACTTATCGTGTTTACACGTTGTTGGAGGAATACAAGAAAAAAATAAGAAGTCTATGTAATTCGAGATTTTAACTACGGGAATCCCGTACAGTACATTTTCATGAGATCGTATTTTTTTTACTTATCGTGTTTTCACGTTAGAGGAATGCAAGAAGAAATAAAGAAGTCTATGTAATTCGAGATTTTAACCACGGGAATCCCATGAGTACTAAGATCTAGTCCTAGATTGACAAGCAAACACGCTAGGCTCGCCTCTTAACAGTGGTAGATAATATTACGCCTACTATATTCTTACGTATAGTAATTTGGCCACGAGCGTATGGCAATAGGCGAGTTATTGGTATAGGCGATTGTACAACTCACATTATGAGAAAAACACAGAACCTCAGTAAAAAGTTTTATTATATATGTATTTGTGCAAAATGTAAAGTTATCAAAATCCCAATATACTTTAAACTACTTTGTACAACTCACATTATGAGAAAAACACAGAACCTCAGTAAAAAGTTTTATTATATATGTATTTGTGCAAAATGTAAAGTTATCAAAATCCCAATATACTTTAAACTACTATCTAAATGTACAATTCTAAAATGGTTTATAATTGATACAGCACCCGCTTATAATACGTACGAAATGTGGAAGACATTAATAATCAAACAGAAAATCTATAAAAATTATGATTAAAATATACGTGATGTTTAAATAACGTTATGCTTAAAGGAAAATGATTTAAATAAAAAACTTATGCATTAGACTGCTTCGCAGCAGTCAAAAGCTCCCTAGAGATGATAATTCTCTGGATTTGGGAGGTGCCTTCGTAGATTTGGTAAATCTTAGCGTCCCTCATAAGTTTCTCTACGGGGTACTCGGTATTGAAACCGTTTCCACCGAATACTTGCACGGCGTCTGAGGCAGCCTTGTTAGCGATTTCTGAAGCGTGGCATTTCGCGACCGACGCGAGAACTGTATTCTTCTGACCTGAAAACGAAAAATCAATTCAGTATGTTAACTAGCTTTATGAATATACGGTTGCTCGAGTCACGTTTTTGGTCAAAAATACTCGAGTCACGTTTTTGGTCAAAAATAACTTAAATGCTCACTCGTATTTATTACCAGTTTTGCTATTGGAAACCTATCGTCTACCTAAAGACCCGGAACACTGCCGGGTGTGTGAACTCCTTCCTACAACTACATAGGGCGTCACGAAAAAAAACGGATCATGTGAAACGAATGCTGTGTGAATGAATGCGTCCTAATCGAACTCAGGCCGTGAGTTAGATTTGTCGGGTCACTATAATGCACGACAATTTATTGTACAGCCAAATAATCCGTGATAATCCGTGTCATGGCTTCCAATTTAAATAGGGTTTGACACGGATTATTAATGTGTACATTATTCGGCCGTACAATAAATTGTCGTGCATTATAGTGACCCGATTTGACGATAGTATCGAAACGTCATCGTGCCGTCTCAATTTGTATGTAGTTTGCGTAGTTCCAAATCCGCACGCTAGAGGCGCTGTAAGAGACCATCAATTAATGAAGGACAAGAACAGACAAGAAAGATACTGCCGGCTTACCGTGGTCAACCATCCAAGCAGCGCGTTGCCAAGCCAACCTCGCGGTTTCCACGCCGATAGCCATATCAGCCAGCAAGAAAGCAACCGCCTGGTGGTAGGCGATGGGCACGCCGAATGTCTTCCTCTCGAGGGAATACTTTGTGGCCTCGTACAAAGCACGGTTGGCCAGTCCGGTTGCACCAGCGGCAACCTGGATGGGTGTTTTTTTTTACATTAATAGCAGAAAGAACGATAAATAATAATAATAATGCTGGACAATCCACACAGCATCATCGAGACCTAAATTAATCGAAAATTGTTTATTTGATTCTAGATGCCATTCTTAATACATTCATACAAAGATTATTAATACACAATGAATATTAAAAATAAATAAAATATAGAACGCTCGCAACAAATATCTGCAGTTCATACAAACATTTGTAGCGAGGATTCGAACCCGAAACCTACTGCGTTGTAACAGAGGTCGTCAAAGTTGAAGCCGCCGGCCCTGTTTACAATATTATACAGAATCTCTACCCCAACAGAGAAGATTATGCAAGTTATTTAACTTGTTGTTACAGCATAAGTGGCGAGGCCGTAACTTAATTCATAACTTGTGATAACATGATATGTTGTTGACAACATAACAATATCTGCCCTTACATTATAACGAGGAAAGATTTGTTTGTTTGAATGTAATAGGCTCCGAAACTGGACCGATTTGAATAATTATTTCACCATTAGAATCTTACATTTTCCCTGATGAACATAGGCTATATAATATGCCCGTGCGAAGCCGGGGCGGACCGATAGTAATAAATAATTTGATTTTACTTTTTTTTGTTCTTAGTTTTGCGAGACTAATAATAATCCCTCGAGGGATTATTGATCTGATCATCAATAATCCCTCGGAAATCAAATTTTGAGGGACCATCAATCAGTTAAGTATATATAACATCTAGCTCCAAATAATACAAACAACAATGCAATATGGGTACTTGACGACTGATATTACATAATAGAATACATTACATTTTTTTTCATATACATAGAAAATACCGTAAATATCCCTAAACAATATTTGAAGATACAAACATTTGTCCGGGAATCGTACCCGCAACCTCCTGCATCGCAGGCGAACCTACCTATAACTTAAGCTTTGCTTAGAATGGATAGATAGATGCTGTATAAATCCAGCATTATTCAATATGCTTATTATAATAACAATTATTTGATATTATTAAATTGCTCAGCCAATATAGGGTAGTATTAGTATAATATAATATACTGCAAGAACATATTCATCATCATCAGCCTATACCAGTCCACTGCTGGACATAGGCCTCCCCTAATGAGCGCCCTGTCCTCAGCTTGCCTCATCCAGCATCTGCCAGCAGTCTTTCGCAAATCGTCATCCCACCTGGTCGGAGGGCGTCCTACACTACGTTTTCGGTTGTCGGTTCTTCTTGAAATATGGCCAGCCCACTGCCACTTCAGCAAGAACATATTAGAATATACTAATTTTGGATAGTGTTAGGAGCTATAGCAAGTGTTATATTGACCATTTACCAAAAAATCCGACCGAAGCAACGCATAACAACCATACAAGTTTATTTTCCAACCATATACGACTTTCTTATAAGTCCACAAACTGTGATATAGGATAAATGAATAAAACGTTATACACTTGAGTTATTCCTAAACAGGTGTATTATATTGTAATGCTAGAGGACAACAGCGTACGCAATACAACCAATGAACCCTTGTTGGCGTCAATAGAATATTTATGGAAATTGAAATGCGGGCCAACGATTTGTTTACATTTTGTTTGACGACCTCTGCGGCGCGACGGGGGAAGCTGCGCCTACGACGTTGATGATTCGATTACCGCTTCGGGACTTATGTTTGTGCGATCTACAGATATTTGTTCAGTGTGGTCTGGGTGTGTTCTATGTATAGTAAAAATATCAATACACAAATGTAGGTACTTTGTATAAGGGTATTAGTTATCTAGTGTCCATAACACAAGCTCTGCTTAGCTTAGTCTATATAATACTGTCTGTATTGTCCAGCATTACTTTCTTTTGTTATTTTATTAGGCGAGCATTAGGCTGTCCACTTTAGTTTCACGGAGTGTCTACTCTGTAATTATGTGACAAAATTAACAATTTGTGGTCAGGTCTAATCTGTCTAACTGACACATTTTCACGCCTAATCGGATCAAATTTTAGCGAAATTTAATTTGGCAAGGATAACAGACCGTTCACCGTAAGATGTGTGTTTTGTATGTAATTACATAAAAAGCATACATCTAACGGTGAACGGTCTATAGATGGTAAGCCGAGGACATTTTTTCTTGGAAAAACGCGTGCAAAGAACATAACACGGACAGCTAGTACATACCGAACACGGATGGTTAACCAATGGCCTTTATCTACAGTTTGGTATAATAAGCAAGCAAGGACAGAGGGGAATACTAAGTGGTAAGCTAGGCCATTGAATTGCGGGGGAGGGGGTTCCTAGGAAACGTTTAGACCGATAGAGGACAGTTCAGAATGAGTAGGATATTACGATTATTATTTTAAGCTATTACTAAAATATAAAAAAGTCTTTTAGAAAAACATAGCAATAACGAAAACTATTGGAACGCAGAAACAATAATGAATATCGCGTCAAATCGCGACGGACAACCTTAACGAAGGTCTACAATGAGCGAACCAAGGCAATTGACCTGGGCCTGCATTCTGCAAACCAATTACAATGATGTCGTCGCAGAATTGTCCATAGATGAAATAAATTCTAGATAGTGCGTGCGGTGATATTTGCATGGAGATTGATTATAATCGATTCAACCTTGATACTTTTGACACGCGTCCCTAGTGCCTGCAGTTTCGTTCATCTACACTAATATTATTTAACGAGGAAAGATACGTATTTTTGTATATAACGAATAATCTAAACGAAAATTATTCTTTTCTATGAAGGTGGAATGAGTTCTAATCTTCACTTCGATAAGCTAAAATGAGAGAGGTGCAACTCCCATATCAAGTTCGTGTACCTATTGTTCGGGAGATTAAGGAGATGGCGCTGTTTGCTTAAAAGAATGGTATTCACAAGCTGTCAAGGTACACAAAAACTTCCGTGAGAACACGGACCTCCCCTGTTGCAGATTGCTTAGTTTTTCTTTTTTTCGTCACTATCCATAGAGTAGGTCTTATTACTCCATCGAAATTTAGTGCAACATTCAAAATTTAAATTACTTAGGTATAAATAACAAGTTGAATCTATTCAACATGAGAGCATAACCCGATTTTTCTCACCGTTTTCGAGCGCGAGTGGTGAAAATGATATATTAATATTCTATCTACTCTATGTCTCCTGTCAACTTCTCTTGTTACTTTGTCGACGAGCATTTTCAAGACGCATCTTTTAATGCGTAAACATTTTGTTAAGAAAACTACTATTAGGTATTTAAATTAGTGCACAATACTGAAGGAGGTATTATCCTGCTATAACAGATTAATTCAGTGATCAAACCAATCGGCAAACGATTCTTTATTGCACTGCAAATTTTTTAAATTTTATTGCAAATCATGCTTTATACTTATTATCCTATTAGCCATCCCTATCTTGGTGACCTCTTTGACGCGTGCCTCCCTTCTGGCAACACCAGACGACCGAAGTCAATGACCTCGCAGCCATAATAAGGTATTATTTGTCAAAAATATCGTTTGGGATTTGGCTTGTTCACTGAATAATCTGTAGTACCTACAGGTCTCGTCACGGTTTGACATCGCTCGGCGAAAGTGGAGGGGCGTTCTGCGCAGTTGTACATTCAAGTGATTCATGTGACAAGAACAAAAATCGACTTCTGCGCATTCAAACTCAGCGCTATTAAACAGTGACGCGACCTGTTGCAGGTGAATAACCTTCACTATTATACACAAATTTAAAAACATATCTTAAAACCCTCTCTCAACAACCCTGTATATTTAAAAACTGGGCACTTGAGGAATACCTACCGGAGGACGAGTCTTGTCGAATGCACCCATGGCGATCTTGAAACCAGCACCTTCGCCGATTAGCACGTTCTCCTTTGGAACCCTCACGTCTTCGAACGCGATTCCGCGAGTATCGGAAGCACGCTGACCCATGTTTTGTTCCTGTAGAAAAAACAGATAGTTCATGATACTTTGTGTTTAAGATGTCATTTTACATGCCTAGCTAAAAAGATTGAGCTAATAATAAAAAAATAAAGAAAATGACGACACCTTCCGCACATTGTCATCATCACCATCCAATGCCAATAGGATAAACAATAACTTTTAGCAACAAAGCAAATAAGTCAGGTCTATAATATGAAAAAAAATCTACTGTAATCTTTCTAGAAATCATATTAATAGCACGTCAACATTCATAAAACATTACCCAATGCTATTTCACAATCACATCATCATCACAACACTGGCAAAATACAGTTCTATCTGGGTCGCCTATATCAGAATAAAATCAGATTATCAAATTTCATGAATTTAAATGTAAAAAACTGAAAGAGAAACTTAAATTTTTCATTGTTTTATTTATGAAGAACCCAATTCAGTGACAGGTCAATTAATCGATGTCAGAGGTTTTCAGGTTTCAGTGTTTGTCTTACAAAAGATGGTAGTTACCTAATTATATCGGTATAAGTCCAGTAGATAGATAGATAGACATAATTTATTCATAACAAATTCGTTACATGGCTTGGTTAGTACCTCAAAGCCTATGTTAGGTTTGTCTAGGGAATGAGTTCTCCTCTTATTTTTTTAATAACTAATGTAATCCATAGTAGAATTAGTGTATATCTATAGTATTATTTTATCTGTGCATATCCATACTAATATTATAAATTCGAAAGTAACTCTGTCTGTCTGCCTGTTACCTTTTCACACGTAAAAGGATCTCAATGAAATTTGGCAGGGAGTTAAAAGATATAAATAAATAAAATAAATAAATAATGCTGGACAATTCACACAGCATTATCTAGCCCCACGGTAAGCAGAGCTTGTGTTATGGGTACTAGATAACTGATATACGTAATATTATACATTACATAGATATATATTTTTAATTATACATAGAAAACACCCAGACCAACGGAACAAATTTCTGCAGATCGTACACAAATTTGTTCCGAGGCGGGGATCGAACCCGCAACCTCTTGCGTCGCAGGCAGACTCTCGCCCGCTGCGCCACTGAGGTCGTCAAATATCCCGGTGACAAGCATAAGCTACTTGAAAATCACGTGCGAAGTCGCGGGCAGCAACGTCTTAGAGCGCGCGTACATTATATTTTACATATGGCCGCAAAAGCAGCCAGTATTTTATTTCTCTTCTACCCTCTTGCCGCACGCATTTTTTGCTCGTAGAAATTATATAAATATATTTTCAAGGTTTTACATGACAAAACAATTTTAACTGGTTCATTGTATATACAAACAGCAAAAAAGACGGTTCAGAATGGACGGAGAAAATGGCAAACTATCATAAAAGAAACGTACAGCCAAAACATACAACCACATTTTTTGAAGTCCGATAAAAAGGGAGATTTAGGAACACAGGACTTACTTTACGCCCGGGGTTGACTCCGGCCCAGTCCCTCTCAACGATGAAGCCGGTGAAAGCCTTGCTGGCAGGGCATTTAGGGTCTGGGTTGGTTCGGGCCAGCACAAAGTACCTGCAATATAAATGGGAATCTTTTTGGTGCGAATTTCGACTCTCAATGAAGATTAATCCAATTGCGCAGGAGAGATGTTCCATGCAGTGTATGCACAAACATATGTGCAGTTTCTAGCTAGGGCATCAGGTCCCCACCAGCACAGGGAGTTGTAGTGGACGTATGTCCACTGCTGAACTGGCTCCCCCATGCAAGGGGTCCTATATGTTGTACCACAAATAGGCCATTTCTCAAATTCATCAAACTACATAATTTTACTATTTTCCGTAATTGTCTCTCCGCAGAACAAAAGGCCTCTAATTTTTGTTCCATTCTAAACTGTAAAAAAAAGAATAAATGAAAGATATATGATAGCTGGTAGATAGACAGAGATAGGAAAGTTTTGAAACCCCGCTAAATCCAAATATGTTCAGTCATCTCACATTTTTATTTTATTTTTAACCATGAAATATTGTATTCCAATAGGTGGCGCTGAGCTTTAACTGACTTTATCTATCAAACAATTTTTTTCCAAAATGGTTTACATTTTATTTGTTTATAGATTAATAATTTCTACTGGAACCGTTAGTTATTTCAATCTGACCGATATTAATAATTGACGGCGGATCCATGACCCAATAACATTTACAATTTCAAGGAACACCCAACTTATTATGTAGGCAGAATTTGACAGTAATAACACTCTACTGTGCATATTTGAAAAGACTATGTCCGTCAACTTTCATTTTTGTCTTTGTGCTCTGTATTATTACGTTCGAAATACATTGCAGGAATAAAGACAATTTAACTTCACTGACAGCATAATTTGAACGGGGCAGCGACAGAAATGACAACTTGGATTGATAAATTATAGGTCAAATTACCTACATTTGGTTACTTTATTGAGTTTTTGGAATGAACAAAACGGATTTGAGCATTAAACTATGCAATGGTTCCAAGTTGAAAAATCATATTTCAATGATAGAACCAAGTACATCAACTTTATTATTACTTTACTTAAGATGGTGGTTGGTCCTGAATAAACTTGTAATTCTTAAGAGAAAATTAACATCATAAACATTGTACAGAAAAAGTACATAATTCAAATTTACTCAGAGCTAATATTTTTAAATACATACCAGTTGGCAACTCCTCCATTGGTGATCCACATTTTCTGCCCGTTCAGAATCCATTCGTCTCCTTTCTTCTCCGCTTTGGTCTTAACGCCAGCAACATCTGATCCTGCACCTGGCTCGGTTACACAATAGGCCTAAAAAGGAAGGAAATCACATAAAAAGTAAAGAATTATTGGTGTAATATTACAAGACTAATGTTTTTTTGTTTAGTTATAATAATTAAATATCTTTCTCCTCCTTATTAAGATATTTGTTTAAATTCTTTATGTTCGCTCAATTGTTTCTATTGTAAATACTAGTTTTAATTTATTAGGTATTTGAATAAGGAATTCATAGGGAATAGATATTTACAAAGGAAAAACCCAATTTAAAAGTTGCCATTTCCTTCCATGCGTAAAATTTTATTGACGTCCATTATAACATGACGAGATCCTAAAAGATTCATACCAAAAAAATACTTTTATTCAACAATCAAGTGTGAATATCTTGAATTTGTGCCCTAGTGCGAGGTTCTCAGCGCCATCTACCGAGCATACTTTAAACTATACAGTAAAGTTTTTGCAACGCCATCTGGTGGTAAACTTCATAACCAAACATTTACTCACATACAAAATTAATTCGTAAGAGTTCTATAGATGGCGCTGCTGGTTGGAAACATAGGCATTCAACAATCTTTCTTCAAATGTTAATTAAATATTATACTCACAGCAACTAATGGTTCATCAATCAGTCTGCCAAGGTACTTCTTTTGCTGCTCTTTGTTGCCAGCAATAATAACTGGGGTTTGCTGAAAGGTAGTCGAAATGTGTAAGTTTCATATGACTTTTCACTAGCAAAGCAGGTTACATAAGAATCTTGGATAGGTATTTTACTTTTGATACAGAATTATAAAAATAATTATGCTGCATTGTGGCAGATAATATGTTATAAATAATACTAACAATTTGCGTTATATTTTAGATTTTCCAAAAACCAGATTCTTATAAAAGTTAGTATTTTGCTGAAGTGTCATTATTGCAAAACAACTACAAAGATAACGGATTTAAAAATAAGTTAGGAGCAGAATTTAGATAAGAAATATTCATATAGCGAAAGTATAACCACCAAAGCAAGCATTAGACGCAAAGTCAATAACTACGTGAAGGTGAATTAATGAGAAGCGCTTATAAAATTGGTTTGCTATATGTAATGGATATTGTATGACATGATTTCTCTTAGGCCACAAAAATACATGTTGATTTCAGTTCTCTTCACATAATCCAGGGTGTGTCTTGTCTTTCATTTAACTATAGGTACAGTGGATTTACAAATTCATTTTAGGTAGATAAGATACCTATTAAAAGAAAAAGTAAGTCATTTATTAACCTTAACATTGAAGCCTCGTTTATAACTGTTTTGAACTTATTGGTTAGATGAATATTTTTAGTTTGATTTGTGTTATTTAAGATCATCATAATTATGTCGAGTATTATTTACAATGATTACTATTATTAATGACCAGAACGCGAAAAAACAAATGATCCGCATGCAGTATTTTGTATCGACAGGACAAGCGACTCACGCCAAGCCCACTGGCCTCCATGGCAGTCATGATGCCTGTGCATCCATACGCCAACTCCTCGGCCACCAAACACCCCTCAAAGACACCCATATCCAAGCCACCTGTGAAATTATTAACGAAGATGCTACAAATTGGCAGGAGACAGCGCAGAACTAACTTTTGCACCTCGTATTTTAAAATTGATTTCGTTTATCGTCTCTTGCGGAATCTCTCTTTGGAAAGTCCTGTCGGAGGCCAGAACCACTGAGCAATATGGGTCACAGGAAGAAAATATAAACACGGGAGGTGCTACCAACATAGCATGAATTAAATGATTTTCTTTTGTGTAGAAATAGGAATAGGATAAAGAAGTTCTTCCATGACCATTGAAATTTATTTTGTTTATTTGAGGATGTATCGAAACCCGTCGAAAAATAGCAATAGGTTACCCCATGGCCCCTTTTTAGGCTTAGAGGTTTCACCACGTAGAAAATGATCATTCAAACAAACTATTTTTCCTGTTATCACCTTCCCCATCCATAAAATATAGACGTATCTCATCAAAAATAATAATCCATCTTATCTAGTGGACTTTGGATGATTATTATAATATTCAAAAGTGGTACGCTATAAAGATAATATTGAACAACAAAAGATAAGTTAACTTTCGTTTGTAGGGTGTGCCTATGTAGTGTACCTACCTAAATATACATACGAAGACATGATGTGTGTCTTCTTTCACTTAAGAGGTAAAGTTAATACACATAGATATTCAAATCTATTTCTTATTTGGTGTTTCTGCTATCTTAATAGCAATTAAGTACTTACTAAAATATTTGTGAAGATATTACAATGAATCTTCACACTAGGCCGCCGCCGTCTAAATTTTGAATAAAAATGTCTTTGTCTATTATAATTTACGGATCTATGATCACCGGATTTGATAGAGTAAACGTTTTCGGGATAAAATCCAGGCTACGCAATAGATATTTATAATAATAAGTAGGTATAAATTCAACAACAGACGTAGCTTATATCTGTTACCTAATATAAATCATAGCAAGGTACATTACGGTATATTTTATATAGTTATCGGCGAGTGACCACAGACGGAGCTATAATGTATATTTTTATTGCTATCATATAAGCTGATATAGTATGACGGCTGCAGAGCTAATGAGTGCAAAAATATATATTACAGCATAGCCACCATCTCTTGTAGACCTTGTATACCTGCTTGTCTAGAAACTGATAACACCTAACTTAAGCTTAACATTGTTAAACGTTGTTATTGTGTATTCCTTTTTCAATAAATAATTTCATTTCATTTCATTTGTGGGCTTAATATACCTACAGCAACTGTCCTACCCCCAGATTTGTGTGATCCTGCCTGACTGTGGCTTTTTAGGCTTATCTTATCAAATCATTTTCATACGCAAATTTAAACTGATGTTTGTGTTTGTTTGTTTAATGAAACATGGCAACAAGGAGCAACAATGTTATGGTTAAGATCACCATGTCACAATACAATTATGAACATAAATTTACATAGCATCAAAGGCGTATCATTATTTCTAATTATGTAGTGGTAAGATGATCGAAAATCCCAAAGCGCGTGCGCACACGAACCCATAAACCGAAAAAATGGATAATTTGGTTGTATTAGGAGGAAACTCACGCCCAAGTTAGTGCCTCCGACGGCGGTGGTAATGCCAGTACACCCAAAGGCCATTTCCTCCCCAACGATACACTCTTCGAGAACTCCAAACTCACCCATCCCCCCTGAAATGTACCCTCAAACTCAACACACGAAGTTCACACACAACACAAGACTATTCTATAACGTTTCCTAAATAACAATGGCAAGTTTCCCTTACGGTTTGTCCCAAAAATTTGGGAAACGATATGAAATATACCATTCGATTCATCTCAAAATTCTGAGGAACCCTACATTTTTACTTTTTCCATGTTTGTTCTGGAAAAAATTAAATATTTTTTTGAAAATTGGCAGAATAATTTCTGTTCCCTGTTATCTTTTCATTGCAAATGGCGGCGGGGTGACAAAAAAGGTTTCAATTCTGTAGGTTCGTTTCAGGGTAGGGGAAAGGAATAAAACCAACCTCCTTTGTTTTAGGAGAAAGGTAGAATAGTGTAGTAGATCTATTGGCTAAATGAAAATTGTACAGTACATTTTGGCGGTGAAGTCAACCACTTTTTCCGTGAAGTTACCGAGCTTTTTATTTTCAATCGAAGTCTTTGATTGAATAATTGAAAACATGAATCGCTGTAGAAACTGCAGCATGAATTTGGTGAGACAGTCAAAAAGTGTTATTTTTGAAGAGGATGAAGTTTATCATTTCCGAGTGGATAACAGCAATATAGGTATAGTAAGTGCCTACAAATCTACCACTAATATTTTATCCATTATTTAGTACACCTACCTTACCTGTCTATGCCGACCATTCAAAACTCAGTGCTTTATTTTCTTTATACCTAACAGGACTGCACAAAACTCAGATTACTTATGTAAAACTAGGAAATAAAGTAATATCTTTTGTCCACCTCAATCTTTAAGGTAAAGACGAACGACCTCTGTGGTGCGGTTGGCGAAGGACTACCTGCGACGTAGGAGGTTGCGGGTTCGATTCCCGCCTTTCTCCATTGGGCAGAAGGCATGGGTACCAGCTTGTAAAAGTGCCTATATCACTATAAATAACCACTAATTAATAATTAACTATCTATATATGTATATATAGAGCATGTGTGAAACAATCGATATTGAACTAAGATAACTTTCTAATAGGTACCTAATCTTTTTACAGAGAATGGAAAACGACAAAATCTGTGGTACATTCAGGGATCTGGCACAGAATCCTAGCTCAAAACAGAGAATGCTTGGACATGACGACGTCTCAGTTTACATATCTTCTCGTCATCCATACCGCAATGCTTGAAAACGAAAGTTTTCAATCAATTGCGTCCTACCCGTCATGACCTACGGAGCTGAGACGCGGACACTCACGGTAGGGCTGGTCCACCAGTTTAAAGTCGCCCAGCGAGCTATGGAGAGAGCTATGCTCGGAGTTTCACTGAAGGATAGGATTCGCAACAAATACATCCGACAGAGGACTAAGGTTATTAATCTATCATAGCTCAAAAGATTAGAGAGCTGAAGTGGCAGTGGGCTGGCCATATCTCGAGAAGAACCGAGAACCGATACCTAAACGTGTTCTTGAGTGGAGACCGCGACTCGGCAAACGTAGTATAGGACGCCGTCCGACCAGGTGGGATGACGATTTGCGAAAGACTGCTGGCAGATGCTGGAAGCGGCAAGCCGAAGACAGGGCGCTATGGCGTACATTAGAGGAGGCATATGTCCAGCAGTGGACTTATATAGGCTGATGAAGACATGTTCCCGTTTTATTTATTTAAGAGTTGTGTATTACTTTTATAACAAAGTACCTAACTATGTAATTTTTTTTACCCGTAGATATAACAATTATAATATACAATTTACACTTATTGTTTTATTGAGAATAGTTGGTAGCAGGCACATAAAACATTCATTCCATAGATATTATATTATACTAACACTTTAATTACCAACGAGAAAAATGTACAACTTCCTCCAGGACAACCTGGGGCAGATGATGCAGGCAAGGATGGACTGTGCCAATGGCTTTATAAAATAGGAGTAAATATAATAATAGTGCTAGGTTTTATGTGTTTAACAGCAGGTCCTGAACTACGGGATTATGAACCTTAACACAGAACATTAATTTTAGCAATATTAGAGATGCTGTAATCATATTTATTTTATTGTTGTTGTTTAAATCACGTGACACTTGTGATAATCTACTTTTCTCTACAGACTTTTATTTTGGTGTAGCATTTAACCAAAAAAAAACTATTTTCTTTTTAGAACTCAGTAGGTGCACATGTTTCTAACGGAGAAGCTTTCAGGCTGATAATGATTATAGAAATGATAGTTATCGTTTAAGGGCTGTGGATTTTGTTAAAGCCATTAGTTGCAGGATGCTATGATATTTTATGGTGAGAAGTTGTATCTTAAAATCTCCTAATTACCTTCATAATAATTATTTTATGTTCTGATGTGAGATGTAGTTATTTTCTAATTTACCTTCCCTATTGAAATAAGGGCTAAATATTGTTCCCAATATAAATATCTACGATCTCGAATCTACTGAAAAATTCAATTCAAGCTACATACAACACCTTGTAGCATTGTAGGTCCCTACCTACCTATTTGTAGGAAGTTATTTTATTCTAATAACCAGCAATATAGGTAATCTAGTTTAAAATCGTGTTTGCTGCCTCTTCATCTCATATTTATTAAGACTTCAAGAGTTTATGTTGCTTTGGAGGTAGACTACATACAATAGGTACCTATATACGAGTAGGTCGGTCAGAATCCAACATTGGAATAAGTCGTGGATGGAAGAAATCAGACCCCCCCTGGTATTTACCAATTGTTGTTGGTGACAGTGGGTTATTTAGTTACCTACTTTGTTTTCTGATTTGCATTGACCTAACTGACATCGTGGCTGCATTGGTGGTTATTTTATACCCACTCATATTATAACATCATATTACAGAAACAATAACCAGCATAGGACTAGAATGGTGTGAATTCAGATATCACCTTTTGTGTGACAATGCTAAATAATGTTTTACTTACGCAGGTACGGGTACCTAGGTACCTCTACCCTATCACTTGGGTTCATAAACCTACAGGTCCATTTATGCCAACGAAAAGAATCTCTACTTATCAAATAAACATAAAGGTAGGTACACCGAAATCAGGCCAGGCCAGCAAAAATCTACAAAATGATCATACAACACAACAAATTGCCTTATTTTCGCAATAGTAGAAAAGAGAGCAATCATAAATAGCGTATTTTTTGTTTGTTTTGGTTTTTCGTTTGACATTTTTCTTGATTGATGTCAAGTGAACATGCACTGTCAACGTCAAAAACAAAATGGCGGATTCTACAAGTTTTCATCACCATAGCTTCGCCCAAATTGCGATTTATTCACATTTTCAAAAATTAATTTAATTTTTCATGGAACAAAACTTAAAAAACAAAATATACAGTTTTATTCAGAATTTTCAGAGCTATCGATTGATACCCATGCGATCGATGCCCATGATAGCTCAAAATTCTTGCCATCATTCTTTGAATATCCACAGACTAATCATATTCCCACTGGTAATTGGGTGCATTTTTATTACGATTAATGGAGAGATATCTATATAATGTTTGTACGATCTGCAGACATTTGTTAAGGGTGTTCTGGTCGTTTTTTATGTACTTATAGTAAAAAAAATCTATCTATGTATTGTATTATATTATGCATATCAGTTATCTAGTACCCATAACACAAGCTCTGCTTTGCTTAGGGCTAGATAATGCTGTGAGAATTGTAATCATTACTAAATGATTTTTTTTATTTTTATGTTAACTGAGAGTTTTAGGCCAACGTTATGACCAAACATGATCTCATTTACTAATAATAACATGATGGTTATAAATAAAACCGACGTGAGGCGGCTGTGACACAATCAGTGCGAAGTATGTATTAGGTATCGTACCGTTTTATCAAATAGGTCGCCTGTATTTGCTTAAGGATTCGGCGACAGGTGGTCGCAACTTCAATTCGTAATAAAATTATGTTTCGTAATACTAAAAATAATGACTGTAAACATTTTCTATTTTCCACATAATGTTGTTATTCTAAATCCAGAGAATATAAGGTATGTTCCCTATCAAACAAAACGTACGTATTTGTTGTTTATAAATATTTATAATACAAAACAAATAAGACAAAAACATGTCATTTTCGACGTGGAAAATGCGATTTGCTTACATTTAATTATAACTACTCACCCAGTTATAATGAAATGTAAGCAAATCGCATTTTTCACATCGAAAATGTCAAGTTTTTTTCTTATTTGTTTTGAAAAAAAAAAAGAACCTTGGACCTATTAAACTGTATTCGAATACAAAAAATAACATGTAAAGGAGGAAATATACTTGAATCACAAATAATTTTAGTATTGCGTATGGGCAATTCATCCGACGCTGGCCCTTATGAATGATAAATTCTCTTGATCCACCTTTAGTAGGTAATAGGTATCCTATGGCGAAGATGTTTAACGAAGACGGCACGGTGTGGCATGCAGGAGTAGAAAAAAATATTGCGCCCCGAAGCTGTCAAATCATGCTGTCCGAGACTGGGAACGAATGCTCACTGCGACATCGGTGATAAAGAGTGCGGCCATAATGCCAGAGCAGCCAAAAGCAAACTCTTCACATAGGAGAGAAGACTCGAACACGCCTAGACCTAGGCCGCCTGAGAAATCACAGTAAAAAAACTACAATCTACGTTTTTAAAGGAAAAAGGATACGCATAGTTGATAAAAAGCAGCCTAGTGTGGAAGGTCACGTTTAAAAAGATTGACAGATAGACTCACTATTGATTAATTTAATTACTTTATCGATGAAGCAAACTTTGAATACCAACGTAATGTACCCATAGAATATAAATGGGTTGTTTGTCTTGTTTAAGTTCTGGTACAAAGTCCAACATATCGAGTTAGGTTGTTTATTGTATTTCATGTACAAGGTCCAAATTGTGAAATAGATTATTTATCATTTTGTTCTGTTTTCCTCGTTCAAAGTCCAAGTTTCTCTAGATAAAAGATCGAGAGCTTGTTGTGTTCGACTTTGTACCCACTAAAGGTTATTAAACAAGTGTTTTAAATCACTATACAATACATTTATTAAAGCTGGCGCGGTTGTCTTTTGTTTTTACCGACTTCAGGTCAGGAGCGGATCTAGGTCTTCATTTGGTGGGGGTCGTTTTATTAAAGTTCAGATTTAGGGATAAAAAGTTTTATACGCCCTGTGCCGCTTTTGGCGAACCTGTCTATATTATTATCTGTATTAACACAACAAAAAAGAGAAATATTGTATGTATGCAGGCGTTGCGTGCGGATTTAATTAAATACTTTTAATTAGATGTCGCCACTGGAAGTGTTCCTTCCAATCTATTTACACTTAGTTTTTAAAACACGTGTAGTTGCATATGTATGCGTATTTATTTTAATCGATTGTCCACGCTAACGCCATAATCATAAAACCAGGCCTTCAGTTTTCCAAGAAAAATAGGAGATCGCGCCAGCTTTTAAAAATGTATCAGTTCAATACCATTGACCAAAGTCTAACATGTTTGATTAGGACTTGATAACTACCAAGTTACAAGGATTATTTCTAATCTGATGTTCTTATCTTTTAGAGTAGGTACTGCTATCACTTAGGGGAGTTTAGGCAGGCGTTCTCAAAACGAGAATTTTATCAAGAGATGCCATAAACATTGATCAGTTGGAATTACTAGTATTATCTATTATTATATAAGGTATTTGGTACATACCTATATTTTTAAATACCTATAATGCAAGCTATTAGAAGGGTCAAATTAGGATCAATCGATAGACAAAGAATGTTAAATCACTACATAACACCCCAGAATAATTAATAGGTAGTACTACGTAATAAAATAACACACCAAATTCAATAATCTTAAATTAAAAGAGCCTTTTAAGCACATAATAGCTATGTATTTCAAAACATTACCGCAATGCTCAGGGATATGTCCGTTCATTAGGCCGACTTCCCAGGCCTTCTTAACGATCGGCCATGGGTACTCCCCGGTCTTGTCATAGTGAGAAGCCATGGGGATGATCTCCTCCTTAGTGAACTTCCGTGCAAGATCCTGCAGTGCTTTCTGCTCATCGCTGAACTCTGGAAATAGTAAAGAGTTTGGAATCAGACAGATAAATAATAGACAACATGATACCAACACAATAATAATACACACCAAGAACCTGATGACCCCAGTAGCTTAGTGTCACCCACCACACCAGGGACAATTATAACTAATACAAAAGTTTTTTTCTCATAAAATATGTCCTTAAAAATGTTTTATAGGTTATTAATTTTGTTAGTTATCTATTTATCTTAAGTCCTAGTTGTCTACCAGGTATATTGTTGGGAGTTGCATAAAATTGACTCCGAATTGTTACTTGAAAATATTTATTTACATTGCCCATGGGCATCATCTAGGAATAAGAAAACTTTTTGGACTCCAACATCTAGAACTAATTATAGGCAAAAAATGTTTTTGAATAGAGCTTGCAATAATTACAAAAAATATTTCAACGAAACTGATATTTTCAACTCAAACGCCATCTTGTTTTGTAAAAGTATTGTAGGCATTGCAGCCGCCAGCATTGAACTCACTTAGTATTAATTATTTTTTCCTTTCGCATTAAGTCTTATCCTCTTTTATTTGAATAATGTTTCAACGTTGTTAATTTTTGATATTCCATTTAATCATTTTGTTTAAATTCATTCCTTTAAGATAGTTCCCACATTATGTGTATTCTATTCACTAGTTTTGATATGTATAAACATTTTTAATGGAGACTTAACTGGTTTATGAAAAATATTATTGTATCTCTTTATATTTCTATGTACTGTCTGGCTCCCAAATAAATATAAATAAATAAATAAAAATAAAACTAGCGTTTTTGTCACTTATTTTTCTTTGTTTGTTTTTTTTTTTTCTTTGTAATTTGTGTTATTGTGACAAATATAAAACCTTTTTACATTACTTTATATTCTTAATTAAATAAAATCATTTGATAAACTATTGCAAAACATAAACACTAAGTTAATAAATAATACTTATACATATGTACATTCCAGGTGACTGGAACTCAACCCGCCATAGTGAATTCGCATAAAGAGGAGGTCATTTGCTAATTACTGGACCTTACTTTCCTTTTAAAGCATTCATAACTTATTTCATTAATACCTTTTTAAAACTTCAAGATCAAATTTATCCAAAAATAATAAAAACTATGGTGTTTCAATAATTTATTCTATTCTAAGTTAATTCTCTACTTCTTCACTTTTCCAATGGTACTAAAGTTATATTCAAAAAGGTGCAGACTTTAAAAAAAAGCTTCATTTGTAATTGTCTCTACCAATTCAGTAAGGAATTCGCTATGACAGATTGAGTTCCAATCACCCTATAATAAAGGAAAACTAAACATAAAAAAAATATCACCAAACTTTAGGTTACAATGCTGATTCTATCTGACAGCACTCGCTAGCATGCAACTAACGGTGCAGACCAGTTTGGTCCTTCTCACAATGAGGCTAGCGCTAACCCTGCACGAGTGCGATGGGTTAAACAGCAGAAAGCCGATGCAGTAACAAAGGCCTAAATTAGTTATATATTATTTACATAATATTAGAATGTAAGTACTAACAAGAATTTTTAAGAACCCCAAGGTTTATAGTAGAAAATTTTATGTATATTGTGATTGACGTGATGAAACATATCACGAAATATATCCAATGAGGTTGAGAATGCTATGGAAAAATATACATTTGCTCACAACGATTTCGGAAGGTGCTTTTCAATTATGTGTTTCTCGGGGTTTTTATTGGTAACATAATTTATTCAAATAATAGTATATGTAAGTCTATATATTTCAAAGGAAAGATTGGAGTAGATGCAAATATGCTTTTTTTTAATAATTTGGTGTTTTCTGTTTCCAAATGGGTTAAAAACCCCACACAGATTATTTGGATCTAGTGATTTATTATTTAAAAGAACGCAAAATATTGTAAAATTAAATATTTTATTGCTTAGATCAGAAATCAGATATTGGTCATAGTTTGTGATTAGTTTCATTACTTTAATTTGAGGACACATCAGAGACATTTTTCAGAGCCCATTAAAATTGACAACAATTGATTGAACACGGAAGCACAGATAATATAATACTATGACGGAAGGCAGAATTAATAGAGGTTGGTTTTACTAAAATAAGTATATCAAAATAATAATAATTATCTCAAATATGATTTTAGTAAATAAAAATAACAGCCAAGCAGAGCAACAAATGTAAAAATACAAACCAAAGCAAAATCCAGTTGTTGGAATAGGCTTAGGAGCTGAGGCAAGTGACGCACTTGTGGAAAGTTTCCTGTAAATGGGGCGTGTCGCTCGAGCAATCTGGAATACAAAGTATTGTCTAACTGAGTTTATATTTTTAAGAAACTACTTAGGGGCAGAATAACATTAGCACATTGCATCTTACTCATTAATTCTGCTTCTGTAATACAAACAAAAAAAAAGTTTTATCACAGAAGTTGTTTTGAATAACACAGCAACAGGTTTTTAGACTGTATTTCTTCTTATAAAAAAGTAGGTACCTAATTCTATAAGGCACGTACCTACTTATATTACCTGCTAGTGAATAATCAAATTTCAGATTTAGTTCAGACTTTGGACTTTGGAATCTTGGTAGGCCAAGTCTTGCTGGTGGAAATCTATTTGTGAAAAATCGTGGAATTTAACATAAATAAGTAGGCAATAATAATAAAATACTTATTTTACTTATGGCGATTGCACTTTACTAACTAACTAATTCAATGAAAGTACTGATTGCTTACGTGTGTAACAGGATTCATTATGATGGATTTGCGCAATATCGGTTCTTCTAAACTGTAAGAATGATACAAATTACAAATGATAGGTATAAATTAGCAGGTAAAATACGACACGTCTTCCTCAGATTAAGTAAAATACCTAATAACAAATTATCAATCTAGAAATCTTCAATTCTTCAAAGTTCAAATAATGTACAGTACAGTCACAGATGTAGTAAGGATGCTAGTACAGTACAAGGTTTTATCCTTAGATGAATTATACCTAATTACCTAGATGGTTGGCATGCGTGGCCGTGAAAAGAGACAGAGTATACGAAGTGGTGTTGCCATGCAATTTTTTTTACCCTGACTAGGTTCGTAATTTCATGTTGGTAGAGCCGTATGGTGCAGGCTTAGAATTTGCACTAACCGAACTCTTCTCGTGGGTGTCGTATGAGGCGACTAAGGGGCATACACCGGGGGGCGGGCAGCAGCGCCTCTTGCAGAATAGATCTACCACCGAACCGAACTGCGATTCACAACCCGCATGCCCAGCGTGAGGATTATGAGCATTACCCCTCATCATCATCATCAGCCTATACCAGTCCACTGCTAACTACGGATTCCTTATTATTATTTATTATTTAATTAAGTACCTACCTTAGTATGCGGGAATAGGTAAACTGAGCATTGAAATAAAACTACGTTTAGGTATCAATTTTATTTTCTTAAATTTATTACCACCGCTACTTATACTACTAGCTACGTGAAGAAATCATTTCAAACTCTTTAAAATATTATACTTTATTTACTATTAACTTATACAAATAATTTTGATAAAAATATTATTGCTAGGAAATCCATTCAAACACGATAAACAGGCACAGACTTACAATAAAAATTGCACTTTGGAAATCACATTTCTGCTAAGTATTTAATATTACACAGGAATTGCCAAGTTAAGACAACCAGAACAAGAAATTTAAAAGCATTTTTACATCATAGGCCTACCTACTTCAGATAAAAGTGCGGAGAAAACCAAATAAATGACACTATTTATACCTCAAACACAGTATTACCTACGTCCTTGCTTATTTATACAAATATTATTATGTAATAATGACTTTTTTGATTCTTAAGATAGTAATGTCGTGATCTTTGTAAAAGGTAGAATAATTATAACTACTACTCCTCATTTCTGTCATTGTCAAATATAATTTTATGTCATATAGATACTAAGTAACGCTTGGCGCCACCATCGCAGCACGCGATTGGACTAGAATTGTGAGCGCGTAACGCTCGCCCAATCGCGTCGTTGGAGCGAATTGTACCACCTTACGTAAAACGTTTGGCGCCACCATTGCAGCACGTGATTGGACCAGGAGCACCAGCCAACCAGTGAACGCCTAACAATCGTCCAATCGCGTAGTTGGCGCGATTTGTGCCGCCTTGCGTAGTAGTAATGTAAGATGTGTGGAAAAATTCAGCCACTTCGGTTCCAAGCACCAAACTGGCAGGTCTTATTAAGACAAAGTACTGATCAATAAATAAAAGTATTTATCAAGTGTTCCTTGTTTCACTTCATCTCAGAAGTGGGATGAACCCAGGTATGTTAATCAATATAATATTTAAAGATACAGTATATTACTAAAATAGTTCTTGGTCAGATTGCTCGCAATAATAAATTAAATGCAAGTACATTTTCTCAAATTAAAATTCATGCTTATTAATTATTATGGTAAATCAAGCATTTCGAGTGGATTTCTTTGTATAAGCGGTCGGTATAGCACCGAGACAATCCGTTTGTGCATGGGTCCTTTCGAATTGCGAGGGTTCAGTATTATACAGTGAAAAAGATATTTCAAACAGTGATGGCTGCTAATAAAAGTTTCATGTGCCTAATACGTGATTGGGGCTACTCTCCGATCGTGTTAGCATGTGATACTGTGCGAGTTTTTCGTTGGTTGCAAAAATTCGCTTCGATCAGGGCTACTCTCTGATAGCGATTTTTGTAGCTGACGGTGGACCATAGGCATAAATTATCACTGTTTGCAATTCTATATGTATTCTCTATAAAGGAAAGAGCTCAATAGACTTCTTATATAATATATGTAAAAAAAAGTTGTTTTTGTATAAGGGGTGGCCAGGCCAAGAACCTTGCACCTAATTGTTTTTTTTATATTGCATTTGAATGTGTGAACTCCATTAAAATCAAATGGATGTATTCAGTGTCTCGGAGAAACATGTTAGTTCGATTGCCAAGTGTGCAATAAGCAGATTAGTGACCGACTATGTATGTCGAGGGCTAAGTATGCCAAATGAGTAATAATCAGATTAAGTGGCTATGTATGTCACGGGCTAAGTATGCCAGTATGCCAAGTGTGCAATACCTAGATTTATTGAATATCCATATCAAGGGCTAAGTATGCCAAAGCACAATTCGTGAACGTCGAGAACACTGACTACTGACTTATTAATAGTTGAATACAATTAGTAGGAGTCGAGCACAAGTGAGCACAATTAGTAAAAGTTGAGCACAAATTTAGCACAATTATAAGACGTGGATAACAATCATATTAAGTTGAGATCAGTTAAGTACAATTAGTAAAAATCGATTACAATTTGTAAATGTCGAGCACAAATTAAACATAGTTAATAGACCTCTTGAATAATCTTTTCTAGTAGAGTACAGTTAAGTAAACTTAGTTAAAGTCCAGCACAAATTATGCACAGTTAAATATATGTCTAGTCATCCTCATCAGAAAGCCAATGTTGGTATATTGGACGAAGGCCTCTCCTAATGAGCGCCCTGTCTTTAGCTTGATGCACTGTGGTATTTTGCTGGTCATCATCCCACCTAAGTCTAGTATAACGAGTTAAAATCAAATAAAAACAAGTAACAGTAAGGTTCAGTTGCATGTGCTGCCAGCAATCGATATTCGATTGGCATAGCTGGCTTGAATTGAATAATTTTTAATGTTGTTTCATTGTTTCGAGGAAATGGATACCACTTCAAGAGTCCTCGCATCACGACATCTTCCCCGCAAAAGGCGGTCCGAATGGATCGTGGAGGACATTGACCCTGGTACGAGTAGTCAACTACAGCAAGGTGAATCGGTTACTATTGCATCGGAAGATTCTGGGACAAAGAGGCAAAAGGAAGTAACTGAAAATGAGGTACTGAAAGCTTTATATAATGTACGTCAGCCTGAAGAATCGGGTACCCATCGTCTGAGTAACAACCATTTGTTCAACGTTATTTCCGAGTACGACCCTGCGAACAAAAGCCAGTCTGTAGATAGTTGGCTTAGGAAAGTCAACGAGTGTAGGGTTTTCTACGAATGGAACGAAAAGCAAACCATTCATTTTGCTCTGCAGAAATTGTCAGGACTTGCTAAAAAATGGTACGAGTCACTCCCGACAGTTGTATTCAGTTGGGAGGAGTGGCAGCACAAGTTACAAAAAGCATTCCCCAACGAACAAAATTACGGCCAACTACTAGAAGAGATGATATGTCGCACGATACGTAAAGATGAGAGCTTGCGCGAATATTATTATGATAAGTTAACTCTTTTAAATAAGTGCCGAATTATTGGCAAAGACGCTGTAGATTGTATTATTCACGGAATATATGATAAGTCTGTTAGAAATAGTGCTCAAGTTTTAAATTGTAAGGAACCAGAAGACTTGTTGAGTTTTTTCAGCTCCCAAGTCCCTAGTAACAGCACCCCTATTCCAAAACGACGTTTTGACGGGACTCTTAAAAATAACAATAGTACGACACCCGGTGCAAGCGGAAGTTTGGTCATTTGTTTCAATTGCCGCGAAAAAGGTCATTCTTACACTCGATGCCCAAAAACCATCACGAGGTGTCAGAAATGTTTAAGAGTAGGGCATAACTCTGAGTCATGTAAACTTGAACCACTTACTTTACGTACTACGACCAATAGTAGCGAACGTAAGACACTTACAATAACCACTGACAATGATACCGACGATAAGTTTTACAAAAGAGCTGAAGTAAATGGTAGAATTGTAGTAGCATACATTGACTTTGGAAGTGACAGTAGTCTTATACGTGAATCGGATGCTCGATTACTAAGCTCGCACAATTGTTACAACGGCCTTCCTACTATAAAGGGGTTTGGTAACTCTATTGTAGTCCCTCTGTATAAGACAATGGTGACCTTGAAATTAGACGATATCGAGACCCTAATCGAACTACTAGTTGTCAATGATGAATTTCTACAAACACCTCTGCTGATAGGGCAAAATTTGACAGAACTACCTTTTGTTTCTGTACTGAAAGATTCCAATAGACTGATCTTCTTTAACAATCCCCATAGCTGCTTTGATGAAAAAGGTAGCCTTCAAATTTCAGTGTCTGGCACTACTGAAGTAGAAAAGATAGGTATTGTCGATATCATTACATCAGACTCTAACTTTACCGGTGATGTTTATATAGATGGCTATACGTGCTCGGAGCCTCAAAAGGAATACCATTTACATCAGGGTGCTTATCGTGTGGAGTCTGGGAAAGGACATGTAGTTGTAACAAATTTGATGAGTAAACCGTTAACATTTCTGCAAAATACACTAATAGCCAGGGGTATATCTTTCGTAGAAAAGAAAATTCGATTTGTCAATAGGATTATGAGGGACGTTGCTACTATGGTACCACTTGAAAGATCAGAAGTAAAGGTAGGTCAGGATGTCGACGACAAGACATTTGACAGACTATATCTTCTCTTGCAGTCGTATCGCGAATGTTTTGCAACAAATTTGAGCGAGATTGGTTGTGTTAACAATATGGAGATGAAAATAGACTTAATGGACACAAAACCAGTGGTCTACCGTCCATATAGGTTGTCTCACGCTGAGAGAGGCCAGGTTCGTGAAAAAGTTCATGAATTATTAGTAAATGATATCATTCAGGAATCCTGCTCCGACTACGCAAGTCCTATTCTGATGGTAAAAAAAAAGACGGGTGAACAACGCCTTTGCGTTGATTTTCGGGGGCTAAATAATAAAACTAGGAAAAATTGTTTCCCGCTTCCTTTGATTGACGACCAGATTAATAACCTCAGTGGCAACAAGTTTTTCACTTCGTTAGACCTCGCGTCTGGTTATTATCAAGTTCCAATGGCAAAGGAAAGTCAACATCTCACTGCTTTTGTCACGCCTGATGGGCATTATGAGTTCAAGCGAATGCCATTTGGTCTTGCTAATGCTCCAGCCGTGTTTCAGAAAGTTATCAATAACATGCTTGGTTCAAAACGTTTTGAATCTGCGTTAGCTTATTTAGACGATATACTCTTACCTTCCGTTGACATAGAAGAAGGTTTTGACCGGTTACATAGTGTGCTAAAGTTACTACGGGAAAATAATCTTACCCTGAAACTAAGTAAATGTAGGTTCTTTGATAGTAAGATCAATTATCTAGGCTATGAAATTTCAGCTGATGGAATAAGACCTAATGAGAACAAAATTATAGCTGTAAAACAGTTCCCTGTTCCGCAAAATAACCATGAAGTCCGACAATTCTTAGGTTTAGCCAGTTATTTTAGAAAATTTGTAAAGGGTTTTGGCGAAATAGCCAGGCCTCTAACTAGCCTCCTAAAAAAAGACTCTTATTTTAAGTGGACCGAGGTAGAGGCTAGTGCTTTCGAATCATTGAAAAATAAATTAATAGCACGTCCAATATTAGCACTATACGACCCTAAACTTGAAACAGAACTGCATACAGATGCAAGTGCTCTTGGTGTAGGTGGAATCTTATTGCAGTGGCAAGAAAATCCTCGTGTACTCAAGCCCGTAGCTT
This sequence comes from Eupithecia vulgata, assembly GCA_946478455.1. Lineage (NCBI taxonomy): Eukaryota > Metazoa > Arthropoda > Insecta > Lepidoptera > Geometridae > Eupithecia > Eupithecia vulgata. The sequence goes on along the minus strand of OX297859.1, from coordinate 13,010,464 downwards.
ATTTTAGTAGACAAACTACTCCTGAAGAGCGCCATCTCCACTCGTATGAACTAGAGACACTTGCGGTTGTCAACTCGCTAAAGAAATTTAGAGTGTACTTACTAGGAACCTATTTCAAGGTAGTAACTGACTGCTCAGCTCTTAGGACCACTCTAACAAAACGAGACCTTGTGCCAAGAATAGCTAGGTGGTGGCTTCAGTTGAGCGAATATACTTTTGATGTAGAATACCGCCCCGGGTCACGTATGGCTCATGTAGACGCCCTGAGTAGGAACACTAATTTAAAGATTGACGATGTTGACGAACCCATCTTGACTATTTATCATATAGAGACTGAAGATTGGCTTCTTACGTTACAAGTTTCTGACCCTGAAGTATCCCGTATTATTAAAATAATTAGTCCAGAAACTGACGAAGAAGTTAAAGACATAAAGAAAAACTATACCCTCAAAAATCGAAAGCTATATAGGAATATTGATGATAGGTTATGTTTAGTTGTTCCCCGAAGTGCAAGACTACATATTTGCAAGTCAAATCATGATGATATTGGCCACCCCGGTCAGTCAAAAACCTTCGAAAAGATTCAAAGTCAATTCTGGTTCCCAAAAATGCGACAATTTGTAAAAAAGTATGTAAAACATTGTATAGAATGTGCATATAATAAGGATAGTGCAGCCAAAAGAAAAACTGGATTTTTGTATCCAATAGAGAAGGTGAGCATCCCATTTCACACAGTTCATATCGACCACTTGGGTCCCTTTGTAAGAAGTAAAAAAGGTAATGTTTATATACTTACTGTTGTCGACGGGTTTACTAAATATGTGTTTGCCAAAGCTGTAAAAGATACAAAAACTAAAAGCACATTAAAAGTCCTTGAAGGTATTTTTCATGATTTTGGGTTACCAGCCCGTATAATCTCTGATCGTGGGACGTCTTTCACGTCAAGTTCCTTTAAAGGTTTTTGTGACAATCATGGTATCAAACATGTATTGAACGCAGTGGCGTGTCCTAGAGCTAACGGTCAAGCTGAACGTTTTAACCAGACAATCTTAAATGCACTAACAAAACTGGGTTCTGGTCAAGATGAACGTAACTGGGATACATGGCTGGGTAAAATACAATGGGGTATTAATAATACCGTGAATGTTACAACACAAAAATCAGCGGCTGAAGTCTTGTTTGGTGTTAGGTTCAGAGACAGTTTGTGTAACAAGTTGGATTTAGGTACAAACGTCATACCTGTAGCCATACAAGATGTAAGGACTGAAGTTTCAGCTAATATAAAAAAAAAAACAGGAACAAGAAAAGCTGAGACACGATGCTAAAAGGACTCCTGCAGCCACTTTTAAAGAAGAAGATCTAGTTAAAATTACTCGGACACAGTTTTATAACAGCGGCAAAAGCACGAAACTTTTGTCTAAATTTATAGGACCATATAAGATAAAAAAAGTTTTAGGCAACGATAGATACAAAATCATTAATGTACCAGGATTTAAAAATAATCGTAAATTTGAAACCGTTGTCTCAGCGGATAGGATGAGACCATGGATAAATGTACAATCTCCCATGCTCACTGCTGATGATTTATCAAGCGATGATAGTGATGATAATGTACCGCTGTCCAAATTACAATAAAGAAAACGAAGAACCGAATGTCGTGATCTAAGCCATTGTACAGAAAATTATTTCAGTTTCATAACGAAATCAGTTTTGTTTTTTTTTTATTTGAGTAGGTACAGATAAATTATAATATGTTTATACAAGTTAACAAGTATAATATTGTTACATAAAGGTAGAAAAGTTCTAAACTAGAATTTTAAATTTGGTATTTCACGTTTACAATTGATAAACAAATTAACCACTATGTATTAATTTACTTAAAAGTAATTAGAATTTCATATAATGTATTAATTAATCATAAGATAAGTAAAAAAAAGTGTTACTTGCTTAAAAATAATCGCACATCCGGAGGATAGTACGATGTCATATGGCCGAATGTCGTGATCTTTGTAAAAGGTAGAATAATTATAACTACTACTCCTCATTTCTGTCATTGTCAAATATAATTTTATGTCATATAGATACTAAGTAACGCTTGGCGCCACCATCGCAGCACGCGATTGGACTAGAATTGTGAGCGCGTAACGCTCGCCCAATCGCGTCGTTGGAGCGAATTGTACCACCTTACGTAAAACGTTTGGCGCCACCATTGCAGCACGTGATTGGACCAGGAGCACCAGCCAACCAGTGAACGCCTAACAATCGTCCAATCGCGTAGTTGGCGCGATTTGTGCCGCCTTGCGTAGTAGTAATGTAAGATGTGTGGAAAAATTCAGCCACTTCGGTTCCAAGCACCAAACTGGCAGGTCTTATTAAGACAAAGTACTGATCAATAAATAAAAGTATTTATCAAGTGTTCCTTGTTTCACTTCAGTTATATCATTATTTATTCTCCACAAATCATAGGATCACAAATCAACTGCATACCCAACTTATCAAAATGTAGGTTTATCAGTCTTATATTCAATTATATTAATATTATTAGTACTTATATACATTAGTATTAACAAGTAATTTATAATATTAGTACTAAATACTATTTTTTGAAAATAATATAATAATTCATAATATTGTACGTACACTTTATTAAACTGTACTTATTAATTTACACTGTGTGGTTGTATGTGTGTACTGGATTGTATTTCTCTTACAAACACAAAGTTTTCATGATTTCCTTCACGTACCTTTCCCGTAGTATTTATCTTACATGCCTGAAATAAAATGTTAAAGGAAATATGAATATTATATACATAATATAGTACCTAGTTTAAATATGGCAAGTATTAGTTACACCAAATCCCAATACCATTTAAATATTTTTGAATTTGATTTGAATGGAAGGTAGGTAGACTAAAACACAAAGTAGGTAAGAATATTGTTTAATCCAAGTCTCAAAAAAACTTTCAACCACTGTTTCACTGAGCCATTAGTTATGTATTTATTTATTTTACTTACCAGTCTTGTAACAGCACGAGGGAACAGATATGTTCGCTGTTTCTTTTTATAAAAACATTTTCATGAATGGTTTGATACAAATTCTTGTTTTTTTTTGTGTTCCCAAATTTTTGCGACCCGTGGGGCTTCTATCTATCCAAAGCAGACGTTTTCATTACTACGAGACGGTTCATTGTTTTTGGGAAATCTGTAAAATATAAAAACATATTTTAAGTTAATGTGGATGTAAGTATTTATGAGAATATTTTGCGCCATGTTTGGGGAATTTTATTGTCGAGTGCAGGCAACCCTAAATTTTCGTAATTTTAGGTTATGTTTATTAGAATTAGCACAAAACATAATTTTTGAGCCTTTTCTCAATGGAAATCTATGAATCTATAAGTTTTGAACCTTTTTTAAGTCAAACGAACTTGTACTTACAAGTGGAATGATAAATTTGGCACTTTTCGTTCACCTTCACTTTAACATCAAATAACATTGCATCACATCATCTTTGCTTCAGGTATATAGTGTTGTGAGATGCAGGAATGTCCGTAGAGTCACCTTACCACATTTAATTAGCAAAAAACATTATAAAGGTCGAATAAACAAATACTGTGTTGAAGTCCATCGATGTGCCCGGCACATTTGTTTAGCTCATAGATGAGCTAAACAATGAAAAAACTGGCACGCAGGATGAAATAGGAATAGGGCTCATTCTATCTCATTTTTTCTCAGGCTAGCAGCATATTTTGATCTCTCTCTTGTGTGAATGAGATGGGCATATACAAGAGCTCTATACCCTTCTTCCTCTGTGGTTTTATCAGTATACTTACCACCACAGGGGAAGAAGGGTACATCTAAGTACTAAAGTTACTTTACTAATCTATGGGTTTTATTCTCTTTGGTCACACACAGAGTACTGTGTCTAAATCTCAGAAAAAAGATCCTATAGAACTGCCCTAAGCATGTACTTTTCCTGGATACCTAAGTAAACAAATCGGTTGATAAACATGGCGGATTATGGTTAGATTCGGCCTGTTTTTGCTTTGGCATACGCCACAGCCTGCTACAAAACATTTCATGGTACCTCTTCCATATGGTTTTCAATTTATATCACAGTTTTGCTCAATAAATAAGCCGAAAACACGGGGAAAACATAGAAATCTCACAATGACATCTCCTCACATGTAAACAAAACCGTAGAATAAAATGGCGTCCGTGACAGCAAAAGTACATCGAAATCAGGAAGAGGGCGCTGATAAAAAGAGTGTGTATGCTTTTTCCTAACGTAAAACCACTGTTGTGAGAAAGAGACTGGTAGTCCCATAGACATAGAATTTTTTCACTACGTTCAAGTCCATATTGCTTCCGTGTCAAATTGAACAATTACGGCACTTCCATATGATAGTTTTTCTGAGGTCTAAATGAGGAGGTACAGCTTATAGCATAGGCTTAGGAACGTAGTGAAAAAATTCTATGTCTATGAACCAAACAAACTCAACCCAAAAAAGCGATCAAGGACATAATTTTTTACTTTTTCCACAGCCATAGAGTAAATTTGCATTTTAATGTTGCATTACTGTTTCTCGTTGCTATGTTGGTACAATACAAAACGAAACGTCTTTCTTTTGCATGGAATGGAAGGGCTGACGGCCATCTAAGTCCGAATAAAATGTATAAATCAGGGACGAGGGAAGAAATTCTCTCGTCCCTGTACAAAATGTGTAAAAACTTAACGTAAAAACCAGTGATTATAAAGAAAAGCTTTAATTTCCTCCTCTGCGCATTATGTAAAAATTTAAGCTCAGCATACACGTGTCGTCATCTAACCTTCCTAACGGAAATGTAACCTGAAACTAAATCGGAACAGAGATGAAAACCAGAATTTCTAACTAAGGTCGCAAAGGTAAAGAAACTGATTGACTTCCATTGGAAACTATCAACATTATAAACAACAACATTAAGTATAAAGCTATCAAACTGTTTCACAGGTCACTATTTTCCGAGATGTGTCTTTGTACCTACATATCTCCATTCATTGTGATGTATATGTACTGGAAAGGCATCAAGTATGAAGAGTTACACCAGTTTTCCAATATGTTTGGTGGACTGAGTTGCATCCTCGGAATAGCATTCTTGTTTCGAGCTTGGGGAAGAGCGTGCAGTCCCGAATACGTGCTGTTTATTGAAACCCTAAATAGACCTAAAACAGATATGTCTCGTTACCTAGAAGAAATTGGAAAATTCGACTTTGAATTCTATGCCTGGCCAGCTACATATACGGCTTCTTACAAACCCGACAAGTGAGTCCGTATATACTTTGATAAATACTATGATTAATTTACATTGCTTTCATGGTTTGAGCTACCTTTCCATATACTATAGGTTCTTGATTAATGAATGATTACAATATTATTAACCTTATATGATCATCGTCATAATTATCATCAGCCTATGCTAGTCCACTGCTTGACACTGGCCTCCACTCTTCCTTATATTATAACATTGCAAAAGTCATGTATATAAACTTAAAATTTCATATACTTTCAGTTCATTGTGGAACCAAAACAACGGTTTTGTGTCAAAGGAAAATCAACATCTGCGATTATATCAGAAATATATTGTTAAGGTCTTAGCATATATTGCTGTGAACACGTTTGCTCTGCGCCTCATATTACCGTGATCACTGGGCTTCATTAATTTCTTGCTAAGTAAGACTGAGTTTGTTGTACTTTATACCATTATTGTACTGTGCTGTGTAATATTATTATGGTGGTTGTTTGGATTGATGTTTGTTACTTATTACCACACTCCAAAATTACTGAATGGATTGGGCGATGTTCGTGCATAGACATGAAAGAACGCAATTTCCACTTTTTATCTCTTAAATTAGTTACTGAGTTGAGTTATTATCTTATCAGACCATATTATAAATGCAAAAGTTTAGATGGATGGATGGATAGATAGATGGATGTTTGTTGCTCAATCACGTCAGAACGGCTGAACGGATTTGGATGAAAATTGGCACAGAGATAGATTATAGTCTGAAATAGCACATAGGCTATATTTTCGCGGAAGTCCTACGGGAAGTGGAAATACGCGGGTGACTACTAGTTTTAAATAACAATGGTTCAGATTGACTTGAAGTAATGTATACTTTAGAGTAGACATGCGCGCCGACCTCAAATTTGCCGGCGGCGGCGCGCCGACCTCCGAGGTCGGCGCGGCGGCGCCGCGCCGGCGTGGCTGGATTTTTCCGATCTCATAACTAAGTACCGTAAAACAGGGTGAATAGAGACTCTAGGGTAAAAGAAACGAACGAAATACTGGAGCAAGACATTACCTGGCTAGTAACAGTGAAAGTATCCTTAGTCCGTGACTTTTCACCTGTGTAAGTCGATCTGACCTCTGCAAAAGGATGTTTTGCTCTAGTATTTCATCCATTCTGTCATTTAGACCTGGCTATAACAGTACATTATGATACAAGTGCGGGAAGTTGAAAATTACAGCTGAGGCGATATTGCTAGCCCGAGCCGTAGGCGTGGGCTACAACAAAGCAGAGGCTGTAATTATCAAAGCGCACGTTTGATACGCTTGAAAGTATCTATCGGTCGATTTTTCGGGCAAGAGGCTTAGAGTAGCCTTTTTCGCTGCATCTGAGACTTCTGGCGGTGTTGAATTAAAAAATTCATCATTACTTGACGACATCTTCAAATAAAAACAATAAAACCAAAATAAAAAGAGCGCGGAATAATTTTACTTGTTCACAAATTAGCGATGCGCGCGCGTCAGCGCTATTTTTTAAGGCAAAGGCACAAAAACAGCCAATATGATTAATAAAGTAAATTAATATTTATGAGTTTTGTTACAGATAAATGGTTGTAATTTATGGTTAGTATTAATTAGGTAAATTAAGGAATTAAATGTTTATTTGTTATATTTTATCTCCTAAAGTTAATTTTATTCATAAAATGCTAAGATTTTAAAAAGTACCGTTCGTTTTAGACGGAGCATCTTGATAAACCGTGCGTTTTACATTACATTACCGCACTAGTACGTAATGAATGAGATACTTACGGTATTGAAATTGGTGAAATAAGAGACCCTTTACGAGCAAATGTGTTATAAATAAAACATTACTGTAAACACTGAAATGAAAGTTAATTACAGAAAACAGATCACTTATATTAGACATTTTCTTTGCATAAACTATATGCAGTTGTCATGAATAAAATCAATTTTATTCACGCGGGTTGGGTTTAAGCTTGCATTCTTGTCTCTTCGCATTGAGGACCAGTTCTGCTACCGAAAAAATCCGCTCGTTTGTCGTGCTAGTGGCAGGAGTAGCCAGCACAACCCTAGCAAGGAGGCTTAGCATTGGAAATGCTGATTTTTGACCATATACAGACACTGTACCCACCCTAAGACGACCCTTGATGTGTAGTAATTACATACAAGGCAGGGTCATCTTACGGTGAATATAGTAGTCGGCGCGCCGACTCGCAGACACGGCGGCGGCGGCGCGGGAAAACAGCGGCGCGGCGCGGCGGCGCCGGCGCGGCGCGCACCTCTACTTTAGAGTAATGTAGTTTATATTTATTGGGTTACGTATATCCCAGAAACAACGCGGGCGAAGTCGCTGGCATAAATTGTAGTTGTACAATATATAGCAAGTGGAATAGCTATTAATAGGTATAATTCATCAAGGATAGTAAGCATGCTATATAACGCGATACGAAATGCCATGCTATATAGCATGGCATTACAGAGCACTGTTTTGCGCATGTCTATTCTCAAAGCAATCAAGCTAGTACCACACTAACCAATTTTAATAGATCTTTTCTTTCAAGATCTTTCAAAAAACGAATTATTTATGGTACGGAACCCTACAGAGCGCGAGAACAATTCACGTCCGCTGGATCCGTCCGTCTGTCAACATTGGTTAATATGGGTTTTGCGAGACTATCAAAACCAGGAACACTTCGTTAGCGCGATCTAGCCCTCGTCACTTTTGAGCAGCGACATCTATTATATTCAGCGGAACAAATACTGAATACTAGTTTCTGCTCGCGGCTTTGCTATATTAGTGTGGTGTAGACATGCGCGCCGCGCCGGCGCCGCCGCGCCGCCGTTTTCCCGCGCCGCCGCCGCCGTGTATTCGAGTCGGCGCGCCGACTACTACGTTCACCGTAAGATGACCTGCCTTGTATGTAATTACTACAAATCAGGGGGTCGTCTTAGGGTGGATACAGAGTCTGTAGGGACAAAAAGCAGGATTTCCAATGCTAGCCTCCTTGCTTGGGTTGTGCTGGCTACTCCTGCTACTAGCACGCCAAGCGAGCGGATTTTTTCGGTAGCAGGACTGGTCCTCAATGCGAAGAGTCCATGCTTGAACCCAACCCAACATAAAATTGTTTTTATTCACGACAACTGCATATACTTATTATAATTTATGCAAAGAAAATGTCTAATATTAGTGATCTGTTTTCTGCAATTAACTTTTATTTCAGTGTTTACAGTAATGTTTTATTTATAACACATTTGCTCGTAAAGGGTCTCATGTAAAACGCACGGTTTATCAAGATGCTCCGTCTAAAACGAACGGTACTTTTTTAAATCTATCTAAGCTAAGAGTTTTTATGTCAGAAAAGTGCTCAACATTTTAAGAATAAAATTAACTTTAGAAATATAATAAATAAACATTTAATTCTTTAATTTAATTAATTTATTGACCATAAATTACAACCATTTATCTGTAACAAAACTCAAAAATATTAATTTACTTTATTAATAATACTGGCTGTTTTTGCGCCAGAACTCTCAGAGGCAGCGAAAAAGGCTACACCAAGCCTCTTGGCCGAAAAATCTACTGATAGATACTTACAAAAGTATCAAAATTTATTCGAAAGTCCCAGTTTTATTTATTTCCTCGCAAATATGTTATAAAACTTCGTATGACACACGTGCGCTTTGATAATTACAGCCTCTGCTTTCTTATGATGAGCCGGCTGTAATTTTCAACTTACCGCACTTGTATCATAATGTACTATTAAACCCAGGTCTGAATGACAGAATGGATGAAATACTAGAGCAAAACATCCTTTTGCACAGGTCTGATCGATTTATACAGGTGAAAAGTCACGGACTAAGGATACTTTCACTGCTACTAGCCAGGTGATGTCTTGCTCCAGTATTTCGTTCGTTTCTGTTCACCCTGGAGTCTCTATTCACCCTGTTTTACGGTACTTAGATATGAGATAGGAAAAAATCCAGCCACGCCGGCGCGGCGCCGCCGCGCCGACCTCGGAGGTCGGCGCGCCGCCGCCGGCAAATTTGAGGTCGGCGCGCATGTCTAGTGTGGTGTGACGTGGTCTGGATCAATAGTTTTTATAGATGAAAAAATTGTACGGTTTATGTACTAAAGTACGTCTAAAAGAAAAATAGGTACTTCAAGTTTTCATACAAAACTAGAGGGTCAGCTTAGTACACTGATCCCTAGCAGTGTTCCATGTTTCGGCGTGTACCTAAAAAACTAGGCACGCTAGGAGAAGACTGTTAAGTGTAAAAAACTGTACTTGCGGTACCTACACCAAAAATTAGCCTTGGGGCTCGTCTTAGGTGGTAATGCCATAATCTCAAGTGTTGTCTTTTATTTTAGGTCCACAAGAATGAATATGATTGAAATTGACCCCCACCTGTTCATAAAATGTCGTCTATGTCTGGAGGAATTAGGCATATATCAGATAGTTCCTGCAATTAGAGACCAAATCTCTTTCTGTTTTGGAATCTATGTAAGTTCCTATACCCAATCACATTCAGCTGAGCTGAAGCTGTCCCCTTATTTAATAAATTTATTTTTTGCCATTTGTGTCCCAGGCAGGGGTGAACAAAACCTCCCTGTCATCCTCATGCATCACAGGTCAAACTCCTCATTTGAACCATGATGATTCTTTTTTTAATGGCAATGTGTTCATTAAAACCATATTTTATTCATACTTTCAGTTAGAATCTTTTGATGGTTTGCCACAGCTTATCTGCAAGAAATGCCAATTGATTCTCTATGAATACTCAAAAATAAAGCATGTGGTCATTCAAAAGCAGGAAGACTTGAAGAAAAAGAAACCAGAAATCAATGTGAGTACCTACTTTTATAAAATAAAAAACATTTTATCTAAAAATGACAATTTAAATGTAAATTAACTTCAGATGAGTCAACGCAAAGCCACTACTTTTATCTTCTACATGCAGTGTTCTATTATCATTATCACATAGATTGTGAAACCTATTGCAGAAGATCATAATGTAACAGAGATAATGAGTATCTTGTTTTCAGTGTACATCAACAGCTTTAAACAGAAATAAAACACATGAAGCTTCCAAGCGTCAACATGTAAACAATGGTAAAGATGAAGCATACACAGAAAATAAGAAAACAAGAATGTTATCTATATCGTCAGAGACATTAAATGATTTAGACAGTAATCATGCTGCTGAAGAAATTAGAAATACTGCCAATGAAGATGAAAATACCGCCTGGAAAGACAAGTATCAAAAAGCATTTACTTGTACATTGTGTAATTTTACTTGTTCTACTCTGAAGTCCATGAACTCCCATCAAGTAATCCATAAGGCACTGAAGTTAAAGCATGTCAATATTTTCAAAAAATATTGTATTGTTAGAATGGATAAAATAGATTCTAAGCCTAACTTAACAAGAACCACTGACCATGTTATCTACAGTAAAAACAAGATCATAGCTAAAAGTACTGCTGACTACTATGTCGCATATAAATATAAAGACTGTGTATGTAAGTATTGATAGTTCTGATGATGAAGACTAAACTACCTAATGAATGGATGGATAAAATTATCTTATAATAATTAGAATTGTTTGTTACACTGAGTGGAGATCGCGTCAACCACATAATTTTGTTGTTAGTAAACAGTGACATAATTTATTAATAATCGGTGTTTGAAGCCATGTCTATTATTGGGAAATAGATTTCGCTGAACAAATAAAATAAATACATACAGCCTTACATTAAAGTAAATAAATTTCAGTTGAGTATATAAATTTCATTTAGATCGATGTTTAGAGCTAACTGTTATTTTCATGAACTTTAATATTTTATTACCTATTAATTAATTATTGTAAGTACCTACACTTTTTCACAAAACTTATTACAGACAAATAATTACGCTAATCACAGCAGTTTTAGATCTAGGTACGTGCTTTAGGATATTTAAAAGCAATTATTTCTAGAACCTTAAGCGTTTTGTGCAAACTTGAAACTTAAAAAATCTAAATAAATAACTTTTCATACATAAAAACTTGACAACTTGATCGCAACACACACAATTAGCAGTACCTATTTAGTTAATAATTAATATAGTTACCCATGCCTATTAGCTTACCTGTTATTACCTGTACATGTTATTTCTGAAGGGTGTATGGAAATGCGTGTGCAGAGGAGGAAATTAAAGCTTTTCTTTGTATGAATTGGTTTTAATCACTGTTTGAGTATATAAATTTCATTTAGATCGATGTTTAGAGCTAACTGTTATTTTCATGAACTTAAATATTTTATTACCTATTTATAAATTATTGTAAGTACCTACACTTTTTCACAAAACTTATTACAGACAATTAATTACGCTAACCACAGCAGTTTTAGATATAGGTACTTACCTGCTTTTGGAAATTTAAAAGCAATTATTTCTAGAACCTGGAGCGTTTTGTGCAAACTTGAAACTTAAAAAAATCTAAATAAATAACTTTTCATACAGAAAAACTTGACAACTTGGTCCCAATACACACACAGTAAGCAGTACCTATTTAGTTAATAAATAATTAATATAGTTACCCATGCCCATTAGCTTACCTGTTATTACCTGTACATGTTATTTCTGAAGGGTGAATGGAAATGCGTGCGCAGAAGAGGAAATAAAAGCTTTTCTTTATATAAGTTTGTTTTATTCACTGGTTTTTACATTTTCTACGGACAGCATAATAACGACAAGATGGCTGATGCAATGTCACACATCCAATAAACTATATAAAATAAATAGATTATATACCTACCTATAGGTATAAATAGATTTACTGTTGTACCACACTATTATTAAGGATGAAACCACTTACAATTTAAATAATACATGCTATTCTTCACTAACTCAAAATTAAAGTGTTTTAACAATACATAGGTGCTTCTTAAATTATACAAACTTATTTATTTAACAATATTTTGGCAATGAAAGTTAAATTGACTAGATATTAATGGTTTTGTAAATAAGTATGTCTGCAGTTTTATTATCAGTTATAACAGTTTATAATTTTCATGGATGAAATAGTACCTCACATCAATGTGTTTGGATCAAAGATTATAGTATACTATACCTCTAGGATCCTAGATCTTTGGTTTGGATCTCTTGAATGATCCTGTTTTAATCAGTTGAATAGAGCTTTGGTTATCAACATTCAATGTCATTTAAACTTCAGAACCAATGAACTCTTTGAAAAATGACTTCAGAGGTACAACTTTATTTATTTACGTAGTTAATCCTCATTATTACTTATTTGATTATAGTTTTTTTTCATCCTCTTATTTTGAATCTTAAAATCTCATTGGTGTTTTTTTTTGTTTTTTCATGTTTTACCGGCTTGACTTGACTTCTTTATTTTTGGCAATATGTGTCTGGTTTGTCACTTTTCTGCCAGTGTCTAGTTCAAGGAAATTTCATAGTCATGGAATGGAGGCGGGTTTAATATAAGAATATGACCGGTAAAACAAGAATTTTACCGGTCATAATATCTTCTGAATATATCTTCTAAGAATATGTATCATAGAATGTATCAAGAATGTATCATAGAATATATATCATAATATCTTCTAAGAATATGACCGGTAAAACAAGAATTTTACCGGTCATAATATCATATTAAACCCGCCTCCATTCCATGACTATGAAATTTCCTTGAACTAGACACTGGCAGGAAAGTGACAAACCAGACACATATTGCCAAAAATAAAGAAGTCAAGTCAAGGGAGACTCCAAGATCTTGTCTCCTTAAACAATTTAACCCGCTGTCAATCTTGTCTCCCAAGCCAACCTAACCTGCACGTGGTGTACCCTGCTAGATTACGAACTAGGCTCTGGTGAAAATATCAACATTCTTCATAACTTGCTGACTCATATTTTACTATTATTTTCCATTACTTGACACTGGCAGAAAAGAGTCCAACCAGACTTATATTGCCATTAACTAAGAATCATCATCATCAAAATGACTTCAAATATTTCTTACAGCAATCAGCCGCTGCTATATATTCTGCCTCAGTAAATCATACCATATAACGCTACTATTGGCTGTCATTTCGAGCACCAAGACACAAGTCCTTCTGCTAACATTATCTCATATATTATCCAGTTGTACTGCGTCTTGTCCCAATGCAATTTGCATAGTCTGTATCACTGTATGCATATAGTTTAGAAATAACTCCTCCTTTCTTGAAAATTATTCCCTTTTGTTTTGTTCCATTTAAATATTTTAGTATTTTCTTTGCAGCTATCACGTCATCTTTAGTAGGGTTTTCTATTTTTCTGCTTGCTTCGTTCACAGCTTGACTTATATCTGGCCTTGTTCTGGTAGACAGGTATAGAAGTCCTCCTACCAGCTCTCTATATGGGAAGTTTGTGTTAGTGTTTCTGTATTACAGGGTGTATTAGCAGGCTTAGAATTTTCCATACTGAATTTCTTCAAAAGGTTTTCAATATATCTCTCTTGCTTCAGTGCAACACCTTTATCAGATTTTTCCACTTCAAATCCGATAAAAGTACCTATTTATTTTACTTTTGCACTGATTATACTCTATTTAAACGTTATTAATTAGGCATAACAACAAACGTGAATTCGGTTATGTGTACGCTACCATCACGGACACCTTGGTGGTGTCCGTAGTTTGTTGTGTGTGTGGTGTCCGATGTGATGTCCGATGTTCCTAGAACTTTACATCAACTTTTTATAGTGTTTGATTACGAATTTGCATAAAGTATGACTACTGGGAGAGGAAGTACTTCACACACTATTTATACATATAGCATTTACATTAAGAAAACCTCGTTTTCTATAGGAACTATTTCGGTTTTTAATAGGTACGCTAGCATAACGTTATGCTGGCGTACCCACAAACAATGGTCATTATTTCTTAAAACAAGGAGGCGCTATTTATTTTACTTTTGCACTGATTATACTCTCTTTATACGTTATTTATTAGGCATAACAACAAACGTGAATTCGGTTATGTGTACGCTACCATCACGGACACCGAACCAAGAGGGCAAGAGGATTGGAGGCAAAGATTAAATAAATAAATAATGCTGGACAATTCACACAGCATTATCTAGCCCCAAGCTAAGCAGAGCTTGTGTTATGGGTACTAAATAACTGATATACATAATACTATACAATACATAGATAGATATTTTTTATTATACAGTGTGGAAATTAAACTCAGGCCCTGGAGGGAAACTACTTAAAATCCTTAAGCTAGCTCATTTTACTTAAAGGAGACATTCCTTTATTTTTAAAAAGAAACAAATCTGCATTAAAATATTTTTTTAAACTCGCTTGCTTCGCCCGGGACTCGAACCAACTAAAATTTAAAAAAATAAACACTCTTTATTTTATTATACTAATCGGTAGTATTAATATTCAGGATAAAGTTTCTGTAACAAACATTTGGTCTTAAAAATAAAAATAATCGTTAAATCTAACATCAACTTTATTTTACTATCAATTTTGTAACACTTAAATTATTTAACTGATAAATTGTTCGAAATGAGCCCCGTCGTTCCGGCTACACAACATTAGTCGCCGTTGAAATTCATTTCTTGTAGCCTTCAGCAAAGTGTTGTGGTGTATGCCCCTGATAACATTTTCTACCGCAATCCTTAGCTCTTGAACGGTTTCATAGCAAGTTTCATAAACAACATTTTTTACATGACCCCATAAAAAGAAGTCCATGGGCGTCAGGTCTGGACTTCTTGCAGGCCATCTAATCGTGTTGTGTTGGAGAGATAACAGAACTGTTACGTGTCTTTTACTTGTTAAAAGTGAACAGTAACCAAATATTTTTTAGAGAAACTTTATCCTGAATATTAATACTACCGATTAGTATAATAAAATAAAGAGTGTTTATTTTTTTAAATTTTAGTTGGTTCGAGTCCCGGGCGAAGCAAGCGAGTTTAAAAAAATATTTTAATGCAGATTTGTTTCTTTTTAAAAATAAAGGAATGTCTCCTTTAAGTAAAATGAGCTAGCTTAAGGATTTTAAGTAGTTTCCCTCCAGGGCCTGAGTTTAATTTCCACACTGTATATAGAAAACGATTATAAAAAGATTATGGTAAGTATACCTCTAGATGGATCGTTTTAAAAGCTACAATTTGACTCTGTTTTGACTTCTCTCACCTTTGGGATGGTTATACTAAAACACAATTAATGTGGTCAGTTTCATTCCTGTCATTGAAATTTAACTAGGGATGTGAAATGTGAATAAGAATGGAAACTTATCGATAATATCCGGAATGGAACGTAGGGTAGGTAGCACCTACCTACGAATAAATAATAAGTCAGGAAATCTAACTGCTTTCAAAAAATGACCCAACCAAAGTCGTGTCCAAGTAGGCGGGGCTTAAAATTCGTGTCCAGCGCGTCATCAGTCTGTCATTTTTCTTGTTCGCGAGCACACGTGTAATCTGCGTAATTTTACGTTATAATTTGTGAACTAGCTGTGAATTATCATGCCAGCTTGTGTTGTGAAATGGTGCAGGAGCCATACAAGACTAAAATGTCCAGGGATCACGTGTCACTAGTAAGTAATAGCAAAATTATAATTATATTCAAATACATTAGAAAACGACATGGTCAATACTATGCAGAATGAAGTCAGTAAATTTGGACTGACTTGGTATTTATTTATGACTTATTTTTTATTTCATACAAAACGATATGGTCAGTACTATGCAAACTGAAGTCAGTACCTAATTTTTTTTTCTTGATGAAATATAAAATGTAAATCGATAAACTTTAGATATTTTTATAACAGTAATTTATGTATTTTGTTTTCTTTTAGTTTCCCTGCTGATCCTATTCGGCAAAATAAGTGGATAGCTGCAGTTAGGTCAGAAAGACAAGAGAATGACTGGATGTCAGTGAAAACCAGCAGAGTATGTTCCGTTCATTTTGACGAAAATGATTTTTATAAAACATTAAAAGGATATACTATGTTACACAAAACTGCAGTACCAGTTTGCACAGTAAGTTCCTACTGTAAAATTATTAGGATATTTGTTATGTAAAAAAAAGTTAAAAAAATTAAGCATCAAATAATTGTTTTTTTTTTCTTCAGATGATTTGTCCCCAAGAAAGATCTTTAAAAGATACTATGGAAAATAAAAAAAATTAAACAATAATAAACAACAACTACAGTTGGTGAATAATTTCATCATCATCAATATATATCAGTCCACTGCTGGACATAGGCCTCCCCTAATGAGCGCCATAGCGCCCTGTCTTCAGCTTGCCGCGTCCAGCATCAGCCAGCAGTCTTTCGCAAATCGTCATCCCACCTGGTCGGAGGGCGTCTTACACTAAGTTTGCCGACTCACGGTCTCCACTCAAGAACGCGACTACTCCAGCGACCATTTACGCGATATTGTAAAAATGAGCTGATGTTGCTGATGACAGTTCATACTTATTAGTACTTATCAGTCTGCAGTTAGCTCAATTGTTTCAGTCTGCAGTTAGCTTAATTGTTCCAATTGTAAATACTAGTTCTAATTTATTTCTTTATTTGATTTTAATTTTCTTTGTTAAAAAAGCGTATATAGATTTACTTATTAGTTTGCTACACAGCCGTATGACATATTTCACGGTGTTTAAAATAAGATTAAAAACAACTGAAACATTGAAAGATTTTTCCACTATTTTCGCCTTGGCTATCTCAATAATACATTTTTAGGAATTTTGTAATATACCTATCTAGTAGTATTGTAATAAATAACAAAACCAAAAATCTTATAATAAAAAACGTTATACCTACCTTTCGTTTTATTATTTAATTGGTTCGATCCACTTATTGCATACATCGTCCACGCCGATATGACGCAACTGTCATGGCAGACATTGCAGCATGCGCGCGAACCAATCACTGCTATCGTTCAGAAAGCGCCGAACCAATCAGTGTTTACCTTCGATTTTAAACCAATCACCAAACATGCCTTTTTGTAACTTTGGATGTGATTCGTTATTTGAATCATACGTCGTTTTGGTTTGAAGTAGAACCACTTTTGGTTTGGTATTTGTTTTGAATTAGACTTCCTGACTTATTATTTATTCGTAGGCACCTACAGTACTAGAGATGGGTACCTACATCTCTCTAATAACCGTGAAGTTTCAAATTAAAAGCTTCGGTAGGTAGTTACTGAGATTCAAAAGGAAAAAAAAGACGACCAGAGTAAGACTTAAGCTTTTTATACACTAACGAGAACCAAAAGATTTTATAAAAAATTATGGTTGATCGTTTCGCGGTGGCCGATAAAAAATAATAATCAACTACAATAAAATAACAGGCAACACGAAACGGCAGCACCATCCAGGCAAGATTTTGGTAATTAAAAATAATTATAACCGTTTAAATTATGCCGTGACTAAGAATCTACCGAAAATGTACCTACCACAATCAATACCCCAAAAAATCCTGTCATTCGATATAAGTCAGTCATCGACCTCTCTTGAGTATGAGTAACACCTTGTCTTAGATAAGCGTTACAATGACAAAGTAAGCTTTCATAATAATTACCAGAAAAATCTACCTAGATTATCTCCTAAACCAGTAACTAGTAGTCTCTACCTTATATTATGTTTTTACTTTAAACAGGTATTTAAGTAATTAAATGGTGATAATTGGTTTTCATTTACAACAAAGGATCAGGGAAAGTGCCTACTTAATAAAAAAAACATGTGATGGTCCATTGTAAAATATTTACGTTATTTTATTATTAAACAATAATAGAATATCAGCATCGTTATGTAAAATTCTTGTTTCATACATCCGGTTCTATAACAAGGACTATGCACGAGAATTCTTTGTTGGCTCCCAATTATGCCTTCTCAAATTTCTTTTCCATTTTTTAGATAATTGGATCTTTAGGAAATCTGGAAGTGAAAAATAAGTATTAGTTGTGAGCTTCTGCCAACATTACGATCATTGGATTAGACCTTTATCTCACGAAATTGTTCTCAGGACGACACCTTGATCTAGTGAATCCAACTCCAAGTCAGTCAGTCCATTTAGGTACAGGTACCAATCACACTGGATTTTTTTTATTGATGACGGTAAACCGTTTCGCCGCCATGACTTAAAAATTTCTTAAATGTTATGTCTCAGTACAAGTAGGTGTATGTATATTTTGTATTAAACTTATCGACAGTAATCTATGGACAACAACAGTACTTCACTAGGTAGCATCAATAATGGTAACTACATGATGTTATTTTATGGTTTGTTACTAAATTTTTTGTGAATTATAGAGTTATAAGGCGCTTGAGCTTTGAATAACTTTATGAAACAGCTTCAATATTACATTTTTATAAAAACAATTCAACATATTGCAAAGGAATTATCATTAATATTAGCCAAAACACGTCAATCGACTTACCGATGGAAAGATATTCTCTGGTTTATTTCGGATAAAGCCGCCACCCTGCAGCTTTTGCAACCAGCAACTGCACAATCCACGATATATGATGCTCTCGATTAACATTGAACACAACAAAAATAAATTATAAACACAAACAGAACACACCATATTCCGCAAAATATTCGCTGAGCCCAGCTGGGCCCAAACAAACAATGAAAACCAACCAAATGAAAACTATCAAAATGTGACACGTGCGTTTCAAGATGAAATTGACGTTTGGATGTCGTCTCTTTCTTTCACATAGACAATTTTGTCGAAAAAACGAAAAGAATGACAGTTATTTGTTCATTTTTTTCTCGGAGATTTTTTTACGCTATAATCTTACCATACGGAACGTAGGATACTAGGATCTTTGATTGGAGTCTTCTGAGGATTGGAGGCAGTGGTTTTATTCTCTTTGATTGAAGGAGTAATACATTGAGTCAAATAGCCTATGGATATGCTATGGATATTTT
This sequence comes from Eupithecia vulgata, assembly GCA_946478455.1. NCBI lineage: Eukaryota > Metazoa > Arthropoda > Insecta > Lepidoptera > Geometridae > Eupithecia > Eupithecia vulgata. The sequence continues at coordinate 12,991,250 of OX297859.1, read as the reverse complement.
ACCGTAATCGCACAGCTCCTGTGCAGTGCAGAAACTACTTGGGGGATACCACGCTCATTTGCGATTGGTTGCGGTAAAATATCCCTTTCTTTCAAAGTATTAGCATCCCTAGTACATCTGTGGTACCTATCTATCAATCAAAGTCTCAGAAGAACTATCATATAGAACTGCCATAAGCATGTACTTTTCCTGGATACATAAGTAAACAAATCGGTTGATAAACATGGCGGATTATGGTTAGATTCGGCCTGTTTTTGCTTTGGCATAGGCCACAGCCTGCTACAGAACACTTCACGGTACCTCTTCTATATGATTTTCAATTTATATCACAGTTTTGCTTAATAAATAAGTCGAAAACACGGGGAAAACATAAAAATCTCACAATGACATCTCCTCAAATGTAAACAAAACCGTAGAATAAAATGGCGTCCGTGACAGCAAAAGTACATCAAAATCAGGAAGAGGGCGCTGCTGATAAAAAGAGTGTATGCTTTTTCCTAACGTAAAACCAATGTTGTGAGAAAGAGACTGGTAGTCCATTATTGCTTCCGTGTCAAATTGAACAATACGGCAGTTCCATATGATAGTTCTTCTGAGGATTGGAGGCAGTGGTTTTATTCTCTTTGATTGAAGGAGTAATACATTGAGTCAAATAGCCTATGGATATGCTATGGATATTTTACCGTAATCGCACAGCTCCTGTGCAGTGCAGAAACTACTTGGGGGATACCACGCTCATTTGCGATCGGTTGCGGTAAAATATCCCTTTCTTTCAAAGTATTAGCATCCCTAGTACATCTGTGGTACATAACTATCAATCAAAGTTGAGATCAAAGTATAGATAGATCTGTACACAGATGTACTAGGGATGCTAACGCATGATCTGTAGCTTGTGTGCCATTGTTATTTTGTAGAGCGTCTATCACAAAGTAATTTGAGGTTTGAGATTCCAGTTTCCAACATTGCGTTGAGTATATTGTTCTGTGAATTCCATCCGCGAAACACTTTTCATATACGAGACGAAATGTACATAACAATCTTGTTCCTGTCAACCGGCATAAAATAAAACCACGTTCCTACATAAAGTTCTCCACGAAGTACCTACTTGATATTCTCATTGCTTCTTCAAATTCATCATGTTTACCCAAGACTGGCAAGAACCACTGGTATTTGATTGGTAAGTCCTCATTTTTATTGGGTTGGAAGTGAATACCTCCGGATTCAATGCACGCCAATGCATGCGAAGCGCCATATTGTATTCTCATATGGTAGGTATACAGTTTTATAACATCATTGGTTCTCTACCTGAAGAATTGCCGTGTTGGGGACGAAATGTTGGTGTTCTTTCAACACAAACTTTATAAGTTTGTAATCTAGCACACCTTAATTAATAATTACGTAGGTACATACAGGCCAAACAAACGCCAACGGAGGATATTCGGCTTTTGCTACCGTGCGCGTGTTGGCCTTTTATTATTTAGAATATTTTCTGGTGCGTCTAAACAAAAATGTCGAAATACCTTTTAGTTGTAGAGTGCATGATCGGACGAAATATTGTAATACTAACGATTTTTATATACAATAAAACTAGTTGTCAAGGAGAAGAAAAATAAAACCAATGCAGAGATGGTGGACAATTCGACTACCACATATTTTAAAGAATGGAAATGTCTACTTATAGTGATTACCACCTCACATCACATTACCTTACCAGCACACACCAACGAATTAAAAATCATTGTCATTTTGCTAAACCAATGCTAATCCAGAAAGGAACAAACACAGGCAGCGAGACCCATCGTTTGGCTTTTGCTTGAGCGGTGTGTACACACAGTATTACATGCATAATTTGTTGCTTAACTTTTTGCTGACCAACAATAAAGCTGAGGCACCTTTTGGTTAACATGGTAGGGTGGAGAAGTCCTGGGATCAAATCCAGGGTTGGGTCAATAGTATTTCAAAAAGTGTTAAGATGGGTTAGTTAAAACTTCAAATTATTTTTTAAAGGATGATTTTGGTTTTGAAATGTACTTACGAACTAAATGAAATCCTTGTCATTATATACCTGTCTTGACCTTATAGGTCTCTTAACGACATCACAATTTATGTAAAAAAACCATTTGTTTCAAATCCCGTAAAAGTACATCAAATTACTATAATAAATATAATATTACGAAACTATTCTGCAGTAAAAAATATATCTAAATGGTAGATCACCAACTACAAAGCTAGGCTCGAGTAGCCGGTGACTATGGCTGCAAAGAAAAGAACTTCCTGATGATACGCTCCATGTCTAAGAGTACCGCCTTTTGGATCTGACCCTTGGTCCAACTTCCTAGTGAGAGTCTCTTGAGATGCTGATCAAGGTTACAACCTTTGACAACCTGAAAGTATATGACAAAGGGTTTGCCCATGAAGATGAGATGCTCGACAAATATTGATAGTGCCATTTTTCATAATATATTTTTGATACTGGTTCATCTTTACCACCTCATCCATAATTGCACAGAAAACGTTTGGTTTCCCCAAAGAGGTCACCAAAATGTAGCCAGATATCTACATCAGGTCCTGTGAGAACCGTGTAGAATCTCCCATACAGTTCTTTGCTCTCCCATGTAGCCTTCCTGTCCTGAATGCTCACCACCGTAGGTTTGCGTCAGTTCTCATTTATTTATTTATTACATCTCATAGTTCATTTATTAATTTGTGATAGACAGGTGTTACAGGGTGGTTTACATAGATAAAATTTTGAGCACTGTGACTTGTACGCCTAATATAAAAATAACTGAATCAAGGCAGGGTCGTATCAATCGAAAAATATGCGTATACTATTTTTTAGATAAGTATCAGCCTCATTTCTACTCTACATTTACTTTTGCCGCAAATTAAACCATTTTCTATGAACTCATGATAAAACCAACATCGATTTACTAGTATTTTTGGAGCATTTGGAAAATATGAAATTTTGTGCTAAAAATCTACATTTTCCCCAATGATCAAAATACAATAAATTAATCAAAGTTGATTTTACCATAAATTCATAGAAAATGCTTTACGATTTGCGGCAAATTACTCTCCAGTTTAATTGCTTGTGGAACACAAAAACAAAAACCACTAAAAAAATAATTTCGCGCCAATCCGCTACATACCTACCACCTTAAATAAAAATGTCATGAAGGTTACGTTACTGTATTTGAGTATGAATTTCGGCAATGTAACGTAATCGAGAACATGTATCAAGAGTCAGAAGTAAATGGCGCGCGTGCTGCGCGGGAGCTGCACTATCCGGCGGCGGTGCTGGCGACGACGACGTTGCGTCTGTGCGTGCCCAACGACTACTAGGGCGCGCGCCGCCGCCCCACCATGCTTGAGATGCCCAGCTGTCGGACCAACATACTTAAGTTTGCCCCCATGTCACGCGTTATCTATCTACTGAATATCCTGTCCGAAAACAGCGTAGATATATTTTACCAAAACCTGCCGAATGTCATGGAAATGGCACAGCTTGCGATAGAAGCAAAATTTGTTGTAGAGTCTAACTACTTGCATTTATTATAATTTTTTAACAGAAACCTACACCAGACTCACAAATCTTATCGCAAATTTGTTTCAGGTTTGGAGAAAACGGGCCTCTATTTACGGCAGAGGAGTTGTATAATTCTGAACCATTCCGCATCATGCGAGGCGAATTCCATCTACCATTTCAGGAGCCAGAGTATGTAAGGCACAAACCCTGGTGGAATCCTCGAGATCCATTTGTAAGCATTTTAAGTATAGTTCTTGCTAACAATCATTATGATGATAGAGAATGATGATTTAATGATTAAAATGTAGGTAATGTAAGTTTCGGTAATATACTCGCTCATGGTGGCGTAATACTATAAAAGTTGATATTTTATAGGCAGGTAGTGATTATGTTGGCACAAAACCTAAACTAAACTAGCGTAATAATGTTGCTGACCCCTTTTACTCTATGGAAAAAAAAGAGACGTCAACAATTTTAGGCTAGTTTAGTTTAGGTTTTATGCCAACAGAATCGCCACCATTTCTTTAGTGTTCATCTATTATTAGATCAAAAGATATGATCATTGTAGGCTTAAAAGTGGTTATATCTACATAAAATCTGAAAAAATATTTTTGTAAATCGGCGACAGTGAAAGTTTTCCCTGGCTATTTAAAATTTATTCATCCATATTCTTCTTTATTCTCTACATTAGTTTTTCTTATTATCTACATTCGTTTTACCTTAACCCAATGAAATATTATGATTGTAGGCCAGGAAATGAATGCTCAAAAAATGTTTAAGAGGGAAATGTTTGGAACACAATTTTTGACTTTGTTACTTTGTTTGGACTGGTTAGGAGGTGAACATATCAAAAGTCCCCGCCCGTAGCCCTTGAGCCGGGGGGAGGGGGAGGTTTGAAGGTCCAATTTTCGGTATTATGATTATATCTCGGAAACTATGCGTTCTAGCGGAGTGGAGCCCCACCCATACCACCTCAAGATGCAGGTTTCACCTGCCGTTGTACTTAAGCGGTGGTGGAGAAAGGGTCTGAAAACACCGCTGCTGCTTTCCAAACATTGTTCCAAACACTTCCCTCTATAACCTTTCGTTGCCTGGTCTATTTATTATACTAATAATATATAACCTGAACCTTTCTGAGAATCCACGATTTTTACATTTAGGTATGTATATTGTTTTTTTCCAGGCCGAAAACAGTTCTGTTAAGTACACACCTGGCAAGCAGAAACGTCCACAATACCCTCGGTTATCAGCCCTTACTAAGGCCCAACATCTGGTGGGACTGAGGGTGGTGTGTTCAAAATTGGTAATCCCACCATGGTCCTTTCCTATACCTAGCGAGGATGACATTGACGACTTTGAGGTAAGTTCATTTGCGTTTCTTCTAGTCTAGAATAGTCTGTGTGACTATTCTAGACTAGAAGGAACGCAAATTATTTATTTATTTTGTAAACAGTATAAACATCATAACAGGTTTTTTTATTAAAACCATTACAATATCAGTAGGAAGTACTAATAGATTTATGATGTCACAGTGCCAGCTATAAAAAATATTTTCTGTTTACAGACGTTTAAAGATATTTACGAGGAGGAGCAAAAGGAATATCTGTTATGGGCTCGGAATCGTTGGGTGAACGGAGATTGCGTCCGTGCTCTTCAACCTACACCACTACTGGAGAGAGTCTATGATGCACAATTCAAACTGAAGAAAAATGAAATCTATTCCCTGCCGCGTGAATTCATAATGGCGGCTCAAATAAATTTGGAGCCTAGGGAGGATGCTTTTGAGTTAAAATCTATAAAGGACTTGAAAAGTGTAAGTGTCTTGAATGTCAGACTTTACCGAAACGGAGAAGAGATGAGTTTCAAACAACCAATAGAAAGTCGTTATACATACACACATCACGTCTCCGCACAGGTTCAGTGGAAACCACCGATTGGTGATGTATCATATTTGTATGCAAACAGAGCACCTATCTACGCATCTCAGCATTTCGGTGGAGACATCCTAGCTGAACAACAAATAAATAGCTAATTGTCTCATTATGCATGTCTAGGCCTGCCTTCATACATCGAACACCACTACCGCACATCACAAATATTATTCATTACGGATGTAAGCGGGTTAACTGCCAACCTTATTTGTGTTGGAAGAATACCAACGTTAACGTCCCTTAACGAGGGACTTCTTCAGGGTGAGTGCTCGGAGGGATGCGGAACGCGCGCGTCTAGAACCGCACTCACCCTGAAGAAGTCCCTCGTAAGGGATGATACGTTGGTGTTCTCCCAACACAAATAAGGTTCGTAGTTAACCCGCATACATCCGTAATGAATTCGTCAAACTATGATAGTTCTTATAGTAAAACAAATATAATTATTAAACTATGGACTTAAACTCGTTACGTTTAGATACATTTTACAGCGACAAATAGGCTTCCCATAAGCTTCAAATGAGTCATCCACACGGGCAGTCTCTTAACTAATGCCCTGAATATACAGTCGTAAATTTTTTGTTATGACCTATGTATATAATGCACCTTGAGACGGTACCCCGAGCCAAACTAGCGCCACCACCTATTTTATCTTATTATTTCATTGAACAAAGGTAATTTCAAAATTTTCAATGGGCAGTTTGTGATACCTATTACAAGCTTTTTTTTAAAAGCTTATAATAGGTTTACATTTAAAATACAATCGAGTAGGTACTCGTATAGGTAGTTCCAAATTCTTGCAAGTCCTTAGTTCTTCAATCAGACATTGGCAATACGACGCTGTCGTCATCTACCGAGTTGTTTGGAATATTTAATTTTTAATATAGGTAACTAAATCGAAAACCCCTCATTAACATTAGTCACACGAATCGCTTTACGAAAATTTATTTCTTTCAGGTTGATAAAGACTTGTTGCCGGTAATCGACCATCCAACTAATCCATACTTGTTGGCGGATGTCAGCATATTAAGAGAATTTGAAGTACCAGTTCCCTGCCGTCAGCACCCAACCAGATTCATACTGCCTCGTAAGTTGCCTTTAGGGTGGATGAAATTAAAATCGGTCCAGTAGTTTCGGGAGCCTATTCAATTCAAACAAACAAACAAATCATTCCTCTTTGTAATGTTAATATGTGTAGTTATAAAATCAAGTCAGTAAATCATATTGTTTCGGAGAAGACGGCAAATATGTATCGAAACTGAGATATTTTTTTTTTTTTTTCATCCAGCATATGCAACTATAATCAAAAAATATCTTAGCGCTTTTGTACAGAATGAAATGGAATATTAGGTATAAGGGTAACAGAATTCAAGATTTCAAATTTGAACAGCAGTAGGATCAAAAGATCATGGAAATGTTGATTTTTTTCGAAGATAGTTGCGGTTATTATGGATATCCTCAACATCCCTGATCCAAACTTAAGTATTTATAAATTAAATGTGTTTTTTTAGATGAAAATACGGTAACAACGCTGCCGCTGCCGAAAGTGAACGAGCAGCTAGCTCACTTCGCGATGGAAAATGACGCTACTTTCATCGCAAGTGAAAAAGCGTTGCAATGCCTCCTCGAACCCGAACAAAATTGGAAGCTTCCCGTGTCGGTATTTGAGATGGAATGTCCAGGTATGTCTTGAATCAATGATTAGATAATGTACACAATAGGTTTTACATGATAATATTTATCTCTAAAGAATGAACCAAATTAAGGTCCTAACCTTCAGGGGTGGTTCTGATTCGATTAAAGTAAAACAGCGGAACTGCTATTGTTACGAACATGTTCATGAAGACGCCTGGTCTAAAATCCTAAACTTAGTAAGCACAGATTAGGTAATGTTACTTCGTTACAGATACCATGTTTACTCGTTGTCACCAATCTACTTTGAGCCTTATTCGAATGTTGTTTTGCGGGTGCCATTTATTTCTTACATGTGAAGATTTGCACAGGTCAAGTTTGTCAAGAAAGTCATTGGTATCATCACTAGATGATGGCAATTGTTATTTTTAAATATTATTTTTTAATAATTGTTTTAATCTTGGATTGAAAATTACTAAATGAAACTTACGAACCTAATCAATATAAGTTCGTAAAATTGTTAATTTAAATGGTAATGCTTCAATCAAACCTTCAGCATCGCATCCCCGGAACCGGAACACCATACATCATTTTGTCAAACGTAACAGCTCACGCTGATGAGTAATCAGACAGAAAGATAGAGATTGTCATGGACAGTCGATAAAATAAATAATGGATTGAACTTCTGTGTCTGTGCAAACCATGGTCTTGCGGGTGTCATCGACCCATCGTGCTAGTGGACGATCTCTGCTCCTAAGCCCTTGACATAGCCACCACTTGGTGAGAGTTTTGGTTCACCTGTTATCACTCCGTCTGAACGTGCATTTGAGTTTTTTTTACGTATTTCGGTGTTGGGGACTTCGTCTAAGAATATAGTCTGGACTATTCCAGACTATATTCTTAAAATTCGATAAGAATTAATTAGAATATAGCCTATGTGATAGCACACAGGCTATATTTTATCCCGGAATTCCCACGGGAACGAATAAGTTATTTTGTTTTGTATTATGTAGTAGGTCAATAAGCTTCAAGTGAAACGGAAAATTGTTTGGGTTTACCATTGTTTCGGCTTTGGTTGCTGTATCAGGGGCCTGATCTGCTGCAAGCATTATTCAAAATACCTATTTACCTGATTTTGTATTTGTGTCAACAGGCGGCGATGGTTTCAAAACCGTGGTGGTGTTGAGCAGTGAGTTCACCGTACAGAAAGAAAGCGGGGCTCAGCGAACCTATAAAGCGTACAGACACTTACTGAGGAACACTTGTAAATTGTTAGTATACTTAGACATTAATATACAGAGTGTAGCAAAAAAAATGTTGTAATGTGATGCCGTTAACTTTTGATTCTTAACAATTTAACACTTGCTCGCTTCGCTCGCTGTTATTTATTTTGTCTCTAACTGAACGATAGTTTGTTAGAGTTAAATTAAAATAACAAGATTTCTGGAAAAGCGAGTATTTTAAAGAAAAACTGTTAATTGGTTTCTTTCTTAGATAAATGTGCCCAAAGTTATTGGAACACCTTCAAAATTTTTACATTTATAAATTCAACTACGAATTCAGTTAATGTTGTACGATCAGTACGCCAGCAAACAAGTCTGAATGTGTAACTTTCACTGACTTGACTTGACTTCTTTATTTTTGGCAATATGTGTCTGGTTTGTCACTTTTCATCCATGAAGTTAAATTTATACATTTCAATTATTTCCATAAAGGTGTTCTAACATCTTTGGCACACACTCGTCAAACATTTAATTATTGATCAAACAAAGAACCCAAAAGTAAAAAAAAAACAATCTCACCTTACCAGAAAAACGAAAACAAGTATTTGACCTTTATCTTGCCCTACTTATTTTCTTTCGTACACGCATTTCCTAACATTATTTTTATAAACAATAAAAAAACTAAACATAGATCATAGAGGTTCATAAACTAAACTACACAAATGTTAGTGCGTTTTTCGATAACTCTTACGGTTTCAGACTTCCCATCAGTGGCCCTGAAAAAAAACTCATCGTGTATATTAATACCAGCACGTCTTGCACCTACTCCCAGTTTCCAAATGACAAATGCACAGCCGAACACCAAATAATTTGTTGATTGATTGGCGAAATAGCGATACGTCATAATTTGCTTATATTTGCAGACCCGCTGAAGACATTGAAAGCGGCACGTCTACGCCCACACATGAACCGAATACTGTGAGAGACACTGACCAGTCTCATTCTAGAGAAGCCAATCAAAGTATAAACGGTAAGCACAATGACAAGAAGAACAAAGAATGCGACGTCATTGAACAAGGACTGCAATCAGACAAAAGTCCCGGCGAGTCATACAATGTCACAAAAAATATGAATGAGCCAAGTGATGCAGGATTACAAAGATGTAGCTACGACCTAACCGAATTACTATAGCGAATAGTATTAATAATAATAATGCTGGACACTATGACACTATACATACAAAACGACCAGAACAAACAAAATCAACTTAGGATCAGTAGCACAAAAAAGGAATCTAGATTTTCCCTTCCTTCATCATCATCATCCACAGCCGGATTTTACCCACTGCTGGGTATAGGCCTCCCTCAGTTTGTGCCATCCACCACGGTCACCAAATGTGTCACCACCCTTCCTTATGAACATTATAATATATAACATACATTGTGTTTTAAAAAAACCTAGCTCAACAATACAAGAGTCCCAGAAATGTGTAGACACAATGGTGACTATCGACGGTCAACCGACAGTCCGCGTGTGTCACACGACGTCGTTACAAACAATAACGATGCTACAAGCAATGCAGAAATACCAAGTTTTAGCCCAGAACCTAATCGACTTACTGTAGATGACCATCTTGAGTAATCGAGGGTCCGATCTGCTGCAAACAATATTCCAAATTACTTTTTACTTGACTTTTGTATTTATGTCAACAGATGGCGGTGGTAACGATGGCGTGGTGGCTTTTGGCAGTGCCTCACAAGAATGTGGCACGGTCAAATCACATGGGCACCTGGGAAATACATTAACTCCTTCACTGCTCAGCCGGCGCGACAGCTGGCCCCCGTCGCGTGTCAGGAGTATATATGCAAAGTAAGTTTACAATAATAATAATAATACATTATCCTTAATTGAATAGATATAATAGATGTACTTATGTATCTATACTGTTATTTAGGTGGATCTTGCATCATCAAAAGTGGAATAAAGTGCGGTTTGTATGTTATATTTATTGGCTGATACTTTTGATTGCGTTGTCTTAGAAGTTTGATTTCTACCACGGCACCAAGTGGTTCCCGGCAGACCTGACTATTTGATGTTGATTTCAAGTCAATACTTCCACGCGTTCCAGAGAAAAGATCTTGACAGACGGACAACAAATGGATCATATAAGGGTTCCTTTTTTCCTTTTCAGGCAAGGAACCATAAAAACGATGTTTCTGATTTGTTTTCGTGCAAAAGCAACTCTTATGTCACTTACATAAAAGTACCGTTGGTACAAAATAGAATCAGAAACTTTGGTTTCGTTTTACGATTAGGCCCGCTGTATACTTTGCTATTCGTCTCGAGAACACCACCAGCGTTTTGATATAACGCCCTTTCTACGAATAAGGGTATTAAGTTAGAAAGCGACGGCTTTATGGGCGGGTTGACTGCGCCGTGCGAGCTGAACGCACAGCGCAGCGCGAACTGACCGCGCAATGCAAGCTAAACGTCACTGTATTGTAAGGTGATAAAATAGTTTTTTAGTAGAAAGAGTTCGCGGAGTCGGCTTTCTTTTCGTTAAAAAAAATGAAATTTTGCTTCTTTTGTAAATACTTGTTTAAATTTATAGAATAAAACTTAAACTAGTATTTACAATTGAAACAATTGAGTATTTGAATTTGCTATTTTCTTTGATAAGAAAAAAGACATTCAGTAAAAGAAAATGGTCTTGTTTATTTTCAGAGTATAATCGTGTGTTTAATTAAAATTTTACTGCCATCTTTAACATGGTAGAACATAATTAACTTAAATCTAGATAAGGACCTTATAAAATAAATATAATAAAAATATGACTATGACTAACAATATTCCATCGCATTTTCATCAAAATTGTCAGGTCTCGCTCCGCTCGTCGAATTAACGATACATCGTAATTTTCTTATATTTGCAGATCAAACGAATTCCCGCTAACGAGTTATCCCACGCATGTACCGACTACTGTAAAAGAAGATAAAGAAAAAGAAGCCAATCAATGTAACAGCGGTCAGAACGAGCCACAAGGGAACGTCATTGAACAACAATTGCCATCAGCTGAAAGTCCCGGTGCGTCACAAACAATAGCACCGACCATCTTGCGTAATCGAGGGTCCGATCTGCTGCATTCATCATTCAAAAACCCTTTTTACTTGACTTATGTATTTATGTTAACAGATGGCGGTGGTAGCGATGGCGTGCTGGTATTCGGCAGTGCCCCACAAATACAAAGCGGCGCTTTCAAATCATATAGCCACCTTCTGGGAAATACATTGTTAAAAAGGTAAGTCTATCTATACTACAAAACATTATCCTTAATTATACATATTGGTATAGATATTGGACTTGTCGTCCAAGGGAAAGTGGAAGGCACAAGACCGCGCGGAAGGTCACCCACGCGCTGGACAGACCAAATCAAGTCTGCTATTGGAAGTTCAGTAAACGAGTGCAGTAGGATGACCTCTAGCAGGCAGCGGTGGCGACATGTCGTGAAGCGCATCACATCTGCCCCTTCCAATACTGCTTGTACTTAACGATCACGACCGCTCTGTCAAGAGCGTACCGGATAAGAAGAAGAAGATAGATATTGGTACTTTTGTGTCTGGTGGATCTTGCGTGACGCTGCGTGGCTCAAAATTCTAAATCTAGGTAAGCGAAGCGAACTTAGATCACAGTGGCAGCTTGGGTGCAATAATGTTAGTACATTAAAAAAATTATAGCCTTTTTCTAACTGTGTCTTATGAAACGTAAAATCTCTACTATTGAAAGTTTCAGAGTTTGTATTCCCATTGTAGCAACAAATAACAATAACATTTAAATGACTATGGGGCTCACATACACAAAACGTGATTTTATGTTAATTTTTCCTCTTAGTTCGTAAAGGCTGTATCTCTTAAACCGTAATAGGTAGACTGTTGAAATTTTGTCGGTAAGGTTTACCGCTATAACAACTAACAAGAAATAATAGAAATAAAATTAATATTATAATAATGTGAGCCTATGTCCATACGACGCGACATTTAGAACCTATGACCGAAGTTAAGGCGAAATGAGTCCCTAAACCCACATTTTGACTGTACGGAAAATCAGTTTTAAGTCATTACGATACGATACGATACACGATTTTTTAAATATTTTATTGAACATCAAAAGTTTAGGATTCTATTTAGTAAGTTATGGAAGTCGAAACACGATTGATGACTCAACTTGAGTTGATACCAAAAAAATCTCAAAGTTTCCTCTTAATCTTAGTTTTTACTAAAATACTCTTACACAAAAAGCAGTTTCATTTACTAGTTATTTAACACATTTTAATGGAATTTCGTCTACATGTTCCCTAATAAATACTTTTAGACGATTTATAGTTTTATTTTATTGCAAAAGAGTATTATTTTAGACCACTAACAAATTTACAAATAAAATCCAGTGAAATTGCACGCGGGCCCCCCATTCCACGGCTCTTGTTTTCAAAATCACATTCGTACCTACCTAGAAAAGAAATATTTACTGCAGAACTTATTTTCTATAAATGACTTCAATAACTCTCACGACAGATTTCCCCCGAAGTGGCCCTAAAAACTCACCTAGTATATTAATACCAGCACTTGGTGGGACATGGAAAGTGGATCAACCCCCAGTTTCCATATGTCAAATGTACTGCCTAATACCATTATAAATTTATAACTGATTAGCGCATTATCGATACATCATAATTTTCTTATATTTGCAGCCCCAATGAAGACTCTGAAAGCGGTTTGTCCATGCATCAACCGAGTACTGTGAGAGACACTGATCAGTATCATTCTACAGAAGCCAATCAAAGTACTAGCGATGAGAACAATGACAAGAAGAACAAAGAATTGGACATCATTCAACAAGGACATCAATCAGACAAAAGTCCCGGTGAGTTATACGATGTCACAAACAATAGGAATGAGACAAAGACAAGTGATGCAGGATTACAAAGTTGTAGCTCCGAACCTAACCGACTTGCTATAGCGAACCCACATGCTCGTAGAATCAGCAGCACAAAAACAGAATCCATTACTGAAATTTCCGTACTTTAATATATAGAGAAAAGCATTTAGAAGTCCTGTCTTAAAATAAAACCGTGCGGGGCCATGTGGGCACATTGTGACTATCGACGATAAACCAACAGTCATGTTACAAACAATAACAATGCTACAAGCGATGCAGAAATACAAGTTGTAGCTCAGAAGCTACTAACTTTCAACAACTAACTTTCTGTAGATGACCTCCGAGAGTCCGATCTGCTAAAAACATTATTAGAAATTCCTTTGGAGCTGACTATGCATTTATGTCGGTAGATGGCGGTGGTGGCGATGGTGTGTTGGTTTTTGGCAGTGTCCCACATGGAAACAGCACTATGAAATCATACAGTCATCTCCTGGGTAAAACATTAACGTAAGTAAGTCTATCTATACTAACATTAAGGTGGATCTTGCGCCATCAACGGTTGGACCAGGTGCGATTTTAGTTAAACACAATTCCTCCACCTACGCGTTCCAGAGAAAAAAAATTTACTATCTGACAACAAATTAATCTTATAAGGGTCGGTTCACATCTGACGGAAGATGCGTCGAGCGTTTCATCGGTCGCGTCCTTTTCCATTCGGTCAAATAGGGTGTTTTCATATCTGACGGATGATGCGTCGGACGTAACTTCGTTTTGCCACATTATTACGCTTCTATTTAGTTTCTGCATTCACCATCTACAGAGCGGTTGTGTTGTGTGGTAAATGTGATAATTAATTCTAAAATGAATCCCATCGAAATAATAGCTATTTCTGAGGCTTTAGAGCAAGGCTTTAAAAACCTTATTTGAACGAAATAACGAAGCATATTTTTTAAAAGTTATTAAAAAGGCATTAATTAGTAAAGGCTACATAACAAAATCAATATTTACGTGAGATCTAGATAAAGAAAGCGTTGAAAACTGAAAATTAACATGAGTGTTGAACAATGAGTGTAACTTAGCATTGTCTTTAAAAAAAAAGTGAGTGATATTCCAATGCACTGAAAACTTCTCTCGTTCATGGCCAAACGATATGTCACATGACACTAAGCTTCCGAATAAATAATAAAGGACAAAACAAAAAATGTCTTTTTAATTTATAAATATTTTCTTCAAATGACTTTTCAATAACTCCCACGACAGCAGATTTCCCCCGAAGTGGCCCTAAAAACAACTCTACCAGCACTTGGTGTCACCTACCCCCAGTTTCTATATGTCAAATGTACTGCCGAATACCATATAATTTGATAACTGATTGGCGGATTAGTGATACATCATATTTTTTTTATATTTGCAGCCCCGATGAAGACTCTGAAAGTGCGTTGCCCACGCATCAACCGAGTACTGTGAGAGATACTGATCAGTTTCATTCTAGAGAAGCCAATCAAAGTACTAGCGATGAGAACAATGACAAAAAGAACAAAGAATTGGACATCATTCAACAAGGACATCAATCAGACAAAAGTCCCGGTGAGTTATACAATGTCACAAACAATAGGAATGAGACAAGTGATGCAGGATTACAAAGTTGTAGCTCCGAACCTAACCGACTTACTATAGCGAACCCACATGCTCGTAGAATCAGCAGCACAAAAATAGAAACCGATCCTGAAATTGCTGTACCTTGTGAGCATTGTAATATAGAGAAAATCCTGTCCTAAAATAAAACCGCCCAAGTGAGAGTTGACTTGCACACGGAGGGTTCTGTACCATAGTCCCTAAACTATTTGAGAAAAGTAACCCTAACAAACTGATTTAATGAAGAGAAAAAAGTCAACAATATCGTTTAATGTACTGCGTTCTCTTCAGCGAAATCTAGAGCTCATAACTAGCGACATCTAGTTATAAAATCAGGCAACAATTTTATAAAACATAAATTTTTCGTCTGTTCGGGGTAGTATTTAAAATTTTATGTGTCTGCCTGTGTTACGGTATAAGAGTATCTCTTAAACCGTAAAAACTATACAGTCTTGGCAAATGTACAGTAACAAGACACAAGCGATGCAGAAATATACCAAGTTGTAACTCGGAACATAACCAACTTACGGCATGTAGACGGCCATCTTGCGTACTCGACAGTCCGATCTGTAAGAATTTTGCAAAATACTTTTTTAGGTGATGCTTTAAGTTCCTTTCCATGAAATTTACTCCTTCATCTGCATCATTTAATAATGACTAGAGTTAAATGTTAGATATTCAACGAATTATATATTATATAAAACATAGGCTGCCTTGCCAAATCGCGTACAGAAGTTGTTAAGCGGCTCCGACCGGGTCTCCGACTATGACTTTACTTGACGTTTCTATATCAACAGATGGCGGTGATGGCGATCGCGTGGTGGTTTTCGGCAGTGACATATCTTGTAATTTCCACATGGGAAATACATTAACGCATTTACTGCCCCGCCCACGCGTCGTTGCGCGTCGCACCGCCGCTGGCGCTGAACGGAACCGTAGATGGCCATATGCGTCGCAAAAGTAAGTCAGTCTATACCTCTACCGATGCAGTACCATTATACTTAAGTATTTATAGTGCTATAAAGGTGGATCTTGCGTGAATCTGGAACAATTGGCTGGATGGGAGGATTGAAAGCCACCCAACGGGCTTTCAAATGTCAAATTTGTTTTAGGTCATTCATCACATTACGTTCACTCCACAAAAAGTATGTGACTAGATCCACCGCTGCACCGTCAAAAACCTAGCATAAAAAAATTATAACGTACACCAAAAATGTATTTCTTATTATTTTCCAAATTATTGGGACAAGCCTTGTGGGATACCTGCCATCGTTCTTTTAACTATCTACCTTTAAGGTTCATTCATAAGCACCCGCTAACAGACGGATGGACGGAGAAACAATAATATTGTAAAAAATAGAGATTTGTTACATTGTACGTGTGGCGGATTTGGTCTCAATAAGTTTTCCGCCAATTTCACAAGTCTTATCAGCACACTTTAACAATTTCACGAAAATCGGATCAATGGTTGGACCAGGCGCGGCCCCAGGGGGCGGAGTCACGTGGGTCATGAACGCCTCCTTCTCAATATAAAGAATTACTAAAAAGCTACTTACTCCTTCCTGCCTAACATCGACTAGGTTTCGGAAAAACCAACCACCTACCGCATTTAAGGCGCGTCGCCCGCTCCGATGATGTCGCAGGTCGTTGACCACCGCGGTCAATGAAACTTTTTTTTTTTTATAATTATTTTTTAGAAAACTAAGATGGATTTTCATATTTTTCGTGTGTTCTGTGATGGAACCTTCATTTCTGTTTATCACCCTGTATTTACAAAATTTTAATAATAATAATTGCACTTAGTTTCACCTACCCCTAGTTTCAACAAAACAAATGTTCTGTCAAACAAACTATATTCTGATGACTGATTGGCGAATTAACAATACATCATAATTTTCTTACATTTGCAGTTCAAGTGTTAACATTGAAAACAATTTTCCGACGCCATCAACTTCACATCAAGCGGCTATTGTGCAAGACCCTGATCAGTTTGATTCTAAAAAAGTCAATGAAAGCTATAGTAGCAATGAGGACGAGCTCCAAATGGACGTCATTGAACAACGCCGGGAATTACCTGAAATACCTCCGTTGTCAGACGATGACAAAAACAACAGTAATGCGCCGAGCGCTGCAGAATTGCCATGTTGCAGTTCAGACCATAACCGTCAGATTATCGACGATCAACTTAGCTCTGAACCTATTTTAGACGACCATCCTTCCTGTAGCGCTGATAGATTTCATTCTAGAGAAGCCAATCAAAGTTATAGCAGCGATGACGACGAGCTTCAAATGGATGTCGTTGAACAACGACGAGGATCATCTGAATGTCTTCCGTTGTCAGAAGATGACAATAATTTTAGCAATGAGCCGAGCTATGCAGAATTATCAAGTTGCAGTCTAGACCATAACCTTCTGAATATCGACGATCAACTTAGCTCCGAACCTATTAACAGCGATGATGACGAGCTCCAAATGGACGTCGTTGAACAACGACGGGGATCATCTGAAAGTCTGCCGCTGTCAGAAGATGCCAAAAATGATAGCAATGCGCCGAGCGATGCAGAAATATCAAGTTACATTTCAAACCGTCTGATTGTCGACGATCAACTTAGCTGCGAACCTATTAACAGCGATGACGACGAGCTCCAAATGGACGTTATTGAACAACGACGGGAATCATCTGAAAGTCTGCCGCTGTTAGAAGATTTCATAAATAAAAGCAATGCGTTGAGCGATGCAGAATTGTCAAGTAGCAGTTCAGAACATAATCGTCTGATCATCGACGACGAACTTAGCTCCGAACCCATTTTAGACGACCATCCTACCTGTAGCGCTGATAGATTTCACTCTACAGAAGCCAGTCAAATTTATAACAACGATGACGACGGGCTCCAAATGGACGTCATTGAACAAAGACGGGGATCATCTGAAGGGCTTCCGTTGTCAGACGATGACAAAAACAATAGCAATGCGCCAAACAAAGGAGAAATGTTCATATGCAGTTCAGAATGTAACCGCCTGATTATCGACGAATTGAAACCTGAAGTATCAGTTCCTGTCAAGCATGGTAATGTATTTTACTATAAAAACTTTCGTAGCTCGACAAACTCATTATGAATGTGTAATATGGTGCGATGGTAGTCAAACGCTTTGTCATCCTCAATTTATAAAAAATCTGCTTACATTTATCATGGTAATTTATATTTATTGAAGTAAACTACAGCGTTCCAATTATTATTAAAATAGGTACTTAAAATGATAAAAGTCCCTTTCATCTTCAGGAAACTTATATAATCCGTCATGTGCGAGTGCGCCAAGGGTTTCGATCTTATGTCAATAAGACAAATACTATACTCTTATTTAGAATTACAGATATTTTATGTCTACAAAAACACTTAAGAATTAAAACCTAACAAAATATGATAACAATAACAGAAAACACCAAGGTAATACGGTTTGACAAGGTTAAAACTACAAACAATATTTGAACATACATTACTTGAATTCGAAAACGAACGAGATATCCATTAAAATATATCTTTATGAACAAAGAACATTAAGATAGAATAATAGATTTCCAATTTGACTCCAAAGGGAACAAATGAGTAGGCACTGTCGGGACCTGCATATTTGCGCCTTTTAAGATCTGCCGCCGCACCAGTCCTCAAGGAAGTCCTAGGAAGATGGGAAGGCCCGAGTGTGTCGACGCATGTAGCGTCCCACACAATTGGCCTCCCCAACTGCCATGGGACTAAAGTCGTGCCGTCGTCGGGCTTCTTACAATCGTCACGCAACAGACCATTCTGTTCGAGAATAGCTGGTACGTTAGCTGTGACAAAGGCCCGCCGGATGATGTTGTTAAAGCTGGCATGGCGAGATATCCGACCGGCAGCACTAGTACACGATAGTCCGTGATGACCAAGCTGTTCGACAGCAGTAGCGCACTGGCATTGATGAGGCGCGCAACACCTTGCACCCAACCGAAGACAAGTTGCGACACGGAAAGGTACGGGATCCAATAAAGTGTCAGTGTGTGAAGGAAGTCCTTGCCACCAATGTCCTGACTCCCATTTAGAAACGGCCAAGAGATTGGCACGATCTGCAGAGCATGTTTGTTAAAACAATTTTGTGTCAACACACGCAGAGGCCCGTCCCATTTCCATTGGGACAAAAGAGATTTCATGCACTATGCCAAGCCGATCGAGCTTTGTCTAAAAATTAAATTTTGTATTAAATTCCAGGTACGACTAAATAAAAAGGCTTTAAGATTTTTTCAACTAAAAAACCAGTGCTACATGGAAGACAAGAACGCTGGTGCACTTTAAATTTTGCCTTTTTATAGGCAGAAGGCCTGTCATCCAAATATATATTCAAAACCGATGATAACGTATTCTTTATTATCTTGTCTAAGCCTTCCAAGAGCTTGCTGTGTTTTCACAGTTGGCAACATCTCAAAGAATACGTAAATTTAGGTAAAAACCGGCGAAACCGAATAATTGTAAAAGCCATATGGTTAATAATTATAATATGTGGTCAAGCTAGGCACATGTCTCTTGAACCGTGATAGGAAGACAGTTGAAATTTTGGGATTTTCCAGTTAAAATCTGGGCGTGCTCTGCCGCTTATCAATCAATAATATAAATTAAATACATTTTGTAATAACGGCCAACCAACCATTACCGTACCGACCACCGAAGTTTAGCAACGTCAGGCGCGGTTTGTACTAGGATGCGGAACCTTCCGTGTTTTTGTCAATTCGCACTTTCATTATTATATCAGAAAGCAGAGCTGCCCTTAACTATGTCCTTTTTGGGGTTCAAAAATAAATATTTTGGTTACAGAAAACTGTCAAACTGAAGCTAAACTCGCACAAAAAATTTCACTTTATTTCGGTAATGATTCTGATGAAAAACCTACACCGGAAGAAAGCTTTCAAACTCAAACTGAAGCTGAAATCGAAGTGGCAGATCGTCACGAAGAACAACAACAGATCAATTTCACCGGAATCTGTACCAAGGTAGACGAAGCCGGAACTAGTGATCAGTTCTCATTCGATACAACCACATTCCACAAGGCCATTAATGACATTACTGACGGGAATCCGACCTCAAGAAAAGATATCGGTGGCATTAACTGCACGTGTGAAGGTACGATATAATTTGTCATTTATTTTCTTATTATTTTATGTTTATAATTTTCACAGACCTTGTAAAGAGACTAACGTGACTTCCAATTTTCATAACAAACATATCATATAACACATATAAATTTTGAGATAAGGCGTTTCAAGTTTGACAGCTGTCATCAATAATGTAATGTTTTTTTTCTTACAAAAACATTTTTTTCTTATCAGTTATTTCAGTCAGGTTATCAGAATAGTACGAGTGGTTTATATACATTTTAATAAATGAAATATCCATTTAAATATTAGTGCGAGATTCAGTTTATGAAGTATAGATTCATGAGTATTGTAGGTAGCCGAGAGTGTTTTATCAACTTGTCAGCAGCCTGCCGACTTTGGTGCAGACTCCATAATCTTACTCTACTGTCACCGCAATAAGGTGTGACTTCGAAAAAGCAGATACTCTCTTTTGTTAAAGAAATACTGTATCTGCATGTGAAATTTAACAATTCAATATTAGATATATTAAGACTATCACAAGATTTCTATTACCGTATTGTCAGTTCATAACACAGTGTTCACAATAAGCGGAATATCATTTTTTAAAAGATAGAAAATTATATATTATACAAAAATAACAAACATGATGGTTTTTTCATTTGTTTATAATTGTAGTTTGCTTAAATAATCAACGAGGGAGCAGAAGCATTTGCAGTTGACAAACTGAACGGTGTCGTCACAGAAAAAGGCAGCGTTTTTATCACCCGAAACAGAGTGCAATTTTATGTTTCGGTTTTTTCTTAGTAATTTGAAAATTTGTAAGTGTTAAATTTTTATTCGGTAAAATAACAACATTAACAACCGATTGAAATAAAAAAATATCTATGCATATTATGATTAAATTGCATCTGTCACTGCAGTAATTTTCAAATTGCATACAATAACAATGCTTTCGCACACATCTACAATATGCACGGTGACCACGACACACCTACACTACTACGCATATGGACGTCGTATCATACACAGTGACACTACGCCCATAAGCTACGTATTGTAGTTGATGTTAGTGCACAAACTATGTAAAAATTTGTACCAGATGATTCCTAACCAATATTATTGTATAATAAATATTTTTAAGGAGTTTCATTTCTTTAATTATAAGGAAGTATTTTGCAGGCACCAATTCTGAGGAACTTCCTCCACGTTCCTTCAAAAAATGGCAAGTTAAGAATGCTACTTCAAATCGGAGCTTTGACATGATTGTTCACTCTTCTCATAAAACGCAAGTAAGTGAAAATAGAAAAAAAACTATGTATACATACAGTGTGTCCCACGGCCATGAGATATAGAGGGCAAGCAAGTAAGTAGGTACTAGAAATATTGATATTAAAATGATTTACTCAAAGGAAACAGCCATAGTCTTACATGATTTTATTTCACTTTTGTTACAGTGTTGTCATAATTCTGTTAAAATGATAAAATTAATAAATTTTGCCCTGTTGGTATGTATTTACAAATATTGCAACTGAATTTTAGACCTGTTACCCTCAACTGATTGAGCTGAAATTTAGAATACAAACGAAGAAAACGAAGTTCGTTCGAAGTTTTTAATTTCCTTTTGCGATAACGCTATCTTATGTAGATTACATAAAAGTAGGGTCTACTTGAAAACATGTAAGTTCGGTGACAATGCAAGGGCTTTATCAATGTTAATATTATGGATTAAATCAGTCGAATAAATATAGCATAGGTACATTAAAAACCATGAACACCATGAGATCTTCATGACGAAGCACTTTTTATGACACTTAGGAGCCCTTAGGGGTGGGTGCTCTGATGTCCAGTAGTAGTGGGACATAGGCCTCCCCCCAAGGGCTTGCTTGCCTAGTAATGAAACTAATGTAAAACTATAGGTAACTATAATGAAACGAAATATAAAGAATTGTTTTTGCAGGATATGTTTGATTCGGAGGCAATTCTGGAGCCGATAGTGGAGTGGCAGCCGGAGCTGGGGGCCTGCGGGCAGTCAAATGGCAGGTTGCGGGCGCTGGCACTTTCCTTATTGATGCGCCCGCGGGCTGAAGTAATCAATGGTATGTAATATTCTGGAACCGATAGTAGAGTGGCAGCCGGAGTATACACAAGTTCTGCTGTCTGGTCTAATACCAGTATACACAGTTTCTCTAAACGTTTGATGAAGCTCCGCCCTCCGGCTCTGGCCTTAAAGAAACAGAACATTGCTTCGTGAAGTTTTGTTTCTGACCACTTTTTTCAGCCATTGTCACTATTTCCAATTCTAAAATTTCCAATCAGAATTTCCAATGGACGTGGTCCGGCGATCACCCCCCGGAAGGGACCATAAACTAAGAATAAGAAACTAGTACCTATAACACAAGCTCTGCATATCTGGAGCTATATAATAATGGTGTATAAATTGTCCAGCATTATTTATTTATTTATATTATTGTTATTTTTTTACATAATCTTGTAAATTGGCATTATTATACTTTTGCGTTACTTAATTAAGTATCCCAGAACTTTAAATACATGCGATTAACCTTTAAAATAAAACTAGTATTAGGTATTAATTAATCCTTTAACCTTGTTTCTTCAGTTCGCGTCGACTACAAGAACGGAAATATCATCGACGTCGACGGACTGTCGAAAGACTTATTTATTTTGCGGCACGGCGACAAAACAAGCGAGATTGCCTCTAGAATTCACGCGACCTTAGACCAGCTGCGTTTGTTGAAGCCGGGCCAGTACATTTTGGCGCACGATGTAAGTAATTTAGTAACCAGCCGATTTAGACAAAAACTAAAATTGAAAATTGTACAACCGTAGATCCAATAGTATTACGCATAAAAATTCAATGACTTAAAAATTCAAACTGACGGATTTACACTTAATATATTTGTTCCCCACGACATCTATTTCAAGTCAAACGTATTATGTCCAACTTAATTCTTATCATTTCGATACTAATACTAAACTATAAAACCAATTTTTTTTTAAGAAAAGGTGGTAAATCGTCTCGGAAATACTCGGAATGTCCTCGATTTATGAGAAAACAAAAATTGCAAAACATATTTTCATCTCTCTTTTAACTGACTGATCACAATATATTCCATTTGAAAAAATCTCTTTTGAATACTTTTTCGCCCAAATGACTTAATAAATTGTGTAAGTAGAAATTCAGGAATTCAACAAATTGCTCGAAAACACGTATAAAAACATTTCAGGCAGGGCACGGCGAGCACGCTATGGTCTACTCGGCGCTAGATGAGACTGCAGGCACCAGCTTCACTGGACACAAGTTGTCGCTACGTCCCGAGAATGAAAATTTGACGGAAGCGGAAGAAGCAGCACTATCAAAGATTCCACCGGTACTAAGTCAGGAGACGTTGCCCTATCACAGGTACGTAATACCTCCTCATACAAACATTAACTTTTACTAAGAGTAAGATCTTATTTATTTGTCACAAGACTTACACAAGAAACCTAAACTAAGATGAAAAAAGACTGTAAAGTACGAGAAGTAAGTTTTATTAATTGATAGAATAGTAAAAGAAGCGTTTTCGGGTTCAAAGATATAAAAAGTGCCACGACGAACTTTAAGAAAAGAGTTCCTAGTGTGTGGCAGGCGTCTACTTCTTAGTGGGGCCTACTAAATATCAATTTGTTCATGTAAAACAACTCGTTTCACAGAGACCAAGAAATCCTACCACTGGCTTTTACCCCGGACAAAAGACACGTTAAGGTAGACAAGAAAGCGCCTGAACAAGCAAAGACGACAAAACCGCCTGAAGCTATCCAGGTAAATAAATTACAACAACTACAACCCTAGTACTTCCTGTTCCTTAACCGCCAGTGTAATTCCTTGTAAAAAGCAGAAAAAAATAAAAACTAAGACTTTGAAACGGCTGTCAGTGCGTCCTGCATCCGTCTAGTCTCTGTACCCCACTAATTGTGACGCATTAAAACTTGTCTTTATTAGTAGGTACCAGCCTTAAATTCTGACGAAATTGAAGCTCCTACTTTATCCTAAAGGTTTGAGATATTCATTTTCCTGCTGGGGCTGTAAAGTTTTGCAAAACCTTATTTCTCGAAAACCATTGAATGTGCATCTATAAAATATACATACAGCTACTAGGCTTTTAAATTTTGCCTATTTGTGTCATAGTAAAATTAACAAAGTTTTTAAAGCAAAAATTAAAAATTATAAACGTACCTAGTTCCAAGCAAGATAGAAATTTTGCTAATTTTACTACATTATGTCACCAGTATGCACAATCTTTACCCCAACAAGAAATTTAATCTTAAAAACCTTAAAATGCACAAATTTTATTTTATGGCAGTGGTAGGCGTGAAACTAGCGCCGCCACCTATTTTATTTTATTACAACGTTAAACATTCAAAAATCCATCGTACAGTTTGTGATTCCTATTATAAACTTTTTTAAAGGTCTCTCTAATAGTTTCATTCTATTTAGTTTAGCCAGTAAATCGAAAAAAGATATTGGTGGCCACCAAGGGCAACTTCGCTATTCTGCCTAAATATATTAAGAATAAAATTATTACAGAGGCGTTGAAAAAAGCTTGTAATAGGTATCACAAACTGTACGTTGGATTTTTGAAATTTCCTTTGTTCAACGTTGTAATAAAAATAAAATTGGTGGCGGCTCCAGTTTGACGCATACCACCGCCTTAACGCACTTTTATGCACAAATATAAGCTATCCTATCACCCATATTAATCACATTTATGCGACCCTAGGTCATTCGTTTAGAATCTTCCTGCTGAAAGAACGTTACTCCAGCAGAAAACGTATTTTGCGTTTTATTCCAAAACGGGAACATGCACAATTTTCTTTACCTGACGCACATTAACAGCATATAACGCACTAATTATTTATAGAACTCACTTCATTCTATAAGATACTTTTCTGCTAGAGTAACGCACATTTTACCTCGAATTTATTGAACTTTCATAGCTTGGTAAATAATAATAAAGACAATTAACACATCATTATCTAGCCCCAAACTAAGCAGACAATAAGCAGAGCTTGTGATAAGTTAATTAAAAAAGTTGTAATAAATTTTCATTGACATAAGCTTATTTACTAAAGTATAACAAAATTCAACTACGAGGAACAGCTTTGGCTTTTTCGTCATGTGGTAAGGAATTGACAGTAAATCATTTTGTATTTAACGACGTAGGACGATGACAGTTGACAAAGTTGGTAATATTGCTTTATACAATAGCTTGGT
The DNA here is from genome assembly GCA_946478455.1 of Eupithecia vulgata. Lineage (NCBI taxonomy): Eukaryota > Metazoa > Arthropoda > Insecta > Lepidoptera > Geometridae > Eupithecia > Eupithecia vulgata. Next base: position 12,965,980 of record OX297859.1, on the reverse strand, counting down.
ACCCTCCCCCCCCACAGACTTTACACTGGCGGCTGCACGTGGGTACCCCCCAACTTTTATTAACTATAATTGTTATTGTTTACTAGCCCGGAGGAGAGGCGCCGTCGTCGGCCAGTTCCAAGGTAAGCACCATTACGCAATATCTTATTGACAACGTATAGTAAAGTTCATTAACTACGACGAACAGCTTTGGCTTTTTCGTCATGTGGTAAGGAATTGACAATAAATTATTTTGTATTTAACGACGTAGGACGATGACAGTTGACAAAGTTGGTAATATTGCTTTATACAATAGCTTGGTACCCTCCCCCCCCCACAGATTTTATACTGGCGGCTGCACGTGGGTACCCCCCAACTTTTATTAACTATAATTGTTATTGTTTACTAGCTCGGAGGAGAGGTGCCGTCGACCAGTTCCAAGGTAAGCACCATTACGCAATATCTTATTGACAAAGTATAGTAAAGTTCAATAACAACGAGGAACAGCTTTGGCTTTTTTGTCATGTGGTAAGGAATTGACAATAAATTATTTTGTATCAAACAAAAACGGAGGATTTTGATTTGACTGCTGAAAAAGGAGGTAATATTGCTATGTAATATCTTGGTAATATATAGCTTGGTGTCCTAAACTTTTAGTACTTAACTATAATTGTTATTGTTTACTAGCTCGGAGGAGAGGTGCCGTCGACCAGTTCCAAGGTAAGCACCATTACGCAATATCTTATTGACAAAGTATAGTAAAGTTCAATAACAACGAGGAACAGCTTTGGCTTTTTTGTCATGTGGTAAGGAATTGACAGTAAATTATTTTGTATCAAACAAAAACGGAGGATTTTGATTTGACTGCTGAAAAAGGAGGTAATATTGCTATGTAATATCTTGGTAATATATAGCTTGGTGTCCTAAACTTTTAGTACTTAACTATAATTGTTATTGTTTACTAGCTCGGAGGAGAGGTGCCGTCGACCAGTTCCAAGGTAAGCACCATTACGCAATATCTTATTGACAACGTATAGTAAAGTTCATTAGCTACGAGGAACAGCTTTGGCTTTTTTGTCATGTGGTAAGGAATTGCCAATAAATTATTTTGTATCAAACAAAAACGGAGGATTTTGATTTGACTGCTGAAAAAGGAGGTAATATTGCTATGTAATATCTTGGTAATATATAGCTTGGTGTCCTAAACTTTTAGTACTTAACTATAATTGTTATTGTTTACTAGCTCGGAGGAGAGGTGCCGTCGACCAGTTCCAAGGTAAGCACCATTACGCAATATCTTATTGACAACGTATAGTAAAGTTCATTAGCTACGAGGAACAGCTTTGGCTTTTTTGTCATGTGGTAAGGAATTGCCAATAAATTATTTTGTATCAAACAAAAACGGAGGATTTTGATTTGACTGCTGAAAAAGGAGGTAATATTGCTATGCTATGTAATATCTTGGTAATATATAGCTTGGTGTCCTAAACTTTTAGTACTTAACTATAATTGTTATTGTTTACTAGCTCGGAGGAGAGGTGCCGTCGACCAGTTCCAAGGTAAGCACCATTACGCAATATCTTATTGACAAAGTATAGTAAAGTTCAATAACTACGAGGAACAGCTCTGGCTTTTTTGTCATGTGGTAAGGAATTGACAGTAAATTATTTTGTATCAAACAAAAACTGAGGATTTTGATTTGACTGCTGAAAAAGGAGGTAATATTGCTATGCTATGTAATATCTTGGTAATATATAGCTTGGTGTCCTAAACTTTTAGTACTTAACTATAATTGTTATTGTTTACTAGCTCGGAGGAGAGGTGCCGTCGACCAGTTCCAAGGTAAGCACCATTACGCAATATCTTATTGACAAAGTATAGTAAAGTTCAATAACTACGAGGAACAGCTTTGGCTTTTTCGTCATGTGGTAAGGAATTGACAATAAATTATTTTGTATCAAACAAAAACGGAGGATTTTGATTTGACTGCTGAAAAAGGAGGTAATATTGCTATGTAATATCTTGGTAATATATAGCTTGGTGTCCTAAACTTTTAGTACTTAACTATAATTGTTATTGTTTACTAGCTCGGAGGAGAGGTGCCGTCGACCAGTTCCAAGGTAAGCACCATTACGCAATATCTTATTGACAACGTATAGTAAAGTTCATTAGCTACGAGGAACAGCTTTGGCTTTTTTGTCATGTGGTAAGGAATTGCCAATAAATTATTTTGTATCAAACAAAAACGGAGGATTTTGATTTGACTGCTGAAAAAGGAGGTAATATTGCTATGCTATGTAATATCTTGGTAATATATAGCTTGGTGTCCTAAACTTTTAGTACTTAACTATAATTGTTATTGTTTACTAGCTCGGAGGAGAGGTGCCGTCGACCAGTTCCAAGGTAAGCACCATTACGCAATATCTTATTGACAAAGTATAGTAAAGTTCAATAACTACGAGGAACAGCTCTGGCTTTTTTGTCATGTGGTAAGGAATTGACAGTAAATTATTTTGTATCAAACAAAAACTGAGGATTTTGATTTGACTGCTGAAAAAGGAGGTAATATTGCTATGCTATGTAATATCTTGGTAATATATAGCTTGGTGTCCTAAACTTTTAGTACTTAACTATAATTGTTATTGTTTACTAGCTCGGAGGAGAGGTGCCGTCGACCAGTTCCAAGGTAAGCACCATTACGCAATATCTTATTGACAAAGTATAGTAAAGTTCAATAACTACGAGGAACAGCTTTGGCTTTTTCGTCATGTGGTAAGGAATTGACAATAAATTATTTTGTATCAAACAAAAACGGAGGATTTTGATTTGACTGCTGAAAAAGGAGGTAATATTGCTATGTAATATCTTGGTAATATATAGCTTGGTGTCCTAAACTTTTAGTACTTAACTATAATTGTTATTGTTTACTAGCTCGGAGGAGAGGTGCCGTCGACCAGTTCCAAGGTAAGCACCATTACGCAATATCTTATTGACAACGTATAGTAAAGTTCATTAGCTACGAGGAACAGCTTTGGCTTTTTTGTCATGTGGTAAGGAATTGCCAATAAATTATTTTGTATCAAACAAAAACGGAGGATTTTGATTTGACTGCTGAAAAAGGAGGTAATATTGCTATGCTATGTAATATCTTGGTATTAGCTTGGTGTCCTAAACTTTTAGTACTTAACTATAATTGTTATTGTTTACTAGCTCGGAGGAGAGGTGCCGTCGACCAGTTCCAAGGTAAGCACCATTACGCAATATCTTATTGACAACGTATAGTAAAGTTCATTAGCTACGAGGAACAGCTTTGGCTTTTTTGTCATGTGGTAAGGAATTGCCAATAAATTATTTTGTATCAAACAAAAACGGAGGATTTTGATTTGACTGCTGAAAAAGGAGGTAATATTGCTATGTAATATCTTGGTAATATATAGCTTGGTGTCCTAAACTTTTAGTACTTAACTATAATTGTTATTGTTTACTAGCCCGGAGGAGAGGTGCTGACGGGCAGGTCCAAGGTAAGCACCATTACGCAATATCTGGTTGTTAGTTATGCAAACAGCAACAGGAGTTCATGTCTAAACGTCGTCGTGACGACGTCTCTCTGCCTGCGCATATTCCTCGAATACCGCTACTATTCTACCCAGCACAAAAATGTGTATTCAAATATCGGCTTAAACTCGTTACTGTTAGATACATTTTACAGTGATATATTAGCTGCCCACAAATTTCAAACGGGTTAGGGAAAAATGTCACCGAGTAAAATTTTCATCGAAAAAATCTAGGGTAACTTTGTCACCGCTTAAATAATTTTACTATTTCTAGGGTAAAATAAGTGATATATCTCATAAATGTAAACTAACACAGTTATTTTAACTTTATTTTGTCCGCGAGCTGTCTATCATTCATTAGATGCTGTCACTATAAAATACATCTAAATGTTACGAGTTAGGGCTCATATTTGAATACATAAATTTGTACAGATAAATAGCAGTGCTTTTCAGGTGTGCGACAAGGTTAACACCGTTTGTCCGAGTTATATATATATTACAAACTAGGTCCTGCACGCGGCTTTGCATGGGCTTTTCAAGTAGCTGATGTCCGTTCTCGGAATACGGTTTATCTCCCTGCCAAAAGATCCGTTTATTTCCATTTATTCTTATTATTTTATCCCAGAATTTCCACGAGAACACGAACTGCGCGGGTGAAACCGCGAGGCGAGGCTGGTCATGTCATATTTGCCGTATGTTTTGTGGCAGAAATCCGAAATTGTTTTTAAAGGCCACCATACTACGACTTGTATAAATTATACGAAACAAAACTGATACACGTGGCATTTAGAAAAAAGCTTATACTTAAAGGGTTTTTGATACCTACCTAATTCCTTTTTAACGGTATTATAAGTTTCAGCCTGCGGCTTCGCGCGCGTTGTTTCTATTGAAACTTTCTAAGGTTATTTGTATCCCATAGGAATTGATGTCATGGGTAAAAAGTACTTAATTTTTAAGTACCAGCTTAAGCTAGCTGTATGCGAAATTTCAGCCTGATCCGTTGAGTAAATATTACCGTGAAGAAGCAACAAACATTCACCCATCCAACCTTTTGTATTTATAATACGTGCGATAAGCCTGGGGGCGGGCAGCAGCGTCTCCTGCAGACCAGATCCACCACCGAACAGCGATCCCCAACCCACATGGTGCATGCCACACAACAAATCTGTTGGTGGCGTTAGTTAAGCTACCGCCACAGCTTTTAAAGTCCACGGTTGGGGACTGTTATTGATATGTCATGTTCATAAATATATTACGAATGAGCTTGCATGATTTTGAGTAGATTTTTTGTTTTGGGTTAGATAGAAGACAGTGCGCAACTTATCTACCTAGATCACCCTAGTTTGCTTCTGTACTTCGTTTTTAGGGTTCTGTACCCAAAGGGTGCTAACTCAAGGGGCCCCTATTAACTAAACTTCCCCTGTCTGTCTGCCCGTCTGTCAGCGGGCTGTATCACTTGAACGAAGGTAGACATTTAATTTTTTTATAGGTTATCAAAATTTCAGTTGTTTGCTATTCGCTATAACTAAAAAAAATACAATCAGATAAAATAACATTGAAACAAATTGTACTTCACTTGGGAGAAGCCACTGGACTCCTGAAATACAGATACAGTTCGGGAGTCTATGGATTCTTTAACATTAATGTAGGTATGTATGTTTACATGTGTCCAGTTTTCAACCTTCGGCTACGGAACCCTATAAACTTTTTGTTTCACGTCTGCCGATTCCATGATAAGATAACTGTACTTTTTCTGATCATACGTTGTTTGTTACAGTGGCGGAAGAAAAAAAAGAAGACGAAGAGACACCACCACTAAAATTTCTTATAAGGTGAAGTAGGTCCCAAAACCCAGGTTTTGTATGTACGGAAAATCAATTTTAAGGCAAGAAAACACAATTTTTTAATATCTCTCTTGATGAGCATCGAAAGTTTAGGATTTTAGTTGGTAAGTTATGGGAGTCGAAACACGATTGACTCAACTTGACTCTATAAAAAAAATCGCAGTTTCCTCTAAATATTCATTTTACTACGGAAAACCAGTTTCATTAAATGTCGTCTAAAAAATACTTAACTAAACACTTAAGAGGATTATGGTTTTAATTTTTTGCGAAAGAGTTATTTTAGAGCAATATCAAATTTATAAATAAAAAGCAGTGAAATTGCGCGTGGGCCTGTTCTTGCTTCCCTTTCTCGCCTTCAGCGCGCATTGTTCGCTCGTCCTTGTCTCAAAAAGCGAACCTACTTCGCCTTAAGCTTGATCTCAGTAGTTTGTTCTAGGTTTCATTCCAGTTTTCATCGAGTGAATTGAAAACATGGGAAATGCAACTATTTATAAGTAGGTACAGGCCAAAGCTTTTTTCAGCTTTGGTTGAAACGCCCGTATTAGAACCTACGTTAGTATTAGTACCTATACCTACATAATCAGTATTTTTATTTAAGTAAGTAGTAGTAAATAAGCAAAGTAGTCAAAACATCTTTTCCAAAGAGTAGTTATACATATAACCTGCGTAATGCCAAATATTAGGATGGGTTTGAAAATGAAGTCATCTCTCAGTTTACAAATTTAATTTATTCATTATTTAAGGACGCGGATTATACTGCTTAGATTTATGAAATGTGTTACAAGTTTGTATTAATAGGGCACAAATGAAATAATTTTAAGGGGCACAAATGAAAATAATTAAATGTGTAAATGATGACGGAGGGAAAATTATTTATAGGAACATAATTTATTTTCTGCCATACGCACATAAAAGAATAATTTTGAATAGTTTGAAAAAAAAATGTGTATGATTGATTTTATTACCTATACTTAAAAAAAACCTGATGCGGGAATCGAATCCTCAAGATTTTCACGATATCTAGCGTCGCAGGCGGGACTAATGTGTAATTAAATCAGCACGTAGTTTGCATGTCATTCTTCAATCCATAATGTAAATCATGATGATGTATAGCAGCTTGCGACGCAGAAGCCTACTGCGGGTTCGATTTCCGCCTCGGGACAGATGTTACAAAGAACATACCACAGCTAGGAATAGCAGACTCCCCGTGTACGTGACCGCGGTGGCATGTCGACTTGGATCATAAATTATAGACTTAGGTCTTGTAAATGTGCCCCAAAAATATTGTGCCCATTAAGGTTATACATGTGACAAAATTGTGAAATTAATTTTGATGAAATATATTGATTCTACAACTGAAAGTGGTTTTCTTATTTCGAGCCTCCATTAGAGTTTTTAACAAAATAACTACTTTACATGATTTGCCAATCAATTAGAGCCCATAATTTAAATAAACCAACATAAAATACGAAGGTAACAAATTTTACTTTGTTACCTTCGTATTTAATCACTAAATGATTATATTAAATTTTAAACCTATATATCTACATATTTAAATCTTAATGCCGCGAACACATCTACGAACCGCGCCTGCAATGTAGCATAGCATGCAATGCAAGGCAATTCGTAGACCAGGTGTGATGTCTTGCGCGCACGAACACGATTCAAGGTAAGCGCGGCGCACAATGTGCACGGTTCGCAGATGTGGACAGGTGTGCTGCGCGCGAACATGATATGAATGGTGTGGCCACAGCTACCGACAAATTTAGGCATGATGTGATGACTGATGGATGACTGAGGCAGGCATACAATTATTCGGAGAAAGGGGTTTGAAGATTTTGGCCCTAAAATCAGCCGCCATTTTGTTTTTTCTTCAAAGTCGCCGCGCACAATAAAAGTTATATATTTGAATAGAGGACACTAAAATAAATAGGAAATGTTCTATAACATAATGTCCTAAAGCGTCAGGTTTCTGAGATATTCACAGATGAAAATCACTATTGCTCTAATGAATTTATCTACGTTTACTGTTTTCATCAGATTTCACGTTGCCTAGCAACGTACCGATTGATGATTTTGAGTAGGTACCTACCTACCCAAAGATCCTAAGAACCTACGTTCCGCTAGAATCTTTGCTGCCTACCTATTATAAGTAGGTATATTGTGAAGCATATGCCGACAAGAAAAGAAAAAACAAATGTTACTGATTCAGAAAGTGTTTATTAAAATTAAAATGTGGTACTACAATTAATTACTAGGAAAATTACATCAGGCCAATCAAATGTTTGTACGATCTACAAATATTTTTTCCGGGTGTTCTCGCTATTTCTATGTATAATATCAATATACCTATATCTATGTAAAGTACCTATTGTATTAATTATTGCTATAACAAAAAACAATTTGTAAAAGAGTTATTTTAAAATGTTTTTTCATGGCTTAGTATGAGCTATGCCAAGTCAAACAAAAGTACCTACTTACCTGACGGTCGTCGAATAAGTGCCTAGAATAGTTTATAATGCTTGGATGACTGGCTATGAAGACTTCAGTCAGCAAATAATACTGTATAGGACGTAAAGATCTTCGCCGTGGGCCAGGGATAGTGCTGATTCCACAAAAAAAACATGTTCTGGCACCAACATGGTTTGACATTTTGTCAAAAAATAATAACTAGCTTAACAATCAACAGTAACAACAAAAACTTAAATAAAACAATACATAACAGTTTTATTTAACATAAATAAAAAAAAACGGGTCCAATCTCTAGTTTATACCGAAAACGAAAAGCGCGAACATATTTTTTTAAGATGTGGTGAGAGCCTCATTTTACAAACCAAGGAGGTAATGAACCTGAGTTTGAGGTATAAAACCTCTTTCATGCCATGGTTGGTTTTAGCACAAGAAGCCTCCTTCGATAGGTTTAAATGATTTCAGCACTAGTTATTTTTCGATAGGCTACCTTGATGTCTGTAACTTATTATACCTACCATTACGGAATGCTGCAGATGCAAAAAGAATATTCATACTGCAAAATAGAGCAGTAAGAGCTATTTATAGACTCGGACCTAGGGAAAGCCTGCAGAACGTTTTTAATAAAGTTAACATTATGACTATGCCATCGCTATTCATTTATCTTAACCTATTGTACATAAGGAAACATATGAAACATTATTCCAAAAATTGTGATATTCATAATTATGAAAGCTTAAGTTGGTATTACCTCAGACGAGACTAGCGAAAGTTAGCAAATCTTTTTTAGTAAACTGTGTTAGATTTTATAATGTATTACCCGCCAATATTACCAATCTTGGCGAAAAGGCATTTAGGACCATCATCAAAAAGCACCTCACTGAGAGAGCCTACTACGACATAAAGGTTTATCTCTCAGATCACAATTTTTGGAAAGACATCACTTAGACAACACTACTTTTGTTTGATGAATATATTATGTACCTACCTGTTATTTTAATTTACTCGTAAGATTTTTTTAAGTGCAATGTAACGTGCCTATGAGAAATAAATAAAATGAATGAATATAAATATTAAAACGCAGTGTCTACAGATGTAAAGGGATCTTGGAGATTTTTACCCTAACATCGGCAACCACTTTGTTTTATTATATCGCCGCGCACGATGAAAGTTACATATTTGGATGGAAGACACCAAAACAAATAAAAAATGTTCCGTAGTATAACGTCCTAAAGTGTCAGGTTTGTGAGATATTCACAGATGAAAATAAATATTTTTTTCTTTACATGTGAATATCTCGGAAACCTGACGCTTTAGGGCATTATGTTAGAGAACATTTTTAATTTGTTTTGGTGTCTTCTATCCAAATATAAACTTTCATAGTGCGCGGCGATTTTGAAAAATGAACAAATTTTAGGGCCACCCTCCATACAAAAATCTTCAAACCCCTTTGTGAAACAAAATATAAATTTTACTACAATAGTACCTAGTAGGTAGGTACCTACTACTTCTTACTATTCATAATTCAAATAACTACGTACCTAGGTAGAAGGCGGGTAGGTAGGCAAGTATGTGTACCTTACCTAGCTAGGTAAGTAACCTAAGTAGGTACTGTTTGCAGGTATCTAATGATAATGAGTGTGTAGGTTACTTACATTATAATACAAATTAAAAAAGTTTCTTTACAAGATGTGTTTTTGGCATGATAAAAACGGTACCTATAGTTGATACCTACCTATATATGGACCTCACCTACCCTGCTTTAACGACGAATACAAACACTCATAGTTCATTTTTGAAGTGTTTAGGTACCTATATCATCTACATATTAAGGTCCTTAGGTACTTTCAGAAAACCCTGTTCTACCATTCCATCCCGCAAAAAAAACATTGTTCTACCAAACAGGGTAGGTAGCTAAGTAGGCTACCTACTTTACCATAAGTTATGGATAAGGTCCATTACCATTGATAGGTGGTAGGTAGGTACTATCCTACCCTACCCTAGTTAACAAACAAATAATGTTGGACAATCCACACAGCATTATCTAGCCCCAAGCTAAACACAGCTTGTGTTATTGGTAGGTAGGGTACCTACCTATTAGATAACTGATATACATAATACAGTACATAACATACACATACTTAGATATTTTTTGTTAAAAATCCTCGAAATCTAGCGACAAAGTCGCTACGGCAACACTGGCTCACGCTGGAAACCGAAAGGTATTTATGTTGTTCGATGGTTGTTCGTAGGTTCATGTGTTCGGTTCGGGCGCGCAGCAGTCGCAGCACGTCCACATCTACGAATGGAGCATTCGCATTGCATTACAGGCGAACGAACGTTCACGGCCAAAATTGGATACGTCCACAGATATCAGAAAGGGTACGTCAGCCATTTATGGGCTTAACATCTACGAATAAATAATTTATTCGTAGCTTAACATTCATAAATCCTTAAACTCAGAAATATTGAGTCCAAAGTCCAAGTCACTGTAGCCGAAAACGCTTAGAGGAAGAAGTAATAATTCATCTAAGCGAAAACGTCTAGGTGGATATATATATTTATATACAGGCGCGGTTCGTAGATGTGACGTGGTTCGTAGGCTAAGATTGTCCAAGCCAACCACTGTAACCTCGCCACATAGGCTCTACAGAGACCTAGTGCAAGGGACAGAGCTCTGGTTAGGTACATCTACATACTAGCAAGCCGGAAACATTTATAAAGTTTTAAAATAGGACTTTTCTAAGTTAATTTAGTTGTATGTACCTACCTTAAACATAATGTAAAATTGGAATAAATAAATTTTTATATTTATATATTATATATTTATATACAGGCGCGGTTCATAGATGTGACGTGTACGCGGCATTAAAACGAACAAGTCCTACGCGTTCAAATATAGCAAGCAACGGATCCATAGACTAGCACTAGCACCTAAGTATACTGCGAACGGATCTTTGGGCAAAGTATGGGGGCCTTAGAGCAATAACTAAAGCTCAGACCCCCGAATACTCAAACGCATCTCAGGTTTAAGCACGTCTCAGGTGACGATTTTTTTGACACCTTTTCATTGAAAAATGACAAAAACCGTAACCTATGACGAGCTTATAATTATGCAAGTTGCGTTTGAGTATTTGGGGGTGAGATGGGGGCAAAGCAGTTACAGACAGTTAATAAAATAGCAGTGTTGCTAGATTTGATTTTCAAAAAACAGGAAGTGTTGCAGAAAAAAGCTGTAGAACAGAAGTTGCCGGGAAAATAGATTTTCTTATGAATTAAATTTCAAAACATGAATTAATTATATATTTTACTAGGTATTGTGTTTAATTACCATTTCTTTTTTAATTTAAAGCTCGCATGAATTCGTTTCTTGTAATATAAAAAGTTTTTGGGATGCAATTAGGTAACTACTTACCTGAAATGACATCGGTGGAGTGGAAAGCTTATTTCGTAATATAGTTTTGGAAAAACTAACTTGACAAAACAGTCTCTCCACCGTTACTCTCTACCAATGAACTAGATTGCGGTAAACTTACTAAAACTGACTAAAAGATCTTATGTATATTGTGTACAGTTTCAACAGCTTATCTCTATTAGACATACAATACAGTTGTAGGTACCTAAGTCTACCTTTAAGGGCTATGTTTTTAAGGTATCATGATGGTATTAATTTATTAATTTTATGGCCTTAAAAATAAGATACATTTACAATAACAGTTTCTAGGGTACCATCAGTTGTCAAAGAATTCTTTGAGCGAATAGAAAGCATTTGATTCTAACCATCTTTTTAATTTATTTTTAAATATCTATCTGAAATACCTTCTATTAATAAAATTTAACTATTCGATGTTAATAAAATAGCAACGTCTCTATCAGGTACTTTAGTGTATGCTAATTATTTGTCTAATTTGTATAGTTGGCAAATGTTCGAAACCATGGGCGCGAGTGACACTCGCACTTGACGGATCTTGTTTAAAGGGGTTTGAAGATTTTTCTATGAAGGGTGGCCCTAAAATTAGTTTATTTTGCAAAATCGCCGCGCACAATGAAAGTTATATATTTGGATAGAAGACACCAAAACAAATTAAAAATGTTCTCTAACATAATGCCCTAAAGCGTCAGGTTTCCGAGATATTCACATGTAAAGAAAAAAAAAAAATTATTTTCATCTGTGAATATCTCAGAAACCTGACACTTTAGGACGTTATACTATGGAACATTTTCTATTTGTTTTGGTGTCTTCTATCTAAATATGTAACTTTCATCGTGCGCGGCGATATAATAAAACATAGTGGTTGCCGATGTTAGGGTACAAATCTCCAAGACCCCTTTACATCTGTAGACACTGCATTTTAATGGTAGGTATAATAAGTTACAGACATCAAGGTAGCCTATCGAAAAAAACTAGGGCTGAAATCATTTAAACCTATCGAAGGAGGCTTCTTGTGCTAAAACCAACCATGGCATGAAAGAGGTTTAATACCTCAAACTCAGGTTCGTTACCTCCTTCCTTGGTTTCTATGCAAAATGAGGTTCTCACCACATCTTAAAAAAATATGTGCGCGCTTTTCGTTCTCGGTATAAACTAGAGATTGGTCTCGTTTTTTTTATTAATGTTACATAAAACTGTTATGTACTGTTTTATTTAAGTTTTTGTTGTTACTGTTGATTGTTAAGCTAGTTATTATTTTTTGATAAAATGTCAAACCATGTTGGTGCCAGAACATGTTTTTTTTGTGGAATCAGCACTATCCCTGGCCCACGGCGAAGATCTTTACATCCTATACAGTCTTATTTGCTGACTAAAGTCTTCATAGCCAGTCATCCAAGCATTATAAACTATTCACGGCACTTATTCGACGACCGTCAGGTAAATAGGTACTTTTGTTTGACTTGGCATAGCTCATAAGCCATGAAAAAACATTTTAAAATTACTCTCTTTTTCAAATTGTATTTTTTATGGCAGTCACATTTTAATTTATTGTTGTTAAAATCCTAGTAATTAATTGTAGTACCACATTTTATTTTTAATAAACACTTTCTGAATCAGTAACATTTGTTTTTTCTTTTCTTGTCGGCATATGCTTCACAATATACCTACATATAATAGGTAGGAAAGATTCTAGCGGAACGTGGGATCTTTGGGTAGGTAGGCACTCAAAATCATCAATCGGTACGTTGCTAGGCAACGTGAAAACTGATGAAAACAGTAAACGTAGATAAATTCATTAGAGCCATAGTGATTTTCATCTGTGAATATCTCAGGAACCTGACGCTTTAGGACATTATGTTATAGAACATTTTCTATTTATTTTAGTATCCTCTGTCCAAATATATAACTTTTATTGTGCGCGGCGACTTTGAAGAAAAAACAAAATGGCGGCTGATTTTAGGGCCAAAATCTTCAAACCCCTTTAGACATAATTTAAACTCTCGGCAACACTGCAAATTTTATTGCATTGAATTGACATTTCATTCATTTGTAGCGTTATATTCTCTTTGATTCATTTCTGAACTGTGTTGTGCCGTGTTGCTGCGCTCTGTGCTGGCTGAAAAGCTTTGAAGATGCTCCAGCAATAGTTTTTTTGATTCCGTCGTGTACTCAACTGAAAAGATATTTGCCTAGGGCGTGAATCAACTATTTTCTATAGATAAATTATGGAATTTCGTGCGTGAAAGTAAAGAAAATCAAATAGTCCGCGTAGATCATGATGACATCACGTCATATTTCCTGATTACCTACCTTGTATCACCCTTGTGTCTCAATTTTAGGGGCGTGATGTTTAAGTAGTAACTGAATCTGTTGTACGCGAAAAGAATGGGACCTATAGGTTTCTGAGGAGAAGACAAGAGTATTAGGTACAAGTGAATAGTGAGAGTAGGTCATAAGTTCGGAATGTGGTACAACCAAGCTGTGTTATGAATGAGGAGGCTCTATTGGCACGTGCGGCCGAGGAGAGGGAGCGTATCTTCCAGCGGTATGAGAGAGGCCGCGAGAACCTCGCTGGCCAGATAGATCCTTGGGAGGACCCTGAGTTTGAAGAGTACCACAAAACTGACAGGTTGGTCACTTTAATCCAATTCAACTTGCTGTGCATAGAAAAACCTTTAAGTTGAAAAACCTGTAGTCCCTGTTTATTTAGTTTATCCAAATCTACCTTTATTTGTCTTTAATGATGCTTGCATAGCACTGCATGGCAAATTGCTTCTGCAACTGATGTCTGACTTAAAGGCGACATGTTCCCATACTTATAAGGATTCCAAAATCACCAAATATAATTGCTTTACTTTTGGCAGTCCAAAAGGCCCCAGTGTTTGAGCCCAAGAGTGCGTATTCCTACAGGAAACTATTAATATCAGTCCACTTTAAATATGCATTCATCGTTTCTTCAAACCGATCGCTGTTAGAACCGAGTAATAATATATTAAAGATTGTTTATCGTGTATTTATCGCATACCTTTTGCTTTCTTTTCCCCAACATCCCAAGCAAAAAGTATGCGATAAATATTCACTAAATAATCTTTAATATGTTATCAAATCATGAATAATAATAGTTATTTTGTTTGGGGGTACCTTCTCCAGAGGTATATATAACAATTAAATTACTGAACTCACAATATTTTAGGTATTGGTGAAAGTTTATAAGGTTACCACCATTTTAAGACCTACTCGAAGAGTAAGTCTTAAAATGGTGTACTTTGATAAAAGAGGAAGTTATATGTTCACCTGTGTATAAGAATGTTTTTAATGCATATTTGTAAATATTTCTTCTTTTTAGGCTAATTATAATGATGCTTATGGATTTATGGTGCAAAAGATCCCGGGCTAGTTCCATATAAATTTTATTCCTGAGGGATAACTAATAATATGTTCAGAAAAACTTATAATTGCAAAATCATCAAATCATACCTAGTGGTTAGAGTCATTTATCCACATCACAATGCTTCAGGCTTGGACAGAGTTATGCCTTCTGTATTAGTAGTTCTGTAGTAGTTATGCCTTCTGTAGGATTTATTTTATTTTTTTAACTAGGCCGATGATGATGAGTATTTAGATGTATTTTTATTAAGTTTGTTGCTTTGCAAGTGCTTATGTACCTAGTTTCAGTGTTCATTAGATTTAAATGTTCATTTTATGTTAATAGTAACTAGTTTATGCCCATGGCTTTGCATGCGTTATTCTGGTTCAAAAGAATCCTACAGACAGATACAATATTCATAGTCAACAAAGATCTTAATTAATTCTTTGGAAAAGTTTTAGGGGTATTTCTATCCCATGGGAACTAATTATTGTTTAACAATATTATGGCTTCGCACACATTGTTTCTATGACTACTAGTAAACGTTATTTTTATTCAATGAAATTTATGAGATAAACAGTAACCTGTGTATGTGCTATACCAAGTTAACAAAATTTCAGCCCAATCCATTTAATAGTTAAAGTGTCATCCCCCTCCTATGGGGAAGGATGGGAAAACTTTGCCCAGCAGTGATATAAACTAATTAAGCGAAATTGTATACTTGCAATACAAAAATAGTATACGAAGCTTGATGCATAAGCAAAATACAAATTTAAAATGTTTCAAATTAAAAAAGAATAAATTTTGATTTAGCTCCTTAAAACCAAAGCTTATCCTACGAAAGTTCATCAATATAAGTGTATAGTGTGTAAGTATTGTGTGCACTAACCTTAGGTGTGTTGTGCTCCGTAAAAAAGTGAGCATCATGTAATGTGAGCAGAGTCCAATATAAGCATTATATACGGTAAGTGAGTAGTGTTTTATGAACCAAATTTCTTTCCAGATATGGTTTCATCCACGACGAGCGACTGCCGCAAAAAACGGCGCCTCAAAAAATCAACGTCGAAGTGGAAAGGGAGAAAAAATGGGTGAAGATGCTCGGGTCATGGGACTCCCCAGCCACAAAGGAGAAACTCCAAAGACGAATTTTCAAAGGCATTCCAGATTCACTTCGCATAAAAGTGTGGTGTAAACTACTAGACGTGAACAAGATGAAGTCTGACAACCCCAAGAAGTATCCAGAGATGTTGAAGCTTGCAAAGCTCTGGTCGACAGACGTGAGGCAGATCGACTCCGACGTGAACCGACAGTTCCGCGAGCATCAGTTCTACAGAGAAAGATATTCTGAGAAGCAATGCGCCTTGTTCAACGTACTTTGCGCGTACAGCATCTACAACTCTGAAGTGGGGTACTGCCAAGGGATGTCTGGCTTAGCTGGTGTGTTGCTCATGTATATGGATGAAGAAGACGCCTTCTGGGCGCTCGCAATCCTACTCTCAGAAAACAAGTACTACATGCACGGTCTTTACGTAGAAGGATTCCCAAAACTGACAAGATTCTTGGAGCACCATGATAAGATACTCAATAAATTCATGCCGAAGTTAAAGATGCACTTTGACAAGTTCGGTTTGGACGCTATACTGTATTCCCTGAAATGGTTCTTCGTATGTTTTGTTGAACGAGTTCCATTTAGTCTTTGCTTGAGAGTGTGGGATATTTACTTGATGATCGGAGAGAGAGTTATCACTGCCATGGCCTATACAATACTCAAGCTGCACAAGAAAGCTATAATGAAGTTGAATGATATGGATCTTATTGTTAATTATATTCAGGTATAGTACCTTCTGCCAACATTATTATATACGCATAGACCTTAGAAATACTAACTTTCTTCCTTCCCTTTGCTCTTTTCAGGTTAAGCTACACAAAGATTTTCGCTACGAAGACGACATAGTGATTATCCATTTAGAACGAGCTATGGATGAATTAAAGCGAGCCAAGCTCGACTACCCGGGACCTCCGCCGGCCATTGAGCTACCGCAGCGCAAACTGGGCACGTTCGTAGAGCCTGACAAGAAGTCGAAAATCGGCCAGCGCGCTGAGAACTTTTCTGAGACTGAGAAGCAGACTAGAGCTACTGTGATATCGAGGTGATTATCATTTCTCTAAGCCATCCGCCATGTTTGTTATAGACTAATGATGATTTTAATTAAAATACACTAATAATGATGATGATTTTAATTAAAAATACATTGGGAAATACCTACTAAAATTTAGCCTTATCAATGCCTAATCAACAGAAGAAAACAAATGACTTAGCTATTGCCCAAAGCTGGGAGAGGCTTTTAAGTAAGGATCCAGAATGTTTCAGTAAGATTTGATATACCATGACCTGAATTTAAAAGCTGACGGTTTGTTCCAGAAGAGAGAAGGCTGCAATCGAGCTCCAAGAGCTGCGCGTCTCGCAAAGCGACACCGTCTCAGGTAACTTGGATATATCATACAGTTCGCGCGCCAGTTCCTACGATAGTCTAGGTTCAGACGAATTCACGCATTTATAGGCTCTATACGGCATTGTGACACTAGAATTACCAAGGGTCCTTAAAAATTAACGTTAGCTTTTTTTTAGAAGCAGACTAAAAATTATAAGAAGCAGAGCTTGTGTTATACCAAATGACTAATCTACCTAACACATACAAATTAAACTACCTTTTAGTTACTTGAAGTTAAAGTTACGTTTAATTCATTAGTATTAAAAAAAAGAAAGGCTTTTGATCAGCCATGACAGCATCCTCAAATTGATATAGAGCTAAAAGTTAAACCACCGAGTTAAATTGAGACATGATTGTAACGATTCTATTTTGTTTGTCGATTAATAAACACTTTTACTTATCATTTGTTTAAGTTACACAACATACAGCTACAGCGGTTGGTTTAAGACACCGCCGTCCCACCGGCGCACTCTATGCACTGCAACCGCGGCGCTCGCTTGCACGCCCACGCGGCGCATTTTAGCTGCGTGGGTTCATTTGTTTGACCACGTGGGTATAGGTTCCACTACCGCACACATAAAATATGATAATTAACCTGATAATTAAAACTGTAGCGCAGCACAGTTTTAACATACCATTTCCGGAACTGAAGATACGCACGCAAGCTATACAAGCACACGCTTGTATTAATAACGAATTCGTGCGCACCATGTTCGTGGATTGCAGGACGTATCAGATACATTTGATTGAAAAACGTAGCTAGACACACGTGCTTAGCCTCTCCGTGCGTAGCGGTGGGGCAGCTGCTCTTGACCGGTTAAGTTTTAAAGTAGGTCGGTCACACGTCCCACACAAAAAAACAGCATTTAAATATGTTCTGTTTGTAACATTCAGATGTGTTTACAACTCGTGAGTCGGGTCTTTTTAGGTCTTTTTATCTAAGGCCACAGATAAAAAGACCTTTGTGATCGCCAATTGCAGAATACGGTAGTGGGTGTAATTTACACATCTTTCTTTATGGTAGGCCTATGTCCAGCTGTGGACTACTGACTATAGACTGGTGATGACACATCTTGTTTACCGCAAGCTTCAAGCGAGTGGCCCACGCGCGATTCTTTTAGTTTATGCCGCCACCGTATAATGTGTTTAAATGTTTTAAGTTTAAGCTCATATTTGAATGGTCTTTTTGTGTTTAGCGGCATTAGTGTTGGACGTGTGAGCGGCTGAGCGGTAACCTTTATCGTTAAACGGTTTAATAACTTAATTGTTTAAATAAACAAAAAACCGACTTCGAATTCCTTAGATTTAAACAGTTTTTTTTAGTTTAGTGGTATAAAAACAAACCCTCGGGAACAACTTTTTTATGGAACCGACTCGGTACCATCCTTTATAGAAAGGAAAAATAATCATCCAAATCGGTTCATAAATGACAGACAAATCGAAGGACTAGGTAATATAATAATATAATATAAAAACACATACAGTCAAACAGAACCTTATCATTTTTTCGAAGTAGCGTAAAAAGCTGACACAGACTCCCTTACAATATAGACGAGTAAACAATTTTTACTACATAACTTATGTGTATTCAAAGTAAGGTTGGTACGGAATTGGCCTCTTATAATTAAATGTAATTTTGACATGCTGGCTGCGTTTTAGTACAAACTAGCATTAACATATACCCCAGTAATAAAGTTAATAAAATAAATTGAGATCTGGAAGTCGGGTCGTGAAGAAATGAAAAGGTCTTATAATATAAATAAAAAAAGCTTCGTTATCCGCCTTACTGTTTGTAGCTACAAATAGTTTAGTTAGCTGGTAATAGGCGAACTCATTTCGGTGAAATAGTTCGCGTTCTACTGGTTTGGTGTCACTGTGACGTATTGAACATGGCCAGAGTTTGAACCAAGCACTCTCATTATCATTACTGTAGCTGTGTGTAAAAATGATAACGCATTATCAGTTTCGAAGAACTATTTTTTGTACTATTTATGTGAAATATTCTGAATAAACTAGAATTTCTTTATGCTAGGTTATTTGGTAGATGCTAATATAAAAACTATTTAAATATACATTTTGTAATGCCACAGTCTCATTAATGATGAGTAAATCTTTTTTTTATATTTAGGTTTTCTGTCTAATAAGTAATATAAGGCATGAAGAACACTTACTACATGCATGAGTTTGATAGTTTTATAGTCGCGTGAAGTGTGTGTAGTGTGAAAGCGTTTTACATCATTCAATCCGACTCCGACATTTAGCTTCATGTGTAGATATCTCATCGAGTCATGTTAATAAGCTGAGCATATGTTTTACTGATAAAAAATTGCAATTGAGTTTGGCACTCAATTTAGTAATTAAAAACACGAGGTATTATATTGCATGCTTAAAGGTTAGCTACTGGTAAATCAGTATTATGGTTTTGTTTGTATTATTTTTATTAGTACAACATATGCAAGTATCCCTTTATTCATTTCTTTGATAGAAGTTTTGTTATAGACAAATACGCTTCTTAATATCATATAATTTCATATTGATAAATTTACTAAACTAAATAATATGTTAATATCTTTACTAAAGCAATGACATTTAAATAACAGTAAAAAAACAAGTGAAATCTTTTTTTCGAGTACAACCTCGCTGATTCGTTTATGAAGAACCTATTATATATTAAATTTTTAGTGATTCGTGAGTCTAGACTGCTAGAACGGCGAATAATAAAACTTGTTTATTATAATATGAATCTATAAACTTGTCTTTATCTTGTAGCTAAATAGGTATTTATTAATTTTACTTGCCAGTTTTTAAGCAGCCATTAGGAAGAAATCTCCTAGCTAGTATTTCTTTTTATATATTTATAATTAAATAATTCACTAACCTTGCTCGAATCAGTAACCAAATTAGTGAATAAATTAGAAAGTAGTGAGGGTTGTTCTTTTAAGTTGCGAGGTTCATTTTATTGAACTTGTACAAAATAAAACATAACATGACCCTTATATTCAAGTTGCCATATATCAAAAATCAATCCATGAAAAAGTACCATGTACAAAAGGGTAACTAATTGTATCTTATTCAAAGGGTTTCGTGAAAAAAACCCCGACTGTTTAATGTTACGATTGTTACACAATATTTTAAAAGTTGGTGCCTTTTCTGATTTCGCTATGCATATTGTAATCACACCCATAAGAAATATATTATTTTGTCAAAAACTCCAACCTCCCACTAAAGTTTGTGAAGAATCGCATGTTCACTTCACCAACTAACTACACCATGGCGATATTGGCGATTTACGTAGTTTACAGCATGTATTTTTGTATAGAAAAACGATCCATGGGCCTTTATTCATTTATATTCTTCAGAAGCTATGATTTTAAATAGACAATCGGTAAACGGTGAATAAATTATTTATGTCAATAGCAGGCAAGATCTTAATAGTTTTTTTTTATTTTAATAAAGAGTCACAATTGTATTTGCTTGCCATTGACATACAGTTTTTCATCACCGCTGCAGCCGATATCGGCGCGTGATCAAAATTTAATGGGACCATTTAGAACTAAGTTTCGCGCGGTTTGTAGCGTCCGAAAATTCGCGTCAGGGCTCGCGAGGTGACGCTTTTGATCGATAAATTGTTGTACAGATCTTCTATATACTAATGGAGTGAACACACCATAACAATAAATAAAAACAGAGTTGAAGGGACTCTTTAACATTGTCCCGAACGCCACCATTTACCTATGTCCCACTTCACGTTGTCACGCCCTTCTGTCGTCCAGGCGTGTTGCTAGGGTTGCTAGTCTTAAATATTGCTCACGTATTAGGGCAATATTTCTAAAATATTAGTTTTTTCTTTGCTTAATAAACATATTTAACCTATGTTACCTTACCTTATGTTATTTCGTAAATCGTAACACTACCACGCAGGAATGACATTCGTGTATTATAGTTATTTTGTTATGTTGTTTATATGGTGTAGTTATATAAAACAATAAAAATATTCGTAGAAAAATATTTATTACTGAATATTCATAGAGATACCGAAAGATCCACAATTATTCAAAAAATATAACTTAAAGAAACGAATAACAATAAAACTTTTTCCTTCGTCTTATAACGTAATGTTTTTTTTTTAAACTGTAATAATTTTTTGTATTAGTTTTACAAAATATGAGATTTATATTACCTACTACATTATTCTGTTACGTACCTACTTACATTAAAGATACGCACAAACATGCAACCGCGCGTGCGTGCGGTGACGCCGGCCGTGACAGACCGACTGAGTATCCCGTTTAACGTGTAGGCTAATATCGCGACCTTGAGCCCATTCGGAGCCGAAGTTTCCCTTCTTCCCTGTATTTATCTGTTCTTATGTACACACCAAAGTCACATCAATGAGAATTTAATAAAAAAACTATCGGCTACTCACAATATCTATGCACTGAAATGTTGCGACATTTCAGTACATTAATATTGTAAGTTGATGCGCCACCTCGTGGTTTTTGGCGGATTTATTGTGTAGAGTCCATTGAGATTTTAATACGAAAATTGTACTTTGACGAGATTCTGGTTCCACGCCATTCAGATCGCGTGTGGATAATATCCTGGAATTATACCTTGAACATTTCCATGTAACCAAGGAAAGGTGTAGATATACAGGAAATACAGGGCCGGATACACTACCCTCAGTATAAATGCACTAGCATGTGTGGTGTGGTGGTATGGAGGTGGGTTTATGTCATTAACGCAAGGAGTGGACTGCCTTAACACGCATTCTTAAGATTCGAGGAGTTCATAAACAAAACATATTGTAATTGTGAAGTATTTACTACAGATCCAGTTTATCAATTTTAAATAAATGCATAAATATTATAATGTTCTGTATGAAAGAAAATGTCCTTGACCTATCACTCTTTAAAATACCTTTTCAAATGGTATTCAATATGTTAGAAGAGTCATCATCAAGGATAAGTAAATCGTATGAAAAACACCTAATATCTGACTCCTCGAATTTTATGAGATCATTTTCAGCTTGACATTTTGCTAGTAATCATTAAAATTACTGTTTCTATTGTAATTTATGCTAATTTTGTGAATTAGATATAAGATCTTATTATTAACCAATATATATACCTAACTTTAAAATAAATCTCTGCTCAATAATTTTAGTTACAATAACATAAACCCACCCCTTTATCATCGTATTATTTGTAAAAATACATAGGCATAGATTAAATTAAGAATTTTTAATACCTACCCTAAAATTCACAGTGAGTTTGGGTTACTGTCGAATCATGAATATATTCCTAATAAACAAATTGAGTAATTGTTTTTATTGTCCTTGAGTGCTAGATCTAAAATCACGAATAAGATTAAAATGGTGTTCATTTATTTTTAGTTTTGCCTCCAGTGGTGGTCTGAGGGCCATGTTATTTAGAGATACGTGCCAAAACCAATTTAAATTATGGTACGTTTAGACATACGATAGTGCACTCGAGCTTCTTAGCCTACCCACAGCACTGTAGTTACAGCGTCAGTGTCACTATTCCACCCCTCAAGGTAGTATTGCATTCATGTTGTTTTGTGTCGTGTCACGTCAGAAGCACTTCCGTTTCATAAATTTGAAATACTGCGTCACATACTCTGTAATAATCTGTTTTAACCTCACTCAACTGTGTGAAGCTTGAATCACACTGTTGTGTTGTGACGCGTCAAAAGCACATCAGTTCCAAACATATGTCAATATTACCGATATGATTGTGACGCGTCGCGACTCAACAGAACATACGAATGTGTTTTTACGTTAAAACATAAATGCTTCTGAATAGACGAGACACAAGACCACGCAATAACGTGTTCTGCCTATCCCTGATGCTTGTACGGAGTTGTTTGGTCCGCAGTGATGCAAACACCCAGACTCGTGCCCCTGCGACTGTCCCAGGCCTCCGTCAACATCCTCCGCGACCCTGTCCATTCCCGGCCCAGCCCCTCCTATCTTATCAATAAACCTTCTAGAAGAATAAGGAAACCAATACATTGATGTGTAAATAAACTTGTGTTTCACTGAAATATGAGCAGAGATTTGTTAAGACGCATGCGTTTTGTGGCATTAAGTTTGCTAGAAGTGTTCTTTTTTGTCATGGTGAGTACCTTATTTATATTGTACTGTTTTGCATGTTTGTTTTTGCATTTCATTTGTGTTTACTTATTTATTATGTGCACAAAACGCTTTATACATTTAGCAGTTTAATTTTTTAGCTTGAGTTGAAACATGGTACATTTCTTGTTAATCTTATCTTTTGATCTAGTTTCATAACTTGAGATAAATCTTAGCTAGATATCATAGCCGATTCTAAACACTTTTCAAAATAGAACAATGAAAAATCTATGTATTTGGTAACATCAAAGTATACTCTAAAATAGTTCACTGCTGAATCTGCGTAGACGCATTTGCAATGATCCCTCTTGTCTTTTCTCTAGATATGGACCTTCATAGCTCTGAGTTTGGTTCATATACATTTAACGAATAATAACCTAAATCAGAACAACTTAGTTACGAAGCCGTTAAATTTGGCTTAGACTTTTTCTACTTTCATAACAATGGGTAGACAACAGTATTTTGGTGAATCAGATGACTGCGCTTAATGAGAGACTATACAGTTTTAAAATTTATAGAACACAGCGGAGTAGCAGGCGTCCGCTGCGATGACTCAGTGTCCGCTCTGGGCTCCCGGCGCTCGCTAGCGGACACCAGTGTGACCAGTACAGCGGATCTCAGCGTGTTCTCCAGCGGACGTTCACACGCACCGGATAACTCTCTTGACACGCATAGCAACGTGTCCGACGATGGCACTGGGTCAGATGGGTGAGATGTTTTGGTAGCGATGCGGCGCGTTTAGTATGATTTTGTTAATTCCGACTAGAATGAACGAAACGATATGGTTTTGTTTTGGAGGTACATTCGGATCAACGAGGTTAGTTTCTAGGTCCCACTAATTCCGCCTAGTGTCTGCCTGTGCATGGTATGAACGAAACGGTTTAGATTTTTATTAGTATATGAGTCGTCGGAGGATATCGATTTTTTATGAAATTAGCTTGTTACCGCAGAATAAACTCTAAAAGTTTTGAATTTTGTGTATTCATCTGTGGAATCTTTTTTTTTCAATTTCAATAACTATTTATTAAAACCTTAAATAACATTTTTCTGGTTCAAGTACTAGTGTCACTGTATCAGATTTATTTTATTACAAATAGATTGATTGTATCAGATTTATTGAATTCTAGAATTTACTATATTTTCTTAAAAGCTAGGGCGCGCGTATCAATTTTTACGTAGGTATTTAAAAAAATACTTAATCTTAGTAATTTTAAAATAAATAAATAATGTGGTAGATCCTGCAAGATATAAACGCTTTAGAGAAGGATTTGCAATTATGAACAAATTGTGTTGTTTAGCCAAAACATTGGATAAAAAAATAGATGCCTATCTGTGACCTTTCATCGGTTAAATGCAATTTATAAATAAAATGATACAATTTGCAGCCGAAAGTTTAGGACAAAAGCGACCAGCTGAAATCAAAATAATAGTAATTAGTCACTACCATAAAATAGTCGTCGGCGCACTCGCGCAGGCTGAGCTGTGGCATAGCATCGTAGTTCCGAAACGAATGAGTCCATTTCGATTTAGTTAGAAAATTCGCTGATGGAGATTGTCAGCCGTTGAAATGCTATGATGGTACACTCCCTGCGCCTGTTTTAAAATCAAATGGATTTACATTCGATACACAATTTGTATGTATACGGAATACCGTCATATCTTCGGGCCTAGAGCACTAATAATATAATAATAATAATTCACAATAGGTACTTAAATTTTAGTTATACAAGCACAGTGCGTAGAACTATGTTAGTATATTGAAGTGTACTGTGAAGTGTACCGTAGTACCTGGATTGTGAAAGGCAGGAGCTTGCTATAGGTTTTATGAAAAACCTGTAACTACCTAACCTGGGACCTGGAGACTTGTAAGACAGTTACATTTTAAACTAATTTGTGTCACAGTGGTTTAGTAACTATGTTATTAACATACTACCAGCGTTGTTTTAGTAAAAATATAAGAAATTAATATTCTATTTGTGGTAACAAATTTGCAAGTCAAAATACAATAAATGTAACAAAAAAATAAATAATAAGAAAGAGAGAGAGAGAGAGAGAGAGTACAGGCAGACAGACCTAAATATGTGTTGGGTGAGTGTATGTAGCCAGTGTAGTGTATGTAAGTGTGTGGTAAGTGCGCATGGTTGGTAGAGTACTCCTGAGGACTCCGGCCTCTTAGGAGACCGACAGCAGCAACCGTTTCGTGTATGCATGTGTATTTGTGTGTCGTGTGTATGAGTGTTAATCTAAGTAGGTATATGTTCATCAAGCAGACCCTAACGTCTATCCAAGTTAGAAATGACCTAGCCGTTAGGTCAAACATACTGATTGGTAGGTACAATAAGTATCCCATGTACTTTGTTACTAACTGATGATCCGACTGTTTTCTTTACATTCCGGTTTTTATACAGTGTGGAAATTAAACTCAGGCCCTGGAGGGAAACTACTTAAAATCCTTAAGCTAGCTCATTTTACTTAAAGGAGACATTCCTTTATTTTTAAAAAGAAACAAATCTGCATTAAAATATTTTTTTAAACTCGCTTGCTTCGCCCGGGACTCGAACCAACTAAAATTTAAAAAAATAAACACTCTTTATTTTATTATACTAATCGGTAGTATTAATATTCAGGATAAAGTTTCTGTAACAAACATTTGGTCTTAAAAATAAAAATAATCGTTAAATCTAACATCAACTTTATTTTACTATCAATTTTGTAACACTTAAATTATTTAACTGATAAATTGTTCGAAATGAGCCCCGTCGTTCCGGCTACACAACATTAGTCGCCGTTGAAATTCATTTCTTGTAGCCTTCAGCAAAGTGTTGTGGTGTATGCCCCTGATAACATTTTCTACCGCAATCCTTAGCTCTTGAACGGTTTCATAGCAAGTTTCATAAACAACATTTTTTACATGACCCCATAAAAAGAAGTCCATGGGCGTCAGGTCTGGACTTCTTGCAGGCCATCTAATCGTGTTGTGTTGGAGAGATAACAGAACTGTTACGTGTCTTTTACTTGTTAAAAGTGAACAGTAACCAAATATTTTTTAGAGAAACTTTATCCTGAATATTAATACTACCGATTAGTATAATAAAATAAAGAGTGTTTATTTTTTTAAATTTTAGTTGGTTCGAGTCCCGGGCGAAGCAAGCGAGTTTAAAAAAATATTTTAATGCAGATTTGTTTCTTTTTAAAAATAAAGGAATGTCTCCTTTAAGTAAAATGAGCTAGCTTAAGGATTTTAAGTAGTTTCCCTCCAGGGCCTGAGTTTAATTTCCACACTGTATAGGTGTAACTGTCATCATAACGTCTTAAAATTTCCCTATGAACAAACTGTTTTCTATCAAAAATCAAAATAAGTTATTCATACTAAACGAGCCTAAAGGATTCAAGCATTTGAACAAAATTTAAGAATGAATATTGCATTAACACCGATTTTACTTTTTGTAGAGCGTTTTACTACAAAACATCTTAACAAAAACTACTTGTCATTTATGGTGTAAGCGGGTTAACTGCAAACCTTGTTTATGTTGGAAGAACTAACGATTTATCTCAAAAGGGACTTCTTCAGGCTGAGTGCGATTCGAGTCGCACGCGTCCCTGCGAACTCTGCGCTGGGGAACTCGTTGCGCAAGATTAGATTTGTTTTCAAGTTGCAGGATTTTGCTTAGTAAAAATTATCTTCGGTGTTATCCATCATGAGCGTATAACATTAGACATAACACGATTACACAGCTCACTCATTAAAATATCTGATAATTATTACATCTCAAACAAGTGCTTGATTTCTTTGTTAGAAATTTCCGCGCTATAATTTTTCTTACTTACTCCTGTCTTACCAGTGCTTACAAAAACTTCTATACTTAATTCCAGATCTGGGATCTGCGGTCTGAGTATACAGCGTGCCCCGTCTACTGCGCAATCGACCCCGCGCAACACGCCGCACCCCCCCTCAGCCTCCCCGCTATCAGACGACGTTGTCCGCATACACGTGACGTATAATCCTCTAGCCGCCAGTCCTTCTCATCTAGGCGTCACACCCAAGTACAAAGGCTTCGATGAACACCACCACAAGCCAGCTACTTTAGGCTTCTTCACGACCAATGGCACGAATATGCCATCAGATAATAGAATAAGGATACAAGTCCCGTCAGAGGAACTTCTCACTCCTGTTGTAGACTCCGGAAGAATAATCTCCCCGCGGTATATTGAATCTCACTCGGAAATGTATGATTTGAAATGATCTGAAAAGTGAAATAATGATTATTGATCTGAATTTGAAATGCGTGTTGCATTTGATGTTGATATTATGTACGTTGTATTCAATGTAAAACCTGTTTGTTCAAAGATTAAGAGACGTGTTGGACTCTGTTCTAGTTGTTAATTTAAAGCTATACATGGCGTTTTAGAAACTAGCTAGAAGGCGAAGGTCTCCAAAGTAAGATAACTACGTAAATCAATGGTTTATAATCTTTTTTGAGGTCGTCGCTTAAAGTACCACTTATGAAAGTCACCTGATAAGTTTTAACTGAAGCGTTCGTGTAAATTTTAGATAATTAGTGCATTGAATTGTTGGTATTTTTATTTTAAAGTACTTTAAGTGTTAAACTGAGTAGTGGTGAGTTAGCAATATTACTATATTATTTTCACTTGCTCAAAAAGTCATTCTTTTATTTCATATAGAATATGTCATTCATGATCGAAAAGTCGTTAACAAAACATGAATACATACACACGAATTCCAGCCAGCTTGTTAAAATCTAACTAAGCTGAAGTTTACTAACTGTAAAGTAGTATGTAGGTATTGTTTCTAATACAGTCCTAAAATACACACAAAGATATATATTATATATATATATGAATGTCCCTAAATGACATAAATCGATGTTGTAAAAATATATGTTCTTTTAAACAAAACCTTTTTCGATATTGTAGGTTTAGGTTTATTAGTCTTAGATATTCTAGGTATTGTGAAACATTGTTTTTTAACATTAGTGATAAAGTTCAATATGACAACAAATTAAATATGATTCATAGTTATAAAATTACTATGTAGTGCTAGTGAAATTTTATATTTCTTAATGTAACAACTATAAATGTGTGAGACATTTGCGTCCTTACTTCTACCATCGAAAAATAAAAGCAATAAAAATAAATACAGGTTAAGTATATCATGTTGAAAACTCATATTTAGATTGATATTTAATTGATATTGAATATATTAAGTCATGTTGTACTCAAAAATTAAAAAAGAGTATTCTGGTCTTGAAGAGTCTACGCTAGATTTGACTAAGAATAATGCCGCGGGATTTAGACGAGCTAATAGTATATTATTGTATTTAAAATATTATGCCTTTAAGTAATATATTCAACGAACGTGACTTATCAGAAAAAAAAAAAACAGTATTGTTTTAACAGAGAACATAAAAGTGTTTGTTTTAGAATACAGGTGCAAATAATATACATAACTTTATGAATTCAATATATTAGCCCCAATAAGAAGTTTTACCTAATATATTAAAATTATTATTATGATAATTGCACACAATAAATATTTATGCATTTATTCACACTAACAAAAAATATTGCCTAGCTAGCTGAAGTGGTAAAACGTTTTAGGTGTAATGTATGTGTAAAATGTTATAAATGTAAGTTTCAAAATTTCAGTGAGAATTGCAATAATGCCAGTAAAACTGTATCAATAAAATTAGTCGGTAGAGGTAAGCTGCCCCCCTAGCGCGGGTATTGTTGTCTAGGGTCGAATAGAGAAAAATTACGTCACTTCATCATCGAATGCGTAAATTATGTAGTTTGCTTTTCTTCAATTTCAATAATGTACGCAATGTATACGTAATGCGATGTCATTTTTGTCTAATCCACCCTAGACAACAATCCCCGTGCTAGGGGGGCCTTAGGGGAGTAACTGTTCACGCTCTTAAAATTATATTAATGGACGTTATAGGAGAAAGCTAGTTAGTGATACGATTGCAAATAACTCGAATGTATCTGTTTTGCAAAAAAACACTAGAAAAAATATACATATATTATGCAATGACATCTTGTTATAAGATGCAACAATTAAAAATGGTAAAACATTTGTTTAATTTGATTTGATCTGGACTGAAACTCGCTTTAATGTTATCGATTGCACTATTACTTTGTCACTCTTATTTTAAACTTTGATAGAATATTTTTATCGTCCAAACAAGTGTTCTACAAAATTCGTGCCATTTCTAAATTAAGCATACATTAATTTTATATTTTTTTATAGAATTTAGTACGTTTGTTGTCCACTTGATGCCCTTAATTTGTTTTTGATCCAGTTGTCTCTCGTTGTTTTTAACAAGGACAAATGCCTGATTTGTTTTTAACGTTAAAACAGGAACCCAATGACTCAACCCGGTGGGTTGGAGCGACATTTATTGTTTGAATACTGTTCGCAGCTGACAGTTTCGTGAAATAATCGTCAAACCGGCGACTTTGGCGTGTAGACTGTTTAAAGACATCTTAAGGCGCATACACCACCCAAACTAGTGCCGCCACCTACTTTATGCTATTATTCTGTTTAACAAAAGAATTTTCAAAAATCATCTTCCAGTTTGTGACCTATCATAAGCTTTTTTTTAATGCCTCTGTAATAGTTTTATTCTATTTAGTTTAGGCAGAGATACGAAGTTGCCCTTGGTGGCCACAAAAATCTATTTTCGCATCTCTGCCTAAACTAAATAGAATAAAACTGTTACAAAGGCATTAAAAAAAAGCTTATGATAGGCATCACAAAGTGGAAGATGGATTTTTGAACATTCCTTTGTTAAACGGAATAATCAGATAAGTTAGGTGGCGGCGCCACTTTGGGTGGGGTATGCGTCTTAAATGGATAGACAGTTTTTAGTATTTCGATAGTCTGTACTGATTTGTAAGATACACGTATTGTGGAGAGACGTAATCTACGTACTTGTCGACTTCTCCGTCCACTTGTTTCCTGGTACTGTTTTCCTCGAGGGTTAAACGTAGAAAGTTCGATATAGGTGAATACTAAAGGTAGAATTACACTATTGTGCCGTGTAGTTTTGTGATGCGTCAAAAGCATATCGGTTTCGTACATAAACTATAGTGTGTTTCAAGTTTAAAATAATTATATTGAGTACCTACCTCAAGTATGTATGTTATTGCTTAATATGAATAAGAGTTATATACGTATGTCAGGATAATTGTGTTCAATAGCGACTACTTAGATTTTGTCAATTGTCAGTTATATAAGAAACAAAATATTGGTTACGAAATTAAATACCAATTGAATTATACGAATATACTATTATATAATGTAATTTTGTGTATGTATAATATGGGATTATTTAATTATCTGAAATAAATGAATACAATACAATTATTAATTCTATACTATCTGAAAATTCCTGGTAATTTTTCCGTGCAGTTGGCAAAAAACGAATCTCAGTATTTCTTTCTAGTTATTGTAATCTCTTGTTTCTTTTTTCAAAAATTAAGTCGCATTTTTAAAAATTTATTTTCCGTGCTCTTTGATTGAAGCTAAAGCCCTTTCCTTTATCTTTTTTATAGCCTGTATGCATTATATTATATTTAATTCACAATTTTCATACTATACGGTAGGTACTTTAAAGGCACTGTCTGTTTTTTTTTGATCAGACTTAATCTTGCTATAAGTGATATGATATTAAATATTGGTTATTTGTTTTTAATGAGTTGAATGTAAAATAGAAAATTTGGTCTGAATAGCACGAATAAGTTCATTGTCATTTTCAAAGACAAATTATATTGTAAGTCGATAAATAATTCATGATTAAACATTTTTATTAAAAGTATCTATCTAACAGAGCCTAGGAAAGACTCGTAGTTGTAAGGATTTTTTGGAAATGAAATAATAATGATTCGGCGTAATGCATTCTACGGTTAAATTGATGTTCTAGAAAAAAAAAGTCGGCAAACAATTCATTAATTAGAAATGTAATAGACAATGTGTGTAAATAAATAAAAGATATTCTGCGAGGTACTAGTAAGTACTTCTTCGCTGTTGTGAAATAATAGTGAGTACTTTTGGCCTAATGAAAATCAAGTAATAAAATGTTCCATTCGCATATTCGATAAATTATTGTGTAGACCTATATTATACCAAGACTGTTTCAATTAATTGAGCTTCTAACTTGAGAGTATTATCTCAACGCCTATCAAAAAGTTAAACATGTTACTTCATTTGTTTTTTTATTTATAGAACGTCAAACTTTTTGGAGGCTGTTCTTAAATTAATGACTAGTTGTTTGCATTTAACAGAGTAATCATTAAGATTAATAAAAAAAAAAGTTTTTATTCTAAAATAAAAAAAATAGATTTTGTAAGTAGTTTTGAAGGTTCTTAAATTTGAAAACAATGTCTTTCCATTTACATTACAAATTAACTGGTTTAGATTACCTTTGTGTATGTGGTATAGTGTTAAACACTCTGTTTTAAACTCGCACTTGTTTGAAAATATCGGTGGGTGTTGGTTTTAATATGAATGTTCTTTATCTAGGTGTACCTTTTAACCATCAGTCATAGTCATAAGTTATTCCATATTAACCTTCAAGACTCTATCAAATTAATGTTTTCCAATTTGTAGATGTACTAGCGTAGATAGATACGATATCATTTCAATTTAATTGTTATTTATTTATTTCAAACTTGAATAATGTATGTATGTTGTTTCTTCCTGAGACGGGTAAATACTGATTGTATAATAAATAATTGTATTATTCAAATTTTTCTTTTATTTAAAACTTTTCTAAATTATATTATTACTTAAACCCTACCTGAATATATTAGTTAACGTCGACATAACTTAAAAGAAAAATTGTAGGTTAGTTGGTTACAATAAAATAAAACAAGAGCTTGTACATACGTTTATTTTAAAATGACAATATGATAAATTAATTTGAAATAATACCATTCAACCAATTTCATAATGTCTCCATAATTTGTGTCTAAACGGTAAAAATAACTTGCTTTTAAAAAACTTATCATAAATATACAAGAATATAGGAACTTGTACGGTTATTTTAAATAGTAAAAAAGTATTAAAAGAATTGCACTTTTCCTATTTTAAATAATGCCTATTATATGCCGTAGGCCTCTATTATGCATTGAACTAGCAGAAGGCACAAATATTAACCAAACTGTTAAGGCATGGCTTTGGGCGGAATAAGATATATACAATATGTTGATTTATTCACGTGGATTCTTCGCTGTATATAAACCAAATGAATTACAAGGATTCAGGTTGACATTTTGATTTGATCCACCGCGAAAAAATCCTGTAGGTACGTCGTTCTACCTAACTTATCAAAAAGTTTCTTAGCTAGGTAGGAACTATATTAGTCACATCGATTATAATGTATTGTATATTATAAATTTTTATTTTTGTAATTATATTTATTTCATATTTGATTTTCTATACTATCACAATACGATCTGATAGGTTCTATAAAAGATAGTAAAATCTGATTATTCTATTTCACTGTATTTCCCGACGATAAAATTGTTTATCATTAGTTTAAAATCTTAAGGTGGTTTCTAAGGTTAAGGCCATACGCTCATTAAATGCAACCCAACTAAGATATAAGTATATTATATCAAACTACTAAACATACTTAGACCTCCATTATATGCAATGGAATAACTTACGGCTGATACTTTGTTCATACAGACCTTTGTATTTCTGCCACATATGTCGCCAACCATCATTATAATTAGGTATATTTTTGGTCAGGGTTAGATAATACCATTTTATCACATAGTTAAAGTAGCCAATTAGTAAATGATTAAATAAATCTATCACACCACACAACAGTGGCTACTCAGGCACGCATCCGAATAGCAAACAATAGAACTTGATCATTATTCAAGACTTGTTTCCTTATTACCTACCGCAGTAAACCTCATTCTGGGCTGGGAATGTACATTAAAATTTGGCTAAGACACTTGGGTCAAATTTGATTCAAAGCATACATTTTGTAAACTTTATCTCCGTTGGGTTAAAGAGTTTTGCTTTGAACGTATTTCTCCCAAGTGACTTCCTAGAAAGCACCCAGAATGCCTACTACTTCACAGAAATATTACATATCTAGAAAATAAAAGGCGTTGTGAATAAAACGCACTATAGCACCATTGCTCTGGTAAAAGAACCTCAGAATACAATAGTTTCAAACACTGCAGTGGTATAAAATATTTCTCTGTACACGATTTTGGGGCCATAAACGTTGGTACTTGATTAGCACAGGTACGCACTACAAATAATTTAGTAAGCAACTCAAGTTCAGCTTGTTGAGCTGCAAATGTTTCAACACAGCTGATTATGTAACAAATCAAACAAATTCATCAGGTACTCGTGTACCTATAGGAATAATGCCTAGTCTACTCTCGTGACAGAGACTCCTAATTAGCTTATCCTACAAATTCAATAAAAGACGCATGTTTCTCTATACTGTGTTCACGGTGCTGTTCACGAGCGTATCATTCACGATGCCGATGGTGCTGTTAACGACCGCCACGATAGCAGGCTCCTTCGTGTACTCGTGGATAATGCTTATCACAGCTTCTTTGGTACCGAAGATGAGAGCGAACATTCCGAAAATGACAACAAGAATGTTCTTCCAAATGATGTAGTTGGTGCGTCCGAATCCGATGTCCCAGTAAGTGATGACTTCGATGAACGCGGGGGCGATGAGGCCGAGGATGGAGAAGCAGAAAGCACCGATGACACCCATGAAGGGTGCGATTGTGGGGACCGCGACGGCGAGTAACACGCAAATGGTCACGAGAATGGTTCTCAGAATGTAGTCGGCGAGATCGGGCCGCTTCGTGAACCTGTCCTTGATGGTGTTCCAAGCGATCTCGATGCACACGAAGAACTGGAGTCCAAACGTGCAGAATACGGCTATTGCGATTGAGATTTTCACGGTCTGGGCCAAGCTGAAATAATAATGAAATTATCAGGTAAAATACTAGTTACTAAGATCTCAGAAATTTTCGATTTCCGCAGGACTTGAACCTGCTTCCCAGCCTCAGTACGGGTTGCTCTAACCAACTAAGCTACGAAATATAAGTCGGTTTCGTCAAAAACCTTTAGGACCCCTTACGGCTCTAGCGCCGTTAGCGCCACCTACAGGGGAAATATTACAGTTACCGAAACCTGTTCAAAGACTAAAGTTACATTTAGTTCGCTTGACGAGAGGTGTTGCCCTTGCTCAATTCAAAGGGTTTTTGTATTAGCGTAAGCCCTCGCACTATGGGTAATCTCTAAGAAATTAAATAAGTTCTCAAAATGTTTCGATTTCGGCAGGACTTAAACCTGCGTCCGTTCGTAAATCAAAAGCATTCATCTCATTCATTCATGGACTTCAATTTCGGCTGGGACTGGCAATCGTCTCAGTGACGGCTTTTTAATTTACAATTGGATGGATAGGAGGCGCGAAGGCCATCCAACGGGCTTTCAAATGTCAAATTTGGATGGGGTATTTTACCGTAATCGATCTGCTTGTGTGCTAACTAAGCCACGAAATATTAGTCGGTTTCGTCGAAAATCTTTGTCACCTCCGAGTGCTGCCGAATTCGGATTTTTTTGGAACTTATTTAATTTTTTGTAGATTACTCAGAGTGCGAGAGCTTTCGCACTATAATACAAAAACAATACTGGTTTTCTAGATCTCCTAGAATGTTCTAACATCATCGATAGATTGTTATTTTAAACTCGGAAATATCAATCAAATAGAAAAATAAAACACTTACGGCTCACTTTCCGGGAGATTGAGCGTGATGGAATCCTTGACGAATTCGCCATAGCACAGGTAGCCAAGGAATCCCAGCAGGATGTAAACGAGAGTTACTCCAGACATGCCTTTGTTCAGCACACCGCATATTCCGAGCATGGAGCGCGGGGTCTTCATAGCGTTCTCCAGAGGCATAACGACACCGATGGCTTCCATCGCAAATATACTCAAGGAAAAGAATTCGGGCCACTCTGAAGGCGCCTTGAAGAGCATGTCGTTTATGTTTTCGGTTTCCAGTTTGGTGACAATGTAGTACATAGTGATACCGAGGCCTAGACCCATGAAGACGTTGGCGATCATAGACACCGGGGCCAGGTACTTGAGGTTGCGTACCCATGCCATGAAGATAAGTGGAAGGAGAAGGCAGACTATGAATATTCTTATCTCCACATCTTCTTCCTTGACTTGCATATGATATGCTGCGACCTGTACAGAGATATATTGTAAATTATATGTTATATAACACAAATAAAACATTAACAAAGAAAATCAAATAAAAGAAACAAATTAGATCTAGTATTTACAGTTAAAATAATAGAGCTAACGGCAAACAATGATATATCTATAATTGACGACCTCTGTGGCGCGGTGGGCGAAGGTCTGTCTGCGACACAGGTTGCGGGTTCGATTCCCGCCTCGGGACAAATGTGTGTATGATTTGCAGACATTTGTTCAGGGTGTTCTGGTCGTTTTCTATAGAAAATAATCTATTATATTATATTATGTAATCAGTTATCTAGTACTCATAACACAAGCTCTGCTTAACTTGGGGCTAGATAATGCTGTGTATACTGCACCTACACTAACATAAAGCGTTAAAAGATTCATATTATACTATGCGGAAAAGTTTTATCAAGACTTATAGCTATTTCTAACTTACTTGGACTATGTTTTTGGCGATGAGCACTGTGTACACGGAGCAAGTACCGAAGTACGTGAAGAAGAGACTAACGAGGATGAAGACTCTGAAAAGAAATTCAAGTATATAAGGAAAATTGCATACCTGCTATCTCTTCTTCAAACGTGATTGAAATTAAAACTTTTTAAACATTCGCGATTTGATAACATATTTAAGATTATTTATCGGGTATTTATCGCGTACCTTTTGCTTTCTTTTCCCCAACGTTTCAACCGCGTTACAGCGATCGTGGTCACGGGGCGACCGGGGAAAAGAAAGCAAAAGGTACGCGATAAATACCCGATAAATAATCTTAAATATGTGATTGAAATTCTTTGATACTAGAACAAAACAAAGTCTAATGCATAATATAAGTTAAAAAAATGCAACGTGAAAGAAAGTACTAGGTACTCGTAAGTAGGTACCTAGTCGCACAAACGAATTCTTCAACTTCTTACTTCAAGCGTAAGTGCGCGTTCTAGGGGGGCTCCCCTAGCAAGGGGATGGCTAGTCAAAAATGTACCTAAAATTCGACGACCTACCTAAACGCGTTAGCCCAGCGTCGTAAAGGTTGTGGTCCATTTTCTAGTGCCGCCTCGCCGACTTCTGCAAATGTCATTGTAGATCTTCTGGTCTTCTTATACAGGACATGTGCGCATTTTATCTGCAGACACAAAAATAGGTGAAAAAAATGGTTTATTCCCATTTGTCACTCTGATCTGTCCCCTTGGGAAGACAAATAAAAAAAAAAGGTTCTATCTGTTCCCCTGTTAGTTACGATAGCTAAGAAAAAGCAAAAAATTGACTTCTAATTCCTTTAGAATCTTTCCTCGGGACCATTCTCTATGCAACAGAGAAATAATTTCATAATCGGTACATTAATCATCCTTTTTTGAAGTCAGTTAATAAAACCACAAACAATAATATTTACTTACATACTAAAACTAGGCAAAACTTGCTGCCTTAGCCACCAATTTTGAAATTCCTATACCATTTCTTAGCATTAGAGTAAAAATTAGAGTAAAAACCTGCTGCTCCAAAATCTAAGTATCTTCGTATACGCTAGAGCATGTCTTCATGTATGATGATGGTTATTTATGATTAGGTATAGGAATTTTAATCGTTAATAGTTATCTACTTAGTTTAGGTTAGGTACCTTTCGCGAAACATAAATGTAACTTTCTGGGCCTAGGCATGACTCTTGACCTAGATACATCAGCACTTCCCACAGAACGTATTATTTATTGTTTTCTTAAGATAAAATATAATATAAGAACGAGTCCGAGGTAAATACATTTCTTTTAAACTCTTACACGTGTATGAAAACGAATGAGCTTACTCTGTACTTTATTACACTTGTTTACTAACCTACATTTCGCTGCACATGCGTGCAAATAAACAAAGCTTTTGGAATAAAGCAAGTCACGTTTTACAAAAGCGTGCCGTGCCAAATTATTGTGGCTATAATTGACAAATATTTTCGTTACCAAGAGATACCCATTTTTGGCCCATTTTAAGTTAGGTACCCACAATCTCTTACCTCCTATATACTCCTACCTAGCCAGAGTTAGCCTGGCTAAAAGGAATATCCTAAAATATTATTATAGAGAACGTTTTTGCCTTTGTGAATATGTTTGGCTGAAGGAAGACAATGAGAAAACTACTGAATAGATCTGGCTGAAATATTACACACAGAGATTAAGGATTTATAAAGACTAAAAAAAGTTGAAAGCCAAGGACGAGACTGATCACCCAAACCTCTAACATCCCATACAAACGCACTTTCTGTTTTATAATTTGGAAACTAAGCCCTTTATTGCAATAAAATTTTGCTTACATAATCATCATTAGATGTGAGCGAAAATTTATTTCAGTCATTAAAGTCATTTTCAAGCGATTTTATTAGGTAATCTTGCTCTTCGCTCGTCATTTAATGTTTTTTTTTGTACTAAAACCTTGCAGACATAACTGTTTCTCATCCGATTATGTATGCAAAATCTCAATAAAATCGGGGACGTACTTTCTAAATGAATCGGAAAGTATGGGGGCTTATAGGTACAATTCGCGCAGCCTAAGATGAGACCTGTCAGATGCTATTAAAGGGGATTTTACGCAGGTATAGTCAAAATCCTAATCTATATCTATTTACATATAAAACGGTCCCTTCCCTCCCCGCTTGCCTCGCATACCGCCAAAATGGCCTGCGTTCTATCTACTGCGCAGGTAACTACTACGTGATCCGTCATATCTCATCTTTGGTTGCGCGCATTGTACACCCAAAACAAAAGAAAATCAGTTCTCACCAAAACATAGGAGCAGTGAGTGCAGATAACTGCTACCAGGATGGTGAACATGATCCCGTTGACGAGGCCAGCGCATTTGAAGGCTTTGGGCATTGCCAGGATGCCGGTCCCAAGCGAGGCTTTCAGAAGATGCGTCAGGGTGTCATTGTTTCTGAAACATCGAAAAGGTTTGAACACTGATGGAATGTCAAAGGTTAGGTATCTCGCAAAAGGTTTTCTTAAACTTGACACTAACAACAATAGTAATTTTTATGCAAGTCTGCAATGTTGGCTTTTGGTGCGAGTAGGTACTCGTATTGAATCCTGAGCGTAGCGAGGGTTTCAAAAGTACGAGATACAAAATAACTTTGCTGGTGAGTGAAACACAATTTTTCACCTCACTACTGCGAGGAAAACGCTAGGTGCAATGCAAAAAAAGCTTATTTTTTAAATTAATGTTTCAAGCTATTTTTCCGGTAGAAAACTCAATTCGGCATTATGTACCGCTTGCACTAACTCTGGAGGTATCTTCGTCGCTGCTGGACTCGCTCATATTTAATTACGATTTTCAAAACAAGTAATGGAGGTGAATTGAATAAAGAAGAAAATTTTATGATATTTTAATTTTTTTTATGTAGGTAGTCCAGTGGTGCCACCTGTGGCTGGCCAGTGCGATTATTCAAAGAAATGAGGTTGGCGCACTGACATGAAATAAAGAAAAGTGTGGAATAGAAAGGTTCGAATTTTAAAAACTTTTTCCAAGATAGCCATCGAGTTAGAATAGTATTCTAACTCGATGACGATAGCGGACAAACTGCACTTTTGCACTCAGATTTTTTATGACAAACAGAATCTTTTAGTACTTATAAATCTGTGCAGAATCTCTCCGAGGTTGTGAGGTGAAAAATCTTTTACCTACTACAAATTTAATTAGCAAAGCAAAGTCTAAAGTTAGGTTAGTTTAGGTTAGTTTAGGTTAGTTTAGGTTAGTTGTCGTGGAGCTGGGCAAGATCACTATTTTCGCAATAGCCTCAATTCGCGTAGGTATGCAAGGAACCACGATGAAAGCACCAGTTCATTAATGGATGTAACACTCAAGCCGTCGCCGTTACCCGTGTGCCGGCTTAGAATTTGCATCACCCGAACTCTTCTCGTGGGTGTCGTAAGAGGCGACTAAGGGACATACACTAGGGGGCGGGCAGCAGCGCCTCTAGCAGAAAGATCTACCACCGAACTGCGTTTCCCCAACCCGCATACCTAGCGTGGGGATTATGGGCATTACCCCTCATGAGACAGAAAATCAGGAAAGGCCTGCGCCCAGCAGTAGACTATTCTAGGCTGTTAAGTTGAGGTCGAGGTTACACTTGATAAAATTATAGATAGCTTTATGACTCCCGTGTTCTATTTAATTTTTACATCTCAACCTTAGCTAAGTTGAAGCTAAATGATGCTGTGTGAGTTGTCCAGCATATATATTTATTTATTCTTACCATGGGCAGTGAACTTTAGTAGGTTTACCTTGGACTTTTTAGCTACCTACTATTTTGCTATCAGAAAATAATAGCAATGCAATTTTTATGCATTCGCAAGAAAGCTTCCTAGTAGCGATCGAACAAAGCTTTGAATAACTCGTATGTAGAAGCCATAGGCCACTTGATAACGCATAAATCAGTTTCCATAGGATTATTAATCTAAATTAATCTAAAGGATTCTGAAGAGAAATAATTGGATTGATGCAAAACCTATCTATAAGGTAAATAGACTATTTTTTCAGTCAGCTAAGTGCGAGTCCACTCGCACACAAAAGGTTCCGTACCATGCCTACTTGATATACTTTCGCAAAACAAACAAACTAAACCCTAAAAACAAATATTTTTGAGTAATCGCATAAAAGCCAACATGACGCGGGTGATCGCGTCCAAGTATAGGTACTGATAATGACCGCGCCCACCTTCAGCGATCGTTATTCAACTTGGTACGGACATACTTATTAAAATAATTTTATATGTATACTATAAAATAAATAAATAATGCTAAACAGAATTGTCGTGTGAATACACGGCATTATCTAGCCCCAAGCTAAGCAGATGTTGTGTTATGTGTACTAGATAACTGATATACATAATACAATACATTGCATTGATAGATTTTTTTATTATACATAGAAAGCGACCAGAACACCCAAACAAATATCTGCAGATCGTGCAAATATTTGTCCCAAGGCGGGAATCGAACCCGCAACCTCCTGCGTTGCAGGCGAACCTTCGCCCACCGCGTCACAGAGATTATCAAACTCATTATATCTCTCGACATACTGTATTCTATATGTATACAATATAATAATGTATATACCTTTTACGCTTCCATAGGAAAGTCTTGACAATCGTACCTACAGCAAAAGTAGCCAATAAATCAATATAGTATTCCTATACTAGAAATTTCTACTGTCTACCTTTTAGGTGCCTACGACTTATGAGATAGCACATACAGCCCGTTTGCAGACAACGGACGGACAGACAGACAGCGGAGACTTAGTAATAAGGTCCCGTTTACACCCTTTGGTTACGGAACCCTAAACAGGCTACTTTTTATTATTCAGAATAAAGTTCTGTGCGAAGCCGCGAACAAACAAGTGAATAAGGTCTTCGAACGGTAAACTAAGTACTGTATGGGCATAGTACATAATGTATACTGTGGTATGGGCTACCGTTGTACAACAAAGAACTTTAATTATTTACCTCTAAGACGGTACCCCGAGCCAAACTAGCGCCGCCATCACCTATTTTATCTTATTATTTCGTTGAACAAAAGTTATTTTAAAATTTTTTAATGGGCAATTTGTGATACCTATTATAAACTTTCTTTTAATGCCTATATCATAGTTTTATTTTGTATAGTTTAGGAGATGCAATAATTG
Source organism: Eupithecia vulgata (assembly GCA_946478455.1). Taxonomy (NCBI): domain Eukaryota; kingdom Metazoa; phylum Arthropoda; class Insecta; order Lepidoptera; family Geometridae; genus Eupithecia; species Eupithecia vulgata. Next base: position 12,924,754 of record OX297859.1, on the reverse strand, counting down.
AGTTCGGTGGCCACAAAGTGCCAGATCCTAAACTACACAAAAAATAGAGGCATTAAAAAAAGTTTATAATAGGTATCACAAACTGCCCATTGAAAATTTTGAAATTACTTTTCTTCAACGAAATGATAAGATAAATAGGTGGGTTCGCTACTTTGGCTCTGGGTATCGTCTTAATGTCTCACTGCCAGCCTGCCCTTGACGATTTTACCTTAAATTTTACCTAACCAAGCTACCGATATTATAGGTAACCATAACCACCACAGAGTTTACACTAGTAATAGAGTTTAATGGTAACCACTAGGTAACTTTTAAACGGCTTGATTTACATCAACCTAAATACTTAGATAAGCCTAAATAGATGTCCGCTTAATGTTGTAAAGTCTAGGTGGAAACGCAGAAAAGATTTTTGGCTTGTCTTCTTGCAGTTACGCCGCGGTATTGTGATAAGCCTACTTTATAAATTGATGCGATTATATTACAAAAAATAACTTCGGACTTGTCTACGGTACAAATTGGGAGTAGGGATCCGCTATCAATACATTTTTACATTGTTGGGATATGAAGAGATATCCCATAGGATCCCTACTTCCACAAACACAGATAAAGTCAACTTCCAAAATAAAAACGAAATCAATATAATTAGGTATGTAATCCTAGCCAGACACTGTAATGATTGCTAAAACTTTTTTGTGTCGCAAGTAAAAAATAAAGTAATTTTATTGAAGTATTACTTACGATGTAGGGTTCTCCAGTTTTCTTTCCGTAAAAGGGTCGAATTCTGCTGACCCGGCATCCTTACCCATATTGTATCTGTTGAATAAAAACCTTCTGAGAACTGCAGGCACACACAGGGTAAATAACAATACCTAAAAATAACCTACTGAGCATTCTCGGTAGGATACAATCCAACCTAACGAGAAATTCAGATTATTAGGATTGGTCGTGAGCATGCAACAAAACGATTCGTCAACTTATTTGTATTTTTTACCCGACAGCGCAAGGAGTTTTATTTGAGGACGAACTCGCAAAATCTTTGTTTTTGAGGGTGGCTATTAAAAATACCTACGGCGAATTGAATAATAAATAATATTATTAAAATTGCTGTGGATTCAAGATTGTAATTAAGTTCGACCTTTTTTAATAATAATTGTGTCATTTTGTGTAGGTATAATCGTTAGAGGTAAAATTAATACGTACTTGCTAACAATTTTTTCATTCTTCTTTTCATCGGGAGTCAGGAATGTTTCCAACTCCTGTGGCGGTATACTGCCATTGGTTTCCTGTAAACAACATACATATATCAATTAAAAACATTTGAGAACTAGTGTGTACAATTGAAATAGTTGAGCTAACTGCAGATTGTTAGGTATATCTGTTGTTGCAAATAATCTAGAGGTAGCAAAAGTGTTCCATGTCAGTAGGTTAGGTACCAATAGAAACCGTTCCCAAGGTACTTGTCTGCATGGATAATATGGATATGCAGACAAGTATCATGGGTACGGAACTAAAAGGGGATCCTTTGTTTGGCAATACAAATACAAAATAGTTTATAAAAAAAAATGCAATTTGACTAATAAAACCTTATTTAAATCTTATTACAAGAGAGGTATCGCAAAGGCGAGCTTAACCCTAAAAAGAGTTCTCTTCCAGCAAACCTTAATGAGAGAGGGAGACATGTGTGTACAAGTGGGTAAGAGTGCAAAAGATATAAAGATAGAAAATAACTACACTAATTGCATAAACTAATACATAAAATAATATAAAAATATATGTAAAATACTATAAATCTGAATAAATACCTAATAAATATAATAACGATTCTATATTTATAATAAATACATAAAATACACATCGAAGTCATGAAGATAGGTAATGCTCTTTGACTTTACGCTTGAAGATGAAGAGTGAGCGGCTAGCACGAAAATGATGTGGGAGAGAGTTTCATAACCTGACCGAGTCGACAGTGAAGGAGCCACCATAGCGGCTGGAAGAGTGTCGAGGAAATTTCAGGAGCAGGGACAATGATGTTCTACAGGATTGTATTATGCAACACTTAAATGTTTTTTTTAACCGATAGGTTACTTTAAAAAACGTATTGTGTGTATATTTTTTGTAAGTCTCATAGTTTCAGTTTTTTTCAGGCGGGAGTGTATCCTCCTTAAAAAACGTACGATTATATGTATATACATTATTAAATAAGATTTGAGTCATAAATCTATTTATACTTACGTTGACCATTTTGATGCCTTTTTGTTGAAAGGCCTACTGCTGAGCGCCTTTTTGCCTGTAGACAAAAAAAAAACAATTAGTAAGAAGTTTTAAGTAGGTACCTATTATTATAAGTAGGATTTAATGTTAAATCAACTATTGATTATGCAAAATAGTCTATCCATAGGCTAAGCTATAAGTTTTTCATTTGTTTGTTAGTATTTTAGGTTCAAAAGGTTTTTGAAGCAGTACCTAGTGATCTAATACAAAATGTATGGTAAGGTTTTCCGATTAGTGACGTTTTTCTTCTATGAATAAATAGTCATATTATTCACCAAAGTGATAAAGATAATTTTTCTATTATTCATAGAAAACACCCAGACCAGGATCAAAGTTATCTAATATATCCTCCATAACCATTCAATTACTTAACATAAATTCCGGGAAGGTTTTGATAAAGAAAATTACAATCAAATAATAGAAACAAATTAGAACTAGGTATTTACAATAGAAACAATTGAGCTAACTGCAGATGGTTGCCAACAATATACAGGTAGCTCAACTGATCCATATCAATACCAGTCGGAAGCGTGACCAAGACACTGGCTATATTGCCCCGCTGTATGGCTGATGGGCTGCGCCAGATACTCACCAGCCCCCTAGCACGGCGATTGTTGTCTAGGGTAGCACAGAGTAAAATTAAGTCACTTCGTCATCGAATGCGTAAATTGTTTGAAATCCTTTTACTCCATAGATGATTACATCAATGATGTTAATGCTTGGCCAGATGTCGCCCAGTTCCGCACTGACAAGGGAAATAATGTTAGTTAATTTTATAAAAATATTGAGTTATATACAAATTAGATAATATTTAGACTGAGATAATGTATTAATTTTAAGTTTTATAAAACTTACTATTGGTTTCGCTTCTTCCACTAGTGGACAAAAAATTGAAGCGAATAAAATCAATAACATCATATTTCTTATTTGATAATAATGACTATTTATAATGACTGTTTATAGTATTAAATTTGACTTGTCTAAGTGCTTATTTTGTAAGCCTAAAGAAATAAAGTTATTGAGTTTGAGAGTTTGAGTTTGAAATGCATTCCTTCAACTTCAATAATGTATGTATGACCTACGCAATGTATGGCGATGCGATGTCATTATTGTCTATTCTACCATAGACAACAATCGCCATGCTAGGGGGGCTCTCGGATCACGCGTCGCTTTTCATTGATTTTCTTACAACAAAAATTACTTCCTTAGTACCTACCACTCAAACCAAACATTCTGTGATGATGTTACTATAACTATTTAAGGGAGTTATCTACTGCATAATGTTTGTAATTCAAGCAACTCAAGTATGTACTTAAATTCTTATCACTAAAATAACTAAAGTCCATTAAAATAAGTTGGTGATAATAAGTCAAGTTGATAAGTTGTTGGTTATGCAAGCTTCAATTTGGCATAAGCAATATCTTACCTACTTAAGGCAAGTATAATATATAGGCAAGGCAATATACCTAATATAGTAATAGGATCTCGTTTTACCCTTTGGGCGCGGAACCCTAAATACAGTTTAATGTAGAGAAATAAGGACGGTTTTTAGTTTTTGCCTCAAACCTCAATTGATTATATAATATGATATTACATGTTGTTGAAATTGCGTGATATTATTTGGATTTCTAGTTGAAATTTCGTGTTTAACTCACTCAAATTTCCCAGCTTTATCTCACTTCGCTGTCGGTGCTGCCCCTTCGATTATTTGATCACGACTGATCACGACTGCCGAGAGCGTTCTAATCTGATGTCTAAAAACTTCGCCAACTTTACGATGTCATCATCTGTCCGGGTGTCGTGTGCTTGTTATGTTGGTACATACGATGTAGGTACCTACATATTTATCATAAGTACATAATATTTGTTTTGCTCACGAATCGATCTACGTATCTTATTTGTTTAAGATAACCTTAGAACATTGATACGTATCTCAGTTTTTTGACGTTGCAATTTTTATGATTACACTAAAAAAAGAATTGCAAATACAGTATTTAAGAAGAGATCGCTCTTAACGATAAGGCCGCCCGTTGTGCAACTCTTATCTATATATTTCTGTTTTTTTTTCTTGGTGTGCAAATAAAGTGTTTGTATTTTACAAAAGATAATTTAATTGTTTCTTTAAAAATGTTGCCGTCCTTTTCTTAACGAACTAAATAAAAAGGATGGCTATATAGTTTAGTGCTCTCATATTAGTTTCGTTTTGACGACATTATAATTGACACCGATGCGAGCTAAAGGTGGTTCAACGCAAGTTGGCGCCAAATATACTTTTGTGGTTTTTGATTTTTTTCTAAATAATTTGCCACTAACCATTTTTAGGGGATGCCTGGGTCCAGCAGTGGACTAATATAGACTGATGATGATGATTAACCATTTTCTATGAACACATGAAAACCAACTTTAATTTATTTGTATTTTGGGAGCATTTGGGAAAATGTTGATAATCAGCACAAAATCTCTTATTTTCCCAAATGCTCCAAAAATACTATCTAGTGAATTGAAGTTGATTTTATCACGAGTTCATAGAAAATGGTTTAAGATTTGCTAAAAATTACTAGGTAATCCAATAGTTTTAAGCTTGAAGAACGAAAAATACTTAAAAACTAAAAAAAAATTAAAGTCGCGCCAACCTGCGTCGAACCACCTTAGGTAGTAAGGAGGTAATATATTTTAATACAACAATAAAACACAGTAGTAAAGCAGCGAGTGAATTGATTTGAAAGTGCCTATCGCCTTTCTTGAACTTGGTAGGTATTGTTATTCAAAACATGATATCCGATTGTCTGTCGACCACGCTGAGTCAATTGTTATAGGTACTACCTAACTAACCTAAATACTTTGAAGAGTTTGAGTTCAGCAGGCGACAAGGAAATAAAAAACCGGCCAAGTGGGTGTCGATTCGCGCACGAAGTTTTCCATACAATCTAAATAAATAATTATTTTAATAGTTATGGATACTACGAGTAGATATAACTGATATACATTATATAATACAATACATAGATATATATTTTTATTATATAGAAAACGACCAGAACACCCTGAAAAAATGTCTGCAGATCGTACACACATTTGTCCCGAGGCGGGAATCGAACCCGCAACCTTCTGCGTCACAGGCAGACCTTCGCCCACCGCGACACAGAGGTCGTCAAAATCTACACTACTAATCTACAATCTAGTAACAAATTGTATGGTAGCCTAGCTTATATATTTATTTTATTCTGTTTTTTTTAGTATTTGTTGTAACAGAAATGTGAATATTTCAACTATCTAACTTTCACGGTTCAGGACAGACGGACAGATGACGGACTAGCAGCGGAGTCTTAGTAATAGGGTCCCGTTTTACTCCTTTGGTACGGAACCCTACGAATGAAACAAGTTTGCTTTGTTTAGTCTATTCTACACATTATTATGGTGAGGTCTTTCATTCCAAGTTTTGCGAAACGAGCGAGTCGTTTTGTAAAGCGTGGAATTAAAAAACTAAGGTAATTTTAGCTACTGAATTTATATGGCTTTAATTAACAAGGCCTAAGAATGTTTTTTATCATCAGCCGTTTTACCCAAAGCATGAACAATCTCCTCCTCCTTCCTCATTAGGGGAGGCCTATGTCCAGCAGTGGACTATTATAGGCCGATGATTATGAAAAAACAGCGAAGATATTTTTTCTCTCTTAGGCATTCTAAAATTGCATGCGAATGCGAACCCGCAGGCAAAAACTAGTGAAATAGTATTACGCGCATGTTAGCCCTATCAGTAAGGTTAGACTGTGCTTATGTTAGCCGTATCTACAGGGTGAATTTTTGATACGGGACAGTAAGGGCAGGTACCCTAACCGACGTAATTACTGGAAAATGGTCTTAGGAGACTATCCGCAATTTTTTGTGAAACTATAAACCGATTCTACCGATTAAAAAAAACATAAACAAGAAAAAACTTTTTGATCCTGTCGATCCTATTTCCTATTCTGATCAAAAATTGCTATCGTATCGTTCCATCTGAGGTAACCAAAAAACTTAGAAGACAAATCTCACGCAACCAAACTCAACGTGGTTAAGTCGTTTCGTTTAGGAGATCTAATAGCCACATTCGGTCTCCATCATCAGAAAAGCAGGACTGCCGTCCAGCTAGTCACAACTCAATGTCATGGTACCCCATGACATTGAGTTATGACCCAACTTACATTATTTATGACAAATTTCACCTCAATCGGTTAAGGATAACTGGTCTAAAATTCTGTTGCAAGATTTATACCACATTTCAATTAATTTTTTTTCAAAAATAATTAACAGTGCAAGTAGAGTAAGGTTTTAAAAAGATAATGATTTTGCCTTGCACATACATGGTAGGTATAACTAATAGGTATATATAAAGGTATGTATAGGTTTACTTTTACACGATAAAGGCATGAAATTGTGTAATGTACGAGAGCGTAGCCTCGGGCACAGCTAGTATATAAATAAACCTGGACCTCTGTGATGCTAAAAGAAAACAGTGTGTAGTGGAAGGCTGCAACGCGGAATAGGAGGTCTTTGTAAAGCAGTGGAAGAGCACAGACCCATAAAAATGGCATGCGTTCCAAAATTTCAACGTTTCTCTGTCACGCTGTATCTATTTCGTGTAAAAGTTAGAAAATCTCGAGTTGATGAAAGAACACAAAGAAGTTACGCTCTGATATTTTAGTACGTGGTTCTTTATCGCAAACGTACCTACTTTCGTTAATATTACGACCACAAGTTTTTATGTTCGTCTGAAATCTACTGTTGCGTTGTTTGGTGCGAAATAATCATTGCTTTACTGCTTTTACGTAGGTACATACTGATCCGTACAGTGGACGTGATATCAGAAATCAATGACCGCAGATTCAATCTAACAAGACCGAACTCAAGATAATTGTTGCGTCCTGAAAGTTACACAGAGCTAATAAATGATGGCTTTTTGGTATATGAGTGGATGGCCAAAACCGGAACTTAACTGAAAACGAGTTAGAGAAATGTCAAGAAAGAAGTCATGACCTTGATTTAGAAGAAAAACGGCATATTCGGACTTTTTATCTCTTTAAACATAATCGAACTGATTCGTTTTTCAAAAAAATTAGACACCCTGCGTTTTTGCAAAATTTAAAATCATCGACGTGAAAATTTTAAAGAATGTTTTGGAACAACTGGTGTACTTGCCGCTAGCCAGGATACTTAATCTGTATTTTAATGGGGTTGGTAAAACATAAATTTTGAAAACATAAATGAAAGTTTCCGATAAAAAAAGGAAAAAAGTAAGCATTTTTTTACCGTCTCACAAATTGAGCTCATAACTCCTTTCACAACTTTCTCTAACTCGCATATTTTCGGATTTGGCCATCCAGTCCCATCGGAAGAAGACACCCTGTATAATTCTGTCGTTTCATGCATTCTTTAGGACTAGTAAAATGACTAAGACCACTATTGCATAAAATCACAGTAGTTAAGTGCATAAACAATCACAATATTATTAGCTTGGGACTAGATAATGCTGTGTGAATTGTCTTTTCACCGCTCCGATATATTATCGCTATGTTCATCAGGCATAATGTAGGATAGGATTCTAATGCTACGGCCACACTATCGCGATAACGCGAAGATTTACACTGTCGCGACATGTCTGGCCAAGTAATTCGTCGTATCGCGAATCATCATCGCGACAACAATTACACTTCGCGACGCTGCTGTCGGTAAATTGGCGGACATCAAAGTGTTTTGTCGCGACAAAAGTTCGTGTGGTTGGCTACACTTCGCGCGCGCTTTGTTGACAGCGAGACCAAAGAGTATACATTATCTATCGTAAGAGCGAGACGTCTAGCGGTGTACACTACACGTATATTGTGAGATTATCGCGACGTTGCGAAGTTTTTTCCAGTGTGGCCAAACACTTCATCGTAGATCGAACACGAATTTTTATCACGACAACGCGAAGACGAATCTTCATCCTTGTAATGTGGCCGTAGCATAATGGTGAAAGAATTTTTCAAATCAGCCCAGTAGTTACGGAGCCTATTCCATTCCAACAAAAAAAAACCTTCAATAATCCTTCCTCATAATATTATTAGTCAAATAATTTTCTTTAAGCTTACATTATAAGCTCATAGACAAGTAATATAAAAAATAATACCTACTTATTTATATGCAGCCAGTGTCTTGGGCACGCTTCCGACTGGAATTGATATGGATTAGTTGAGCTACCTGTAGATTGTTTGCAACAGTCTGCATTTAGCTCAATTGTTTCTATTGTAAATACTAGTTTTAATTTAATTCTATCATTTGATTGTAATTTTCTTTCATAATAAAGTAACTTACATAGGTAATAATCAAATAAAAAAAAATACCATGGAATTTCGAAACTTGACTATACCATTAAATAGAGATCTCGGTGAGCTGATTACGGCAATATAATTAACTCCATATAGCCATTTCCTTTACGCCAATTCCGTCGATGAAATAAGAAAGAAAGTCTTAATTTGATTATCACCACTTTTATTTTGTTAACTGGCGGAAAAAGTGAATATAAAGGATCGAACACCGAGTTTGCTAAGATACACATTTGCTGCCAAAATATCAGCAGTGCAGTGTGCGTACCTAATACAGTTTTATTTTGCTTTTACACGATTTTACGATAGCTTTTTACTGCTTTTTACAGACCAGCCCCAATCTGCTAAGTAACTACCTGCACACGGGCTGGCCACTAAAATGATTAACGGCATGTTTGCGAAGAAATAAATTGGAAAATTACAAAAAACCGACTCAGTCCTAACTGTTCACTTTTTTCGCCAGATGAAAAGGCGGCAACAAAATGTATCTTAGGGTCCCCATTCCACTCATCCTATATCTTTGTCCAGGATTCCTAAGTAATTTATAAGACGACCTCTGTGGTGCAACCTCGTATCTCTGCCTAAACTAAATAGAATAAAACTATTACAGAGGCATTTAAAAAAGCTATAGGTATCACAAACTGGAAGATGGATTTTTGAAAATACCTTTGTTAAACGGAATAATAAAATAAAGTAGGTGGCCGTGCTAGTTTGCGTGGGGTATGCATGCGCCTTAATAAATGGCTTCAGCTCTTCCTGTCATTACTTAAGGAGCGGAAGCCCTTGTCGTCGTATCAAAGAGGTCTATCCCTTTCTGATCGCGTGCCGATTCTAGCTTTATACACGGTGCGATGAAATGGTGCACTTGGTCCATTAAGCCGAAAGGAAAGTAATTCAGAATCCCCTGGAACCAACTTTTGTTCCTCCAGGAATCAACAACACTGGCTGAGTATACCCATTGCATAGAACCGCACCGAATAAGGTACTTTTGTAGGTTCGTGCCCATAATTTAAAAATGAACTGCTTATTTTGCATCACGCCATATAAAAATTTACATACATAATGTCAAAGATCGACTTGCATCCTATTTCAAGGCGTTACCGATAAGTACTTCGATAACGGTTTGTACCTACTGCATATTTATGTATATCAGAATCACATAAATCATTTATACAAAGTAGAGAAGGTAGGTATGTGATATACATATTTATGTTTATTGTTAGTAAATTATAGACTGTCCTTACTTATTTAGTTTTATCTTTTACCTTTTTAGTTGTTGCTAGTACGAAAAAGGAAGAGCTGATGTGCACTTTTCAAATGGCCTCTATCCGTCCCCGGGATACCATTTCCCTCCCTGCCAAATTTGATAATAATAATACTTACAAACTAATGCAAAAGGCTGTCATTTTGAACACCTGTAGGATCGTCAGAAAATTCCTGCAAAATGAGCTTCCAAGTGAAGTTTCTCCCTCTGAAGTGCACTTGGCTTAGGCCCGTGCGCTTTAGATTTTACCGGTTTTAAACCGAGAAGATTAGATCTTAACCCAATAATCATAATAATAATAAAATCATTTATTTCAGGCAACATTAGTCTAGTACAAGATGTAAAATACTTAAAAACTACGGCCCATATAAATATATACCTTAATCTAACATACATAAAATAAACCTATTTACTAGCACGTAGTGTCGGTGACGTGTGACACTCACTATGTGCTGCGACCGGTAATCGTCCGCGAAAACGCCGAAACAGCACATTCTTCGGCCAGAATTCTTCCTTAGTGAAGGTCGATATTTTCTCAGTAGGAATACGCACCACGAACGATTTAAAATAATTATGACGCGACTCCAACTGCTCGACCCTCACCAAGGTGTTGGTCTTCATCTTCACATACTCCACGATCTCCTCCACCTTCGTGGTATAATGAAGCCTGGACACGTAGAGCAATGTTGAAGGCACATGATTCATGGCGTTATGATCCCTTCAGCCGTTTAGGCGTGAAAAGGTAACAGACAGACAGACAGACTTCCGAATTTTTAATATAAATAATGCTGGACAATTCACACATCATTTTCTAGCCCCAAGCTAAGCAGAGCTTGTGTTATGGGTACTAGATAACTGATACACATAATACAATACATTACATAGATAGATATTTTTTATTATATATAGAATAAGACCAGAACACCCGGAACAAATACATGCAGATGGTACAAATATTTGTTCCAAGGCGGGAATTGAACCCGCAACCTCTTGCGTCGCAGGCGGACCTTCGCCCACCGCGCCACAGAGGTCATCGAGTATAAGTAAGGATATCGCTTTCGCTGCCCGCGGCGGCGGGCGGTGCGACCCGCAGGGTTGCGCCCGCGCCTCTACTGACCTCTGGATGAACGAGTGCGTCGAGGGACATGAAAGTATTTACTTATTTTATTAATTATTAATTATCTATTTATCCATTCATCCAAAGCTACGCGGTATTGGCTACTTACATCGGTTTCGCTTGGATTGCGCTTGTGGTTACACGAGCGCCAAAGTTAGGTATATGCCGAGGGTTTTAGAGACGGTAGGAATGGTAGTTGTGGGTGCAGTAGCATACCCACACGAATATCGCTTCCGCTTTGGGTACCGAATACCGCGTAGGTCTGTCTGCAGTCAATAGTCCTTTACGTCTAGTAGGTAAAGTAGAGACTTTGATATAGGTATATTTCTATTTGTCAGTTGTAGTTTTTGTTTTAATTTCTGTTTTTGTCAATATATAGGAAAGCTAGACGCAAAATTAGGCTACTGTAGAATAAAGAGGAGTCGAAAGAGAAAAGACAGTCCTTGTAGAATATTGACTTCGACTAGCGTAACGAAACCGAAACTCTTTTTTTGTTTGTCTTTTTACTAACCCTTTTAGCAATTTATTCTCAGACTGTGTTTACAAACGGTGCCCTGCAATGGTGTGCACTTTTTTTTATAGTCAATAAGCATAAGCCAAAAGGAGTTATTCCGAGTCCCCAATCGAAACCGCGAGCGAAATCCAAGAGAAACCGCTACCGCTCTGGGTACTGCGTAGGTGAATAGTAGTGAAATTCCTCTAGCTGCCAACCAAAATATAACGCTACTACGTTGACATTAAGTATGTATTGTAGAATAAAGTAAAGCGTATGTAGGTTAGTCTCTGTAAAACCAGGTTAGTACAACTCATTACGCAGTAGGTACTAAGAAACGAGGGCTCGTGTCCGAGCACGAGTTTAAGGAAATTTAATTAATTTTGTATGCGCACGTGGCAAACACGTGTTTAAATTTCCTTAAAGTCGTACGTTTTGTTTATTAAAGAAGTTTAATGAATTTCTTGTTGTTTATATTACCCAACTTTACGTTTTATTGTGTCGAAGTAGTTTATATAAGTTATTTTTTCATGTTTTTACCGACGTATTAATAATTCTACCGAAGCCGATTGTGAAATTTATGAGTTGCAGAGTCGTTGTAGCGCTAAGTTGCTACTTCATGATATATTTGAAATACCTATCTAAAAAGTTAGAATATTCCATTTTAATGGATATTGTACAGCAATCTGTATTATAACAGTTATATATATTTACCAGCTGCTGCCCGCGCTTCGTCCGCGATATTAGTAGCTTAGGTCTGTCACCGGGATCCCATCCACCTACCTGCCAAATTTCTTATGTTACGCATGAAAATGTAATCCCATTGTTGTAATAGATTTACTTTCGAATTTATATTATAAGTAGGTATAGATTCTGGTATGGTACTTACTACTTACACTCTCTAAAGAAGAACCTATTAGTACATAGTAAAGTAGGTAACTACTATCGTATTTGAATATAGTTCTATGTATTGAAATTGTGAAGTTCATACATGGCCGCGCTGCCTGGCCCAGGATTAGCAGTTCTGATGGGGCGATTGAGTGCCGTTGTAGGAATATTGGAACTGATCACAACAATGGGGTTTTAGCCATAAAACTTTTAGTAACCATATTATGGTTATTACAGACAATTGTAATTGTAAGACAATTATAATCAAATAATAGAATTATATTAAAACTAGTATTTAAATAGAAACAATTGAGCTAACTGCAAGCTCTTGCAAACAATCTACAAGTAGCTCAACTGATGCATATCAATAACAAACGGAAGCGTCCCCATGACACTGTACTAGCATAATATCTAAGTAGTTGTACTACCAATTATACTGAGCCACCGAAATAAAAAATAGAATTAATGAATGAACTAAACGCCTGGCCAGTCGAGTTTTCGTCAGATCCACGTTCGTTGGTCGGTAGGTTACCGCCTGCAGATGAGGTTGACCTATAGCCTGAGATGTTTTTGGACTCCCCAGCGGGTAAATCCGGCTGCGATGATGATGCAGTACGAACAGGCAGCTCATGTATAGAAGTTGGTGAAACCAAAGATCTAGGATCCTACGTTCCGTAGGGTAGATAGAGCGTAAAAAAATGAACAAATAATTAGTCATTCTTTTCGTTTTTTCTTATGACAATTGTCTATGTGAAAGAAAGAGACAACATACCAACGTCAATTTCATCTTGAAACACAGAGTGTCACATTTTGATATTTTTCGTTGTTTGTTTGGGCCCAGCTGGGCTCAGGTGGTGAACTGAAAATATACTGTTTACTAAGGAATTTTGTGTATAAAAGTTGTTGTTTGTGTGTTTATTACTAAATATTATCATGGCCTGTGCAGTTAATGGCTGCAAAAGCCGCAGGGCTGCTTTGTCTGAATTAAATCAAAGAATATCTTTCCATCGGTAAGTCGATTGACGTGTTTTGGCTAATGTTAGTGATAAATTTCTTTGCAATAGGTTGAATTGTTTTAATAATGTAATATTGAAGCTGTTTCATAAAGTTATTCAAAGCTCATTAGCCTTATAATTCTATAATTCACAAAAATTTTGGTAACAAACCATAAAATGACATCTTATGTACCATACTGATGCTACCTAGTGAAGTACTGTTCATATCGATAGTTTACTGTCGATAAATGTTTAATACAAAATATATACACGTACTTGTAGTACTGAGACATAACATTTAAGAAATTTTTAAGTTATGGTGGCGAAACGTTTTACCGTCATCAAAAAAAAAATCCAGTGTGATTGGTATGTGTACCTATATGGACTGACTGACTTGGAGTTTGATTCACTAGATTAAGGTGTCCTGAGAACAATTTCGTGAGATGAAAGTCTAATCCAATGATCGTAATGTTGGTAGAAGCTCACAACTAATACTTATTTTTCACTTCCAGATTTCCTAAAGATCCAATTATCTACAAAATGGAAAATAAATTTGAAAAGGCATGATTGGGAGCCCACAAAGAATTTTCGTGCATATAACTAGTTCTTGTTATAAAACCGGATATGAAACAAGAATTTTACATAACGATGTATTCTATTATTGTTTAATAAAAAAATTACGTAAATATTTTACAATGGACTTTTTTTCCCTTTTAAATCTTAGTAACTACCTACCGAAGCTTTTAATTTGAAACCTCACGGTTATTAGAAAGATTTAGGTACCCATCTATAGCAGGTAGGTAGCACCTACCTACGCTACGTTCCATTCCGAATATTATCGATAAGTTTCCATACTAATGCACATTTCACATCCCTAGTTAAAATTCAATGACAGGAATGAAACTGACCACATTTGTGTTTTAGTATAACCTGATACAATATAGTTATCTCTTTCTTTCATATGGCACTATCCCAAAGGAGAGAGAAGTCAAAACAGAGTCAAATTGTAGCTTTTAAAACGATCCATCTAGAGGTATACTATAATCTTTGGGTGAAACTGAAAATGCAGATATCCGGAGACTTAGAGGAGGCGCGTTTTTACTCATGTTCAGAGAGGTAACAATCGCGTCTTGCACCACACTTCCATAAAGTCCACTTACAGCGCTATAGTCATGTTTATAGTTGTTCACGCTTATTTGAGACATCTGATCAACTCAAGATCTTTACAATTATGATTATGTACAAAACAGAATTAAACTTTAATGGTTTCTTCTACAAAATTTTAAGAGCGTAGTTTATAGGTTTAGGTATTTTAAGTCTAATTTTGAGAGTTACTATAGCTTAACTTCTTGAACTAGCTAGGCCTAATTTCGCAAAATAAGAAGGTATAGATTTGCCGTAATCATGTAGGTATTATCTACCTACAGGCTCTACATCTAATCCACTGCTGGACAAAGGCCTACCTTGAACGACGCCTAAATGACTTATAATTAAGGGTTTTGACCGAATAATCCGAAATACAAGTGTTTTTCTAATCTAAAGTATTTCTATTTTACCACCACAAAGTTACCTATATTCGTCATTTTTTGAAAAATTCTTAGATTTCATCGGTTTCTTTCAGGTGGTAGAAGTGGTTATGGTATTAAAATGAACAACTAATCAATTAACTAATTAATGAATCACTACATAGTATAAAACAAAGTCGCTTCCCGCTGTCTGTCTGTCCCTATGTATGCTTAGATCTATAAAACTAAGTATTGGATTTTGACGCGATTTTTTTAATACATAGAGTGATTCAAGAGGAAGGTTTATAGGTATAATACATGCGTAATATAGTACCCTAGCGAAGCCGTTGCGTTGTATAATAGGCAACTGCGCGTAATAATAACAATGTTTCTACACAACCAAACAATAAAGTTGTTAACTACATAAACTCTACATTATTGTGTGTATTGTATCTGATTGGTTAGCAAACATTTACAAAGTTATTTCCAGAAGTCTTTCAACCGATTGATTTATGCTCATCAGTTCGTCACTGGGAAAGGATATATGTAGCTATAAGAGCTGATCAAAAGATACGCAGGCCTTGATAAAGTTTTGCGCCTACACATTTGCTCCCCTTGGAGTCGAGTCCGGACTCTCTGTCCGAAGGTACCGAGGCTCTCCAGGTTTTAAATCATTTTATCAGAGCGTCTGGTCCTAAGCTATGCGTGACCGGAGCTTTCGGAGTTGGTCTGGACAGAACTAGTGGTCTGGATGGGATATTCTGGCAATGAGGGGCGCTAATAAAAAAAGGGCATCCTACGTGAAAATCACATTTCGATTTAGCTTTGCTATAAAATGAGGCAATGCAGTTAGCGCCTTGGAGATCCTACCGCTTGCTATTAATTGGCATCAGTTAAGCTACCTTTATATTGTGTTCAACAGTTTGTAGATAGGTCAACTCCTTTGTTTGTAAATATATAACAATATTACATAATTTGTGTTTTAAAAAACTATACACCGATTTCAAATTTCTGAATAATGATAAAATACAGCCTGCTGACAGACGGGCGGACAGCCAGACCGGTAGACAGACAGGAGGCTTAGTAATTGGATATGGACTCTTTACATACAAAATTCTAACAAAATTATCAGTCCAGGATCGGTCGTCCTTCGTTTCGGCGATCCATAGAAAACCTTAGAACAAAAATTATAATTTGATTACGTTTTTTTCATTACGATAGATTTAAATAGCTTAGTTTCAAAACTGTGATACGTTTTACCTATTTCTCGATTAACAAACTTTTGTAAGACCACCTCAAAATCAACTTTTTATACAACAATGAAAGAATCATCAAAATCTATTGAGAATTGGCGAAGATATAAAAAAAAAATGCTGTTGCTAGTCGTTATTTTTCAAAAGTATCATGCTGTCTTTTAAGCTTCACGGGATATATACTAATCTCTCAGGAACTATAATGTTATGGGACCAATTCGGGATCATTTTCTATACAATAGCGAAAGAATTTTCACAATCGGTCCATAATAGACGAGGAATCGATTAACAAAAACAAATATACAGTTGAATAAAGAATCCCCCATCGTCCTTTTTACGGCTGAACGGATCTTATTAGGTATCAAAATCAATCCTAATTTTATTTATTGACCTACTGGGTACATGTAAGTTCAAAGCCAATTTCCACCTATAGGTTATTAATTAGATGAAAACAAACAACCCCATCACTAGACCCTTCATTGTTATGGGTGGAATAAAAACTTAATATTTATACCGACTGAATGAAGCGCACCAAAACGGGTGCGCTATGTGGAAGTACTTTGGTGCGGTTCACCTGGGTGCGGTTCATCTGGGTGCGGTTCATCTGGGTGCGCTACAAGGAATGCCTCCAAATAACATAACTTGATAGGGAAGTAAACAGTAAATAAAGATAAATAATGCTGGACAATTCACACAGCATTATCTAGCCCCAAGCTAAGCAGAGCTTGTGTTATGGGTACTAGATAACTGATATACATTATAAAACACAATACATAGATAAAAAAAAAATATACATAGAAAACGACCAGAACACCCTGAACAAATGTCTGCAGATCGTACACACATTAGTCCCGAGGCGGGAATCGAACCAGCAACCTCTTGCGTCGCAGGCAGACCTTCGCCCACCGCGCTACAGAGGTCGTCTATCTACTCAAGTTTCGACTATCGTATTGTAGAATTGTTAGTATTGTAGGTTGTACCTAATTTACTTTATGTTCATATATAGTCCACAGACCCACAACGGTAGTACTTATGTAGATATTGTGTTTCACGTGGGCTCTGTTTACAAAATGAAAGCTGAAGCCGGTTTTGTGTTTCACCCTAAAGGTATGATAATGAAGCCATATTGTGGCTGAATCACCCTACTTACGGCGTTGTCGGCTTACGAATAATTACACATACTATTTTTGTTACATTTACTGTTTTTGTTATCTTATCGTGAATATTACAAAAATGATAGGAACGAGAACTACGTTAGACTGTGTTGTTATTATGGAACTAGTTTCTGCCCGCGACTTCGCACGTGTTTTGTCTATGGACGTTCACATGTTATTTTTCTACACATTTTGACAGGCCAATACGAATTTCCAAAAATCCGTTTTGGTCTATGTTACTCAGTGCTAAAAAATAAAAAAAAAAAATTACGGCAAAATAACTGGAAATCGGCCCAACAGTTATTAAGTTTATTCGTTACATTAAAAAATTCCTTTATTCCATCCAGTCCTACCAGTAGTTCGATAGTCGAACTGTTTGGATGTTTTTTTTCCAAATTGTTATACTGACGGATCGAACTATTTCGAAACATGGATTTTATTCCAAATAGAACTACTATGATAATAATGGTACAGTCAGAAATGGTACTTCAAATGCATTTGTATCTTGAGACGAAATTGTCCTTTTTGTTATGATATAATAAATCCTCTCTCGATATATCTCTTTGAAGGATCACTTAAAACAAATTATGAAGTATGCTTATAATATATTTTTTTGTCATGTAAATTATTGATTTATTATTATTATTATTATTTTTTTTAAAATTTTTATTATATTTTTTTTATTTTTTCCATACAAACCAGTGATCTAGGATCAGTAGTTTCCAAGATATGACAGTTTTTAGTTTGACAACTGTCATCTGAAATGAAGATCTTGTCGAGAGCTGTCACATCTCCATACAAACCAGTGGTCTAGGATCAGTAGTTTCCGAGATATGACAGTTTTTAGTTTGACAGCTGTCATCCGAAATGAAGATCTCACCGAGAGCTGTCACATCCCAATACAAACCAGTGGTCTAGGATCAGTAGTTTCCGAGATATGACCGTTTCCAGTTTGACAGCTGTCATCCGAAATTTTTTGTTCGTTGTTCTGAAGCAGTTCGTGGAAATTATGCCCACAAAAAATAAAGCAGACACAGTTTAGTTTTTTCCACTTTTGGCCGGCTGATGCGACATCTTTGCACATCGTAAATCAATGACTGTACTTCGGAGTTAGTAGTTCTATTTGGAATAAAATCCATGTTTCCAAATAGTTCGATCCGTCAGTATAACAATTTGGAAAAAAAACATCCAAACAGTTCGACTATCGAACTACTGGTAGGACTGGATGGAATAAAGGAAAAAATTACAAATATTTCCTCTTTTTAATATTAGTTTCGTTGTTATGATATATTATAATCTAACTTTACTTGTAACCGAGGTTTTCGTTTCTATCTATCGATCGATAGGTAAAATATAGTTACTTTTGTTGTCAGTGCAAATTCCGGATCCAACGTTAGTAAAGCTTGTTTCTTTTAGCTATATTGTAGCAGACACGTTGTAGCAGCTACAATGTTTTTTTAACCATCAGATGTTTATACACATTATTAACACAGGGCAGTACTGAAATACTTGAAACAATTACTCACATCGTAAAATGCCAATAATTCGTAAAGCTCTATTTAGAAATTGCTTTACCTGAAATAGAATTGACGTCAGCCAATCCAATACCTGTGTTTGATAGGTACACCTAACTCAAATCACCTACGCAATAGCTACCGCTGCGTCGTTCTGAGTGGTTAAAATGAGTGCAGAATATCAAAACGGAAATGTTATCTTTTTCTACCGCTGCTGACTAGTCAAAGTTGTCGATTTCAATAAATGCAACCAATCATTCCAAAACATTAAAAAACCAACGCATCACTTTACGGAAGGAAATGAATACTATAAAAACTATCGTAGTTTGACGAATTTATTACGGATGTAAGCGGGTTAACTACGAACCTTATTAGTAGTAGAAGTTAGGAGGAACACAAATAAGATTCGTAGCTAATCCTAATCCGTAATCAAATGAATACTTTTACGGTTTTCGTGAATTTATACAACATTCTGGATAAGATAGTGACACACAAATTTGGAGGCCTATACCCAGCAGTGGATATAAATTGAGTCGGGTTGCGAATGATAAATAAATATATAATATTACGTGCCAATCCACACAATACCTACCATGTTGTGTTGGGTTATTCCCGCTCGTCCCCACGCTTATGGGTAAGTACTAGATGATTGTACTTAATACAATACATAATGATATTGCAAAATATGAAAGCTTTGTACCACTTAGAAATCCTTAGCGATTTCTTAGGAAAAATATTTCTCCTCTAAACTATTCTGATGTCCTCAGTGGTGTAGCGGATCAAGGTCTGCCTAAGACACTGCGTCTTAGGCGGACCGGGGGGAGGATGCGGTTCCAGCCAGGAGGATAATTTGTTTCTATCATCTGCAGATTTGTATTTATTCTAGTAGGGCAAGCACGGGGATTCTCGTCTTAGGTAGAATAGAGAAAAATTACATCACTTTGCTAACGAATGCGTAACTAATTTGAAATTCGTTCCAAAATTCGTTCAAAATCAATAATTTACGCAATGTATGACGATGCGATATAATTATTATCTATTCTACCCTAGAGAACAATCCCCATGCTAGGCCTACAGATATAGGTGTTTACTGTGTATAATGAATGTATATATTTATTGTAGCCAGACAGACAGACAGACATGTCGAAAGGAAATAATTACAATGAAAATAATTACGATGAAAGAAAATAATTACAGTTTTGACTTTAGTATCGACATTAGAATAGGATGCTCTCCAAAAAGAATTTTCAAAATATCTTTCACGAGCATCACTTCGCGGTTTCACCCGCGTTAACCTATTAATTAGGACATTTATTTGCAAAAATAAACTGAAGGTTCCATTGGTATTCCATTACATAATACGGTGAACACAATAAAAAAAATGTGGATTGATGAATAACGAGAAAAACGGTATTAACTAAGAAAACACGTACTTTGCACAATTATTTATGATATTTAAAATGGTTGTTTTTATTTTGAAACGAAAGGAATCTGCCTTGTATCCTATAAATATTTATGTATTTTGTAAAAAGATTTTCTCTTCGTTATCGTTATCGATAAGGAAAAAGCTCTTAACGTAACCCAATTGACGTCAAATGACAAACATTCGTATATTCCTAGGTCTTTATTAAAACAACTAAACAAGCCGCATCTTATGTTACAGACCACCCATATTGGGGATAGGGTCCAATCATGGATTCCGACAGAGAAGCAAGGCACGGAACGGAAAAAAACAATTTGTTGATTTTCTGTTCCGTGGTAGCCAAGGGCCTATCTCTTTAAGAACTGATACATGGGATAAAAAGTAGTTTAAGACGGTGGTATGCATGAAAGTAGCGCTGCCACCTATTTTATTTTATTACAACGTTGAACAAAGTAACTTTCAAAAATCGTACAGTTTGTGATATCTATTATAAGCTTTGTTTTAATGCCTCTGTAATAGTTTTATTCTATTTAGGTAGTTTAGGAAGAGATACGAGAATAGATTTTGGTGGCCACCAACAACTTTGTATCTCTGCCTAAACTAAATAGAATAAAACTATTACAGAGGCATTAAAACAAAGCTTATAATAGGTATCACAAACTGGAAGATGGATTTTTGAAAATTCCTTTGTTAAACAGAATAATAACATAAAGTCGGTGGTGGCGCTAGTTTAGATGGTGTATGCGCCTTAATAGTTTTATCTTTATTGCACCATCAGTAAATATACAGAAAATAATGAAACATAAACTTAATACTAAAAGTAAGTAGTAGCGCAGATTTAAAGATTAAGATAGTAGATAAGACAAATCGCTGGTAAATCCCCTTATAAGTTTGAACCTCGCCGTTCAGTTTCAACTGAGACGAGCACGTGCCGATTTGGTTCCACTCCATTTGAGGCGAATCGGTACCAATAATAAAATAAAATAAATATACTTTGAAAATTTTCCGCTCATTTACGGATAGCTGATGAATATTACCATCACAAGAGCCAAGTGCACCAATTTCAGCAATAAGAACAACTAAGAACTATTCCCTCACATAATTCCTAGACTTCTAAATCCTCAACCTCAACAGCCTTAATAGTCCAGTGCTTGACGCAGGCCTCCCCCTGATTTTTTTATCAAATGGGGGGTAATGCCTATAGTGCCCACGCTGGGTATGCGGGTTGGGGATCGCAGTTCGGTGGTGGATCTATTGGCGCTGCTGCCCGCCCCCCGGTGTATATTCCTTAGTAGCCTCTTACGACACCCACAGGAAGAGTTAGGTGGTGCAAATTCTACTACAATTCTGCAATTCTATTCTAGATACCTACATACATCAATAAAATGTACTTCATTCGATCCATTCCATCGTGGGTAAAGACCCGGGAAACAAGGTAGGTAAGTGTAAGTAAGCAGTAAGTATCCGACTATCCTAAACTAAACCAGGTCATGGCAGAGTTACTTACGTACTGAAATCTAGGGCGGAATAATTCTCTATGTAGGTATATAAGACGTATCGAATTACCGAATAACTTTCTAAGTAAATAAGACGTATCGAGTAACCGACAAAGCTATTATATTGATTAGTTACTAAGCAGTAGGTATTGACTATAAAAGATAAGTAGGTGCGTACTTAAGGTACTTATCAGATAACCGGTATTTATAACCTAGAAATCACAGCTTGATAAATCTACCTAATAATTTGGGCATTGTATGGAACCTACCTAGTTACTACAGGTGTAAGTTGGTACCGTACGTATATAAACTGCTAGTACTAATTGTAGTAACTCTATTGCACTATATATACATGATATATACATATATATTGTATTGTATAATTTTGTGATCTCTTGTGTTAACTCTAGTTGGTTGCCCTTACTAAATAAATAAATAAATATACAGGTTAGTCGTGTGGTGCCGGCTTTTGAATTTGCACCACCCTAACTCGTCCCGTGAATTTCCTTAAGATATAAATAACCTTAAACCACGCGTGCGAAGCCGCGGAAAGAAACTAATATGTACATAAAAAAAAATTGTTCATACTGTAAATAATTTTTGAGTCGATAATATCTATGAATAGATTTGAATAGACACACATGCATATATTTGACCGCGTAACACCGCAAACTTCCTGAGTCGAGAGTACCCCCCGTATTGTGTGTTCACAATTATGTTTCTTGTGTACTATAATAATATCCTGCATACAAGGATAGTTTCTGTTTTGACTGCCATCTGACTGATTCGGCTAGGAGGGCAATGTCAATTTTACATATTTGTTTTGAAAACAAGATTCGCCAAGTGCGAGTGTAACTCGCGCGCCGAGGGTTTCAAACATTTGCATTTGGACAATCAATTTTCTGAAATATTTGAAAAAGTATGAAACTTACAGAAATTTCAAAAAGTGTTTTGAAATGTTCAAAACGATACCTTTCATTTGATACCCCACATAGGCAGGTACACCTCCTTTTGAAAAAAAATTCCCCCCTTTTTGACCATTTTTCAAAAACTATTATTATAACAGACTTCCCTATATTTTTCCTAAAAAATATAGATCGATGTCTACAAACGCCTAATACATTGTACATGGATCGGTCTGCAATCTTCGGAGCTAGGGGGGGGGGGGGGAATGGTCAATTTTTCGTCTTTTTTTGAAATATTTCAAAAAGTATGAAACTTACAGAAATTTCAAAAAGTGTTTTGAAATGGTCAAAACGATACCTTTCATTTGATATCCCACATAGGTAGGTACCCCCCCTTTTGAAAAAAAATTCTCCCCCTTTTTGACCATTTTTCAAAAACTATTATTATTACAGACTTCTCTATATTTTTCCTGTAAAATATAGATCGATATCTACAAACGCCTAATACATTGTACGTGGATCGGTCTGCAATCTTCGGAGATAGGGGGGGGGAAAGGGCAATTTTTCGACTTTTTTTGAAATATTTCAAAAAGTATGAAACTTACAGAAATTTCAAAAAGTGTTTTGAAATGTACAAAACGATACCTTTCATTTGATACCCCATTTGCCTTCCTAGGTCTCTTTTGAAATTTCAACATCAAAATTTGTACTGAAAATATTCATTTTAATTTTTCATTTATTTATATATTTTTTTCTTAAAATCAGTAATGGCGCACGAAATGTATCATTATTTCAAATTTCAAGTTAATAGCTGCAGTAGTTACTGAGATATTCAAGAAAGAGCGGGGACGGACAGAGCGAGACCATAAGGGTTTCAAAACCGATCTTTGAAACCCTAAAAAACTAAAAAAATGTTTTCAAATACACACCCTTCCACTGTTTTTTTGTTATTCGGGACATATACTCATTCCTCGGGACGTAAATTTATTGGACTACCAAGTCATAAGTCTCAATCCAATAAAGAAAGAATTTCCAAATCGGTTCATAATTATACGTAGAAATCGAGGAACATACATATAAAACACGTAGAGTAAACATAGAACAGCCGTTTCTTTTCTTTTTCCATGTTCGAAATGGTAAGGTGTAAACTTGGTGTAAATGATAATGGAGATTCTAAAAATGCAATAAAAATAAAAGGTCACACTAGCGACTGTAACCTTATTCGTAGGATACGACGATTAAGTGCACAAAGATTCGCACCAGGTTGATTAGAGACGTCAAATCCTCCAGAAGGACTTACCTGCATGGCCAGACCCGTATAAACAAGATCCGCCAAGTGCGAGTGTAACTCGCGCGCCGAGGGTTTCAAACATTTGCCAATTATTTGGACAATCAATATTCTGAAATATTTTAAAAAGTATGAAACTTACAAAAATTTCAAAAAGTGTTTTAAAAAGGCCAAAACGATACCTTTCATTTGATATGCCACATGGGTAGGTACCCCCTTTTGAAAAAAAAATCCCCCTTTTTGACCATTTTTCAAAAACTATTATTATTACTGACTTCTCTATATTTTTCCTGTAAAATATAGATTGATGTCTACAAACGCCTAATACATTGTACATGGATCGGTCTGCAATCTTCGGAGCTAGGGGGGGGGGAATGGTCAATTTTTCGACTATTTTTGAAATATTTCTAAAAGTATGAAACTTACAGAAATTTCAAAATGTGTTTTGAAATAGTCAAAACGATACCTTTCATTTGATACCCCACATGGGGAGGTACCCCCCCTTTTGAAAAAAAATTCCCCCCTTTTTTGACCATTTTTCAAAAACTATTATTATTACAGACTTCTCTATATTTTTCCTGTAAAATATAGATCCATATCTACAAACGCCTAATACATTGTACATGAATCGGTCTGCAATCTTCGGAGATAGGGGGGGGGGAAAGGGCAATTTTTCGACTTTTTTTGAAATATTTCAAAAAGTATGAAACTTACAGAAGTTTCAAAAAGTGTTTTAAAATAGTCAAAACGATACCTTTCATTTGATACCCCACATAGGGAGGTACCCCCCCTTTTGAAAAAAAATTCCCCCCTTTTTTGACCATTTTTCAAAAACTATTATTATTACAGACTTCTCTATATTTTTCCTGTAAAATATAGATTGATATCTACAAACGCCTAATACATTGTACATGAATCGGTCTGCAATCTTCGGAGATAGGGGGGGGGGGATAGGGCAATTTTTCGACTTTTTTTGAAATATTTCAAAAAGTATGGAACTCACAGAAATTTCAAAAAGTGTTTTGAAATGGTCAAAACGATACCTTTCATTTGATACCCAACATGGGTAGGTACCCCCCCTTTTGAAAAAAAATTCCCCCCCTTTTTGACCATTTTCAAAAACTATTATTATTACAGACTTCTCTATATTTTTCCTGTAAAATATAGATCCATATCTACAAACGCCTAATACATTGTACATGAATCGGTCTGCAATCTTCGGAGATACGGGGGGGGGGGGAAAGGGCAATTTTTCGACTTTTTTTGAAATATTTCAAAAAGTATGAAACTTACAGAAATTTCAAAAAGTGTTTTGAAATGGTCAAAACAATACCTTTCATTTGATACCCCACATGGGGAGGTACCCCCCCTTTTGAAAAAAAATTCCCCCCTTTTTTGACCATTTTTCAAAAACTATTATTATTACAGACTTCTCTATATTTTTCCTGTAAAATATAGATTGATATCTACAAACGCCTAATACATTGTACATGAATCGGTCTGCAATCTTCGGAGATAGGGGGGGGGGGATAGGGCAATTTTTCGACTTTTTTTGAAATATTTCAAAAAGTATGGAACTCACAGAAATTTCAAAAAGTGTTTTGAAATGGTCAAAACGATACCTTTCATTTGATACCCCACATGGGTAGGTACCCTCCCTTTTGAAAAAAAAATCCTCCCCATTTTGACCATTTTTCAAAAACTATTATTATTACAGACTTCTCTATATTTTTCCTGTAAAATATAGATCGATATCTACAAAAGCCTAATACATTGTACATGGATCGGTCTGCAATCTTCGGAGATAGGGGGGGGGGGAATGGTCAATTTTTCGACTTTTTTTGAAATATTTCAAAAAGTATGAAACTTCCAGAAATTTCAAAAAGTGTTTTGAAATGTACAAAACGATACCTTTAATTTGATACCCCATTTGCCTTCCTAAGTCTCTTTTGAAATTTCAACATCAAAATTTGTATTGAAATTATTCATTTTCATTTTTCATTTATTTATATATTTTTTTCTTGAAATCAGTAATGGCGCACGAAATGTATCATTATTTTAAATTTCAAGTTAATAGCTGCAGTAGTTACTGAGATATTCAAGAAAGAGCGGGGACGGACAGAGCGAGACCATAAGGGTTTCAAAACCGATGTTTGAAACCCTAAAAAAGTAGAAAACTCCAACGACGATAATTTTGCTTTGGATGATAACGGCTACACCAAATTTATTCAAAAAGAGCTAATAACGTAATAACACTCTCGATACAAAAAAAGCAAACATACTACAAAAAAATATTACAGAGTCTTAAACAGACACACAGAATCACTTCTCCTTTTCGTCGGGGCAGGCAGATTACAAGATGGCTCTACCAAGTCTTCTGTTGTTCTTGTATTCAGCGCAAAATCTTTAAAAACATTATGTAATAAATGGCTATTAGCAGATTAAAGAGCTTATAAACTTATAACACATAACCAAGACTGATATGAAAAAGGCGAACAACCGGCAGTTAATATTTTAATTGCCAACATGCAAACCAATTTCGTTAACTGTATCAATTTGGGTCCATTACGCTTGCAGTTTAATTATGCAGACGACTAGGATGATGATGATATGGGGCCACTGACATGTGAACAGCTGCATTTCTCTATTGGGATGCTATTAGATCTGTTATTTATAGAAAGGAGACGGACTGGACAGAACTATTTGTGACGACAGTAAAGTTCAACAGCTCAAGTGAGAGACCAGAATTTAAACCCGCCCAAAGATATCCACGTCTACTGCTAGTTACTGAAATCCACCAGAGGTCGCCAAAATGGCAGGAACGCAGCCCGTAGGTACCTATTCAGTTCTTTCAAGCGACCCTTACTATTCTTACAAGAACTTTATATCGGTAATTCTAGACTCTATAATCTATAGAGTAGACAACCACTACAAAGCCCTTTTTTGCTAGTCTAGCTGATATAAGAGAACTCGCTAAGTAAACGACTCCATTCTACTGACTACCACTGCTTGCACCAGCACAAATTTCGATTGTGCATAGCTGTTACATTACAGCTTGTCCTGTGGCTAGTATCAAAGCCTAGTGAGTGGCATTCGCTCGCTAGGTCTGTCGAAGACAAGAGAACAAGCATAGTTTTTAAAAACAACACTGCTTGGGAAGATAATCCAACGAACCCAAGCTCGTCGGAGTTACGTGCTTGGTTGAGAAGTTCCATGGAAGTTCCTATGGCCACCTTTATCTCTATCGTCTGACCAGCTAGATGGTATCATTATACCACTTTTGTTAACTGTGTCAATTTGTGTCCATTACTACGAATGCAGTTTAATTAAGTAGATAACTGATATGGGGCCAGTTATATGGAAGTATGTTATTTTTTCAATATTATATTGTCATCGTATTTAAATTAGATTTTGTAACTACTTATATCAAATTTAGACTTCAAATTTAATTGTAATTCTTCTCAATTTTTTGAGATTTGCACGTCTTCTATTCGGTTGTAAGATTTTGTCCCATACAATTAATAGTGTAAAAAGTTATATTGTGACGGTTAAAACGGCGTCTCTCGTTGAGAATGGATTAAAATTGAAACAAAGCTAGGTTCTTCAATAATGGCTTTAAGTACTTCTTAGTTTTTTTATATGGGTTGCAAGCAAGTTTGCAACTTGCTTGCTACCCATATAAAAAAACCATGGAAAATATCGTCAATGGATTTTAGTTTCTTCAATATGCCTCGCAGTTTCACCCGCGTGGTTCAAATTCCCGTGAAAATTCCGGGATAAAATATATGTGTTCTATACCAGACTATAATCTATCTCTGTGCCGAATTTCATCCAGATCCGATAAGCCGTTCTGCCGTGATTGAGCAACAAACATGCATCTGTCCATCCATCCATCTCAACTTTCGCATTTATAAGTGGTTAAGTGGTTTACATACACAAAATCAAGGCCACCACGGACATGCTAGTACAGACTTATCCCTCGGTTGACCTTCAAAACTTGAGGTGTTATTCAGATCTACTTTTATACCCACGATGACAAAGCATTTGCCAATATTTTTATCATCTCATCACGAAAACGAAAAGATTACACGACGAACGATGTGACGTAGCGGGCGAAGCGAGGCTGCGGTTTTGATTCCCGCCTTGGGACAACTGGTGTTCTGGATATTTACATTACACATTATAAAAAATAAATACCGATCAATGTAAGTAAAATTATATTGAGCATACAAGTCATCTAGTTCCTACCATAACATGACTGAGCTCTGCTAAGCTTGGGGCTAGATGATGCTGTGAGATTGCCGATTTATTTACTAGCCGTCTGCCCCAGCTTCGCACGGGTATATTCTATAGTCTATGTTAGTCGGTGATAAAATAGCTTTCTTACAGCAAATATTTTTTTAAATCGTTCCAGTCGTTTTTATGTTTATTCGTTACATACAAAGCTTTCCTTTTTATAATATTAGTGTAGATAGTGTAGATTACACAATATTTTGTAATTTATGAACCTTGTGAAAATCATAACATGAATATAGAGCTAGCGGCGGCAGATAAAGGCAGATAGATATTTCATTAATCAGACCAGTAATAATTATGGCTAAAATTAAAGTAAAGACGACTTCAGTGGCGCAGCAGGCGAGAGTCTGCCTGCGACGCAAGAGGTTGCGGGTTCGATCCCCGCCTCGGAACAAATTTGTGTACGATCTGCAGAAATTTGTTCCGTTGGTCTGGGTGTTCTAGTACCCATAACACAAGCTCTGCTTACCTTGGGGCTAGATAATGCTGTGTGAATTGTCCAGCATTATTTATTTATTTATTTTTATTTATTTAAAGTATAAGTATATTTATTGCAATTACATGTGGAAAAGATGGTACGAATAAATGATTTGGATTGAATGGTACAAACCTACAAAATGCGTAACTATGTAATTTGCTCTTTATCGGAATGCTATATTTGTCTACAAATACATTTTAACCATAAGTTAAAATCGGCCAAGTGCAAGTCAGACTCGCGCACGAAGGGTTCCGTATCGTTATCTATAAAAACGGTAAAAAGTCAGGTTTGTTGTATGGGAGCCCCCGTTAAAAGTGAATATATAACTAAATATTATGTGAATATTTCAAGCGTCTACCTATTGCCGTTATCAATATCGAGCAAATACGAGCAAAAAAATCACGTTTGTTGTATGGGAGCCCCCTTAAATATTTATTTTATTCTATTTGTGGTTATAACGGCAACAGAAATACATCATCTGTGAAAATTTCAACTGTCTAACTATAACGGTTCATAGTGACAGACGGAAAGACAGACCCTATTACTAAGACTCCGCATAAAAAAACAGTAGTAGAGCATGGAATCAAGTATTAATGTTAATAAAATAGGGTTACATAAGTCAATTAAATAAACAATTAAAAAATAAAAAACTTATTTGTCAAAATTCTTACCGTCCATAACTTCTATAATGCTAATGTATAATAGGTTTTTTCAGATTGGATGTACTTCTGCCTCGAGAGAGTATTCAGTAAAATTTCGTAGTATTAACTAGGTACCTACCTACCGCAGTGAATCTGTAATGGTTGTCATTTAGTTATTAAAAACCAATTTCCTCATCACTGTTTCCTATTTCCTGCTCACAGGAACATGTCGCTTAGATTCACTATTCGTTTCTGAAGCTACATCTCAAAAGTCTTAACTCTGAAAACGAAGTAGGTAATGTTTTTTAGGTACGAAAATTTGAGTTATTCCTGACTCGTCTCTCCACTTTGGTCCCAATCCATTGGGACGAATCGAGAAACTCAAATTTTATGCTGAAAGCGTTTCTGATTCGTCCCAGTTTTCATAGGTTGTTGTGTGTGGTATATAATCCGACTTGAAAAACAAGTTATTTTTATCATATTAAAGAATTTAAATCCATACTTTACATGGATGTATCTTTGTTCCTTCATCACGCCAAAACTACTGAACGGATCGGGCTGAATTTTCAATACAGATAGTTCTAGGCGTTAAAACTTTAGCAAATTATTATCCCATAAATCAGTTACCATGGTAGAAATAGATTCAAATCGTTTCCATAGAAACAACGCATGCCAAGCCATGGGCAGAATACTTTACTTTACATTATAATTATAAATTCGAAAGTAACTCTGCCTGTCTGTCTGTTACCTTATCACGATTAAACGGCTGAACCGATCTTAATGAAATTTGAGATGGTATGCTATTGATGCATCAATATTATAGTAGTTTAAGTCTTTTTAAGTAAATATTTTTTTGAAATAATTGAAACTCCGTTAACCAGCAATAAAGGCTTATCTTATCTTATCTTATCGTAGATGGTATACCGGCCACGGTCATGGCCTACTTTTTATCCCGATGAAGAGCGTTTGAAGCCACGGGCAGAAGCGAGTTACTTACAAGGCGGTTTTATTTAATCGTATGACAATCAGAGGCTTATACACATAAGAATCAAAATATTCTAAAATTAAGTACACAGTTTATAAGTCAACGTTCAGGTTTTGAAGCCAGGTCACTGCTTGTGGCCGAAGATTTTCCAGGTCACTCCAGGGCCCTGGGTAAGAGTGGATGGGGCACCGCTGAAAGATGTGCTCCATGGTCTGGTCCTCTAAACCGCATTCGCAGAGTGCAGAGTCTGTCCACCCCCACTTATGCCGAAAGTATTTGCAGCGGCCGTGCCCTGTTTTTAGTCTATTTAGACGACACCATTGTTTGCGAGGCAAGGAGAACCCGTTTGGTTTAGCAGTGGGGTCAGTATGTTGAGCGCGCGTACCGTTTGTGATCTCCACCCAGTCATTTTTCCAGTTTTCTATGATTTGAAAGTTTTTGAGTTGCGCGACAAGGGCATAAGGCGGGTACAAGGCGGTAAGTGGAAATAAACAAAGGGTAGGTTTTGCCTCGTGTTTATTAATGGGTTATCGGTCATTAGGTTGTGTTATTACTAACCATATTATTTAACTGCACGTTTAACTGATAACGTTATCTATTAAGATAAGACGTATTGTTTAAATTTGGTAAACAAGCGATGAAAGATTATCTTAATTTCGTTTACTATTGTTTCTGAAACAGATATTATTGTAATACTTCGGAGAATTAATGAAACGTATTGTGGTGAAAGACAATGAATTTATATTTATAATATTTAGAAGTAGGTTACCTATCTACTAATTATTTTATTATACAGACTGATAAGCAGAAAGTTGTTGCTTGGGATTGTTAATAAAGTCAATATTATATTTTTTTACTATAGAACAGTTTTTTCTGGAGTCAACGCGTAGGATAAGCGATTGCATGAGCTTACGTACCTAGAAAAGTACGTACAATGTATGTATAGGTACGTAGGTACGTACGTACAATGTAGGTAAGTACGTACATTTCTGCAAGGTATGTAAGATTTTTCTAGTGAGACTTACATAATCCATAACTGATTGGTTAGCGACTCCTGATATTATAAATTCAAAAGTAATTCTGTCGATCTATAACTTTTCATGCTTAGACAGCTGTACGGGTCTTAATGAAATTTGGAAAGATACAGATGGTAACCCAAAGGTACAAACTACTTTTATCTCGGAAATGTACGTACAAAGCCGCATACGAAAGATAGTTAATTTATAAATCAGTATACACGACTAGACTTGCATTACGTTGACTTACCGACATTTCGGACACTAAATTATCGGACACTTTGTCCGAAATGTCATATTTTAATTTTAACAATTTCTTCACCGACATTTCGGACACCGATGATAAACCCTGTTTTGTACAGTCAGATAATAAAGTTAAATTGCCAAGTGGAGCCTGCTCAGCTGCGCTAAAGCAATAATTATTCCAAATGAGTTAGGCATCATCGTTCTACGGTGCAATGAATGAGCACTTCGAGGCCTAATCTATTATTAAGTCACAGACTGATACTGAGTTTTAAACCAGAGTAGCGGTAAAGATAGCAAAAAATGTTAGTGCAAAAACTTGTACCCGTTCCAAAAGTAACGGTAAGAAGGAACATGGTACACGAGAGAATTCAAATTGCTCTATGCCGGTACCTACATCTTTTTTGCATTTACTCTTCAAAGACTCCATGGATATTTTTTGTTTAAATTTTTTGCTGAATTTTTTGTACTTTTGTTTTTGGCTTTGATCCCGCTTTAACAATTTTTAGTCTTCATGGTTTCTACGACAGTTATTTTTAGGTTTTTTGCTCTACATTTTTCATGTGATCTTTATTTTTGGCGTTACTCGCGCGGTGGGTGTGAAATGCGAACCTCACTAATACCACACCTTTTATTGCAATGACATTTTGGATTTTGTATCTTATCCAATTATATAAATGAAACTGCAGTCGTCCACATATAGTCATCCCACCTGGCAGGAGGGTGTCCTACACAACGTTTGCCGCTTCGGGGTCTCCACTCGCAAACGTGTACCCCAGCGGTTGTCGATTCTTTGCGAGATATGGCCGGCTCACTGCCACTAACCTTGCTTATTCTTTGAGTTATGTCGATAACTTGAGCCTTCAAATATGTGCTTACCAATAATACCAGGTAATATACCTACCAATAAAATAGCCAGTTGTGGGAACCAAAGTGTTTGTAGCCTGCCCGTACGTTGGTAATTACCATTCGGTAGGCAACTACCATTCGATCGATCGAATGGCAATCGATTCTTATAATTTATTGCTTCAGGTTGTTCAGGGAAATTGTCTATGCACAGTTCGTGGAAGACTTTAATTTACAGCTGCGACATACGACTTAAAGCTAAAGAAATATGACTATAAAAACAAGAAACTCTTTGCTTCTGAGCACCGAATTTTAGAAATACAACAGTGTTATATCAAATGGCAGAAAAACTTCATCATCATCAGCCTATATGTCCAGCTGTGGACAAATATAGGCTGATGAGATAATGAAATTGCTTTGACTAGTAGTCTAGCTAGTCATAATGTTTATTAACACTTCACAAGCTATGAAAATGACTTGCGATCTGCTAGCGATAATATTTTTAATACTCTAATGTACCAAGTGAAGTGGACCATGAGATTACAAATTAGTAGCATAATATTTTTTTTTTTTTTATATTTATATGTACGGCCTTTAGTTTGGGATGCTACGTGTGCACCCTAGCCTAGCACCTTCTCATCTTGCAGGGACATCAGTAAAGGCTGGCTCCGCAGCAACATCAGCGGAGTTCCTCAAACGGCGAAAATACGCTAATCTTGACAGACTCTTGACAGACTCAAGATTAGCGTATTTTCGCCCGTATTTCCACCCCAAACGACTCAAACAGGTAACCTCGGAGGTTACCTGTTTGAGTCGCTTGGGGTGGAAACCCTAGGTCCTTGGGGTTCTGGGGCACACGTTTACAAAACTACTAATAGAGTCCACATGTGATCGGAATGCTGGTTTTTATTTCGGTCAACGAATTAGCATTGCCATTCAACGTGGCAATGCTGCCAGCATTCTGGGCACTCTGCCTTCTGGTGACGGCTTAGATTTTTAGAAAATAGATGTAAGTGTAAATATTAGTTCTAATTATTTTTTGCTGTTAAATAAATAAATGTTATACTGTTAAATAAATGTCTACGTATATGTATTAATATTTTCAGCTATTACTGTTATTGTGAACTTTATTCTATATCTGTGTTAATTATATATTTTTTTGCTTTAATTAGAAGTATAATACATCTCTACATATTTAAATGATAAGTTTGTACACGTATTATTAAGTCTTTTAATTTTGTAATTCTCTGTAAAATTTTGTTTTAAGTAGGAACCAGTGAGCCTAAAAGTCGCCGGAGGTGTAAGCCCTTGTGTCTAAATACAAGTTTAATGTAAATAGATGTAAGTGTAAATATTAGTTGTAATTATTCTTTATTCAAGTGTATCTTTAAATAACGTATTTCTTATATTTAAATTTTTTCATGTAAACTTAGTTAGAGCAAAGTGTCATTATCTTTGACCCTGATTGGTTTAATATGTAAGTATGTATGTTTGTACAAGAGACTAGCAATCGTTAGGATAAGGATTATAATAACCTATAAGTACCGACTTTGTAAACCTACCTTTTGTGACATACATCTATTATTATTAATATGTATAACATATTATATTATTATTAATTTGTAACATTTGTAATTACTAGTATTTTACTATTGTAATTACTAGTTTTAATTTAAATTTGTTATTTGATTGTTATTTTCTTTCTGAATAAAGATTATTATTTTTATTCAGTTTAAAAGTAATATTTGTAACAGTGGTATATTATATGTATAATAAGTAGGTTCTGAGGCGGCTATTATCATCAATAGGTAATAAAATAAATAAATAAGATAAATAAATAATGCTGGACAAGTCACACAGCATTACCTAGTCCCAAGCTAAGCAGAGCTTGTGTTATGGGTACTAGATAACTGATATACATAATATTATACAATACATAGATAGATATTTTTTATTATAATATAGAAAACGACCACCCTGAACAAATGTCTGCAGATCGTACACACATTTGTCCCGAGGCGGGAATTGAAACCGCAACCTTCTGCGTCGCAGGCAGACCTTCGCCTACCGCGCCACAGAGGTCGTCAATAAACATACAATTAAATGTAATAACTAATTCATTATTATTATTAATAACCACGTTGTGTTTTTTTCTGTAAGGACTTCCGAGATTAATTATCAAAACCAATGTAATGTCAAAATTAATGTACCTACCTACCTAAAGAAACATGTTCTTAGAAAATAATACTTGTTTTGAAAGTAATAAGAACAGTATAAAGTACAAAAAACTAAATTGTTTTATATAAGTAACTTTATTGCAGTATAATTAATATAAATGTCAAAAAAAAAACATTTGTAGATCCGACTTTTATATCTGTATTAGTAAGTACAAAATAACTAGGAACGGGTTTAATCTAACTCTAAAGTTGTTGTATCACCCAACTATTTCGTTATCCTTAGTTATTGGTATCGACAGAAAACATCAAAAGAATTTAGGTACAACAATTTAAAGCCTTATCTACATGCTAGGTTAGTTTCTACTACAACAATTTACAACAATTTTACAATACCTAGCTACACGTATGTTGAAAATATTGGATTATTGCGACTGATTTCAAAAGCAATTTCATTTCCGGCGGTTATTTTTATGATTTCAAAACAATTATAACATCACCTGTAATATGATAACACTTCAAGGTTCATAGCTAATTTTATGTTCATTGTATATGTAGATACTTACTAGAACAATAACATATCTAAGTACTAACAAATCAAGCATGTAAATGCGTTCAATATCCCTATGCATATAACATTAAACAAAGATAAATTTAAATACCACGTCACTTTATACGCGACTTATACAGATTAAAATAAAATATCCTGTTAAACATCTAGCGAAATAAAGTTACATTTGAACAAATAGAATAAGTTATATGTATCGATTATTTGATTGTGACGAGCTAGTTATATTATTTGTGTCGTTGAAGAGCTCTTCCATATGGCAGTTGCCAGATGCACACCCAGACTGTATGTAGGTAATGTGCTTTGGTAAGACCAAAGACAGTTACCTACTGCTCGAGTTCAGTTCAGACTATTTTATCAAACGAACAAACAACGTTCAAAAGTGTATGTTCATCGTATCATTGGTAGAAAGATCCCTTCGTTAAGTTAGTGACCACCTTAGTAGAGTCTCTAACCGGTTCGACTGAATGTGTAAGTGTAACTATAGAAACACCATTCATAACCGAATGAAATACGCTGTAAAACTTTATAGAACTACATATTCCTGGCTTTTAAACTCTGTGTTTATTATAGAGATAAGAAATAAAGTACCTACGTATTGAAGGCTGAGATAAGTTAAAATACAATAACTTGACATTCGCTACTGTTGTAAATATTTTCAAAACCATTAAGTAGATAGATAGGTAGCTATTTAGTTTCATGACACGGTGACCTATTTTTTGGTGACGTTCAAGGTTAACACCTAACTTCATGATAGTAACTACTTATAGGTATCTAAGTTTACAACGTACATTATATTATATGAAACACTTCTAAAAATAATGAGTACGATCACTTAACAACTGTAACGCTAATTAACTCCAAACAGTTCAGACTTTCAGTCACTCGATGTATGAAAAGCTTTAAAAAAATAATTATAGCCAGCTATCTTTTACTGTTAGTGGTAAGTAGTATAAAATATGACTTACTTGAGCGGTTTTCGCCGGGATACCTCGCAGGTAGACGAAGAGGTTATAGAGTGACACCGAAGCACCTGGCCACGTGCTTTACAGTTCGGCTAGAGAGCGCGAAAGGCGAGCGTCCGGCCCGCCTGTTATAAGCGGAATGAACGCCTGCTACGCTAGCGGAACAGAAAAAACCGTACAACCGTACACCGAGTACCCTGTCACACACAGACTGCAAGCTTCAACATTGTTGCGTCATTCCCGCGTCCACGATTCCTACGTATAGAGTTATAAACACACACCATGCCAAATGCGAACACATTCTTGTTAACTATTACTACAGCTATTACCTACGAACGAGAATGCCGTCCAATGACGTCAGTAATTTCTTTCGGGTGAATTGCTTACAAAAGTCTGTTATACAAGTCGGCTTGTGACAACAACCCTATTTTTTTTCTGTTGCAGTTGTTTAAGTTATGATAGCCAGGTAGCCATGGGGACGATGGCAGGCGACGTAGAGCGTCGCCGTCGTCGCCACGCACCGCCGCCGGCGGCGTCGACGCGCGAGCAACGCGATGCTAGATGAATGATGATATAGTCGGGAGTCGGTATATTCTGACGGTGAATCATAAAAGCTAACACACTTGGCACAGTTTTAGTATCACTCCTAATTTATCTCCGGTGAATGACTCTGTGTAATTTTAGATCGTCATCATCATTGTTCGCAGATATTTCTCTAAAGTTATCAATCATTTTGGTTTCATTAAGTACACTTTAGGTTTTTCGGTGCTAATTTACTGAAATCTCACTGTTCAACATTTTAACCAAAATAGGTACCTACTACCTATTTACTGTCAACCATACAGTGACTAGATGGTTGAATTTATTTCCGTGATGGAAAATACTTATTTATTTATTTTGGTTTTTATTTTCATATTCTTCAACCTGTTTTTCATCCACTTGTTTTAATATGACAATACCTAGTTCAAAATGTTCAAATATTTTGTTAACCTCTAGTGTGTTTGCTTATCTGTGGAGAAACCAAGACTTGGTTCGTTATACAAATAAATAAAATAGGATAAGTGCTATAGTGCTTGTAGAGTGTAGTCTCTCTGCGTAAAGCTCGATATTGTATTTTTACAAATCAAATCTTGGTTTCATCACATACAAGCATTAATCACAAAATGTTTTAAGTATTATCAAATTATAACAAGCGGATGAAACCCGGCTCTAAGTTAGTAGTGTCAACAGATGTGCCATTTTTCGTAGGTTAAAAATAATAATGATTTTCATAAATTCGAAATTTGCTAACTCACGCTGCGCCTTGTAAACGCAAGACCTTGATTAGTACAAATAAGCTAAGTGAGAATCCAGTTTTGACTGCTAAGTATCATCAGATTATCAGGCAGTCGATAGGTAGAGATAATTCTTCATGTAAATGATTAACAGTACCAAGTCCGCCCGAAAATTGGTGGTTCTAACGGCTCTTCCCTAATTTTGTTGTAAATTTTGTGAGATCCGGCCTAGCATGTGAAACGATTATCATTTGGGTTGGGTTGGGATTGGGAAGGCATTTCTTTTGGAACTAAGTTCTTTACCGCGCGTTGTGAAAGGGGGCTGGACGGAAAAAACTCTCACGAAAAGTTGAAACGACACTTTTTGCTATAGTAAGCTATTGTAAGCCGTGCGGCGTGCGCATGTTTCTCTGTCTGTCTCTCTCTCTCTTATAGAAAGGAACTTCGTTCCATCCGGGTGTCCCTTGACACCTCTCAACTTTTTTTTTCCTGAGGGAAATGCCCTGCATATTGCACTGCCACGGGGAGACAGTCCGACTGGGTGGGACTCCAACCCACTAAAAACCTCAGGGTGTTTCCGCCACTGCCGCTTGTGGTGGGAACATGGGAACGTTTTCTCTTCCACGAACCCACCACGGCTGCCGGATATCGGGCCCCTCACTGGGGGTTGTGAAGCACCCCCTCCGCGCCACGCCAGAAACACGTGACGTGCCGCGACCACCTCGGGGACCTTACCCACCAGATGGGCGCCGAACGACCCCGTGTCCAGTCGCCCTAGGTCTCCCTGCGACGGGTCTGTCGAGTGGCCCCGCCGCCTGCCACACGGTCGCAGAGGATAGGAAGAACAGCCCATTTCCAGGAATGGACTAATATAGGCTGATGATGATGATGTGAGATTATTATAAAACATTGTACTTACCGAAAAACGAATGTATGCCACTGGTAGGTACTTTTATTTATTTATTTTTTGTTCTTGGTATTTATTTATTCCGTATATATTTATTCTATATTTTATAAAAATCTACTTCCTAAAGAATAATTGTTAATTATGGTTCTATATTATTATGTATATGTATGGTACACCCCTGCCTTTCTCCAATTTTTCAAATTTATCTCCATCCAAAGGTTGCCTGGAAGAAATCGCTTCTAAGCGATAAGGCCGCCCATTGTACTTTTATGTTTAAGGTCTATGTCTGTTTATTGTTTTTTTTTGTGGTGTACAATAAATAGTTTTTGTATGTATTTTGTTATTGTATGCCAAATTATAGAAGCGTGTGTGTGAACCGAATATGTAAATTGATCGATCGCTACAATATTATATTTAAAAATATATAATTTAAACATTTTACTATAAATAGATTAAATAAAGTTATTAGAAGTTTCCTGTTACTTTTTATCTTAGTATTTTTTATATTTAAAGCGCCTGTTATAATTATTTTTTTACGAATCCAATGCCTTATAGATTCAGAACATTTTAAATAAATAAATAAATAATGCTGGACAATTCACACAGCATTATCTATCCCCAAGGTAAGCAGAGCTTGTGTTATGGGTACTAGATAACTGATATACATAATATAATACATACATAGATAGATGTTTTTTTATTATACGTAGATAGCGACCAGAACAACCTGAACAAATGTCTGCAGATCGTACACACTTTTGTCCCGAGGCGGGAATCGAACCTTGCGTCGCAGGCAGTCTTTCGCCACAGAGGTTGTCGAATTAGTGAGATGAATTAGTCCAATGCCAAACAGAAAGACTTTAACAGACAACGATATCATAAAGAAATTCATAGACGAAAATGTTTAAACAGTGAACAAAACAGTGTTTTTATTTACCGACTTCGAAAAAAGGAGTTCGGCTGTGTTTTTTAGAGTAGGAGTAAGATACTGTGGTGTAGGTATGTCCGTTAATTTCTCGGTCGATAACCTAAAACGTCATCTTATCGGGGAGAAAAATCTCTATCTGGCCTTTCAAGTAGCGGTATCTATATTTTTTCGTTAGGGGTTTTATTCGACTGTTATTTACTATCTGACCCATAGGCTTAGAATAACGTAGTGAGAAAATTCTATGTCTATGATCTGACCATTAAAAACCCATGGACAGACTTGGATGATTCTTTTGCAATTGTATAGAAGAGGATCCCGAGTTGGTACTATTTTTATTTTCAGATACTAATAGTTATCCTGCGAAACCTAAAACAGTTAAAACTTAAAATTAAGAGATACAACGTCTATTTAAGTCCGGTAGATTTTTTAAGGTGTTTAGTTCCTTTGTTCAAAGCATTCAAATTATTGTACACTAGCGGTCCGGCCCAGCTTCGCACGAGTATATTCTACTTACGTTACTGATAATGTAGCTTTCTATTTTTATCATAGAAAGATCTTTTTTATTTTATTTTTGACTTAGACTTTTATTTTTGGAAATGTTTTCCAGTTATGTGCCACCACACCAGGACCTGGGGGTACAAGGGAGACTCCAAGATCTTGTCTCCCAAGCCAAACTAACCTGCACGTGGTGTACCCTGCTAGATAACAAGCTAGGCTCTGGTGAAAATATCAACATTATTCATAATTTGAAAAGTGATATTTTACTATTATTTTCCATTACTTGAAACTGGCAGAAAAGAGTCCAACCAGACTCATATTGCCATTAACAAAGAATCATCATCATCATCACCAGGACCTGTCAGAAAATCAGCGCCGCTACTAGCTTCCGCTTTATAGCGGCATAATGCTGAGACAGGGACCATTTTGGACCCTTATAATATGTAACACATTTGTGGAATCTGTTTTTTGTTTCTTTTTTCGTGTATACCTTCGTGTTCTTGTAGCTACTTAATTATTGTAATGTGTCTGTGTTATGTTTGGTTCCAAATAAAAATATACTTAATTACTTTCTAACTGCAAAACAATTTTTCAAAACGGTCCAGTAGTTTTAAATTTATTCGTTACATTGTACAAAAATACAAATCTTTTCTCTTTATAATATTAGTGTAGACATAGGCTATGTTTATTCTGTTAAGTAGGAAGGTACCAGAATATCATGTAGATATATTTTTTCTGTGAATTTTCCTTTTTAGCTTTATTATTATTTACTTTTTTAAGTAAGCACCTATATTTTTTTGTTCTAAATAGGTACATAAGCTTTCGTTCTTTCTTTTGCTACAAACTACATACTAATCAACTGCTCGCCGATACATCTGTCATCTATGATCCTAATTCTTAATTTTTGTATGTTACATAATTATCTTATAGGTACCAAATGGAGTATTCACAATTAGCTCCTAAACGAATAAAGTCTGCTAGGTCAACTTGTAATAAGTAGTTAAAGAATTGACCTTTTTATGCACGATTCGATGTAGTAAGTACCTTGAAAGTTTCTGATGTTATTACATCATCCATTCATGAACACTCACTCACTCGCCCACTCGCCCAACTCCCGCCGAACGACGCCCAATCACATGCCGTTGCTGAAATATTACAATGTTTTTGCGTCTTTATACTCAGCGCGGAACATTTTATGGTATCGTAAAAAAACTTAAAGGGCTTGCGGATGATGATTTGCCCATACAAACATACTTGCTCCGTAAAACGTACCACTAAATTAAACCTCTCATCAATTTCTAAGGCTACCTAGAAATCTTGTTCCGAAATTAAATTATAAGCTAGACGTTTCAATTTCAATTTCAAAAAGCCTTTAATAACAACCTTAAAAATAATTACATACTAAATTTTGTACTGTAAGCTAATACAGTGAATAAAATTCCTTGCGCTATTTGGCATACAACTCCATAGGACCACAAAACATTCACGCGAATTTAAATGACACATCGGCGAAGTGAATACTGCGGCAAAACAGATTGATGTAATTATTTCCGCGCGGATTTTATTTCGCTTGCATTCGCTTCATACAACTTTTTTTTATCTAAAACTTTTACATGTTACATTAACAAAAATCCCAGTGCGGGTAGGTATAACATAACCTTGGACGCGACGTGCATATCTACACTAAAAATAAATTAACGATAAAGGTGTTACAAAATGGTTGGAAACCAAAAGTTATGAAGAGCCGGAAGCATTCTTGAGATCCATGTCATAATTATTCCGGGTCCTCCGTTGCCCAGACTCTCAATAGACTGGTGTCCTCAAGGGACGCAAGACACCACTCACACTCATATAAAAATAAATTAAAATACCTAATAGTGAGTTAAATAAATAAATAGGTTCCGAACAATTCACACAAAAGATAGGTACTATATCAATAAT
The DNA here is from genome assembly GCA_946478455.1 of Eupithecia vulgata. NCBI lineage: Eukaryota > Metazoa > Arthropoda > Insecta > Lepidoptera > Geometridae > Eupithecia > Eupithecia vulgata. Next base: position 12,883,090 of record OX297859.1, on the reverse strand, counting down.
AATTCACTTAAAATGCGTGGGCTGCAGGTTTTTCTCATCATCATGCTCACATACCGACATGTACGTGAAGACGCCAGTTTTAATTTGTAACCCTGTTTAATGTTTTTGCAGCCAGAGTCAGCGGCTTTGAGATCTTAGAATGAAATATTTGGCTAAGTGCGGTAGCTTCAGTCAGTTTTCTGACATTTTTGACTACTCAAAGCAACAACGTTTCGCCATGGCTGTCGTGTATGGCATGTCGGAAGGAATTAATTTCGAAAATTTCGATTCTGACCTATGCTTACTATGTGGCGATCAGTATTATAGGATATGCCTGCAGGAAATGCAGAAATTGACTCCAAACTAAATTCAGCTTTGTTCGGACAATCTACTGTCACCTATCGAAATCAACGGGCAGTTTTTTAAGGTGGAAAAGAGTGATTTTACCAACGATATCACTAAGCCATACACCACCGGAACGTTGGCAGTGAAGACTTTGGAAGCGCTCAGAGAAGCTTTCGAAGGCGATGAAGAAGGGGATACACTTTTACCACTGGGGATGACAGTAGGAGTTTGGAAGCGTGACAGAAAGTATTTTTTGTTCGATTCTCACAGCGTCAATGGGGAGCACTATTTAGTGGAAAATGACGTTGGGTCGGCGTACCTATAGGTAGGTAGTAATAGAATTTTATCAGCCATACAAAGTTTTTATTTACTTTCCCTATGCCGCCGCTGTCGACAGTACACATCGAAAAAGCGCAGTCGCCGTAAAGGGAATCGACATTACGGGAGTCGACGTAGCGGGAATCGACGTAGAGGGAATCGACGTACCGGGAACTATTCTATAAAACTAGCACGCTCGAGGACCTGGCTGATCAACTGTCTCGAATTTATGATAATGATGAAATAAATTTAAACTTTATCCAAATGGTATACGTGTTTGGAGTCCATGTGCCAGAGAACGTGTTAGTTCCTCAAAGCAGAACACAATATGTAAAAATAATAGCTCAGTCACGACCCTGAAAGCGCCCCGTCCCTGAAGATATATCTTCCACTACGCCTTCCAATGAAGCAGCAAACCCTCAAGAGCGCAAAGTTAAGCGGTTAAAGCCAAATAAAAAGTCTGCTGCTACAAACGGAAAAGAATATGTTAATAGGCGGTTCAATCTCAGGATCAAAAACAGAACAGTTGTACCAAGGGAGAATCCGATTAGCCGCAGAACTTACAAAAAAAGAGAACGACCGTCAGCGGGCTGATCGTCTCTATAAGACTATAATTTTCAATTTTCGTTTCCATAGAATTCGGACTCGTTAATTACATGGTATGTTTTATTAAGAAGTAGTAGGTATATTACAAAAACGTTTATTTTTTTATTGTTTTAAGTAATTAGGTAATTTTTTTCTGTATACTTAACACACACTTAATTTAACAGTAAAAGCCCTCTCACGACTATGATTTCGGCAATCAATCTATTCAGTAGAATACAAGCAAGTCCAGATCTTGTTGCGGGCCCTTGGTGAAAACAAACGAAAAAAAACTCAATTTTTTTATTTATTTAGAGGTGCAAATTTAACTTGTATTCGATTTATTCGATTCATTTGTCTATAGTCGGTTGTGCGGTATTCTTGCAAGGCGCTTCAATACGGTAAGTGGGCGGTACTCGTCTATAAGCTACAACATACGTTGTAAGTACAACATAAGTTACAACATAGGCGTGAGCTGTCAAAATAATCATCATAAATTAGACAGACTATAGACGAATTAGCGATCAACACCAGAATGCTGCCGCGACTCTGAAATCGTAGTGTAGGACGCCTTCCAACCAGATGGGATGACGATTTGCGAAAGACTGCTGGCAGATGTTGGATGCGGCAACCTGAAGACAGGGCGCTATGGCACTCATTAGGGGATGCCTATGTCCAGCAATGGACAAATGTAGGCTGATGATGATGATGACACAATCTTAATACAGCTAGCATAAGAGAAACTGCTTAAAAATCCCAACTTGATAAAGAACATTTTGTGTTTCAATTCCTAGTTGCTAGCGCGTATTGGCATGCTAGATGTGGTAATATGGCCAAGAAGCTTTTATCCTGTAACTTGATATGGCGCAGCAGTTGGGGCCACCTACAATCTTTTTACTTTCAGTGCAGCTGAAATTTATTATTTATTAATTCATTCTTCACTGCAAGCTTTTTACGCAAGATAACATAAACCCTTTAGCTTGTTGGTTGTTAACTTTCGAGTTGGTTCAAACAAAACCTAAGGTTATACAAACCATAGATGCTATTACTATGGATCTAATTATTGGTTTAAAGTTTATAGTTTTAAGTTATAGTTTTAAGATAAAGTTTTAAGATTGTAATTTAAATTAATTTTGCGTAACACTCGAGCTCTTCTTGACGATTTATTCTACGAGTTATATAAGAGCGCGTTGATGTCTTTTGACGGGTTAAATTGTCTAAGCTTTTGCACTTTTGTATGAAAATGTTTTAACAGATTCGTATTGAGTACATAAATACAAGAGTTGACTCTCCATATTCCTCATCTTTAGTCTTATTGACACCTACGAAAAATAATAATACTAATGCTGAACAAACCACACAGCATCGTCAAGCCCCAAGCTATGAAGGTACTTAGTTATCTGATACACTAAATACTCAAACGCAACTTACATGCGTCTCGGTTCTTTGACATAGTTTAATGAAAATGTGTCAAAAATCGACACTTGAGTGAGACGTGATTTTGAGTATTCGGGGGTTAATAGTTTAATAATTTATACTTCATAGATAGATATTTTTTATTAAATGTACCTACATAGAAACAAACAGAACACCAGAATGATGAGTCAGGAATGTGGCGGTGTTCCCCCGTTCATCGGATAGCTCGTTGGTCGTGAGCCTTCTCACCGGTCGTGTCTACTTTTGGATCGGACCATGAGAGTAAGAGAGATGCCACACGGGCGCTGCCGCCGCGCCGCTGCGCTGCGACGTCGTAGCAACGCAGTGACTTCAACGCAGCTTTCTCCTGTCGCTGTCCTTTCGCTGTCCTGCGTCGTCAAAACGTCGTCGGACCGCAACACAAAAAAATATTTATGTATTGTATTATATTATGTATATCAGTTATCTAGTACCCATAACACAAGCTCTGCTTAGCTTAGGGCTAGATAATGCTGTGTGAGTTGTCCTATTTATTTTATTAAATTGGAGTGTGTGTGTAGGTCGTGTAGGTATTATAACTGGAGACCAATTAGCTAACGATACCTCGACTGATGCAACAGGCGCTCTATTTACATGACGAATCAAGATCTTGAGTGTATTGAACTCATTGATTGAATAATCTTGCTAGTTGTTAGTGCAACTTACGGTAGGTAGGTAAGGTAATTACAGAAATCTAAACTTTTTGCAGCGCATGTATAGCGCACTTTTTTCTATGTCGATATCGATAAGCTCGGATGCGATTAGGTAAACCAAACGTTCTTATCGAATTTATCGACACCAGATACCAAATCGGTGCTTATAGATCCTCATCGAGAACCGTTATCGCACTCCAGCATCGAGATCTATTCAACCTATACATACCCTACGTATACGCGAAGCTGATGAAGAAGTTCTATATGTAGTAGGAAGTATGTACAAACATATCTTATCGTACAAACCAAAAGATTTCATAAACGACTGAAAAGCACAAAATTAAAGATTTAATAGTTTGTTGGTGGGACGGAACCTTTAAGCTCCCATAGAAACGTACTTTTCGATTCATTTGGAAACTACGTCCCCGATATTACTAAAATTTTGAATACATAATCTGAAAAGAAATAGCTATATTTGTATCTTTTCAGTTTTTCAAAATACATAATCATTATTAAATGAGAGCGAAAGTTATAAAATCTTGAAAATGATAAATATAAATTTACGCTCTCACTTAATGATGATAATGAATTTTGAAAAATTGAAAAGATACAAACATAGCTATTTCTTTACCGATTACGTATGCAAAATTTCATTAAAATCGGGGACGTGGTTTCCAAATGAATCGAAAAGTACGTTTGCATGGGAGCTTAGAAGTTCCGTCCCCCTATAAGGGTAAAATAAAAAAGAATTAAGTAGAAAGCGGTGTTCGTTTTGCATTCAATTTAATAGTTACCCCAACCCAAATTTAATAACATTGAAATAAATTTTTACTTTTAAATATTGAAATAACTTAAAACAGATTGACTTGACTCGGCGAGGCTACGAGCAGCAGCGTGGTCTTTTCTTCTTCCTGATTGCTCGGCAGGAGTAGCAAGGCAAACAGCACGGTATGTCTACCTCGTCACACTGGATCTGCTGGCACGAGTGCAGAGCTGGTTTGGGTTTCGCAGGGGCGCGCGGGGTGCATAGTTCCACCTGGTGGAATGACCCGAAACGATCATGACTTGGGAATACACAACTCGTAGTTTCGTATTATAAAAGCCTAAAAGCCAAAAGTTTATCTATGCCTATGCTTGAGTTACGCTTTTCTATAGTCATAATAGATCTATGAGTGAGCAAGCACTCATAAAACAGGTCGCTTTTATGATAAGGCCGTTAAGACGGTACCCCGACCCAAACTAGCGCCGCTAACTATTTTATCTTATTATTTGACGACTGTGGCGCGGTAGGCGAAGGTCTGCTGCCTGCGACGCAGAAAGTTGCGGGTTCGATTCCTGCCTCGGGACAAATGTGTGTACGATATGCAGACATTTGTTCAGGGTGTTCTGGTCGTTTTCCATAAATGATAAAAAATATCTATCTATGTATTGTATTATATTATGTATATCAGTTATCTAGTACCCATAACACAAGCTCTGCTTAGCTTGGGGCTAGATAATGTTGTGTGAATAATTGTCCAGCATTATTTATTATTTCGTTGAACAAAGGTAATTTCCAAATTTTCAGTAGGAAATTTGTGACACCTGCTTTATGCTTTTTAATGGAGGAGATGCAATAATGGAGTTTGGTGGCCACAAAGTGCAACATCGTATCTCCTCCTAAACTATACAAAATAAAACTATATAACAACATTTAAAAAAAGCTTATAATAGGTATTACAAACGGGCCATTGAAAGTTTTGAAATAACCTTTGTTCAACGAAATAATAAGATAAAATATGTGGCGGCGCTATTTTGGCTCGGGGTATCGTCTTCATCTATCCTTAATTACCGTGATGGATTACTCAAACAAACTAACCACTTCGGTCAGCGACAAAGCCATTTGTTGTGTGGTGTGAATTAAAAGTATGTACGTACTATCTCAGTATTATTAAAATTTGTTTTATTACATTTATTTATAGCGGTCCGACCCGGGTTCGTACGGCTATAGCCTATGTTCATCAGGGATAATGTAGGATCAAAAGCGTCGATCCTATTGAATTCAAACAAACAAATCTTTCATTTTTATAATATTAGTAAGTACATATATATTCTTTGATACCATAATCATAATTCGTCATCAACATAATCCCTAAAAGCATATCTCCATTATAGGTACATAAATAAATAAAAAATAAATAAATAATGCTGGACAATTCACACAGCATTATCTAGCCCCAAGGTAAGCAGAGCTTGTGTTATGGGTACTAGATAACTGATATACGTAATATTATACATTACATAGATAGATATTTTTTTTTATTATACATAGAAAACACCCAGACCAACGGAACAAATTTCTGCAGATCGTACACAAATTTGTTCCGAGGCGGGGATCGAACCCGCAACCTCTTGCGTCGCAGGCAGACTCTCGCCCGCTGCACCACTGAGGTCGTCATGTGTTTTATATTATAAAATATAGGTATTTTTAAGTACCTAGTACCATTAGGGCACACAGGTGTGTGCCCATGTATATTCGATGATCCTATCCTTACCAGGTTGTCTGGCAGAGATCGCTCTTGATCGATAAGACCGCCAATTGTCACTTATTGTTAATGTGTTTCTTTTTAAAATTGTTTTTAGATTAAGTGTGCAATAACAGTGTTTTCTATCTATCTACATGTTAGATTTTACAAATGACGTTTAATTTTTCTGCTGTTGTTTCTGCATTCTATAACAAATAAGTACCTACCGGAAATGTAATTTCCCGCTAATCGTAGGTAAACATTTTCTATGAACCCATGTCAAAACTAAGTTCGTTACCTACTATAGGTATATACTTGTAGAGTATGTACCTACTTTTTTGGAGGTAGATTATTTATTTTATGATACGTGGCCTAGAAACAAACCTGACCAATAAAACACTGTGAATTATAGGTGAAAACCGTATAAAAATCTGTCCAGCACCTAGGTAATTTTATGCGTTCAGAAAAAATGGCGGCAATGCTTTAAAAACGAAAGTTTTTACATGAGTAACAATGTAAAAAATCAGTAAGTATACATATTATGAAAAAAAAAAATAGACCTAAATAAAAAAAACGCGTGTATAAGGTCAATCTTAAACACGAGTTTGCGCGACTTGGGTATTAATAATTAAATTGTTATGTACCTAAATATTATACTTATTAAAATTGTAACGGAAACAGTTCTGCAAACTTAAGATTTTTTTGCATACTTAGCATTTTTTGATATGAAAGAAACTGGGGGCAAATGTTCTCCACATTTGGCCCCATTACTTACGATGTTATTATAGTCTAGCTCTATCTAGCTAGAGGTGGCAGTCGCCGGAACAGTTGTAAGTACGTAATCTTTAGGACTCGGGTTGACCATATGACTTTGCAATGGAAAAAAGTCATTGAAAAGAACCTTTACAAAAAATTATGTTGAGCAGATGTTGACTACCCGGACTCTGTATTGGTCAAACTAAAAAACAAAGAAAAGAAGGCGTGACCCGTAACCCAAAACCAACGCAAGTCAAAATAGTTTGGAACTGGAAAGGCAGATCCTCTGGCGATCGTACGTTAAATGTAAAAAAACAAATTACACCATTTGATACTATCATTTCATTGTACTTATGACCTGTAATTATTCCTGATATTATTATAGCAGATACACTTTTTTATTATTTTTGTGACATAAATATCCATATTTGAGAATTTATTTTATTGATTTGTTTGACATTATAATCTGTATATGACTGCTATTAATATTTGTATGACAAAGTATTTGTTTAACACCTACTGATAATTTCAATTAAATTCTTAGACTAAGTTTTAAGATGCCTACTATGTTTCTAAAGTAATGATTGACGTTTTGGAATGTATGTACCTATGTTATTCTGTAAGTCAAGTGTGAATAAACAAAGAAATATAAATGTAGCTTTTAGAAATCAACAGAGTCATTGTTTTACAATACAATACAAAACTCTTTATTTGTACACCACAAAAAAAAACAATAAACAGACCTTAAACATAAAAGTACAATGGGCGGCCTTATCGCTTAGAAGCGATTTCTTCCAGGCAACCTTTGGATGGAGAAAAATTTGAAAAATTAGAGAAAGGCAGGGATAAATGTTTTTAAACTTACGCGATCTGAACACATAATTATAAATACTATTTAATAGGTAAATAAACGCGATAAATACCCGTTAAATAGTATTTATAATTAAAGGCAGGGATGTACCATACATATACATAATAATATATAATCATAATTAACAATTATTCTTTAGGAAGTAGATTTTTATAAAATAAAGAATATATATAGGGAATAAATAAATACCAAGAATAAAAAATAAATAAATAAAAGTACCTACCAGTGTTCACTTTTTCGATAGATAAAAATCTTTGACGCGATTTAAGTACCTCTATATTTCCCGTCCTATTAGGTTCATCAGTTTGTTTGCCAATCTTCAAGATAAACACATCCTTATCCGGATGAAGAACTTTCTGCGCCTTCACTCCTTTCGGAGCATCCTTGGGTGTGACATTGCAGACACTGCATAGAGTATCGTGCTGGTCTTGCATACTGTATATCATCTCCGAGTTCAGTTGGGTGCGGTTGGTTAGGGATTCGCAAATGTCGTCCGGTACCTGGAAAATTATTATTATCATTATAATTTTTGTGTTTATAAGATATTTACAATGATATTATATCTTTTTATTTTATTAGACCTTCGTTTGACCACTGTCTCACCTGATGGAAAGTGAAGATGTGGCCAACGATGTATCACGAAGGTCTAGATTCTAGAAGATGCCTATTCACACCTGAAGAGATTCAGGTTGTAATTGACCGGAAAAACAAAAGCAGGGAGCGTGTTCCTAACCCAAGCCTTACGAATTATGAAGGTGGAGGAAAACCGCTTAGTGCGAGTGGATGGTCTTATCCACCAAGTAGGGGTGGATATACATGTGATAGTTTGGATTTTTAGATGGATGGATGTTTGTTACATCTTTGCGCCCAAACCACGGATCGCGCTGAAATTTTGCAGACTGTACTAGGCCTCAAAAAATAGGATATATTTTATCCCATAAATCAGTTACCATTGGATAGAAATACCTTCTAACGTTTCCATAGAAACCACACTTGCGAAGCTGCGCAGCAACAAGCTGGAAGATGTTTCTTTTTTGTTTAAATAATTGTATCAGCTCATTGACACTTACTGAAGGGTCTCCTCTTTTACACCCTCGTTTAATCCATACCTACTACTAAACACCTTTTTATAATACATAATATAGGAACCGACTTATTTATAAATGCGAAAGAAGCTCTGTGACTTTTACCTCTTCACGCCTGTAGGACTAAGCTTATCCAGAGAAAAAGCGAGAAACACTAAAAAAACAACACCACCAACTGGTGGAGTGATTGAAACGTCAAATTTCTCTAAAATATTAATAATAACGTCACCAGCGGATGATTTGGTTGCCGGCAACAAATTTGGCTGCGCAACCAAGCTTTTTTTTGTATACCACCAAGGTGGCAAAAAGGCGTGTGACCCACCTGATGGAAAGCGGTTACCGCAGCCTATAGACGCCTGTAACATCAGAAACAACACACGCGCGTTGCCGACCCTTTAAATGTCTTAGAAGACCTTTTTTAAAGAACCCCATGTTGTAGTCCAGAGGGAAAACCCCAGCAGGGAGATCATTCCACAACCTGACTGCTGGTATACACCACAAGCTGGTACCAGGTGAGGTGCCTACCCACTATTCAATTGTATATACACGTTTTGTTAGTGGTGCGACTGGTAACTCCAACCATGGTGTCGCTTAGGCCTTGGGCTCTTAGGCGGTAATTTTTTTTCTACTCAAAACTCGACGTAAGTACTGCTTACTATGAGCTTGAAGTTTGTAGGTAGATTTTGGTACCAAAGTTTTAAGGGGCCTCTTCACAGGCCATTTTGTAAAAGAGATAGGCATAGTATTTCGCGTTCATTGGAGCGGGACAGAGCAAAACGCGTGTACAAAAATCAAGATTTCTTCTAATTAAAAGAGTACGGCTCAAGTAATCAAATATTTATTTGGGCGAATCAGTTACCCTGCCTTTGCTTTATTTTTCAATATAAAAATCAAGTCAGTAAGTCTTATCGTTTGGGAGAAGAAGGAAAATTTGTATCAAAATTGAGATATTTTAGATATTTTTTTTCATCTAACTTATACAACTAATCAAAAAACTATCTTGGCGCTTTTGTACAGAATGAAATGGAATAAGAAATTTAAGAATCCTAGATTTCATATTTGAACAGCAGTAGAACTTAAAGATCATGAAAATGTTGATTTTATCGAAAGACAAGCCTTAAAGCTTTGATCAGGTACCTGGAGAAAATATGTAGGTACCAGGGACGAGGGAAATTTAAATTTCCCTCCCAAAATTTCCCTCGTCCCTGGTAGGTACTTGCAAATAATTTACACTTTTCTCCCACGACTGAAAACGATCCCGCTTTTGTGTCTCAGGCGGATATTTTCTACGAACTCATTACTCGAGTAAAATGACTCCCATGACGATAGGTGGCACGATGTCGTGGAAGTGGCCCACCATAGGTACATATAAACGACGTCATTGGGCTAATCTGAACAAGCAACCAAGCAGCGGCGCAAGAATAGAGGCCTATTAGATAAATAAATAAACAATACTGATCAATTCATACAGCATTATCTAGACCCAAGCTAAGCAGAGCTTTTGTTATGGGTACCTACTAGATAACTGATATACATAATACAATACGAATATAATAATAATATAGGTGTTCTGGTCGTTTTCTATGTATAATAAAAAATATCTATCTATGTAATGTATTGTATTATGTATATCAGTTATCTAGTACCCATTACACAAGCTCTGCTTACTCGTAGCTTGGGGCTAGATAATGCTGTGTGAATTGTCCAGCATTATTTATTATTTATTTAATACATTTAACGTATCTTTATTCAGAAAGAAAATAACAATCAAATAACAAATTTAAATTAAAACTAGTATTTACAATAGAAACAATTAAGCTATCTGCAAACTGTTGCAAGCAATCTACAGGTAGCTCAACTGATCCATATCAATACCAGTTGGAAGTGTGCCTAAGACACTGGCTGCATTGCCCCGCTGTATAGCAATGCTGATGCGCTGTGCCAGATACTCACCAGCTCTCGGGTCACGCGTCGCTTCGACCAGACGCTCAGATAATTTTTTGAAAACCCGAATATTTAATACATTACTTATGTAGATAGATATTTTTTATTATACATAGACGACGACCAGAACACCCGGAACAAATACTTGCAGATCGTACAAATATTTGTACCAATGCGGGAATCTAACCCGCAACCTCCTGTGACGCAGGCGGACCTTCGCCCACCGCGCCACAGAGGTCGCCACAGATACATATACAGGGTTATTGGTTATTAGCTGATATTCTTTTGCGCGCTATTTTTGAACATGGCAACGAATTAGATTTCGGTTAAAAAACGGTAAAAATCTCAAAAAATAAATTGATTTTTCCCTAATCCGAATATGTTACGGTACCCTAAAAAAAAGTTTTTGGCGCATCACAAGGATCCCTAATTGCAGAGGGCGTCACGGCCACGCCCATGGGTGGATATCAAATCTAGTAAAGGTTTTGTCACATTTGTGCAATACCGTGGGTATAGCCCAGTCGGGTTAGAATTACAAATAGCAATAATTACCATCCCGTTTCTAGAATACTTAGAGTAGAACGAGAGACAAGTAGACAGGTGTTGAGATGTCTCCAACGAAGATGCGACCATGAGTTTTTAAGTAAAGGGCCAGCAGTCTAAACCATTGCAATTGCGCAGAGGAGTGAGACAGGGGATGACTTATCACCAAAACTATGGAGAGAGCTATGTTCGGAGTTTCTCTGAAGGATAGGATTCCTGACGAATACATCCGACAAAGGTGAAAGTCATCGACATAGCTCTAAGAATTCGCAAGCTGAAGTGGCACTGGACCGACCATATCTCGCGAAGAACCGATAACCGCTGGGGTAAACGTGTTCTTGAGTAGAGACCACGACTCCGTAAACGTAGTGTAGGACGCCCTCCAGCCAGATGGGATGACGACCTGCAAAAGACTGCAGATTTGATGCGTCAAGCTGAAGACAGGAACGCGCTATGGCGCTCATTAGGGTACGCCTATGTCCAGCAGAGGATTAACATAGGCTGATGCAATAATTTTGGAATAGTCAGCATCATCAACATGATGATGTCGATGAGTGGGAGTCTAAACTCAATGGTGACTAAACTCAACGAGTTACGTACTCGTTGAGTTAAAGTGATGGAGAAGTAGAAGAAATAACGGAGTACCTGTGTAAACATTTTTCGTCAATAAAGGGCCATTTTTAAAAATTCTAGAAAAATCATCTTGATTGAAATTTATCATTATTTTATTCTCTACATTTAGTTCCTTGCTAAAAAAATATTTCCGACCGATATCTCACGTATTACGCGATATTACGCGTGTTGAATGTAATTATGAAAAATATCAGTTAATATGGGGAAGGCCTCTGTCGTCTAACCCGACTGCACTAGTAAGTACATAATACCTTTTCAAACGAAAAGCACATTACAGATAGATGGTTACAATAAATCACATAGGTAGTTCGTGGTCTTTCTAGTGTTTTCAGGGTTAGAGAGTCACAAATATGCACATATGTTCAATTTAGAGACAATTTGATCGCGCAGCGATGTATTTTTTTTTGTCGCGAACTCAAAATTACAATTACAAAACAGTTCGTTATCATCTTTTACTCAAAAATGCTCTTAATAGGGTCCTCTTATTTTAATAACCTTATTTAACCTTCTTTAAGCAATGTCGACCTTTCCTAAATATGTAAAAAAACCTAGAGATCCAGGCTGTAGTCGCGGTGAAAACCCGATGTATTTGTTTCAAAGCCAGTGCATGAGTTTACCATTTAGTATTGGCGAACACAAAATAGTCGCCTGCCGTAGAGTTGCTAAGTCAAATGCTACCTCAGATCGCCCTCGGATAATTGTTACTCTATCTAATTCTTGCCTAGGAGATGAAGTAGGTACTTTCAGCTTTCAGTCGCTACAACCGCTCTAACCGAGAGAATGCCCTGAATACCACGCACACAACTGCCAATCGAAAGGCGTAGCATCTACGTTAGTTAAAACTGACTCCCGAATGCATAACTCTACACGCAGCGAGACACACACAATGTAGGTGAATTATAGGCGCGTCTACTTTACGTAGAAAGACGGTGATGATTCTTTGTTAATGGCAATATGAGTCTGGTTGGACTCTTTTCTGCCAGTGTCAAGTAATGGAAAATAATAGTAAAATATGAGTTATCCAGTTATGAGAATGTTGATATTTTCACCAGAGCCTGTAGAAAGACGGCCGCACCAAAAGTATTCATCTCAAAAACAGGGACTGCGTGAATGAACTCGCGTAATTGTTATTTACCATATTATTCGATTGCTGTTTGAAAAATATTCTCGCGTGTGCTATTTCATATTTAAATTTACCAGCACTAACTATTTTATTTTCTGTAGGTAAATAGATTTATTTACTGCTTTAATTTTTCCGGTTCCTTAATTTATTTAACCAACTAGCTTTTCCCCGCGGTTTCACCCACGTTACATTCAAATATCACGTTTTTAGGGCAAACCAAAAAGTAGCCTATGTTACTCTTCATCCTTTCATCTAACTCTATGCCAAAAATCAAGTCGATTGGTTGCTTAGATAGGGCGTGAAGGAAAGACAAAGAAACAAACACACTTTCGCATTTATAATATTAGTGGATTCTGTGTTTCTTGTGCAAACCTAGTTTTAATTACTTATCAAAAAATGTATTTTTTTTACTAAATTGTTAATCGACTGAAAACAAAAACCAAAGATTTTTTCAGAATATTCTAACATGTAATTTGGTTTACAAAAACCAATCTGGACGATGGTTTTTTTGATGGTGAGCTTAAAACTACGTGTTTTTGTATTTTCCAATTATTGATCACATCAACGTGTAAAAACGTATATTCGTGTTTAACTAACACTATTTTGACTGATCTAATATTTTTTTTTACATCTGGCCATTAATTATCTTTATCACATTTGTTTCCCAACCCCAACTTATGTTTTGTTGCATTATGTGGCACCTGGACAGTGACGTTGTTCATGTCACTCCGGGGAGTCACGTCGAATTTTCTTTGACCATTGACTTTGACTATTATTTTGCAAAAATATTATCCTAGCTAGGCTCAAAGGCTATCTATGACGTCACCAGCAGGGCTAAGATGCGCACCACGAAAGTCGTCGCGCACGTGACGACTTTATTAGTCGTCGTCAGTTGTTGAGGTGCCCATTCCACTCATCCAATTTCTTTGTCCAATGTACATTTGATCAAAGAACTTGGATGTCTTCATCCAATTTACTGCAACAGCGATACTTGAGCAAAGATTTGGATACTAGTTTCTGCCCGCGGCTTCGCACGCGTTGTTTCTATGAAAACGTAAATTAGGAATCTTGTACAAAGATTTTGGATGAGTGGAATGGGCATCCATCCAAGTAATTTAAAGTAAAAGATAAATTTGACCAAAAATTGAACAAATCACTTGACAAAGATATTGGATGCGTGGAATGGGCACCTTAGTCACCCCTCGTTTACACCAAGAAACATGTTTACAACTCGTTGCATGCAAAACTGTTATTCACTAGTCTCAAACACTCTTTCGTTCACACTGCGTAGCCAACAAGAATTACTTTAGTACTATACTTATAAATCTGTGACAAGAATTACACAATATAAAACACTGCTGCGTTTACATCTAAGCTTACGACATGTTCAAAACATTGACAGCGTTCTCTCTGCAAAAGCAGTCGTGTTTTAGATAAGTATTGTCTATTGGTGGAAATGTAAACTATTTAATACTTGATGCAAACACGTTTTACACTTTATCCATTTTTGTTGTATAAAGTTTTAAACTTTTCTTGTTTTGACATGAACTTTGTGAAATCCGAAACCGTAGACCTACCAGTGAACTTGTCTGTTCTTTTTTGAGTATAAATAAAGTTCTTTAAACCGAAATCAAAGGAAATCTAATGTAATAAGTTGAAGGGGCCACATTGTTCTCGATGATTAGAATCAATAAAAAATCAAGAATACAGCTACTTATTGGAGGATGGAGTGGTCAAAAAGGACGACTTAAGATCTTATTGAGCTATTGTACGTTCATAATGCTTTTGGAATAAGCACGAAAAAACTTGCTTTGCTTTGCAAATGGGCAAATTGTTATTTGATTTAAAAGAAAATATTTATATTTACAACTAGCTAGCTTTATGGTTTTTACCTTTGAACGAAACAAATTTCTTCCAACAAGTTGATAAGATGTTGCGATAAATAGGTATCAATTGACATGACCAAAACATGCAGCGCACAGCGAGAAGTTTACAAATAATTTTATCCAACCAATTTATCATGTTTTAAACATGTACCTATACCTACCAGTGAGAACGTAAGACGAAAACATTACACAAAACTTGCAAATACCTGTTTTATACCTTAGTGAAAAAGAGGGGTAAGATGCGCGCCACGAAAGAGTTCAAATTCGTTGTCGAGTACTCCTTCTCGCGTAAAGCCAGCCACCTAGATGAACACTCGTTTATTTATTCAAATTGTCTTTGGTTTTAGTAAACTGCATATAAGAAATAAAATTCTTCGGTTCTTAGTTTTCGTCTCCATACTGGTAGTTGAAAATGAATGATGAAAATGTTCATTTCATTGACAGAATAGGGATGTTAACCATAATCACAAATTAAAGTTTAGTGTTAATTTTATAATCATTTGTATTATTAGAATATCGAAAATCACATTTTTATAATATAATATAACTTATTGAATTTATTAAAAATGATTTTAAATGCTATATTTATAATCTGTTGTCAAGTGACTGCAAACGCCATTATAAGCTTATGACGTCACTAGCTGCAAAACTAGCTGTCGCACTGTTTGTTTACCTTTCTGCATTTTCTCATAACGACGAATTAGTCTGTAAATTACATAATATTAATACATGATGGAATCCGGATTCACTAAAGGGAATAGTTCCAACTTACCAAAAGTAGATTTGTTGATGGTGGCAAACTTTTTTGCAAGAAACGAAGACTTTTGTGGTTCAGAATTCAGGAACGTGAAAACATCTTTGTAGGTACTCTTTTACGTTTAATACCATTTATCTATCTACGAATACATAAATAACAGTCAAGTACATGTGTAATAGATGATTTTCTGCTTTTTATATATAATTTATCGTGTTTAGAACATCGTTTAAATCACTGTTTACAAAGTTAGGTTATGTGCTAAAACAATAAATTCGTAACATTTGCTTATCTTTTGGCACATGAATAAACAGTTTTTCCGGTATAGTAATTGTTGTACTTTTACACAGGGGGCACTGCACAGGTTTTGTAAAACTTTGTGTTCATTTTGATTGTTTGTATTCAAGTAAAATTAAGAAAACACATGTCCTAATCGAACAATGGACATACAACATACAGTCATGTCATGAATCGCGACCATCGTTTTGCGGTTCGTGACGTCATTTCTGTTACGTGACAGTTGTTAGTGTTTTAGCGGAAATGTTTAAAATTACTCTATTTTTGTACATTTTCTTATCGAAAATAGTAATATTTTTAAAGAAAATATTTTTTTTTATGCTAAACAAGAGTCCATCTTCAAAATAAAAGCAATTCCGAAAAATTGTTAACATCCCTATTGTTCCGAATAGTAGGAAAAGCCACGAATAAAAAAAAGAAGAAGCAATTCTATTCGCGCAGATATCAAACAATAACTGTTTGTTTTTAACAATTCTACCACTGAACTGCGATCCCTAACCCGCATACTCAGCGTGGGGATTATGGGCATTTCCCCCTCCCCCCTGAAGTGGCAGTGGGCTGGCAATATTTCGAGAAGAACCGACAACAGCTGGGGTAAACGTATTCTTCAGTGGAGACCGCCACTCGGCAAACGTAGTGTAGAATGCCCTCCGACCAGGTGGGCTGACGATTTACGAAAGACTGCTGGCAGATGCTGGATGCGGCAAGCTGAAGACAGAGCGCTATGGCGCTCATGAGTGGAGGCCTATGTCCAGCTGTAGACTGATATAGGCTGATGATGATGATGATTATCCACGAACCGACTATTTACGGGTGTTCAATTTTCTTGTATCGAGAGTTTAGGCATGGTCTGCACCATAAGCGCTCAAGTTCATCCCGTTGTTTATTTCACAGTATTGATAAATAGAAAGAGAGAGAGAGAGAGAAATAATTTTTTTTCCCAAAGATACATACTTAATAAAAAAGTCTTACATACTAGGTAAATAGGTTCCTACTTACTGTTACTTGCCTACCTACCTATTAAGGTAGGTTACTAATTTTAACAGCCGTAATCCTGCCATTTAACGATTCTGTTGATCCAGCAATAATTGTCAAATCAAGTACTTACTGCACAGACATAGGTTCCTTATACCTAGCATAAGTAATTTTTTTAAAGATCTCTCACATTGTATTAGTTTCGCAAAATAAAATACTTGAATATTTTTCTAAGCCAGGCCACGAAGGATGCCTTTATATCCACGCAGGATGGTTTTCCACACCTGTCTACCTACTAGAAGAAATAAATCTATTTTAGATATGTCAATAGTATCGCACTGGTAGCTTTCTTTTATTTATTAGTGTTTTTTCGCTTTCGCAAATGCGATTATTGCAAATACTATTTATTGACTTGAATTAAATTATATTTTGTTCAAGACTCCATCTCGTCACATCTTGTCGTAGAATAGAAAGACCAGAAACTACTCGAGTAAAACTGTCAAAAGTTGAGAAAATTAGACGCGCATCTTAGAGTTTGACGAAAAAGCTTACCACAGATAAGATATAACTTCATAAAAATCGTTCACGTGATGAGACGTGAAGACTATTGGTGTTGCATGCTAGCATCTGTCGAAAAGTCGACCGACAGATTTTGTCCCTACCCCTACCTTTCGTTTTTTTTTATCTGAACATTTATGTTCGCAACCATAAAACTAAGTGTTTAGAAAAACACATTTGCTTGACTTTTGCATTAACACTCTTATGGCCTACGCTCTCTGCGTAGGCCTTTAAGAATGCGATAACGGTAACGGCCATAAAATGTACTAATAGTAATCTAAGTTACTGATAATTTTTCGCGTAAACGCTTTCTTAAATATGCAAGTGACATTAAAGTATGATTTGTTCGATATCAAATAAAAAAAATCACTACCCAGAGTGGCTGTGAAATCTGAGTGGGTATACAGTACACATACCCGGCAGTTTTTGCCTGCCGCTTTGGTTAGCGATAACCACATTAGATGTGAACAGGCCCTTAAGTAACTAATTCACTTTTGTGCTTTCCAGCTCTGGACCTGAGAATTGAGAGTTTGGAAGGCGGTATCCAAACTATTATTATGTATTCGAAAGTAAATCTGTCTGTCTGCAAGTTTTCACGCCTAGACGGTTGAACGAATTAATGGATGTCTGTTATTATTAGTGCATCGGCCCTCTCACTCCAGCATGTAGGTAATAATCGATTTCGCAAAACGTGTAGCATATCTTACCTATGTAAGCAAGTTTATGGTTTTTACAAAAAAAAATATGTAGAAACGTTTAATAAATAATGTGTAGGTATTCTGGATGTTTTTTACTTTCCTACTGAACTACCTTATCTGCCATTAAAGCCGTATCACGGTAGGTTAGTTAATAAAGGTGGTCTCTTATTGTCACTGGGAAAGTTACAAAAATACAATAACGAAGTAGCAGGCAACAGCTAGTTTTTCATATCATAAGAATTAAAAGGGGTGTTTTAAGGCGTTGTTAGAATAACTTTTATGTGGGATGAAATGGGCGGTGTGCCTTAAAGTGTTTTGATACAAATTTAATAATTGGGTTTTTCTTTTTTATGATTTATCAGCCTATCAAAAAAGTTAAACACTAACTTTAAATAACAACATTCAAAGATGCCATACCTAGATAGATTCGACACATAAGAACTCAAAGAATTTATTGTTTAACCATAGGATAGAGCAATTGAACCACCAGTACCTACAAATACGGAACGCCACTTTGTCTTTGCAAATCACATTGACTGAGAAGCCATTTAGTAAAATGAAGGCTACTTATCCAATACGTACTAACCTCTTTGTTGTATCCAAAAACGAAAACCCTCCTTGAAAAATAAACAAACTGACTTTCTTACTGACAAGTGTCAGTATGTCAAAGTAATTTGATTTATCGAAATGTATTTTCGTGCTTTGTTTTGATAATTTTAATATGAAATACTTAATTTTGTTGCGTTAAATGTGGATTTGATTTGTGAAATCTGTCGATGGACCCTCGATACGGCCAATAATAATCAGCTCCTTAATAATTTGTGTATGTGTTTGATAGAGAATTTATCAAATAGTGACCAGTTACTGTAGGTACCTTTCGTATTTGATTTTTTAACTAACAATAATAAGCTTATTTTGATTCTCACCAGTGATTATTAATCTTTTGAGAAGTAAATAAATACTTAGTTTGTTGCGTTCTTGACTCAAAACAAGCCTAGAGAAGCCTTTTGCTTGTTCCAAACATAACGGGAGTTTTAAATTGTATTGACAATCGTTTCCATAGATTTATGCGTCAATTACCGTTTAAACTTTTAAAGTATACCAGTCTCTACAAATTTAAACAGTACTTGTTACAAAGGACTTACCTGAGTAGGTATGTAAGTAATGTATCCATTCTGCTTTTACTTTACCAGTATGAAACATCTTAAATCCAATCATAATAGGGGCTTTATTTATTGGAACTAAACTTAAGCAAATTGTGGATCAAATGATTTCGGCAAAATTCATCACTGATACTTTGTAGGCATTTTTTGCCTCAATGCTTGGGTCTACACTAGTCTCTTTACTGAATGAACAGTGGGAGATTCAAATAAAGTGGGAGGGGTAGATCGATCTTTATTATATCCTTGGGTTCCGGACTAAAGTGCTTTTTTAGTTTGTATGGGAGGTGGATGTGATCAAATTTCAAGAATTAGGACCTGGCATCCTCACGAACGTCTTCGTGGTGATGGGCAGAACCTGCAGTTCGCGTAGTGTTACTAACTTAGCAGTAACCCTGTATATATATATATATATATATTATATTAATATCATACACATTGACATAGCCAATTCTGTAATTCTTTATTGTACACATAAAAAAATACATAAAAAGAACTTATCTAATAGGTTATGTACAAAGGCGAGCTTACTTACAGATGGTACTTTGCACAATTATTTCTGATGTTTTTTTTTAATTTTCTAGCCTACATTGTATCCCATAGATTATTGTGTAGTCATTAAATAACCCGCCCCTGATCATCCCCGGTGCAAAGGCGCCCATAATGCTTGCAGCATTACCTCGCTGAATAGCGATGTTTTCTTTGTTCTTTGTTTCCTTTGCTCCAAGAACGACCCGGAGCGGGAGTCTCCTGTTGCTTTGTTCAGCTTATGGCCTAATTCTCCCACTAAACACTTCGCATCCACACTCCTGATATTAATATAATACATTTATATATCTGTGGCGACCTCTGTGGCGCGGTGGGCGAAGGTCTCTGCCTGCGACGCATGAGGTTGCGGGTTCGATTCCCGCCTCGGAACAAATGTGTGTACCATCTGCAGACATTTGTTCAGGGTGTTCTGGTCGTTTTCTATGTGTAATAAAAAATATCTATCTATGTATTGTGTTATATTATGTATATCAAGTTATCTAGTACCTTCCCATAACACAAGCTCTGCTTAGCTTGGGGCTAGGTAATGCTGTGTGAATTGTCCAGTATTATTTATTTATGAAAATGGTACAGCACCGACCTGAAAATTGAGCTGATTACCACCAGCAGCGCCTGGTGGGAAGCCGCATGTCTCGGAGCAGACGGACTCGTGGTCATCACATGTACAGGTTTGCTGTAACTTCAACTGAGACGGTGTCAACTTCGGTGGCTTCGATGTACTTTTCGGAACTCGTATTTTGATCTGTAATCATTGTTGAAAATTAAAGGCGCTATGAAATAGAACACCGAACACCCGTTTTTTTTTAATAAAAAGTTGAGAGGTGTCAAGGGACACCCGGATGGAACGAAGTTCCTTTCTATAAGAGAGAGAGGGAGACAGACAGAAACATGCGCACGCCGCACGGTTTACAATAGCTTACTATAGCAAAAAGTGTCGTTACAACTTTTCGTGAGATTTTTTTCCGTCCAGCCGTTCGTTTTTTCACAACGCGCGATAAGGAACTTAATAGCTCCAATAATAATAAGTTTATTTCAGAAAAAGGTTACAAAGTAGGTGCATGGTCATCGTAATTTCCTTAAAATTAATTATACTAAATATTTTAACGAACAATTACATATTTCATATCATAAGATATGTACTTACAGTATATATCAGTGTGTACGTGCTTTGGATTAACCTTTGAGATCAGAGGATAATGATCCCTAACTCATGATGTTAGGGCTCTTATTTCCATTTCTTTAGGGTTAGATCTGTCAGTGCTTAAACTTTGTTCTCACATGGAATATGGTTTGCGATACTAAGATTACAGTGTACGTACAGTGTATGAAACATTTAGCTTGTTTGGCGGCGGTGTGAAATAATACCGCCGCCAAACTGGATATTTACACAGATGACACAGATATTGTTGTGTATCTCCATGGGGGTAATGCCCATAATTCCCACGCTGGGCATGCGGGTTGGGGATCTCAATTTGGTCAATTCTGCAAGAGGAGCTGCTGCCCGCCCCTTGCTGTATGACCCTTAGTCGCCTCTTACGACACCCTAACCCACGGGAAGAGTTGAGTTGAGGGGTCTTTATTTATAAATTTGTTATAGCTGTAAAATACTCTTTTGCAATAAAATAAAACAATAATCGTCTCAAGTAGGAACGTACGTAACACGAACACGAAGACGAAAATTACCGACTTTTTTAGTATCGAGTCAAGTTGAGTCAATCGTGTTTCGACTCATCTTACTAACTAAAATCCTTAACTTTCGATGCTAATCAGACAATGTTTTGTTAATTTATATGTCAAGAAATGGGTTTTGAATGTGGTCTCGGGGACTCATTTCGGCTTTAGGCGCATACCCCAAACAAAGTGGCGCCGCTACCTAATTTATCTTATTTTCAAAAATCCATCGTCCAGTTTGTGGTACCTATCATAAGCTTTTTTTAATGCCTCTGTAATAGTTTTATTCTATTTAGTTAAGGCAAATATACGAAAATAGATTTTGGTGGCCACCAAGGGCAACTTCGTATCTCTGCCTAAACTAAATAAAATAAAACTATTACAGAGGCATTAAAAATTGCTTATGGGTATCAAAATACCCATCTTATAGGTATCACAAACAGAACGATGGATTTTTGAACATTCTTTTGTTAATCAGAATAATAGCATAAAGTAGGTGTTGGCACTAGTTTGGGTGGGGTATGCTCCTTAACCTGCATAAAATTCACTGCCGGATTACCCTACCCATCACCGGCTGCCCGCCGACTGGGACGTGTGAAAATGCACGGAGGCGTCCAAGTTAGCTAAGCTCAGAGGGTAATAGATAAACACGTTGGCAACAATGAATAAAATTAATGCTAGACATTCACCTACAGCAGTTAGGGTCCCATTCCACTCATCCAATATCCTTGTCCAATATATGATCAAATTTCTTAGATGGATGCCCATTCCACTCATCCAATATCTTTGTCCTAGATTCCTAAATAATTTGCGTAGTTGGTTTCAAATGAAATTAGGTACCTACATCACACTAATATTAAAAATGCGAAAATTTCGATGGATATAAGGAAGTTTGTTAGCTAATTTTCACGACAAAATTTCTTACCAGATCGGGTTGAAAATTTCATAGGTGTAGCTCTTGGCCTCTAATTAACCATAGGCTACAATTTTACCCATAAAACTTCAGTTTCCATGGGAAAACATTAACCTGTATTCGTTTTATTTCATAGACACTACGCGTACGAAGCCGCGGACAGAAACTAGCATCCAAATCTTTAATCAAATATCGGTGTTGCTAGTAAATTTGATGAAGTCATCCAAGTTCTTTGATCAAATGTACATTGGACAAAGAAAATAATATTGGATGAGTGGAATGGGCACCTTAGTCACAGAATAACTGTGTAGTGAACTCCAGTTACCGCATTTGAATTCGTATTTGATAACTTTAACCCTTAATAAGGCAAGGGGATATAATTTCGTTCATTACGCGTCACACACAAACACACGTCATACTTCAGCCCCAAAAAGAAGTCTCCGATAACTTATGTTCAAGGAATGACCAGCTATGAAGAGTGAGTTCTTATCAGCAATGAGTCGTTTTACACCGCGTTTTACCTCATTTCCATTGAAACTGGCACCAATCTCTTCATAAGGTCTTCGAGATTTTATTTTTCCCTTGTCCATGAGGTGTATAGATAAATGTTACTTATATAATTTCGTCAAAATCAGTGCCAAATAAAGTTAAATTTTTTTGTGAAATTCTCACGAAGAATTTTTTTATGCAACTGCCAAAAGAGAATATGACCACTATAACTGCCCAAAGAGAATACAATAAACTATCGCATAGACTACATATTACAGGATATAAGCTTCTTGGAGTACATGAACCACCGTCTTACGTAGTTATGGTATATACTCTTTGTAAACAACGTAAGACAACTGCCATGAGTTTACATTTACCATTTCATTGACATTATCTACCGGCAACTGACTTGACTTTCGATTATTACAAAGTTCTTTGTGGCCTTGGCCGAAGAGAGCACCCTACAAAATGCCCCCCAAATAATCTAAACACCTATAGACATCTACAGATATCGGTGGTGGATCTCTGTGGCGCGGTGGGCGAAAGTCCGCCTGCGACGCAGGAGGTTGCGGGTTCGATTCACGCCTCGGGACAAATGTGTGTACGATCTGCAGACATTTGTTCAGGGAGTTCTGGTCGTTTTCTATGTATAATAAAAAATATCTATCTATGTATTGTATTCTATTATGTATATCAGTTATCTAGTACCCATAACACAAGCTCTGCTTAACTTGGGGCTAGATAATGCTGTGTGAATTGTCCAGCGTTATTTATTTATTGAATAAAGAATTTTTTTTAGTGTTTTCAGGCCACCCTAGTGGTGATTTCCTTCGCCAGAGGTTAAAATTACTTTTTTAATGTTTGTGGAGTGAAGTAGGTACCTTTATCATTGATCTAAATTCTATAGATTGGCTCTATCTATGGAATTTTTATGTATAATCCAAACTACTGGACCGATTTCAAAAATTCTTTCACCATTTAGAAAGCTTACTTTCCAGGGAGTGACATTTCTTTTATCTTATTTTTTTATGGCAACGGGAACTGCGCGTGTGGAACCGCGAGGCGCTGCTAGTAATGAATATTATTATAAAGAAAGGGCACTGGCTGAAGTGCATTGAGCAGATGTTATTACTTTATCGTATATCAGGGGCTTATATTTTCAGCCCCACAATGTTTTTTGACAATACTTATCTTCTTTATGTGTCTAAAGTTAATCTTTAATTCGAGGTTATTGGAACTAAGTTCCTTATCGCGCGTTGTGAAAGGGGACTGGACGGAAAAAATTCTCACGATAAGTTGTAACGACACTTTTTGCTATAGTAAGCTATTGTAAGCCGTGCGGCGTGCGCATGTTTCTCTGTCTGCCTCTCTCTCTCTCTCTCTCTTATAGAAAGGAACTTCGTTTCATCCGGGTGTCCCTTGACACATCTCAACTTTTTATATCGATTAAAGCAACAAGACCACCCACACAATCAATTCGTAAACAGGTGCATCATCACTATTCAGTGTTTATAAACAAACTATAGTTCCAAGAGCTATAAAGAAAATACCGACTTTACAGCCACAAGCGACTAGCTTGTTTAGTCTTTCCTAATATCACTTAGTTACAAAACCTGCCAATCCATAAAGATTCAACAATAATCATTAAAAAAAATTACTAACCTATGCATGGTCTATGTAGGCTGGTTTTTGTTCTTCAAACCACAATCTATAAAGCTTGTCCAGGGCATGATTTAGGCTTTAATCAAAGCTAATTACAGTAAAAATTTACTTTTAATGCTGTTTTCATGGGTAAATTTCAGAAAACCACCAAAATATTTCAATCACATAACACCAACTTTTTTTATTTTACCTACCACCAAGGTGGCAAACAGGCGTGCTGCTGATGGAAAGCGGTTACCGCAGCCTATAGACGCCTGTAACATCAGAAACATCACACGCGCGTTGCCGACCCTTTAAATTTCTTAGAAGACCCTTTTTAAACAACCCCATGTTGTAGTCCAATCCAACCGACAGCAGATATTTTAGCACAAAATTCGTAACCAAACAGCATAAAACCATAGAGCATGGTAAACTTTTAACTTCTTGAGAATATGAAATCTCCATACTAACTATACGTTAGTTAGGGACTAGGGACCAACTTTAGTACTATACTTATAAATCTGTGCTAGGGACCTTCCTTGTAACGAACAAAGAGAATAAAACCACTACAAAGAGAATAAAACATAAAACCACTATTATACATAATCACGGTACTAAGACCAGTCGGTACGTGTGTGTACCGAAGGGGATCTCTTTTTACATTATTTTAAACGATGGTTTTAAATTTAAAGCACAGAAAACTATTACTCCTAGCGGAGATTAAAAGCATCAAAATTGCAAGTTAGAAGCAACCCAAAATGTCAGTAAAATCTGATCAAAAATCAACGAGATCTGATCAAAAATCAGTAAAATATGATAAATTTAAGCCCAGAACATGCCCGCAGTTGTGTACCCTCGTGCCTACCAACGTTCCTACACCGGCGGAAACTCAGGAAGTGCTACATCCTAAAAAAGATGTTTTCGTTCTAAAGGTACCTATTCGACAGTTCTTCTAGTCACCTTTTCATGATTAATTTATAGAGAAGAAGAGCTGGTTTATCCCTGTAACAAGTTTGAAGTTTCTGCTGTAACTTGAAGTTTCTGCTGTAACTTGAAGTTTCTGCTGATACTATATAGACTTGATAGTAAGACTTGAACTTGATACACAGAGGAGTAGTATAGTAGGTAGAATACCTCCCACAGCCGTGTGGTGTCGGCTTAGAATTTTACAACACCCCAACTCTTCCCGTGGGTGTTGTAATGTCGTAAGAGGCGACTAATGTACATACACCGAGGGGCTGGCAGCAGAGCCCCTTGCAAAATAGTTGTACCACCGAACTGCGATCCCCAATCCCCATGCTCAGCGTGTATTATTATGAGTATTATCCCTCTCCCCCATGAGATAATAAGGCGATTAACAGGGAAGGCCTACGTCCATCAGTGGAGCATTACAGACTGTTGAGGTGAGATGAGGGAGATACCTACCTCCCTCTGATGAAAACCTTTAACAACCCACTAGCTAGATTAATTAAAACCTACTTTTTACTTTGTACTGGTGTACCGGTTTTTCTGTGCATCTCTATTAAGTTGTTGCGTGAAAGTTTGCTTAGGTTCCACTTGTTTGTTAACCAAACCAAGTTTATAAAAAAACTGCTATGTTAGGTATAATATAGTTAGGAATTAGGTATACGTAATAATTTTTTATCCTGTATATTTCAAGTTTCCACAATACGTGACATTTTTACATAATACCATCTGGCTTAAAAGCGTCTTAGCAGAGCTGGTGTTATGGATAAACTGATATAATTATGTATAGGTACGTGATACCTACCTCCAGAGCCAAATGCCACGTAGGCGACTAATCTAAATTTGTGGTAAAGCACCGCCATCCTTTATTTTTCAACAATTGTTCTAGTTGCCTGGAAGAAATCGCTTTAAGCGATAAGGCCGCCAAATCCATTGCTGTTCTCTTTATTATGTTAAATTTAAAACAATCTGCTTATTTTAATAATAATAATAATAATGCTGGACAATTCACACAGCATTATCTAGCCCCAAGCTAAGCAGAGCTTGTGTTATGGGTACTAGATAACTGATATACATAATACTAATACAATACATAGATAGATATTTTTTATTATACATAGAAAACGACCAGAACACCCTGAACAAATGTCTGCAGATGGTACACACATTTGTTCCGAGGCGGAAATCGAACCCGCAACCTTCTGCGTCGCAGGCAGACCTTCGCCCACCGCGCCACATCGGTCGTCACATTGGTCGTTAATGGTGATGTATATTTGAAATTAAAATGTTAACAGGTAGCAAAAGTGGGGCCCACTGGGGATCGAATCTGCAAAATGGAGTTAGAACTGGTGACTCCTAAAGGTCCCGAGAAGAAGGCACTGGTGCGCATTGACACCAAGGATACTCAATGTGACCCAGATCCGCCACCTTGCTGCTGCACGAGAACTTGTAAGAAAAAGAAGTACTAGTAACCAAACAGGATAATCTTCAAACATGTTATTTTATTTCATTGCTCGTCCGTGGATAACTAGAACAGAACGTTGAAACCTTAATTAAATCTGAATAGAATTCTGTCATGTTTTACTTTTTCTTTGAGGTCGAGTGAACTCTACCTAGCATCAAATGTTATATTATAATTGTTATAAATTAGTAACAAAAGTGCCGCCACACCAGTAATGAGGTGAATGAGTCTATATAAATAGGTAACTGATTACGCCCGGGAAGATCCTCCTCCTCAAGTAGAATAGCAAAACTCTACCTTGTCACGGTTAATGATATACCTCCTATAAAGCTAGTTGTCTTGTTTAAATGTCTAGGTGAAAAGAACGGAGTCAAAAAGAAAAGCGTTTATAGTTTCAAATTTTTGGAGGGTTGTGGGAGCAGATCTACCATTTAAGTCGCCGAAAATGAAGATGCTAAGGATGTGTGGCGTCCCCTTAACGAGTACGTTCGAACAAACCTGGGCGTGCGTGACATCGGCTTTTTCCTCGTCTATTTTGGCTAAGAGGACTAACATATTCTCATGGCCCAATTCGTGTCAAAATAGGCAAAATACACTCGCCACCGCAGAAAATGATACTATAGTACATTATGTATGATACAAGTGCGGTAAGTTGAAAATTACAGCCGAGGTGATATTGCTAGCCCGAGCCGTAGGCGAGGGCTACAAGAAAGCAGAGGCTGTAATTATCAAAGCGCACGTATGTCATACGACGTTTTATAACATATTTGCTATGAAATAAATGGTAACTCGGGACTTTCGAATAATTTTTCATACGCTTGTGAGTATCTATTTGTCGATTTTTCAGACAAGAGGCTTAGAGTAGCCCATTTCGCTGCCTCTGAGACTTCTGGCGGTGTTGAATTAATAAATTCATCATTACTTGGCATTTTCAAGTAAAAATAATACAGCGAAAAAAAGCGCGAATAAATGGAATAATTTTTACTTGTTCACAAATTAGCGATGCGCGCGCATCAGCGCTTTTTTAAGGCAAAGGCACAAAAACAGCCAGTGTAATACTGGCTAATAAACAAGTAAAATTAATATTTTTGTGTTTTGGTACAGATATAATATGGTAGTTAATGGTCAATATTATAGTTAAATTAAAGAATTCATATTCATTTATTTCATTGCAATCATTGTGTACATATTCAGGTCTTATTATTAGGTATTAAGGTAATGCTCAAGAGACACAATGGTACCCAAATAGGGCGTAGCAAAAGGTATCGAGGGTGGAAGCGGACCAGGTTTCTAGAAAAATCTTTAGTTAGTTTTTAGCAGAAAAATGTAATTCAACTGATAAGGTAATATTATGGATAAGCAGGTATCATATTTTAGAATTCTTGCTCGATGGTAGTTAGGTATTAAATATTTGTTTTTAGTTATCAATGTATGAAGTTAGGTATAGTAATAGTTATTATTAATAGGTGGTTTTCTTTTTTGTTAAGATTTGTCATTAAAAAAGTTGTTTAAATTGTAGTAACATTTATTTAAGAGGTATTTTTTTAATTTGTTTTCAAATATTTTGTCTTTTTCTTCGTCTTTTAGTACTTCCGGTATTTTGTTATAAATTTTAGATGCCATTGCGTTTTGTCCAGAACTTCGCATTTTTAATTTTGACTCGGGTAGTGTAATTTTATGTTTATATCTAGTGGGAAAGCGTCGCGGTAGATCAGCAGTTTTTTGCAAATAATGGGGATAATTTCGGATGAATTTGCAACATTCTAATATATAAATACAAGTCAGTGTTAGTATTTTAAGTTGACGAAAGTGTTCTTTGCAGCTCTCTGGAATTAAATGTTTATTTATTATATTTTATCTCCTAAAGCATGGACATAGAATTTTTTCACTACCCATGTCCTAAAGTTAATTTTATTCATAAAATGTGGACCACTTTTCTGACATAAAAACTCTTTGCTAAGATTTTAAAAAGTACCGTTCGTTTTAGACGGAGCATCTTGATAAACCAGACATTAGTACTTTATGATACTAGTGCGGTAAGTTAAAATTACAGCCGAGGCGATGTTTAATTTTTTCGCCTGTTCCCTGTTCTACATATCCCAACTAATCTATCCCTACTGGTAGGGAAGAATCGATTTTTTTTCCACCTATTACTACTAGGGGGGAAGCGTGGATGTTTTAATTCCATGCATTTCTACTATGATAAAGTACAAATGTGAAGAAAAATAAAGTTATAAAACGAAGAACAATAAAAACTTTACTTACTCCAGGACGAGTAAGTAAAGCTCATCCTGTGTTCAGAAATTCCCAAAGTTCCTGGGATGTTTTCAAAGGGCAAAGCTATTTTGTTGTTTGAAGAGATTTTTTTTTTGTTAGTCTGGTCTAAATCTACACTAATACTATAAAAAGGAAGGATTTGTATTTCTGTATATGTATCAAATAAACTTTCAAAAATTCATTTACCGTTAGATTATTTTCGTTAGACCTATGTTACTCAGTGATAATGTAGCTTACATTATCACTGAGTAACATAGGCTATAGAACCCCGTGCGAAGCTGGGGCGGTCCAGTAGTCAATAATATTCGTATATACCTACATTTCTATCTGAAGTCGCCAGAGGTGCAGAAAGCAGGAGCATCTGCCATAAAGAGAATCTGTCATAAAGCGAACAAGGCCTTTTCAGACCCTTTTTCCACCACTAAAAAAACTAAAATTTAACCAGCTTATTTTGTTTCTGTAATCATGTCCGTTTACTCCCTCCTTTTCTGTTGAGTAGTTCTGGTGACAGGTCGCTAGGATGCGTTGTTTTCTTCGACATGTAACCGAAAAACCAAAAAATGGGACCATCAAACCGATTTCCGATATTTCTCTAGAGAGCTGGATATACAAATGTCAAGGCACACGGAACGATGAACACTAGAACACTAGGTATTACATAATTACCTTCCTTCATCAGCACAGTTACGCGACCACTGTTGAACAGGATTGGTTTTACAGTGACCTACATTTACCTACCTGCTCATAAATAATTTAAAAACAAGTAACACCAGACTACAGGGTATGTTAGATTTATTAAATTTACATGGTTTGATGTAGAGTAGATGACAAATCCCTTTTATTGTCGACAAATACCTTGGTATTAGAAATTGTTGACTTCTATCTCTTGCATCTGATCGTAACAGCCATAGTTATTGTTCATTACAGCCGACTAGCTCAGATTGGTATCTTCGAAACGTACATAAGCATTATTATTACTTTAACAGCAATAAGGTCTGCAAACTGAACGGCATTTGCGCGGTGGGCAATATGTTAAGCAACAACGTCCAAAGGTGAAGCAAGGTCCAGGTAGACTTCGGCAGCGCACAACAGGACAACATTTAGAGCGATTGAGGCAAGGAGAAACACGTTTTTTGTGTGGTTTAATGCGAGGGTGACTGCGAGCTCTGCGGGTTTTCTTGCGCCCAACTGGACAAAGTCGAAGACATGGAGAGCTATTGCAAGGGTTATTGCCACTGAACTTGCAGCAGACAGGGTAGCAGGGAGTGGGTGTAGATGGAGAACAAGGTGAAGGTGAACATGGCGAGCAAGGTGAGGGTGGGCAAGGCGAGCAAGGTGAAGGTGGGCATGGCGAGCAAGGTGAGGGTGGGCATGGCGAGCAAGGTGAGGGCGGGCATGGCCGGCATGGCCGACATGGCGGGCATGGCCGGCATGGACGGCATGGACGGCATGGCCGGTATGGCCGACAGGGTGGTTTACTCCCCGCCTTACAGGGCTCCATTCTACACGATGACTTTTTGCACGGCGGCGATTTACATTGTGCACACGGTGTTCTGCACGGCGGTGATTTACATCGTCCACACGGTTGTTTGCACGGAGGCGATTTACATCGTCCACACCGTGGTTTGCACGGAGGCGATTTACATCGTCCACACGGTGATCTGCACGGTGGCGATTTACATCGGCCACACGGTGATCTGCACGGTGGCACTTTACAATGTCCACACGTTACTTTACACGGAGACCGACACGGTGGAGGTCCGCAGGGTCGTGGTGGAGGCCCACAGGGTCGTGGTTGTCCGCATGGTCGTGCACATGATGGACAGGGCCTGCCGCAACAAGTCGACTTAAAGAATTTTTTCGGGCTCTTGCACCTTGGTCTGTAGCATTTGCTTTTACAACGTAGTGGGCGACACACTATCATTTTGCATTTTGATGGACGGCAGGGGCTTGGGCGGCACGGCAGATTGCACGGTAGGGTGCACGGCAGGTTGCACGGCACGGTGCACGGCACCGAGCACGGCACTGAGCATGACACTGTGCATGGTACCGAGCATGGTACTGAGCACGGCACTGAGCATGGCACTGAGCATGGCAATGAGCATGGTATTGAGTATGGCACTGAGCACGGTACTGAGCACGGCACTGAGCACGGATCGGTAAATGGCGAGTTACACTGCACGGAACACGGCATGGCACAGGTCGTTGATTTAAAGGGTGGTGGCGTCCATTCCAGCATCAATTCATTCTTGGCGAGTGGAGCTCCAGTCATTCTCCGTATGACTAGCTCGAACACTCCGCGTCGAGGATTGGCTGCTGATGTTACTTTCACAGGAGCCTCCTGTGCACCGGTTGCTGCAATTATACATTTTGGACCCTGACATGGAGACATTCCATGGATCGGGCAGGGTTCTTTGGGTAAGATTCGAACATGAGACACGGTCGCGCACATATCGCCTTTAGTGGCCCCTAGAGCAGGGCAAGGTGCTTTGTCTTCTTTGATTGACACGGCTTTTGCAGTGCTAGTTCCTGTTGAAGAACCATTACATCTTGTCTGGCAGCATTGAGCGTGAGCTGTAGTAGTAGTAGTATATGCTTGTTGAAATTGGCTTCTCTTTGCAGATCTATAAAAATCACTGTATCTGCTGGGTTGTATTTTTGTACAAGAGCTTCCCATCCCCGGTTGTAAGTCACTTTTTCTGCCATAATAATATAAATCAGAAGAATTAACTGTGTTACAATTTGATGTGTATGGATAGTTTTGCTCAGGAAACATTTCATTGTAAACTTGTAAACATTTGTTAACCGACGCCGTTGCTTGTGTCGAGGAGCAGCGTTGACGCGAGTATAATTCGTCGACTAATGTCATAAAGACCGCAGTATCATGATTTCCAAAGTGGCTTCTTTCTAGAATTTCATGCTTGGAAGGCCGTGATGTGTATTCAAGATCGTCAGAATAACTCCATTTTTTAGATCTAAGTGTATATAGCGATGGAGACTGGCATTCTGTAAATGATGAGCCCATTCCCTGACATCTATCAGGTAACTTTATATTGTCTAAAAAAATGTGTAGACATTCTTTTGCAATATCACAAGCTGGGGAGCTTGAACAAGGGGACACCATTGTATACTTTTTTAGAAGATCATTGTAGGTGCCTAATACTCCTTCTCCAATAGAATCATTGGATTTATTGGCATTCGGATTCTCTTCTGATGACTGGCGAAACGGCATTCTCGGGAAACCTACGATCACATTTATTTTATTATTAAAAAGTTGTAATATGTTTACTTTGAATTCTACTTCACAATACATTGTAGGCGACTATTAGATATAACTAGACCTACTGTCCTACACTAATCAGTAATCAAATCACACCAATTTCCAGAATGAGAAAGTTTGGATACTAGTTTGGTTGGATCTGTGTCCAGGTACGTCTACACGCCAAAACTACTGGATTGAGCTGCATAGGTAGATTTAATTCAAGATTATGAGATTAGAATCGTAGCATTGTTGGCTACCCATTATCCTGGAAAACACAATGCGAATCCAACAGAAGCTAGTAGGTATATTGAGTCTAATATAATAAAAGTCGTAATTAGATGTGAAAATGTTTGTTACCTTCCTATAATCTCCAAGCTATTATACCAATCAAAATAAAACTTGGCATGTATTAAAGAACACAACTGACTCAATAGTAGGTACCTAGATTATGAACTTTTTACGATAACCCGTGCGAAGCCGTGGGCCACCAAGCACGAGTACCAACAAAGTTAATAAAGAATGTACCTACTCGAATATCCAACATAATGAATAAAAAAAATGCATTCTGGACAAAATAATAATTTATTTTCGTTGATTT
Source organism: Eupithecia vulgata (assembly GCA_946478455.1). NCBI lineage: Eukaryota > Metazoa > Arthropoda > Insecta > Lepidoptera > Geometridae > Eupithecia > Eupithecia vulgata. The sequence goes on along the minus strand of OX297859.1, from coordinate 12,850,143 downwards.
AGCACCTGCGTGATGAGCAACAATGCGAACAGCAGACCGGAGAGCACTGAGCAGTGCGTGCTTCGCTCACGGGGACTTTCCGCTCGTGAGATATAGCCGGTGTTATGAACTGATACTCCAATCTGGACTTTCTGCCAGCCATTTCAACGGTCTTGCCGATTCGCAACTTGATCACTTGTTGTGGCAAGTTATAAACGACGCCTGGGTAGTTTTCTGAGGTAGTGGGCATCAGTTGACCGGGCTCATCTCGCGATATATCTCCCACTCCGTCGGTTGTGTAGTTAAAATGGGCGCGTTGCTTATGGCCCATGTTGCAGGAGTCGGATGGCATTTGGAATATCACCTTGTTTCCCACCGGGCAGCAATCTGGACAATTTTTGATCATATCAGGAATCAGGAATGTAATAAGGAATATTTGGTATAGGTAGGTACTACTATTGAATCTGTTATACTACGTAGGTATCAATGCAACGTAAAATGATTATTTCGCACGTGTTTAATTTTTCTTTTTGACTTTTGGCTGTTTTTTAATTCTTCTCACACAGCATTCGCAATCAAGATCGGATTGCATTTTCTTGTTTTCTTTTTGCATTGGTAATCTTTTATCCGGGCCCTTGGGAGTAACGAGTTCAATTTCCATTTTACATTTTTTGTCCCCCTGCATGGCTGTTTTAGCTACTTTTAGAACAAAAAGATCCTTATTTACAATTTCCGGTTTGACGTCACCCTTGGCGAGACTTTGTATTTGATGCTTCGCAGGCATTACACAGCCCTCGGTCGTGCAAGTGAAGTGCGTGTCTGCCAGTCGGGCTCCTTTGCAGCAAGTAGCCTCATTAGGAAAATTCAAACTTATTTGATTTTTTCCACAGGGTTGAGTGCAGGGATCCTCGTTATCCGCCTTAATCTTATATGGATATTGCAAGGCCATATGTGTTTGGGATATTTTCTTGATGATGGACGCCGTAGCAGGAACTTTTATTTTAAGTTCATTACCGCCCAAGTTTGATCCTATTTCCTCGTATAGTTTGGAGCGCCCTGCCATCAATAAAATTATTGGCATTCATGTTTTTTATTTGAACAGGTACATTCGTGTTCCTACTTTGTCCAGAATGCAAAATTAAACAAATGATAATGTTTCTAATACTACCCTAAAAGCGTACAAGATAAGAAGTATTTGATGTGCCAACTAATTTATTGGATAAATAGCTAGCTCCTTACCCAAAAATTGCACTCAACGGACCACTTAGGTCGGTACTGTAGCTGGTTCGTTGAATGCAATTATTTATGTACAAAGATTCCGTACCTTTTGGAACATGAAGGCAGTATGGTCCCGTATTTCTGCAATCCATTTGTTGTTTTTTGGGAGTCTTTGGGCCTGAGCAAAAGCACGGATCATCTAGATCTTCACACGGCATACTGTTGTAAGGGTCCTGACCTGAAAATCAATAGGTACCATATTTATGATATAAGCTTACCTATATGTGCTTAGGTGAGTTAGACATGTTCCATACAAGTCAATAGTAAATCAGCACAAGTCAATACCAATACCTTACCTATCGGACAGCTTCCGGAACCAAATTTCTTAGTGTTATGGTGGCCTCTGGCCGCTCCACATACACAGGGATCGTCAGAAGTTTGAAACTGTCTTGCTGGATTACAAGAACGATCGTGGATGGTCGGGCCACCAGTTCCTAATTTCGGCGGAGCAGAAGAACCTTGGAATCTAGTGATAATTAGTTTGCCAAAACATGAAATCCTCAGAAACATTACGATTTCCCCAGCTTCGGTTCCATCTGTTCCAAAAATGCGAAAAGTATCCTTCAGAGCTTGGTAGCTGACGTTGTTGGGATCTTCTAAAAACTTTTTGCGCGCTTGCACGAATTCCTTCGTCATGTCAATAGTGGTTTCTCCCATGTGGATCTTGGTAGGCAAACAGCCACATGGTAGAGATTTGTATATGGATACTTTGATGGGGAAATGGCCTACAGCTTTGGCTATATCAGCTTGCGCTAATGAAAATAAACAAGATTTTCCATTGTTAAAATTTTTAACAAAAGGACCTCCGCTGTTCGCGACACAAACTCCGGGGTCATCATCGCATATTTCTAGAGGGTCGACTGAATGGCACTCAATTTTCACACAAGTCCTAAAGTCCTTGTCGGAGAAACAAGGACTTTTCGCGAAGACCACTTTATCTACTAAGACTTCCAGAAGGAACAGGCCGTCGTCCTTCTCCGCCATTATATTATATTTTGTACCAACACGGGGATGGGAATTTTTCTATTTTTCTGTTTTTTTAGATGATTATCAAACCAAGAATTTTGACATTTTGTAAAAAAAAATATATTAACAAAAGAAGAAAGCCTTCTATGACATGTTTTATTTCTTTGAGTAAATAGTGAAAACCTAAGGAGGACTTAATTCTCAAACGCTATACACCAGAGGCCACTGAACTGATCATTATACAAAGAGTTCAGAGCTAGGGGCCCTTCCTTTTTGGATGGACTGGATATTGATTAGTAGATTAGTAAGGTCCACAGATGTAGTAGGGATGCTAACGCATCTAAACTGTTAAGACATACCTAAGGGCTGTTGATTTTGTTTGAACAATAAAAATAAATAAAATAATTGATTGGGGCTATGAATGAAATTAAAAACGCCTGCCAATCTGCAATGATAAAAAAAATATTTTTCCGATAAGTGCCCTAAAAAGTTATAAAATCACAGACATTATACAAGCTGCGACCAAAAGCAGACTCAACATTATTTTCACATCTAAAGAAGAGTTAATGTTTTGGTCACTCACTTTCTCTCCAACCTAAAACCAAAACTCATATTATCTCACCTCATTTTACTGTTAAAGAGTTGCGAAAGTATGTTTGTTTGTTTGTTTGTCCTTCCTTCACGCCCTAACTAAGCAACCAATCGACTAGATTTTTGGCATAAAAGTAGTTGAAAGGCCGGACAGTAACATAGGCTACTTTTTATCCTATAAATCAGTTTCCATCCGCGGACAGCAGCTGTCGAATAAAAATGTTACTTTTTTCGAAAGAGCAGCTTAGTGCATAATACCAATAATACTAATTACCTACAAAAAGGTGCTTCACCTTTGTGCAGCAACGCATCATATCGGAAAACACCCGAAACTTTGACAAACTAGCGATGGATTTTCGAAATTACGGACAATCTAATGCAAAAATCAAGCAAATTGTGTATTTTGAAACCCTTACATCTATGGTAAGGTAACGAACTTAAATATTCTAATTAAAAAAATACGATAGGTAGGGTAAGAACCCATAGAAGTCGAGTAATCGAATAGAATTTTGAAATATAAACTGGTTTCTTTACAAAAAATTATACAAAAATCGCTTTAAAAAAACTGTTTTAATTGAAATGCTCTAAAGTATCAGCGACAACACCATATTATTTTTTACGAATTACATAGCCAGACTACTATTTTATTTAAGTAATGCCTAAATTTTGAATCATTAATAGAAAAGAAGCAAAAACTTGATTTTTGCACTGACATTGCTTTACTCTGTCCGGTCCGGCTCCTATGAACGCGAAATCCTATGCCTATCCTTTTCACAATTTTTTGCATTTTTACGCCCGCGGCGCCGCTCGCGTAGACAAAACTATTTGTATTTCTCTTCAATCATGTAGAATTATATACAAATCTATGTATGGACATGAACTTCTATTGAAAAGTCTGTAGGTAGCCTTGTTTGTTGGTGCAGAACTTTTTTAAGAGAGGAGAGAGAGAGAGAGAAATATTTATTTTTTTCCCAAAGATACATACTTAATAAAAAAGATTTACATACTAGGTACTATTAACTACGGTTAAAACTAGTTATACAAAGAAAAAATAAATACAAATACAACATAACAAAAACAAGATCCGCCAAGTGCGAGTGTAACTCGCGCGCCGAGGGTTTCAAACATTTGCCAATTATTTGGACAATCAATTTTCCGTCTTTTTTCGAATGGTAATATTTTGAAAAGTACGAAACCTACAGCAATTTCGAAAACTGATTTAAAATTTACAAAACAATGCTTTTCATTTGATAAACCAATAGGTAGATAGCCCCTTTCGATATAAAATATCCCCTTTTTCGACCATTCTTAATGTTTTTTTTTTTAAATGGTCATTTTTACAGACTTCTCTACATATATACAAACGCCTAATAAATTGTACATGGATCGGTCATCAATCTTCTTCGCAGATAGGAGGGGGGAGAATGGTAAATTTTTCAACTTTTTTTGAAATATTTTAAAAAGTATGAAACTTACAGACAAAAAGTGTTTTAAAAAGGCCAAAACGATACCTTTAATTTGATATGCCACTTGGGTAGGTACCCCTTTTTAAAAAAAACCCTTATTTTGACCATTTTCAAAAACTATTATTATTACAGACTTCTCTATATTTTTCCTGTAAAATATAGATTGATATCTACAAACGCCTAATACATTGTACATGGATCGGTCTGCAATCTTCGGAGATAGGGGGGGGGGGGGATGGTCAATTTTTCGTCTTTTTTTGAAATATTTCAAAAAGCATGAAACTTACAGAAATTTCAAAAAGTGTTTTAAAATGGTCAAAACGATACCTTTCAGTTGATACCCCACATGGGGAGCTACCCCCAATTTAAAAAAAAATCCCCCCCCTTTTGACCATTTTTCAAAAACTATTATTATTACAGACTTCTCTATATTTTTCCTGTAAAATATAGATCGATGTATACAAACGCCTAATACATTGTACATGGATCAGTCTGCAATCTTCGGAGCTAGGGGGGGGGGAATGGTCAATTTTTCGACTTTTTTTTTAATATTTCAAAAAGTATAAAACTTACAGAAATTTCAAAAAGTGTTTTGAAATGGTCAATACGATACCTTTCATTTGATACCCCACTTGGGTAGTTACCCCTCCTTTTGAAAAAAAAAATCCCCTCCTTTTTGACCATTTCTCAAAAACTATTATTATTACAGACTTCTCTATATTTTTCCTGTAAAATATAGATCGATGTCTACAAACGCCTACTACATTGTACATGGATCGGTCTGCAATCTTCGGAGCTGGGGGGGGGAGGGGAATGGTCAATTTTTCGACTTTTTTTGAAATATATCAAAAAGTATGAAACTTACAGAAATTTCAAAAAGTGTTTTGTAATGGTCAAAACGATACCTTTCATTTGATACCCCACTTGGGTAGGTATCCCTTCTTTTTGAAAAAAAATTCCCCTCCGTTTTGACCATTTTTCAAAAACTATTATTATTACAGACTTCTCTATATTTTTTCTGTAAAATATAGATCAGTATCTACAAACGCCTAATACATTGTACTGTACATGGATCGGTCTGCAATCTTCGGAGATAGTGGGGGGAATGGTCAATTTTTCGATTTTTTTTGAAATATTTCAAAAAGTATGAAACTGACAGAAATTTCAAAAAGTGTTTTGAAATGGTCAAAACGATAACTTTCATTTGATACCCCATTTGCCTTCCTAGGTCTCTTTTGAAATTTCAACATCAAAATTTGTACTGAAATTATTCATTTTCATTTTTCATTTATTTATATATTTTTTTCTTGAAATCAGTAATGGCGCACGAAATGTATCATTATTTCAAATTTCAAGTTAATAGCTGCAGTAGTTACTGAGATATTCAAGAAAGAGCGGGGACGGACAGAGCGAGACCATAAGGGTTTCAAAACCGATCTTTGAAACCCTAAAAACATGTAAGTAAATGGGAAAAAAAGGGTCCACCTCAGCATGTGCAGCATTCGGCTAAGCCCAATGCTACGCTGGTTTTCAGATGGAGAGGGAATGGAATGAATTTTAAGGGAATGGATATACGAGTACGTTTGCTTCTAAAATTTTTGGTCAATAGCTTGTAGTAATATGGTCTGTAAGTACTAATCTAACTGTCTGTGTGTAAAATCATAGGTCCTCATTTTTCTTGGTATATAATAAATATGGCGCTAATTAGCTTCTTCAAGTAAGGTATACCATGGGTATACCATACCGCATATTCTTTTCGTAAGGTAAGACTAATTCGAGTTCTTAGTCGTTTGTTTCAAAGTTCTTGTCAAGATTTTATTGGCTAACTTACTATTTGACTTACTTCATTAGATGCGAAATTTCACCAATTTTCAGTATTTATCTGACTTAAGAAGGCGCTGGGGAAGTAAAGTACCTATAGCCATTAGATGCTTTTTGTCGCTCACTGAGTTTTCTGATTTATCAAAGCTGATAGCTTCGCCCCGTTCCATTCCATGAAAATCGCACGGTAAAATCGCCTTCGCTTTCACGAACAGAGATTTACATAACACTGATTAATGAGGTACCTCATCAATCTGTGATTGACTATGAGTACTTAGTACTTTATTGAAACAAAAACAGTGTTTTGTAAAAAAAAACTAATTCACGATGAGACAAAAAATTTTAATAAAATCGTTTTCTCATACATTTTTCGTATGTAACGCCATCTCCGATTCCAAGGAAAGTTTGCCAGGCCTGCTAGAAAATTATTATTTTTCTTTGAACAGAACCAGACGTCCTTTGTTATGAAAATTATCTCGATTATGCATAATATTCGCAAGTATTTTTTTCTAACTCGAAGCAATGTGCGAACATTGCTCGCGTGCCTATTCAGGCGCCGATCTGGTAGTAGTTTAGTGAGAAAAACACCGATCCATTAGGAAAGGCACTAGGTTAGTGTTTACTCTCTATAGCCCGCTGGGCCTGTATCCGGCATATTGAACCACAATACACGAGGCATTTATCCATACTTACCTACGTTACCTACGCCCAAATACTTAAATGACGTGATTTTTTTGTAATTTTTTCATTGATTAAGTGACTATTCGTAGCGGACCCTTACCCCCAATTGCCCCTTACGATTGATAGTCCCCAGTTAATAAGTACTTAGTTCAGGAAATGTTCCTCATGATTCGCATGCGCATCAGCATTGCCATACAGGCGGGGCAATGCAGCCAGTGTCTTATGGGCACGCCGTCCGACTGGTATTGATATAGATCAGGTGAGCTGCCTGTAGACACTTAAAACACCTAATACCAACGGATGCCTACATTAATAATCAAAGTGATTACTTAGTTAGACAAATGAATAAATAAAAGATAAATATGATAAGTAACATAATGTTCTAATTCTTTTTATCACGAGCCTTATAAACTGGCAAGGATAGGAATTTTCTAGCGGAATCTGGTAGTGCATTCCACAACCTTATGGCCTGGATGGTAAAGGGTTTGTTTGTCGTAGAAACTGGTTCAGTGAGGTGGCATATTAACACCATTTTTTCTGACGACTGGAGGACACAGGAAGGATGAGGATGAGAATCGTGTAGAAATTCAAAACGTTTCTGTAAATAAAAGGGAGTCATAGGCTTATAGAGAATGTTATGCAGAAGTGAAAGAATATAGGAATTTCTATGGTTTGTGTGGTACAATAAAATAAATAAATAAATAACGCTGGACAATTCACACAGCATTATCTAGTCCCAAGCTAAGCAGAGCTTGTGTTATGGGTACTAGATAACTGATATACATACTATTATACAATATATAGATAGATATTTTTTACAATATATAGATAGATATTTTTTTATTATATATAGAAAACGACCAGAACACCCTGAACAAATGTCTGCAGATCGTACACACATTTGTCCCGAGGCGGGAATCGAACCCGCAACCTTCTGCGTCGCAGGCAGACCTTCGCCCACCGCGCCACATCGGTCGTCAAAATAAAGTATTATCTAGTAGTTTTTAATAAGACTTTCTTGAATATTACTAGCATTTCGCATTATTATAATCAATACGTTAGAATTATTTCCTAATAGTAGTCAAGTAGCCTATTGGAACAAGAGTTTCAGCATAGACATGCGCAGGATGTGGTACGGAACAAACAACACTACTAATTGTAACTAACTATAGCAACCGCGTCGGGACCGGTCGTCGTACATGGCCATCTTCTCGAAATTGTTTCCGAATACACTTACCTTGGGCAGATTCTGCAGTTGGGTAAAAACAATTTCGAGAAGGAGGCCAAGAGGAGGATCCAGCTAGGTTGGGCCGCGTTTGGCAAACTACGTCAAGTCTTCTCGTCATCCATACCGCAATGCTTGAAAACGAAAGTTTTCAATCAGTGCGTCCTACCCGTCATGACCTACGGAGCTGAGACGTGGTCACTCACGGTAGGGCTGGTCCACCAGTTTAAAGTCGCCCAGCGAGCTATGGAGAGAGCTATGCTCGGAGTTTCTCTGAAGGATAGGATTCGCAACGAATACATCCGACATAGAACCAAGGTTATCGACATAGCTCATAGGATTAGCAAGCTGAAGTGGCAGTGGGCTGGCCATATTTCAAGAAGAACCGACAACCGCTGGGGTAAACGTGTTCTTGAGTGGAGACCGCGACTCGGAAAACGTAGTGTAGGACGCCCTCCGACCAGGTGGGATGACGATTTGCGAAAGACTGCTCTCAGATGCTGGATGCGGCAAGCTGAAGACAGGGCGCTATGGCGCTCATTAGGGGAGGCCTATGTCTAGCAGTGGACTAATATAGGCTGATGATGATGATGAATAATGTAAGCTGAGTGAGGAAAATTTATCGAACCCTAGGTACTAGGTACATCCCCCCAAAGGGTTCCCACCTCGTCGAGGCGGGGGGGGCTTAGTAATCGCGGACTGGTCACCCGAGTAACCCATGGGGCCGGCCAACGCAGACGGCGACATGGCCGGCACCGAGACGGACCACTCCTCTGGGTTTTGCGCTCTAAGCCCAGTTGGAGTGGTAGTAGGTTGCGGTGTCGTATGGGTGGCACCGTGACTGAGGCGGGCGGCTGTGCTGTGTGGGCAGCATAGCCGCAGCGAGATGGAGGCCACGGCGGGCGAGGAGTGCCGGTATTGTAATGCACCGCTCTCCCTGCCTTCCGCGGCCTTGGCGAGGTCGCCACCGTTAGATGGCGGACGCGGTGTGGTCTCAAGGGAGGGCTGTCGGTATTGCTAGGGCCGCTCTTCCTATCCTCTGCGATCGTGTGGCGGTGGCGAAACCACTCGTCTGACCCGTCGCAGGGGGACCAAACACCCGGACACGGGGTGGTTCGGCGCTAAGATAATAAAAAAATAAAATAAAGGTACCTAGGTACATCGGCCAATAGATAATAAGAAAAATAATAATAATAACGGCACCCAATCTACCAGTATGTAATGTACTCGTATATCTACTAGGTAAGCAAGAGAGGGTTTATCAGGACGTGTTAAAATTAGCTTTAAATACCTACTAATAGTCCAAAACATCTAATAAAAAAATAAAAAATATTAGTTGAGCTACCTGTAGATTGTTTGCAACAGTTAGCTCAATTGCTTCTATTTTAAATACTAATTTTAATTTAATTCTATTATTTGATTGTAATTTTCTTTTTTATTAAGGTATACTATAAATATAACTTCTGATAATAGTTTGTAACTTCTTAGAGCCGTGTTAAAAATCAAATTTCTAAGATCCAAAGTTGCGTACACCTACACGTAAACCTACTGGGTAGGTACTTTCCATTGACCTGGAATCTTGAAATTTGGCAAGAAATAAAGTCTTATAGCACAAGTACCTATAGGGAAAAAGCCGAATAGTTTTCTTTTAAAAAAAACACAAGAAACATGAAAAATTACTATAGTCCTACAAGAGACGACGGTTTTGTCTGAATATCGCAAGCAAAGTTTTAGCTATCCACCTATATTCTGAGTTACCTTTGTTATATTATTTTTTAGGGAATATGATTAAATTTGGTTAAATGGTTTGGATGTGTAGGAATTTAAATGAGAAGTAGAACGTTAGGTTCGATTCCTGCTATGGGACAGTTTACGTATCCAAAAAAGAACTGGTGTGCATTCAGACTGCACAAAGCATAATACAGGCTGTTTGGAGAATGGATTATGTAATAGTTACTAAATAGTTTACAAAGACGATGCTTTTTCGTTTGTCATGAAATTCGCTTCATCCTTTCGTTGGCACTTTTACTATATTTGATCAAAATGACTGGTTCACCTGAAAATCCTACCGATGTCTAACGAATCAAACTTTTTGTATAAGAAACGTTTTAGTACCTTTGGAAAGGTGACGAACCAGAGAATAAACTTAGAGAAGAATAAATAATTGAAACACAGTAGTTTATTTATTATTATTAGATAAATATGATCGTTGAGTTTTTTTTAAAGCGTAGTAATATCTTATTTTTAAATCCTTGCTTGAGGGAAGTTCCGAGATATTTTACTCACAAATGCTTATGACTACCTACACAAATAACATAAAAATACGAAATAAATGAAAAAATAAAAGATACGGAGGCCTAAAGGTCAAATTTTGGAAAAAACTCAATATATACAAAAATTGACATGTCACCAAAACTATACTAAGGAAAGTAAGAGCCGGGTGTTCAGAAAAACAAAGAATTTGGTTTACTTTTAACCTTGAACGAAGCTGTATTGGCAGGTAACTTGGCAGGCTAAGTGATGGCAGGTGGATTAAGGTTCTGATTTCTGAGGTTCTGAATGAATGGAAATATCACAGACTTTATACTGGCGGCTGCGCCCAAATCTCTGTGGGAAATATATATATAAATATGCTGGACAATCCACACAGCTTCATTTAGCCCGAGAAGCTAAGCAGAGCTTGTCTACGATAGGATATATTTTATATGTATGTATAAAATTGGGATATGGACTGTGTAATATGCCCCATTATCTACGAAGGAGGCGGTGGACAATAGAGTAATTATAGTTTATGCCTGGGCGGCGGTTCAGCGAACAAAGCAAAGAGATTAAGAAGTAGGTTGGCAATAATATTAAATTATCAAGATTTTTATCAGCCGCTAGAAAATCTATGACAATAACAAAATAACCATAGTTATTGTATACTCTTTGACAATAACAACGAAGGTTTTCTGGCAAGAATAGTACCTACCAGTACCTTAAATTTTTTATATCATATCTTGATTATAATAAGTTTATATTATACCTTCTATAGGTGCTACTTTAAGCATTTCAAAGATTAGGTGCAGATATTTCAAAAGTATCTTAGTTATAACTGTTATAAGTGGCCTGCATGAATTTATGAAATCTTTGTAAAAAAATATCTGGTTGAATCCTCGACATTTGTTATTGTTGGATGTATCGTGGAGTGAGGGAGGTCGGTGGTGTGTGCCGGCAGGCGGCGGCGACGGCGGCGGGTTCATGGCGCTCGATGTGCTGCTTCACAGTGTGCGCACCACAGGAGCCGGCGGACCAGAGTACGCGTATCTCCATCCTCAACAACGGCATCCGCATCGCCACCGAGTTCCGGCCGCAGCATTTCGCCAGCGTGGCTCTTGTAGCCGAGGCCGGGCCGCGCTTCGAGAGCGCCACCTTGCACGGCATCTCGCATTTCATAGAACACATGGCCTACAAAGGGTTTATGATCACAGGGCAGCCGCATTTCGACGACCTACTGCGAGTCCTGGGCGCTCGCATGGGCGCTAAGACGCGGCGCGACGAGCAAGTCTTCACCGCGACGACGCTGCCTGAAGCCGTGCCCAACGTGTTGGACGCACTAGCGCGCATCGTGTCCGACCTCGCGCTGGACCCCTGCGCAATCGAGTGCGCCCGCTGCAACATCCTTCTCGAGAGCCAGGAGAAGGACCTTGACCCTCGCGCCGTGGTGTTCGACTACCTGCACCAAACCGCATTCCAAGGTACGCCACTGGCGCGTGGCATTATCGGCCCTTCCGCCAACGTGATGCAGTTCGAACGGTGTCAGCTTGTCGAGTACATATGCCGGCATTACCAGCCGTACAAGCTGTGTGTGGTGTCCTCTGGGTTCGTGGAGCATGAGGCGATGGTGGAGTGGACAGACGCACGCCTGGGGCACATGCGCGGTGACGCATGCTGCGTGTCGGACGACGGGCCGTGTCGGTTCACGGGCTCGCAAATCGTGTACCGTGACGACAGCATGAAGCACGCGCACGTGGCTATCGCCTTCCAGGCGCCGGGCTTCCACTCGCCAGAGTACTACCACCTACTAGTGGCAGCCTGCATCGTGGGCGCGTGGGACAGATCACGCGGTGGCGGGTACAACAACGGCACGTACCTGGGGCGCGCCTCCGCTTTGACGGAGCACTGTGACCGGTGCGAGGCGTTCTACCTGCCCTACCGGGACGTGGGTTTGTGGGGCGTTTACTTCGCGGGCACTGATCAGCACCTGGACGACGCGGTGATGTCCATACAAGACGAGCTGTTGACGCTGTGCCAGATGCCGGCCGACTGTGACGTGGCGCGTGGCGTGGCGCAGGCAAAGCTACTGGTGGCGCGCCGCAACCAGGGCACCGCCGCCGCTGTCCGGGACATCGGCACGGAGCTGCTCTACACCTGCGGCAGGACCTCTATCAAGGAAAAATACGACAAGATCGACTGCATTGAAGTTAGTACCTACATCCACTTGCAGGAGACCCCAGTATGTTAGAAATAATATATATACATTATATACCTACCTAATATATTATATGTATATGTATAAGTATGTAGAGGTAGGTATAGGTATTTTTATTTTCATCTAAATCGAGGTCATGTTTCTTTTCCAGTCTTTTCCCTTACTCTCATGGTTTCAGATTTGGTCATCCACTCCCATCTCAAAAAAGCCACCCTGTCTAATTCTACTGAAAATATGAAAAATATATTATATTTTGCTAATATTTTAATTTTGCCGAGTCATTTCTAAAAAAAATATGTTACAATATTTTTGCATCAAAGGTTGCTGCTAATAATAATACATCTTTGCAAAAATACAACAAAGAAAATGATGAAAGGTATCAAAACGAAAGATAAAGTTTGAATACCAACTATCAATGTGAAAATATTAAATAACTTCCATATAACAACCTTTGTACTTACCGCTAGTTAGAATACATGTCCTTTATTTTAAAGGGGGTGGTGTTTCAGAGAACAAAACAAACACCCCCTTTAAAATACAGATCATTTATAAAACGAATATTAATACCTATTCGTTGTAACCAATTTATTACGTATACCTATGTAGATGTACATATTCGTTATAAATTTTTAAATCTATTGATTGTAATTTGTGTTGTCACACTAGTTTTTTTATGTTTCATCTTCAACGTGATAGGTTTAACAGTTAATGTTTGTCCAGGGCCAGGGCATGATACAAGTCTGCAAGAACATGATGTATGATCGGTGTCCAGCTGTGGCAGCTGTTGGGCCGACTGAGACCCTGCCAGACTTCATCCGCTTCCTTTCTGGCCAGTACTGGCTCAGGATGTGAATTATTTTTTACTTTCATATGAATACATAACTAAAATAAACTATATACTCACCTTCTTTAGCCATTCAAGTTTTGTTTACTGTAGAATGATCTATACCTACATTACGTGTTTTTATAGGTATAGATATACTTATCATAAAACTGTAACAGGTTTTATTCTGTACATTGAAGATATTTTGATAATTCTTTTTGGAGGGCATTATAAAATACTAAAGTTAAAACTGTAGTTATTTTATTTCATGCCTGTCTGTTTGTTTCTTGGCTGCACATCACGCCGAAACCACTGGATGGGTTCAACTGAAACTTGGAATTTGAGTTCATACTACGACGAAGGACATGGTTTTTTTTTATCCCGGAACTCGGTACGGTTCCCTTTTGAGAAGGGATGAAAGACAAAATGTGTACTCTATAATATACACATTTTGTCTCTCATCCCTTCTCCCATCAACGCGTTGATGAATTACATTTCATTCATATTTTTAGGGTTCCGTACCTCAAAAGGAAAAAAGGAACCCTTATAGGATCACTTTGTTGACCGTCTGTCCGTCTGTCAACCCACTTTTCTCAGAAACGCGTGGAGTTATCGAGTTGATATTCACATCATATACGCAGGCTCGTAACCTCTTGGAGCCGTGATATAAATCAAACTTCTAAGTCAACGCATTCAAAAGTTACAGCTGTATATGTCTATTTTTAGTTAATTTTCCAAGGAAATCACATGCACGCACACAAAACCTAAAGGGTACTTCCTGTAGACCTAGAACCATGAAATTTGGCAAGAAGCAAGGTCTTATAGCACAAGTAAAGGGAAAAATCCGAAAATTGTAAATTTGTAGTTTATTCACGGAAAAATAATTTTTGAATCTCGCCATGGACCAAAAACCTATAGGGTACTTCCGGTTGACCTAGAACCATAAAATTTGGCGAGAAGCAAGGTCTTATAGCACAAGTAAAGGGAAAAATCTGAAAACCGTTAATGGGTTGGAAGTAACTTATTTATCCCGAGACTAGCTAGGCGCCAATAGTTCGAGGGACTAAATAATTTACGTCATAACCGTTATCAAATCAGAAAATAATTTGCACTATTCGTCTGGGTTGATTTCTTTGCTGAAGAGTAAAAGTTTGTACGGAACCCTTGATGCGTGAGTCTAACTCGCACTTGATTTTTTTTTTGTTCCAAGCTTTATTGAAAGTTCGTAAAAAATTTGTTACCATCATCATAATAATATTAGTTCACTGCTAGACATAGACCTTCCCTAATAAGCGCAATAATAGCGCCTGTCTTCAGCTTGCCGCATCCATTTTCATTCATTCCTGCTATTTCCATTCATTTTTTTATGATATACCACACAGATTTATAAGTATAGTACTAAAGATATACCATGCGTTAGCATCCCTAGTACATCTGTGGATATACCTAAACAGTGTTGCAATGTCTCAAAAAAACAGTGATCATCATCATCAGCCTACATATTAGTGCACTGCTAGACATAGGCCTCCACTAATGAGCGCAATAATAGCGCCCTGTCTTCAGCTTGCCGCATCCATTTTAATTTTTAATTTTTAAAGTTTACCTTTCTCACCTCTAACAAGATGTGTACCTACATCATGTGGTATGGTGAGATCAGCAGCAAGCACCGCCCTCCGTCCTAACCGATCTATCGTTTCAATATCAGGCTTATTGACAAGAATAGTCCTGTTTGTAATGAATTAATGATAGATCGGTCCCAATAGAGTTTGGCACGGCCGTTTTCTAGAACTGGTGCCGGTGTGTAGGTACTTATAGTACGAAACTTCAGTACCAGTAAGACCGTACCGGAGAGCAAGTTGCTGATGTATATTTTTGGCTTCTTGGTTGTGTCTGTGCAAGTACTGAGAGTTAGCAAGGTGCGAACAACCCGAATGTATGTGGTGGAGGGTCTTCCCAGGAAGATGACACGCTCGACAGATATCGATCGTACCATCTTTCATAATATACTACACCTATTCGGAAAGTACCTATATTAGTTCTTACTTGAAACAAGATCCGTCAAGTGCGAGTGTAACTCGCGCGCCGAGGGTTTCAAACATTTGCCAATTATTTGGACAGTAAATTTTCCGTCTTTTTTCGAATGACAATATTTTGAAAAGTATGAAATCTACAGCAATTTCGAAAGCTGTTTTAAAATTTACAAAACAATGCCTTTCATTTGATAAACCAATAGGTAGGTAGTCCCTTTCGAAAAAAATATCCCCCTTTTCGACCATTCTCAATATGTTTTTTTTTGTCAAAAATGGTCGTTCTTATTTCTTACAGACTTCTCTTTATTTTTCCTGTAAAATATTGATCGATATCTACAAACGCCTAATACATTGTACATGGATCGGTCTGCAATCTTCGGAGATGGGGGGGGGGGGGATGGTAATTTTTTTGACTTTTTTTTTAAATATTTCAAAAAGTATGAAACTTAGAAATTTCAAAAAGTGTTTTGTAATGGTCAAAACGATACCTTTCATTTGATACCACACTTGGGTAGGTACCTTTTGTAAAAAAATCCCCTCCTTTTTGACCATTTTTCAAAAACTATTAAGTATTAGGTATTACAGACTTCTCTATATTTTTTCTGTAAAATATAGATCAATATCTACAAACGCCTAATACATTGTACATGGATCGGTCTGCAATCTTCGTCTTCGTCGTAAAAAAAATCGTTTTTTGCCAGCCGCCTGCTGTGTTGCTAGAAAAAAAAAACTTTATAATTGAGCCTTTTTATTTATTACCTACACTAAGATATTTCTAAGATGCACCCTGGGCGTGTAGGTACTCTGAAGAATATTACTTGTTATTCATCTACTTATTCATCATCATCAAAAAATTATGTAAGTATATTATTTTGAAAAATATCAAAGAATCAAATTATGTAATTCCAAGTTATCCTATTATTTAATGTATTGCCATACTAATATTTTTTGAATTTGCCGCGATTTATCAGGGCCTTCTTTCGCTTGACAGACTATTGATTAGTGGATACAATACTACCACAGATGTACTAGGGATGCTAACGCTTAATACTACTTACCAATAATACTTGTAGACGAGGCGTGTATTTTAGGTAGCGGTGAGTGGTTTTATTCTCATACATAGGGTCGTTGAGATGTAAATCCATCCTCTGTTCGTGGTTTTGTTTGTCCAAAAGATGACATTATCTTTGGAAAACTGACACTGACAACTGATTGTGTTGGCTTGCCCGGTCGGTGAGAAAAAGGAAGAGGATGCAAGATGGCGGGCATCGCTCTCTTGGGACTGGCCATGGGAAAAAGCACTCACGATTTTATCAGTTTTCGGTGCCGGAGGCCTGTTCTGATTGCCTGAGCCTATATCAGGGCTCCGCTGTTTGTCTTAGCCTTTATCAGAAGGTGGGATGTAACCCTGTCTTCACGCCCACTGATGGTTTACCTCGAATGATACTAAGAAAAGTCTGACTCGCACATCCACACCGGGAGTTCTGCGCCAGTTACCAAGTTACGTTACGTGATTATTGTCAGTTCCTTCTACTATCGTATGAGAATGAGATTAACAAGTGCTATGGATGTTCAGAATAGCAATTGGTTTGTAATAGAGATGCTGGTAAGGTCTGATCGTTTCATGCTAAAATTGTTGGTTTTGTGAATACTTCTATTGGATTGATTTGTAAATACTAAAGGTAGTATGGTTATTAAGCAAGCAGTTTGGGTTTTAGTTGGTTTATTGTGATGTGACCATACTTTTGATTGATTAGGTATAAAGAATCTTGAGAAAGAAACTAAACAAATGTCTTTCGTCAACATAAGTAGCTAATCAAAGCTAATCGAGTAGAGTTGCCCAATGATAAAGCATAGTCGGTGTAAATATGTCCCAATGCTAATAATCATAGCCGATGTCTGTCAATGACACAACTTGCCCATCTGTTGCAATGTTTTCTTGTGAATTATTGTTTTCAGGGTTCAATGGAAGTGGAGGATGCCTGACACTAGATATTGGCAGACCACATCAATCATGGAGGCACATAAGGATTTAGTGATTGACGGAGCCAAATATGTGTGTGATAGTGCCAGAGAATCTACTTAGCATAGACTGTCTGGGAATCAGAGGTGCCTTATTATAAAGATAAGTCACACCTTCACAAATCAGATTTGTTTCAATCCCAAAGTAAGTGTATGTTTATTGAAAAAAAAAAAGAAAGTAAAACAATAAAATTAGTTTACTGTTGATAAAATTATAAAACCTAAATATTGTCTTGCATTTTGTTGTTCTGTTCATGTATCTGTTCAGTTACACATGTTACAAAGACAAGACTTGATTAAACTTGATACATGTTATGAAGTAAGTATGGGTGCTAAGATGTGTTCTATTTTAATAATTCCATGATCAGATCACTAAACACTGATCCACATGCTATGTGTAAATCTTGTATGACTCTTTATCATGTCATTTGCTTTCCTACTTTGTGTTATTTCTGTTGTAGTCTGCTGATATACTTTGTTGTTAGTTCTTGTTCATGTAGCATCCGTCCTTTAAGGATGATATTGTTCGGTTCTGATCTTTGTTTCTGTTTCGCTGTTTTTGCTGGAAGGTGAGGTCTTTGTGTCGTTATTTGATTATGGTGCTGCTTGGCATAGCTAGTGTGAGCATCTTGGGTTACTACACCCAAGATTGGTCCTTGATGGATATAGTGGCCATCTGAGAGGACGCGTGTGGGCATATTGAGTACGGTGTCTCAATATGAGTTCTACAGGCATACGGTGTTGCTTGTAAGAGCTGGTGAGATAGTCTTGGGTTCCTACACCCAAGATTGGTCCTTGTTGGCCACGGTGGCCATCTGAGAGGACGCGTGTGGGCATATTGAGTACGGTGTCTCAATATGAGTTCTACAGGCATACGGTGTTGCTTGTAAGAGCTGGTGAGATAGTCTTGGGTTCCTACACCCAAGATTGGTCCTTGTTGGCCACGGTGGCCATCTGAGAGGACGCGTGTGGGCATATTGAGTACGGTGTCTCAATATGAGTTCTACAGGCATACGGTGTTGCTTGTAAGAGCTGGTGAGTGTCTTGAGTCGTCTAGCTATGCAAGCATATATGTTGTGTTGTCTCTAAATGGTGATCAGATGTTGTTTTGTGGAATATGGTTACATCTTGTGAGTCTGTAGTTATATGATCTAGTTTCATGTGTCTTGCTTGATGAAATTGGTGTTGACCTGTGTTGTGGTCAAGCAGTGTTTCTGGTTACGGTCCCCTCATCTCTCTGGTGGTGCCACCGTGGATCTCATCTGTGGTCGGTAACTAGCAATGGTTGATCAGGTGGTAGTAGGACGTACCTAGAGTATGCACCTGCTAAGGGGCTGGAAGTCGGTGTGTAATGTGCAGGTGCCCATGCCCATAATCGGGCTGTTCTTAAAAAATAAACATTTTGTGGACAGCTTTGTATAATTGGCTGGCGTACCAATGTTATTGTATGTTGATGTGTTTTCGACAGATCGCGGCTGAAGCGAGTAATGTGTGCGGTTGGTTGGTAGGGGTGGCGGAGCGTCCGTGCTGCAGTGTCGGCTTGCGTCTGCCTGGTGTGCGCATTGATCATAGCAAGAAGAATGATGTCAGGTTGGACGAGCGAGTCTATAGCGTTATGGCGATGTCTTCCTCTTTTTATTTGGGTGCTGTAGTAAGTACATGGAGCGTAAATAAGCCGGGAGTATGTATCTTCATCTATAACAACAAACAAGGCATAATCGGCTAATTGCTGCGTTTGTTCACAACGAGGCTATTTCTCAGGGCTGGGAGTGTGGCGAAGCCGAAGCGATGACTGACTATTCCTCCGGGCTTGCAATCTGGAAAGGAGATGGCTATAGTGTTGTGAAAGTGGCTAAGTATCGTATGGCAGCCAACAACTGTATCAGTCTTCCTGTAGTGCGGTTGAGGTGGCCAACAACTAGCCGACAGCGTTTGTTGGCGTGGTAGCCAAAGGCTGTATGCGTTACACTATAGCGTCGTCCGTGGACGGACTCATTGTCAGGCATTGGCCGTGTAGACGAGGCGTGTATTTTAGGTAGCGGTGAGTGGTTTTATTCTCATACATAGGGTCGTTGAGATGTAAATCCATCCTCTGTTCGTGGTTTTGTTTGTCCAAAAGATGACATTATCTTTGGAAAACTGACACTGACAACTGATTGTGTTGGCTTGCCCGGTCGGTGAGAAAAAGGAAGAGGATGCAAGATGGCGGGCATCGCTCTCTTGGGACTGGCCATGGGAAAAAGCACTCACGATTTTATCAGTTTTCGGTGCCGGAGGCCTGTTCTGATTGCCTGAGCCTATATCAGGGCTCCGCTGTTTGTCTTAGCCTTTATACTTATTAATTACCTAATTTTAAAGCATTTTTAGAAAGAATTTAAAAAAAAACATTTTTTTTAATAATCAGTTGCTAAAGAATTCAACTTCAACTGTCAAGCGACATTGACAGATGACCGAATGTAAAACGTTTCGTTAAACCTATATTTTTGTGTTGTTTTTTTTAAGTTATGTTTTCCCAATCTCATCATCAGATCACTCGGTTACCTATTATATTATTTTCTGTACCTATTGTTTTGTATTTTTTTTTAATATAAACACTAAACAGAAAGGTTGATGACACTTAGCACGGACATTGGCTGAATTGTGTCGACAAGATGCCATTAACGAAAAGAATCAATCAGTATTTTCCACGGTTCGGTTCCTTCGATCAAAAATTAAAATGGGTGAAATGGAACGGATTGATTAATATAAAATAATGGATCTTTTCCACAGATAACGTATATTATTAGCAAGCTAATCCGTAGTTTAGATATTGAATACTCATTGGCTAATCCTATGGTTCCTAACCATTGGTTAGTTATTATATTATACTCCATCCAAGGAACTTAATACTCTCTAGGCGAGTTAGTTTTAGTTCAAGTCTTTGAGCTAATCTTTTCTCTTTCGTGTTCACTGTTATGGCGAATATCCTAATCAAAGTGCATTTTTGCGTGAAATTAGTGACCCAGTGACTCATTTTTCAACTGAAAAATGTCTAGAAACATTGTTTTTGAAGGGTGGCTTACAAAATCGCCACCAACAAAGCGTATTTGGCGAACAGTAAGTGCTGTATTTTGATTGTTGTTGACAAAATTAATTGCAATCCTTTCACTAGTCTTAAATTAAGAATCGTATACCGAGGACTTTCTACGACAGACTAATTATTTATCGTTAGCAAACGTAGTCTATTGTACTTCGCTACTAAACGTGGTTATTATCTTGGCTGAACAGAAATGGCGGAGAAGGTGGTTTGCCTTGCGACAGTCAGGCGATCTCCCTGGTCAATACTTCTTAGACTACTACGCGGACCGGAACGGCAGACGGCTCAAGGGCACAATCAATTTGGATTTATGTGAACAAGTAAGTAACAGCTGTTATTGCTAAACAAACTTTGTTTCAGCAAATATACAAGTACTTTGATATTTCCAGTTCAGTTTGTCTTATCTTTTTATTGTTATGTACCTACATTATACAACACACAACAGTAGACTTCAAAAATGCTACATTAATTCAACTAAGTCTACTACCTACTTTATTCTGTATAATAATAAGCATGCTTATATCCAGAACCTCACCCGCCACTAAGATCAACTGCTGAAAATGTCTCCCCCAAACAAGGAACTTGCTGCTATAACTAGTACTGAAACTGGAGGGATACTCCAGATTCAGTACCACCCCTCATAATATTCCCAGCAGAAAAACTACAAATCACTGAATAAAGATTTTCCTCATGCTCCCAATGAATAAAACATATTCTTCAATTTGAGATTTCTTATCAGTAAAGTTATCAATAAAGTTATCTTCCCTAGCTTGAATAGACAACTTGCTCATGCATTTATGAATGTGTTAACCTGGTGTCAGGCCTCCGTGCCAGTAGTACTACTAAGAAGTACAACTGATAGTACAAATGACACACCTTTGTGTCTCTAGTACTACCGGTATTTAAATTCATCGGAAAGGCCTTCGGATTCGATATCGGAAACTTTGTCGAAGAACGCTATTTTAAACCAACGGAGTCGAAAACTTTTGACATTCGAATTCGGATCCTTGTTAGGAGAGTTTCATACTTTCGATCATCAATCTGCAACGAAATCAAAATAGGGTTTGCGGAATCGAATTCGAATCGGACGTTTCCGCTCCGGAAACGAATCGAATGAATTAAAATAGCCCTGCAGTAGTACTAGTGCGCCTCCATGTCAGTATTACTGCTATGAAGTACAACTGGTAGTACAAATGACACACCTTTGTATCTCTATATAATTTATGCGGCATTGGTAGTACAACGAATATGTCTATTTAATAATGAATATTTAAATAACAGGACAATCGATACTCTTTATTAATAATTCTAAACTGGGTAAATGATTTAAAGTATTCCTCCAGTACCTCTTTGATGATGGATTATGAAATGACATTGTCAAGAATATATTTGTAAAAAAGAAGTCAAGTCAAGGCTTCTATTTCATTGCAGTGCTGTAGGAAATTGTTGCACTGATCGTCAGATGCCTAGTGTTCCATCAATATGATAAGCAAAATCAGGAATCTAAGATTGAGATTGGAATAAGTTACTATGAACAGATGGTGTTTTACTAAGAAGGAAAACTACAATCAAATAATAATATAAAATTAAAACTAGTATTTACAATTAAAACAATTGAGCTGACTGCAGACTGTTGCAAACAATCTACAGGTAGCTGAATTGATCCATATCAATACCAGTTGGAAGTGTGCCGAAGCCGCTGGCTGCATGGCCCCGCTGTATGGCAATGCTGATGAGCTGTACTAGATTCTCACCAGCTCACGACGACTCTAGCCGCTCAGATATTTTTTAAACCCGGATATCCCGCGGACCTAAGATCTCAACTCCAAGGGGAGCAAATGCTAATTTTAGTAAAGCCCACAACAGACGGAGCTATAATATATATTAATAGTAAGCTATATTTTATTTTAAGCTGCCACATTCGGTGGATATGCTGTAATATATATTTTAGCACTGATTAGTTCTGCGGCTAAATTTATCATGCTGTATCTGTCAAGTCAACATATTTTGGTGGTGAAATAAAATATTATTATATGAATTTTTGGGACGGGACATTAACGGTAGGTACCTTAACCGTTATAGTTACAGGAAAACGCTTTAAGGAGACAAAAACTAATTATCTTATGCCCCCTGTATTTCCGTACAAATGTATGGGAAAAGTTTTTCGCTATTTCTGACATTTTTTGTACTCAAACCTTAGTCGGTCCAGTAGAGACTTTTAATCCTCCGATTAGCATCAATAAAAGTTTTTGTGTTAAATTACCATATTTTTGCTGACTGTACATTTTTTCCAAAATCTGTAAATGCTGTACAGAATATCTTAAAAAATTATGGATAGTCTCCTAAAAGCGTTTTCATGTAACTATAACGGTTAAGGTACCTGCCCTTACTGTCCCGTCTCTAAAATTCACCCTGTATAGTATATAATATACATATATATCTGTGGTCACTCGCCGATTACTATAGAAAATATACCGTAATATACCTAGCTACTATTTATAGGTATTAATATACATATTATATGATAGCTCCGTCGGTTGTGGACACAATGCGATTTTTGAAAAAAAAAAACGACTTATTTACTACTAAAGTATCAAAAATCAACAAAATACACACCATTATACAAATCCTAAATCCTCATTAATCATACTAAAGTTTACTAAACTATATATCTGAATGAGATCCTTAATTTAATTAGCAAAAACACATTATGGTATCAGTTTTTCAAATCATCACATTCGCGTAACGTAACTGATCTGCACATTAGTTGCGTCATATTTACCTTTTCGCTGTTTGGCCGCGTCTATTCATCGGCGCAGGCGCAACACGAATAAATGGCGGTAATAAACAAAGAGGGGGAACTGTCAACTCCGGCTATAAATTGGGAAGTTTGGAAATTTAGCTCTTAAATTCTACAATAACACTCAATGCAAGTGTGCTTGCCGGATTAAATGCGCCACAAGTATTATTTCTTCAGTCACATTCAGAATGTGATTTGATACAGTTGTTCCAACTTTTAAGATTCGATAAACAATTATGAGGTAACTGAAATCATTGTAGTTTGACTAACATTCTACTTTATTATATTCTAAAATTCCCAATGGATTCTAAAATATTATAACTATTATTACTGAAATCAAACATACCTACTTTATTGTTTAATATAAAATATTGTTTCATTTTCTGTTGAATTATTGTACTGTGGGCTCGTTCTACCATATAGCCATCCTGCCTGCAAATTATCTATCACAGATTGTGTGTATAATGGTTTTATGTTGTTGCTTATGTAATGACACATTTTAGAAAAGTAGACATCCTTATTTCATAACCAACTTTCCTGTTCCGTTAAATATTTTCCTGTCATTCAGTGTGTCATGTGATATATAGCAAAAACAGTGTCATTTAAAGGATTAATATAGCTTTGCACGCTACTGCTGCTTTGCATAAATTTAAATAAAATATAATTCAAAATATCCTGTAAGTTCCAGACTCATACTAAAGTTACCAATAATTTTACCCTGTTTTATCCTAACTCTTTGGCCCAAGTACCCATCAAGTATTCTTCAAACCTCTTTAAAAGCAAACTATTTTAACTATTCAGTGGGTTAATCATTAAAATTCTTATTTCTTATAAGGTCGATGCTGGTCTTCATATGGAACGTGGTGGCAATGGATCTTTAGATCCAAAATTGAGGGGATCAGTTTTCACAATCCAAACCCAGTCAAGAACTTACCACTTGGAGGCGGACTGTGAAGCTGAGATGACGAAATGGGTGGATGCAATCTGCAGGGTCTGCGGGCTCCGACCTGCAGATGAACCTACTACTGAATCTAAAGGTAAGTATTTTATGAAAATCTGGAGTAATGTTGGGGAGTTACAAGCTGTTTGGGGCTAACTACAAGTCACTGGCTACAGTAATCAATTTGAACGGTCTATCTATACCTACATGTACAAATGTAATCATGTGAACTAACCTAATGTCATCAAAGGACATTACTTTTTCGCCACCTAGCACATATGTATAATGAGGCTGCACCTGGAAGGATGTATTGACCTGAGCCTGTTCCAAGACTGGATAGTTTTATCATCTCTATTACAAAACATTACCTCATAGCCTTCAGGATCCTTATCCTGAGATAACGTTTTATAATAGATAGATGCATATCCAATGTGCGCAAATATTATGCAAATCACTCAAATATTGTAAATGCGAAAGTTCAGTGGATGTTCATTCATTCTTCTTGCCATTACTACTGGATCGGTTTAAAATTTTGCATAGATATTTCTAGTGCTTGATAGCACACATAATGAATTTAATATTATAATATTTCATAATAAATTTAAACATTACCATAGGAATAACTCTTGACAACCAGCACTCGAAAACTAATAAGTACATTGTAATAAGATTATTTATAGTGACTTTACTGTTCACCCTCATCCCTGGCTTCACGTGCGTGTACCTAATGCCTTTAATTAGCGCTCTAAATAACAGGTTTGCTATATGCCTCAACCTCAAGAGCCTATAATGGTCCACTGCTGGACGCAGGACTCCCCCTGATTTTTTTTCTCATGAGGGGTAATGCCCATAATCCACAAGTTGGGCATGCGGGTTGAGGATCGCAGTTCGGTGGTAGATCTATTCTGCAAGAGGCGCTGCTGCCCGCCCCCCGGTGTATAAGGGACATACACTGCGGGGCGGGCAGCAGCGCCTCTTAGTCGTCTCTTATGACACCCACGGGAATAGTTGGGTGGTGCAAATTCTAAGCCGGCACCACACGGCTATACTATACAAATTCCGACGGATAGAATAATAATTTATAACATTATGGTTAGTTATAGTGATTTCATTGTTCATTCCGTGGTTCACTTACGTGTACTGTAAAGCCTTTATAATTATCGCTAGATAACAGATTTGCTTATAAATCCGACAAATAGAATACTAATTTTTATAACACTAGCAGCGCCTCACTTTTTCACTCGCGTTCGTCCCGTTCCCCTGGAAATTCCGAGATAAAATATATATGTGCTATTCCAGACTGTAATCTATCTCTGTGCCAAATTTCATCCAGATCCGTTGAGTCTAGAGTCAACGGGTTCCGATTGAGCAACAAACATCCACCTATCCATCCATCCATCTAAACTGTCGTATTTATAATATTAGTGTGATTAAGCTAAGGTATTTCGACATTACGATTAATGTTACAGAGAAAACGTTTCAGAGAAGGTACAATTTTCGCACGAAAGAAAGTATTTATGAGTAAGGGAGTGGAATTATTGGACCTATAAATAACTAGAACTGAATAAAACATACAGGACAACGTCTGTCATGTCAGGTCAGCTTAGTTAATATATGGAGACGAAAATATTGAACAAAAACATGTTGACAGGAACATGTACCTACTTTGTTCGCTGAAAAGTAATGAATGACGTTTTGTTGAAACAAAGCTGTCGGCGATGAAACCATAGCATTAGGAACTTAGTTGTAATTAGATTAGTATGTTGTCGTTGATAATACCATAGGTTATAAGGATATTAGTTAGTACTTATATTTATTGTTAGGTAGGCTAAGTTTGGACTGAAAATGTTGTGAATATTTCTTTGTAAGTTTTATAAATAAACAATCAGCCAGCCTAGAGGCAAGTAGGACTAGCAAACATAGGCTCTAGTTAGGAACTTTGATATAAAAGCCTAGATATCTCCTTATGTATGTAAGTTAGAAAAGGGTACTTGGTATCATTATAAAGCCCATTAAATTCCCCTTTATTTGATACCAAATATCAATAGGTACGCTTTAAAACAGTGTAATAAAAAACAGAAAAACCTCCCGAGCGAAGGCAAAAATGAACATTAAACGTATAAAAAATAAGCCGTCGTCTGCTCGGTATAGCCTAGAGGTAGGTTAGAAAAATGAAAATGTACTACGGCATGTTGAACTGGAAATAGAAGCAGTCATTTGAAGAAGTGTTTTATTCACCCT
The DNA here is from genome assembly GCA_946478455.1 of Eupithecia vulgata. Classification (NCBI taxonomy): domain Eukaryota; kingdom Metazoa; phylum Arthropoda; class Insecta; order Lepidoptera; family Geometridae; genus Eupithecia; species Eupithecia vulgata. Next base: position 12,823,733 of record OX297859.1, on the reverse strand, counting down.
TAAGAAGTCGAGGTCCACCAACATCAGGTCGTTTGTACCCTACCTACGCATTCAGGGGTGCGTGGCGGCGTGCGTCAACCAGCACTAGGAAGAGGAGGAGCGCACGTCGAAAACAAAGGGATACTGTCCCTGGACATACCTACCGTCGGTCAGCGTAGGTGTCCGCAACAGTTGGTCCTTCGAGCCGGATTCCCTGCTAGAAGATTCCAGAAGAAGATACCCAGAAGAACAGAAGATGCCGGTCACCAGGTCACAGAAGGATGCCCCCTCACGCCCTGTATCCCGTCCCTCGGAAAGGGACGAGACGGAAGGAAGGTCAGGGTCAGAAGGAGTCACGTCTGCGACAGGATCGGGATCATCGGGAGCTACGGGAACTTCGGGTACTACTACGGATTCTTGGGGTACAACGACCACACAAGGGACCTCGACTACGGGAGCTACTGCAACCACGGCAGATACTGCAACCACGGCAGATACTGCAACCACGGCAGATACTGCAACCACGGCAGAAACTGCAACCACGGCGGATACTCACACCGCACAGAAGAAGACCCCAGAACAGGCCGCGGGTCAGGGATCAAAAGGTGAATCAATCACAACCCTGAAGCCAAGGGGGGTCGGTCTTCGAGCCCGGTCCACGAAGACCACGAGTTCTTCAGCCAGAAGACGCGAGCTGGCAGCAAGGGAAGAGTTGGCGCGCCGGGAGCTGGAAGAATCTCGGGCTGCAACAAAGCTGGCCCGTGTCAGATTGGAGCTGGCACAATGTGATGATGAAGACTCCGTGGACGAAGACCGGGAAGAACAGGAGGACAGAACAGCACAGGTGCAGAACTGGATCCAGACATCCATATTAGGAGACGACAAGGAAGAATCGAAGCAGCGAAGCCTGAAACCCCCGGAAGAACCCAAGAAGATGAAACCTGAAGAAGACTCAACAGGAGGGGCCATGGTCAATATTCAAGCACTGACAACAGCCCTGAAGGAAGCCTTCACCGGAGGAAGAGGCCCAGCACCGCAGCCGAACTACATCCACGAGCTACCCTACTTCGACGGGAACAGCTGCGAGTGGTTGGCGTTCAAGGTCGTCTACGCCGATACAGCACCGTTGTTCAACGATGTCCAGAACATGGCTCGACTTAGAAGAGCACTGAAGGGCAATGCAAGAGAAGCCATCAAGAGTCTGCTGTACTCCGAAGCTTCTCCGATGGAAGTCATGGAAGCCCTGAGAAGAAGATACGGAAGACCTGATACGCTGGTTCTGGCTGAACTGGACAAGGTTAAGGCGTTACCAAGGATCACGGAGAACCCGAGGGACATTTGCATCTTCGCGAGCCAGATCAGCAACAGCGTAGCAGCAATAAAAGGATTGAAGAAACCACAATACCTGTATTCACCGGAGATAGTGAAACAAATTGTGGAGAAGATGCCAACAATTCTCAAGTTCCGCTGGTACGACTTCACTGCAGCAACGGAAGAAGGAGAGTTCTCCGACCTAACGCTTGTCTCCAGGTTCCTGAACACAGAAGCAGACAAATGCGGAGCCTTCGCGACATCGGAAGAAAAAGGAGGAAGCTTCAGGAAGACCCGACAAGCGGCGCACTTAACAAACGAAAAGGACTTCAAAGAAAAGGACCCGAAGAAGATCGAGAAGACTTGCCCCATCTGTGAGGGCGAACACTTTCTCGTGGAATGCCAGAAGTTCCTGAGGGCGTCCGTTCCAGACCGGTGGAAAGCCGTGAAGAACAGTCGTGTCTGCTTCAAGTGTCTTCAAGGAAAACACAGGAAGGAGAGCTGCAAGAAGCCATCGTGCAAGGAGTGCAAGAGGTGGCATCATCATCTGCTACACATGGAGTCGGAAGACAAGACCTCGGAAGAGAAGAAAGAAGCATCAGATGTCACTGGATCAGTGAACACAGTCAACAACGCAAGGGCCTACCTGAAGATTGTTCAAGTAGAAGTCTTCGGGTCGAAGGCATCCAAGAAGATATTGGCCCTCATGGACGAAGGGTCAACAGTGTCACTTCTAGACAAGAAGGTGGCAGAAGAGATCGGCGCACAGGGGAACACAGAGGAACTGATCATCGAGACAGTAGGAGGCAAGCTTATCAAGAAAAAGGACTCGCAGGTGCTGGACCTCATGCTGAAGGGAATTCATCAAGGACAACGGAAAACCTTGAAGAGAGTTCGGACCATCGACGATTTGAAGCTTACGCCACAGTTCCTGGACAAGAAAAGGATTCAAGAATACCCACATCTTAAGAAGATCGCCAAAGCTCTACACTACAAAGGGGAGTCACCGCAGCTACTCATCGGGCAAGACAATTGGGAACTGATCGTGACTCAAGATATAAGAAGAGGGAAACCAGGCGAACCAGTCGCTTCCAGAACAGGACTTGGATGGGTGCTCCATGGGACTGACACCAGAGGAACGAGGCCAGTACACTTCCTGAACACGTGCCTACACGTCAGCACGCCGGAGGAGGAGATGCACCAGGCCATCAAGGACCACTTCACCATAGAAGCACTTGGTGTGCAGCCCAGAAGACCAACGACGGACTCGGAAGGAAGAGCACTCACCATCTTGGAGAAGACCTGCAGAAGACTGGAAGATGGACGCTTTGAAGCTGGACTCCTGTGGAAGAATGAAGAGGAGCCTATGCCAGAGAGCTACACTTCTGCCAAGAACCGCCTCTTCAACATTGAAAGGAAGATTGACAAGGATCCGCAATTGAAAATGGAGTACAACAAGCAGATCCAGCATCTCATCGACAGTAAATATGCGGAAGAAGCACCTGATGGGCAAGAAAAATCCAAGAAGATATGGTACCTGCCACACTTCTCCGTGGTTCACCCTTTGAAGAAGAAGATAAGGATAGTCTTCGACGCTGCAGCCAAGTCCAGAGGAAGAAGCCTGAACGACGCTCTATTGCCGGGACCAGATCTGCTTCAGTCGCTCTTCGGGGTTCTACTGAGGTTTCGGCAAGGACCATTCGCAGTAGCAGCCGATATCAAGGAGATGTTCCTACAAATTCGGATAAGACCAGAGGATCGAGACAGCCTAAGGTTCCTGTGGCGAGGGGATCATCGCGACATGCCGCCGAAGAAGTACAGGATGACATCGGTTATCTTCGGCGCAACATCATCTCCGAGCACAGCCATATATGTGAAGAACCGGAATGCTGCAGACTACAAGGGGCAATATCCAGAAGCGGCCAAGGCAGTCGAGCTGAACCACTACATGGATGACTATCTTCACAGCTTCCATTCAGAAGAGGAGTTCCGAAGAATAACAGCTCAAGTGGACCTCATACACAAGAAGGCGGGGTTCGAACTTAGAGGTTGGGCATCGAATCAACCGGAGCTGCTACAAGGGGTGAAGACTGACGCAACGGAGAAGACAGAAGTGGATCTCGGCGAGAAAGAGGAGAAGACTCTGGGACTACGCTGGTTCACGGAACGGGACTCCATCGGCTTCAGGGCAAACCTTCGCAACACACCAGAAGAAATAGCAAGGGGGCTTCAAGTGCCCACGAAAAGGGAAGTCACCAGCGCCGTGATGTCGACCTTCGATCCACTAGGATTGGCATCACCAGTTCTCATCCAAGGCAAGAAGCTACTTCAAGGTGTCTGGCGAAGTGGCATCGGCTGGGATGAAGACATAGAAGAAAAGGAGTATGCAGCATGGAAGACCTACTTAGAGAAGATGAAGCTGCTTCAAGATCTTCAAATCCCGAGATGTCTGACACCACGTCGCAACGAGGGGGAGCTGCACACCTTCACGGATGCTAGCGAGACGGCGTATGCAGCTACGGTCTACTGGAGGACTGAAGATCAAGGCGGGAACTACCACGTCAGCTTGATGGCAGCAAAAGTACGAGTCACTCCATTGAAGCCCGTATCAATCCCAAGGCTGGAACTACAGGCAGCACTCCTAGGAAGCAGACTGGCGCATTCAGTTGAAGAGGAAATAGACCTGAAGGTGACAAGGAAGACATTCTGGTCGGACTCCAGCATCGTACTCTCTTGGATCAAGACTGACCCTAGAACCTTCAAGACGTTCGTGGCTCATCGATTGGCTGAGATAGAAGATCTCACCAAACCTCAAGACTGTAGATGGGTTCCCACAGCACAAAACCCCGCAGATGATGCAACACGTGACGTGCCGGAGAACTTCGACTGCAATCACAGATGGTACACCGGACCGGACTTTCTGAAGAAAGAAGAGGTACACTGGCCTGCAGCGAGGACCTTCAAGAAGGAGACCACCGGCGAGGAGAAGGAGATGAACATCACAGCAGCAGCGAGCATCATCCATCCATCACCAGATCCAGAGAAGTTTTCGTCATGGAAGAGGTTACTACGAGCTACAGCAAGAGTACTGCAGTTCATCAGACTCTGCAGAAGAAAGGAGAAGGTCAACGTCAGCCAAGCAGACCCCGACTGGAAGAAAACTACGAGGAAACCGAAGAAGACCATCACGTGGAAACAAGCAGCTACAAGGAAGGTGGTAAACTACATACCACTGGAAGCCGATCTACTCGAGCAAGCTGAAACTTTACTGCTGAAGAAAAGTCAAGAAAGGAGCTTTAAAGAAGATATCAAATGTCTTCAGCAAGGGAAGCAAGTGGAGGGCAACAGCAAGATGAAGAAGCTCGACGTGACGCTGGAAGATGGACTTCTACGACTGAAAGGAAGAATCGACGCGATACAAGGCGTGACCAGAGATTACAAACGGCCCATCGTGCTCGACAGCAAGGATAAGACAACGCGACTCATCATAGAAGAGTTCCACCGACACTTCAACCACGGGAATCACGCAACGGTCATGAACGAGATAAGGCAACGCTTCTGGGTGTTGGGACTAAGGTCGGCAATCAAGACAGTTCAGCATCAGTGTCAATGGTGCAAGACAAAGAAGGCAAAACCTCAAGAACTGCCGACGGGGAACCTACCTGCAGAAAGGCTGATGCACAGTAATCCTCCCTTCACGTGCACCGGCATCGACTACTTCGGCCCGATGACAATCACCGTAGCAAGAAGACATGAGAAGAGATGGGGAGCCCTGTTCACATGCTTAACAACTCGAGCTGTGCACATCGAGCTGACTCCCTCGCTATCAACGGACAGCATGATCATGGCGCTACGAAGATTCGCTGCAAGAAGAGGAATGCCGAGGACAATCTACACGGACAACGGGACCAACTTCGTCGGTGCAAACAAGGAGCTGAGGGAAGCGATGGACTGCATGAAGAAAGAAGACCTCATCTCAGAAGCGGAGAAGATCGGCGTGCAATGGAAGTTCATCCCACCTGGTGCACCAAACATGGGCGGTGCATGGGAGCGGCTAGTGCGTTCCATCAAAACCGCACTAAACGCTACACTCCACGAGAAGCATCCACGAGAGGAGGTGCTCCACACCCTCCTGCTAGAGGCTGAACACATAGTCAACTCTCGGCCTCTCACTCACCTCTCCGAGAATCCTGAGGAGGAGGCGCTTACTCCAAACCACTTCCTCCTCGGGCGATCCTGCGGCGCTGCGAAGATCGGCGACTTCGAAGATCACGTGCTTGTGGGCAGGCACACCTGGAAGGCAACACAGCGGCTTGCCGACCACTTCTGGCAACGCTGGCTGCGCGAATACCTGCCTACTCTACTGCCAAGGAAGACTTCGAAGCGGACCAGCACCACAGATCTACAGGTCGGAGACATCGTGTTGATCGTCGACCACACCCTGCCGAGATGCACTTGGCCACGCGGGAGAATCCAGCAAGTGTATCCTGGACCGGATGGGCGTACCCGGATCGTCGACATCGAGACCAGAGGAGGAGTGCTGCGCAGACCCAGTTCGAGAGTGGTGCGGTTGGTGCCGGGTGAATCGCCGAGCCAGGAGGATGGTGCTACGCACGAGGGGGAGAATGTCGGCGATGAAACCATAGCATTAGGAACTTAGTTGTAATTAGATTAGTATGTTGTCGTTGATAATACCATAGGTTATAAGGATATTAGTTAGTACTTATATTTATTGTTAGGTAGGCTAAGTTTGGACTGAAAATGTTGTGAATATTTCTTTGTAAGTTTTATAAATAAACAATCAGCCAGCCTAGAGGCAAGTAGGACTAGCAAACATAGGCTCTAGTTAGGAACTTTGATATAAAAGCCTAGATATCTCCTTATGTATGTAAGTTAGAAAAGGGTACTTGGTATCATTATAAAGCCCATTAAATTCCCCTTTATTTGATACCAAATATCAATAGGTACGCTTTAAAACAGTGTAATAAAAAACAGAAAAACCTCCCGAGCGAAGGCAAAAATGAACATTAAACGTATAAAAAATAAGCCGTCGTCTGCTCGGTATAGCCTAGAGGTAGGTTAGAAAAATGAAAATGTACTACGGCATGTTGAACTGGAAATAGAAGCAGTCATTTGAAGAAGTGTTTTATTCACCCTTAAGAAGTCGAGGTCCACCAACATCAGGTCGTTTGTACCCTACCTACGCATTCAGGGGTGCGTGGCGGCGTGCGTCAACCAGCACTAGGAAGAGGAGGAGCGCACGTCGAAAACAAAGGGATACTGTCCCTGGACATACCTACCGTCGGTCAGCGTAGGTGTCCGCAACAAAAGCTTACTTGTACATATATACTTACTTACCAAACAGGATACATTATTAATATATTAGGTTATACAGATTAGATTAGATTTATACAGGGCGTCCCACGGATATGCCACATGGAGGGAAAGTACCTTGAATATTGTAGATGGAACATTTTAGTTAAAGAAGACATTATTTGAATAAAAAAAACAATTTAAACTGCATTCATAGATATTTAAATAATTACATGGTTAAACCGGGAATCGAACTTGTTACATGAGAAAAATTATCAGCTTTCGCTTTCGCTTAAAATTAGCAGCCTTTCGATCGGTATGATAAAGCTACAGGAGCTTTATCATACCGATCGAAAGGCTTCATCATAAGGATTATTTTTTGCTAACTAACATACTGTCACAAATAAAAGGAAGACCATGAATTTTATTCATGGTCTTCCTTTTATTTGTGTGTAACATTTTTAATACAAAATTAATCAATATATCAAATGCTCATAATGAGTCCCTTCCTGTTGAGTACAAAGTCGCACTTCGCTCCATGTCGATTTTTCGATCTTGTTGTTGTGGATATTTAGAATAATACGTCTAAGTTCAGCTTGTAGCTCGTGACCACTTTCATACCAGTTCTTGTAAACTAAATGTTTTACATAACCCCATAAAAAATCTAACGGGGTTAGATCTGGGGATCTCGGCGGCCATCTTATTTGTCCATTTGCCCTGATCCAGGGATGAAAGTGTTCATTGAGATAGTCCCGTGTGTGTGTGACTGTTATGAGCCGGAGCCCCATCTTGCTGAGAAGTAAGATTTTGTTGTTCTGCAACCGGAAGGTTATTTATCTCGTTTCTCAAAATCTCAAGTATTTCAAAATACCTTTCCGTATTTACATTTTACGAAGGGCATTTGAGCCCTTCGTAAAAATGTACTAAGAGGACCCGGTTTTTTACAACCCCACACCAACAGTTGAACAAAAAACGCACTTGATTATTAGTCTTGCGGATACGTAAGGGATTCTCCCTGGACAGACTCCCGGTCAGTTTGTATGTCCTTACAGCAATGTTAGCTTTTCATTTATCTGAACAAAACTTCACATCAAATGTTAAAATTCATGTTCTTCCTTTTATTTGTGACAGTATGTTGTTTAGCAAAAAATAATTCTTATGATGAAGCCTTTCGATCGGTATAATAAAACTACAGGGTGTTTATGTTTCTCATGTAACGGGTTTGATTTCCGGTTCTGTATGTATGTAAATATTTAAATATCTATGAAAGCAGTTTAAATTGTTTTTTAAATTCAAATAATGTCTTCTTTCAGTAAAATGTTCCATCTACAATATTCAAGGTACTTTCCCCCCATGTGGCATATCCGTGGGACGCCCTGTATATGTATAGTTTTCTTTTAGAAATCTATACTAATATTATGAATGCGAAAGTGTTTTGTTTGTCTTTTTATTTGTTTGTTTGTCCTTTCTTCACGCCCTAACTAAGCAACCAATCAATTTTATCTATTATTATTAATTTACATAAGTATGTTTTTACATATTTATTATACATGTCATAGATCCTTTCACATTTCTAAACCTTCGACGACTTCTATGGGGGTGGGCGTAGGTCTACCTGCGAGGCGGGGGTGCGTGTTTTATTCCTGCCTCTGGAGAAATGTTTTTGCTATCTAAACATTTGTCCCGAGGCGGAAATAAAACCCGCAACTGTTCAGAGTGTTCCGGTCGTTTTTTATGAGTCGGCGATCGATTTATTGAGTTGCTGACGATTCGGACAAAATTTATTGGGACACAGTGTCCCAATTGACACTTTTGATTTTAATACTTTTTTTACTGTCGATTCGGACACCATCAAATTATTGAAGCTGTTGAGTACAGTCAGGTAAAAAAATGTTTGTGCAAAATATAATATAATGTGCAATGTTTTTTTTATATTTGGTATAAATCAACATCTTGTATACTTAGGTATTTATTTAAAATATCTCAAAGATATTTTTTTATTATTCTAAGACAGTATAATGTAAAAAAAACAGATAATCAATAGTTCAAACAGATCTAAAATTACTACTTAACCTACAATAATCACAGTATTTTACACAGCATTTGGCACAAATTTAACCTATTAAACACTTTAAAATCAACGAAATAAAAAAAACATTAAAATGTTAAACAAAGATTTTCCTTACGCATTAAAAAAGTCATTATTTTAGGAATGTTTAAAAATCACAGACAATTTATAGTAAACTGAGAAAAATATCCCGACAGCATTTACTGATGTGGCGTTACCTCTTTCTTGTTATTAAAAAGTACCTTATTATCTTAAGCGCGTATATGAGTATGTATAGAAATCACAGATAATCATTAGTTCAGTCATAGACTTAAAATTACTACTAATTATTTATTAGTATTCATCATCACCAAGTCCTATTATCTACTGAAAAAAAACGATAAAACTCTTAAACAAAATAAAAAATACTTAACCTACAACAATCACAGTATTTTACACAGCATTTGGCACAATGATTTACCTAACAAACACTTTAAAAACAACGAAATAAAAAAAACATTAGAAAATGTTTACCATAGATTTTCTTATATTTTAAAACTTTTTATTCTTCGCTTCTATTACATAACAAGGCGTTCTATGCACAATTTAATATTTATTTGTCCTCGCTCAAATTCAGTCATAATAATTTCGAAGTGTTCATTGAAATCAATTGTGGGTTTTGATTTTTTGTGTATGTTAGAGCCATTCAGATATAAAACCTGTTAATATTTGTCTTCTTTTACTAAAAAAGTTAAAAATTGGGCAATGTTATTCGGTTTCCTACATATCTTTCTATTTATTACGGAATGCCAAGATTCAACCATATTTGTGGTACGGTGCGGGCTATCGAATATGTTCCATATATTGTAAAACAAGGAAGTCTCGTTCAACCAAGTGTTAACAAAATAATCATAAAATTAAGTTTTTCATTTTTGAGAGACGAATTGTTTGGTGCTTTGCTTGATGCAAAATAGAGCGAAATAGAGCTATAAAGTAAAGAGATAGAGAGAGTGTGACCTTGCTATGCATCTATTTCGTCATCTTGCTGTGCCGCCGCCCGCGCCGTCGTCGTCGCGCCGCGGTAAAAACCTGTTTTTTTACTGACTGTACAATGCAGCTATTTTCAATGGTGTCCGAATCGACAGTAACTAAAATATTAAAATCAAAAGTGTCAATTGGGACATTGCGTCCCAATATATTTTGTCCGAATCGACAGCAAGTCGATTTATTCAGGTGTCAGTTAATTCGGTTAAGCTAGTTTAAAGATTTTATTTCCACGTAGGTATTGTCAGTCGAACGTTCTAGAGCTTTCGAGAGCTATGAAGAAATCTGTAAAAGCCCCTTATTATGCAGGATAACGTCGACATTGTTTTAAGATTTAGAGTTCAAAATCGTTCAAAATTTAGAGTTTATAAAATTACAGAGTATGTAAATTATGTGTCTCCGGATACGCCATAACTTACGTAACAGTTGTCAGACTCGAATGTACATTTTATATACCTACCTACCCTCATAATTATGTATAAAAGATCTCGATAAGAATAACAGGGAGGTTAAAAAAGACAGTGATAGATAAAGCTTCCGGAAAAGCGTAGAAATTTTAGACAAGGACGTCTGACAATACGTGGGATGAGTGAGTGAGACAGAACTAGTTCTCTAGAAATTAATAGGATTTTTTTCGTAAGTTTGAAGGGCTGACGGTGGTATGAAAACCGGAGCTAGTCCGTCGGTCAGTCCGTTCTATTCTGAAGTGATCTAATGGATAATCTCCTGTATTAATCTTAGATGTTGAGTTTAGTAGTCTGCTCACTTGGTAGGTTTATTAGTTTTCTCACAGCGGACGCCCGCGAAAGACTATGATAATATTGCCTAAAATTAAACTTTGTTTTTAAAGATTATACTGTCCCTAATCCTAATCTAAACTGCCTGTACGTAGAAATAAAATGTATTCCGAGACTAACCTCGTAATAGCCTACTCCTTCCTTGTGCCTTGTTTATTAATAAGTACAACATTTTACTAAAATTGGGATTATCGATGTAGTAAAATTACGCACTCATTATTCGAAGTTTTTTAGTAAGGCTGTAAGGGTCGGCTTAGAACGAGACGCGACGTGACACGTGTATGCGAGTTTTAATAAAGATTAATCATTCTTTACTACGCAAAATTTGCGCAGCGTCGCGTTTTGGTGTGACCTGACCCTAAGATAAGGGTGAAGTAGATAAGGTTTTGGGAAATAAACTAAGCCGAGTACGTCGTTTTAGCTTCGTATTTCCTTTCCATTTTCATCTTACAGTTTTATCTTAACAATACCGTATTATGTATTAGTAAATTATAAATACGTATATTACCGTAAATATTAAACTAGAACGAAGTGCAATCATTCGACCAGGAGTAATTACGTCTGCATAGAATTTTCTTACAAATACCTAATACGGAGATGACAGTAACAAAAAAAGCACCATTATTATGTATTTACCGAATTATATCTAAGCCAAAACAAGACAAAAAGCGTATTAAAATTTATATTTGATCAAGATCAATTATTGTTTTGATAAAAAAAAACTACTTAATACAACAATCCGCCATGACACGTTGAACACCAATCAGAGAATACAGATACGTGACGTCAGGTCGTCACAATATGAAATGGAAGGCAAAAAACAACCACAGGAATAAATTTTATGGTAAACGTATGACTTTCTTCAATCAATAGCTTGCTTCTTTGTTTTTTGTCAATTTTGTTAGTACTTGTTTCTGTTATTTGATAGTATTTTTTATTAATAACGACATTCTAATGAATAATAAATATTATCGAATTCTGTATCATAAGAATTTGTGCATCGATGACGATGATTTTTAATAGCACAATTTCACCTTCAAAATCCATTTGTTTTGCAGAAATATGTTTTATATTCTAATCACTAGATGTTTAAAAATATCTCGGATTAGTTTCTCGAAATCAGTCATCATGCCTTTTATGTTCATCATCATCATCCTATATTAGTACACTGCTGGACATAAGCCTCCCCGAATGAGTGCCATAGTTCAAAATTTACTAATCATTTGTATATAACCCTCAACATTTAATACTGCAACTTTTACTTTACTCTTGCATCATAAACTTTCTATAATAGATCAGATAACCAACATGTATTCACTTTTTTTCTCTCATTGGTCCATGGGAATTTTTCTAATACCTTTTTCATAGTTAATTATAAGTTATAATAATGTTTTTTCAGATTTATTGATACAAAAATGTTGTTCTTTTGCAGAAACCCAGACGGCAACGAAATTCCAAAATAGTTTGTCAACGGTGTCTGCCATGAATGACAACTACGAGTGTGCGGATGGCACTGGACCATATATTCCCATCTCCGAGTGCATCACAGGAGTAAGGGCTCAGGTACCTTTACGCACCTTTCTAACAGTACTTCTCCAATATTAGTTTAACGATCAAGCGGATCTAGGCCTCTGCCACAAGACTTCTCCAGGCATCTTGCTTCTGAGGTGTCCTGGTACCAGGCTAGTTGCATTCAGTGCTCGAGTTTAATTCCACAAGTAATGACCTTTCCTGATAGGCTCAACATTAGTTAAACGATCAAGTGGATCTAGGCCTCTGCTACAAGACTCCTCCAGGCATCTTGCTTCTGAGGTGTCTTGGTACCAGGCTAGTTGCACTCAGTGCTCGAGTTTAATTCCACAAGTAATGACCTTTCCTGATAGGCTCAACATTAGTTAAACGATCAAGTGGATCTAGGCCTCTACTACAAGACTCCTCCAGGCATCTTGCTTCTGAGGTGTCCTGGTACCAGGCTAGTTGCACTCAGTGCTCGAGTTTAATTCCACAAGTAATGACCTTTCCTGATAGGCTCAACATTAGTTAAACGATCAAGTGGATCTAGGCCTCTGCTACATCAAGATCAAGCGGATCTAGGCCTCTGCTACGATCCGCTTGATCTAGAAGTCTTGACTTCTCCAGGCATCTTGCTTCTGAGGTGTCCTTGTACCAGGCTAGTTGCACTCAGTGCTCGAGTTTAATTCCACAAGTAATGACCTATCCTGATGGGTTCGCTGAAAAGCGGGGGCTTATGTCTAAATCATCCGGGACGATACCCGGATAACCAACCAAATGATACTCCAAACCATGTACTGTGTGGAGAACGGTCCGCTGGACATTATTATTATGAGACTGGTTCGATGGAACAAAGCGACTGGACAGTTCGATGTTCGATGCGATCGTCTGTTGCATAGAGCGCACTGTACGTTACGCTGGTACGCACCGCACAGTTCCATTGTCTGTTAGCACTGTTTGATTCGTTCAATTCAACCCTTTAGTCATGACAAAGTAACAGACAGATCGACGAATCATCTAGAATATTCTACATCGTCGTAGATGGTAATCCACTCATTCATACATATATACATATATTTACCCTCTTCATAAGAACTGACAGCAAAACTGTTACCATAAATGCATTACTTGCATTTGCTATTTATATATTTATGAACAGGGTGGCTTTCTGACACGGGAGTGGATGGCCAAATCAGAAACTTTACGAATGAAAGTTAGAGATAAGTCATGAAAAGAGTCCTGAGCACATATTAAAAACTAAAAAAATACATACTTAATTATTTTTATTTTATAAACGGATTTTTCGTTATAGTTTACAAAATTCACTAGGAATATTTGTTTTACTGGGGATAAACCCCATTAAAAACAGACTAAGTATCCTGGCTAGCGGCAAACTGATAAAAAAAACTCGATAAGATTATTTAAAATTTCCACATTCATGCTTAGTAGTATCCAAAGTAAATTTGTAAAAAATAGCCATTTCCTTTCAATAGTACATTGCTTTGCATAATTTATCAGTGCAGTGCAAAAATATCATGTTTTTTGAAATATATCAGTTCAACAAATTATGCAGTTTTTGTTTTCTCATGTATCGTCACAATGTCTCCTTTTACGACTTTTCCCTAACTCTCAACGTTTCGGATTTGGCCAGCCACTCCCATTTCAAAAAGCCAACCTGTTTATTCGCTATATTTAGGTGATCTGTTTGCATGGTCCAGTATTATTTATATATATTTATATTATTTATTTATTCAGTCGCTTAAGTTATCTCATTCTGTTTTGCAGAACGAGCAAAGGGCATTCACCTTTGATCCACAAAACATTGTGAGAAGCACCAGAACGCCGTTCGATAGGGTTGGGGACCACAGAGCACACCAAATATACACGAGTCAACCACACATAAGGCTAAATAATATTGAATTCTCCGAAACTGAGTCTAATATTAGCGATGAGGAATGCAAATCTTTGAACGCTAGTCAAACCAATATTAGTAAGTGAATCACATTGTCACGTCACAAAAATATTAGAAGTGCGTAAGTTTAGATGTATATTTCTTACTTCTTCAACCCAATACCCACTCAACGGATCCGGTTGAAATTTCGCCTAGTACGTCTAGACCTGGAATACACATAGACTACTTATCAGTGCTAAATACACAAATCAGCCTATGTTTTTATAATCAGCTTATGTATTATTTGATGGAATAGGTATAAATTACTTAATACTTTGTGTTACTTTCAGGAGAGTGGCCAGTCGGGAAATCATTTACAAAACTAGCCTCAAGTCAACGACGGAATGGTGTTTCTGAAGATGGTATTTACTTCCTATTGCTTTGTTTCTATAATATATCCTATAATAAAATTACAGTGATGGCTTAGAATTTGCACCACCCCAACTCTTCCCGTAGGTGTCGTAAGAGGCGACTAAGGGACATTGGGGGGCGGGCAGCAGCGCCTCTTGCACAATGGATCCACCACCGAACTGTGATCCCCAACCCGCATGCCTAGCGTGGGGATTATGATGGACACTACCCACCATGAAATAAAAAAATCAGAGGGAGGCCTGCGTCCAGCAGTGGACCATTATAGGCTGTTGAGAAGGAGGACAAGGAGGAAATTTATGGAAATATTTAATTTTTAATCGCAGGGGTTGTTTTTCGATGTGGCGGACACTCTTTGTAACCTCGAAGTGTTTAAATACCTTAAGCTGTTTTAATATTATACGGTATCGAAACTGGATTCCTATATAGTTACTAATAGAGATGTAATGATACATAATATTGCCGAAACCGATACCGGGATACCTTTTTCGAAAGTGAGATAGAATAGTACATTATGGTACAAGTGTGTAATGTTGGTGATTTCCACTGAGGCAACGGCTCGGGTCTTGGACTATTGAACACGATCTTTTTTTGTATCGAAACTTTTCTGCGCACAAATTTTCTAAATTGGCCGATAATTGACTGAAATTGGCAAAGAAACATTTAAAAAGTCAAAACACCATAAAAACTTTAAAAACGAGTCTAGTTTTTTATAGTTTTTAATGAATTACCTACTTGTTGTTTTAAATACTAAATGGATTTCATTTTCAGGGCCACCTGTACCCCCGAGGCCACCAAAAACATTTGCTCTCAGCAGGGAAGCAGTACAAAAAGATACTTATCAAGGTCCCAAAGTACAAGAACCAATCGAAACTCAAGAACATTTTTTCGTAAGTATGCACTTTTTACTTTGCAAATATCCCTATTGCTTTTGAAGTCCTTCTGGATTTAAAATAATGTGTCGGCAAAACATTTATTTCCTTGTAAAAACCTTACTATCGACTTCGACTACAAACTAATGTTGTTGTTGGCCACAGAAGACACGGGAAATTTTCTGCAGATGAGTAGCATCATCGATAGACTTTGACTCAATGGAGCATAATTTTTTTGTAAACATTGCCGCCATTAAAATGCCAACCTCAAAATAAATTTTTAGTTGTCAATTTTGAGTCAGAATTTGTATTAGGTACTAGTAAATTTGAGCTGGCAATGGTGCTGACAATATTTTAACGAACGCAAAGAGAATAAAACTTTGGTGTTGTGAGTTGTCTCCGACCAGGTGGGATGACGATTTGCGAAAGACTGCTGGCAGATGCTGGATGCGGCAAGCTGAAGACAGGGCGCTCATTAGGGGAGGCCTATGTCCAGCAGTGGACTGATGTAGGCTGATGATGATGATGAGTTGTTTTGAAAATATTGTGCATTATTGAGAATAGCTAGAGTTTATCCAAGCATACACTTTGTTCGTGGACACTGCTCTGCCCCTCATTCGTCCTATTATTATTCCAGACGAACTGTTTGAATGCGACTAACTTTGTAGCGCAGCGGGCGAAAGTCCGCTAGCGATGCAAGAAGTTGTGGATAAAATTTCTGCTTCATCGAGACAAATGTATGTTCTTTCGATCTGCAGATATTTGTTCAGGGTGTTTTCTTTGCTTACGAGTACAAATTTGTACTCGTAAGCACATTCACAAAAAATCTAATTTGGTCACAATTACATAATAATTGGATAACATGTAATAATTACACTGACAAATTTCACAAATTTCAAGGTCAACGGGAAGTACCCTATGTGTTTTGATTCCCTTGGAATCATTTGCGTTTTGCGTTATTTTCCATCATTCAATTAACTTGTGCATAAATTACGTTTTTAGGGTTTCAAACATCGGTTTTGAAACCCTTATGGTCTCGCTCTGTCCGTCCCCGCTCTTTCTTGAATATCTCAGTAACTACTGCAGCTTAACTTGAAATTTAAAATAATGATACATTTCGTGCGCCATTACTGATTTCAAGAAAAAAAAAATGAAAATGAATAATTTCAGTACAAATTTTGAATTTCAAAAGACCTAGGAAGGCAAATGAGGTATCAAATGAAAGGTATCGTTTTGTCCATTTCAAAACACTTTTTGGAATTTCTGTAAGTTTCATACTTTTTGAAATATTTCAAAAAAAGTAGAAAAATTGACCATCCCCCCCCCCCCTATCTCCGAAGATTGCAGACCGATCCATGTATAATAATGTATTAGGTGTTTGTAGCTATATTTTACAGGAAAATATAGAGTAGTCTGTAATAATAATAGTTTTTGAAAAATAGTCAAAAGCGGGGATTTTTTTTCAAAAGGGGGAACCTACCCATGTGGCGTATCAAATGAATGATAGCGTTTCGGCCTTTTTAAAACACGTTTTCAAATTTCTGTAAGTTTCATACTTTTTAAAATATTTCAGAAAATTGATTGTCCAAATAATTGGCAAATGTTTGAAACCCTCGGCGCGCGAGTTGCACTTGGCGGATCTTGTTTTAAAGTGTTTTTAAAGTTTGGTTACAAACCTGAGTATATGATGTGAATTTCAACTCTATACGTCCACGCGTTTCTGAGAAAAGAGAGTTGACAGACAGCCAGACGGACAACAAAGTGATTCAATAAGTTATTTATATTCCTTTTGAGGTACGGAACCCTAACTATCTATAAAATGTATTATAGGTACTCAATAAGCATGTATATCAGTTGATCTAGCACCCATAACACAAGCTCTACTTAGCTGTTGGTCGATGATCCTGGATCCTGGATTTTACAATATTATTTATAAAGATTTGCTATCAATTATGTCAAAGCAATTTGAAAAGCTTTTCTTAAAGGCAACCAATAATTGAGAAAAAGAAACTCCTCACAGAACATCAATTTGGATTCAGAGAACAACACTATACTGTGAACAAGTACACAGAATAAGGAATCTTATTGAAAAAACACTGTTAAATGAAGATGTCTGTACTTCAATATTCCTTGATGTTGCACAAGCATTCGACAAAGTATGGCATGAAGGCCTATTAATAAAGTTAAAAACTTTACTACCAATAGAATACCTACGTAGTAATAATTAAATCATACTTAGCTAAGAGAGCCTTTAGAATAAGACATGATGATTCTTGCTCTGAAAATAAGGGGAATCAAAGCACAAACGGGTGCCACAAAGAAGTGCACTGTACCTTTTATATACACACGACATCACAGAACAAGAAAACAACACCATATCGACACCAAACATCAACACTATCGCAACTTTTGCTGAAGCCACAGGAAAACACATGCGGAAGCAGCTGAAAAGGTTTAAGATGCGGTTAATAATATACACAACTGGACCAAAACCGGGACAATATAAAATTAAATGAATCTAAGTCAAGTCACATCAACTTCAAAAATAAAATAAACGAATACCACCCAATTTTCATCAACGGGGCCATCATACCAAGCGAAAATACAGCATAGTATTTGGACTTTAGACGCCAAGCTGCGCTGGAAAGCTCATCGTCGCTATCTTAAGGAACACGTCAAGTCTCTCTCAGTGTGTGTGTCCCTAAAGTAATTAGAGACAATAAGAAAATATAATGATTACTAATAGACAAGTTTAAGTACTCAATTGCATCCTATAAACGAACGGGAGTAAATTTATTGGTATTTATTTTTAATATTTGATCAGCCGGAAAAATCTGCTAAAACACTATTTGAGCAGCATTATATGTTTTGACAGCTAGCCAAATCTTTATAAAATTCGAATCACAATTTACTGTTAATTTTTATGAATACTTTGCTGCAGTTTCAGTTTTAAGGCATACCAAAATTTCATTAAACCCGAATCACGTTTTGCTGCTGCCTCACTAATATATTGCTGCTCTAAAGCTTAATTTACTATGATATAAATTTTTAGGCTGCCCAATGTCACATTACTTGCTAACTAATTTAGCCATTTTGGCCAACCACTAACTGCTGCTCAATTTATTTATTCTGCTTGCAAAAATATTTTTTCGGCTGACCAATGTCACATTACTTGCTGACCAATATAATTTTGGCCACCACTAGTTGCTGCTCAATTTATTTATTCTGCTTGCAAAATTAATTTTTCGGCTGACCAAAAATTCGTTAATTTGCTGATCGTTTAAATAATACCCTAAACGAACTTGCTAAATTAATTATGTCTTATTAGTGTCGGCCAATGTGTGCGCGAATGCCGCGACGTACTACGCGGGGTGCGCCTCCGTTGCCGGGCCGTACCATGCTGACGCCATATGGCATGCCGCGCTATACGGATGACGAAGCCGAATATTTACAACATGTAAGTACAGGACAACATCTTATTATCGTGTACCAATATTAATTCAGAGTGATTTGAGCTCGAGTGTCGCGCGCGGCGCAAGTCGAACGACGTAGCTCCGTCGCTGAGCTGCGCCATGCTGACGCTATATGGCGCGCTGCGCTATACAGACGACGATGACGACTATTTACCCGGGCACCTTGTTAGTACATAACAACATCTTATTTTCGGTGTACCAATTCAGAGTGAGCTGCTACTGGCGCGAGAGCCGCGACGTACGTCGCACAGTGAGCCTCCGTTGCTGGGCCGCGCTGTGCTGGCGACGTTTGGGGCGCCGCGCGCTACGTATGAGGAAGAAGACTATTCAACCGGGCACCTTGTAAGTACATAACTACATGTAATTATCGGTGTACCAATTCAGAGTGAGCCGATATGGGCGCGAGTGACGCGGTGCTTGACGCACGGTGCGCCTTCGTCACTTGGATGCGCCATGCTGATGCCATTTGGCGCGCCGGCTATACATAAAACGATGACGACCAGACCCGGGCACGTTGTTAGTACATAACTACATCTTATTATCGGTGTTTCAATTCAGAGTGAGCCGAATAGGGCGCAAGTACCGCGGCGTACGTCGCACAGTGCTCCTCCGTCGCTAGGCCGCGCCATACAGAAGACATTGGGCGCGCCGCGCTATGCAAACAACGAAGACAATTCACCTGGACAACTAGTAAGTACATAACTACATGCTATTATTGGTGTACCAAATAAGAGTGAGGTGATTTGGGTGCAAATGCGGCTTCGCATGTCGCACGGCGCGCTTTTGTCACTTGGCCGAGCCATGCTGACGCCATTTGGAGCGACGCGCATTACAGAAGGTGATGACGGCTATTCACCCGGGTGCATTGTTAGTACTTAACTACGTCTAATTATCGGTGTACCAATTCAGAGAGAGCTGATTTTGCGAATGCCGTAGCGCATGTTGTACGGCACCTCCATTACTTGGCCGCGTCAGCTGTCGCCATATAGCCCGCCGCGCTTTATATTATACGATGATAATCATTCACCCGGCCACATTGTTTAGTACATAATTACATCTAATTATCGGTGTGCCAATTCAGAGTATGCCGATTCGGGCGCAAGTGCCGCAGAGCATGTTGTACTTTGCGCCTCCGTCAATGGGCTGCGCCATGCAGAAGCCGTTAAGCGCACCGCGCTATACGAGCGACGAACACAACAATTCAGCAAGACAAATTGTAAGTACTACATTTAACTGTAGGTGTAACCATTCAGAGTGAGCCGATAAGGGCGTCAGTGCCGCGGCGTATGTCGCACGGTGCGCCTTCATCACTTATCCGCGCCGTGCTGACGCCATATGGCGCCGCGTTATACAGAAAACTATGATGACCATTCACCCGGTGACATTATTAGGACATCACTACATCTAATTATCGGAGTACCAATTCAGAGAGAGCTGATTTTGCGGATGCCGTAGCGCATGTTGTACGGCACCTCCATTACTTGGCCGCGCCAGCTGTCGCCATATAGCCCGCTTCGTTTTATATTATACGATGATAATCATTCACCCGGCCACATTGTTTAGTACATACATAATTACATCTAACTATCGGTGTGCCAATTCAGAGTATGCCGATTCTGGCGCAAGTGCCGCGGAGCTCTTTGTACTTCGCGCCTCCGTCGATGGACTGCGCCATGCAGAAGCCGTTAAGCGCACCGCGCTATACGAGCGACGAACACAACAATTCAGACAGACAACTTGTAAGTACTACATCGAAATCCTCGGCGCCCGAGTTACACTCGCACTTGACGGATCTTGTTTATTATTATTAAGTACACAAAGGGTTGTTCCCTGTGCTATCCTTTGTGTAGTAAACCCATTCAGAGTGAGCCGATAAGGGCGTCAGTGCCGCGGCGTATGTCGCACGGTGCTCCTTCATCACTTATCCGCGCCGTGCTGACGCCATATGGCGCCGCGTTATACAGAAAACTATGACGACCATTCACCCCCGGTGACATTGTTAGGACATCACTACATCTAATTATCGTTGTACCAATTCAGAGTGAGCCGATTTGGGCGCGAGTGCCGCGGCGCGTGTCTCCGTCGCTGGACCGTGCCATGCAAAAACCATTAGGCGCGCCGCGCTATACGAACAACGAAGACGAAATTTCACCCGCACAACATGCGAGTACATTACAACATGTAAGTATCGGTGTACCAATTCAGAGTGAGCTGATTTAGGTGCGAGTGCGGCGGCGCGTGTCGCACAGCGCACCCTCGTCACTTGGCCGAGCCATGCTGATGCCATATAGCGCGCCGTGCGATGCTGACATCTAGTGGCGCGTTGCGCATTACAGACGACAAAGATTCACCCCGGCACCTTATTAGTACATAAATATGTATGTCTAATTATCGGTGTACCAATTCAGAGTGAGCCGATATGGGTGCGAGTGCCGTGGCGTACGTTGCACGGCGTACCTCCGTCGCTGCGTTGCGCCATGCTGACGCCATATGGCGCGCCGCGCTATATGAACTTCGAAGACCTCAATTTACCCACACACCATGTAAGTACATAATTAGGTACGTATAATTATCAATGAACCAATTGTGACAGAGTTAACCAGAGTGAGGTGAGTGGGGCGCGTGAACCGCCGTGCATGTTGTGCGTCCGTCAATTGGCCGTGCCATGCTGACACCAAATGGCGCGCCACGCTGAACAGACGACCCTTTTTACCCCGTAGGATCTTGTAAGTACAGAACTACAAGTAATTATCGGTTTACCAGTTTAGTGTGCCGATATAGAGGCAAGTGCCGCGGTGCATGTCGCACTGTGCGCCTCTGTCGCCGGGCCGCGTCATGCTGACGCAATATGGCGCCGCGCTATGAAGACGACGTGGTCGTATTCGCCTGGTCACGGCAAATTACTTTTCCGTTATATTTATTTCTAGTAGAACGCAGAAGAAAATTAAAACCACAACACATCATTCGTTTACGTTACGAGATATCGCCCTGCAAACAAGACAATCCGGAAAAAAACTACAACAATGGATAAAAATGAGTTTCGTGTCTCTTACCAAGCAAGGAAAACCTCGAAGTCGGCCGGAAAGATTATGGCTATGATTTTTTGGGATTGTGAAGGAATGTTGATCAACTACCAAGTAAAGGGTGTCAACATTACTGGAGAATATTAGTCAAGATTACTGGAGCAATCAAGGGAAGCCATAAAAGAAACAAGATTCGCCAAGTGCGAGTGTAACTCGCGCGCCGAGGGTTTCAAACATTTGCCAATTATTTGGACAATCAATTTTCTGAAATATTTTAAAAAGTATGAAACTTACAGAAATTTCAAAAAGTGTTTTGAAATGGTCAAAACGATACCTTTCATTTGATACCCCACATGGTTAGGTACCCCTTTTTGAAAAAAAAATCCCCTTTTTTGACCATTTTTCAAAAACTATTATTATTACAGACTTCTCTATATTTTTCCTGTAAAATATAGATCGATATCTACAAACGCCTAATACATTGTACGTGGATCGGTCTGCAATCTTCGGAGATAGGGGGGGGGGAAAGGTAAATTTTTCGACTATTTTTGAAATATTTCAAAAAGTATGAAACTTACAGAAATTTCAAAAAGTGTTTTGAAATGGTCAAAACAATACCTTTCATTTGATACCCCACATAGGCAGGTACCCTTCCTTTTGAAAAAAAGTTCCCCCCCTTTTTGACCATTTTTCAAAAACTATTATTATTACAGACTTCTCTATATTTTTCCTGTAAAATATAGATTGATATCTACAAACGCTTAATACATTGTACATGGATCGGTCTGCAATCTTCGGAGCTAGGGGGGGGGGATTGGTCAATTTTTCGTCTTTTTTTGAAATATTTCAAAAAGTATGAAACTCACAGAAATTTCAAAAAGTGTTTTGAAATGGTCAAAACGATACCTTTCATTTGATACCCCACATAGGTAGGTACCCCCCCTTTTGAAAAAAAAACCCCCCCCTTTTTGACCATTTTTCAAAAACTATTATTATTACAGACTTCTCTATATTTTTCCTGTAAAATATAGATCGATATCTACAAACGCCTAATACATTGTACGTGGATCGGTCTGCAATCTTCGGAGCTAGGGGGGGGGGAATGGTCAATTTTTCGTCTTTTTTTGAAATATTTCAAAAAGTATGAAACTCACAGAAATTTCAAAAAGTGTTTTGAAATGGTCAAAACGATACCTTTCATTTGATACCCCACATAGGTAGGTACCCCCCCTGTTGAAAAAAAATTCCCCCCCTTTTTGACCATTTTTCAAAAAATATTATTATTACAGACTTCTCTATATTTTTCCTGTAAAATATAGATCGATATCTACAAACGCCTAATACATTGTACGTGGATCGCTCTGCAATCTTCGGAGATAGGGGGGGGGGAAAGGTCAATTTTTCGACTATTTTTGAAATATTTCAAAAAGTATGAAATTTAGAGAAATTTCAAAAAGTGTTTTAAAATGGTCAAAACGATACCTTTCATTTGATACCCCACATAGGCAGGTACCCCTCCTTTTGAAAAAAAATTCTCCCCCTTTTTGACCATTTTTCAAAAACTATTATTATTACAGACTTCTCTATATTTTTCCTGTAAAATATAGATCGATGTCTACAAACGCCTAATACATTGTACATGGATCGGTCTGCAATCTTCGGAGCTAGGGGGGGGGGAATGGTCAATTTTTCGTCTTTTTTTGAAATATTTCAAAAAGTATGAAATTTACAGAAATTTCAAAAAGTGTTTTGAAATGGTCAAAACGATACCTTTCATTTGATACCCCACATAGGTAGGTACCCCCCCTTTTGAAAAAAAATTCTCCCCCTTTTTGACCATTTTTCAAAAACTATTATTATTACAGACTTCTCTATATTTTTCCTGTAAAATATAGATCGATATCTACAAACGCCTAATACATTGTACGTGGATCGGTGTGCAATCTTCGGAGATAGGGGGGGGGTATGGTCAATTTTTCAACTTTTTTTGAAATATTTCAAAAAGTATGAAATTTACAGAAATTTCAAAAAGTGTTTTGAAATGTACAAAACGATACCTTTCATTTGATACCCCATTTGCCTTCCTAGGTCTCTTTTGAAAATTCAACATCAAAATTTGTACTGAAAATATTCATTTTCATTTTTCATTTATTTATATATTTTTTTCTTAAAATCAGTAATGGCGCACGAAATGTATCATTATTTCAAATTTCAAGTTAATAGCTGCAGTAGTTACTGAGATATTCAAGAAAGAGCGGGGACGGACAGAGCGAGACCATAAGGGTTTCAAAACCGATCTTTGAAACCCTAAAAAGGCGTGGAAAACTGTCAAGTGGTTTGTTGCTTTTGCAAAACAATGCACCATTTCACAAGAGCAAAGTTGCGATGGCTGCTCTAGACCGGTGCGGTTTTGAATTACTTGTCCACGCACTTTACCTATAGCCCGGACCTTGCCCCCAGTGATTATTATTTATATCTTAATTCGAAAAAAGAGTTGAGCGGATAAAAGTTTCGAGTCGATGAAGAAGTTAAGCCGGCGATCTTGGCTCATTTTGAGGTCAGGGAGAAAAATTTTTTTTTTGATGGATTGCACAAATTAATTTCTAGATTTAATAAATGTATTATGCATAAAGGTATATTGAAATGAAAAATAGTTTCGTTGTTTTATTTTAATTATAAATTCTCCATTTTGCGGACTTTTGGACCTTATAATTGTACCTATGTATAAAACACGTTTCTATTATGTTCTGATAATCTAACAGACGGACTAAATAGATTTTTTTAGGATACTACTGCTACTACCTACTATTTAATTAGAAATAAATAATAATAAATAATGCTGGACAATTCACACAGCATTATCTAGCCCCAAGCTAAGCAGAGCTTGTGTTATGGGTTAAATAAAATTCGATTATTATTTTACTTTTTGACGTAATTGACTTCTGATTTGTGATGTTTCCAGTCGATGCAGTATTCCAACCTGCCGTCTCTGCCGCCGGCGGTTGATCGCGCATTGAAGCCACGTCACTCCAGCCACAGCATAGGGCATATCAACCATCTTTTTGGACTGGTAATACTATACTTTTTTCTATACATAAGTGTTAAGTAACAAGTGCAAGTAGTCATTGATTAGTAAAATTCATCCAGTCACAAGGCGATTTTACTGCACTTGAAACTCACACTTGATACTTCTTGCTTGGTTTACACTTTGTTCTGGTTCAGTTACACTTTGTTAAGTAACAAGTGCTATAGTCAATGATTAGTAAAATACATCCATTCACAAGGCGATTTTACTGCACTTGAAACACGCACTTGATACTTCTTGCTTGGTTTACACTTTGTTCTGGTTCAGTTACACTTTGTTGTAACAAGTGCAAGTAGTCAATGATTAGTAAAATACATCCATTCACGAGGCGATTTTACTGCACTTGAAACACGCACTTGATACTTCTTGCTTGGTTTACACTTTGTTCTGGTTCAGGTACACTTTGTTAAGTAACAAGTGCAAGTAGTCAATGTCACAAGGCGATTCTACTGCTCTTGAAACTCACACTTGAAAAATATAATAACAAATTAACTTAATTAGCAATAACTAATTAACTTAATTAGTTATTATATTTTTTTGCTAAGCCTACTTTATCCCCCTGCTGCTATTCAATTCAACTTATTTATTTCGGTTGTTCACCATAATTGTTAGTAAAACTACTTAGAAACTGTGTTAAACAGATAAAAGCAGATTTCAATTATTAATGTCACATATCAATTACGTACACAATTAAATAAAAATCACATACGTAATCATAAACACATGTCACATTGAAAATTCCAACTAGATAAATAAGTAATATTTAAGCACCTACATAAAGTTAAAAATAATGTCATTTGGCACATCGCGATGAGTTACAGAGCAACACATGCTTCTCGGTCAAGTGGGTGTGAGTCCACCCACCCTCTGAATCCACCCTCGCTTTACATGCCTCGCACACTTCCAAACATCCCGGTCTTTTACATAAAAATATTTCAAATTATGATAACAAATATCAGAATATATTATAATGACTTTACAGCTTACATTTTGTTAATGATTTATGCCTAGAGTAAATAGAGAGTAACTCGTAAAACAACCTCTTTTGTATTACAGTCCGGTCTTCAAATCCATGATGACATGAAAGCTGATGTCTTGCAGTACCTTGATCTGGACCTGCATACTTCTAAGCCAGCTCCGAATAGGGTAAGACAACATTACAATAAACTTTTATCGTCTTACCACCAGGATAAAGAAGAGTTCTCAGGGTCAAGTGCTATCTAATCACTAGATTTGTGAGTGATGGCCTACGCACATCAACTGGTTCGATGAGAGAGACCCTGAGACCTAGTCTTATATATTATGGTGGTTATACGTGGATGAAGCTGAGATGAACCAAATAAATGATAGTGAGTTTTATGTAAGTAAATCGAGTGTTTTACCACGAGTCTCGTGAGTACAGAGATCTAGGCCTGATGAATGGGTTGATGAATATTAAAGAATCTTGAATATATAATAAACTTATACATAAAACGGTTATTAAAATTATTGTAATCACATTTTAACAATTTTATCGTTATCTCGACCCTAATGATAATGATATGTAAACTTTCCTTCTTTGTCGAATTTGTTAACATCTTTTGCAGCTAACTTTAAGCTCGACTATAAATTTGGTAAATTATTTCAGGCATCAGACACTCTTCGCATGAAGATTGACATCGCGCACGGCAAGTCCATGTCCTCCGATGATGACGAGCCAGCGTACAAAACCGTGGACTTTCTCAAGACAGAAGCGTTCAATATAACGCGTCAAGACGCAGAGGCTTCTAGAAACAACCCTCACTAGGTTGCAATACTTTAAATTCCTCACCGCACACTGGTTACTATTATCGCTTGAGTATCTAGGTAATTTCTGCAATAATTTACTGTCTATATTCAAGCCATTTCGAGAAAAAATGTTAGTAAACTTTCTATATGGAAATACAAAATTCTGGTTTTGTTGTAATTGTAATGGGGAGCATGATTACAAACATTTTATCTTGAATTTGGGTTTAATATAGATTCGATTTCAGTGCTTTTTCAGTGATAAAACACTGAATGATGCCATTCAGTGACTGAGGAAGGATGATTAGATAGTGATTTCTATCGAGAGTTTGATTGAAACACATCGCCTGAGATATTTGTTCCTGACTTGCATTCCTCAACAAATATCCCAGGCGATCTGTTCCGCAGAATATTTAAATTAAATGAATTACATGAAAAATCTTAATATTTATAAAAAATATTTATGCACATAGGTTTCGCAAGATTCGATGCCGCACTATATGCACCAAGTGCGGAATTAAAATGTAATCCCGCTTAATGTATATGCAGTATTAGCTTTTGAAATACATGCACGAAATTCCACAATATTTTTGAGTATTTTAAAACTATAAACTTTAAGGTATGCTTAAGTTTTACATATTATACAAAAGTTCATTGACTGTACTTAATTTATTAAGTTTTAACATTTTATTTTAACATAACTTGACTACTATTGTAGTTCATGTAACTAAATGCATTATTTGTGATTAATTTTATTAATTTGTTACCATATAGTTTAATAGATAATATCATATTCAGTATTCTGAAATGTTTTGGCGTTATGCAAATACTTTAGTTCACAAAAAGTTAATGCGCAACAAATAGGTACATGCGTATCTATTTAATTAACAATTTCAATTTGTACCTACCGAGCGATTTCCGCGGACTATACGCGCAATTCTTTATGAATTCTCGGAAGGCTGCGTAGTAGCCCATTACTGCGCAGTCGCATTCAAGGCTATATTCACAGAATTCATAAAGATTTTCGCGAAATCTACCTACATCACTACAAATTAGTTTAATGTTTTTCTCTCGTTAATAAGACGTCATGTATGTTAGATAATAAGTAAATATAGGACAAGCTTTATTCCAAAACACAGTAAATGACGTCACGTACTTATTCCTTGTCAAAAATGCAAGTATATACCTAGTTAATTTAATTTCAGCCAGTTTGGCGAATGTAGTTTAAATAAGTATTTATATAACGGAGTAGGTACATTATAATGCCCACTTATGGGCGTATTTAGGTAATGCCAGATGTGAATGCAGCTTTAATACAGACCCAATGCTAGGGGCTCTGACTACACAAATCACGAGATCGTTTTAAAATGTATTCTATGACTTTGTAGTACCGGTAACTAATCTAGAGTTCATCTTATCTGAATCGACAATTTTCTTATGTCCTGTCATCCTGTAGTCTAACGTCAAACCAAGTTACGAATCGGATAGAAAATAGGCGCATTGCTGGATATTTATGAAGGTTTTAACTCGGAAATATATGTATAGTATATGTAGGCTCACAGATAGCGCACAAATGACCTTTGTCATTATAGAGTAGAAATACCTATTATAAAGTAATGTAGTCTAAGATATTGTAAAAAATGATAATAGTATTTGACAGACTAAGGCATCTGACACAATAGTGATCAGAACCACTAAAATTAATTAACAGTTCTTGTAGAATTTTGTTTGTTATTTTATAACTCAACACAATGACTGTAATGTACTCTCTACCTCAAAGCGTATTATTACTTTTAAAGTTATTATTTAGGTCAAAAGAAATTCATGCCACATTATCTTTTTATTTTAATAGAATACTCGTTCGATAAGGTATCCGCCGCCTTCTTAGGATACCATATCCATAAGAAAAATTACTCTCGAAAATTTTATAAGACTTGTTGTGACGAAGACAGTTTGCACAGAACTGTGACAAGTTCTGTGAATACAAAACAAGAGATTAGTTGGGTTGACTTTATTTTATTTTAATTGAACGAAAAATAATTATAAATAACTAACGGTCCGTCCCAGCTTCGCACGGGTATGTTCTATAGCCTTTTTACTCGGTGATAATAATTATCACCGAGTTATGTTAGTTATCATTATGTATTATCAATTATTGAAAATACATAATTTTTTTCTAATGGCAAAATAATCTTTGCAATCGGTCCATTAGTTTTTAAGTTAATCGTTACATACAAAAATGCAAGTCTTTCCTCTTTAATAATTATAAGTATAGATTTAGTAATGATTTAAAATTATTTTAATAAAACTTTTATGTCTGACAACAAGTAGGTACCTAGTTAGTGTAGGTAGTCCGTGTTATCTATCACGAAACTGCTTAGAAGTGAATAAAAAATAATTAAATGCAACAAAAAAAAACATTTCATTAAAATTTTATATTAACTGTTGTTCTTTTTTTATAAATCGTTGAACCAATAATTGCAAACCAGTAATTTATAATTAAAACAAATAAACGCTATAACACATGAAAGCAAAATAAATTTAAAAACAATAGCCTATATTTTCACGAATTTACACCGAAGTCAATATCGTAACATCGATAAATCAAAAAACTATTTTCAACGCTTATATCTTGAGAATGATTAAAGCTTATTACAGCGCTAAAATATGCAATAAATAACTTTACTTAAAATAGGAAAACCCGTCCTTTTTTGTGTCGTAACGGAACGTATTATTTTTGCAATTTTGGCAGGCATTTTATCCTGCACGAGCGTTAAAATGGCACTATGGAAACTCAAAATGTCAAATGTGTTCTCTTTTGACACATACGATTACAGGGTGCTCCATTGTGACATATGGGGGCCGGCGGATACCTTTATCGATCAATATTTTCCACTAATATTTATTTTGTTTTAAGGTTGTTCGTCGCGGGTTGGTGCAAAATTCAAATTTCTATGAAAACCAACTTCGATTCACGATGTTTTTTTTCGAGCATTTAGGAAAATTACGATATGTTGTTGAAAATCTAAATTTGTCTAAATGCTCCCAAAATACAAATGAATCGAAGTTGAGTTTATCTTTAAGTTCATAGAAAATGGTTTACGATTTGCGGAAAATTACCTTTTTGCTTGTTTTATTGCTTGTAAAAATTTATAAATTTAAAACCACAAACAATTTGAATCTCGCGCCTACCCGCGACTGCCTTTACTCGTTTGGATTACCTACATTTTTTAAATCTGAGAATCTAGAAACGAGAACATATAGAAGTATATAGCTATTTACTATTTAACTTGCGTGTTATTAAAAGGGAACTGAATTGATTAACACCCATTAGCTTGGATCAGAGAATTCAAAAATCTTTATTCCCCTAAATACATTTACTGAATATAATTACAAAAGGTTAAGCTATCAAATACTGTATTATTTTATTAGAAATATGTCGTGCAAATCTTTATGAATTCTATTCTATGAGCATAGCCTATAATGAAAATCTGCGCATGGTAGGTACAGTTGTGTCGATAAACATTAACTGTAAAAGATTAAATTTGTAATTTATAGGACCTACATACCTAAACAGGCAGTGGGTATCTTCTTATATGTTTTTCTTAGTGCCTACTTGCACTACCTAGCACATTAAAGTGTCCGCAAAGCATGATTAGATTAACGAAGAGAACAACAATATTGCAAACAAGTATCAACAAACACAACAACAAAATAACAATGTGTATAATGTTAATGACACTCGACTCAACTGTACTTCCGAACGGCAACGCGCATCTGTTTCGTGCACTGCACTAGGTATCGCAGGACGCGACGCGCATTTGTGTTTTTTATAATGTTGGTAACATTGGGCTTCTCTCGCCCTTTGCGTCCTTCTGACACCTTAGAAAATGCTACTGCGCGGCACTCGCGCTTACTTCCGAGGATTCATAAAGATTTGCGCATACTAAGGAGGTAAGTATACCTACCTGCCTCAGATTGAAACACTTGGCTATACTTACAATAGATTAGGTAGGTAGGTACTGTTTCTTTTATGTGGGATGTAAAACCCATTTAAAACATTAGTACTTACCTATAGGTTATTGCACTAATGTACAAAAAAAACAATTAAGGTCATAACTCTGGGCTGTTTGATTTAGTTGTTAAAAACCAGGAAAAGTACATTTATCTTTTTGTCTTGGTTTAGAATATACATACATAGGTACACAGGTATTATTATGTTATGAAATAACTTAAATAAAAGTATTTGATTATGTACCTACCAAAATGCAAGGGTGCAAATTATTATTGTGTAATCTAAGGCATAGTTATTGTTAATTATTCACCTAAAAATATATTCCAAATCGATACAATATAAGAATTAACTGTTTTTTATTTGTCTACTAATTTCCCTCCCTTAAGAACTAGATGAAACGGATACCATAAGAATAAATATTTACTAAGTATTTTGTTCTTATGTGGATACCCGTTTTGTCGGATATCCGGCCGACCTTGCAATCGATTAACCGGCCGCCGAACTACTGGCCGAATATAGCCACTACTATTAGGACCATAGACATAGAATTTTTTCACTACATTAGGACTCAATTACGCTTACTAAATTACGGTCCAAGAGTACCAACTGTAAGGTCTATCGGAAGTCGAAAAGAAATAAAGCATATTGGTTTGTCGTATTGCTGTTGATTTGTTACAGTCAAACAATCTTTAGTAGACTTGTATTTGCCAGACAAATGTTTGAGCGGTAGATTTAAAATAAAGCATTTTCGAAGACTTTACCACTATAGTAACGTTACTGACCGTAGCGAGCAGTACGTCTACCATGAGTTTTATCAATCTATACCTACTCGCTAGCGACTGTAGTTAAAAAATGTATGAAAACTTTTACAGCGCCTCTAGCGGATAGTTGGGTACTAAAATTCGCAGTATGAGTCACGTAGATAACTATGCTATGTCACTCACTAAAAAAAACATAAAACGTTTATTTAAAAAAAAAAAAATGTGTTACAAAGCAGTTTGATCACTGTCTTCTGTGGTAGCTACACTGTAGCTGTGTTACAGAAGGACAGCTTCTTCTTTTTGGTATTTGATTAAACACATTTAGGATTACAAACTTATAATAAAATAGGTGCATACAGTTCATTAACCCACTAAGTACGTACCTATATAAACTTAGTTGGTACCTAGTCTTAATAGTACCTACTCGTCTATTATTTCTAGTCATTTATTAATTTTTACCAGGGTTTAATTGAAAATATCAAATAGATAATAAATATACATGTCTACTATAATATATACTTTAAGGTATGAGAAATGGTGTACAAGATGTAAATGTAAGTATGAGAAATGAAAAAATATGGTTAAAAGAGTACTTAATAATATTATGGGTACCTAAGATTTATGATATCTATAATATAAAAATGAATCGCAAAATGTGTTGGTAAGCGCATAACTCAACAACGCCTGGACCAATTTGGCCAAATCTTTTTTTAAAATGTTCGTTGAAGTTCAAGGATGGTTTTTACGGGAAAAATTAGAATTATTGCTGGAAAAACCCTAAAAATAGCCCTTCTTTTTCCCATACAAATGATTTGTAACTAAAACGTAGTCAATTTGAGCTTTATTGCTAAAATAACTACCCGTGCGAAGCCGGGGCGGACCGCTAGTTACTAATAAAGATGTTGATATAGGTAGGTACCTACCTATTTGTTTATAGATGTACGTTTAGAATGTTATTTATTAATGCAAATATATTATAAAAAGGATAGGTATATACTTATACGATCAGATATTTTATTTTTACTTAATATTATATAATTTTAACAAACATTTGTTCTACACCATCGTAGTCATAATCTTTGAGCCAGGCAATGAGACACTGTTTTAGCTTTAATTTGTTTAGTTAAGGATTTGATTTTTTATTTCAAGTTAATTTTATTGTACAGAGTCGGAGCAAGACGATTATAGTGTCTTGTCGCAATTTCGCAGTGGTAACTTGGAACAGGGCACTTGTCTAATCGTTTGTTGGAGGGAGGGAGAGTGGAAACGGTTTCGGAATGGTACCTTTTTATACAGTTAAAAATATATAGTTTTCTAACAGAGAGAACGTTACATTTTTGATACAGATCAGGTGTAGGGTACCTATCTGTATGGCAGAGACATTGCGACTTTGAGTAGAGCGCGCTGAGCTCGCTCTACTTTAATCAGATGTGTCTTCGCAGCACCACCCCACGAGCAAATACAGTAGCTTATTACACATTCCGCTAAGGATTTGTAGGTTTGTATCAAGTGTTTGTGATCAGTGACCTCCCAAGTTTTTTGAAGACGATATTAAGCCTCCTAATTCTTTTTGACACCGCGTCAATGCGAGGCAAGTGCGATCCGCGTTTTGAAAACGAGTCGATGGCGCTTATCCCGGCGAGCGAGCACCCGCGACGTCGTCACGGGGCGCGGCGTGCTCGCTGCGCAATCGCAGCAAGGTCGCTGCGCATTCGCCGCGCTTTGAAATTTATTAGAAATCACCCGTGTATTTTGGCTTTATAAGAGAGAACCGCTATAGAGGTACAAAAATTTACTCGAAAACAAATGCAGGGTGTCCCGAAACTCAACGTCAAGCCGAAAACGGGGATCAGATAGGAAGCGAATTCGGGACAACCTGTATACAAGTTTAGCACACAGAGGCGAGATAACGCTCACACGTTATACGTCAGTATTGATATTAAATTGCAATTGCTTGATTGCATACGACTGATAACTCTTGATTAAGTCACATCACTTCATATTATTGTTAATTTTATAATGTACTCTATGGCGCACACGCCTAAACTTTTAAATCTGTGGTGAATACTTCTTAGTTTATGAATACTTCTTAGTTTATGGTTTATGATCTGTGCACACGACTCGTCCGCCGCCATTTTGCTGTGCTTCTTTCCACAGATTTATAAGTATAGTACTAAAGTACTTCTTTCTTTCTTTGCAATGAGTATACAATAACTTCGTAATTTCTTTGGTGCTTCTCATAATTGGGTACCTACCGAGTGTTTTAATATATCCGAGGAATTTTCTCGTCCCTGTAATTACACTTACCTACAATACAACTCATATAATTATCATATCATTTATAATTATCACCACTTATCTGTGTACTGCTCGGAAAGATCGCCAAAAACGTTTCTTCATTGGCAAATTTTCTCTGAGGAACTGTAAGTAGAACATCAGTTATAAGTAATAACAGCCCAATATATTTAACGAATCCAGAATATCTAGAATTCTTGTATTTCTACAAACACCTCAAGGTCAATGACCTCAAGGTTGATTTTTCCTTGCAACTACACAGTGACCGAATGGACTAGGAAAACTTATGATTTGCTTTTTCCCAGGTACTCTTCCTAAGTTAAAAAGTACTTTGTGCTCCTCTGTGTCTTTTTATTGACACCAAAGCAAAATCAAAATTTATGTAGAAATAACTAATATAGGTATGCTGATGTACAACATGACATGTTGTCATAATCATGTGTTTTTTTTATTACTGTGTTTAAAGTAAAACATTTTTAACGAGGGCTACATTATACCCAACCAAACAAAGCAAAATGATAAATCTTACAATACAATATTTTTAGTCCCATAACGCAGTTACCCGACAAGCCCTGTATGTGTAGTTAGTAACTAATTAGGGCATTTAAGAGACAATGTCAGCAAATTTAAACTAACCATGTCGACTAGGGAAAAGCAAAACACATTTCTCAAAGTCTAAATCTTAGTCTTAAGTGTATTAAAAATATAATAGCAAAATAAAAACTTTAAAATTGAAATAGCATTATTTCACAGAAAAATCCCTGACATAAATGTTCACGCTTACAAAGGTACCTATACTATTATTTTTGACACAAATTTATATTTGTTAACAGGTGGGGACAACGACATAATTCATCTTGCTGGCGTTGGATGATTTTGAGAAGTCAGGAAAACAGACTAATGTTGTTTGGTCACTTCAATCCTCATCGGAATCCAAAACTGTCAAGGAGACATTCGTAAAAATGCTTATTCATCTAAAAGGACTATTCTGTTGAGAGGCTCTGGCTATTAGCAAAGACTTCTTATAAGTAATGATTGCTATGTCGAGACAAACTGTAATATAATAATAAGTTTCCAAAAATGTTGTAATTGTTACCTATCTATATATTTATGTAAATAGGAGTAGGTAATGTTAACAATTCCTGTTAAGCTCATGTAAATATTATTGATTTGAGTCCTGTTATTAAAGATTTATTTGTCCAATAAAAATCAAATAAATAAAATTCTTTTATTTCGGACTACATGATCCATAGTTTGTTAGTAGTTTTGTATACTAAAGTGACCTTAAATTAGTATTAGTATTTTGAAGTAAATTACAATTAAACTAAATTAGATATAAACTCAATAACGTTGATGTAGTATATTTAAGTCTTATCTATTTATATATAATAATAATAATAATAATAACTGACGACCTCTGTGGCGCGGTGGGCATTGGTCCGCCTGCGACGCAGGAGGTTGCGGGATCGATTCCCGCTTCGGGACAAATGTTTGTACAATCTGCAGCTACTTGTTAGGTACGGAGTTCTGGTCGTTTTCTATTTTCTTATAATCAAACAATAAACATATCGATCTATGTATTGCATTGGTATGTAATGTACATATATCAGTTGTCTGTCTAGTACCCATAACACAAGCTCTGCTTATCTTGGGACTAGGTAATGCTTTGTGAATAGTCCAGTATTAATTAAACGGTCCACGCCACTCCACTCCGCGGAAATCTCGAAGCCACCGCCGCCGCCGTCCGCGCCGTGGAACAGCTGCCGCCCCGCCGCCGCGCCGTTCGCGCCGCCCGGCATCGCCGCGCCAGCGAGCGCTGTACTGGCTGTACCACTGCAGTGCGAGTGGTTGAAACATTTGCACTAAGCTCAGTACCTACTCGTTTTCTAATTAATAATAGTATAGGTATAAGAATAAAATTACTTTCATTTAATTTCTATTCTGGTCATGACGGTTGAATCTCTTGACGCTTCCGGACTATATCCAGCCGAGCTTTGTTTGTTGAGCCATGGGCGCCATATGCTGGCCCTTGAGCAGACCGCTCATGAGTAAACGCTCGCATCCAGGAGTAGATAGATAGGTTTCGAGACATTATACTCAGGGTTGTGCGAGTTGAAAGTGAACTCTGTTTACCTGACGGATAAACGCACGGAAGTTGGTGCTCTGCAGTGATTGTAACTCACTTACCTGCTTCAGTGAAGAAGTTGGGCGGTTTCGGGGCCGTCGAGATGGGCCTATGTGCTCGAGTAGGCACTTCCTCAGCTGATGTCCCCGGACTTGGTATGGTAAGGAAGATTGAGGTGGTAGCGCAACATCCGCAGCCGCAGGGGGGCAAGACTTAACACGGACAGATTCATAGCCCCACTTGCACAAGAATATTTAAAAGTCTAATTTTGATTAACTTTGACGTAGGTATTTGTATGGTTTTTTAAGAAGCCAGTGTTTCGTTATTAGATTGGAAGTCTCCCCACAGCTTGTCGAGGGTATCCTGCGGGTCTTCCGACTCGGAGACTCCCTGCTAAAGTTACGCTCTAAATTCTTAACAGCTTCAACAATATCGTGTTGGTGCTGAAGAAGGTTTTCCATGTTGTTGTAGTAAGTATAGTAGCTGGTAGAAGGAGATGTAGGTAGGTAGGTACCTACCTAGGTAAGTTGTTCAGTACTTACCTGTTACTAAGTAGGTATTAGCGTCCTTGTGAAATAAGCACAACCTTATGCGCCTTTTCGATAACTGGTGGAACCCGCTGGTGCGAAGCCAGTCAACTGATTCGCAGTCACACGTTATTCACTAAAGCACTGTTTTCCTGTTTGGTATCAAACGTAGATGATAATACTTCACAGGATAGCTAGGAAGGAAAAATCGAGAAAGATTTACGGTCAATGAATGTTTAGGTAGGTACTTAGGTATTATAATAGGTAAGCATGTAGTTAGGTAAGTACCTGCATAAGTACACGTTTTCCCTCTATATCATTAATTTCACTTGCATTTACGTTTTTGACTGATCCTTTTGATGACCTTTCGTCATTCCTTCTGTTCCTTTTATCCAAGTAGCGCGATCACCCCTCTTATGTATCACGAAGGTCAAGAAGATACCTATATTCACTCTTGTCTTGACGAGACCCAAATTGTAATTGACGGGAAAAACAGCACCAGGGAGCGTGTTCCAAACCCCTAGGTACGATACGAATGATGAAGGTGGAGGAAAACCGCCGATATCTACCAAGTAGGGATGGTAATGCGCTGTGCGTCTGTATGTACCCTAAAGAGCTGCGCAAACGTAGACATTTTTGTGTCTTATGTCAGTACCTATAAGCTATCGATGAATATTTGATTTCTATAGAACCAGTAAGAAATCATCCACTCCGTGCGTGCTGCGCATACGTGTCCAGTTGCTCCCTTAACACGTACTCATTGACGGTCAAAAAGTGTTCTGTGTCGGTAACTGGTAACTAAAAATCGTCAGTTGCAACAAAGACACAAGCAACATTATCAAATTTCCTTACAATACTGAGCTGCATTCGGTGTCCGTCTCCAGTGTGCGACACAAGTCACGCACACTGAGCGTCCATCGTGAGACGGAAAACAAGCAACGATATGGCGACTGTGTCTGATCACTGCTACAGGACACAGCGACTACGGTTACCAGTAGTAGGTATGTACTTACCTACTTGTAAGAAATTTTTCTTATAAATAACGAACTGAACCGTAGGTACTTACAGTACAGTTATGCGCAGTCCAGTTTGCACAAGCTTACTTGCATGTGTGGCCACTTAGGTACACATCTTACTATCTTACAAACTGAACTGCGCAAGCAGGACGGAGCTTGTGGCCGGACTAGATATAATCCATGATCCAAGAAAGCAAGGTCTAACACTCCCGGGAGTGACACTTGTCCAGTTGCCCCTTTACTGCAAAGCTCGAAATCACGTGAAATACATATACCTACCTAGGTAGGTACCTAAAATGACTAACGACAAATTTTTGTAGTAGCGTGAAATCGGTGTGCAATATTTACTGAAGGTTTTGATTTTCACACACTCGAAGTGAAAAGTACCGTTTTTAACTCTGGTCAGACCACCCATTATAAAGGCGGTCTTGTCATCCTCCCTCGCTACGCTCGGGAGTATAAACAACTTCGTCCATAACGGGATAGTTTAGTCCCTAGTTAAAAACAATACGATTTACTTCACCACAAAATTTTAAGCGTTGTGTAGGTATATCTTAGATCCTAGTAATAAAACAATCAAAGAATAGTTTATGAAGCTTTATTTTAAAGATGGAATACCTACAAAAAGATTATGAATTATTCATGGTGACATTCTTACAACATGATTAAAAGACTGGCGATTTGCGAGCGATTTCAAAGCGAGGCAAGTGCGATCAGCGTTTTGAAAACGAGTCGATGGCTCTTATCCCGGCGGCGGCGGCGCGGGCGGCGTGCTCGCTGCGCAATCGCAGCAAGGTCGCTGCGCACTCGCCGCGCTTTGAAATTTATTACAAATCACTCGTGTGTTTTGGCTTTACAGGAGAGAACCGCTATAGCTAAATTTACTACAAAAAATATACAGGATGTCCCGACTCAACGTCAAGCCGAAAACGGGATCAGATAGGCAGCGAATTCGGGACACCCTTTATACAAGTACACAGAGGCGAGATAACGCTCACACGTAAAAGCTCATGGAGCGGATTACAATCAAATTTGTAACTCTTGTGGTCAGTGACAAGAACAATGTGCGAGAATTGCGAAGTACAATCAGTATGGATATTAAATTGCAATTGCTTGATTGCATACGACTGATAACTCTTGATTAAGTCACAGCACTACATATTATTGTTATTAATTACTTAATTCACCTAAAAGTGGCAACCCACGAACGGTCAAAGATGAAATATGATTATATTGTTCTACTGATGGTTCTACTACATAAATGTTAACTTACCCTAGTTTACCGTAGCTTATTTCCTATTTGTATAGGTACCTATCTTACCTATAATCTAACCATATTAATATCAAAAGTGTGGTACCTATAGGTACTTTCTAATTGCAGAGCGCGAGGCGTTTTCTAACGAAAATAAATATAAATTTGATAATACTCCAAAAAATAACGATTTAATCTATTTAAAGAAAAAAAGATACAAACTTCTATGAACTGCAATTTGTAGTTTTCAAAACCACTCAATGAAACCTAGTGACTAGGTATTTAGAATCACAAAATAAATAGATAAGCTAGAAAATTCACACAGCATATATTCCTAAGCTAAGCAGAGCGTGGGTTAAGTTGACCTACTAGATAAATGATACCTATACTTAATAATAGGGATGACAGTTACTAATAAAACGTCAAGCGCGAGTCGGAATCGTGGACCCAGGCCGCGGGTTCCGTATAATTGTAAGACTTTGTTACTTGCCAAACATCATGATTGATGTCAACGGGAAGCAGTAGCCTATAGGGTTTTGGTCCATGGCTATAATCAAAATTTGTTATTTTTTTGAATAAAATAGATATAACTTTTGGATTTTGTCTTATCTTGCTTCTTGCCAAATTTTATGTCAATAGATTTTCAGTTCATTGGGTCTTCGCTTTGCTTATTTTTGATGATATGGAGGTTCCCCATGGGGGGTCTGAACTGCTATTACGTCAGCTTTTTTTCTGTATTTAGGTCAAAAGCTACTAAATTTCTGCTTACGTAATAATTGACTAGCCCCCAGGTTTTAGGATATTCCCCTTTATTTTTGCTGACCTTGCTTTTTGCCTATCTTATGATTCTAGGTCATCGGGAAGTACCCCATAGGTTGTTGGTTCATGGCGAGAATCAAATTTATTTTTGTGAATAAACAGGAAATTTGCTGTTTTTTTTTTCGTTTCTTTTGCTATAAGACTTCTTGCAACATTTTATGATTTTAGGTCGACGGGAAGTAACCTATACGTTTTGTGATCATTGGAAATTTCGAAAAATTTGGATATAAACGGCTGTAACGTTTGATCGCGTTGACTTAGAAGTTAGATTTATATCAATCACGGGTCCAATGGGTTATTATTTTTAACTAAAAAAAAATTTGGACCTGACTACTTGATGTTAATTATAAATTCATCTCGATCGCGTTCCTGAGAGAAGAGGGTGACAGACGGACCACAAAGATAATATTCCTGTGATCATTCCTTTTTCCTTTTGAATTATGGGAAAAAATCACCAAAACATTGTATTTACCGAATTACGCCTGAGGCATAGATAACGAAACACGTAGAACAATTTTTTTTTGATCTAGGTTTTTTTTCTTTAGGTTCAAAAACATCTTGGAGTAGTTTTAGTAGGTATATATCATTTATCTAGTAGGTACCTATCTATCCAACTTAGTAAAAAAAATAAACAATACATCTAATGTACTAAAATTATATAAATTAGATAGAAAAATTACCAAATAATGAGATCTGCAGATATACAACGATGTCAAGAGTCAAGGGTACTACTTATATCATATAATTATTATTCCCTTAAAATACTAACTCACCATCATTCATCAGATTATTTTCATTAACCCGCGTTATCTATAGAGTGAAAATATTTCCGAATCCGATCTGGGCGGGCCGGCATCTGATGACGTCATTCCCAAATACATTCTTCTACGCAGGTTACTACTTAGAACGACTCTTTGGAAAGGATTTCACGACTACTTCACTTACATATTTAGTGATACTTAGATATAAATACTGATTACTAATACGGGCGTCTAGAACGAACCCTAAATAAACTGAGGTCTGTACTAAGTGTAATTATGATAGTGTATCTTAGAACAGACATCAATTAATGAGATCAAGCTTCATTTTTCTTTACTCTGCGGGCCCCTCAGTGCGCCTTTTCTTTCCCTTCCTTTTTTTGTCCTTCTTGCGACGCTGTAACAAACGACGCATGATTGATCAAAATAAAAACTAAACGATAGAATAGAAAAACGCGACAGGAAAACTACTTATGGATAAACAACCATAAAAATGGTCACCTACGTACTTTGTTTTCTTCAGTATTATTGCAGCTAAAGAAATATAACAGTAAATAGAATGTTGCGTAGGTTGTGTGAAATTGATTACGGGGGCCTTTTAAAAACTATAGGCTATTTGCCAAAAATGTGTCAAAACTGAAAATATCATAGATAGGCATTTGTTTTGTTATTGTTTTCTAATTTATGTGTTAATGCGTTTATTGTTAGGTTAGTTTATAATTATGGCTTCAAATATGCATTAATTTGACTTCACTACCTTTTGTTCCGTACTCACAGAACTTGTCACGGTTGTCGCAATTCTCTGCGTCATAACAAGTCGAAGACAATTTCGAGTGTCATTTTTGTAAGGTAAGTAATCGTAATAGTAGAAAGGCCATAAAGCACGTCTCGAGCGTAGGTCATTTTTGACAGGTTTTCATATAAAACTGTCAGCAGGAAATCATTCTAAAGCAGTAAAAATGAAACGGCTGTGTGGTGCTAGCTAAGAATTTGTACTACCCCAACTCTTCCCTTAGATGTCGGTCGTAAGAGACGACTAAGGGACATAGACCGGGGGGCAGGCAGCAGCGCCTCTAGCAGAATATATGTATCTACTACCGAACTGCGATCCCCAACCCGTATGCCAAGGTGGGGACAATGCATGGCATTACCATTTAGTGGACCATTATAGGCTGATGAGGAAAATTTAAACACAACTCAACCCAACTCAGGTGATCATTTATATGGTTGTTTGGCCATTATTGCGGCAAAAAGTAAATAATGTAAGTTTTCAACTAATTCATTTGCTTTCGATAAGTGTGAGACGATTCAGTAAGCAAATTGGAATTTGTTCGGCCTAAGTTAATTACGTTAGTAATACTTGCAAGTGTAAGAGCGGCCAATTTCATTAAGTAAGTTACTAAAGTGAGTAAAACTTACAAGTGTAAGGGCGGCCAAAGTTAATTACGTAGAAAACTTGCAAGTGTAAGGGCGGCCAATTTCATTAAGTAAGTAACTAAAGTGAGTAAAACTTACAAGTGTAAGGGCGGCCAAAGTTAATTACGTAGAAAACTTGCAAGTGTAAGGGCGGCCAATTTCATTAAGTAAGTTACTAAAGTGAGTAAAACTTACAAGTGTAAGGGCGGCCAAAGTTAATTACGTAGAAAACTTGCAAGTGTAAGGGCGGCCAATTTAATTAAGTAAGTTACTAAAGTGAGTAAAACTTACAAGTGTAAGGACGGTCAAAGCTAATTACGTGAGTACAACTTGCAAGTGTAAGGGCGGCCAAGTTAATTGCGGCCTTAGCCTCGCTTGCACAACGATATTTACTTGACTTAATTACAATTAGTGTGGTGTCAAAGCATACTAAAACGTCAAGCTTTATCGTAATTAGACATAGGTACATAAATCGTTGTGCAAGCGGGGTTTAAAAAACTACCGCAACTTATAACATCGACACAGAATATTATAAATTGGTAGGTGTTGTAGGTAATATTTTTACCTTTTTGTCTTGACGCGGTAGTGTATCCGGTGCAAGTTCAGGGAAATATTTCAAGAAGTCCCTTGACTCTAGTCCGTAGTCAGCGCTCGTGGTAGGAAAATTTGGTATCTGCGAAACGAGTTGTTTTTACAGGGAGGAGATGCTCTCAGGCAATGCTATCAGGGGCCACTACCGTTTCCCCTGATAGCATTTCAGGTTACGTCGGTGCTTCTTTACTTTATACAATACATATAGAAGCGTGTAAAGGCGGCCATGTTGATTACGTAAGTAAAACTTACAAGTGTAAGGGCGGCCAAAGTTAATTACGTAAGTTACTTACGTGAGTAAAACTTACAATTATAACGGCGGCCATGTTAATTGCGTGAGTAAAACATGCATGTGTAAAATTAGTGTAAGTAGTGTAAAAAAAAGTTAATAGTAATAAGGGTGGCCTTAACCTCGCTTGCACAACGATATTTACTTAGTGACGATTAGTGCGGTGTCAAAGTAGTAGTAGTACTAATACGTCAAATTAAATCAAAATAAGACACGTACATATCGTTGTGCAAGTGGGGCTTAATAAATTAGATGGATAGAAAATGCTTTATTGCACACATATTATACATAAAAAACAAAAATAAAAGAAGTAAAATAACCAAATATGTAACAATTGGCGGTCTTATCGCTCAAGAGCGATCTCTACCAGACAACCGTGGATGGATAGGATTGTTGGATTGAACGGGGATCTGTGTGCATAAATAAGAAGCTAATTATAAAATTCTAAATTGACTCACAATATTATTTTATGAAATGTTAGTACAATAATAACCTACCAACTCGAATTTCTAAACTACTGAAATAAATAAAAATTAAAATGGAATAAATAACAATACATAAACATATACATAAATACATATCTACATTTTTATGGAAAAAAGGGTGTGGTTAGTGACAGCAGGACAAATAGTGTTCCTTTACCATACTCTTGAATATTGGCAGAGACCTTGCACGCCTTATTGAAACTGGCAAATGCGTTCCAAAGTTGTACAGCACCGACAGTA
Source organism: Eupithecia vulgata (assembly GCA_946478455.1). Taxonomy (NCBI): domain Eukaryota; kingdom Metazoa; phylum Arthropoda; class Insecta; order Lepidoptera; family Geometridae; genus Eupithecia; species Eupithecia vulgata. The sequence continues at coordinate 12,780,604 of OX297859.1, read as the reverse complement.
AATGATTTGTCGTAGAAAGAAGTAGAGTGAACAGGGACTTGAAGCATAAGAGTTTCAGAAGAGCGCAGAGAAAGAGCGTGCGAATGATGAAGAAAAGTGAAAAGTTCCTTGAAATAAGGGGGTGCAGAAGAGAAAATCAAGACATTGTAGAGAAGGGATAGGATGTGACTATTACGGCGAAGCCGTATAGGTAACCACTTGAGCTTCCTGCGATATTCGGAGACATGATCATATTTGCGCAAGCCAAATATAAACCTTATCCCGACATTCTACAGGCGCTCAAGTTTGTCAAGTTGTTGTTCTGTTAAATCAAGAAAGGAAGAATCAGCGTAATCTAGAATTACCGTAACATAAAACGAGCTTACAGAAAATTAAAGGGGTAGGTGTTGTAATTTGTTTACCTTTATGTCTCGAGGCGGTAGTGCAGCCGGTGCATATGCAGGAAATACTTTCTTGTATTCCGGTGGTTCTTTCACTTGGTTTTTGTCCGTGGTGAACGCCCGTGGTAGGATTATTTGGTACCTGCGAAACAAGTTAATAAATAAATATTGCTGGACAATTCATACAGCATTATCCAGCCCCAACCTAAGCAGAGCTTGTTTTATGGGTACTAGATAACTGATATACATTATACATTACATAGATAGATACTTTTTATTATACATAGAAAACGACCAAAACACCCGGAACAAATGCCTGCAGATCGTACAAATATTTGATCCAAGGCGGGAATCGAAGTCGCAAACTCTTGCGTCACAGGCGGAGTTTCGCCCACCGCGCCACAGAGGTCGTCGAACAACACATTGTTCATTTTTACAGAGAAGAAAGGCTATCATGGAAAACGGTAGTAGCCCCTGATACCATATCAGATTTTTTCGTCGCTTCTTAATATGGTCCCGTTTTCACCCTTTGGGTACAGAACGTAGTACGGAAGACTAAAAACTAATTTGAAGAGTCTAGTCGGTTAACTACGTTAGGTAGAGTACCAAAGCTCAGTGGAGAGTCCAACATACCCCTCCTCAGACTAGAGGTAATGCGCAACAGGATTTTCTCATCATAATAAAAAAGGTAGAGTACCAAAAACAGTTTTCAGATCCTAGGTTTAATTTGTAAGAAACAGCTGATAGCTGAAAAAAAAACTTCGAATTGGTTCGAGAAAAGGTTTCCCCGTGGCAGGCCCGAAATCATTATTAATTCAACACCGCTAGAAGTCTCAGAGGCAGCGAAAAAGGCTACTCTAAGCCTCTTGTCTGAAAAATCGACAAATATACTTACAAGCGTATCAAAAATTATTCTAAAGTCCGAGTTATATTTATTTCCTCGCAAATATGTTATAAAACGTCGTATGACATACGTGCGCTTTGATAATTACAGCCTCTGCTGTCTTGTAGCCCTCGCCTACGGCTCGGGCTAGCAATATCGCTTCGGCTGTAATTTTCAACTTACCGCACTAGTATCATAATGTACTATTATTTATTTAATTTTAAGGAAGGCCTGCAGCTTATATCTGTACAAAATGAGTTACATGAACCTAGCAACAGAAAAGCTTTTAAATGGCCTCCACTTTTGTGGGAGTTCCCCTCTCCCTTTTTCCAACGTTATTGTGACCAATCCTTACTTGTTTGAAGGCACGATCAGCAGATGTTAGTCATGTTTTGTTAACGGTTAAATAACGCTTCTTACTTTACAGTCTGTTTTCCTCTTAGTTTAGGTTTATGTTTATGTCTTGTAACGAATGAATAATATCTTATTTTTAGTAAGTAAATGTTTGTGTGAGGAGGTATTACGTACTTGTGATAGGGCAACGTCGCCCGACTTATTTCTGGTGGAATCTTTGATAGTGCTGCTTCTTCCGCTTCCGTCAAATTTTCATTCTCGGGACGTAGCGACAACTTGTGTCCAGTGAAGCTGGCGCCTGCAGTCTCATCTAGCGCCGAGTAGACCATAGCGTGATCGCCGTGCCCTGCCTGAAATGTTTTTATACGTGTTTAAGAGAAATTTATTGTTTTTTACTAAAACTACATGATTTTAAATTCCTGATTACTTACACAGTTTATGAAGTCATTCGGGAGAAATAGTAATAACAAGATTTTTTTAAATGTAACATTTGAGATCATTCGATATCTAAAAAAAGAGATGTTTTGCATTTTTTTTCTTTAAAAATCAAGGACATAACTTTAGAGACGATTTTTCTTTATCTTATCGAATATGGTGATCCAGTTCAATTCCAGTATTAGTATCGAAATAATATTATATATTTAGAGTTTGACTTGCAATAGATGCCGTAGGAAACTATTGAATTAAGTACTCCAAATCAGCCTATTTTAATTTCATTTATTGTGCATTTGACCATTAGAAGTAAAATGTTTAAAAAAATTGTAGAGTTGTGTCTATTTTAAGTACCTACCGCGCTTGTGAACAGTTTCGGGGATATAACATCCTCCTGTCTCACACCTCTGCGCAGTTGGATGGGTTTAGACTGCTGGCCCTGTACTTGGACACTCATGGTGGCGGCATCATAAAGACATCTCAACACCTCGATATAACGATAGTCTACTTGGCAAAGCCGTAAAGATTCTAGAACAGCCCAGGTTTCGACAAAGTCAAACCACAAGGTCATAGTCCACAAAGGCCAGATACAGGGCTGATTATACTTTTCGGACTTGTACTGTATAATCTGCCTCACTGTGTGTAAGTATGTGGTCTATACATATCTATACCATATCCTTCGCGAAACCCAGCCTGTTTCTGTGGCTGGAACTCGTCGAGTCTCCTGTCGAGACGATTCGTGACTACTCGTGAGAAAAACTTATAGACAGGAGTGTGATGGGTCTGTAGTTTTTAAGAAGGTAATACCCACGGAAAAGAAAAAATAAGTGGAAGTGTTAAGTGGGCGTGGCACGCGTGCCACAATTATGCGTAGTTACGCTTAACTGATCTCAGTCGTGTTCTTACATCACGTCAAGGTGCTAGTCTCGCGGCGAATTAATTTTTCCGAAGTTATGCCGTATTGTTCCATTTTAGACTGTAAAAATGATAGTAGGCGAAAAAATCGCGAAAACGGGGGTGTTTTATACCATCAATAGGTAGCATTTTCATTACATTGTCATAAAATCTTATTTTATTAAAATTTACTAATAATTTATTAGAACGGTTAGTCAAAATCAACCTTATGCGATTAGCATAGAGTTGTTTTTGGATTGTTTCTATTCTCGAATGTTCTTCGCTACTCGTTTAGTGATGTAGTCAAGTCGGCTGTTGATTTGATCGATACTACAAATCATGTTTACTTGGTGCCTGCCTAAAACATACCTTATCAATAAATAAATACAATATCTAGACATTTATAAGTGATAAAAAAGTGCCTAAAACTAAGACTCAACAAGAGACATTTTTCCTTATACAAAAAGGTAAATAACTCTAAAACTAATTATCCTATTTACCTATTACAAGCGGTAAAACTAGTTTTAGGCCTAAACATTTCTTTTTGTACTATTTTTACTACAAAATGACCATAAACAAAAAAGTACATTTTCAACTTACGTAATAATACGATCTAACCAAATTCCTATAAAAAGTGTTTCTATGCTCTAAATAATTACAAACTAAGATAACATAACCAATAAGAGTGTAATTAGATCTAAATATCCTTATACTAGGGTTCCGTCGTCGCCGACAATCTGTGGCAAAATATCTATCGATATCGATAAAGTACTTCATTGTGCTACCTGGTGCAGCCTTAGTCGAGTCGCGACCTATCACGCGAATGTCAATCATAATATGCCTAACGAAATTAAGTTTATAATTGCGAGCACTAAGAATACCGCCATCTATGGTGAAGTAGCGGAATTGACTCGACAGTCAAATGTTTGGTGAGTAGGTCCGCGACCTATCACGCGAATGTCAATCATATGACTAAGGAAATTAAGTTTATAATTGCGAGCACTGAGAATACCGCCATCTATGGTCAAATAGCAGAATTGACTCGTCAAGTTGCTGTTTGGTGAGTGTAGCTCGTAAATACGTTCTGCTGCTAAAGTAAAATAAATCTTATGCAGTTAAATTCAAGGTTTATTTTCTAATCAGTGACGTTGGCTAATTTTGACTAAACTTATAACTACCAATGAAACGAATTGTGTCTTTGTAATGCATTATAAGATTAAGGGTTTATTTGTGTGAGTTTGGCGACAGCGGTGCCCATAGTAATTTTGTTGCATAGCACTTCCACTTGTTTTTTCTGTTCCGTGGTAATACCCTTCTTAAAAACTACAGACCCATCACACTCCCTTCTTAAAAAAAAGAACAACCAAACTCCCGCTCCACGCCTTTGGAGTTCTCACACTTCGAAGAACGGTGTTAAACAGGCTCTGAAGCTCCTCCAAAACAGGGGCTCTTCCTGCCTTCAGAAGCTCTGAAGTAATGCCGTTTTCACCGGGGGCTTTTCTATTTTTAAGCTGTCTCAGAGCCTGCATCACGATCTCGTCTTGACAGATGTCTGGCAGTTCGTCAGTGTAGTGGCGTGTCAGGGTGGGTCTGGAACCGTGGGAGTCCCGCTGAGCACGAGAGACATGTGCAGCGTATAAGCGGCCATAGAAATCTTCTATCTCAGCTGAGATTTCCGGCTTTGACAATACGGTCCTCCCATCGTGCGTTTTAAGCTTTGTCAGGTGGGTCCTGCCAAGCTGCTGAGTGAATACTTTGGACCCTCGGTTCCGCTCTATCGCCTCTTCAATAAGGCGTGTTTTGGAGCTCTGAAGGTCGCGCCGTACCATCTTCGCAATTTGCTTGCTCAGGTCTGACCGCTCTGACGAAGTCGCTTGGGTGGTTTCCCGACTTTTTGTCATCAGCCCGAGAGTTTGGACTTCTTGCCAGTGTGCTGCTTTTTGCAGAACTTGATAGGGTTCTCTTCAGCGTCATCAGTGGGTTCCAAAGGCAACAAATCTATCCCCGAGAAGCTGCTGGAACTGCTAGGTGCCCGCCATGATTTGGATTGGGTTAAGTCGGAGCGTGGACTTCATCAGACGATTTCTTTCAAGCTTCAGGTTGATATTCAGAGAGCCTCGGAGGAGTCGGTAATCAGATCCGGTATTGAACCTGATGATCACTGAGACATCTCTGAACATGTGCTTGCTATCCGTCATGATGAAGTCGATCTAGTTTTTTGTCACAGTTTCGGGGCTTCGCCATGTCCACTTCCTTTGAGGCTGTTTCTTATAGAAAGAGTTCATTAAGAACAACCCCTCTTTCTCAAAGAAGTTGACAAGTATTTGTCCCCTGTGATTCCTAACTCCAAAACCATGCGGGCCTATTCGGGATTTGTTGCCAGTCTGGGTTCCCACCTTATCATTAAAGTCCCCCATAACAACGTTAAAGTGGGCCTTAGTGGTGATAAGCAAGGCTTTGGATATGTCTTCATACATATCCTCCACTTCATCATTCGAGTGTGCCGAGGTCGATGCGTAGACTCGAATAACCTTCATGCTAAACCGTTTGGATAGCCGAAGGATTAGGTACGCTACCCTGGTCGACATACTAGAGATTTCTTGGAAGTTGTTAGAGAGGGCCTTATTGACGAGGAAACTACGCCACCTTGGGATGTTTTATCACCCTCGCGAAAGTAGAGAAGATGGCCTGAGTCTAGGGTTACGGTGTCCTCCTCATCTCTTCGGACTTCACATAACCCCAGAACATGCCATTTGATTCACTACGCATGTAAACGGGTTAACTAGGAACCTTATTTGTGTTAGAAGAACACTAACGTAATAACGTTTCGTATAACAATCGTAGTTTCGTCAAACTACGATAGTTTTTATAGTAAAAAATGCCATTTGATGTTCTCTAACTCCAGTTCCAACAGCGCTAGATGGTGGTCAAGCCTCAAAGTGCGTCCGTTGTACGTTGCCAGGGTCAGTTGTTGGTGGCAGCCTGATGTAGCCCGGTGATTCCTAGCACCCCCTGCCCCGCCGTTACGATGGCCGCTGCCATGGTCAGGAATAGCGAGGCGGCCGGGAACTGGGGGCCATTTCCTTGTTTTGCCGTCATTGGGGGTAGTGCCTAATATCCATAATAATCCCCTCGCTGGGCATGCGGTTTGGGGATCGCTGTTTTGTGTTAGAATAGATCAGCAGGGGGCACTGCTGTCCGCCCCCCCCCCCCCCCCCCGGTTTGTGTCCCTTAGTCGCCTCCTACGACACCCACGGGAAGAGTTGGGTTGGTACTATTTTAGGCCGGCACCACACAGCATATTGTATCTGCTAGTTATTAAATTACTTACATCGTGCGCCAAAATGTACTGGCCCGGCTTCAACAAACTCAGCTGGTCAAAGGTCGCGTAAATTTTATCGGCGATCTCGCATTTTTTGTCGCCGTGCTTTTTCGTAAACTTTTCTTCTAACACTCTATCGACGTCGATGATATTTCCGTTCTTGTAGTCGATGCGAACTGAAGAAACAAGGTTTAAACTTAATTAGTACTTAGTTTTATTTAAAACTTTAAATGGCATGACAGTATTGTGAGTTACATATTAAATTACTAAAAAGTTGTAAAGAAATAACCAAACAAAAGCTCGTATCCTGCCTGCCGACTGCTTGCAGACCCTCAGTTCCGGCAGGCACTCCATTATAGGTTTCAGAATGTTACATACCATTGAAGAGAATAGCTTTCGGGCGCATCATAAAGGCAAGCGCCAGCGCTAGCACTCTGCCTTTGGACTGCTTGCAGGCCCCCAGCTCCGGCTGCCACTCAACTATTGGCTCCAGGATCACCTCAGAGTCTACAGTCCTCCATCCTTTGTCCTGCAAAAACAATATCATATTGAGACGTGTGGTATAGCGTCCATACTGGCGATCTTTACAAGAACCATTGGGAATGGATTTGGTCTCCTCCCCATTCAATATTCATCTTATTTAATGTAATTTTGCAGGTCTGGAGATCCATGTATAGAATATAAGAATCCTGCATTTCTATATATTTGTTTAACAAACGACAAGTTTAACAAAAAAGATTTTTTGTTAAACGTGTCGGCTTTTGGGACAAATGTTTGTAAGATTTGTAAATATTTGTATGGGGTACTTTTTATAAAAATTAAAAATAAGCGTATGAGTCATGTAATACCTGAAACAAGCTCTGCTTAGCTTAGGCCTTGAAGTTGCGTAAATTGTAAGTATGTGTAATTTTTAAGTTAAATATAAAACGTAATATATAAGCTGATAATAACCAAACAAAATCATTCATCAAAAATTTGTATATCGGATGATATAAGATGTAATGTTGCACTCCTCGAAATTAGCGCAACCACTTTTATTAATAATTGATAATTCAATATACATCTAAATTAACGTTTTAAAGCGTCGGTTCTCAGGTTAAAACAAAGAAATGTTTCCTTTTTATACTGATTGTAAAGTACTCTCTGTGCTAAAGCTTTTTATACAAAATATTATCTTAAAACAACACAATGTAGCACCTGACTACCAAACGTTAAACAAAAGAAGAGCAAATAAAATATACAAATCAGTTCAATGTAAAACTGCTTTTGCACATAAACATTCATAGTTTCTTCCTCCATATTTGTACAATAAAATAAATGAGTTTTTAGCGATATATATATCACCTGTCTCAGAATGTAAGACAAGGATTAAATAATTCTTAGGTATAAAAAACTACAGTGAAGCGGAAGGTCTTCTAAAAGTTCTGTTATAATTATAACACACCTTTTCATTACACTACATCAACAACACTTCCATACATACGCAACTACATTTACCATTAAATAAAAAATAAAAAAAATGCTGGACGATTCACACAGCATTATCTAGCCCCAAGCTAAGCAAAGCTTGTGTTATGGGAACTAGATAACTGATATACATAATATAATGCAATATGTACATAGATAGATATTTTTTATTATATATAGAAAACGACCAGAACACTCTGAACAAATGTCTGCAGATCGTACACACATTTGTCCCGAGGCGGGAATCGAACCCGCAAACTTTTTGCGTCGCAGGCAGACCTTCGCCCACCGCGCCACATCGGTCGGCATTATACGTTGCCCAGACTCTCTTGAGACTGGTGACCTCAGAAGACAAAATGAACATATAAACTAAGATGGCGGTTTTTAGATATTTAATTTTTGACAAATTTTTAAACATTGTCATAGGTTTAATTAGCGAAAGGTAACACAACTAACTGACTTGTAAATAAGTCGAAGCTGGGATCCCTCGCAACTTCATACAAGATTCTCTTAGTTAGATCCAGGATTCAAACTTACGTTTATAACAAAAACATTAGTCTATCTATATAATTATATAAATGCAACGATATAATGTAAGTTTATATGATCAGTGAAATTTTTCCGAAAATAAAACTATTTTATTATTTATTTATTTATTATTATTATTTAAGTAAAACTTTCTAGTATCAATAGTTTTACAACTTGCTTGCCTTCAATGTCCCATAGCCGTTGGATACACTGTAGGTATAAGTAGTTTTATTATCTGTGTTAACTTACTTGAACTTTGTGTGAAGAGTGGACTATGATATCGAAGCATCGACTGTTAAAAACATTCTTAACTTGCCATTTCTGGTAGGAACGGGGAGGAGGTGCCTCGAACGCAGTGCCTGGAAAATACTTACTTTTAGATAAGAAATGAAACTTCTTAAAAATATTTATCATACAATTATATTGGTTAGGTATCATTGTGGTTTTAATTTTTAGGTAGATAGATAGATAGGAAACTCTTTATTGTAGCACACAAACACAAAATACAATACAAAAGGAAATATATGAAATATAGGAAGTACAAAGGGCGGCCTTATCGCTTCGAGCGATCTCTTCCAGGCAACCTTGGGATGGACTGGACATAAAAGAACAATTTAGACGGTGGCATTGCAGTATTAAGAAAATAAAATAATTACATTATATATATACACTACTTACCATAATACCTAACATGCCTAATTTTTTATATTGTGTGCACTAACATCAAATACGTATTGCCTATGACTAGACAAACCTAACATAGACTTTAAGGTACTTCTAACCAGATATGTAACGATTTTTTTATGAATAAATTATACTATCTATCTATCTATGGGCGTAGTGTCACTGTGTACGGTACGACGCCCAGATGCAGGTGGGTGTAGTTTAGTTCCCTTGCGTACAGATGTGTGCGAAATACTGTTATTATATGCCATTTGAAAATAAGCGAGCTAAATAACAAGTATACAGACATTGCGTCATACGCATCAATAAAAAATCAACTATGGATCAAAAATATATAAAAATATCTGTCAAGCTGCTAAGGCGGTGGATTTATGCAGCTCGGGAGCGTCCTTCCCCTGATTTGTCCCTCCCCCCCGCATGATTACCCTGTCAATACACCTTCGTTGAAGATAAATTATGTCGTACCATTACATGTGCATTTAATGACATCGGCATCTTCTGTGGAGGCCGGATTCTCGCCAATGTTAGGCGACTCCTTGGTGGGCAAAGTCGTTGCATCGAATGAGGTCTGATTACCAGTTTGAGGCTTTTCTATATCAGTACTAATTCCGGCGGAATGTGTCAATTTTTGTTCTTCGTCAGGAACTGCAGCTCCGATTTGAACTTCAGCTTCAAGATTTCCTTCCAAGTCTGGTTCTTCATAATAATCAGAGCCGTAATACATGGCAAAGTTTTGTTTCCAGGCGAGTTCAGCTTGAGATTGAGTGTATTCTGCAACGAAAATCAAAATGTTTATTTCTGTACCACCAGTTCTGCCGAGTGATTTCGGTAAAATCTCCCATTCAATTGATCGCCATCCGGGGAGACAGGGTGTAAGCTATTTCGGTTCCTATCATTTATGTAACAAAAATAAATACATAGAATTTTCGACGAATTGTGAATGATGCTGAATGTCAAAATATCACTAATGTCAAATCAATTATAATGTTTTTATTTTTACATTACACCTCGTACTAATGTTACTCTCACTTGACTTTGTTTTGCTCGACTTCGTTGGTACTGCAAAGTATTAACTGTTTGTAAATTAGAATCAGAATTGCTGAAATCGAGCAAAAAAAGGGCAAGTGTGAGTAAGTAACAATTGACTTTTACTTAGGTTAATTCCGTCGTCAAACGACGACGCCCCATCCCGCCATCCTGTATGCATTTTCTTAGTACCAGTACCAAACCAACCCAATGGTATACATAAGTACTTCATATCTATAGGTACTAAATAAGTAGTCCTATGTTTATATCTATGTACTAAAGTTTAATTTGTGTGTTGTGTTGTCTAATAAATATTTTTTTTCTTCTTATTCAGTACCATATTGGAAATCGAAATCGTTTATGACATTTCTCCCCGGATGGCCCATTCAATGGGAATGGGATATTTTACCGCAATTACTCGGCTGGGCAGCGTCTTACCCATTGAAGAGTACATAATATGTAGCATAATAGTATTTGTTATTTTATTATTTAAATTAATTCATTGATTTTTATGTAATATGCTTGATTGATGAACTTTTTATTATATTGTATTATTATATTATTTTGTGTTATTTATTATTAATGAATGATCTGAATCTTAGGAAACAAGATACGTCAAGTGGGCGTTCAGATGAATCGGTCTGCAAACTATTTATTTTTATTTTCATAAGTTTTAGATTCTTTTTGATGAGGGCGCTTTCACATATGTTTTTACAGGATCCTTTTTAACGGATCCGTCGCTACTGGAGATAGTATTCACACAGCATTTACAGGATCCTTTTTAACGGATCTATCGCTACTGGAGATCAGTATACTGAATCCGGAATACTGTATTATGGTGTGAACTGGCTCATACAACTACATACGCTAATAACACATACGTTTAAACGGACATGTAAAACGGATTGTTGATTATTTTAGCGGATCGATATTTTTTACTGGATCCGGAATACTGTATTCTGTGTGAACTCGCTCATACAACTACATACGCCAATAATACATACGTTTAAACGGACCTGTAAAACGGACGTTATATGTGAACGCGCCCTCAGTGTATTTCAAAAAGTATGAAACAGAAAATGTTCCAACCAATTTTTAAATGCACAAACCGATACATTTCCTTAACACCCCACTTGATGTACTAGTCTACCCTGTTTTAAGCAATTTTAGAAACAGCTTACTTACAGTTGTAAATCAAGTTTATAAAAATATTAGCAACATAAATATTTAGAAAAATAATCTAAAAAGGGGGAGGGAGAATGAGCATGAAATTAATGGGTATTAAATTTTTCATTACAAAACATTTTTCTAGTTTCTCTTTTGAGTCAAAACAAAGACCGCCAACTAGTCAGCGAACTTTGCAGAGCGATCTCGAACTGGTTTCTAATATATCTAGCTAACAACAGTTCGAAATCCTCAAACAGCGAGGCACACACACTCCCTCTTGACGGATTTTGTTTAAGGCAGGCTTTCTCTATGTAGCGAAGTACCATGATGTAGGTGTGCGAGTTAACTAGACATAGCTATTTCATTTATTTGCCACAACATGCACAATAGGGCAATGGAGCGAAGCGTTCTTGGAGTAAATAGGATCGATCGAATCTGGAACACCACATCATCATCAGCCTACATCAGTCCACTGCTGGACATAGGCCTCCCCTAATGAGCGCCATAGCGCCCTGTCTTCAGCTTGCCGCATCCAGCATCTGCCAGCAGTCTTTCGCAAATCGTCATCCCACCTGGTCGGAGGGCGTCCTACACTACGTTTGCCGAGTCGCGGTCTCCACTCAAGAACACGTTTACCCCAGCGGTTGTCGGTTCTTCTCGAGATATGGCCAGCCCACTGCCACTTCAGCTTGCTAATCCTTTGATCCTTGGAACACCACGCTACGTTCCAAATCTGGAACGTTGGGTATTTATGGTCACAGTTCCAACTCAACATCTCTCGACCTACTTAAGCGCAGAGTTTTGGCCGAAGAGGGTGTCAAGTTCTGACGGTTCACTGGCCGCCTGCAAGGAAACACCGCCGTGTACCGTCGCCAGCTGACACTCTGATTGCGTCATCTACACATCGTCTCCGTAATCACAGAAAAACGTGTCATTTATTAGGTTTTTAATGTTATATGTATGTTAGTTTTAAGGTATATATTACTATGGACTGTAGCATAAGTTAAATAAGATCTGTAACTTTTCTATGGTCTGAAATAAATGATTATTATTATAAGAGTGCCAGGCTAATGGGACTAGGCGGGGTACGTGAGCCGCTTGAATCCAGAATGGTGGGCTCGGATCGTCACACAGTGGGTGCCTGAGGAAGGGTGACGACGCCGAGGCAGGCCTACGAGACGCTGGCGAAACCATTTCGACGCATTCCAGGTAGATTGGTTGGACCTGGCCCTCGAAGTCGAATCTACGAAAGCGAAAGTTTGGGGCAGACCTTTTCCCAGCAGTAGGACAACAGAGGTTAGAAAAAAAACCGCCCAAGTGCGAGTCGAACTCGCGCACGAAGGGTTCCGTACCTTTTTTTTTTATAAAACAGCAAAAAAATCACGTTTGTTGTGTGGGAGACCCCCTTAAATATTTGTTTTATTTTAATTTATTATTATAGTGAATATATAACTAAATATTCTGTGAATATTTCAAGCGTCTATCTGTTGCGTTATTAATATCGAGCAAAAAGGAGCACATAAAACATTTTTTTGTATGGGAGCCCCCTTATTTGTTGTTATAGCGGCAACAGAAATACATCATTATATCTTATATTACACAATAGAGTAAATAATCTAGACGTATTAAGCAGAATCAATATCTTCGTACCAAATAACCACGTACGTGCGGGTACTCGTCGACGGCACCGCTTGTTCGGTGGCGCTGGCGTCGCCCTCCGAACAAAGCACGGAAACAATGCACCAACTGTTCGGGCACTCCAACTACTGAACGAGTTCGTACACGAGTTCCAGCATGTCGACATATTTCACGACAAGTGTTATAGTTAAATGTCTTCTAATATACTTAAGTTTTAACATAGATGTAATATAGATAATAGCATAGGATAGTAAGTGTTTTGGTTTTTACTGTAAACTTCTATCTTTAAATAAATAAATCATCTGTGAAAATTTCAACTGTCTAACTATCACCGTTCATGAGATACAGCCTGGTGACAGACGGACGAACAGCGGAGTCTTAGTAGTAAGTTTCCCTTTGGGTACGGAACCCTAAGAAACTACAAACTAGGTCATGGTTAACGTTACACTAACGGTTTAATACATTCATTGAATTCGTCAAACTACGAAAGTTTTTATAGTTAATATATTACCAAGATTTGCAGAACCTTCAGGTTGTTGGTCTTCCACAACAAGAACATCGGGTTCCGAGCTGCCACTTTCCATTTGAAGCTCATCTTGTATGCTCATATTTATTTGATTGTCGTCTATAAGCGGATGGCAAGGTTCAGAAACAGATGTTTGTCTTTTTCCTGACTTCAACGGGAAACAAGACACAGAAGCACTTTCAGAATTAAAAGTGTCTTCTTGAGCATCTAACTGCTCTGAGTGTTTCGAAGTACCCGCCTGAGGTGTAAACCAACTGTTTTCGGCAGCTTCTGTATTTCTGCAATATAAGGACAATATTATGATGAATCGTTTATTCGCCTTTTTATTATGGGCATTAACCCCCATGAGATAAAAAATCAGCGGGATGCGTCCGGCAGTGGACCATTACAGGCTGTTGAAGTTGAGGTTTGAGGTTAATTCGCAACCAGTATCTTCTCAATTAGTATTTAGTGACATCACATATTTAAGTTGGTTCTACTAAGTTGGTTATACTTTTAAGAGCAGGTTCAATACAATTTTTTGGGTTTTTGGGGTCCGACAGAAATAGTTGATCGGGCGTTTTATTCTGTTCTTTCACATTCTGGCATAATACACGATTTTTACTTTTCTCCAGTCTTAAAACTCAACAAAATTTAGCCAGTGTCTTGGGCACGCTTCAGACTGGTATTGATATGGATCAGTTGAGCTACCTGTAGATTGATAATGTATTGGTTTCTATTGTAAATACTACTTCTAATTTAATTCTATCATTTGATTGTATTTTTATTTCTTAAGTTAGCCTACTTTGTCAAATACCTTGTTATGTGTGTTGTGACGTCATCGAGTCATGTCCTCCAACCATGACAGAGACTATTGTTTTGTTTATAAAACTGATACAATTGATAAAATTTTGCATTATTTTTATCAGACAATTCGATAGGAATAATTTCCAATGATAGTCAAGTAGCCTATTGATTCGTAGTGTGTTTTGAAATGGGATTATACCTAATAAAAATCTTAGAATGGTCAAGTTACATACTCATATAGTGTACATACAGAAGTATACGTGTATTATTTTAGTAAAATACATATATTAAAGTATAGACTTACGTTAGGAATGTACACCTTAGTAGGTGTTGATAAGCTTGGAATGAGCGTTGTACAGCGCCATCTTTTCGCAGAGTGAATCGGCTTCCCAATACTATCACGCTCTTGAAACCACCTGTTGATACATAAATATAAATAATGCAATAGTCAGAAAAATAGGTATTTTGCAGAGGTAAATAGGATTAAATGATTTCAATTGTTCTGCAGTAAAAAAAGAGTTAGTTTTCTAACGTTCTTCGTCTTCAATAAGTAGGTAATTAGCAACAAAAAGTAGTGAGATCCGAACAAAAATATTAATGTTAAATCATGCAAAGTCTCGTCTCTCAAGACAAAAAAGGACCAAAGTATTTTCATATGTATCCCACTCGTAATACGAGAATGTCGAGATCGCGACGCCGAAGTCATGCGCATAGCCATCACCCAATGGCAGCCACACATGTTTCGCGCGCATTGGCAGAGCGTTAAGATTGGCTAGGATATTTTCGCGCCTACCAAAATTAGGGCATGTGCGCAGGTACATCGGTGTATCTTCATTAATGTTTTTATTCGGACTATCTAATTATGATTCAAGACATACCTGAACATTTCATTTCAACTATCGTCACTGGGATCTTCCAACCTTGTTCGGATTCGAGGAGGCACTGCAACGCTTTTTCACTTGCGATTATAGCTGAGTTATTTTTCAACGCGAACTGAGCAAGCTCCTGGTTCACATCAGGCAGCGGCAGCGTTGTAACCGTATTTTCATCTAAAGAAAAACATACCTATTTTATAAATGCGTAATTTTGGATAAATGTTTGTAAGGCATAGGACATGCACTAGTATTTAATTATCAATCGTACTACCAAAAATAAAATAGTGTCATGGAATAGGTAAAGATGATTGCAGCATGTATTTATGGGTGATTCTTTTAACACGGTCGAATGCGTATGTATAGGTATGTAGGTATTTAGAGTTGCGCATAAAGGAGTAGGTAACAAAAAATTTGGTAAAATTTGGTGGTTTAGCGCGTAATCTCTGGAATGTATTCACTACAAATTGAACTGAAGGTGGCAGGGTATTTTACTGCGAATAAAACGAAAAACAAATTTATTATTGAGATAGCTTTTACTTTCAAAAATAACAAAATAAATATTAGAATTTAATCCAGTTTGAATTTTTCATCTATTAACAGATTTTAACACCATAAAATAGTAGGCGCTATTTTATGTGTTAGGTACGTGATACGGCTGTGTAGGTAAACTAAGATTGTACCAACTGTCATCAGCAATATGCGCATTTGTTTAGGTTAGTAATAGTCAACTGACGGTATGACCACAGAGCAATATGGCGTCCACTGTGTTCAACGTTTTCATCAAATTACTTACGCAAAAAATGTTTTTTTTTTGCCGCT
Source organism: Eupithecia vulgata (assembly GCA_946478455.1). Taxonomy (NCBI): domain Eukaryota; kingdom Metazoa; phylum Arthropoda; class Insecta; order Lepidoptera; family Geometridae; genus Eupithecia; species Eupithecia vulgata. Next base: position 12,764,823 of record OX297859.1, on the reverse strand, counting down.
ATGGATAGAGTATATATTTTTATTTTTTGTGATTTATTAGCACAATATATAATTTAATTGAGACACTTCTCAAAATGGATGTAACGCCCTAATCTGTTACGATCGAAATCAAGTAAAATACGTTTATACAGGCTGCTAGCTAACCTCAAATGAATCGGAAAGTACGTGGGAGCATACAAACGTACTTTAAGATTCATTTGAAAACTGCACCCTTTATCGCAATAAAATTTTACATACATGATTAATTTTGTAAGAAAAAATTATCTTTATACTGTTTTAGTTATTCAAAATACTTGATCATAGTTAAATGAGAACAAAAATACATTTCCAAATTAATTTTCAATTTATTTCTTTCGCTTTTACTGTTTGAAAAACAAAAATGTGCAAACATAGCTATTTCTTATCTGATTATGTATATAAAATTTTATTAAATCAGGTCCGCAAAGAACTTTTATATGGGTATGAATCGGAAAACTATAAGCTTATAGGTTCGCAACCATCTTAAAGATATACGTCGAATACGAGAAATAGAAAAGTGAAAAAAGTGTGCAATATTTGACTGAAGTTTAAATAATAAATAATGCTGGACAATTCACACAGCATTATCTAGCCCCAAGCTAAGCAGAGCTTGTGTCTAGATAACTGATATACATAATATAATACAATACATAGATAGATATTTTTTATTATATATAGAAAACGACCAGAACACCTTGAACAAATGTCTGCAGATCGTACACACATTTGTCCCGAGGCGGGAATCGAACCCGCAACCTTCTGCGTCGCAGCCTCGCAGGCAGACCTTCGCCCACCGCGCCACAGAGGTCGTCAAATTTTTTTATTTTCTCGCAATGGAAGTGAAAAGTAGTGTTTTGCACTCGGACGCAAACCACCCTATGCATTTTGCATACGCTACACTCGGCGTATAACAACCTCGTAATACAATGGGATGGTTAAGTCCCTTTTGCGATGGGGGTTAAAAAAGTCTTATGATTATTAAAGTTAAATAACCACCTTACGTAGTTTAGATTTTAAACGCAACTTACGAGGCAGTATGAATCTGGTTGGGTGCTGACGGCAGGGAACTGGTACTTCATATTCTTTTAATATGCTGACATCCGCCTCCAAAATATATGGATAATCAATCATTGGCAATGAGTTTGCAGCCACCTGAAAGAAACGATGTTTGTAGAGTGTTTCTTGTGACTGACGAAGGAAAAAACAACTCGGTAGATGGTCATGGCGTCGGATTGCCAATGTCATATGAAAAAAAACAGACTTAGGACTATTGCAACAATTTGGAATCTATTTTAGAATCCCAGATAATGTTAGCAAAATAAGGCATTTATATGAGAAAGCTTGATAGAAAAGTATGACAATACCAAACAAAAGAGACTTATAATTTGATTGGGTTATTTCTGTCTTGTGGTTTTACTGATTTATGGGGTAAGTAGCCTATGATACTCTCCATCCTTTTAACGAACTCTATTCCAAAAAACAAGTCGTTTGGTTGCCTAGTTAGGGCATGAAGGAAGGACAAGCAAACAAACACACTTTCTCATTTATAATACCTATTAGTGCAGATACCAATTCATATATTTATATAACATTAATATCATGTGACTTCATAAAAGCAGATTTTTCTTGATTCTATATTGATAAAGAAATATGTTATCTGCATATTTATTTTTGTATTTTTTAATGTTTTAAGACTCAAATGTACCAATGTCAAATGTGTAATGTGTTGTATTATAATACCAATTTTATCATGAACAATAAATCCTAATGATTCACATTGTAAAATAGCAAGAATTTATTTTTAAAAAATTTTAGTTAGTCGATTCCCAGCGGATACAAGCAATTTTTTATTTATTCATAGGAATTTTTAGATAATCTTTGAATGCGATTTAGTTTCTTTTTAAAAATAAAGGAATGTTTCCTTTCTGAAAAGGGGCTAACTAAAGGATTTAAGGTAGTTCCCCTCCAGGGCCCATAGATTTTTTTCTATACTGTATAGTACGTATATACATACAGGGCGTTTATTTAAGACCAGCAACCATAGGTGACCTTGTTCCTGGCATCATCAGCAACAACATTTGTTCTACGACTTTTGAAATAACTTCATAGGAAATTAATTAGAAATTATTTTAATATATAATATATTTAATATTTTAATGTATGACACTTACACTTTTCAGGTTCATTTTATGTCGAAACTCAAAAACTCCCATCCTTGGCTCTAATCTTATTTGAGCCGCCATTGCATATTCACGCGGCAGGGTTTGGATTTCATTCTTCTTAAGTTTGAACTGAGCATCATACACAGTTTCTAGTAATGGTGTGAGTTGCAGAGTACGGGCGCAATCTCCGTTCATCCAAAGATTCCTTGCCCAAACCAGATATTCCTTTTGCTCCTTCTTGTAAATATATTTTATTTTCTGGAAACAGACAATATTTATATAGCTGGCATCTTAATCTATTGGCACTTCCTAAGGGGTGGAAGGTTGTGTGCTGAAAACCTGGAATATCATATTTAGGTAGGTACCAAAATATTAATATTAGTAAAATAATATATAATAAAACATTATTAAACTTAGAACATACGAGTGAATGAACATACCTTAAAGGCTCGAACATCCTTTTGAGAAGGTTTAGGAAAGTTCCATGGTTGGCATCCATATTCTAAACTCAATATCTTCAGGCCCAGAAGATGTTGCTCCTTAGTAAGGGTTGATAGCCGAGGGTATAGTGGAGTTTTCTGCTTACCAGGTATGTACTCAGCAGAACTGTGCTGGTCCTGGAAAAAGTCAATATAGGTAACAGTACTTTTAGTGAACTCTTGGAAAGGCTAAAGTAAATAAAGATAGAATTTGATAGGTTACATTACAGGTAAAAAAAAACCTATTTCTGGATTACAGTTTTGATGTGTTAGGTTTGTCCCACTGGGCCCAAAGTGGTCTAAACACGGAAAATCATTGGGTTAAGGTAAAATAAAAGAATATGATAAATTTTAAATGGTCAGTGAAAATTTTTACTTTCAATTTGCAATGCAGTATAAATCATGGGTAAAGCTGGTTTTTATACAAAAATATTTTATCTGATTTTATGTAGGTATAACCAGTTTTGGGCCTACAATGATCAGATCTTTTGGTCTAATAATGAATAATCACTGAAGAAATAGTGCCCACCAACAATATTGACATTTGATCATAAAATCATTATTTTCTATAATGATTAAATTATGGATAACGAGACCTATACTTATATTGCTTACAAACGGATCTCGAGGATTCCACCAAGGTATCTGCCTTACATATGTTGGCGGCTCAGATGTTGGATAGTATTGATTTCGAAACATGTGGGTTATTCCAGAATTATGCAAACCCTGAAACGTTACAGGAACATTTTCTCCAAACCTGAAACAAATAAGAGATAAAATTTGAGAACCTGGTGTGAGGTTTCTGTTGAAAAATCAGGAGGTGATTATGAAAGAATGATAGAAGAAAGAAAATATATTTATTGCTTCACAAATAACATTTATGTAAGTACATAGTACATAAAAACCCGAAAATTGATCTATTCCCTAAGGTACAGACCAAGGTAACATGTAAGTCAATGCAAACGAGTGGGATTTGACCATCAGTACTGAATGTTCTGTGACACAGAATGTTCACACTAAATGAACGCATGTAAAACCTAGCGAAAGTCGGCGAACCACGGCGAAGCGGTAGGTACTAAAGTAGTATTTTATTTATTTTTACATTATTTTATTAGTGCTCCCATTATGTTGCACTCAAGGATATTAGAAATTTCGATCTAATTGTAGTTTCTTTTACTTATAAGGTTTCGTTTCCAGGTACAAATCCTTTAAGGTCTCGCTGCATTTTAGGGTTCCATACCCAAAGGGTGAAAATGGGACCCTATTACTAAGCCTCCTCTGTTTGTCCATCTGTCTGTCAGATGGCTGTATCTCACGAACCATAAAAGGTAGACAGTTGAAATTTTCACATATATGATTTATTTAACTTGCCGCTATAACAATAAAATAAAATAAACATTATAATATTAAAGGTCTCCCATACAAAAAATTTTTTTTTTTGTTTATATTTGCTTAATTTTAGCCGACTTTTCAACCCTGAGTTTCAACCTAATAGGTAGACAGTTGTCAATTTTGACGAGGTGTTGATTACTATTGCCGCTATAACAACACATATAAAATAACTTTTAAACTTTTATAAGTAAGAGCCTATGCACCCACAATTTTTTGTGAAAAGGACAGATATTGGATTTCGCGTTCATAGGAGCGAGACAGGGCATGTCAATGCAAGCACAAAAATCAAGTTTTCGCTTGATATCTATTAATTAGGACTTGATTTGAAAAAACTGCAAATTATAAAGTGTTCTTTTTAGGTACTTAGTTCTATTACCATGCTTATTCTCAAGATTGCAGCTTCTGTAATTATTGAGAAATTAAGGTTTTAATAAAAATTAAGATGTAACTCTGCGATTTTTTCTATTGAGAAAATTTTATGGAATCATGTTTTCGAAACATGATCGATAGAGTAAGTCCTGAACTATACCATGTATAAATTTCAAAGTTCAAAAAGATCAAAGTTATATATTATATAACTTTGATCTTTTTGAACTTTGACTTTGAACTTTTATAACTTAGATCGGAATATACTGACAGATATGATCTGAGGTAATAGTTAAGGGGTTCATTGCCTTCTTTTACAGGTCCTGAGATACAGTCAGCAGACGGACAAAGCCAGAGCAGAGTACTTAGTAACCCTTTGGGTACGGGTGCTCCATCCCATATTTCATTTTATTTTTCTTCTCTTCAACAACTCGTTTTGATATATAAAACTAGTAAGTAATTATAATATTTCATCAGATCATGGGCTCGAAAATGTATTTCGACATTTAGATGCACTATCAAAGTCCAACACTAACTACAAATACACCTTGGCGTTCCGCGTGCATTGAATCAGGAGGTATTCCTTACTGAAGGGATAGTAGGTGCTTCCAATCCAATTTTAAAGAGACTTACCAACCAAAATACAGTGGTTCTTGCCAGTCTTCGTCTTGGGTGTACATGATGAGTTTGAAGAGGCAAACAGAATATCAAATACAATGAGTCAAGTAGTTAGCAAACTTAAAAGGTACATTTCTTCTGGTAGAAGAAAAGCGGCTGGCAGGTGCTGGATGGAATGCACAGACAGAACAAAACTACAACACTCCCCGATCCACTTGCGATTTAGCGATCAACCAATGTGTGTACACTACAATTCAAACGAACGATTACGACGCGACGCGACGCGGCTCGTGCACACTTCTGCGGCAGCAAACAAAACAAACACTCAAAATTACGTAGGTAGATGGATTATTAGTTATTACCAAAATTACGTATATTACCAAACCAAACAAGCAATTTATTTAACAGTGTTGCCGGCAGTCAAAATGAAAAAGCTCCGACCGAGTGCGAACCGAACGCTAGACGTCTAATAGCAAGGGCGGCGTCCAGAACGAATTCTGTTACGTTTGTCCGTGATGGTAGCGTACACATAACCAAATTCGTGTTTGTTTTTATGCCTAATAAATAGAGTATAAATAGAGTATAAATAGAGTATAATCAGTGCAAAAGCAAAATAAATAGTGCCTCCTTTGACCATTGTTTGTGGGTACGCTAGCATAACGATCAAGCTAGCGTACCTACCTACATACAACCGTTCTCAAAAACGGCTTAATATTATAGCAACAAAATTTATACACAAAAATAGAGTAGGTATGAAGATCGTCCGAGCTATACAAAATTTCATAATAATTGCTCTGATATGAACAGAGATATGGAACAAGACTATAAAATAATACCCGAGCTGGCGTTATGCTAGCGTACCCATTAAAAAACGAAATAGTTCTTAGAAGAAAACAAGGTTTCCTTATTATAAATGCTATTTGTATAAATAGAGCACAAAATACTTTCTCTCCCAGTAGTCATACTTTATGCAAATTCGTAATCAAACACTATAAAAAGTTGATGTGAAGTTCTAGGAACAAAACAAAAAAAAAAGTTATTAGTGAAACAATACAACGAACAATGTAGTAGGTAGTAATAATTACTTACCTAGTTATTTTGTTACTATAAATGAGCTGTCAAGAGTATTTTTATATTTAGCTTCATATAAAGCCAAGGATTATAGCCAATAGAGTAGGTATAACGTGTTTAACACCGTTCTTCACAGTGGGAGAACTCCTAAGGCGTGGAGCGGGAGCCTGGTGGTGCTCTTTTTTAAGAAGGGAGATAAAACCCTTCTTAAAAACTACAGACCCATCACACTCCTGAGCCACGTCTATAAGCTTTTCTCACGAGTGGTCACGAATCGTCTCGCCAGGAGACTCGACGAGTTCCAGCCACCGGAACAGGCCGGGTTTCGGATATGGCACCATAGACCACATACACACAGTGAGGCAGATTATACAGAAGTCCGAAGAGTATAATCAGCCCCTGTGTCTGGCCTTTGTGGACTATGAAAAGGCCTTTGACTCTGTCGAAACCTGGGCTGTTCTGGAATCCTTACAGCGTTGCCAAGTAGACTATCGTTATATCGAGGTGTTGAGATGTCTTTATGATGCCGCAACCATGAGTGTCCAAGTATCTACAGGGCCAGCAGTCTAAACCTATCCAACTGCGCAGACGAGTGAGACAGGGGGATGTTATATCTCCGAAACTGTTCACAAGCGCGTTGGAAGATGTGTTTAAGACGCTGGACTGGAAAGGTAAGGGCATCAACATAAACGGCGATTACATCTCACACCTGCGATTCGCTGATGACATAGTTTTGATGGCAGTGGACTGGTATAGGCTGATGATGATGATGATGATGATGAGAGTAGGTATAATCAATATATGCTATTTATTAGGCATAACAACAAACTCGAATTCGGTTATGTGTACGCTACCATCACGGAAAACTGTTAAGGGGGGCAGGCAAAGAAAAACCAACTACCTATATACATAAAGTACATGCATAACACTTCACCCTCAGGGTCATCTTAACTAAATTGGGCGCTTTGGGGTGCGAAAATAGGACGGCGGCGCACCCTTAAACAACAAAACCTTATCAAAAAGGATCTCAAAGAAGCTGTTCAGAAATAGGTACATCGAATCCGCCACCAACTGCGTCACAGGCGGACATTCGCACGCTACGTCGTCGTAAAGATCGTCTAATTTTCGTCAGTGATTTTTTTTGTTATTATTATTTGTATTATATTTTTCTCATTAAACCCTAACATTATTGTTTTATTTTGGAATTGCATGTTAAAATTTTCAATTTTATATTACACATAGAATATCAAGCAAACCAGGGTGAAGAACTAGAATAAAAAAAGTACTAAAATTCTTAAAAAAACTCGTAATCTATACCGAATAATGTGAAATGATTTCCCACTTGATGATATTTTGCAATGCCGTTATGAACAAGGGGAAATTATTTCCCACCGCAAAACCCCCCTTTCCCACCTTCTCGAAACTGTTTCCGAGCGAGTACCTAGGAACTTGGAAACATAATCAGAATCTGCCCAAGGTAAGTGTACCCAACCTACCTAGGTAGGTACACATACCTAACCATGCAGATTCTGGACTTGAGTAAAAACAGTTTCGAGAAGAAAGCCAAGAAGAGAGCTGGGCTGGGCAGCGTTTGGAAAACTACGCCGGTCCATCTCGTTATCCATAAATTTCCAAAATAAATTGAAAGATTGCCAAAAATATTTAGTATTCCCGGGAATCTCCGAGAAACGGAAATTCCTGGGACCAACCACCACCATCGGCATTGGTATCGTCACAGTAGTTTGACGATTCCGATGCCGATCTAGTCGATACACTAGGTACTTTAGAATGCCTACGAATAAATAAGTGTATGCGGTGTAATTTTCACGGATAGATTTATGGACTGGTTCAACCTTGACTATTTTGACAAGCATCCCTCCATTTGAAATTTATTTCATCGAAGGTAAAATGCCAAAATATGTTGGAGATAATACCATTATAAAAATAAATAAGTATTGGAGAATTCACACAGCATTACCTATCTAGCCCCAAGCTAAGCAAATATAGAAAAGTCTGTAAAAATGACCATTTTTGAAAAAAAAAAACATAATTATTGAGAATGGTCGAAAAGGGGGATATTTTTTATCGAAAGGGGGCTATCTACCTATTGGTTTATCAAATGAAAGGCATTGTTTTGTACATTTTAAAACAGTTTTCGAAATTGCTGAAGGTTTCATACTTTTCAAAATATTGCCATTCGAAAAAAGACGGAAAATTGATTGTCCAAATACCTAATTGGCAAATGTTTGAAACCCTCGGTGCGCGAGTTACACTCGCACTTGACGGATCTTGTTTATTATTAACACCGAAGTAAACGACCAGAACACCCGGAACAAATGCCTGCAGATCGTACGAATATTTGTCCCAAGGCGGGTATCGAACCCGCAACCTCCACAGCCACAGAGGACGTCATTGTTATGATGAAGCGGTTGTTGTTGTGTGGAGTGGAATTCGGTCCCTGATAATTTTATCATCAGCATTCATCATGCCGACAGGTGAGGTGAGCAAGGCCATGAGGAAATTCGATGTCTGCAGGCATTGCGGCTCAGTTTGGGCAGGCGCGCGTTCAGTTCAGTGCACTTGAGTTCCTGTTTGCGTACCTACTAAACACTTAGACAAGTTAAAAATAATTTTAACAAGTTTCTGCCTGCTGCTTCGCACGCGTTGTTACATTTTGTAACTATCATCATCATCATCATCCTGTATTAGACCACAGCTGGCCATATGCCTCTCTTAATGAGCGCCATAGCGCCCTGTCTTCAGCTTGCCGCACCCAGCAGGCTTTTGCAAATCGTCATCTCACCTGGTCGGAGGGCGTCCTACACTACGTTTGCCGAGTCACGGTCTCCACTCAAGGACACTTTTACCCCAGCGGTTGTCGGTTCTTCTCGAGATATGGCCAGCCCACTGCCACTTCGGCTTGCTAATCCTTTGACTATGGAAGTGAAAACGTTTAAATAAAAGGATATCTCATGGTCTAGGTACTTAGGTGCACGCTCCTTCTTAATTGCAAGCATACTTGCACAAACTAGTTTGCGCAGGTAACGGAGCATTTGGACGGCACGGCAAGACGATAGCTAGAACTACTAATAGAAGAGTCTCTTAAGTTGGTGACATGGTGACACCGAAAATAGATAGGTAAGTAAAAACATACTCTCAGAGTACTCCGTACTCAGTTTTGCGCAGTCCTGTTAGTACGAGCTTATTGGACGTATGACCACTGTAGGCTTAGAGCATTTATGAGTGTAGGTACCGTAGGTACTCAGTCTTTTTGCACAATCATAACTGCATAAACTAAAGAACTGCGGAAGCAAGACGGAGCGTGTGGTCGGGCTTTTAAATTTCCTTGCTTGACTTCGTAGCTCAATGGGTTCTCCTCGTAGATTGTTGGGCTATAGTTCTCCAGAATCAAAGCTGTCATCACACCAGAGTAAGCCCTTAGAAAATCAAATTGGATCGTCCCGAGACAATTTCATTTCATTTATTTATTCCACCGTAGGTACCTATTGATAAACTTGATGTCATTGTAATTTACATAAATTAATTAATTTAACATGTTAGTTAGGTAGTTAAATACAAATTAATCATTTTTAGCTCAATTGTTTCTATTGTAAATACTAGTTTTAATTTAAATTTATTATTAGATTGTAATTTTCTTTCTTAATAAAGTATCTTAAGAATTAAGATATAATTATTCATACAACACAAGTTTTATGTGAAGGAAGGAAATAAAAAAGAAAAAAAAAAACGCCATAAAGGATTGTATGCAATAATGAAACAAGATCCGTCAAGTGCGAGTGTAAATCGCGCGCCGAGGGTTTCAAACATTTGCCAATTATTTGGACAATCAATTTTCCGTCTTTTTTCGAATGGCAATATTTTGAAAAGCATGAAACCCACAGCAATTTCGAAAACTGTTTTAAAATTTACAAAACAGTGCCTTTCATTTGATAAACCAATAGGTAGGTAGCCCCCCTTTCGATAAAAAATATCCCCCTTTTCGACCATTCTCAATATGATTTTATTTAACAAAAATGGTCATTTTTACAGACTTCTCTATATTTTTCCTGTAAAATATAGATCAATATCTACAAACGCCTAATACATTGTACATGGATCGGTCAATCGGTAGTGCAATCTTCGGAGATGGGGGGGGGGGGGGGACTGGTAAATTTTTCAAAAAGTATGATACTTTCTTGAAATCAGTTATGGCGCACGAAATGTATCATTACTTCAAATTTCAAGTTAATAGCTGCAGTACCTAGTTACTTAGATAATATTCAAGAAAGAGCGGGGACGGACAGAACGAGACCATAAGGGTTTCAAAACCGATCTTGAAACCCTAAAAAGAGATCCCGAGCGTTGAAGTAGGTACTTACTATTCTATTACTAGCGTATACTTATACATATTATTACTTATTATAACATAACTCGATGTCCCCGAGCTAAAAGGATTTTTTACTTTGTATTGATTTATATTTATGTGACATCTATACTATAGGCACTGGGTCGTGTGGAATGTAGGAACCTACTTTAATCAATTCTTGGGTTCGCAGCTGTGACGGAAGCGTTATGAAATCGAATGCCTACATTATGCAAAATAAAATAAACATCAAAATAAACCGATAAATTAGTGCCGAGAAAGTGTTTATAAATGCTGTCACTGAAGATGAACTCATCATTACGACGAAAGTTGTCGGGACTCCACCATGCTGGTTATTTTGGTCAGTGCATCACTGTGTTTGTTTTACTCTAAAGTTTGCTGTGCGGTTAGTGGCCTATACTTTACGTTTTTATTTGTTTTAGGTGGTTTTTGCGTTGGCGATCGAGTCAGAAGCTGGAGTTATTCATCAGCATCAAGCTGGTCTTGGATTGAAATATCATCAGTTGAAAAGTTATCCTGCAAGGCCTTTTCTTGGGAGATTTTATATCGCTCCGCCTATTGGACTTAGGCCTGCTCCTAGGGTGCCTTCACTTGTGTTTAATTCTGTGCCATTTAATCATGCGATAACACCCATAACTGTCACACGCGTAGCATCCCCTTTGCTGCAACCTGCAACTTCCGCAATTGCTAAGATACAACCAACAGTTGGGTCTGCGACCTTAGCAACGTTTTCTAACTATATACCATCAAAGGCACAGAATTTTTTGCCAATAAACGCAGCGATACAACAAGGTGCTTCTAATATCCAGTTTTTACCAGCGATCGGTTTCACCAATCAAGCAGCAACTGTCTCCAGTGCACCAGTAGGACCTCCTTTGTTAGCCAGTTCCGCAGTTCCCACAATAACCAGCAGCTATGTAACGGATAACGTAAAACCTGAAAAAGCCATTTCATATTCCTTATCCCACCAAGACTATGAATATCTAAAACGACACAAGGTAGAAGGAAAAGATTCACCATACAACCCGATTCCCGGATTCAACACATCACCGGGGAATGAAAAGCATCAAAACTCACACAGTCATCATAGAGATGATAAAGCTCCTTTAGATGAACCAGATAAAACAGACGAGAGTGCTTTGAAAAGGAGCACAGGTTTGAGTAGTGGTATTCAAGATAAAAGTGAAACCAAATTTATACAGAACTATAACGATCCCAGATTGATACAGGGTAACAGCGAATCCAGCATTCCACACGTTCACGAAGTACAAACCACCATACAAGATGTCAGTGGACCCAGCTTGACAAATGTAGCAGGCCCAGTGATACAGGGTAACAGCGAAACCAGATATTTAGAGCACGGTAACAATGAACTCAATCTAAAACAGGGAAACAGCGAAACCCACTTTTTACAGGGTAACAGTGGGCCGAGCTTTATAAGTTTTCCTGAGCCAGTAATACAGGGAAACACCGAAACCAGCTTTATAGAGCAGGGTAGCAGCGAACTCAATTTCTTACAGGGAAACCGCGGAAGCAGCTTTACACAGGGTGACAGTGTACCGCCTTATATTCAAGGTAACGTTGATCCCAGCTACATAAACATTGCAGAACCAGTGATATCCAAGCATATTTACTTCCACGTGCCACCACCTGACTTCGAGGAGTCTCCACGCGTTCCGATCACCAACTTACCAATACCGAAGAAAACGTTTAACATACTGTTCATCAAAGCGCCGTCTCAGAACCAACAGAGCAATGTCTACTTGCAGCAGTTACTACAAAGCAGGCAGAATCAGATAGAAGACAAAACCTTGATCTACGTCCTTTCGAAGAAACAAGACCCAGTAGAATTAGTGTTGCCACCTCAACAAATATCCAAAGTAGCCAGCCCTGAAGTGTACTTTGTGAAGTATAAAACGAAACTGGGAGATATAACAGACGTTAGCAACGAACACGTGGAACAGAATTTAGAAAGTATTTCATCATCATCGTAAAATCAATAAATACCTACCTACCTAATGGATGGTGTTGGTACGTACCTAAGTCCCTACTTGACCGTTTAATGCAGGGTAAGAGTGTAGTACCTATACCTACTTAAACTCCGATAAAGAATTCAATATATTTTGTGCCAAAAAAGTTATGAATGGAAACTTAACGAAAACTGATAAAAATAATATAAAACAACAAGCTAACAGAAAGTTTGTCACTAAAAAGTAAAACGAACTCAACAACGTATTTGGAGCGAAATTATTTAAATTTCAATTCGATAACGAACGAGAGATCAATATAATGATGAATGAGAGTTTTCAAAACCAAAAACTGTTTCTAGCTTCAGTGCTTTGCAATGTCGGTAAATATTTTCCACCGATATTCCTTGAATTTTATAACCCTTTGTGTTCAATATAAATTCAAAAAATATCCGGGTTTTTGAATCGGAGTCTAGATATAAAAAAAATACTTAAAAGGCCGCGGGCGGAAGTAAGTTAATTAATAAATGAAGCTGCTATCCAATGAGAGAGCTTATGTAAAATACAACGGTAACTAAATGACTGAAATCGTAATTTATTTTACTCTTGTACTTAATTTATTTCATGTTTTTCTAATATAAGGACCTAGGTACTATTATTATAGACTATAATTTAAGTATGTTTAGTAACGTAATTCTTAGTTTATAAGTACCTCCATGTTTTGATATTCTATTGCTGTGCGAACCTACTCTACTCACGATCATTTAGAAAGTGGTTTGATTTGAACAAAATGCTAATTTTTGTGTCCATAAAACTTCGGATTATGCAATAAAATTATTCTGAATAATCTCACACTATGAATATTTAATTTCGAAAATACCTTTGCCATATCCGGAAATAATCAACCCATTTCATTATTTACTTATATTATCTATTAGTTGCACCAACTAGAAAACTAACATTCTAACAAGGTAAAGGTTTCTTGTTCGCTTGTTTACTATAAGTACCTTAAAAAGATTGAAGTGGACAAAAAATCAGGTGATCACTTTATTTCGTAGTTTTACTTATGTAATCTGAGTTTTGTGAAGTGTCCAAGAATCCTCCAAGGGCTTAGGAAATAAAGCACTTTCAATTTTGAAATTTGAGAAGATTTTGTTAATTGTCCTTGTTGTATTGATCAGAATAGCAAGCAAGTTTTGGTATGTATAATAATTGCCACCTACCTACCTATATTATTTTAAAAAATAAGATAAGAACGCTTTCGTTGCGCTTCGATGTTGAAGCAGCATAATTATAAACGTCTCATTTTATCGATCCGCACGTGGGTGCTTTGGCCGTATAAAAATAACCCTGTTATCTTGTCAAAGACACGTTGGCAAAGTGGGGTGGAAGGATAGAACCATTTCAAAATATATAATGTCCGACCGCTTTTAAAAAATGGTTTCCAGGGCTTGAAAGCGTTTTTTTTATTAGCCTGATTCGTCCCAATACTTTGTAAAAGCGTCCCCCAAAGCTTTCGGTCACGCGCGAAATATTATTGTTAATTCATCATCATCATCATCAGCCTATAACAGTCCACTGCTGGACATAGGCCTCCCCTAATGAGCGCCATAGCACCCTGTCTTCAGCGTGTTATTGTTAATTACTTAATTGAAATTATTGAAATCTAGTTAAATTTGCCTTGTACCCATGCTTGTACATAACTATGATAATAAAATTCATGACTTGTAATAAAAGGTTAGGTTCAGGCTCCACCCCAAAAGCTGAGCTGAGATATGTGTAATATTATCGAAGAAAATCCTACAGTTCCTAGCATTATTTCAGGGGGGGGGGGGGGGGGGGTTACTTATCCGAGTGGGAAGTATAAAAGGAAAGGTAGCGGTTTATATATTTTTAAAACAGTTTTCAAAATTTGTGTAAGTATTCATACTTTTTGAAATATTTTCAAACAAGTCGAAAAAATTACCAGTAGCCCCTTATTTCCTAAGTTTGCAGAGCGATCCATCTGAAATACCTACTAGTTTTCGTATATGCTCTATTCGGTAGGTATTTATTAATTAGGTATAATTTTTTAATATTTATTCAGAAAGAAAATAACAATCAAATAACAAATTTAAATTAAAACTAGTATTTACAATAGAAACAATTAAGCTATCTGCAAACTGTTGCAAATAATCTACAGGTAGCTCAACTGATCCATATCAATACCAGTTGGAAGCGTGCCTAAGACACTGGCTGCATTGCCCCGCTGTATAGCAATGCTGATGCGCTGTGCCAGATACTCACCAGCTCTCGGGTCACGCGTCGCTTCGACCAGACGCTCAGATAATTTTTGGAAAACCCGGAGAGTCTCGGTACCCCACGAACCTAGGGTCTCGACTCCAAGGGGAGCAAATGTGTTTATTAATGTAATCATTTATTAATGTATTTATTTGTATAATTGGCTAATATTATTAGCAAATAGTTTTACTATAAAACTATCGTACTTAGTTTGACGAATTTATTACGAATGTAAGCGGGTGTTCTTCCAACACAAATAAGGTTCGTAGTTAACCCGCTTATCATCCGTAATTAGCCCTATGTGTTGGTTTCCATCTAAACTATCAACGCCAAAGTTTTACAACCAACCCTTTAAAGTTATTATGAGAAAACCTATGAAACTCTCCATGTGAATTTCCAATAATCCGTTCTTATGCTTAGCCTATGCCCTGAAAACAAACTCCATGCAAAATTTCAGCTTCGTAGCTCTTGTAGTTTCAGAGATCCCTTGATACATCACATCACCCAGCTTTCTCTTCTCTTTTATAAATATAGATTACTCGCTTTGTATACCTAGTTTGTATTTTTAGTAAAACTAACAGATGTTGTTAATAATAAAATTAACAACTAATTTACCTATGTGTATTGTTGTTATGTGTGATTGTAATAATAATTATTGTTAACAATAGGTATCTTATTGTTAATAATAATTATTATTACAATTATAGAGCCTGTGTCACAGTGGTATGTTTTGAACCAGTCTTTAAACGTGATATAGAATTTATAATCTTAAAAAAAAGTACTTACCAGTAGTTAACCCGCTTATCATCCGTAATCTACAATAATTTCTTTTAACTACTTAAATTAAGTATAAAAATAAACATTAGGTATCAGATAAAACACAGAACTAGGTAGGAACAACACAATGAAAAGAATACAGTTGTCAGAAAAACAAAATGAACAATGAAAAAGAAACAATTTTCTGGTGCGGACCTGAAAAAGATATTATTGTTTTGCGCATCTTGAGTTTTGACGGAGTACCTATTACTAAATAAAATAGACATTTTGTCATTCATAATTCCTCCTACAATTGTGTGGCCAACCAAAGCTGGCGGAACAAGAGTGAAGCACAAAACGTCCACTTACATTGGGATTATGAGTCGTCACGTCACCCCTCCGGTTCTGCTAAGCCAAGCGTTGCGATCAATAATGCTGTGTTTTAACTGGGCCAGTGAGCAAGTGAGCAGTGCAGACCTTTAGATATTTATATTCGAAGCTTCAGACCCAGAAAGATAGAAAGTGCGCTTGCAATGTAAAATCAAGTTCAGAGGGTTTGAGTTAATGTGGTAAATTATACCTTTTAAATCTTTATTAAGAAAGAAAATTACAATCAAATAATAGAATTAAATTAATACTACTATTTACAAATAGAAACAATTGAGCTATCTGCAAACTATTGCAAACAATCTATAGGCAGCTCAATTGATCCATACCAACTTTAAAATTTACTTTAAATAATTTTCAATACTTTTTCATTCACAATAATCTAGAATAAATTTTAGTTGCTAATGGTCAACCAATGTTTCTATGCCGGCTCGATAAAAATCTAAACTTTAGTAATTCGCCATATTTTTCGAGTCAACAGATAGATACCTAACTATCAAAATGAAGTAGTTATCTATGCCGTTGGAAGAGATAGGTACCTATTTCATTCTGACAGGTAGGTGCGTTTCGCGCTATCGGGGTATCTATAGGTATTTCTTCGGCAGGCGCCTAGCTGTATTGAAGTGATACCTACTTCATTCTGACATTCTGTTAACAAAACTCATGATTCACTCATCATCTGTCAACAATTTAGGGAGCTTCATAGTCATGCATATACCAAACAGAAAATAAAATTGTGGATGGATCATTGTGCTAATTTATGTATTTAACGTCAATGAATTATTTTATAATTTGAAAGTACCTAGGTAGGTACGTAGGTACAACTTGTGATACCTATCTACAACTACTTCAACAACAGCATCTTTTATGCAAGGTCAGCACTATCCAGACCCTACAGCTAGTTCCATCCCATGGGAACAGATTTATGAGATGAAAAGAACACACGTTTCTGATAAATTTAAGCCCGATCCATTTAGTAAGTAGTGTTAATAATAATAACTTTATTGCAGGAAAGATGGTACATACAAAAGATAGGTAAACTAACAGTAACTTTTATACTTATTAGTGTGGCGTGTTGGCGTGAATGAAGAAGTAGAAAAAACATCCATCTATATGTATACATCTATATACATCTACCCATCCGTCCAAACTTTCTAATATAATGTACTTTAGATTTGTACAATAACATTAATTTATTTAAATTGACGCGGCCGGCTGGCTTCAATGCAATATGCCACTACCATTCTAAGCGCCAATGCAGATTGATCAGTACCTACGTCGATGTGTGAACGAACTCCGATCAGTTGGCCAATTTGTACTAGCTTATTAAACTTGCCAGTTTGAAGAGAGCACGGTTCACATCTTGAGTACACAGAAAACGTTTGCTAGATGGCGCTCTGCACTGTGGCCTCGTTACAGATTCTACAGATACAGTCTTTCATCCGACGCTTTTTGCACACATTTTTCCGGCAACTCAGCAGATTTCTCCAAATATAGAAAGGACCAACCACAAAGTCGGTGTTAGTACCTATCAGACATTCCAAGATACCACATTTGCATTATCCCAGTCCTGATTTAAGATGGAGGTACCTATCTAAGCAGGTATCTTTGACTAGGAATCTAATCTACCTAACAGCTACCTACCGACATATTTGGGATAGGGAGAAGAATTAATTAGATACACTATTAAGTACCTACCTACCTACATAACGTTATACATTACAGTCCAATAATTCTTATTTACGAAACGTTACATTTAATTTTATAGAGATAGAATATTACTATACATAGTAGGTAGCTAGTTTACTATTTCAACTTAAATTAATAATTTAGAAGCTAGATACATTAGTAACCTTTTTGTCTGAAATTTACTGATTTTCAAGGTAATCACATGCACAGAAAACCTATAGCAACGGGCCTTATTTTTTTTTATTACACGATGCTATGTGTTCTAGGTGCTCTATTAACATGTGTTCGTTATTTTGAACGATAGTTAATAGTAAACGCTACTCTTTGATAGATGGCGTAGGGATCGGGTTCGCTTTGTGGCCACCGAACTCAATTATTGTACTATCTTCTCATAATTAAACTGTAAAAAATAAAACTATGATAGAGGCATTATTTTGTTTCAAACGTGATCGTTTGAAACCTAACTTATGTAATGTATGTAAATACCCACGGAATATAAAAAAATACCTAACTAGGTAATAGTAATCTAGAAACGCTACAATTCAGATGAATTGCTTTGCAAACTTTAGACACGGTAAATTTCTCGAGTTTTACAATCTATAAACTACTTGAGAAATAAAAAAAAAACCCGGCCAAATGCGAAGTCGTACCTTTTACAACCTTTTGCGTGAAAGGTTTCAGTACAAAACATAAAATATAATTAAACTACTTGAGAAATAAAAAAAAAACCCGGCCAAATGCGAAGTCGTACCTTTTACAACCTTTTGCGTGAAAGGTTTCAGTACAAAACATAAATATAATTAAACTACTTGAGAAATAAAAAAAAAAACCCGGCCAAATGCGAAGTCGTACCTTTTACAACCTTTTGCGTGAAAGGTTTCAGTACAAAACATAAATATAATTAATATTTGTCTAAATGTGGTTATATAAATTAATAACTTAATAAGTCAATTATTTTATTTTCACATTCAAGATAAAAATACACACCACGCCACGCATGGAGTGACCTATCGTTATTTAGTCATTTTGGTTGTCTTTCTTTTTCTTCGTTAGAAAAAGCAGAAAGACAGTTGACTATCATATGATCGTGGTGGTCTCTCAATTCTCAAAAAATCGCATTACTGCTAATTAAAACTATTAAAAGAAGTTGTGCGGTTGGCCTGGCAGACGCAAGTTGTTGAAAAAATTCACAGAATGATGACCCTCTTTAGGTGAAACGTTTCGTAAGCGCCTTGTAACTTGACTCTCGCGACATCTAGTTATATATGCGGAAGCTGTGCGACCACAGCCGGCGGAGCGCGGCGGGCGAAATGGTCATGCAAGAGGTTACGGGTTCGATTCCTTTCTTATATATGTTTTAATTTTTTTCTGTTTTTAGTATTTTTTATTATAGCGGTAACAGAAATACATCATCTGTAAGAATTTCAACTGTTTAACTATCACGGTTCATGTTATACTGCCTGGTGACAGACGGACGGATAGTCGAGTCTTAGTAACAGGGTCCCGTTTTACCCTTTGGATAAGGAACCCTAAAAACTTGTTTGAAATAAACAACTGATACTTACCTATTTAGTTCCGCTCGATGAGGTAAACCCCCTTTTTAAAAAAAAATAATCCTTGTCAATTAATTATATTATTAGAGGCCTTAGTCCGAGTCAATACAAAAAATAGTCGTTAAAAGTTAATGAGACCTATTGATGTCTTACACGAAAAAGGCTTACGCCGGTTTTTGAAAGTCTTGCACTTCGTGTTTTTGTCAACAATTTGTCGTTGGATTTTCTAAACGATTTTGACCTTTAAAAAAATTGTGTGTCGGACATTTTATGACCTCTTCGCGTCATAACGATAGAAGCGATCGGGCTGAAATTTTACTTTTTATTACGTACAGTTTCCATGGGATAGAAATAACCTTTAAACGTTTCCATGGAAACAAGCGTGCGAAGCCGCGAGCAGAAACAAGTAAAAAATAAACAACACCTTTTCGTTAGTCTTCTTACTGTTTTTAGGGTTTCAAACATCGGTTTTTAGGGTTTCAAACATCGGTTTTGAAACCCTTATGGTCTCGCTCTGTCCGTCCCCGCTCTTTCTTGAATATCTCAGTAACTACTGCAGCTATTAACTTGAAATTTGAAATAATGATACATTTCGTGCGCCATTACTGATTTTAAGAAAAAAATATATAAATAAATGAAAAATGAAAATGAATATTTTCAGTACAAATTTTGATGTTGAAATTTCAAAAGAGACCTAGGAAGACAAATGGGGTATCAAATGAAAGGTATCGTTTTGTACATTTCAAAACACTTTTTGAAATTTCTGTAAATTTCATACTTTTTGAAATATTTCAAAAAAAGTCGAAAAATTGACCATACCCCCCCCCCTATCTCCGAAGATTGCACACCGATCCACGTACAATGTATTAGGCGTTTGTAGATATCAATCTATATTTTACAGGAAAAATATAGAGAAGTCTGTAATAATAATAGTTTTTGAAAAATGGTCAAAAAGGGGGAGAATTTTTTTTCAAAAGGGAGGGTACCTACCTATGTGGGGTATCAAATGAAAGGTATCGTTTTGACCATTTCAAAACACTTTTTGAAATTTCTGTAAGTTTCATACTTTTTGAAATATTTCAAAAAAAGACGAAAAATTGACCATTCCCACCCCCCTAGCTCCGCAGATTGCAGACCGATCCATGTACAATGTACTAGGCGTTTGTAGATATCGATCTATATTTTACAGGAAAAATATAGAGAAGTCTGTAATAATAATAGTTTTTGAAAAATGGTCAAAAAGGGGGAGAATTTTTTTTCAAAAGGGAGGGTACCTACCTATGTGGGGTATCAAATGAAAGGTATCGTTTTGGCCTTTTTAAAACACTTTTTGAAATTTCTGTAAGTTTCATACTTTTTGAAATATTTCAAAAAAAGACGAAAAATTGACCATTCCCCCCCCCCTAGCTCCGAAGATTGCAGACCGATCCATGTACAATGTATTAGGCGTTTGTAGACATCGATCTATATTTTACAGGAAAAATATAGAGAAGTCTGTAATAATAATAGTTTTTGAAAAATGGTCAAAAAGGGGGGGAAATTTTTTTCAAAAGGAGGGGTACCTGCCTATGTGGGGTATCAAATGAAAGGTATCGTTTTGTACATTTCAAAACACTTTTTGAAATTTCTGTAAGTTTCATACTTTTTGAAATATTTCAAAAATAGTCGAAAAATTGACCTTTCCCCCCCCCCTATCTCCGAAGATTGCAGACCGATCCACGTACAATGTATGAGGCGTTTGTAGATATCAATCTATATTTTACAGGAAAAATATAGAGAAGTCTGTAATAATAATAGTTTTTGAAAAATGGTCAAAAAGGGGGGGATTTTTTTTTCAAAAGGGGGGGTACCTACCTATGTGGGGTATCAAATGAAAGGTATTGTTTTGACCATTTCAAAACACTTTTTGAAATTTCTGTGAGTTTCATACTTTTTGAAATATTTCAAAAAAAGACGAAAAATTGACCATTCCCCCCCCCTAGCTCCGAAGATTGCAGACCGATCCATGTACAATGTACTAGGCGTTTGTAGATATCAATCTATATTTTACAGGAAAAATATAGAGAAGTCTGTAATAATAATGGTTTTTGAAAAATGGTCAAAAAGGGGGGGAATTTTTTTTCAAAAGGAGGGGTACCTGCCTATGTGGGGTATCAAATGAAAGGTATCGTTTTGAACATTTCAAAACACTTTTTGAAATTTCTGTAAGTTTCATACTTTTTGAAATATTTCAAAAATAGTCGAAAAATTTACCTTTCCCCCCCCCCTATCTCCGAAGATTGCAGACCGATCCACGTACAATGTACTAGGCGTTTGTAGATATCGATCTATATTTTACAGGAAAAATATAGAAAAGTCTGTAATAATAATAGTTTTTGAAAAATGGTCAAAAAGGGGGGGAATTTTTTTTCAAAAGGGGGGGTACCTACCTATGTTGGGTATCAAATGAAAGGTATCGTTTTGACCATTTCAAAACACTTTTTGAAATTTCTGTGAGTTTCATACTTTTTGAAATATTTCAAAAAAAGACGAAAAATTGACCATTCCCCCCCCCCCCCTAGCTCCGAAGATTGCAGACCGATCCATGTGCAATGTATTAGGCGTTTGTAGATATCAATCTATATTTTACAGGAAAAATATAGAGAAGTCTGTAATAATAATAGTTTTTGAAAAATGGTCAAAAAAGGGGATTTTTTTTCAAAAGGGGGTACCTACCCATGTGGGGTATCAAATGAAAGGTATCGTTTTGGCCTTTTTAAAACACTTTTTGAAATTTCTGTAAGTTTCATACTTTTTAAAATATTTCAGAAAATTGATTGTCCAAATAATTGGCAAATGTTTGAAACCCTCGGCGCGCGAGTTACACTCGCACTTGGCGAATCTTGTTTTGGATTTATTTTGCTTTTTTATGCAGCAGACTTTACTATAAGAATAATATAATAAAACTAAAACCGACTTCGAATGCCTTAATTTTATACTTTTTTAATTTTTCCCGGTCAAATACCAATCACTCGAGACTAAACTTATGTACTTAATAATATATAATATATTCTATTATCAGAAAATCTCGATATCATTCTGTACAATATTTAGTATGTATTCTTTTACTTATTTTCGACGATTTAACGAACTGATTTTGAATAAATATATGTAGTATAAACAAAACTGGTATGTATTTGTCGATAAAATTGTCAAAAATACGCAATGAAATACAAACAGTCGACCATAGATAGAACCTCCTCCTTTTCCAAAGTCGGTTAAAAACAATGAAGATAAAGCAAATGTCAACATTCTTAACTTGAGTAGACACCTACTCCTTCGTGTTAGTGCCCAAAAGTGCCCCCAAGAGTATCTTGGGGACGCACGCACACCAACAAATGACGACCTCAAAAAAATATCTATCTGTGTAGGTATTTTATATTTATATTTTTTATTGAAGTAAACCACAGCGTTACAAATTCCTTAGAATACTTAAAATATATAAAACAATAAGGCCAAAAAGGATTAGACAGATAATAAAGAAATAAGTCAATTAAAGTTAAAGAGAACTAATTACTAAGTTGACTACGAAGTAAAATATTAATTATTAATTATTATAATTATGTATGTATATCAGTTATCTAGTACCCATAACACAAGCTCTGCTTAGCTTGGGGCTAGATAGCTCTGTGATTTGGCCACCATTAAAAAAAATGATAACTCACCTAAACTCTGGGCAAAAGTTTAGGTTGTTGTTGACCAGTAAATAATGTGACAAGAACTTAGCAAGCCTATGAATTCATTTAAAAAATTCGGCTTTCGTCAATATTTAACAAATTGTTTAGACACAGTGCGTGTTTAAAAAAACCGGCTGTTAAGCTTATAATGACAGAAGACACAACCACCTATGGGCTGTGTACGAATACTTCCCGTTTTCGAGTCCTTCCTATACATTTAGCACCTTAGAGGAAATACTTTTAGTAATATGACAACGATTCTATCGTTTCTCAAAATTTAATGATTGTTTTCGAATGAATTTGAGTTATTTCTCGCACTTTGATATTAACAACGGCATATAACTTTTGATTAATTATTTATATGTCTAGATAGATTATCAACAATGTAAAAGCTTAGAAAAAAATAGTTTCGAACCACTAAAACTCCAATCCGCGCTTGCTTACTATTCTTAGCGCGCATGTTTTGTAATACTCGACGCTATGGTAAGCTAACACTATTTCTGATGGGAGTTTCCTGACAGGCTTTACAGCTACCATTTGGTAGCTAAAATGCGTAGCGAGAGTTTAAAATCTAGCTGTGGACACACGAAAGTTTGCCTATTTTTATGGTTCGTTTTGCATATGCTATCTAGACACATTAATTAATTTTATTATAAAAACAATCGTAGTTTGGCGAATTCATTACGGATGATTCACTACGAACCTTATAAATAAAGTTCGTAGTTAACCCGCTTACATTAATTAATAATCATTGGTAGTCATCATTATTTTAACAATAGGTAAGTGAGCGGAGACGGCGGGCGGTGATTGCGTTTATACGTGTAGTAGTGCATTTCTGCTTCTTCTCTTCCCTTGATAATACTAACTACCCTGTGCTTTAAAACAAATCACATACGTTCAAAAATACAAATATAATTCTAAAAACGCACAAAAAGAACAAAATGTAGGTCCCACCGAGATTTGAACTCGGGTCGCAGGATTCAGAGTCCTGAGTGCTAACCGCTACACCATGGGACCGATGACGGTTAAGTTGAAAATATATAATAGTTTGTAAGTTCAAAGTATTAGATCACTGCTTAGTACGGCCATTTTACATTGTCTATTATTATATTGCAGCCAGAGGACATAGTATTTAATGAACGAGTTAAAACGTGATGAAGTATGAGAATAATGTGATTGTAGAAAGCTAACAGTATAGCTTTTTGAAATAGAAATGATATTTTAAAAACTAGCATTTTTTAAGTACCTACATCTGTGATTATTTTAATAAGTAATACCTAGTTTAGAAATAGAAAACAGAAATTGGTGGGCACCAAGAGCAACTTCGCATCTCTGCCTAAGCTAGAAAAAATATAAAAGTTGAGAGGTGTCAAGGGACACCCGGATGGAACGAAGTTCCTTTCTATAAGAGAGAGAGAGAGAAAGAGAGAGAGAGACAGAGAAACATGCGCACGCCGCACGGCTTACAATAGCTTACTATAGCAAAAAGTGTCGTTACAACTTTTCGTGAGATTTTTTTCCGTCTAGCCCCCTTTCACAACGCGCGATCCAATAAAACTGTAACTTTAAAAACCTTATGATAGGTATTACAAACTGAATAAAAATAACCTAACATCGCGCTTGGACGGGCTCGCTTTCTCTCAAAGGGTAATGCACGGAAGTCGTCGTCGGTGCCTGGGATGCTAGGATCATCCATCACTGAAACCATAGGCTATTATGACTGAAACATTGATAATAAAACATTAAAATATTTATTACACTGGAAATAACATCACTCGTTACACCGAATCTAAGTAGTTATTTCCCTCGCGATCTACGAGCTTACTAAAAGGTATATTATTATTATTATTATCTGTACCAAAGATAATCTAAACATGTCAATCATGATGATGATGATTCTTAGTTAATGGCAATATGAGTCTGGTTGGACTCTTTTCTGCCAGTGTCAAGTAATGGAAAATAATAGTAAAATATGAGTTTTCAAGTTATGAAGAATGTTGATATTTTCACCAGAGCCTAGTTCGTTATCTAGCAGGGTACACCACGTGCAGGTTATAGGTTGGCTTGGGAGACAAGATCTTGGAGTCTCCCTTGTACCCCCATGTCAATCATAGAGGTAGCCAAATCACTCTACTGTCACATCAGACAGATAGTGTCACTCAACAATCCTCTTGATTTCGAAGGCGGAAACTATTATAGGTAGGTACGTACATAAATATATGTGTGAGTTGACAAGCATAATTATTACAACTTCAGTGCTTTCAAAAATACGAGCGCACGAATTCGAATAGGAAATTGAAACGTATTTCTATTTATCGATTTTTTTTGCTACACCTCGGTTGTGGTTGTGTCTTCTGTCATTATAAGCTTAACAGCCGGTTTTTTTAAACACGCACTGTGTCTAAACAATTTGTTAAATATTGACGAAAGCCGAATTTTTTAAATGAATTCATAGGCTTGCTAAGTTCTTGTCACATTATTTACTGGTCAACAACAACCTAAACTTTTGCCCAGAGTTTAGGTGAGTTATCATTTTTTTTAATGGTGGCCAAATCACAGAGCTATCTAGCCCCAAGCTAAGCAGAGCTTGTGTTATGGGTACTAGATGATAAAATATCACAAATGTAATGATATACCTATTAATATGAATATGTAATGTGATGTCATTGGTCGGCTCCATCCTGCCAGAAAATGGTATGTACCTAAGCATTTGTTTGTTTACCATGTGATGGTAACCAAAATCGTATATCTCCCCGGATGGCGATCCATTGAGTGGGCTATTTTACCGTAATCGCACAGTTGATCTCCCACTAATTCAGCAAGGTCATACAGTGAGCGACCTATCATATTCAAAATAACCTTGAGGGTATGTGAATCCAAGAACTTGGCAGAGAGTAAACATGATATCATTTTCATCTCTTACCAAAAAAATGAAGGCGATTTATCTGATAACACTAACGCCAAAATATCTCAAATGTCAAATGTATTTTATGTTTATATAAATTATGTTACGCGTTACTCACACTTAACCTTGTTTCGCTGGACTTCGTTTTATAACTGTAATGTATTTACTGTTTGTAAATTTGATTCAGATGTTTTTGTAAATCGAGCAAAAAAGGTCAAGTGTGAGTAATCTCATAAATAACTTTGACATAGGTTGTTCGTATCTTGACGTTGACGTTATAAATGTCGTTGTCAGTTTTTTTAGTACCATAATGCCAATTGAAATCGTTTATGACCATTCTCAACGGATGGGCCGTTCAATGGGAATGGGAAATTATAGCGTAATCGCACAGCCATGTATAAGAAATTCACTCACCCATCTGTAATTTGATAAGGACTAAGCTGAAATGGTAGATAATGTACTAATTATTAATATAACGCTCATATTTTGGCTATACAAATCACAAACAGATGCTGTTAAATAATATAAAATTTAAGGTATAATATTTTTATACCAAAATCGATAATAATCTGAGAGAATATGACACAGTGAACGTTACTTGTTCTGATAGAAGTAACTTACAGCATAAGTATTCTTTTTAAAATCGAGAAAAGTAATTAATTAGGGGCAAATAAAAATTTGTGAATTTGATCAAAATGTTCAGAGAGTTCATCGAGAATTCATTGACACTTAACGTAATTAGTGACTTCTTGCCATTAGTGACTTCTTGCAGCAAGCCGACAATCTAAGCCATTGTCGAATAACAGATGGGTGAGTAAATTTCTTAGACAGAATATTCGACCAACTAAAGCTGTTTTGTCGCACAATCAACGGAATCGGAAAACAAATTAAAGCCCCGCTTATTATAGACATTTCGAGCTGTTTAGAGTGACGACTAGTACCTACCTATGGGCAGAGAATAATAATAATTATACCTATGTGTATGGGTTTGTATTGTACGTACAGTACCTACCAAAACGAATAAAGTTTTCGTTTACTACCAATGTTGACCTGTTTTGGTATTTTGGGTTGTTGAGTTGTACCAAATTTAATTATTTGCGAAGATAATATATAAAATGAAATACGTTTTATGCAATGATATTACTAAGTGTTGTTTTATTGAGGTCCGATGAGTTACTGGCGAGTAATGTTTACATTAGTGTGCTTAACACTATTGTTAAGCACACTAATGTAATGTAATGTGAGTTACTATTAACTATGAAAATAACCTTTGGATGGCGCGTAATATGAGTGTGTACAGATTATGATGTAGGAGGTATCGCTACATCTACACCCCCCTAGAAATTAAGTTTTTGACAAGAAAACAAAACTACATAAATTGTATGAGTTACATATACAAATCAAAAAGAAAATTATGGTGATTTGAGTTAACAATAATAAAAATTAATGAGTAAAAGTCAATAAAAAATAATGAGTTGCTACTTATGAGTTGAATAACTAATTCTAGTTGTTAATGCTAAGTTAAGAAGTAGTAGTTAAGTATACAAATTTATGAAAAACAATTAAAACAACGAACACATGAATAAAAATGATGCTACAAAAAAAAAATAAATATATAATAAATATATAATAATATAAAATAAATATATAAAAAAAAAAATGAACTATGCCCTCAGTACGTACAACTTTGAGCTATTAGCAATTTACATGGCACTGAAGCATTTCAGGTACATAGTAGAAAGACGCGAACTCACAGACGTAACAGATCACAAACCACTCACTTTTGCTCTTACCAAAAAAGCATCAAACTGTGACACACCACGCCGACTACGACAACTGGATTTTATCTCACAATTTTGCAACAAAATAGAATATATCCAAGGCGAACATAATACAGTCGCAGACGCATTTTCAAGAATCAGCGAAATACAAATGCCTAGTCTTTTTAACTACCAACAACTCGCTAACGACCAGGAGGCAGACGAAGAGCTTAAAAAATCCAAACTCAAGAAAACTTAAACTTCAAGATCGTTAACATTCCAGGATCGGATCAACTGATAACGTGCGAAACATCAACTCCAAGCGCACGTCCTTATCTACCGCAACAATACCGAGAAACGGCAATTAAGTCCATTCATGACGTAAACCATCCAGGTGTACTCGGTACAAAACGATTAAGTAACTAAACGATATTTTTTGCCAGGAATGAACACGGATATCACTCAATACGTAAAAAATTGCATACCGTGTCAAAAAGCAAAAGTATCTAGACATATTATTATTTCACCATTGGGAGAGTTCGAGAGCTCATCAAGATTCGAACATATTCATGTCGATATTGTAGGACCGCTACCTCTATCGGAAGAAAACAGCTACTGTATAACAATCATCGATCGAAACACTAAACGGCCGGAAGCTATTCCGGAACATAAGCGCGGAAACGGTTGCGAAAGCTCTGCTAGAGCACTGGATAGCACGTTTCGGTTGCCCAACACGAATTACCACCGATCAAGGACGACAATTTGAATCCATGTTATTTACAGAATTAACCAAATTACTAGGAATTGAAAAAATTCACACTACAGCTTATAAACTCAAAGCAAACGGACAAGTTGAAAGGTTACATCGTACACTCAAAGCCGCTATCATGGCACGATGCAGCAGCCCAAACCAATGGGTTAAGGAGCTACCATTAATTTTATATCTAATTTTATATATGTAATCAAAGAAGGCATAGGACTCAGCCCAGCGCAAATGACATATGGCAAATCAATTTGTTTACCGGGAGATTTTTTTATCAAGACAAAGTCTAACGTCAATGACAGCGACTATACCAGCGGATTGACGCAAATCATGGAAAATCTCCGCCCATCATCAAGAAATCAAGCTGACCACAGGAATATTTTTATTCACAATGATCTAAATAACTCTACTCATGTGTTTATTAGGCGAGCAGCAAGGAAATCATTAATAGCGCCTTACGAAGGACCATTTAAAGTCATTCAACGAAATCCTAAACAATCAAATAGGTTCAAGGGACGCGGTTATATCAATTGACAGACTCAAACCTGCTTATCTTGCTATAACAAATTCGATACCGAGTGAAACACTAGAGGTTCCAACTAGCCTTATTGTTATGCCGAAACCGACACAGGATAACCATAACGTTACTCTTGACACCTCTAATCAAACGACAGCCACTCAAGTCGTAACGCAAACAACACAACAAAGGCCTACAGTTACCAGATCGGGCCGCATTGTTAAGAAAACCGTGAGATTTGGCATCTAACACCACCGACACTCACGCATGCATGACCCAGAGACCAACAGCTAAGAAGTCACATTCAACAACAAACCTTCATTCATGTGTTGACACACGTGTATTTTAGATACACAACACAACACCTTGTAGATACTCCGCACTTTTAACAATTTTCCAACACCGACGGCGACGGCAGCAGCGGGGCGTTACCTGCGCCGACACCCACCATTGTAACGGTACCATACAGCAGAGATTGCAGCACAACAGCATAGTGTTAGTAATAAATAATAATAAATAATGCTGGACAATTCACACAGCATTACCTAGCCCCAAGCTAAGCAGAGCTTGTGTTATGGGTACTAGATAACTGATATACATAGATATTTTTTATCATACTTAGAAAACGACCAGAACACCCGGAACAAAATACCTGCAGATCGTACAAATATTTGTCCCAAGGCGGGAATCGAACCCGCAACCTCCTGCGTCGCAAGCGGACCTTCGCCCAAGGGCCACAGAGGTCGTCATAGTCACAGTAAGTATATAAGTGCAGTGCAGTGTTTAAAAAAAACACAATTGGTGCGCAAAAATTTAAAATATAGTGTCGTAACTTATAAAGACCTTTAATCTAAAAATAGAACGCGCATCGCTCATCTTATCGCGAATTACGTCTTCAATGTAAACCTAAAATTTCAATTTTGTAATACGATTTCAACATTACCTACAACTTTACCTACATCAACTTATATTTAGCATTATTTCTAGTTTTAAATTTTAATCATTTTTATTCATGTGTTCGTTGTTTTAATTGTTTTTCATAAATTTGTATACTTAACTACTACTTCTTAACTTAGCATTAACAACTAGAATTAGTTATTCAACTCATAAGTAGCAACTCATTATTTTTTATTGACTTTTACTCATTAATTTTTATTATTGTTAACTCAAATCACCATAATTTTCTTTTTGATTTGTATATGTAACTCATACAATTTATGTAGTTTTGTTTTCTTGTCAAAAACTTAATTTCTAGGGGGGTGTAGATGTAGCGATACCTCCTACATCATAATCTGTACACACTCATATTACGCGCCATCCAAAGGTTATTTTCATAGTTAATAGTAACTCACATTACATTACATTAGTGTGCTTAACAATAGTGTTAAGCACACTAATGTAAACATTACTCGCCAGTAACTCATCGGACCTCAATAAAACAACACTTAGTAATATCATTGCATAAAACGTATTTCATTTTATATATTATCTTCGCAAATAATTAAATTTGGTACAACTCAACAACCCAAAATACCAAAACAGGTCAACATTGGTAGTAAACGAAAACTTTATTCGTTTTGGTAGGTACTGTACGTACAATACAAACCCATACACATAGGTATAATTATTATTATTCTCTGCCCATAGGTAGGTACTAGTCGTCACTCTAAACAGCTCGAAATGTCTATAATAAGCGGGGCTTTAATTTGTTTTCCGATTCCGTTGATTGTGCGACAAAACAGCTTTAGTTGGTCGAATATTCTGTCTAAGAAATTTACTCACCCATCTGTTATTCGACAATGGCTTAGATTGTCGGCTTGCTGCAAGAAGTCACTAATGGCAAGAAGTCACTAATTACGTTAAGTGTCAATGAATTCTCGATGAACTCTCTGAACATTTTGATCAAATTCACAAATTTTTATTTGCCCCTAATTAATTACTTTTCTCGATTTTAAAAAGAATACTTATGCTGTAAGTTACTTCTATCAGAACAAGTAACGTTCACTGTGTCATATTCTCTCAGATTATTATCGATTTTGGTATAAAAATATTATACCTTAAATTTTATATTATTTAACAGCATCTGTTTGTGATTTGTATAGCCAAAATATGAGCGTTATATTAATAATTAGTACATTATCTACCATTTCAGCTTAGTCCTTATCAAATTACAGATGGGTGAGTGAATTTCTTATACATGGCTGTGCGATTACGCTATAATTTCCCATTCCCATTGAACGGCCCATCCGTTGAGAATGGTCATAAACGATTTCAATTGGCATTATGGTACTAAAAAAACTGACAACGACATTTATAACGTCAACGTCAAGATACGAACAACCTATGTCAAAGTTATTTATGAGATTACTCACACTTGACCTTTTTTGCTCGATTTACAAAAACATCTGAATCAAATTTACAAACAGTAAATACATTACAGTTATAAAACGAAGTCCAGCGAAACAAGGTTAAGTGTGAGTAACGCGTAACATAATTTATATAAACATAAAATACATTTGACATTTGAGATATTTTGGCGTTGATAAAATATCACAAATGTAATGATATACCTATTAATATGAATATGTAATGTGATGTCATTGGTCGGCTCCATCCTGCCAGAAAATGGTATGTACCTAAGCATTTGTTTGTTTACCATGTGATGGTAACCAAAATCGTATATCTCCCCGGATGGCGATCCATTGAGTGGGCTATTTTACCGTAATCGCACAGTTGATCTCCCACTAATTCAGCAAGGTCATACAGTGAGCGACCTATCATATTCAAAATAACCTTGAGGGTATGTGAATCCAAGAACTTGGCAGAGAGTAAACATGATATCATTTTCATCTCTTACCAAAAAAATGAAGGCGATTTATCTGAAAACACTATAAATATAAAAGACATGTATTTACCCAAAAACAATGTTCAGAAATCAGATAAAATTTAGATAGCAAAGGTACCTATTTAATTATTGTTGTCTATTTCTTTAAATAATGGATTAATAATTGTACATAGATTAAAGTAACCATTTATTTATAGTTATCATTGAATAAGAAAGCTAAAGTGGCAGTGGACCGGCCCTTTCTCACGAAAACCTGAAAAGATTTGTGTAATCGAGTTCTGGGGTGGAGACCGCGACTCAAACAACGTAGAATAGGACGCTCTCCAACCAAGTGGGATGTCGAATTGCAATATACGAAGCTGGATGCGGCAAGGTTAGGGCGTTATGGCGCTCATTAGGGAGGCTTATGTCCAGCTGTGGACAAATCATGGTAATAACTATGATGAGTCAGTTATACCACTCTCATAGAATTGGAAACATTGTTCAATCTCCCTTTAAATGATATCAACTCATCATCATCAGCCTATATCAGTCCACTGCTGGACATAGGCCTCCCCTAATGAGCGCCATAGCGCCCTGTCTTCAGCTTGCCGCATTCAGCATCTGCACATCGTAATCCCATTTCCCAACTGGATCCCAACTGTCGGAGGGCGTCCTACACTACGGTTGCCGAGCCGCGGTCTCCACTCAAGAACACGTTTACCCCAGCGGTTGTCGGTTCTTCTCGAAATAACTACCACTAATATGATATCAACTACTTGACCAATATCTTATGAGATGGAAAGATTTCAAGAAATATTTATGAATTTTGATCTTTCTAGTTTTGTTGTACATTGTTGAACCGGTGGCCTTACCATTAACGTAGATAACGCGGTCTCTCCCTCTATTCACGGCATTCCCTCGTAATTGCAGTCCCGGTTTAATTTCAACAAGTTGTGTCACAGAGACACTATTCATTTTATATGCCCCATTACATCCACCCAATGCAATGCGGCGGCAATGTTAGCAAATGGGACTTGTCTTTACGACCGTGCACCGCGTGTTTAGTTTAGATAAATATAAATAAATAAATAATGCACGATGAAACCGACCAGAACACCCGGAAAAAATACCTGCAGATCGTACAAACATTTGTCCCAAGGCGGGTATCGAACCCGCAACCTCCTGCGTTGCAGGCGGACCTTCGCCCACCGCGACACAGAGGTAGTTTAGATTATAACGGGTTCAATCTCGTATCATCTGTTTATTTGTGAGACGATATTTAGCGTAGTGCAGAAAACTGCTAATTAGCGATCACTTGGCAGTCTTAAGAGCATCGTTATCGTTAAAAATGAGCAGTTAAGAGAGGCCTAAGTGCAGAATCCGGTAATTAGGTAAGGGGCTCAAGTCGAGAGCGCTTCAGCCCATGGGCTCCACAAGCGTCGCGCATGCGGAGCGTTTATGTAACGGTTCCGATCCAAGCGAAGCGATCCATGGGCTATGGGTCCGTTAGGAAACTTTGGCCATTCATCTTTTCCCCAAAAGAGGGGCGCGCGGGGCCGCGCTGCGCTACCCTGGTGTTATGTAACCAGCGAGGCCCAAACCTGACTGTGAGCCGGGCCGCCCTCGCGAGCGCACCGCCCGCCTAACACTCTCGCGCGGATCTCAGTACCGGTCACACGCGCCACTCGACGCTACCCGCAAAACTTTCACCCTCAACTCTCAACTCTACCAGCAAGCGGTAAGTCACTTATTATTTTCTTTTTTATTAAAAAAAAAATCGTAATTTTAACGAAATATATAACGTTACGCGTAAAATTCTCCGTCGTCTTATTTTTCTCTTAGAAAGGTGATGCTGTGCGTGCACCGCGACGGTGAATGCAGCAGCTTTGAAATGCATTTGCTGAATAAAATCAAAATTATTAACGAATAAAAACATAAAAAATTGGCATTGTAAACACTCATTACGCGTAAAACAAATGTTTCTAATCATTGTCATTGTCTGGGAATAGCAGGCGCGTATAACACTTTGGCGCCTCTAGGCGGAACGTTTACGAGTTTCTAGCACGCAAACATGACAGTGTGTTTCTTTTCTTGCTGTTTATTGAGAAAAAGTCGTGACGCGTTATTTTTTAATGATGATACTTGGAACAAAGAGAATTATAGTGTAAAATGACGGGCGGTGAATGACGGGGCTAAAGTCGCGTAGCTTTCTTGTAGGCATCTCGTAACCGCTTCGTAGCAAATTCGTAGCAGTTGCTACGTAGGTATGTACGAATAGGGCGCTTAGGGGGTGCGTAGGGCTCTAATAAAGCGATGATACTTGCACGCGTGTGAAGGGCCCTGAGGTCGTGATTAATGTTCTTAGGTAGGTACTAAGGTCCTTCCTAGCGGCCGACGGCAGCGTTGTATTATATAACTTGCTTCATGTGTATACCCGCGCCCTCCTGTTCCGCTTTACTGAGCTGAAAAAAATCAACGGTGAGAAATTAGCTCAAGCCGCAGTAAAATGTATGAAAAGAATATATTTTTTATCGGTGGCAGGGATAATTTTTTAAATACGCGTTGAAAAAACAGTGCTCATTTTTTTGATTCTTCTGCCTCTAATGACCTCACGTTTGCGTTAATTTTAAATTTTTTCGAAGCGCTAATTCTCTATTTTATTGTAGTTTTTGAAAGTGTTAATTCATTAACATAAAAAAAAACATAAGAAACGCGATAAAGAAACGAAATAAACAGTACGAGAACGGACTAAACCAAAATCGACCTTGCAGGTTTCAGATACCCAGTAGGTATTTTGCGTAGGCCAACAAATAAATCGGATAGTCCAAGGTAAAACTCAAGCAGATTAAAATCTAAATTGTTTGTTGTTTTATCGCCGGGCATTGCTTTTTTCCAACGCAAACACTTTTTTTGAGTGGCTATAGACGAAAGAAAAATCAAATGCAAATTTTCTTTGCTCCGAACCATTTCTACGAGATATTTAATGTTTTAACTTATGAGCAACCTTAGTTAGAAGCTAATACACACTTGCTGGGAATCAAGTGTGTATTTTGCTCACCTAGTAAGTGGTTTGTCAAGAGCTTGTGTTAGTGGAGTTTTCTCAAAACTGTGTGACGGTGCAGAATATTTTAGATGAATTCAATTATACCTCTAACTTAACTTGACTAACTTAACCTACACACTTTTCTACAAGTTTGTGTAAAACGTTTTGAGTTTAGATTCTATTTAAAATATTTAAGTTTGTTTATTTTTGTTTTATAACGTTTTGTATTTGTATTTCCAACTCCAATCATTAGTTAACGTAAAAAGCACGTTATTTACTCTACTCTTGAACGAAATCTGGATAGAAATCGAAAACTATATCGACTTTTTAGTTGGAAGCCCGCCAGTACTGCTCGGCACCGTAGAAGATACATTGCTGTTTTTATCCCCGACGCAAAAACAGGGTGTTATGATCTTGTTTTTTTTTTTACTTTCGTTGATTAAAATGGTTTTATACATTAGTAATTATTGTATAATTTCATTGGTTTTATACATTCATGATGTTTGAAAGCAATTAGGCGTAAGCGTCGAATGGAATTTATCGTTATCATTTTCATAATATTATTGAAATCATCATGGTTATAAGATCCCAATTTAAAAAAAAATTGTAATTATCTAAAGAGGCTTATTTGAGATGGGAGAATTTCAACCAAAAGTGTTTTCTCGTCGAAAAACCTCGTTTTCCGCACTGTAACAACAAGGAAAGGATTAACGCAAGACAGACAATTTTTCATACACTTAAATGTATCCGCCACCGCCGGGCCTGGTCGCCGACTCTGGTGTGT
The DNA here is from genome assembly GCA_946478455.1 of Eupithecia vulgata. Taxonomy (NCBI): domain Eukaryota; kingdom Metazoa; phylum Arthropoda; class Insecta; order Lepidoptera; family Geometridae; genus Eupithecia; species Eupithecia vulgata. The sequence continues at coordinate 12,729,386 of OX297859.1, read as the reverse complement.
AATCTCCATAACCTTCTTTCATTTACAAAGTCTTCCATCTATACTATAGCCAAATTCGATGTTGAATTTTTATAAGCAACCCACTACTTTGTTGCCGTGTATTTTTTTTACGCTACTTGCATTTCTCGTACATTGAATATTATATTTGTATTATAATATTTATTAAATATTATCTTTATATTATAATATTTATTAAATATTATCATAACTTCAATAATGCTAATAATAATGAATGAAACCCAACGCCAAGCATGTGAAACGGTTTGAATTTTTGTTTTAATACGTGTATGGATTGTTTACATACATTTTACATCGAATTTGGCTAGAGTAAAGGTATATCAAAAAATATACAGATAGAGCACCAAGATCTACGGGGTGGTATTTTGAGATGAGAGTGTATGGCCAAATTCGAAACCCAATCGTATACGAAATAAGCACAACTTAAAAAAAACTTAAGTACTACTACTTAAGTAATTTTTTGACAGGTTACATCATGAGCTATGTGTATGCGCCATTTTACTTCACATGATGAACACTTTAAATCTGTTCAAATAAAAATGAATTGCTACTTGATGCTCAGCGCATCACTTGAGATCGTCGGGATAAAGGGAAAGAAGATTGGAAAAGTTGCCCACAAAGTTCAAGAGAAACATGATTTTGCAGTTATCATTTTAACGGACCCTATCCATTTGAGCTCCGAATTTGGTGTAGGTACGTAGTATTCTTGGTTGCAGTAGCATATTTCATCCTGGAAGATTGTGACAGCTTTGTAGTTGTTTGTGACAATATAATTAATCTATATCAAAGGGATTACAGGGGATTACGCTAAATTCAATGTAGTTAATAATTCTGCTCGTCAGTAGCGCATCGGTTGAAGCAATTGGAATATGTTTGATTTCTTTTTATCTTGTTTAATAAGATCGCAGAATAAAAAAAACCTGTCAAACTGAGAGCATTTTCAAATCTGTATAACATAATTTACTTTAGAAAAGAATAACTACACAAGCATAAGTTATTTTGGCATAATCATAATCGAATGTGTCTTAACAGCGTTCAAGTTTCATCTTTTTTTTTTCGATTTCTCTCATGTAAAACGGTGTAACTGTTTATCATCCTACTTTAAGGCTACTCGCTACGCTCGTGACTCTATTTAAGACTGTTTAGTTAAATAGTCGACTAAACTGTCCAATTTAAAAACCTAGTAAGGGACCATTATTGAAAAATGGGAGTTATTGAATTTTCGTACTACTGGGTGGCTTTACATAACTTCAAAGAAACGCTTACTAGCAAAATTAGCACTCCAGAAAATCTAGCAAGTGCTCGAAATCAATACCAGCTCCTGATAGACATTTTTGTGGTCGGAAGGAAATGAGTGCATTATTTGGTTTTGTAATGTTCAATCGATTGAATTTTGTGCGCAAATGTCAGTATGTCAGTAAACAAGCAAAACCAACTCTATGACAGGGTACACCACGTGCAGGTTAGGTTGGCTTAACGAACTAGGCTCTGGTGAAAATATCAACATTCTTCATAACTTGATAACTCATATTTTACTATTATTTTCCATTACTTGACACTGGCAGAAAAAGTCCAACCAGACTCATATTGCCATTAACAACGAATTATCAACTCTATGGCACTTGCATAAGGTAGCGTTTACACGAAAGTAATTAATTAATTGAACTACCAAGTTGCTAGGTATGAACATGGGACCGAGTTTATTTGACAATAGTATCGATGTCTCGTATTTGAAAGGGATTTGCGTAGTTCCCTGTCCGCACGATAGAGGCGCTGTTTCAAATTATATAAAACAAGGAGACGTAACGATCAGGTTTCGTCAAATAGACTTACGAACCTGAAATAATTTTATTATTTAGTACTTATTAAATAATAAGGCAGTAAACTTCTACTGCCTTACATGCATTTTGAACAACACGTAATTAAAGGCGTGTTTTAAAAATCTATAAAAGGACCTCAAAATCTTAAATAATGATAAAGTTTGGAAATAGTCATATACCCTCAACACTTCAAAAGCGCGATAAAAATTGCCATCCGTTTTCAAGTGGAGACATCTACTTAAAACTCGAGTCAAATTTAGTTTGATGACACATCGATGAAAGGACGAAAAAGTAGACCTAAGGCAAACCAGGCAACTAGAAAGAATAAAAAATCGTTTTACCATTAATTGTCTAGTAAAATACACAACATAAAAAACATATAGCTTAATTAAGAACTTCCTCCTTTTTTGTAGTCCGTTTAAAAATACTTTAAATTCTAGTTAGATATTAAAAAACTTTTGTCATCGCTGCTGTCGAGTGATATAGTTTAGCGGCACGATGTCAAAGTTGCTAAATCATTTTTATCCCCAGCTCGGCAGACCAATTTCAAAACATAAGTTGACACCTTTTCTAAATTTAACAGGAGATATAAGCTGAAATTGGGAAAAGTGTCAAACTTTTGTTTTGAAATCGGACAGCCGAGATCGGTATTCAGCTAAAAGATTCACAAAACATTTTGCTGACGTTTAACAAACAAATATTTCACTACACTTTATTATGCCTATGGTTGCGCTTGGAATGTACAATTATAAAGCAAAATGGATTTAAAGAACGGAATGACTGTTAACGATTTCAGGTTTCCGCTAAGTTGTAGATATAGCATTATTTGGGCAATATGTTCAATTCAACATTCAATTGGATTAAATTAAAACTAGTATTTACAATAGAAACAATTGAGCAAACTGTTGCAAACAATCTACAGGTAGCTCAACTGATCCATATCAATCACCAGTCGAAAGCGTGCCCAAGACACTGGCTGCATTGCCCCGCTGTATGGTAATGCTGATGCGCTGTGCCAGATACTCACCAGCTCAGATAATTTTTTGAAAACCCTGTGAGCGCCGGTGCTTCATTCAATTGGTCAAAATAAAATAAAGCATTCTGACAATAAATAAGTAAATTATGCTGGATAATCCAGACCGCAATCCTGGTACCTGAGTAGAGCTTGTGTTCTATGTACTAGACGGGGCTCGCGTTCCACATGTACAACAAGACATCAGCGGCGTGGAATCGGACAAAACCATAATATGCACCACATTCGTCATTCCCAACCGCGACACGGTACGATTTGAACCTGTCAATGAACGCGCCCGCTCATAACGTGTTAAGGTACAGATTAGTGTGTTACCGCAACAGTTACTACGGCTCGTTTTTTTGAGCATCCTTTGAGGTTAAGTTACAACATTACCTAAGATATTTGGATGAGAGAATGAGGAAGGGTAAGAAAAAAAAATAAAAAATTCATCACACCACACTAGCATATTTGTGAAGGCCAACAGCAAATAACAGCACGTTATATTAAGGTACTTTTATTGAAAAATTAGTAAGCTAAATCGTTTTCGGGGTTCGAGATCGGTTTCGAAAACCTTATATGGTTTCGCTCTATCTGTCCCCCTTTTTTCTTGAATATGTCAGCAACTATTGCAGCTCTTAACTTGAAATTTAAAAAAGGTATACTTACATTTCGTGCGCCATAACTAATTTAAATATCATTTACAGTTTCTTATTAATTTCAAAAGAGACCAAGGGGGGGAAATTGTGTATTAAATGAAAGGTACTCGTATCAGTTTGTACATTTCAAAACAGTTTTTGAAATTTCTGAAGGATCCATATCCATCCATATTTTTCGGTATTCATCAAATAGCAAAATCTCTAACCATAAATAAATAAAATATTTGTATAATTGGCAAATGTTCGGAACCCTCGACTCGCGAGTTACCCTCGCACTTGACGGATCTTGTTTTTGCAGGTGGGTGCCACGAATGATATTTTTAATAAACTCCATAAATAAAATAAATTTTCCAAGTAAGAATTATTGTTTTATTTCATCTTATAAACACAAGAAAGACGCCTACACAATATAAATAGATTTTTTACAAACAAGGGATTAACAATAAGTGCTTTTTACCTACCTACATTGTCTCATTAATTTCTGTTTTCTTATAATTATGAACCACTTTCCAATTTTTAGATTTTTCAAAAAAAGTACCTACGGTTACCCAAAAAATTAAATTTGTCAAAAAAACAAGTTAGTTTTAATCGACTCTATTTCCAACCAGGAACACTTTTCCCAAAGTAACATACCTAATCAAATCGTAAGTTTTGGCAATAATTAAAAAAAACATTCCCATACATTTTCTATAAAAAAACGAGTAAGTGAAAACAACAATGTCACTCATTCAATGGTTCTTAATTTAAATTCGTGTACTAGGTAATATAATTATTTTGATATTAGTAAATATCATAAATACAATTTTTCGCTTCCACACGAAGGCACCTTTAGGAATCACCTTTGTGATTAAATCACGTTGTGACGTCACACGATGGCAAGGTATCTCTTATGCCATAGAGAATAAAGCCCTTGACGGTTGAAATGTTCAATATTCCAAAATTATTAAAATACTGGCTCTATTCGCAATGCGCTAATAATCGAAACGAGAGTGGTTTTGAATAGAATCACGTTGAATAGACTTGTTCTATTCAAAACCACTCATGATTCCGCTGCCCACCGGAAAATTATCCGGGTAGTGCCAACCGAACAAACACTGTTTCTAAACATACGTCGATATCTTGAATGAAGTTTCCAATATATTTTTATAGTCAGTAGTAGTTTTAAAGTAAAACAACACGAACTCGTTGTTTGTGATCCTTGACAACTTTGGGGTTCCGTCCCTCAAAAAGAAGAAAGGAACCCTTATTTATGGTACCGTTTTTTTTTGTTTTTTTTTTAAATCATTTATTGCCTGAATAATTTAAAAGCTTAATTTACCTAATACATAAAACTAAATACATTAACCTGCGTGCATAGGTATACATTAAAATAAAATAAAGAACTTAGTAATTATAGTAAGTATCTAAACTACATTACTAGCTAGTATAGCTTTTTTCAGGCAATAGGGGTAAGCTCAGCATAATGCCGACAAGCTTATCAAGCATGTACGGCGCTGGTTTTCAGTTTACCCCTACGCGCGACTGGTGATCGTCGGCGAAGATTATTAAGTAATTTTTTTTTTTTGGGTTATTTTTTTTGCTGTTCATCCATGTGTGTTGTCAATATCCGTTTTCTCAGGAACGCGTGGAGGTACGAAGTCAAAATTAGTATCAAATACATTCAATTCATTGAAGCTGTGAAAAATCAAACAGCCTAAGTCAATGTAATCAAAAGATACGGCTATTTTATGTCTCATATTTCGAAACTCGCAAAAGAATCAAGACCTGTGTTAGTACTTCCCATGTAGGTGAAAACCTAAATCCATGAAATTGGTGAAAAACAATGTCTTTTATGCGATTGACAAGTAAAGGGAAAAATCTTAAAACCGTTTTCTGACCTCGAGAGTCCAACTAGCACTTAGCTGGATTTTCCTACTTATTTTTAATAGAACTTATCACCTTAAAAGGTTTCGATACTTGACATTTCAATTTAGTTCGGAAGTTTATCGATACAGCTTACTTTAATGAACTGAGGATAGTAAATAAATAAGAGAATGAGTAAACTTACTAAAACCTAGGTATGCTTCAAAGCTAAAGTCAACGTAAAAATTTTTTTTTAATCCAATCGAATTTGGAATTCGACATTTGACTTATAATTTAGAATTTTGTCTCGTCTATTTAGAATGTAGCATAGCCGATTTTAGGCTACGGCAGCCAGTCTCAACGGAGTCTAGCCGTGTACGCAAACTACGCAAGACATTTAAAGCGCACAAGTGTTTGCGCATACACCACCAGTGCGGTTTCTATTCCTTTACTCTCATAATCCGATTCGGCAGACACTGAGGCCGGGGAGTGGTCAGGTGCAAAACCAACGGCTTATCCTTTTCGAAGTATGTGGTGTAATACCGCTATCTTCCTGATTCCGGGTTGCTACTATTAATTTTTATAGCTAGATAAATCCCATTAACAATTTCTAGCTCGGTCGGGGATTTGAACCCGGGACCTTATTGTCACCGGTGGAACACGAGACCCCGTAAGAACCAAAAAGTGTCTTACATACTAAATTCGTTTAATACTGTGCGATTACGTTAAAAAATTCCTTTCAATGGATCGCTATCCGGGGAGACTAAGCGATTTCGGTTTCCATCTTTCGATTGAGCCGACCGACGATGCGACAATGTTTTGTTGACAATGTAATTGTAAGTAATGTTATATTTTTTTAAACTTAATATAATAATACAAAAAATCTAAGTAAAGTATTTTAATAGTCTTAGTTTTAATAGTCTTAGTTTTAATTCCCCGGTGTCACTCCAATTACAGCCAAAACTCTCCAATCAACCGCATGTGTTCTTCCAACAACAAAATCTGTAAAAATGTAGACATCTTCCATGTATCGGCCTCCACTCTAAGAGGCTCCCTAGTCTGTAAGTCCATTTTACCGTCTTGTACGTCTTTGAATTCTTTATATGTTTAACATTCAATCTGTACCTACTTTTTTTCTTTTCTATTGTTTTATGAATTATATGTTTAAGCTCATTCATACTCTAAGCAAGCTGTGTTCACAACGAGTAGGTTCTACACTCATTCTAGTATAAATACGCTTAGGTTATCTTTAGTTTTCTGTCCTGTGTAACAACCAGTTTTGTGAAGCTAAAAATAAAATAAAAAAAACATAAAAAATAGTTAGTTGACTTAACTTAAATCATGACGTAGACGTAAAAATTTAGTTGTCAATCGGCTCCATCCCGCTTAAAAGATGTATTTATTTTTTAGTAACATATTGGCAACCGAAATCGTTTATAAGCGTGATGTCTCCCCGGATGGCCCATGCAATGGGCATGGGAGATTGTAGCAAAATCGGGCTGCTGGATCTTTTTAAATACATACGGTAAAGGCAAGAGAAAACTGTCTATTTTGATACTCATACAATGATATCCATTTTACAAAGCATGGAATGACAGAAAAGTGACCTTGTAGACTGCAGTGTTGAGAGGCAGTGGATTGTATTATAATTGTGGTTGAAAAACTCCAGAGTAATAACTTTCATTATTTTTATTTATCACAAGATTTTTACATGTTTTATCTGGAGGATGGCGACCCAGAGAGAGAGTTGCCAGCTATTACATCTTTAATAAAACGATTACCTGTGTTGCCAGCTAAACAACTATACAATCGATAATCCTATCGATTATTAATTTATGTAGGTATCTTACAGACCTTACAAAATGTATATGAAAAAGGCAATACAATCTCTGTTTAATTCATTGTCTGTTTGGTTACACATATTGTCATTTACAAAGAATCATCATTTAAGGCATTTAGTAGTAAGGCAACTTAGAAAATAAATATCTTTATTAAATGCAAACAGCTTTACGATATTTTACCATCCCAAATTAAAAGCGTTAAATGAGCTTACACATTTAATCCGTTGAAACTCAAATTAACTCAACATTATCATTAATGATGATCGCATCTTATAAAGTGGAAACATTATATGAGTCAGCTATTGAATGACCACAACCTATGTATCTATACTTAATTTAAAAAACCATGCTCTCATTCAAGTAACATTATAAAATTTGACTTTTTGAAAATAAACGAATAAATAAATAATGCTGGATAATTCACACAGCATTATCTAGCCCCAAGGTAAGCAGAGCTTGTGTTATGGGTACTAGATAACTGATATTCGTAATATTATACATTACATAGATAGATATTTTTTATTATACATAGAAAACACCCAGACCAACGGAACAAATTTCTGCAGATCGTACACAAATTTGTTCCGAGGCGGGGATCGAACCCGCAACCTCTTGCGTCGCAGGCAGACTCTCGCCCGCTGCGCCACTGAGGTCGTCAAAACGAAAATTTAATTTAAATATTTTAAACCTACAAATACTGAATTTTGGGATAAAATGCGGGCAGAATAGTTTGATATTAATTTTAGACTAGGTACAGTCTAAAATTAATATCAAACTATTCTGCCCGCATTTTACCGGGTTAAAATTAATCTCTATCCATCTCTGCGATACCGTCTACCTCCGTGCCAAATTTCATTCAGATTCGTTGATGCGTTTATAGAAGTGCAAAGGCTACATACAGACAGAGTAACTACTGAATTTATAATATGAATAAAATGGAGCTTTACACGAAAAAGGCGTGGGTGAGCAAAACGGGGCTTTTTGATTTGATTCAAGCAATCACCAAATTACGAATCCATTTTAATTTCATTTCGTGTGCAGCTTTCAACAAACAGAAATATATCGAGATTACAAATTTCTTCCAATTCTCTTACCCTTCTAGGTAAGTAAATTTGATATCATTGGATGGGTGTAGTGATATAAATAATGAAATGATGATTTTTGGGTATTTAGTTCCATAAATAGAGATAAACATTGGTATTATTAGTTCACAACTATACATGTATCGCTATATACACAACTATACATGTATCACTAGACTTGATATCTGTGCAAATGTTTAGGTATAAAATGTGGTATAGTCATATCCCGTGTCTAAAGATTTTCGCGTAAACGATTAGATTACTCCCATCACGTATCTAAAATCTACTTAAACCGTTGCATTTTGTGTTCAAAATACTATAAATGTTTGGGTACAAATGTGGTATAGTCATATCTTGTGTCTAAAGATATTCGAGTAAACAATTAGATTACTCCCATCTCGTGTCTAAAATACCTACTGAAACGGTTGCATTTTGTGTCCAAAATACTATAGATTCAGAAACAATGGATTACTATAATATTCAAAAATTCAAAAAAATTTTATTTCCATAAATACAAAAATGTACACTTGGAAAAAGTCAAATTCTTAAATTCTTCTTCTTCTTGTTCTCAATCATCGAACAAATTACAAAACTCTTAGTTAGACATGCCACTTCTACATTTTATGCGAAGATTTATAGAGCACTAGCACCGCCTCGCGGTTTCACCCGCGTAGGTCCCGTTCCTGTGGGAATTCTGAGATAAAATATAAATGTGCTATTCCAGACAATAATCTATCTCTGTGACAAATTTCATCCTGATCCATCCAGCCGTTCTGGCGTGATTGATCAACAAACATCCATCTATCGATCCATCTAAACTTTCGCACTTATAATATTAGTGTGATTTATTGTAGAAGGTAAAAATAATACAATCTTAGGCTCAAAATTAAGATACCTAATACCCGAGAGCTGGTGAGTATCTGGCACAGCGCATCAGCATTGCTATACAGCGGAGCAATGCAGCCAGTGTCTTAGGCACGCTTCCAACTGGTATTGATATGGATCAGTTCAGCTACCTGTAGATTGTTTGCAACAGTTTGCAGATAGCTTAATTGTTTCTATTGTAAATACTAGTTTTAATTTAAATTTGTTATTTGATTGTTATTTTCTTTCTGAATAAAGATAGATACCTAATTGTAAAGATATCAAATTCATTATTATCTTTAATCATATAATAAAGAAAAAATTAACAAGCATAAAGATGTTGATCACATATCAGCTGTTGTTTTTAATAACAATAAAAATAACATTTAAAGAAGAGAAACAAATTACAATGAGCTTGTTTAAACATTTGAAACAGTTCAGTTTACTGCAGACTTTTGAAAAGAGGCAGCAATGTTGATCCATATATAAGCTAAAACTTGGTTTTTGGGCTTGAGTTGTGTTGTTTTGACACGTCCCGCTCCTATATATGAACGCAAAATCCCACATCTATCCTTTTTACAAAAACTTGAGTATACGTCCTTGGGCCTAAATATTTTTTTTTGTATTTATGCCTGAAATCATCAGCCTGTACAAGAGAGCCTGTACATTCCGCCTTTTACATAAAGACTCGACCTTTTGGTGTTCCATTTACAAAGAACATACATTTCATTTGAATTTGGTTTTATATTTGAACTGGAAGCGCCTTCTTGGTCATTGTTGGATGTTTTATACGGTTATTCTTCCTACATGGTAAAATGCATAGGTAGATACTATAATCGGATGTGTTTGGAATACAAACAAACACGCAGCAAATACGATATCGCTTAGTTCGCAATTGACGCGTATTTGCTTCCGGTTTCGCGCCGGGTTATAACAAACAGTGCGCGATGCTCAAACCAGTAGATAAGTCAATCAGTTTAAGTTTATATTATTTATAGATAATAAGTGATTACATGTAACTACCAAAAACTAGTGACTTTTTATACAAAACTACCACAAACCATAAATCTACAGTAATATTCAAAAGAGAAAAGATTTGTATTTTTGTACGTATCGAATAATTTAAAAACTAGTGGACGGATTTCAAATTAGAATTCAATTTAGAAAGCTACATTATCACTGAGTAACTAAGGAATATAAACGTGCGAAGCTGGGGCGGACCACTAGTACCACATGAACCAAAGGGTTCCGGGACAAACGAACACAAAGACCCTTTACAGGCTGCATGTATGATTTAACGAAACTGAGGGTGAAAACGGTACCCTATTACTAAGGCTCCGCTGTCTGTCCGTCTGTCAGCGGGCTGTATCTCAGAAGGTAGACAGTTGAATTTTAACTGAGTATGTATTTCTTGCCGATATAACAATAATTAATAAAATTAATATTAAAATTAAAAGGATAGAATTGAATTGCATAAAAATGTTTTTTTTTTGCTATTTTGGCTCTACTTTATGTTTTTGCTCTACTTTTTTGTCGTTGTTGTATCTCTGAAATCTTAATAGGTACAAAGTTGTAATTTTGACGGGGTGTTGATTACTATTTCTGCAGTTACAATAAATAATAAAAATTAAATACATTTAATATTTAAGGTGGACAATCACGCACACTCCATACCACGTTTAGTACCTTCCGATCGCCGAAGTAAAGCAACGTTGGATAGTTGGATGGGTGACTCCGTTATTTTGTAGTTTTTTCTTCGTTCCAACCCATACGGAACGTAGGATCCTAGGATCTTTGGTTCCATCAATCACATCCGTTTTTTGGGTTTCTTTTTGCGGTGAATTTTTGTACGATGGTACGGAACCCTTCGTGTGCGAGTAGACTTGCTCTTGGCTGGTTTTAAAGTACATTCGCCGGTTTCTTCTCCTGCAGACCGATTTTGAGAATTCTTTGCTTAGGGTATCAGGGTAAAAAAATATTGTACCAGGGTAAAAAAAACACTTAAAAACTAAAACACATTTTTTTAAATACAGACTAGACAGTTTTAAGTTTAAACCGCCTAAAAAAAGAGGAGGTTCTATGGTCAGTTTGGCCGTGTGTACCTAATATATTTCATATCTAAATTCGTCAGTATTCTTCTTTAAAAATCAACAACCAAACTTTTCACAAGTTAACTTGTGGGTGAAGTACCTATCTAAGTAGGTAGGTACCTAGTGAACGATGAACTTCAAGTCAAAAACAAGAAGAAGCCCTGAAAGTAGATTTTACCGAAATTAAAATCTAGAATGAATTACTTACCTACTTAAAAGAAAATGGTCGCAACCTCATTGAGACATAAGGAAAAGTAGCTTTGAATTTCTGCCATTCCAGAGTCATTTTATGAAATACACCGGAAGTACGTGTACTTTGCCACAAACTTACGACGTAAAAGCTTCGGTGTATACAGATATTATTTGCGTGGGTAAGCAGTCGTTTAACCGATGAAACGAAAAACAAATGAGGTGTATGTTCTACTGGCTGTAAGTATTTTTTTAGTGTTCCTCGATTTTTCCGTCAATTATAGACCGATTTGGAAAACTCTTTCGCTATTGTATGGAATGGAGAATGATGCCGAGGCAAAATCTTATTCGCTAGGGATATATGATATGAGGGTTAGTATGATATGAGGGTTTATCCCGAAACACTTAAAAAAACGTTATGTAATAAGAAGTTTGAAGGCGAACTTTAGTTTTTTTTAATCAATCAAATTATGAACAGGCATAAACGTAGCTTCTCTTGTGGTTATGCAGCGTTATTAGTTAGAGATAGTGCTTTGAAACATCTATTTTGTATACAGCGAATTGGTTTTCAATAGGCCATGGAGCGATACACTCTATGAAGCACCACCAATCTCAGAAGAGACCAATTTTCAGGGCGAGTGATTTCCCGTTTTGGAGATTTGGCTGTCTAGATTGCCAGATCTAACGGCGCCAGACTTTTACCTTTGGGACTTTTGCTCTTAAAATCTCGTGTTTACCACAACAAACCACGCACCTTGCAAGTATTGAAAGCAAACATTTACCTACGTATTTCTTTATTAGATATGGGATAAAAGTGGTCAACACGTGCAACTCCTAAATATCCTTCAATCTTCATGAAATTTAGCGTAGATGTTTTTGTAGCATTTAGACTTTGGAGAAAACAAAGTCAAACTGCAGCGTCTGCAGAAGGAAGCTGTTGCCCTAAGTCGACTTTTACCATTAATTTAGGTATTTATTTAAGCGCAGTTTTAGTTAGTCCTGACACTCGAGGGGATTGATTGAATGAATGAATACTTTAACACTTAACAAAAAAAACAAAAATAAACCTTATATCTAAATTTAAAAACGATCAGTACAATAGGCGGCCTTATCACTGAGAGCGATTTCTCCCAGGCAACCCAGGGATAGAGAAAAAGATATAAACATTATAAGAGTTGGTAGTGCAACAGTTGAAAATTAATTAAACAAAACATAAAAAATAACATACCTACATCACTATTCAAAACAATACTAAAAACTAGCCTAGACCTTATCTACAAATAGTTTTATACAATAGGTAGGTACCACAAAAATACATTTTGAGGAAATCGTCATCGGATTTAAATGATGCTAATATAAAATGCAGGAGCCATGTCGACACGACACGAGCATTCCCAATCAACGGGGGCATGTTGCGGTGGCGATTTCAACGACCACTAAATGTAGTCTCATTGAAATTGGACTAAATTTATGAAAACGGGTATTATGCACTAAAGTTATAAAGTTTATATCAGAGAGCTATTGCCGATAGACGTTAGTTAACTTATTATTATATTATACCAAAATGTGGTGTAAAATTAGTAAACCGTCCCTACTGCAACCAAAATGATTGTAGTATTTTATTTAAAAAAGCTACGAGCGACGATATCACCAAGATTATCAATAAATTAAATGTAAGGAAGGCGTCCGGACAAGATAGCGGAGTCTCGGACATCAAATTAACGGGAAAAGAAATATCTACTGCTATAGCAAATTTAATAAACTGTAGTAATCAGGGATATATCCAGATGAATTAAAAGTAGACTGCGTTAGACCAGTCTATAAAAAGGGGAAGCGTGACGACTACAACAACTACCGTCTAATAACGCTGCTCTCTTCTATTGATAAAATTGACGAAAAATATGTAAGTGAACAGATTCATGGGTTTTATAAGAAACATGAAGTTTGTACCGGAATCAGTTTGGGTTTCAACCAGGAAAGGGTACAAGTGACCTCCTAACTACTTTCACAGATCAAGTTAACCACAACTTAAATAATAAAAAACATGTGCTTGTTTTGTTAATTGACTTTTCCCGTGCGTTTGACACCCTAGAACACGCCCAGTTAATACATAAGCTAGATAACTGCGGAATCAGAGGTCCTATTAGGATGGTCTGAAATAATTTTCACACCATCAAAATAGATAATACGTACAGCAACTATGTATGTTACAGTAACGGAAAGTACCGCACAAGGGTCCGTTCTAGGACCGCTTCACTTTTTATCGTATGTCAACGAAATGAGCAAATGTATTAGGTATACCACATGCTACCAGTTTGCCGATGATACGTGTCTCGTAGCTGTTGATGATGGCCCTAATAAAGCACCACCTTCTACAAATCGACTTAACAATATAACTAAATGGTGTCACGATGCTGGCTTGGTGTTGAACGCAAATAAAACTAAAATGTTAGTAGTTAAGTCTCCATACATAAAAAAACACCCGCTCAAAAATCTAGTTGCTTACGATCACAACTGCCTGCATGGCTCGAACACCGATAATTGTAAATGTCCCGCTATAGCCATTGTCAGTAGTGAAATGTACCTCGGCATACTTATAGATAGCAAATTCACCTGGTCCAATCATATCGAGCGTGTCTGCAATAAACTACGGCATTTCCTTGCGAATATGGCAATAGGTCAAGCTTATGCTTTATACTCACTAGCAGAATCCTACATTCAATATGGATTAACTAGCTATGGTCGTACTTACACTTCTTAAACAAATATAATTATAACCTTCAATTCAGAATACTAATAAATTTGTCTCAAATAACGTCAAACAGCAATTTAATGATGATGAATTGGGCCTCTTTGAGCATTGTAAAGTATTGCCCGTCCAGTCCAGACTCAATTTAAATATGATGCTTCGAAATTATTTCTTTGATGAAACTATTAGACATGTCGTTAGTCACCCTATACACACTCGGGTTGTTACTCGAAACCGGTTAGTTACTTTGTGCGCAAACAATGCGTACGGCGGACGGACGGCCAGTTATCTTGTACCTCGGCTAATAAATGAAATTCCTATGAAACTACTCGACTCTTTAACACCTAAAAACATAAAATACAAACTTAGATCGTAGGTACTTCTTATCGAACCTACATCAGTATCAAAGAGTCTGATTCCGATACTGACTCAGTTACTCACCTAATTCTAATTTGTGAACAAATATTTAGGAAAATTGTATTATATTGTAATGTATTGTAATAACATCTGTAGGTACCTAAATGCACAATGCCTATTCTTATAACTAATTTTAAAACACCTATAAATATTGTAAAACATATGTAATAGTTCCTCGGCTGACTCGTAAATAACACTCACTTACAAACCTCTGTGGTTTAATAGTGTTATTATTATAAGATTTTTTGTAACATATATTTAAGTAGATAATTAATGAAAAAAAACTAAGATAATTTCCGATTCTTTTGAAAAAGTAAGACCGACTTCAAATTCTTTTACACTGTTTAGTATTTATACTGTTTTGTAAGTTTTTCGCGACTAATAATTAAACGTCGGGAACAAGACCTATAGAACCATCTTCTCCATACAATATTGGATTTTTCAAAATTACTAAACTATTATATTATATTATAAACTATTTATACAGACTTTTCTATGTTTTTCCTGTGAAATGATGGTTGTCTAGATAGATAGATAGAAATACATACCTTACCTATGTCAGTGTAAAAAAAAAAACACTGCGTAGCCATAATAGTTAAAACATTTTCTAAGGGAATAAATTCTTAAATAAGTAATCAAGCGCCAACTTAGCAAAAAATTTTTGTACTAAACCTAAGTTCACCTAGATAGAGATCAAAGGAACACGAAATCGCGAACGCAGCTGTCAGCTCGTCGCTAACTATAAAGACCAGTAAGCTGGCAACCCGGTTCTAGGTTTGCTTCCAGACCAATTTATCGAAGAAGCGCCAATCGCGCCTGGAGTTCAACGAAAACGGAACTTATTCTTTACCAAAGAGCTCTTATTGAAGCACGTCACAATGCCACATCTATTGTTTGGATTCCAAGGGCGGCTCCAAGGGAGTCATGGGGGTTATGACTCACCCATTTGCTGGGACTAGTGACTTCTTTGTGATGACAAAGGGAAAACTGTCACTTCGGAACCGTGTCAACAAAATTCTTTATGTAGTAGGTAAGATAAATATAATCCATGTAATTTAAACGCACTCTAAGCGCGATCTAGCCCGATCAAGGCACGGCGCTGATCCCAATCTACCAATACCAACTCGTCTGGCCCTCTCAGTCCAGTCCGGCCCCTGGTGACCCCTCTTGACATGAAAGTTGGATCCACCCTTACTAGATTCCCGGACAGAAAGTAGTCAAATAAAATCTGAAACTTTTAATGAACGCTGAACTTGTTTATTTCGTTCAGCTTCAAAGTTTGCAGTCTAAAAATGAACCACAACAATAACAATGCTGCTACTTTCTGTCTAACTTTAGTTATATGCTGAAATTTGACATAACGTCCACACTTTGTTGTGATAGCTTATTAGTAAATTATATTGTTACGTAAGTAAGAACTGAGAACACAGTGAAAAATAACCTTAGACGCAATATACTGCGGCTGAGGCCTTTTGCGTGAGGATTGTCTCAAGTAAACCTTTTGGTCTAAAGATCTTTGATTACCACGCACGCAGTACTGCCACGTCGACTATCTGTGCGGCGAAGCGGTTAGTAGTCTGTGATCTGTGATCACACACGCTGCGGTGCGGGCGGTGACAAATCAAATTACGGCTTCTCCTAGAAACAGACAGTCCACTTGACAGTACGTAGAGTAAATACTGCGTGGTGATCTGGAGTCCAAATCTTTAATTGAAATTGAAATTTCATTAATTGAGACTTATTATTCATTTTGTTAGTAACATAATATTATGTATAATTTAAATTGACAACACGGTTCGGAAATTTACAAAAGAAATAATCAATAATAATAGTGCCTGGTGCTGTGGTGTGGGGTAGCGAGGCTCACCGAGTTTAAACGCGACTTAAGTTGACCTTAAATGTAAGTTGCGTTTGAGTATTTGTCTGACTGAGATAGCACTTTGAGTTTTCTCCAAATTATGTAAACCTAAATCTGTTGGATTCGAGACAAAGATAATTGTTAACAATATTTATTGAAGCTAAGATTTGTTTAAGAATTAACGAGAATCAAGTTAAGTTAAAGTTAAATACTGTAAGATTATTATGTTTCGGTAAGATAATTAAACCACGAGTTTATGTATTATATTCGTTGTTTATATTAGATTATAAAAAAGATTTACCTAGTGACAAGACGGTATAAAAAAATGGATCTGAAGATTTCAAGAACTGTTTTTCCACAAATCCCCTGTTAGTCCGCTTTCTAAGCCGGCAGGAGAATTCTGGATAAAATTTCTTAAAATTCCCTGCGCAGTAGGGAAAAACTGCAGGAGATTATTTGAATAAGCCCAATGGCAAGTGAATAAAAGCCAACACAGATATTAATCGGAAGTTCTACCTACTAACCTATCATATCAAACCCAATTTGTGTAACAGTTTAAAGTCAAAAGAGCCATTGTTCTAACCTTATTAACCAGTGCCTATTAGCTAGATATTATGAGCATCCATTCGCCCTTTCAGGTGTACCCGTGCGGAAGAATCGGCTTACGGCCCTCTTACATGCTGGGTTGGAGCACGGGATGGGTCGAGGTCTTAGTTATAAAAAAACACTTGCGATGAGATAGGAAAACCTATTTTCAGTGTTTGAGTGTTTTTTTAGCACCATGTATCCTCTCATATAAGCATATCACGTTACTATTAAAATATGTTAATAATAATGAAATGCGGTTTTGTTGTAAGCCATAAATTAAGAAATGCTGCATCGATTTGTTATTTAAAAAAAAATTGAACAAACCATCCGAATTACGTTTATGTGAAAATATAAGGAAATTAAAGAAATACTTATAAAAAAGATTTTTGGAAATAACAATGTTGACAAGGTACCCCAAACGCAAGTAGAGTTTTACTTTTTTTCTACTCGTAGGTACCTACACAAAATCAATAATAACAGAGGGAGAAGGAGTCGAGGAAAAGATTGAGCATTGGGAAGAAGACGAATTATCTTCCCAACAATTAAAAATATTCACGATCTTCAGATCATGTGAATTTCCCATGACGGAAAAGTTCTGTTTATACACTACCATTAAAACTAAAATTACAAATAATAATCAAACTAAATTTATGAGAACAAAAACGTTAGTACATTGATCATAAATGAAACAAAAAGGTCAACAATTTGGTACAGTGACAGCGGCTCTCGTCGCCAATGGCGCAAAACTTTTCCTCGAAACACCGAAAACTTGTCCTGTCCAAGTGCTTATCTTGTAGCTACTCAGTGAAGAGTTAGTGTTGACACAGCGAGCGATGAAGTTACAAAAAATTCCGATGAATTGTTTAAATGATACATTGTATGAACTGACGCCTAAGCTTCCAACTGACACAGACCTTTGAATCAGCTATGAGCTTAGCCCACAGTTTTGAACTTTTTCCCTAGGGGACGAGATTGGTTTGCCGACAGTACCAAAAGTCACTACAGAACGTCGTATTTTAATATTCTATCGGCATAAAGTAATTGGAGTTAAAATAAAATCTGAGGCTTTATTAGAAATCTGTAGGTAAGGTGTGAATCATTTAAATGATCTATTCCTTTCTAATACCAAAAATCTAATACCAAATGGTATTTGTTTATTGCCCTCATTAAATTCTATTCCTAACGAATACCACTCATAAACGAATCCCAAAACAAGATAAATGGTATGAGGTAGCCAATATTTTCGACTAATTCAGTTGGTTCGCGAGGCTGATGTCAGTCGCTTCGTACATTTTTGGACCAAAATTATGGGGAGGTAATTAGACGTCAAAAATGCCTTCAACTAGGTAAAAAGAGGCGCCTAGCAAAAAAAAAAATTAAACATAAATTCCAGAAATTTACCTTTTTCTCTGGCAATGATTCACCATCAAAATTAATTTGCAGGCACAGTGTCATGGTGGTTGTGAGCATGGCGACCCTCTTGGTCCGGCCATATTTAGCCTTGCTATACAACCAATAATAATTCAACGTCTCCAATCCAAGCTCAATGTATGGTATTTGGATGACGGAAGTCTGGGTGAGCACAGTTTTTGATTTCTTAGAGATGCCGATGCGAAGCACTATAACAAAAATCCTTACAGTTTTTGATGTTCTAAAAACCATCAAATGTTATTTTGGACTCTTGTAAAGACGAAAACAATATCATTGGGAAATTAAAAAGTTTGGCTCCCAAAAATGTTCTCTCCTTTGTCACTTCATGGGTCTTTTTAGACATTTGTAGATGAGAAAATTCATCAATTTGTAAATCGTCATGCCGCTAATAATTTTGCAAAAACTCGACTGACCAACCCCACAAACTTTCTGTTTTTTTTATGACAATCGATTTTGTTTATGAAGAAGTTGTAATAGATTTCGTATAATTTTACCAACTACGGGTTAAATTACTTTATTTATGGAATCAGAATATTCAATAGAAAAAAGTAGTACCAATTATTTTTGTTGTTTTACTTGTTTCTGGTAGCGGCATTACACGAAATTACGTTTAATTACGTTTTTCCATGATAAAAAGAAAGACAGATTGAGTTACTGTGGTATGCCATAAATTATATATTTTCAATACTTTTTCATGGAAAAAGTTACATCGTATTTATAATTATGTCAGCTCAATGAAAATCGATGATTTATACTAGATCGGACCGTGCTCGGGGCGTAAGGGGCCCGGACGGGGCACGGATTTGTAACGTTACATTCATTTTGTATGAAGCTGTTTATATTAAAACAGTGCATGATCCGGGCCCGTCTATTAACGTTGTTAAAAGATCCGCTTTAATATAACTCATGTCTAAGAGATTCGCTCCAACTCGCCACGGCGGCCTTGGCACGGCCCGGACGCGGCCCGGTTTTATACGTCAGCCCTAAATCCCGATATTTTTCGAGTCGACGGATCTGACAAAAGTTACTTCGTCTATGACTGGGAACTTCATAGTCGTGTCGTGGATGTGCTAAAAACAAATAAGTGTGGAGAAGGCATATCTCTCATTTTGCTCTCTTGTTGCCGTGACGATAAAACGTGCCGTTGCCGTTTATAAATTATAGAGAACCTTTGTAAATCGAGGACTGAACTGCATGCTACCAAGTCACCTTTACCAACACACCTCTATCATAACTAGGTAGCTTCAGCAGGTGGCAGGCTAACTCCAATTTATAATAGCTGAAGTTGAATTATTACACAAAATGTACAATAACGAGAAGTAGATAAACTCCGGCTGAGGATAATGATGATGATGAAGTACAATACTGAATACAGGGAATACAGTCTTGATTATTTTTGCTGAAACGTTATGAATAGGTACTATATTATTGCTGCTATAAGCTTTTTCCTACATTTTCGTAGAATATCGCGCTGATGCAGATCCAAATATTTAATGGTAATTACTATAAATTCTTAAAATGTTAAAATCTAATATTATACATAGTTGCTTAACTAATTGGTTAGAAAAGTCGTTAAATCAAATGATTCCAATTCACGATCATGTTATACATTATCTTTATCTTGTACACCTACTCAATGTTCTTCACACACAATGATTTATGTAACGATATAAACATAAAAGAAAGAAAGAAGGAAAATTTCGTTTTCCGCTGGCAAACCATAAATTAGCAGCGTTATTTACGTCACGCGAAGAACACACAAACTATTGTGTAAGCCGAGGGAGAGCTTTAGGCCCAATGAAATGATTGTCCGCGAAAATGTTTTTATTCATCAAATTTGTACACATCTTGAACAAGACAGGATGTGTTATTGCCATAATATAATATTATTCAGTTGGCTTTTATCTTATTCCATAATTATCTTAGCTAAACGAGACATGACATCCTCTACTGGTGAACTCATAATTCTTATCTTAATACCCATGTCTAAAAATAGGTAAATAAATTGTATATTTTTTCAATTGTCAACGGAGTTATCTAAAACAATCATTTTAGAAATAGTTATTGTCAACCACAATACCAGAGTTCATTCCGAGTAACGCCTATTATATGAATAACATTTCTAAATAAGGGGTTACAAGCGGGACATTTTATACGTACGCAATACGGGGGGAGGCCCGTTGGGATGAGGTTTTGGGAGGGTTAGGAAAACAAACATACCTACTTGCATACAAATCACCGAATTTGAGCAGTGAACGGCGCGCCGAGCCAGGATCTCGGGCTACGAGAAACGTGTTTTTGTCGAATGCAGCACTCGAAAGGCTGGCCACGTATTTAGTTGTGTTTAAGAAGTAGGTAAGAACGAACGCTTTTGAACAACCGAAAGGTTAGTGCGGTTTCCCCTTTATAGATTTGTATAGACGTTAAGTTTAATGACCTTTTAATGTTACCTACATTAAAAGGTCTACTAACAAACTTTTTCTGTAAATTTGCAAAGGGCAATCTCCAAAAATAAGTTGTATAATAGAAACAGAAAAGTAATAAAAACAAACACAACTTATTGCCAAAAGGGGTTTAATCGTGGATTTGTTTAGACACCTAGTGAAGTATGGAGTTTGAAATTTAAATAGAATTTACAGAGAACAGTTTATTGCGAAGTTGTAAATACGAATTTAGGTTTTTTTGGAAAAGCCAGAAAGGGAGCATTATAGCTAAACCTGAAAAAGAGTCGCTGTGTGGTGCCGGCTTAGAATTTGCACCACCCCAACTCTTCCCGTGGGTGTCGTAAGAGGCGACTAAGGGACATACACGGGGAGCAGGCTGCAGCGCCTCGCAGAATAGATCTACCACCGAACTGCTATCCCAACCCGACTATGGGCATTACCCCTCATGAGATAAAAAAAATCAAAGGGAGGCCTGCGTCCAGCAGTGGACCATTATATGCTGTTGAGGTTGAGGCTGAAGGAGCGTTACAAAATATAATTTTCGTACCTGCAGCAAATATCTGATTATCATACAAACATTCCCACATAAACTTTTTCGACTATAGTCTTCAAGCCCGAAGAGCAAGACTGGCTTATGACTGGCTTAGGTGAAAGTGTGATTGAAGTCCGCCCATTCAAATTTCACTTTCACGAAAGGTTGTATTCGCGTAAAACCGGGACGGGCCATCACTGCTGATTACCCTTCAACGTTAGGTACATTCACCACCAAAAAGCGTTGAACAGGTGAATAGTCCAAAACTCCGTGCACACATAAAAGCAACAGAAACGCCCTAACCACCGCTGAACAACGAAAAAAAGTCTTGGTTATTGGGTAACACTAAATTGTTATTGATTGTCCTCTTTTTGTAGGTGCTTACAAACTTTTTCTGTGCATTTTGCAAAGGGCAAAGTTCAATAATACCTATTACCTATGCAATAGTTACAGTACAGAGAGTAATAGAAAAAATAAAATAAAAAATAAATAAATAATGCTGGACAATTCACACAGCATTATCTAGCCCCAAGGTAAGCAGAGCTTGTGTTATGGGTACTAGATAACTGATATACGTAATATTATACATTACATAGATAGATATTTTTTATTATACATAGAAAACACCCAGACCAACGGAACAAATTTCTGCAGATCGTACACAAATTTGTTCCGAGGCGGGGATCGAACCCGCAACCGTCGCAGGCAGACTCTCGCCCGCTGCGCCACTGAGGTCGTCAAAAGTATATGAAACAAACATGTTTTATTACTAAAGGGGTCAATCGGGAATTCGTTTTGACACATAGTGGGTTAAGAGAAGTGAAGTTGGAAATTAAAACAGAATTTACAGAGAACAGTTTTTTAAATTTGAATTTATGTACAGGCAAAGTAAAAAAGGAAGCAAGTAGGGCATTATAGCTCAACCTGAACATTAACACATTAGAACCCACATCAGAAAGCATTATAGCTCAACTTGAACCCTGACACATTAGAACCCACATCAGAATGCATTATAGCTCAACCTGAACCCTGACACATTAGAACCCAGATCAGAATGCATTATATCTCAACCTGAACCCTGACACATTAGAACCCACATCAGAATGCATATATGTAGCTTAACCTGAACCCTGACACATTAGAACCCACATAAGAATGCATATAGCTCAACCTGAACCCTGACATATTAGAACCCACATCAGAATGCATATAGCTCAACCTGAACCCAGACACATTAGAAAAATTTCGTTTCTACTCATATAAAAATTAAACACCTGAAAACAAGCTCGTTTAGCGGCTTTAGTTAGCGTTTTCTGCGGTTTTTTGTGTACATCGGGTTTTGTTTCATGATCTGCACTGCATAGCTCTTTTAGGCTATGATGTGACCTACAGCTACAGATCCGCTGTAGGTATAATTAAGCTGTCGGTCGGCCCTTTGTTCTAAATATTTCTTTGTTTGAGTTTCCGCTCTGATTTTTGTTTTCTTGTACTTAATTAACATAACGGCAATTTTGTCAAGGACTGCAGATTGTATTCCGGAGAACTTTTAAATCATTAACTTTACAATACGCATTTATTGTACTGTAAATTACATTTATTTGGGAACGATTTCGATTGGTATTGAAATGCATCAGTTTGGCTTCTCCTAGACTGTTTGCAATAGTCAGCACTTAAATCAACGGTTTCAATGAGACGTTTTCGATTTGCATTTAAAAGAAAAAATAGTTCAAAGTTTCTCACTAGGTGGCTTGTTTTCCCTTCATTTGACATTGACATACCCTAATTTCCAGTTGAAGCCTTCTGCCACCTATCGAGATATTTGGAACTTGGAACTAGTTTTTTCTTTTTAAAAATGCAAATCTAAAACCCCTCTTTGTAATTACTAGTAATATGTAGGTATCTATCGAGCTAGGTGGGTCACTATAATGTACGACAATTTATTGTACGGCCGAATAATGTACACCCTGATAATCCGTGTCATGGCTTCCAATTTTAATAGGTTTTGATAGGTTTTGACACTAATTATCAGGGTGTACATTATTCGGCCGTACAATAAATTGTCGTGCATTATAGTGACCCAAGCTAGGTAGTTGACCGGGCGAGCGAAGCATTTCTTTTTCAATGCTCTGCTTTCTTTCAAAGTCTGAATTTTTTTACAAAACAAACTTAAAGTAATCACCGTATAAAACCCACTGAAATCAGATTTAATAAAACAGAGACAGTCATCCGCGACGGCAAAAAATTGTTTTAAGTCGTACTTATAACGTAAATACGAAGTTTAGTTCAGATCGGTTGTAAAATATGACTTGTAGAGGAGTACCAACAAACTGACAAAGGATAGAAAAATTTGCCTGACTTAAAACAGATACCTACGGTTAGCGCATTTTGCACGATCGGTCAATTAGGTTACCGAAGAGTAAGCTCGCATGCACCTGTCAGGGGAAAAGATAGGCAGTGTATCTAGAATTGATAAGAAAATTGTGGATACGAAGAAAATCGTAGTAATTTTCTTTTATTGTTACCGTCATTGGAAAATGCCAAGGACTGAAAGGGCTGTTTTACTTTGATAGTAAGTATCTTTTTATACCCACACTTAGGGGAAATTCTAAGAATTTAAATATGGGAAATTTCGACCAGTCCAAGAGATAATGTTGATTAGTTGCGTCGGGTCTTTGTGGCGCAATTCTTAGCACATTCCCGTACTGAGTGGAAGGTAGGTAACTATAAATTATACATTCTTAAAAGAATGCTTAGACTTAGACATTACATTTTTCTAAATAACGTATCAAATGATACCTAACTTTGCACATTGTTTAGGTTATAGGTTTATTCCCGATAACAATATTGTTAATTTACAAAATCGCGTAATACTACGTCTTCGTCTAAAAACTTGCTGCTTAATAAGTTGAACTTATACATACAGACAGACTATTAAAGACTTCTATGGTGCAGTGGTTTAAATCTGCCTATAACGCGGAGGCGTGTTCGATTCCCGCCTCGAGACAAAATGTTTGTATGATATGTTGAGTAACAATGATATATTAAATTATTTTTATTACGTTATATTTAATTTTGTCGCGGATATTCTTATTTTTTTTCTATGTTTATAATAAAATATCAATTTATCAGTTATTAATTGACCATAACACAAAATCAGCTTACTTTGGTAGTTGTCCAGCATATTTTTTTTTTTTTTATTTTTTTTTATTTTTTACCTTTTTTATATACAATATGTAGGTATTAGTACCCAGATGAAAAAAAAACTAGGAGATGCTCCAGCAATTTTCGTCATTGACTGTTCCTCATTTTAATACGCGTACATGTTTAATTTAAATGGATCCTTGTGACTGTATTAAAGGTTCATATGACCCGATATCCTATTAACCTTCCCATAAATCAAGGGGTCGGAATTAGATTTAACTTTGGCTTACTTAAGTAAGACAAATGTTAAGTACGGTGGATTTTTAGACCAGAAGAACAAAAACAAACCCTCCTCGAACTCCCTTTTTAGGGGGAGGTAGGTACGTTCAGATGTGGACGTGGAATATATGCCGATGGGAGTAGGAACCAAGAGCAATAGAACTAGACATTGTCATATTCTAAATACCAAAATACGATCGAGGCAAAATGCGACTAAAAAATAAAACAGCTAATAAAAAATGCGTTTGATACCTACTAACAAACCGTTCAAACGAATTTTCATAAGTAATTAAATAACTTATTTCTAAATCCTAACAATTACAATTATTTTTTTCGGGTGTGTCTTACAATTGGGCAGAGTATTAACGCTAACCCCTAAATGGATCTCGACCCTGAGCTAAGCCGATTCTTACAGAGATAACGTAGTGAAAAAATTCTATGTCTATGACAGAGATAGAATATTTTGCTCCTGACTTACCCACAAATTTCATGTTCTTTTTGTCTGTTTTGTCAGGTATATATGTATGCTCTACGCAAGAACCATTGTCAGGTAAATTCCAAGGTAAGGTAAGCAATGTATGTTTTCAAAAAATAAAAAATAATAAAAAGCTCTGGTTCTTGATTAACATTACACAACGGCCAAAACTAGCCCACTGCTGGTCATAAACCCCTGGTAACCGCCTCATTGGCTCATATCGTTAGGGGGTAACGCCATAATCCCCACGCTTTCTTTGTTCTCATAGATTAGAGGTTAATTCACCTCTAAGCTGTACAGGGTGCAACGAAATATGTATACTAAGCCGAAAAGGGGCTATTCTAGAACCCGAGGGGATCAACCTTTATTCTACATTTTTACACACATTTTTACTTTTTTGTAAAACTATAGACGTTTTTTCTTGATAGACAAAAATATTCAGGAAATTAGCTAACTTATAGGACTAGGTAAACAAATAGGTGTCTGATGGCTAATTACAATTTTTTACAAAAAGTAACTGAAACGACACAAAACAAGGATTTATACTAGGTATGTAATTTTAATTTTAATGCTTGACAATTCATACAGTATGTAAGAAAATATAGATACGTGTATTCATAATAAGTGTTATTGTTTCTAATTACAAAGGATGGATATAGACAACATGTAAAATGTTGTTTTTGTAACAATTTTATGACAAAACAATAACCACTGTTTAGTCATAAAAAATGACGCAAAAAATGCCGATAAAAAATTATGAAAAATTTAAAACGTTAAACATATCAAGAGTGTGTAAAAGTAACACGAATACAAAAACCAACTGAAAAATATAAATAATCAATTAAGTATTAACTAATGTTATGATTTATCTTTATATAATTATTATTATTCAATTTTTATTATAATTCCAAATATATTTAAATAAGGGATTCCAATTAAAAATATACGGGATCTAGAATCACCTCAAGATCTGTACACACGTAACGTGTCATTGTATATTGTATGTAACCTCTGATTTAATTGAAATAATTAATGCCCGGGCGCGACCTCTTGCTGCTACAAAGCTTGAGGGCGTCTCAAAGCCCCTGCAAACATGTTGTTCAGCTGCATGCACTCATAGGGAATCCAAGCACATTACACACAGTGCTACCTACTTGTAGGCTAATTATTAGTTCCTGGCATCAACTCGGCGAATAAACTATACTTAGTTTACACTAGTTCATTCGCCGAGTCGAGTTAATACAATTCAATTCAATCGTTTATTCAGTCAACAATAAATTATAATATAAAAATAAGATAGAGTGTCCATATACGAGTCATACATTATACAAGTTATATACAAAATAACCCCCCTCCTACCAGGTGGGATGACGATTTGCGAAAGACTGCTGGCAGATGCTGGATTCGGCAAGCTGAAGACAGGGCGCTACGGCGCTCATTAGGCCTATGTCCAGCAGTGGACTGGTATAGGCTGATGATGATGATGATACAAAATAAAAATCAATATTAAAATTAAAACCAAAATCATAAAAATCAAAATCAGAATCAAATTAATTCAAAGTACCTATGGAACAGTGGTCAAGAGAGCACAATATACGCTCAATATATATATATACATCCGATGTCGCTGGCCGTCCGGCGTGGCGATGTGAATGTAGCCGTCCCGTGTCCAGCATGACTTCACGCCGTAGCGCTCCCTAGCCGCCATGAAGGCGAGGTGTCTAGGCCTCGTCAGAAACTCAGACAGGGTGATATAGGCCTCCTCATCGATTTCGATGACGGCGACCCTAGACATTAAAGATTATTATATCTATCATGAGCCCTAATAATATTAGGGCTCAATATATATTATAATACGTAAATGAAGAAGCGCACGTGATTGATTAATGTATAAAATATTAGACATATAGTAGATTGCTATATAGTGGACAGACTGCGAACCGCGGTGATACCCTCGATTAAAAAGTATATCCTTTTCCTCTATGTCTATAATTTTCATATACCAAATATATTTCATATTTACCAATTAAAATTTAAAAATAATCCAAAAGTGCGCTAAAAATCTATTTCACGAACTTTTACAAAACCTTTTAAAAATACGGTTCCTGTATGCTATCCCATAGGAACCATGCATTTTTCCGGGATAAAAATTAGCCTCTGTCATGTTCTGACCCTTAAAAAAACCTATACAAAAATCATGTCGATCCTTTGCTGAAAGAAAAATAAAATCCAGTTTTCTTAAAATAATTTGTGGCTTACATTGACAAGTCTTAATAACTAATCACACAGGATAAGTTTCGTTTCGTTCAATAAAATTAGTTTATTTAAAAAATAAAACATGAAAAATAACTGATTTGACTTGATTTATTTATTTTCATAAATTAAAACCACCTTGGCTGAATTGGCTCTTAGAGTTACCAGAATCTATCTCTTACAAGTTTAATCTTCCTTTCAAGCGCGGATCAACGGTTCGATGCTAAGCTTGATCAAACACACATGCCTAGGTAATTACGAACATGAAACCCGATCGACCAAGTTGAGACCTTCGCTCGCTTAACTTACTCGATGTTTACCTCCGCCTCTACCGGGGTCTACCCGATTAATTGGCAAAATTATTAATCTAATTCAACCGCAGCGAATGAAGTGTAATGATTGCAAGTTAGTTTGACGAACTAGGGACAAGCAAAGTGTGTGATTACCTTTAAGGCGAAGTACGTTCGTATTTTCGAGACAAGGCCGAGCGAACACCGCGCAGTGAAAGCGAGAAAGGGACGCAAGAGCCGGCCCGCGCGCAATTTCACTGCTTTTTATTTATAAATTTGTTATTGCTCTAAAATAATACTCTTTCGTAAAAAACTAAAACCATAATCCTCTAAAGTGTTTAGTTAAGTATTTTTTAGACAATATTTCATTCAAATATGTTAAGTAACGAGCAAATGAAACTGGTTTTCCGTAGTAAAAATGCCAAATTTAGAGGAAACTTTGCGATTTTTTTCTATCGAGTCAAGTTGAGTCAATCGCGTTTCGGCTCCCATAACTTACTAACGAAAATCCTAAACTTTTGATGCTCATCAAAAAAAATTTTAAAAAATTATGTTTTCTTGCCTTAAAACTGGTTTTCCGTCTAGGCAAAACCTGAGTTTTGGGACCTACTTCACCTTAAAAGAAAGAATGTTTACAGCATAACCGATCCGAGCGTGACAGTTCACTTTCGTTCAGAAAGAGTTCGCTTTTAAAAGTTTTACTTAAAATATTTGGTGCTAGAATGGAAAGAACTTCGTTTTAAAATTAAGTTAGGCGGCAGATGGTACAGATGTCGGTCGAGTCTCTCCGTAATTACACGGCTCATGGGCCCTGCAATGCGGCCTCCAAGATATCTTCCGACACCGTCATTATTATAGATTGTGAACCTTTGTTACGAGATCCCATCTCGATCGATAACGTAATTTACGTTTCGCGTCCATCGGAATTTTAACATTTTAAGGCGCATACACCACCTAAACTAGCGCCACCACCTACTTTATGTTATTATTCTGTTTAACAAAGGAATTTTCAAAAATCCATCTTCCTGTTTGTGATACCTATCATAAGCTTTTTTTTAATGCCTCTTTAATAGTTTTATTCTATTTAGTTTAGGAAGAGATACGAAGTTGCCCTTGGTGGCCACCAAAATCTATTTTCGTATCTCTTCCTAAACTAAATAGAATAAAACTATTACAGAGGCATTAAAAAAAAGCTTATGATAGGTATCACAAACAGGAAGATGGATTTTTAAAAATTCCTTTGTTAAACGGAATAATAAGATAAATTAGGTGGCGGCGCCACTTTGGGTGGGGTATGGGCCTTAAGGACCAAAATTCAGAAGAGCGCTCTCTTCGTAAAACGATCACTTAGTTAGATAAACAAAATAGTTCTTGATTGAAGTTTTCAGCAGTGTAACAACCTGAGTTCTTATTGAACTTAAATACGATTTACTTAGTTAAACAGGCAAGCGTACGACAAATTGTGAGAGGTCTTTTAAAACTTACTCGATAAGAACATACTTTTGAATATGAATCCTAAGTAGAGAAATTATAAAATAACAGCTAACAACTTCGCTGGATTATTCGTCGCTTCTTTACTGTAGTTTACTTATTGAAGCAAATATAAATATTTTTATACGAATTTTACTTTTTATAAGTTTGCATTATGACGACCAATGTGGCGCGGTAGGCGAAGCTCTGCCTGCGACGCAGAAGACAAATGTGTGTATGATCTGCAGACATTTGTTCAGGGTGTTCTGGTAGTTTTCTATATATAATAAACATTATCTATCTATGTACTGTATTATATTATGTATATCAGTTATCTAGTACCCATAACACAAGCTCTTAGCTAGGGCTAGATAATGCTGTGTGAATTGTCCAGCATTATTTATTTATTTATTATTTATATAAGTAAGTACATAGCACCTCTTACATAGCTTGGTCACAGAAATGACTGGGTACTTGCACCGAATCTAAGTATTTCCTTTGCGTCCTATGAGCGTACCAAGTCTAAACAAAACAAACCTAACCTAACCAAAACACGTCAATTATAGAGGTAAAAATGCTCACTCAACAATTCTCATTATTTCGAAGACTAAAACGAACCAATGTATGTGTGAGTAGACAAACGTAATTACAACTTCAGTGGTTTCACGCATAGCACTAACACGAGTAGGAAAATGAGTCTCGCATTTTTTTGGCTACACTTCATTATGTTTGTTATCATTGTAAGCCTTTTTCGTGGAAGATTTAAATGGTTCTCTATTACGTTTCTCGAATGTTTTTTGTTTTTTTTACTCAGACTAAAAACTCTGACCAATTTTTTCAGTCATCATCATCATCGGCCTATACTGGTCCACTGCTAGACATAGGCCTCCCCTAATGAGCGCCATAGCGCCCTGTCTTTAGCTTGCCGCATCCAGCATCTGCCAGCAGTCTTTCGCAAATCGTCATCCCACCTCGGGTCGGAGGGCGTCCTACACTACGTTTGCCGAGTCGCGGTCTCCACTCAAGAACACGTTTACCCCAGCGGTTGTCGGTTCTTTTCGAGATATGGCCAGCCCACTGCCACTTCAGCTTGCTAATCATTTGACCTTGGTTCTCTGTCGGATGTATTCGTTGCGAATCCTTTCCTTCAGAGATACTCATTTTTTCTTTAAATACCTATCTTTTTTGTTCTCTTCTAATCCTAATTCTAAGTGCTCTAATGGGAGTTTATTTTGCATTTTCTCCCTGCCTAAACAGACCCTAAACAGCCCAACTCCTTG
This sequence comes from Eupithecia vulgata, assembly GCA_946478455.1. Classification (NCBI taxonomy): domain Eukaryota; kingdom Metazoa; phylum Arthropoda; class Insecta; order Lepidoptera; family Geometridae; genus Eupithecia; species Eupithecia vulgata. The sequence goes on along the minus strand of OX297859.1, from coordinate 12,698,762 downwards.
AAGCAGGTTTTTGGTGCTTGACAGCTTCATTTCATCTTTGCTTTGGGTGTGGATGGGGATGGTGCCTCAGTGAGACTCTTTAGTCCAGTCTTTTATCTGGCTTCCTCCGTGGCCGTGCATCAGTGTTCCACAGTCTTTTCTTCTTGGAAACCGCCACGACACAGGCTGCTTTCTGTGGCTCCAATCTTGACAAGATGATGGATCAGCCCGCAGTGACCTATGAGATACCTACCGTCGTTCTAAGGTCTTCGCGGTTCATCTTGAACATCGTATTTATTGTTTTCCTATCTTTACAGGAAAATATTGTTTTATTATGCTTACAGTCTGTTAGACGCTTCCATAGTTTTTGGTGTTCTTTTTCTGACTGAAGTTTTAGTTTATTTTTGACTTCTGCTGTGGGGGCGGGTTCATGATATCGATATCTTGTAGTATTGAGTCTGTCTGCATTTGTATTGTCTGGGCAGAATCAATCTTTCCAAAATGCACAGAGCTGAGTTGTGAAAGATCATGTAGACTATTCTGCAATGATTTTGATCTTGTGTCTATCCTTTGTGAAATGCATTAAATGCGCTTTACTTATAAATTTAATAAGTAAAGCGCTTTCAGTTTTGACTACCTGCATCAGTCTGGTTGGCTCTTTGATAGTTGTTCTCGAAGCATATGATTTGCTGCCAGTGGAGTTTTGTGCTGGGTGCGAGATAACTTAAGCCTTAGAACCACAAAGTTCTTCAATAAAAGTACTGTAGTGGAGGTACTCAATTACGAGCGTTAGAGATAAGGAAAATAGAATTGTATTTTATATCCAATAAATAAATACATATCAGAATACTGTAACTTTATCCATTCCTATATTAGATATTAAGAGATAAGTAATAGTATAAAAAAAACCTGGTTTTCCATCAATGAACATTTATTCGAAAACCTACTTCAGTCGTGTTAATTTATCTATCGCTACACATTTCAGTAACTACCAGTATTATATTAAAACAGCTACCTATTTCAAGACGCAACTCGGGTTTAAGAAGTCGTAAATGCGGATGCATTTACATGTTATGAATTTCATGGAAGGCTTTCCATGAAATAAAATTCATAACATAATATTTAACTGTATTTTATCTCGTGTCACTTTTCGGCACGCATGTATATTTATTATTATAACATTTTATAACGCAGTACCGAAATACTGCCGTAAACATAAATATCCTTAAAGCAATACTGACTGGCATCGGGACACTCAATAATTAAGTTTGGGTACGTTATGGGTGGTATTACGGCGAAAGAGGGATTATGAAACATTTAAGATAGGGTTTTGAAGTTTTAGTCAATATTTACTGTAGTGAATGTGAGATAGAGCGTTCTTGAATGTAAGTTGGTTATTAATATCAAAGTACTGACCGGTGTCACGGGGTGTAATGTACGATTCTCAGCGAGCATGAAAGAGCATAAATCAGTCTCTTTGCTCTTTGTGAGCTCTTTCCCCGTACTGTACTGTCCGTACTGTCTACACGAAAGCTCGTTGTGAGACCTGTTACATTACGCTGATTACACGTTACGTAACACCGGTCAGTACGGTGTTATAGAAGAGAATAGAATAGAATAAAAATACATTTATTTAGACACAGGTACACAGAAGTATAAAATAAAATAAACAGACAGAAAACAATAACAATTTAACATGGAGGTACGTGATACAAAAAAAGGGTGGTAAGTGACTCTGCCTCCATGACCCTGCGCCGAAATAGGGCGTATAGGGGTTTACGTATAGGTACATATATTATATTATATCCATGCATTTAAGGCATGGACTGCATGTGTTCGCATAATGTGAATTGACGTAAATTGGGTTACGTTAAAACCTTTTTTCTCTTTTACGTGAAAAAATATAATAATCTATTTATGGGATACAAGGTAGATAGACGATCTTGTTTCAAAAATTATAAAAAGTATTTTTTTATTACAGATATAATTGTGCAATGTACCGTGTATTTTTTTAGTTAATACCGCTTTTCTAATTAACTATCAATCACATGATATAATTGTCATCATCATATTAAATTATAAAATACCAAGGGAACCCTTGGCTTATTTATGCAAATATATGTCCTAATGAATAGATAATTAGCTAAACCTGGATTTTTGCGCTTACGGCATTGCCCTGTCCCACTCCAATGAACTCGAAATCCCTATGCCTATCCTTTTTACAAAATGGCGTCATAGATCGTCCTCACACACACACACACAATCAGCTCAAATCAAAACAACCACGAGGACAGCTCAGTAGATTCGTGTAGCACCCGCAGGAGGGCAGGGTAGGCAGGGTTGACAGGGTTAGCAGGGTTGGCAGGGTCTGCGTTACTTAAATATATTTATCGAACAAATATTTTTAACTTCACTTTTAACGGTTCGTGTGAAAGGTCCAGAAAATTATCCGTGTAATGTAAGTACTTAATGAAAATTTTATAAGTGTCACACACGTAAATCAGGTTTCCTATTAAATTTATTTTGTGAATCCATACTTGCGTTTGCATTTTTGAAAGCACCCCATAGTCGAGACTCGAGAAGCTAAGATCGGATGGAATCTGAAATTTTAAAACACCTTATTAGATTCTTTATGCCAGTTTGTAAAGATCTTTATAAGACTCACAATGGATGTGCTCCTGAGATTTTTAAAAGCCAAACAAGAAAGCTTATCTGTTGCGGACAAAAGAAACTGAATTCAAAAGAGCGAGGCAAAAGACTGTGAGGATGTCCGGGGAGGTAGTTCTTAAATGCACAGATACTATTAGAATTAAACGGTGGACCTTGCTGTTTTAATGGTTTTTTTTATGTGCCCCCCCCCCCCCCAACTAAAGCTCACCCAGGGTTGCCAATATTGAGTGGATAACCTAATTTAAAGATAAGGTTAAAAATGGTTTTTTTTTCTGATTTGCCTTTCCAAGCGTACAGTGTTCCGGGGTGTAATGTACGATTCGGTTCTAGCATAGCATAAAACATCATAATTATATTATAACGTAGGCATATAAAATGTAATGTGTGAAAAAATTGATTTGTTTTCAGTAAAGTAAAAATGATGTGATGAATTATTTACAGTTTATAATTACTTTAATTTGTATTTATTTGGTACTTATTCTCATCTCTGCACGTCCTTTTAACTTTTGTTGAGAAATTTTATCAACGTCAAAAGCAATTACTATACTTTTAAGTTCTCTCTAGGTACCTACTAATTCAATTCAATTCAATTTATTTTATTTCAGTTTTTCACCATAATTATTAGTAAATTACCTACTTAGATACTATGTTAGTAACCATAAGATCAATTTCAATTATTAATGTCACATCAATACACATAAAAACACATACATAATTACACAATCAAATCAAACCATAAACACATGTCACTAATATAAAGGCGGAAGTATTTAAAAAGCTAACCGGTTTGTTATCTATCTATGTTACGTATCGTATTAAGTACTTATAACAGATATCTAATACCCATAACACAAGCTCTGCTTGGATTGTCCAGCACTATTTATTTATTACTAATCTAAAAAAACCACTACTAAACAGATGGAAATTAAAGTTTGTTAAACTAACAAAATAAAGAAAAAACTAAAAGGGTTATAAATAACTATTAAGCCCCCTTTACGACCCAAGTAGTAACTACAACTAAGCTCGCTCCATTCGAGTAATGACGGTGAGGGAATTCTCTGAAAGTGCGATGGTCTGCCGCTCCCTCAGGACTGTCCTTAAGTTGTAAACTTCTGGTACTGCTGATTTATTTGCTTGACTCAAATATTCCATTTGCAAAGTTGTGCCGACTCACTTGTCCGATGTGCGCTCTGGGCATTGCGACCACGAACGCACAACTTCATGGACTTTCACGTATTGTAATAAGTAGTACCAAGTTAGCCTCTTACATTTTCACCTTGAGCGTTTTGCGTGACAAAAACTTAACTAAACTTATCTTAACTTAACTAAAAGTTGATTCACGTCACAATATTAAGGTGAAGTAGGTCCCAAAACTCAGGTTTTGCCTAGACGGAAAATCAGTTTTAAGGCAAGAAAACACAATTTTTTAAAATCTTTTTTGATGAGCATCGAAAGTTTAGGATTTTTGTTAGTAAGTTATGGGAGCCGAAACACGATTGACTCAACTTGACTCGATAGAAAAAAATCGCAAAGTTTCCTCTAAATTTTGCATTTTTACTACGGAAAACCAGTTACATTTGCTAGGTACTTTAACATATTTGCATGAAATATCGTCTAAAAAATGCTTAACTAAACACTTTAGAGGATTATGGTCTTAGTTTTTTGCGAAAGAGTATAAATAAAAAGCAGTGAAATTGCGCGCGGGCCGGCTCTTGCGTCCCTTTCTCGCTTTCACTGCGCGGTGTTCGCTCGTCCTTGTCTCGAAAATACGAACGTACTTCGCCTTAAAATAGAAAAAAATATTATAATTATTTTTATTGGCTCATGCAAAAACATGCTGTAAATAAAAAGTTAAAAAAAAACAGACTTGCATTGTCATCTATTGTCATTTTGTCAACCTGTTCCAAAGAAATGGCTAAAACCTACACCAAAAAGCCACATCGCTTTCGCTCATTTTAATCAATAACAATGTCTTCCAAATTTTCGGTCACGTCGGCCTATCTCAACGTTAGTACCTACACAAGTGTGTACGCAAAACCAGGTGCACCCTCTTTTAGGCCACTCTCATAATCTGATGGGACGGTAGACTGACACAACCGGAAAGAGATCAGGCGTGAGGCCCAGGGCTTGACTTGCTTGCGGGGCCCGTGGGTGTGACACCGGCGTGTAACACCGGGATTATCATTTGTACTAGTATATATATTTAAGTAGAGTTTACTCGACTTAAAGATATACCTATAGTACTTTAAAGATATTCTGTGACTCGACTACGAAATCACAGGTACGCCATTCATAGACAAAACCAAATGCCGACGTCGTCGTTGCGTTATTATAATACTCCTATAACGTAGCTGAGAATTCGAAAAAAAATTTACAAGTTGCCTACAAAAATGTTGATTGCGCTGTGCTGCAACGTTGAAATGCTTTTTGATCAAAACGTTTTTTTAATCTATTTTTCCGAAAGAATATTAAAATATTGATTGGGCCTGCGCCGGCCAAACACGTTGTTGGTACAGCGAGTTTTTAGGGTTCTATTCTAAATGGGTGACACCGAAAGTACCTTCCAAACTACCTAAACCTCCGCTGTCTGTCCATCCGTCTGTCAGCGGGATTATATCGGCGTTTCTTGCCGAGAAAAAAATATAACCGTAGACTAACAGTGCTTGTGATTTTCTATTGCCGCTACAACTAATAATTATCAATGGGATGTGTTTTAGGGTTTTTGGGTTGTTTTCAAGTTATTTGTATCATAACTCACTAACTTGAGTCCGAATTTGCCAGAACATTAATAACTAATAATTAAATATTATATATATCAAATAATTTTAATAATTAAACATTATAATATTATTCTATTAATATTTCTATCATTTTACTAATAGATTTCGCAATGTTGACAAGCATTTTGCATCAAAGGTAAAAATATTTTTTTCTTCCTCTTTTGTTTCTTTTGCGAAATAGTTTTGTACAATGGTACGGAACCTTTCGTGTGCGAGTCGACTTGCACTTGGCGGGTGTTATTTCTCTAAACAATTTTATCGTATGGAACTGTTTACGAGTATTGGTGTGTAAAAATCCCTTTGATTATTTTCATGGTAAAAAACTCATACCCGTTATCAGTAAAATTCTGCGTAAAACTGCACACTATTTTTATTTTCTTGACAGTTTGCCAAAATCCAAAAGCAACGTAAACAATGACATCTGGGCTCTCACAGATTAATTGCTTTTCAGCTCATTCCACGAAGTTCTACGACAAAATACATTATCTATGGTGAAGAAAGGGGCCTTAGAGAAAGAGGCAATTAGAACGATGAAAGTGGAGAAGAAATGCTGACCTTCTTTGTTCCTAGTGAAAACCGCAATTCTCTCAGGGTTCTAGTTTGAAAGCTGCAGATCACAGATGTACTAGGGATGCTGCAGATGAATTTTTTGTTTGTTGTAGGTGTATGTATCGGGTGTGGGCTTAAATCTTTTTATTTTAATGTTTATTTTTAAAGATAGGTTACGAGTACAACTACATTATACATAATATTGTGCTTACAATAAAATTGAGACAGGTTTTTCACTCTCTGTGGTCGAAAAACGTATTTGTTACATACTATGTTCGTAAAACGCATTATTTTCATCATGTATGAAACGCAAATATGTTTTTTCCCTTCATATTTGTATTCAATCAACATTATTGGAAATTTTGTATAACTTCCAAGGGAAATCATGTTGTACAAATTGATGAGGATTATCATATTCATGAAAGTTATTCATACTTGTACAGTTTCATCAATTATAATGATATTCGATTCATATAATTTAATCTCATTAATTTTCTGTTTCGTATTAAGGGATTTTCAATAAATTGCTTCACATAAATTCATTGCTAACAAAGAAATATATTACCTCATAATTTCCTCTTCATTTTTAGTATATCTTTGGAAAGATTGATTGATTGCTTCAATTGTGGGTTCATTAAACGGGTTGTCTTTTTTTAAATCATTCGATTCAATTGTCAAAAATAAAAAATTAAAAAAACTGAATGTGGTTTCGTATTTGGTTATCATTTTTGGGCTTAGCTGAATGCTACCTAAATATGTATGTACATGATACTGAGGTGACGACCTTTTTTACCCCATTTTGACAACATTGCATTGCATTGTTTGCATTGTAAACACTGCTTTTATAGCAGTTGCGAAAAATAAAACAACCAAACTTACCTTCAGAAAAATAATGCGTAGGTTTTTTATTTTCTATATCACGAGTTAGTCGCAAGTGTGAAAGTTATATTTACGTGATTTTAATAGCAACCGATCCATATTCATTATTTAGGTATTTGACCTTCTATTCCATTTTTAAATTAGCTTTATGCCATTCTCAATTAATTTTAAAAAGCCACGTTTACATTCAATTCAATTTGTAGCAAACTAAAAGAGATTTCATTCTCTTTTGGTCCATTTTTTTTTATATCTTTGTTACGCGCAACGTAAAGTGCTTTGCCATGGGGATAGAAAATCAATCAATCGATTAAGTTACATATTAATTTGTTTTCATAGTATTCATTCATTCAATACCTAAAATTTTTAAAACTTTTACGGTTATTTAAAGCTATCAAGCTGATCCGATACCACATTGAAAAATGAAGTTGCTCTACAAATCAACAATCAGCGTAGCGAGAGAGGATAACAAGGCAGAGTTATAATGGGTGGTTTTGGTCGGAGTGAAAATTTTTAATGAACACTTACATTGCGAGAAAATGAAACTATCAAAACTTGGTTTTATAATGATTACGCGCTAAAATCAACTTTTTCATGTCTATATTACGCGCAACGTACCTATGATACCACGGATGAAGAATTATCCTTTTTATAAACTTCCAACAACCACTAATAATTCAGTTTCATTTAAAACACAAACTCAAATGAAATGTATGTTTGTAAATGAAACACCAAAAAGTCGATTCTATACAGGGTGTCCGGTAATTAATGGATAACCCCGCAGGTACTTGTGGGGGGGCAGAAGAGCAACTCAGAAAAAAATATAAAAAAAATCTATCTGCAACGGTCTAGGATTTTTTTTTTTTTTTTTTAAGTGCCCAAAAAAGGTATAAAATTTAATTTTATACCTTTGTTCAAATTTTTGGGCACTACGACTACAAATTGAATAATAACGAATTCAAAGGAAATCAATTCGTTATTATTCAATTTGTAGCCGTAGTGCCCAAAAATTTGAACAAAGGTATAAAATTTAGCACCTAAAAAAAATAAAAAAATGCAGATAGATTTTTTTTATATTGTTTTCTGAGTTGCCCTTCTGCCCCCCTACACGTGCCTGCGGGGTTATCCATTAATTACCGGACACCCTGTATATAAGAGGATGAATGTACTGGCTGATGATATAAGAATAATTATTTTTAGCCCTAGAGCACACAACCTTAGTTTTAAGCCCGCATTAATCATCATAATGTAGCCAGCAGCTACATTATGATGATTAATTACACACTTTTTGAGCAAGTGAAAATAAATTATTGACATTGACCTTATCTTATACATCGTCAACCACACTGACACTATTAAGAAGATTCATAGGAAAACTCACATGTCGAAATCCATCCACACGCTTAGGCAGTAGGTGTGATGTGTAGGGCAAGAAGACCTCAAACATTCCATACAAGCACACTCTCAAAAAACATAACTATCATATCAATAGGAATACAAAAAAATTGTGTTAAAAATATGATATTTACATAAAGGCGGTTTCTAATGACCCAAATCCATACCTCATAACATGAGGATCTGGATCTCCGACTCCAGAGGTTGTCAGTTGTTCTTTGCCGTTTCAGTTCTTCCGACGGCAAGATTTTCCTCCACATTTTTGGTTAGTATTATTATGTCTCGTCGAACGGACGCGTGATCCTAGAGCTGGTGAATATCTGGCGCAGCGCATCAGCATTGCCATACTAAGGAGTCAACCTCACCTAACCTCAACAGCTTATAATAGTCCACTGCTGGACGCAGGCCTCTCCCTGATTTTTTATCTCATGGGGTTATTGCCCATAATCCCCACGCTGGGCATGTGGATTGGGGATCGCAGTTTAGTGGTAGATCTATTCTGCAAGAGGCGCTGCTACCCACTCCCCGGTGTATGTCCCTTAGTCGCCTCTTACGACACCCACGGGAAGAGTTGGGGTGGTGCAAATTCTAAGCCGGCACCACATGACTAAGTACCTACTAGTAAGTAGTTTTACTCAGACGATGACGACTTTACGTAATATGCCAAAACTATATAACTATAAAGTCAAAAGTCAATAACTTTATTTCTTTAGGCTTACAAACTAAGCACTTAGACACGTCAAATATAATACTATAAACAGGTTTACAAATAGTCATTATTATCAAATAAGAAATAAGATGTTATTGATTTTATTCGCTTCAATTTTTGTCCACTAGTGGAAGAAGCGAAAAAGAAACCACTAGTAAGTTTTCTAAAACTTAAAATTAATACATCATCTTAGTCTAAATATAGGTAATCTGATTTATATACCTATGTCAATATTTATATAAAACTAAGCTTAACATTATTTTCCTTAAATAATGTTAAGCTTAATGTTAAACGGAACTGGGCGACATCTGGCCAAGCATTAACATCATTGATGTAATCATCGATGGAGTAATAGGCTTTCTTTATAAGATTTCGTTTTATGTAGGTATTGTTTAAATTTACGAATTGGGAGCTCAGTTGCTTCAGATGGAAGCTTGTTATAGAAGCGTACAAGCGTACATAAAAAGAAAGCTACCGAGCTACTATAAGAAAATTACAATAAAATATCCATTATTTGAGTTTTGGTTATTAACATGAAACTGATCCGCTAATGTAAGGAAAAGATCCGAACCAGAACTCACTTGAACTATTTCATTTTGGGCAACTTGTTTGTCCCAGGTAACCATCTGGTTTATCAAAAAATACCAACAAAATATTAAATAGCAGATTTATCTCTCCATTTTTTATCATTCAGGAAAATAAATACCATTGCAAATTAATTTATTAAACAAGTAGGTAATCGACAGGTAGCTAGGGTTTGCACTATCCGTTTAATTTTGTTTTTGAATAAAATGAATACTTAGTAGAGTCATTAAGTACAACATAAGTCATTTGGAGGTTTGTTTATAAAAACTCAACACAAAAAATAAATTTGTTGGGTGCCGTAGCTCAATCTTATTTAAAACTTTTACTTGAACGAATTCGTAAAAATAGTGCGAATTTATAAACTCTAGATCATACTTTATTCAAAATAAAAAAAAATTGGAATCATAAGATGATTAAACATGTAAAACATTGTAGGTCTATTACTAACGGTTCCAGAAATGCAAAGAATTTTTGTTTTAATTTGGAACCCTTTGATCTTAAAATTCCATTCAATGTGCAAGTTTTAAGTCTCTCTGTTCAGTGTTTTAGGCTGTGGGTTTTCTATGAGTAAAAAAAAAAACATTTTTTTTTGCCTGCCTTTGTGTATTAGTCAGTTAAAACCATATAAATTTGGAAAATTTATTTATTATTATTTATTGGTCACCCAGCAAGCGCAGTAAGAGTGGTTTGGTTTTTGGCTTGTCTATGAGTCAGGATAATAGATATACATATAATTTATTAACTAGTATTTACAATAGAAACAATTGAGCCATCTGCAAACTGTTGTAAACAATCTACAGGTAACTCAACTGATCCATATCAATTCCAGTCGGAAGTAGTATAGAACTTCCCAATTTCAGATTTTGTTAATTTATAAACTTTTAACTTGTTTTCATTATAACTTTCTAATAATCAGATAATTTAAATGAATTATTCGTATTTAATAACAGAGCGGATATTCATTTAAATATTCTACAATCGAATTGCATACCCTACCAGTAACCATAACGATTTGGCGATGAAATTCTGACACTATCGATTAAAAAAGGTATTTTCATTACGTTGGAAAAAATATTTCATAACATTCACCGACAACTTCGGATAAAATATTATTTCGTTTCCGTGGAATTCATAATAATGTAGGTACCAATTGAGCCTTTCACAGGAGTACTAATTGACATTTTAAACAATCGAGTTCAATACACCTCTATCCCAAAATAAACCAAGGGTTGGTTAATTGCAAACACAAGCCGTAGTACCTATGTAGACTCTTGACTTATTGTTCTGAAGTTCTGTTAACTAACTAACCAGAGCAGCATCAAAAGCCATCATATTCAAAACGCCCGACGGAATGCAGCTCGAAAACTGGTTTCTCGTTACTAGTATCGAATGCTGCGTAGTCTGGCTTATTGTTTGTACTTTTAATACATATAATACACTTACTTTTAAATAGAAGTTTTTATTACGAAGGAAATTACAATCTAATAATAGATTTAAATTAAAACTATTTACAATTAAAGCACACCTACTTATGTAGGTATATTCCCCGAAATAGGTTTGAATCGGATCCGCAAACAGAATGAAATGAAATTTCGTCCAAGTGAAATGTTGTGATATAGAAAATGACAATTCGCGAGCGAAGGAGCGCCTAGTAATAAGTTTTGAACACTAAGCCCCACTTGCACAACAATATTTAAGTCTTTGATTAACTTTGACGTATTTGTATGGTTTGACAACTCACTAATCAAAATTAAGCAAGTTAATTATCGTTGTGCAAGCGGTTCTAAATATGTAACAATGAAGTATTATAGCTACTAAAGCAGGTAATGTAGACTTCAAATAACCAGGCCAAGACATCTCATAAGGCTAGTATCGATGTAACGTTATTTATTCATCATCATCATCATTATCAGCCTATACCAGTCCACGGCTGGACATAGCCCTCCCCTAATGAGCGCCATATCGCCCTGTCTTAAGCTTGCCGCATCCAGCATCTGCCAGCAGTCTTTCGCAAATCGTCATCCCACCTGGTCGGAGGGCGTCCTACACTACGTTTGCCGAGTCGCGGTCACCACTCAAGAACACGTTTACCCCAGCGGTTGTCGGTTCTTCTCGATATTATGACCAGCCCACTGCCACTTCTGCTTGCTAATCCTTTGAGCTATGTCGATAACCTTGGTTCTCTGTAGGATGTATTTGTTGCGAATCCTATCCTTCAGAGAAACTCCGAGCATAGCTCTCTCCATAGCTCTCTCCATACCTCGCTGGGCGACTTTAAACTGGTGGACCAGCCCTACGGTGAGTGTCCACATCTCAACTCCGTAGGTCATGACGGGTAGGGCGCACTGATTGAAAACTTTAGTTTTCAAGCATTGCGGTATTATTACACGTTATTTATTATAAACAATGATTATTAACGTCCCGTTGTAACGTTAACGTCGTTCAAATAGGTCAAATCGTGTGTGGATTCGTCGTAGGTACAAGCGCACATCTGGAATTCAAATTCATGTCCCCCTTTCGGCTAGAATCTGGACCGCGATTGCCACCACTTATTCTTATTCAATGTTAATCTAAGTAAGTGCTCTCACAACAACCAGAATTATTCGAAAAGGACGTTTTTATTTTAAGTGAATAAATCGATATTCACAGCTAATTGATATTCAGTCGGTTCCTCGGCCGTAAGTATTTTTTCTTTCGTTGTTTATTTTGAATTAGTATAAATATTTAGTGTTTCTCTTGTCATGATACGTGTAGAATACATACAAGCAAATTTTTACTTATTTTTTTATTATTATTGTTTTTACTTTAGGGACATATACCGGGGACGGGCAGCAGCGCCTCTTGCAGAATAGATCTACCATCGAACTGCGATCCCCAGCTCGCATGCCCAGCGTGAGGATTATAGGCATTACCCCCATGATATAGAAAGTCAGGGGGAGGCCTGCGTCCAGCAGTGGACCATTATAGGCTGTTGAGGTATTGTTTTTACTATGGAGAGGAGGCCTATATCCAGCAGGGGAGTAGATAGATACTGGTACACTATAGATATGGTAACACTATTACCAATTTCATCAAACGTACATTAGTTATGAACTTGAACACTCGCTATCAAAACTCAAGTCACAATAAAAAACAGTAAAAACGGCTCATCCGCTCGGAAGCTACACACAGACGCAGACAGACATACAGATTGTGTATTTTTTTTTACTTTTGCCCCCCTCTTTTTGCGCCGCTGTCGTCCGAAATGTGACGTTGTATCATCATAAACAGTAGAACTATTTACATAAGTATATCACGCGTTCTATTTACGTTCTACTTTGACTGCATAATAGTCCAGTCAAATTAGTGGTTTCACCTCTAATGAGAGCTAATAAGCTCTCAGCTCGTATACGCCTTCATTTCGGTGTCCTAAAAATTGTCTCAAAAGACGAAAATCTCGTGACTGTAAGTAAGTCATTCAAGGTCACAGCTCAAATACATTAGTTTTTCGTGGTTCGAATCATTGGAGCTATGAAAACCGAGATATTTCATAGCTCCAATGATTCTATTATATAATTGTACATAAAATTTGCGACGTATATGTATCAATTTTTTTTCATAGTCCAACCAACCGTTTTCGATATGGATAGAGAGCCGCAGCGCTCAGTCAAACGTGAATCTCAGAGAATAATACCTTGTATAAAGTTATTAACTTATTTAAATATCATAATCGTCATCATATCAGCAAATACAAGTCCACTGCTGGACAGAGGCCTCCCCCATACGATGCCTCGACCGGTCAAGAGCGGTCCGGAGCCGCCTTGACGGCTTCTGAGAGCCATTGATCGCGGTCGCAGGGAGTCGCGACCGTTACGATGTCGTCGGTCCATCAAGTTGATGGTCTCCCAACACACCGAAATTCAAGCATATATGAGTTTAGAGCTTATTATATCTCAATCCGAGGTCTCAAATCTCTTTCTTTGCTTATTTGACTCGACTCGACTTTATTTATAATACGAAAAAACTAAAACAAAGGGCAGCCAACCAACGAGCGGCGAAAAACACTACAAAAAACTGACTGTGACGAATACGCGTAAAAGGTGTCAATGTGATGCGGCGACAAAAAATATAAAGAAAAATGCAAGATTTAAGTTTAAAATGTGGTTGAAAACGGTGAGACGATTGGTTATCAAGTTCCATCTGAAAGCTTCCAGTTGGCTGGGGCTGAATTTTGTTAGCGCTTTGAGCAACATTTTCAAGCGGCATTTTCAAAGATTAGGTTCCGGTTTGAAATACTTACAAGAATGCTGTTTTCGGATGTTTGGTTTTCAATTTTAGAGTATTTATTTTCAGTTTTCAATGTGTTTCTGGAAATAACATTTGAAAACAATTTAGGATGTTTTATACCGTGAGATCAAAGTTGTAAGAGCCATCTAAGGATATCTTCCCTTAGTCGGCTCTTACGATATCCATGGATTACTGTTTATTACTGTTGTGCCTGGTAGGTACGGAACTGTTAACACCTGACCCTATACTTAACCCTGTCCCATTTACTTTTAAGTACATTTTAGACCTAAACTGCAACCACCAATCCGCATCATCATCATCATCATTAGCCTACATCAGTCCACTGCTGGACATAGGCCTCCCCTAATGAGCGCCATAGCGCCCTGTCTTCAGCTTACCGCATCCAGCATCTGCCAGCAGTCTTTCGCAAATCGTCATCCCACCTGATCGGAGGGCGTCCTACACTACGTTTGCCGAGTCGCGGTCTCCACTCAAGAACACGTTTACCCCAGCGGTTGTCGGTTCTTCTCGAGATATGGCCAGCCCACTGCCACTTCAGCTTGCTAATCCTTTGAGCTATGTCGATAACCTTGGTTCTCTGTCGGATGTATTCGTTGCGAATCCTATCCTTCAGAGAAACTCCGAGCATAGCTCTCTCCATAGCTTGCTGGGCGACTTTAAACCAGCCCTACCGTGAGTGTCCATGTCTCAGCTCCACTCCAATCCGCCTGGTGTGTCGTAATCTAGGTGATCAGGGCAAACTCCCTATGGTTAGAAAAAGGCACGTTCAGTTCACCAGCGCACGTTTGTCTGCATGTTGTAAGGGTAAATAATGCTGGATAATTCACACAGCAATATCTAGCCCCAAGCTAAGCAGAGCTTGTGTTATGGGTACTAGATAACTGATATACATCATCATCATCATCAGCCTATACCAGTCCACTGCTGGACATAGGCCTCCCCTAATGAGCGCCATAGCGCCCTGTCTTCAGCTTGCCGCATCCAGCATCTGCCAGCAGTCTTTCGCAAATCGTCGTCCCACCTGGTAGGAGGGCGTCCTACACTACGTTTTCCGAGTCGCGGTCTCCACTCAAGAACACGTTTACCACAGCGACGTTGTACAATAAAAAATATCTAACGATGTATGGTATTGTATTATATAAGGTATCAGTTATCAAGAACCCATAACACATGCTCTGCTTAGCTTGGGGCTAGATAATGCTGTGTGAATAGTCCAGCATTATTTATTTATAAGCTATGGAGAGAGCTATGCTCGGTGTTTCTCTGAAGGATAGGATTTGCAACGATTACATCCGACAGAGAACCAAGGTTATCGACATAGCTCAAAGGATTAGCAAGCTGAAGTGGCAGTGGGCTGGCCATATCTCGAGAAGAACCGACAACCACTGGGGTAAACGTGTTCTTGAGTGGAGGACGCCCTCCGACCAGGTGGGATGACGATTTACGAAAGACTGCTGGCAGATGCTGGATGCGGCAAGCTGAAGACAGGGCGCTATGGCGCTCATTGGGGGAGGCCTATGTCCAGCAGTGGACTGATGTAGGCTGATGATGATGATGATGATTTAATTATATATCATTTGTTATTCGTAGTTTCATATTTTTTCCTATTAAGTAAGTACTAGTACAATAATTAACTTATACATATAATGCTGCACTGCGTCATGACACGAGAGGCTTTTATAAGTCCCCACTCGAATTACTTAAATCCACAAAAGCTTGCCTACGGAAAGAGATATGTTCAGATTCAAGACATAACAAAAGCACTGGAAAATATTTACTGAGCAAGGGAAACTTTTGTTTGGTTTGATTTTATATTTCATTGTCTGAGTGTCAATAAAATGAGAATTGATGACGTTAAGGTGTACGCTTTGCATGTGGAATGGAATCAAGATCAAAGTTTACCTTTTTTAATATTTAATAATAATAATCAATAGACCTTCGTTTGACCACAATCTAGCCTGATGGAAAAAGATGGCTGGCGATTTCTCACGAACGTCTAGACGGCACCTATTTGCCCTAGGTGTTAATGGAAAACTCAAGTGTGGTGTCGAGGTAAACTGGATTGATTATTTTCGACCAGAGACTTTCTAATTTATTTATTGAACAGGCAGATATTCTATAAATATGGTATGTCCATAATTTTTTTTATATTGCTGCGACTCAGGAGGTTGCGTTGCGGGTTCGATTTCCGCCTCGGGACAAATGTTTATACCTACGATCTGCAGACATTTGTTCAGGGTGCTCTGGTCGTTTTATATGCATAATAATAAAAACTATTTCTGTATTGTATTATTATTATGTAATCTTATATACAATCCAACATACATAAAAAAATCTATTTACCTACTAGCACATATTGTCGGTGACGTGTGTCACTCAATATTTGCTGCGACCGGTAATCGTCTGCGAAAACACCGGAACAGCACATTCTTCGGCCAGAATTCCTTCAAAGTGAAGGTCGAAATATACTAACAAAATTACAAACGGTGCTATACTAATATTAATATATTAAGATATATTACGGTATAGCAGGCTGCCACTGACGGTGGCTATGCTATAATAATATATACTTTTACAATCATTAGCTCTGAGCCGTCATGTCTTACTATACCAAAATATATCGTGCTACATCTGTCGACATAATTTTTATGCCGAAATAAAAATGTACGGCTGCGTCTGTGGTCACTGGAAGATTACTATGGAAAATATACCGTAATATACTTTGCTATGTTTTATATTAATAATATTAATGCTCCGTCTATGTAGGCTTTAATGCGTTGCGTAGGTACGTTGCTTAGAGTGTGCTCAGTATTTTTCTACATTGAGTCACGGAGCGAGTAGCCATTCCCGTTGTTTTCTGACATGTAACCTTTTCTAGATACTCTTAAACTAGACTAGCACTTTCATAGCTGAAAACATAGAGTGCGATATTCGGATCACTCGCGCGACGGCGCGCCCCTGCGGGTCGCACCGCCGACGCTAGCAGTGATCGTGTTATAGAAACTAGCCAATTTTATCGACCTAAAATGTGTTTCACCTGAAAGGTCACTCACGCAAGGAGCCTACGATGCATTGCCTTCGATAACTTGGAGGCAAACCTTATTAAATTATTAATAAAAATTAGGTAGGTACTTACTAGACATGCTTCAAGGAAATACTGACGTGGAAGAGCATTTATATTGAACTCAATGACCTCTGACAGGTTAATAAGAAGTAAAATGCAGCATGACATAAAATTCCCAGTACATGTCCCTTAAACAGGCCGAGCAGCATATTTTCGAATTTATGGAAATAATAATCATTTTTGGGGTCGTTTATAATTGTACAAAAAAACAAGTATTTTATTTACATGCCACCGTCTATACTTCTTCAATCACTTCTTGTCCATCCTAAGGTTGCCTGGAAGAGATCGCTCTTAGCGATAAGGCCGCCCATTGTACATTATCTGTAATTGTTTTTGTTTTCTGCATATATGTTTTTTTGTAATTATTTGGTGTGCAATAAAGTATATTTGTATTGTATTGTAAGTATTTTGGACATTTCCAGGTTTGCAAATTGTGCATAATGGTGGTAATGTCTAAAACCTACAGGGTGTAACATAATGAGTGGATAAATGAGTTCATTCAATAAATCCAGTGTCTCAAGTGACAAATATATAGATAGAGCTTTTGGTGAATACCTGTCTTCTAATTGAGCTATTAGATATTACTGATAAAAACCCTACTAGCTACATTCCTCTTAAAAATATTTTAATGTACTAAAACAAACCGATATATTGGTATCCTTTGATTTAAAAGCATCGAAAAAGTAACATTTATGATAATTGAATAAATAATAGTTTTATAAAGTAGTGGTTATAATAATTGTTAAAACTTGTCTATTTAACAAATATTACATTAAATATGTTGTAACACAGCCACAGTTAATAAAAAAAAACTTTACATTTTAAATTCAGCTTTGTTATAACAAATCACAGGTAAAATTGCTATTCATGAGTGATTAACTTTCATTTGTTTTTGTTACATAAAAAGTATCTAAGAAAAACAATTGAAAACTAATCACTCACCGAGAGCCTTTACCTTTCGACAACGTGGTGGTTAATCACACATTAATTTCGCGTGTGCACATGATCTTTCGGATTTTTTCCTGTTATTTAATACAATATTTAGGATTAGCAAAAATTTAAAAAAAAATGGTTTTAGCTTTAGACTTTTTTTAAAAACCTGTGTCCTGTATTCTTGACAAAACCAGATTATGAGTAAAAAGTAACCATAAGATAACGAGTAAAGCGCCATGGCACTCATTATCGAAGTCGTATTATGTCCATTTTGACTTGCATTTATTTTAATTGTACTATGAACTTAATCGAAACTGACATAATTCACAAAATCTGATAGAAAAAATGCTTGTATAATTTTTCTTTGTAAGTAACAATGTTGTAAGCCTGACCAGGGCAGACTAGAGATACAAATAAAATTATTTAAGACCAATGTAATATTACCACCTAGTTATACAACAATAAACTCTTTTATCATTATCCATCAGAAGACTAATTTTGACTGATGATGATGAATAAATAGTAACATGTTATTTATCGACTTGATCCAACTACAGTATAAGTCATCCAGGTCAATTTATCTATTTGCCCCTATATTAAATCCCTATATTTGTCTAAAAATTTTAATTACATTTCACATTTTGTAAAAAAAACACGCAGGCGAATTGATAACCTCCTCCTTTTTTAAAGTCTTCAAAAATGTCAGTCGTTTTGAAAAAAATAAAAAAATCTATGTACCTTAGAAATATTACATTACGAGGATTTTTTACAGAAAGGAGTTTCTTTTGTAAATTTATGACATGTTCAAATTAATAAGCACAGTCTATGCCAGTTAAATTTAGCGCCCGACGTAAAAAGGCGTCCTATTTTCAGCTTGTTTAAATATTTTTTGACTTAAAGAAATCGCCTCCTTTCCGTTTGGATCAAATCGATTCGATTTCATCGTCGCTTTGCCAAACCGCTTTGCTGAAACTCATTACATTGCTTGTATTTGAGCTGTGACAGCAGAGTTCCCTCTGATTTTCAAACTGCAAATAAATTAGGTTCGTGGACGGAAGAAAGATTAGGTTAAATCCACGTGCCATCAGATTTGGATGTAATCTTTTCAAACTAATTTGACGGCCTCTGTGGCGCGGTGAGCGAAGGTCTGCCTGCGACGCAGGAGGTTGCGGGTTCGATTCCCGCCTCGGGACAAATGTGTGTACGATCTGCAGACATTTGTTCAGGGTGTTCTGGTCGTTTTCTATGTATAATAAAAAATATCTATCTATGTATTGTATTATATTATGTATATTATCTAGTACCCATAACACAAGCTCTGCTTAGCTTGGGGCTAGATAATGCTGTGTGAATTGTCCAGCATTATTTATTATTTATTTATTACTAACCTTCCTACAATCTAAAATAATTCTTAAATAACAATCTTTCTCATTATCAAGAAGATGGACCGCTGTGTTTGTGTGCAAAACTGCCTACGTGTTTACGAATGATCTCTAATGCTATTTTTAAAGTACCTAGAGTTCTAACTAAAGAACTCAACAAGGTGAAATCAAGGTGAAATGATTTAAGGCACTATTAACAAAAAAAAATGCAATAAATTATCATCAGCATAATACAAAATCACTTTCACTGACTCTGGTCAAACAAACGCATTTATGCCTTATGACTCATCTTATTTTCGTCGCTCATTTTCTTTTGTAGGTATTTTATACATGTATATGTTGCCAACCAATAAATGTCTCCTATTAGATGTGATGACGAATGGAATGCTGTTTTTGACGGATAAATTTATTCAGAACTCCTTTATATAAACTTTTTTTGTAGGGTATAATTAAAAAAGTATGTATTAGTAGGTTATATTTATGTTTATAGTTTTCGAATTTGTAGTTTGTAATGGATGGTATTTGTCAGGAGTTAATAGCTATATTTGCATGCAGATATGATACCCAATGTGAAATCCAATGATCCTATCCATTCAATGTTGTCTGGGAGAGATTGCTCTGTAGCGATAAGACCGTTAATTGTTGCTTATTCTATAGATACCGTATTCCTTTGTATGTTATTTTTAAGTGGGTGTGATCAAGTGTTTTTTTATCTTTGAACCTTTGCTAAAATACGTTTCTATCGGATGAGAATCTAAGGTTTCGATAGTGATTATTCTATAATCTCACGGTTGTCAGTGTTGTATGGACCACTCACAGATAACAGAATTATCACTATGGACACTTTAGATTTTCATGGCCAGAAAAACGTGTGTTACCAAAGGCCCGAAGGGATCTCTTTTATTCATTGGCAAAGGCCCAACGGTACTTCGGATAAGAACTATCAAGAAATGTAATTTACTTCATTTAACAAAATTTTATTTAATCCATCCAATGAAATTCGAAAACCCCTCTGGTACATTCCATCTCGTTCCATAAGCTTGCGGATTACCAGAGTTTACATAGCTACTCTAGTTTGCATTTTCCACTTCAATTCGATTGGAACGTTGACCAAACAAATTCATTTGGACTGCGGTGAAGCTGTGAATCGGGTTCAGTTTTTTATAACGAGTTTGGATGGAACAATTAAATTTTAAATAATTGAACTGAATTTTAAAAAATATGTTGAATAATGACTACGATTTATGTGAACATTGAGTATAATTTTATTTAGCACTACAAAAACCTATGTTTTATTAAACATAGTGTTTTCATAGTGCTAACTTCTTGAAACTTTCCCTTAATATGGGTTACAAGAGTTATGGAAAATTCTTATAATATATAAAGTATCCCAAAAAAAATATAGAAACACATTTAATAGACTGGTCTAACGCTGGAACCCAAAAGTATACCTATGTATGTATCTTCTGAGGCCAATGACCCGTTGCTGGGTATGGGTCTCTTTCATAACAAGAAAGCTCAAAATAGTACTCCTGCAGTCATCAGGACTTGCGGAATAATTAATAGAAAATAAAACCAGCCAAGTGCGAGTCCAGCCAGCACGAAGGGTACCGTACTATATTATCTATAAAAACGGTATAAAAACACATTTGTTGTATGGGAGCCCGATTAAATATTTATTTTATTCTGTTTTTTAGTTGTTATAGCAGCAACAGAAATACATGACCTGTGAAAATTTCAACTGTCTAACTATCTCGGTTCATGAGATTACAGCCTGGTGACAGACGGAAGGATAGCTCTTATTAATAGCGGGACCCTATTACTTTTACTCTTTGGATACGGAACCCTAAAATGCTTGATGACGTGGTCTGACCAGATCAATGAGTAATGACCGTTTAATGATAGGAAAGTCTGAAAGCACGACTACTAATGAAAGGTCCTAAGTGATATCATAAAATAGTTACATTATCTACCGTTAGAGGCGCTGATTTTGTATTGTCTTTGTGACGCATTTTGGCGGGGCAGACTGATATAAAGCTAATAATAATGCTAGTAATATGTCTAACTGATCTATTTACTAAGATTACTCCAATTAATCGAATGACAGTAACTTATAAACGTATTATTATTTTTAGGTTAAACAACAAGTAAAATAAAATAGGATACTGTAATGTGGTCAACATTACAGAAACCAATGGTCGATTATTTGATTTCAGAGAAAAACATCATGGAAATTGCGAGAGATTTAAATTTCCTCAACATCCTATAATGGTCCACTGCCTCTCCCTGACTTTCTATCTCATGGAGGATAGTGCCCATAATCCCCACGCTGGGCATGCGGGTTGGGGATTGCAGTTCGGTGATAGATCTCGCTCCCTATGTATGTCCCTTAGTCTATTTATGGTTGACGCTTGGATTATTTGTAGGAACCTGTAGTTACCATGTAATAGGTAATATTATGAAATACCCTAGCAGAAGTTTTACAAGATTTTCAGATTAAGATTAACTCAAAATAAAATAGTATTATGTTACCAGTTTAACCTGCAAACAGTCTTGTCTTTCATGTCGATTTAGTTACTGAAGTCCTGGTCCTACCATAGAATTGATCACTTCCTGAATTTCACTAATTTCTCTAACATCATCTAGCCAGTCTGAACTACGCCGAGCTTGTGTTAGGTAACATTTAAAAAAAACCTTACATAGATAAGCAGAAGTTGGTAAGCATTCTTTTAGTGATCTTTAATATACTCTCGCTTTAACCAATATTGGTTAAAGCGAAGGTATATTAAAATATAGTATATTAAATTCTAAGCCAGCACCACAAGTCTATATAAGAATATTCTTATATAGACTTGTGGTGCTGGCTTAGAATTTGCACAACCCCAACTCTACCGTGTGTGTGTCGTAAGAGGCGACTATAGGACATACACCTAGGGTCTGGCAGCAGCACCTCTTGCAAAATAGATCTAACACCGAACTCCGATCTCCAATCCGCATGGCCAACGTGGGGATTATATATACCTCCCAACAGTCATTACCTCGACAGTTCTAAAATAAAAGCAAAATACAATCGCGAAAGCTTTCAAATATTAAATAAATATACCTACTTCATTAAATGTATAAAAGATTATAAATAGATTAAATGTATAAAAGCCACGATAAAATACGGCGTGAATGAACGCAAGCGTGCACAGCTGCAGTACGGTTCATGATGCAGTGTTATTACTTGAAGCTGAACAAAATACGTGCAAAACAGCACATGGTGCACACAGATAAATGGAAAGAATGGGAGCTTTTGTGCTCACACATAGCAAGAACTTGCTACAAACGAGGCACGCCTCGAGAATCTAAGGCGCATACCCCACCCGAAGTGGCGCTGCCACCTAATTTATCTTATTATTCCGCTTAACAAAGGAATTTACAAAAATCAATCGTCCGGTTTGTGATACCTATCATTTTAATGCCTCTGTAATAGTTTTATTCTATTTAGTTTAGGCAGAGATACGAAAATAGATTTTTGTGGCCACCAAGGGCAACTTCTAACTATTAAACGGAATAATAACATAAAGTAGGTGGCGGCGCTAGTTTGGGTGGGGTATGCGCCTTAACACGTTACGAGCTTTAAGCGCTTCGTATCAACACAGATAATACTATGCAAGTAACATCAAGAAATTACTAACATCATACTATTCCTTGGTAATGAATTGTCAACTAAAGGACATGTCTGTGCATACATTTATTTTGACCTCCAAAACTTTCTTGAAAGGTTGAAGAAAATGTGTTTTTCGAGACGTTCATAAACATCCCAGATTTAATTAAGTGCATTGAACCATTAACATTGCAAAAAATATTTTTTTGTTGAAGTAAAACCGTAGAGGGTCTACGGCGTAGCACATTGTTCGTTGCTACGAAAACTCGTTCAATGAATTTGTAGCGTTACTGACTACTGTATAGCTGAATAGACATTCTGATTGAAACTTATTCAGGCCTACCTTTGACGGATATATGAACAGAATGAAAAGCCACTGCAGTCAGATGAATATCAGAATCATGAACATAAAGCATGTTACGACTGTAGCTTCGTTTCTGCTAAACAATGACTGAATTGTTACAAAGGCAGGAAAATGAGCTCGAGTTTTCATCACGACATTTATTTAAAAACAAAAGCCAATCGGTACTGCTGCGGACCGATGTATGCATTGCTGAGCTGAACCAAATTTATTGTAGCCGGTAAAAAACGAAACAAATAGCCTTCGGCCGCGTACGAAACCTGAGGCTTGTAGCCAAATGCGGTAAAAGAAAAAATCTTCTATTTATGTTACTAAAATTTTAACTTGTGGTGCGAAAAATTTGGTGCAAAACAGTGCTACACCGTTCTATCAACTCGATAGTCTGTAAACATTCGTCTGTTTTCATATCTCATTTATCTACACAAATATTACAAAGAAAAAAGATTTGTATTTTTGTATGTAACGAATAAACTTAAAATCTACTTGACCGATTCTAAAAATTATTTTATCGTTAGAAAGCTTAATTATCACTGAGTAACATAGACTATAGAATATACCCGTACGAAGCTAAAGCGTACCATAAAAATTTCATTACGGTTTAAAAAAACTAAAGACTAACTTCAAATTACTTAGTATTTATACTTTTAATAATCTTTTGATAAAAGTCAAAGTCAATAACTTAATTTCTTTAGGCTTACAAACTAAGCACTTATACACGTCAAATATAATACTATAAACAGGTTTACAAATAGTCATTATTATCAAATAAGAAATAAGATGTTATTGATTTTATTCGCTTCAATTTTTTGTCCACTAGTGGAAGAAGCGAAAAAGAAACCACTAGTAAGTTTTATAAAACTTAAAATGTTCATAGAACCGTATTTCATTAATTAAAAAGTTCTAGATTAAAAGGAATTGGCTTCATCTACATAGCTTTTTCTAACCGGCACGGTCCATCCAGAAAAATATTTTGCATATGTTAACCTTTACTCACATCAATCCAATACCGTACATTAATCCACACTACCACACACACAACACAAGCACAAAAATGTGCATTCAAATTTGAGTAAGAGTTTAAGCCCACGCTTATACTCGTTATCTTTAAAAGTCACAAAAGGGCTGTCCACAAGCTTAAAGCGAGTGGTCCGTGAGCCTGTCTCTGATATTACAATACAAAACACATCTAAGAGTTACGAGTTAAAGCCCATATTTGAATGCACATTGCTGCAATTTTGTGCTTTTCAGGTAAGCGACAAGGTTTATCTTGCTTAAGATGAGACAAATAGAAAACTACACAAAGAATACAAGCTGTTGTAAAGACATTGTTGATAGATATTTTTTTATTACTACAAACACACGTAAACAACGCTAATAATTACTTAAAAACGTTTGTTAGCTACATTATCATTATCATATCACTGAGTAACATTATAGGCTATAATAAAATATTAACGTGCGAAGCGAAAAAATACAATTATGTTACAGAAACGAAATTTATCTTGATTGAGCTATTGGGCTGGCTATTATCTCACAGGACTTAAAGTTTGTTGTGGCGAAAAGCTGCAGATAATAACATCTTTATCAAAAAAGTAATATTGTTCGTGAGTTGAAAAAATACAAGATAGAACACCAATTTAAAAAATTGCCCAATTTTTCTCCTTTGTACAAGGCGTAGAGCCAATTTGATACCAGATTATTAGGAAGATAAGGCTTATGATGGTATCTGCTTCAAATCCAAATACCGAATTGAAACAAGAAGATAATATCACTGCTTTTTTTGATTCTGCTAGCAGAGGTCGTTGTGGGTAGAAATTTTGATATGTGATATGATATACGAGGAGCCCGAGCCCTGTTCTTTATTGCGGCTGATCCCCTTTTATTATTTATCCAAGCCTGCAAAACGTAGACAATATTGAAATCATAGAACTATAATCAAGACTGAAGAATAGAATAGATAACTTGGAGAAGAATCTCTTTCACAGACTATTATTAAAACCCTGTGCAAAATTTTAAACCAGATAAAAATTAGTATGGACATAGTGGTGATTAAATCATACTGAAGTTAAATTGAGAAATAAACATAAGTAAGAATGATAGGAAGCAATTATTATTAACAAAAAATAAACATACATATATATGATTTTCTCTCGGTTCTGATTTGATGGATGTCAAACAGATTTAGACACAAAAACAGATTTTATTTGCAGTTTGATTGGTATACATAGATGAATGAGATTCTGCTAGACATCAAGAATCTTATATGACTTGGTTACGGCCTCGTGGTTACGTGAGTTATGTTAGTTTTATAGTCAATTGACCTTCGTTTGACCACAATCTCACCTGATGGAAAGCGAAATTGACGAGTTAAAGGAAGAAGCTTGGTAAGTAGTTATTTTAGCGAGAGGAAACTAGTTCCAAAAAGACGACAGTATTCTAAATTACAACTAAGATAGCGAGTACTGAACAATCGTCAGATACGCTTACGCAAGCCATTTGTTGCTTTATCCGCCTTTTGAGCCGTAACAAAAACATTACCTCGTTAATAACCCTCGAAGCGCAACTTCACGACCCTACCTTGATTTGGGAGCAGGTGCCCGTTCTTCGCATTAAAAGGCAAAGGTTGAAAAGAGAAAGAAAGATGCGTCTCCGTGACGCGTGCTTTCAAATGCTGCGTCGTCTTTAGGAAATCGATGCTGGAGCTTTTCTTGTTGGCGTTGTTCGCGAAAAGTTTGAGCCAAACCGTAGTACTGTATACTAATCTGTGGCCAAACGCCAGCGGGTAGGTATAAAGAGTTGGTTGAGAACCCTCTCTTTCGCCACGATGTTTAAGCTGTATATTGAGTGCCGCGAAGAGTTCGTGAAGTTCGTGGGCACTCGTTACTCGAGACATCTTTAAATAACCTTGTGTAAGATTTTGCTGCTGCTTTTCCAGTTATTGAATATAAATTAGGTACCCTCTGAAATGAGGGTAAAGACTTTACCAAATGCATCATCATTAATATTCGATCTGTATCTGCAGTACAAATTACATTTATTAACTGAATTTTGCTCGTATTCCAGGCGGTTAAGATAAAGTTGAAGATTTGTACTTTCACCGCTGGGTTTTAGGTATATTTTACGCTGCGATGTCCGCCACTCCCTTTGTTAAAGCTTTCTCTGAAAATTATCTTTATGTTGGTGTTTCATCCAATTTTGGGAAAGATTTACCTTGTTTCCACAGGCACTTGCTGCTTGGTATATCATGGAGTCAAGAGAAACACATTTGCCCTCACGTCAACTTAATCGATTGGTCAGCGCAAAAATTAGCATCAGCTTGTGACTTCTCACGCCACGTTAGTACCAGGTCACTCAGAAAATATTGCGAAAAAAGTTTTTATGTATGAGAGACTGGCCAGTTATAATCTATTTAAAAAATATGTTTATTTATAAGAGAAACGTTCCAATTTTAAAATATCTTTGAAAAATTTTTGCTGGGTAATTTAATTTCTCCTGTCTCTTTGAAATATGGATCTGCGCCGGGAAGATTTTCGCTCTATGATTTATTACGGATAGACTTCAAATGGCATTCATGGATGAAGGCCCTTCCAAGGCAACCGTGTGTCGTTAGTATAACGAATTTAGACGTGGTCGACTTACTTTGGGGGATGAAGAAAGAAGTGATACGGTTTTACGGAAGAAAACGTACTAGCAGTAAAAAGTTTAAACCAAAACAATAGGCGAGTTTGTATCAGAAGATTTAGTACAGAAAGAGGACAGTATCACGCTGGGTGTCGCAAAACCACACCGAGATGCTCAGAAGCAAGACCGGATGGATTAGTGCCGAAATATGATAAAAAAATTGAAGCAGGCCTGTCTCGGCGTGTTTACGACATAATTACAGGTGATGAGTCCTGGATTTATCAATACGATCGAGAAACGAAGCGCTAGTCGACGGTGTGGCGGTTTCAAAACGAATCAACACCTACCAAAGTGAAGCGTTCTAGAAGCGGGAAAAAGTTTTTGATTGCGGGCTTTTTAAATTTAACTGGGTATTTGCTAGCAATTCCTTTACGCAACCAGAGAAGAATCAACGCCTAATTGTAATTAACTAATAAATACTTGGCAGAAGTATCTTTTGTGAGCAACAAGCGACCAAACACAGGACTCTGAAGGCTTCTGCTCCACCACGACAACGCGACCGCGTAAACTGCGCTCAAAACGAGGGAATTCCTGGACAGCACGCCGGTCAAACTCCTGGGTCACTCTACTTACAGCTCTGACCGAGCACTGTAAGACTTCTTTTTATTCTCGAAAACGGTACCAGCGGTACCATGCTAGAACTAGACTTACCTAGTAGCCACACGCTTGCAGCTTTGCCGGTTGCATACCAACATTTTTATACGTTTGATTTCTCATAGTATGTCGCTAACTTCGAACATCGATCAAACATCAATAATTCCGTGGTGCTAACCTACCTTCTAAGCTATCACGTTGCAATGCGGTCATGACCAAAGTCGTCAGAACTATCCCATCCATATTATAAATATCGTCACACAAATAGTGACGGTGGCGCACATTCCATCGAATTCCTCGGATATTTCCGAAGGAATAAACGATTCTATGCAAAGATTCCGACTCTACATTCCTTTCAGTAGTTGAGCCGTAAAGGAATAATAAACAGACATCAAAGTATTTGATTATTCTTGAAAAGTTAGAAGGATGAAAACCATATGATATGTGTGTGTATGATGGCTAAAGAACCGATTGCACAACGTTAATTAACTGGCTTAATTTTAATTAGTGAGTTGCAAAACCAGACAAATACGTCTAAGTTAATCAAAATTAGACTTTTGAATATTGTTGCCCAACGGCTTAGAAGATCCATGATTTAGTTCTTCATTTGTAACTTGGCTTCATTCAAGGACGTGGGTAATAAATAGAATTACAGTTACGACTGTAGCATGTTACATTTTACATCTATTTTCAGTCCGGGAGTCCTCCATGTAATTATCATACGTTGTTCCTTGGCTTCAGTCTATTTGTTTACAGAAGACACCAATTACAATAATGCTGGATAATAATAATGCTGGACAATTCACACATTATCTAGCTCCAAGCTAAGCAGAGCTTGTGTTATGGGTACTAGATAACTGATATACATAATACAATACAATACATAGATAAATATTTTTTATTATACATAGAAAACGACTAGAACATTCTGAACAAATGTCTGCAGATCGTACACACATTTGTCCCGAGGTGGAAATTAAACCCGCAACCTCCTGCGTCGTAGGCAGACCTTCGCCTACAGCGCCACAGAGGTCGTCATAATGGACGACACAAGCAGATATTAAACATGATTTCTAATGTTACAGTTATTTTTGCCTCTAATTACCTCGCAGGATACGCACTCTAGAATCGACCTACCCAGCTGAGGCATCCTATTATATTTAGACCTTGTTCAATCTTTCTCAGAATAATCAATTCTCAAAATAAGTTTATCAAATCACTAATTGTAACAAAATAATAAAATTATATTTAATGAAATCAACATACCCAGCTCTTCCCGTGGGTGTCGTAAGAGGCGACTAAGGGACAGGCTGCATTGCCCCGCTGTATAGCAATGCTGTTGCGCTGTGCCAGATACTCACCAGCTCTCGGGTCACGCGTCGCTTCGACCAGACGCTCAGATAATTTTTTAAAAACCCGGAGAGCCTCGGTACCCCACGGACCTAGGGTCTCGACTCCAAGGGGAGCAAATGTGTAGGCTCTGTCGAGACCTGCATATTAACTAATTATTACTTAAAAATAACTGTAAAAAATTATATTTCCCATACAAATTCATCATCATTGCAGAACATTTTCTCGACCTGTCACGATTTAAGACCAGACGCAGTGGCTATTTGGTCTAGTAGTTATACAACGTAGGTCCCAGCCCAGGCTAGCACAAAGGAATTTTCAAAAGTATATCTTCCAGTTTGTGATACCTATCATAAGCTTTTTTTAATGCCTCTGTAATAGTTTTATTCTAATTAGTTTAGGCAGAGATACGAAGTTGCCCTTGGTGGCCACCAAAATCTATTTTCGTATCTCTGCCTAAACTAAATATAATAAAACTATCCATATGTTACGAAGCCTACGTTAAATTACATTTACTATGTACAAGTCGACTGTATTTACCTACTTAACTTGGTAGTAGGTAAGGTTTATACTAGTAAAACCTACTTGCATACCTACTTTATAGCTTGTATGGGCGTCGCGTCGCTACTTTTAGGAACGTCGGTACAACCATTAGTCATATGTCATAGGATTGACATTGACAGGGGCGTATGAAGGTAAACAAGATCCGTCAAGTGCGAGTGTAACTAACGCGCCGAGGGTTCCGAACATTTGACAATTATAGAAATTGTTATAGGTATGCAATATTATAGGTACATAGAGACTTTACTATTTCATTGAAAAACTGAGGAAATAATAAATAATGTAATGAATACTAAATTTTTTTCAAAATCTTTAAAAAAGTATTTAACTTACAAAAATCTCAAAATATTTCTAAAAGCCAAACCTGCTGAAATCAGAAAAACCGATTTGAAATGTACAAATTGAAATCTTTTAATTCATACCCCACTTGGGCCCTTAGGTCTTTTTTTTAATTTCAACATCACAATTTGTACTGAAAATTTTTATTTTCATTTTCTATTTATTTATATATTTTCTATAAGTCAGTAATGGCGCACGAAATGTAATATTATTTCAAATATCAAGTTAATAGAAGAGAGACGGACTGAGCAAGACCATTAAAGGTTTCAAAAATGATCTCGTAACCCTAAAAATGTCACAAATAAATACCTATTGTAATGTGGAAAAACATCAAGAATACCAAATTATGTAGTCGCAGGTCAATTGCGATATCAAAGTCAGATAATCTTCATTCAAAAAGCCTTCACCCTTTTTCTTTGAATCAAACGTAGGTCACGCCGTGACATAAATGATTGACGACAATGTACCTACCTACCTACTCGACCCTTCTCATGTAATTAATCAAATTTTTTTTTTCCATAAACTTGATGTTTAATGCTCGAGAAGAAACTCCAATAGCTATTATATCCACCCGCCTCTTATTTGCTATTCATAAAAATGCAAACTTGAAAAACTAAGCCGTTTTATGCGAGTTTCGTACGATAAAGTTTTATTACAGCCTAATACAGTTGTAGGTATAATTTCTTACTTTAGTGCAATCTTTTTATAGGTTTCATGAAGATTTTATTTACTTTGGTATATTTGCAGACATTTCTTTATCGGACGCCGATGAGCTCACTTTTATATGTTTTTTTTATATTTAACAAGTGCCTTGTTTGCGTTGCGAGCCAACACTGCATGCAGGTTAAATCCGCTTCACAGACAGATTATTGACTAATTAGGTTTGATACAAAATCAATGTAAGACGAGGTTATGTGGAAACAGGGGCTTAATTCGCCTTACAATATATAATAGGTACCTTTTAATATTTTCTGAAATATATATTAAATATGGATTATGTTATTAAGGTGAAACGATTCGCTAAAATATAGTTCTCTATGACTTAAAATCGTAAATCTGTGTAGAAGTTTTAAATAGTGACAACTTCGAACATGACAAACACCTAAATTTTCGCATTTATACAGGTGGTCCCATAGTCAGTAGATAACCTTGAAGGTGCTTGTGCGGGGGGGAGGGCAAGGCTAAACAGAAATTAAAACAAATTACAAAAAAAATTAGAAGTGTTTTTTTGTGTACTTATTAATTTTTTTAAACTTGGATAAATTCGTATTCGTTATTAATACAATTTTTCGTATTTTTTACTCGTACAATTTGAAACAATTTGATTGGTTTTATTTTTTAACCTTTATAATATTTAAATATGACCAGTTATTTTTAAGAAATTTTAAATCTCGACTTTTTTCCTTGTTATCATGCAAAGTTTGAACAACTGTAGATTTAAAAAAATATTGACACCTCGACTTCCATGTATGTTAAAAAGTTGTCTATTTCAAGAGGATTTTGAAATTGTAATAAACTACTATGTATATTAAAAAATGATTATTGAGCTAATGGCTAAAACTAAAAAAGATTCGTTTTTTTATTAATTTATGTATGCGTTGCCAATTTTCTCATTCTTCCACGTCTGGATACTATATTATGAGAAATGCATGACTAAATATAAATATAGTTTTTTTTTTCATTGTGATGCACGTTCAGAATTTTTTCACGAAGTCAGTCATAAAATTCAAACTAAAAAGTCACATCTATGACCAATTAGATGCCGTTATGAATCATAGACAAGTAAAGAACACAAACGAGAATGTTGTATTGTTTCCCAATCATGTCTTCTCATGTTTCTTTTTCATTTTTGTTAATGGGTGTCTGTGTTTCTTTTTCACTAATGGGTGTCGTTGATACTCAGAAATAATATATAAAAATAGAACATAGTCGCTGGCTACATTTCGATCATTGGACTTATAACTACAATCTTGCGAGACCTATATACAGGGTGGTTTTTTGAGAAAGGCGGTGATGTCCAATCAGAAATCACGAGAATTATGGAAAAGTCGTGAAAGGAGTCATGCCCTCGATTTATAAGAAAACAATAATTGAAGATTTCTTTTTTCAAAAATCTTTTACTTTTGATGGAAATGGACCCGAATGTTTTTTTTTAAATTACACCCTGTATTATTGAACCAATGGAGTCTGTTGCTGATAAGGATCAATCTTTGCAAATAAATGTTATACCTACTAGAATGTAAATAACAAATTTTTACTATTTTATTTTCCCCAACCTAATAATTATATCGAGCTGCAAATTGTGCCAGTGCGTAGAACTATATTGAACCTGTATTGTAAGAGGCTGGAGCGTCCTATAGGTTTTAGATAAAACCTGTAACTACAAGTCTCCAGTGCCCCCACTCCACGGATTACATACAGTACAGGAACACCAAAACCTATGGGAGCGTCAAAAAAAAAAATTCAAAATTCAAAATTCAAAGTGCTTTATTTCCTTTAGACCTTACAGGACTCTTGGACACAAACAGACTGCAAACACACTAAAACAATATTCCCTTTCAAAGATAGGAAAACAACAAACACGATGCTTAAGATGAGCCGTGAGGACTTAGGAACAATGGTGGGTATCATCACAGGCCACTGTGAGCTGAACCACCATATTTTTAAGACAGGAGCCACAGACAGCAAGCAGCCTGTGTCGTTGCTACCTCCTGGAAGAAGAGACTGTGGAACATGTTGTGGTACGGTCGGATGGAAGACGGGAATGAAGAGTCTCATAGAGACACCAAACCTGTCCATACCTATAGAAAAACTGAAACGAAGCTGTCAATCTCCAAAAGTCCTGCTCCGGTACTTCAAGGAGCTGGGCTGGTTAGGGCCTGGTTAAGCAGGGGGATAATGCACAATACACTCCTATGCGAGATGTCAGTGCAGATCCCAGTTCCCCCCCACTTAGAATTAGATAGGTACAGTACAGTTGGATCTTAAAACTAATTGTGCGTGTGACAGTGGTTTTGTAAATGTGTACAATATATTCTAGTATCAACGAGTAGATACGTCTCTTTAACTTAAGTACTTACCATTCATGCAGTAAATGAATAGTTCACTGCCGGTAAGTAGGTAATCAAGTTGCCGGAGCTATTGTAGACAAACATGGCGTGTTATAGCCGCGTATTTTCATTTAGCGCTGAAATAATTTCCGTCTCTTCCGTTCGTGTCATGAACATGGTAAATGAATGAGCTGTTAGCACCTCTACCGTCGACATTTTACGCGACTTCTCATGCACACTGATAGTTTACGTGTTTTAGTATTTGCTATTGCTCTGTTAGAAATCTTCAAATAGGATGAAACAGGAATGATTTCAGCGTTAAATACGATTTTCCTTGTTCGGACTACTTTGGGTAGAGACTAGTGGGCCGAAAACGAAACACCTTGTTTTACAGTTACAGTTAGTCTGTAACCTGCCACTGACGTGCAAAGACCTCCCACTGACCACTCCTCCCCCTGCAGCACGCTTCTGAGTTCTTAGTACGACTTTAGTACGATTTCGAGTCCTTGATGCGCCCGTACCAGATCGAGAGGAACTACTTCTCGTAGTATGACAACGATTCAATCGTTTCTTAGACTCGATTATAGTTTTCCAATGATTTTGAGTGATTTGTTGCACTTCGACATGACAGTGGCAGTCGCGTTTGCGGCATTGATGTTATTTAAGGTAGATAGAGCAATTGGTGCGTCAAGAAAAATAAGAACACACGAAATAACATTTCACTCGGTACTTGCAATGAATCTAAGTATTGCTCTAACGCTCTACGAGCGCACCAAGTCTAACCCAAATACATCAATCATAGAGGTAAATCACGCTCATTGGAAGCCAAAAACGAATCTATAATAGACAAGCATAGTAACTATAACTTCAGCGCTTTCACGTAGATATACGAGCGCACAAATACGAATAGGAAAATGACACGTATTCATCGCATTTATTTGGCTACACCTTGTTGTGTCTACCGCTAAGCCTTTTTCGTGAAAGACATTAATGGTTTTTGATTACTTTTATCGGATGTTTTTTTTTATATTAACTAGGAATTAAGGTTCATTCCGGTTGGACCTATGTTGTATAGAATGTGTCCAGTTCATGCAATTGTATAGATACATGTATTCAAGCGCCATCGTTTCTTTATAGTAAACTAACACTTTCAGGGCCTAAAACGCAGAAGCCTTGCTCCAGCTCCGTGTAACGGGCTGGGCAGTGAATGCGTTAATTGTTTTATGAGACTAATGTTTAAATGCAAAAATAAGCTTGGTTAGACAATCTAAGCATAAAAAGCATAAAAAGCAAAAAAGCATAAAAAGGTAACAAACATCCAACCATCAATGGTTGGATGTTTGTTACCTTTTTATGCCACAACTACTGAACGGATTGAGCACAAATTTTGCATGCATGAAGTTCGAAGCCCGGAATAACATACCTACGTTATGAGCTACTTTTCATCTGGAATAAGCTACAGGAGGAAAATAGAGTAGGAATAAGAGTAGTGATAAGATAACTTTACATGAAAGATGATGTTAAAGGTTTAGGTAGT
Source organism: Eupithecia vulgata (assembly GCA_946478455.1). Lineage (NCBI taxonomy): Eukaryota > Metazoa > Arthropoda > Insecta > Lepidoptera > Geometridae > Eupithecia > Eupithecia vulgata. The sequence continues at coordinate 12,664,371 of OX297859.1, read as the reverse complement.
TGTATAATATGGTAGTTTTAGACTATATGAGAAAAACTCTAAAAATATATTGTTGAGATAGTTCAGGCAAAAAGCAGTCGGAAAATGTTCATTATAGTTCATAATATAACAATATAAATTTTAAAATTCAATTTAACGTTTTCAGTTTTTTAATCGGTCTAGAAACAGCATTAAATATTCGCCCAATGTTGTTAGGTCATACGGCTGTGTAACTAAAAAGTTTGAACTGTCATCAGCAACATCAGCGCATTTGATCAAGTCTCACATCCAACTGACGTCATGACCACAAAACAATATGGCCTCTACCTCTGGGCAGAGGTAGAGGCCATATTGTTTTGTGTATCGCCTTTGCGATATCGCATATCGCAAAGGCAATTCCTTGATTGTTGATCATATTAAGACACCTTTCAAAAATTGATGCTATTCCTACAAGTTGTAATAGGTACTTAACTATGGCCCGTATTATCAAAGTTCTTTCAGTCACCGATCTATGCTTGTGTAACGTTTTTCTATGCCATAAACGTTACTCAAACATGCGCCTCGAGCCTGCTTTTATAATACGCGCCTACCTTGTCTAACCACGGAATACTGAAACGCACCTCAGATTTAAGTGAACTTAGTTTCTATCACTAAGTTCACTGATAGTGTTGGCAGTTTCAGTTTAAGCCAGTTAGTTTAAATGAGCACGACCACACGAGTTCAGTGATTAATAAGTTAAGTAAACACAAAGGTAAGGTGGTAAACCATCCTTTATTAGCTGTTACTTGCGTAATAAACGTGTATATATTAATAGTAATATAAAATTAAATGAAGCGTGAGTTATTTAATTAATTTATGGTAAAACCGTACAATCGGTACCTTTGTAGTGGTTTTAATTTCTACCGTAGTTGATGGTATATTATAAAATTATAGTCAGAGACACTGAGAGAAATAAAGAATCATTGCCCAACTATGAACTACCTACTTTTTTAAATAATAAATAATGCTGGACAATTCCCACAGAATTATCTAGCCCGCAAACAGAGCTTGTGTTATCAGGTACTAGATAACTGATATAAATAATATAATAGAGTACAATTTTTTATTATACATAGGAAACAACCAGAACACCCTGAACAAATGTCTGCAGCTCGTATAAACATTTGTCCCGAGGCGGGAATCGAACCCGCAACCTCTTGCGTCGCAGAAGGACCTTCGCCCACCCCGCCACGGATGTCGTCGTTTTTACCAGCAAGCTGAACAAAAATGCTAACAATTTTACTCAGGAAATCGGGCACAAAGGTGGAATCTAGATAACGTATCCGAATGGCAGAACCGTATTGTCCGTTTTCGATCCTTTAAAACGAAAAAAACTGAAAACGTTCATCCGTTTTGGAGTTACAATGCTACATACCGACATGTCGATACAAATTTAACTAACCTGCGCCCTGACTAAATGCTCAAACGCTATCTATATTTGAGTTTAGATTTATTAGCAACGAAGTTTTATTGTTACTAAAGGTCTCTTTAACCATTTTAAATATTCGTTTGCATATCAAGCCAATTCAATTTTAATTTACCCACGAGCGTAAATCAAAATTGGTTTTACAATCTTCTAGGTTACTAAAATTGAGCTAGCAGTAAGGCATTTTTGCGGCCGTTCTTTTTTCATCATTTATAATGAAAATTTGTTTATGGCATTAACGTCTCGCGCATTTATACAATAAGGTTTTTAATTTTCTAGAATCTACAAGCAATTGAGCTTTCTGGTTTTTTTATGACGCAAGCTATTGCAAACGATTTGTTATGAGCTCAACAAACGTTGAATCAATGTTCGTTTATTAGGGTAGAAGTCTATTGACATTATGTTGATTAAATAATAAATCATTAACGTACAAGTTTGTTTAAGCATGGGTTCATTGAAAAGGATAGATGTGATCGCAACACTACTATTTGTAACCCGAATCGATTACAAAAATTACAATAAACAAAAACGACTTGAACGCCGTCGCCGCGGGGAAAATTTAAAATAATCGTAATTATTAATTATTCAAGTAATGTTAAGCTTTATTCAGAAAGAAAATAACAAACAAATAACAAATTTAAATTAAAACTAGTATTTACAAAAGAAACAATTAAGCTATCTGCAATCAAGTAATTAAATTATATAGTGCGTGCTACTTTGTGAGCTTATCAAAGCGTAGTGTTCTGTCCGCAAGATAGAGGCGATGGGGTCACTATAATGCACGACAATTTATTGTACTGCCGAATAATGAACACCCTGATAATTCGTGTCGAAACCTATTAAAATTGGAAGCCATGACACGGATTATCAGGGTGTACATTATTCGGCCGTACAATAAATTGTCGTACATTATAGTGACCCGAGGCGATGTATGCATATAATATATGTATGGATGCGGCAAGCTGAAGACAGGGCGCTATGGCGCTCATTAGGGGAGGCCTATGTCCAGCAGTGGACTGGTATGGGCTGATGATGATGATAAGGCGATGTATCCCATAGGAAAAGGATAGAATATGATCAGGTTTCGATACTCTATCGTCAACCGGACTCTGATTTGTGTTTGAATATCGAACTCAAACTTTAACAGAATTGAAAAGCTCTCAAAAGATTATTAAACTCACTCTAACCTATTGAAGTAATAATACAGGGGTCTTATATAGACGCCAATCATAGAAATAGGTAAATTGGCTATCCATCCAAGAAATGGTGTTACATGTACCGCACATTTGCAATTTATGTGCAATGGCAACCAATAACAATTTTACGAGCGAACAACTCCTGAGAGACATCTTCGTACGAGAAGCGGTTGGAATTTGCAGGTACCTGTGCAGGCTACGACCTATCTACTGTGTCGTTAGACATTTTTACTGACATTTATTATTATTGGTGTTATTTTCTTGGCTATGGTACTGTATAAGAAATTTTCTCCTTGCTGGTTATGAGCGGTTGAACATTGACGAGCAATGAATATAATATATTAAAAGTTTATGTTAATTTATTTACATTTAATTAATAATTGAAATGGCAACTTATCTTTGGGTCTAGGTCAAACTCTAGCTTGAAAAAAATTCAAGATAGTGCAAAAGAAATCTCTTGAAATCTACAAATTAAATGCACTAGCTATTTATTTTAGTGTCTGCTATGTAACATATACTTTTTATATATTTTTATTAAGAGTGCGCCTAATGCAAAAATCAAGCAAATTGTGTATTTTTAAACCCTTACACATCTATGATAAGATAAGATACATCTAAAATAAGATAGGTAGGGGAAAAACCTATAGAAGTCGAGTAATCGAATAGAATTTTGAAAAATAAACTGGTTTCTTTACACAAAATTGTACTAAAACAGCTTTAAAAAATTTTTTTTAATTGAAATGCTCTAAAGTATCAGCGATAACACCATATTATTTTTTACGAATTACATAGCCAGCAACACCGGCAGAGTCCCACCAGAGATGTTGCCAATCTGAGCTCCGCGCGCGGAGTCTCTTAAAAAAAGTTCCTTTTATTTAAATGTTGTTACTCAGGTGTTTGACAGTAGGTGCCATAACGGAGCTTAGGACCTTGAATCCAACAATAATAAGTACTGAGTGTATGCGTCTCACAAAATATTAATAATTTATATTTCAAAAAATACCTTGTAAACTTAACTACGCCTTACAGGAGTAATGACGGATGTCCTTAACTTAGGTACATATTAAAGTTATAATGACTCCTTGAACTCGGAAAGCTGAGTTAAAAATAATTAGAAAAAAATGAGTACAATTTTTGCTATATTTTGCTATAGGAGACAGTTTGCAACCAACAACCCCTCAATCAATAGGAATTTTTACAACATGCCATCGTTTCTTTTCATACCAATAGCTTTGAGTCAATCGGTTTGAAAGCCAGATGTAAACGCAGATTAAATGGATTTCGAGTGTGGACATCCGTTTCCTAAGGCCTGTCCCTTTGAATCAATGCGACGGGGTACCGAAATTTTGTGCACAAAATAAAGGCTTAAAACCTAGTTGAATGAAAACGGATTGCAATATATGAATAACCAGTAATTTTTTGGTAGTACTGACTTAAATATTGAATTCTACAATTTTGAATGTTTTATGTTATGGTCCTCCTCACCTTACCTCGACAGCCTATAATGGTCCACAGCTGGACGCAGGCCTCCCCTAAATTTTTTATCTCATGGGGCGTAATGTTCCTTATTAACTCTGGGCATGTGGATTGGGGATCGCAGAACGGTGGTAGATCAATTCTTGAAGAGGCACTGCTGCCCGCCCCCCCGTTTATGTCTCTTAGTCGCCTCTTACGACACGCACGCTGGTGGTGCGAATTCTAAGCCGGCACCACACAGCTATCTGATTTTATCGTCATAGACAAAGAAACGATTATTTAAACAAAGATATTATTTAGGTACCTAATAATAAAATATATATCTAATGACACATTACAGATTTTGAAAAAAAAAAAAACCTTCTCGGGATAATTGCTTACACTATCTATATAGACAATGATCCCGAGATGGTTTACTAATTTTATTAATTTTCTGCTATTGTACATAGGTACAATAGCTGAAAAATCAATACGACTAGCGCTTTATTTAACAAGTCAGTTAATAACAAAACCACAACTAGGTAATTATAAATAATGTCTGGACATGCAGACGGCAAAGTTTTCATCAAAGCACAACTGAGCTATATTAATTCATTGTAACTAAGGCTTAGTTACAATAAAACTTTTCCTTCAAAGCAAAAGTTTTCTTAAATTATTCTTGAAAATATTCAATGTCAATAGCTTTCATTTTAGTAGCAAGAACTCTAAACTCTCTCATTTATAATTTTACTGCCTAATACCTACTGCCATGCTTTGCTAAATTAGGGCTGGAACAAACCTCTTATATGAATATCAAATAAGCATCTGCGTGAGTAGAAATAGCTTTTTTTAAAATAGCCATACAATACAATTTAAGAGCAAAAAAATGTGAAAAGGATAGGCATAGGATTTCGCGTTCATAGGAGCGGGACAGAGTAAAGCAATGTCACTGCAAAAATCAAGTTTTCCCTTCTTTTATTTTTTTAATTAGAATATTTAAGTTCGTTACCATAGGTGTAAGGGTTTATAACCTACCTGTTTATACAGGTTGCGGCGTAAAGAGTTATCAATCCTTTCCTTATGAAAAGGTATCATAACTCATCAGCAAATAAAAAAAATCTGTACCCAGTAAAACCCTCATAGTTATAATATTATAACGATTGTTCGATGTGATCGATATATATATATAAATAACGTTTTTCGATATTTTTAGCCATGTCACTTAGAATTTGCACCACCCCAACTCTTCCCGTAGGTTACTTAGGGATATTCACTGGGGGCAGACAGCAGTACCTCTCGCAGAATATATCTACCACCGAACTGCGATCCCCAACTCGCATGCACAGCGTGGGGATAATGGGCATTACCCCCCATGAAATAAAGACCAATAAGGCAACAAAACCAATCATCATTATTAGGAGGCCTACGTCCAACTGTGGACCATTATAGGCTGTTGAGGTTTATTTTATTTTATTAAGGTTGAGATATATCATATTCGATAATTTAACTTTTTCACCCTTGTCCATTCTTTTAGATACCTATATATAGGCCTCCTCATCGATTTCGATGACGGCGACCCTAGACATTCATCATCATCATCATCATCATCGGCCTATATTTGTCCACTGCTGGACATAGGCCTCCCCTAATGAGCGCCATAGCACCCTGTCTTCAGCTTGCCGCATCCAGCATCTGCCAGCAGTCTTTCGCAAATCGTCATCCCACCTGGTCGGAGGGCGTCCTACACTACGTTTGCCAAGTCGCGGTCTCCACTCAAGAACACGTTTACCCCAGCGGTTGTCGGACCCTAGACATTAAAGATTATTATTTCTATCATGAGCCCTAACATGGCTCGCTAGACCGAACTTGGTCTTGAATACTCTACCACATGTATGGCAGTAGAGTTGCCCGTAGGAGGACTTAGGTCTCTCTTAGATACCTACCAAGATTACAAAAGAATTTACGCAATCTGTTTTTGTTATAGCTTTCCTGGATAAATGTTAATTGCCATTGATGTGCCAAAGGAATAGTTTTTCTTGTACAACATCATCATCTCTTACAAACAGAATTGGGTATACAATTCTTTTCAAAAGTTTAACCTCATGTCGGTCATCCTTAAAAATGTATGGGTGCACCTGAGTGGCAACTATTAAAAAACTTGCACTGCCTAAAACATACTATGTTTCGAATAATCCTTACATTTATTGAACAGCCATTACTAATAGCGAATTAAGTCACGAGCTGCATTGTCGTGATTAAAACAGTCTTTGAATCTATAATCAGGTTAAATTATATGGTTTGGCCTTTGATGTTGGAATTGGAAATTCATTCGAATTACAATGTTCTCTTCATTTATGCGTAATTGCATTATTGCATTATTGGCGGCTACGGTTTAATAATAATGCAGGTTTAGCTAGCATATTTGCTGAATGAATGACTACCTTTTATCTGTACCTAACAGCGTTCATTGTGTGCTGTCAATCAGGATTTGCATGCAAACCACAATTTTAATGAGGAACTTACAGCTTTGGACTTGATTTGAATGTTACTATACTAAGTACCGACCTCTGCTAAAGCTTAGTACACTAAATGTAACAAGCTGAAAGAGGGTGATTCTGGACCCTGATCGGATGAACTTTTAGTCTACGATATTTTTAGTTACTATTTCTCATAAACTTCTTGAAAACTTTGGCGACTTAATTTTCTTTATATGTACTTACTTATTTCTTACATTATTATTGTTATTTTGAAATTTCAAAGGTTTAACGTATCTTTTGTAATAATGTCGCGATAAAAGATTGATTTTGCTGAAAAAGCTATCAAAAATATTTGTGAAAATATTTTTTTTATGTTGAACAATGCATAAGTGATTGTAAAAGTAATCATGTTACGAAGCACCCTGTGTTCCATGAGAAGGTTTGGGCCACATTACATTGACATAAACATTTCTACGTAATCTGTGTGGTATGAAACCACAGATTGTAAATAACTAGAAATTATTGCAAAACCAGGTCAAGTGAATTTATTCAACCGAGTTTTATTTTTGCAAGTTGTGAAGAGGAAGATGCAAAGGCATGAGTATTCTTCCACATTTCATTTGAATGTAGAAAAGTTTGGCCCACTTAAATTGCTTTACATGCATTCGAATAAACTAATATTGTCTCAACAGCTTTAGGAAACTGCAGCGCAGAGGTTCTGAAAGCAATTCACGAGATACTTTAGATAAGTTTGCTTTCCCTAAGTTTGTCTAGCGTCCCCAAAATCCTCGATTTAAAATTGCGACAGTGCGAGCAAATAAACGGGGCTTAAAAGGAGTCCTCGATTGCATAAAGAGGGACAACGTTACAATTTTCCCTGTGACACCAAATCAACCTACTTTGGTTTATAGTGTCTTGTAAAAAAGAACTGTATAAGTTTTTATTGAATAAAGAAAGGAAACTTTTTCGGCCTCCTTCCCCTATCTCTGGCTCTGATTCGGTAAATTTGGCATAGCTTGTTTGTGACACACAGCCGGTGTAGTAGATTTATGATTTTAAGGTAAAAATCGTTGATCCTAAAGATCCTGGTCAGGATAATGGGACAAACTTATTAAATTATTGTTTTGTTATCGGTCATTATTGTAGAGTTTTTGATAATAGTGCATAAAGAATCGTGTTCAAAGGTAGAAAGAAAGATATTATGCAAACAATCCCTGTGCTTGGCCTATAGTAGGCCAATCACGAGTATTGTCTGGTCTTGTTGTCTAAGGTAGAATAGACAATAAATACAGCGCGTTATGAAAAAAAAAATTACGCATACGGCGACAAAGTGACGTTTTTTTCAAAATTTTACCCTAGATAACAATCCCTATGCTTGCCTTGCAGGTAGAACTAAGTAAAACGTGTAAAAAGGTAAAAAACAAACTTCATTCGCTGCTCTCTTCAACAGTTTTTCTTACTAATTTTATTTATTTAATTTTAAATTTTCGGAAAACTTACAGCTAGAATAATCACAAATAAAGAAGACTATTTTTAGTAAGCACATGAGAATACATATACCTACGCTATTTACAGAGTTTCCACTACTAGAATCCTATTCTTTATCACCTACATACATATATGTATATGGGTGTTTTAAAAGCGCAAGCGGTTTTGTAATAAAAAAATCTCTCAGAAGGAAAGCAGAATAAAAGCTTCTTTACCAGGTAGGTGGGTGGGGGAGGCGGCCCACTCTGGTCCCCACTTCCGCGGCTCTTGCTAATAGAACATTAGTATTACATAGTGTAACAGTCCAGACAGTGGCTACACTGTTTTATGCAAATATTTTACATTTAACGTTTCTTTTAAATAATATTTAACCCTAAAAATAAATCAATTATAAAACTGCTTTGGTGCATTACATAAAAACTTCTCTGAATAGAAGAATAGACAAATCATTTGAATTCGTGGCGCGGACATAAGGAGAATACAGAAAACAAAAGGGGAGAGGGTTGGAAAATTGCTTTCAGACGGGACGAATGGAATTTTGTAAAAAAATAATTTATATTTTACCTAGAGAAACGAATAATGCATATCGAAAGAATACAACGTTCAGCGGTTATAATACGTTAAATACAAGGGAAAGATTTCCAACATTTGGTAATAGCGTTTACCGGAATGAGGTCAGAAATCTATTTTATTTCCAATTATAGGGTTATTTCAAGTTCGTGCGTATATCATTCCTATTTCATCATCTAGGTCATCTTCGATTCAACTATATTGTAGCTAGATTGTATATTACCTAAAGAGTGTGGACTCCAAGTTTGCTCTAACTATCTTTAAATTGAATATTGTATTTATGGGTCTTTAGTATGTGAAAAGCAACCGTTCTGAAGACTTTAAATTCGGCAAGCGAATTCGAAGCGGTCGTCTTCCATAATTCGTGAGACAAAGTTCTCGGCTGAAGGAGTATCCTAGATGATCATTTCGTCGGATATTTCAGGGTTATTATATATATTCTTTCGGTCTAAGAGTTATAGTGAAGCTTGGAATTCAGATTTTAAGGTTTTAGAGTAGCTTAGACCGGAGGAATAGAGGGGAGGCACACCTGAATCTACAGGAATCAGAGGTTCCTAGATTTGGAAGAGATTAATATGAATCTCAGTAAATGTAAATGTTGGAACATTTGATTCTTTTGGGTTCAAGTGTTGGGGATGGGCGGAGGCCTTTCCAGGATATTTAAAAAATATCCTAGTTTGAGTATCTAGCAATTCAATAGTTAGTTCATGTTTTGTATTAATAATATTCTCTAATCTTCTAGCTATTTTACTCGACTGTGTAAACGGAGGTTCATGTTTGTCAGGTTTAGGTAGGTTCTCTTCAGAATTAGAGTATTTTGTAGCTAGTTCGTTTGTCTTAGCTTCTAAAAGGATCTGAGTTACTACAACATAACGGGTGTCCTACCACTAGACGACACTAGACGATCACATTGGCCATTATAAATCACTTTCTATATATTCGTTTATCTTCAATAACTATCTCTTTGGAGGACGTTTCTTTGGTATAGGGAGATTTGCAGCTTCTCTCTGAATTTTAAGATAATCATAAATTATCTAATGATCTATGTTTAATAAGTTCTGTAATAAATGTCTTGAATCTTTGATTTTGAAGTTATATTTATTTTATTTATAATAGATAGGTAGGGGTGTTACAATTTGCTTGCCGCATACCAGGATTTGGAATTTAGGATTTACTTAGAGATGATTTGGGTTTAGGGGTCGCTTAGGAAGTTCGTAGGTAGCAGTAGCAGTAGGAAGAATAAGCTAGGGAAATTGTTAGATAAGTTATGATAGTTTTAGATTAAGAGTGAGCTAGTCTTACAATTTCCTGTCATAGAGTAGGTATCAGAATCGATAATTAGACTTATTTAGATAAGTAGGTAGGTACAGTTTCGTTGTAAGGATCTCTCATCAAATCTTTACCTATTCGGGAGTCGTGAGATCGAGACCATGATTTGGATGTTAGATTTTAACTTGTTCAGGGATGATTTTATTATAGGGGTCGTGTAGGAAATTTGTAGATAATATGTGTTTAGCGATTTATTTAGATAGTATCATTGTAGGGGTCGCATTTTATATTAGTTGGATTTAGGTAATTAAATTTAGTTATAAAGTGTGGTTTATTCCACACAATTTGTTGCATGTGAAGTGGAAAGAAGCTAAAGACAAACGAAACCTAAAAATCTAATATTAATATAATGAAATATTTCAGGATAGTTAGTTTTTCCAAAATAGTAGGATATTGGAGAGAAAAAGAATTAATTCGGCGGATCGTGGAAGGAGCGTGAAAGCGGGTCAAAAGGAATATACACGGATGACGGAGGATTTTGGAGCTTAGAACAGTCACTGCAATTCAAAAGAAATCAAGGAATCCAGGATCGAGACTGTGGGTCGACTAAGGATTCACAAAGGAAGGCTCCAGTATAAGAAAAGATAAGTGCACTTTCATAAGATTTACTAAATCTAATCATGACAAAAAATTATGGACTAACATGGACAGATGATAATGATGATTGGTTAAAGGTTCTATAGCAGTGGACTAATGTAGACTGATGATAATAATGATTGTTTAAAGGTTTTGTGGAGGTGGTCTAGCATGGACAGTAGATGATGATTTTATTGGGTCCGAGTCTAACCATGGCAGAGTAGTGAGACCATCACTGTGACTCAAATGCGTCCATAATTCTTGTTCATTGTTCGAAGCAACCTTGTAATATAGGTAGCGATGTCCATTACTTGAAAAGTTTCAGCGCACACTAGGCATGTTCTTTACGAGTAGACGCAGGGTAAATAGCCAAATTCGGATGAACCATGCTCATCGCGCATGTACGTACGTGTGTATCCACCATAAGGGACGAGTAAGTGTCACGTCAGTGTCAAGTTCACAACATTATTATGACAAATAATAGTCAGAAGTGACGACTCCTGTGGCATAGTGGCTAGATGAAAAGGAAGATGCGGGTTCGACTCTCGTTTTAAAGTAAAATGTTTGTGGGAGTTGCGGATGTTTATTCAGTGGTTTCTGCTCGCCCACGATAAATATTAAGAAAATAAAATATTTACACTAAATGCGTAGGTTTGGATAGATAGTTGTTTGTGTTACTTTTCCTCACGCAAGAGCGGCTGAACGGATCTGGATGAAATTTAGCAAAGAGGTAGACTAATATTCCGGAATAGCACATAGGCTAATTTTATCTCGGAATTTCACAGGAACTGCGCAAGTGAAACCGAAAGGTGCTACTAGTTATGTACATGGGTAGTCTGGCGCGTGACACAAGCATTGCTACAGTTGTGGTTGGTTCTAGTTTTAATTATAATCATAATTATAGGAGCAGCGTGTTCAAGATCATTGGAAATGTTTGAACTACGAGTGTGGCGTACGTGGAGTTCGCGGAGATGCGGTGCTGTGTGGCGAAGCTGTGTGGGCGGTGCTGTCCGGTTCGGCTGGCGATTTGGGATAGCAAAGAAGGGCAGTGAGATTTAATTTGATTTATTTAAAAAAAAAAAAAATACAAACTAGGTCTACCTAATGATGATTTTAGAAGTTTCACAACATAAGAATCGAAACATACTGGAATCTTATCTGAGGAAGGCCATGTCAGCAGTTTCCTTCTATGTAGTCTAGTGAGGTTTATAATTACAATAATGAGGTTCGGAGTTGAATGAGCAAGAGAGAATTGAACAAGAATTCATTCATAACATTGCCGCTGCTAAGGACTTGAAGTTGGTACATACAAGCAGAGGGCAAGCGAAGACAGGTCGCTATTAAGGTTTTTCAGGATAAAAATCAAATGATATTTCAGACAACTAAATAAGTAAGCCAGTCCAGAGGGATCTTTAATATTTTAAGAATTTTATTAAATAAATTTTAATAATAAACAACATAGAAAGTTTTACCGTGGTGTCGTCTTCTTATTTAATTTAATTTAGCTTAATAATTAGCATAAGTCTTGGAGTTTGGAATGGATCTTCAGCTAGGTACTAGGAACTCCCAGCAGCAGGTGATGATGAGGAGATTGGAGATGGACAGAGTTCTTCAAACGGCATCTGAAATAAATAGAAAATAAAAGCCTTTTCTTTACAAAATTATCAAGGAATATGCTCCAGTTTCGCAGCAGTATACATGGAGTGTTGGTTTATTTAGGATACTACATATACAGCAGTTTGGTTGATGCGACTATAGATGATATGGTTCTACACACATACTCGGTTTCGTGTTCATGCCTGAACCATCTATATAAAAGGATACCTGATCTAGACATAGATTCGGGATCATAAGAATATTCTTAGCAGTCAGAGGGACATCTAACAACTGAGTTCATTGAACTTACATGTTGGAATCTTGAAGAAAGACATCAGAGCTAGCTCAGTGGATTAGCTTTCTCTCACAGGTCAGTGGTATCCAGCAGAATAGATAATACAGTTGTACATATTACGTTGTATTTATTGTTCTGTTCCTGAAATAAATAAAAATATTTTTTTTATAACCTGACATTTAGCTGTCAATGACAGGGAATACAAGAGGCTGTGCATAGTTATGGTCTGCAAAACGTTTATCACGGAGGTATTAGTGCCTGAAGAGAGGAATTTTATGGTTCATTATGTAAACATTAGATAATTAATAGAAATTCGTACTTACAACTAGATAACCTCTCATTCGACATCGCCGATAGCGGAGGCCCGAACGACATTTGTTTCTTCTTGTGTGGAAAGGCGAGCCCGATACATTGAAGCTTCTTGTCATTTTCAAACGATGATATTATCATTACACAGAGGATTTTTTCTTGCCAAGACCTCTTGTTCCAGATGTATACGTGGATTTTTACGAGTGAATACCAGTCATACAATCAACAATAAACAATGATGGCAGAGTGGACTGTGGACAACACGGCTATAACTATAATAACTTCGTAAATTCAAATACTTAGATTACAATGTAAACAAAGAAACGTCCACAGATGAAACAATTTTTACTTTTACAACCAAAGAGAAAGAAACGTCACGTAACCACAGGAAACGTCTATAGATAATTAAACATGTCAACTTCAATTTGCGTTGCGTAATATAAACTCTGCCTAAGCTGAGATCAAAATCAATTGAATGTAACAAAAATAATTTCGTAAAATCAATTTAAAACAAAAAGCGGAAATAAAGTTAATTCAACCTAAATACAGATACGTGGGGTCGTTTAAAATCAAAACGTTTATGAAATTTAAAACCAAAATTAAAGCATTGCTTTTTATTTAAAAATCAGAACCACTAGATGTTGCCAAAATACAGATACGCGGGGTCGTTTAACATTACAACTCTTTACGAAATTTAAATTTAATGCTAAAAATTAAAGCGTTATCACGTGTCCGAAAACTATTGTTGAACATCGGAGTTTTAAATGTTGAGGAACTATGAACTAACTCGAGGGGTCGTTGTCGGACACCCTATAAAAATAAAAACTTATCTACATAAGTACGTGTTACTATAGATTATTCAAATTTTGTTAAAAATTTTATTCGGCAAATAAAGAAAAAAAAAGGTACTCGAGCGAAACTAATTTCTTCCGTCCGAAATTTGCTAGACAAATTCTGTCTATGGCTACCCTACCTGTCAATCAATCAATGTCAAGTCAGTCAAATCAATCGGTTTGTTTACTTTTATGCTTTCAGAAATCAATCATTCTGAATAAAAGCTTTATGTTAACTTATAAATTAACTAAATAATTGTTCAATACAATTCTGAAGTAACAAATTCTAATTGTAATTTGCTGATTTATACTGGGAGAATGACAGAATGTATGAAACCAGTACGAAATCAGTATTTAGAAATAGTATGAAGCTTGAAGGGCCCATGTAAGTTATCTTTTTACAGAATTTGGTACGATTTATTTGAGATTCGAGCCATAAACGCACTACAAATAAGTTCTTGTGAAAGAAAGGTTCTTGGTGTTAGGATAATTAAGATCATTACAGTTTTTTTTTAAAACTGAGATCTGAGCCTCAGCTCTGTCTGATTTCCAAGAATTTACACTTTACCTATTAGGCTATGACTGAGCACACTGCACATACACCGGATTTGAAATGGGTTTAAGATTTGATGGGGTTTTTGGGGGTAATTAAGATTGAGTTATCGTCGGTTATTGTACATTGAGTTACCACTGATCTGGTTCCTTTCTAGATCTGAGCTTGGTCATAATGTAAGGCCAGCCTGGTTGAAATCGGTGTCCCACTCGGGGAGGCTTGCCTCACAACCAAGCCCCAGTTAGTCAGTCGTTCTTTCTGTCAATCGTTGATAAATCAATAAGCTTTAATCATATTTAGTTTTGAACATGGAGCTGATCCATTTTGTGATTTTAAATCTGGTTTAAATACACACACAGTAAAAATGTATATGGTTTCGAGTTTCAATGGATTAAGAATTCAATAATTGAATAAATAATGAAAAATAATAATAAACAACTAAAATAAATGCATATATTTGCAACGGTTTTGAATTTTAGGGAAATTTTTAATTCACTTACTATCTTAATAGCCCGCTGCTAAAAAATTTGGGGTCGATTGTAACAGTCCAGACAGTGGCTACACTGTTTTATGCAAATATTTTACATTTAACGTTTCTTTTAAATAATATTTAACCCTAAAAATAAATCAATTATAAAACTGCTTTGGTGCATTACATAAAAACTTCTCTGAATAGAAGAATAGACAAATCATTTGAATTCGTGGCGCGGACATAAGGAGAATACAGAAAACAAAAGGGGAGAGGGTTGGAAAATTGCTTTCAGACGGGACGAATGGAATTTTGTAAAAAAATAATTTATATTTTACCTAGAGAAACGAATAATGCATATCGAAAGAATACAACGTTCAGCGGTTATAATACGTTAAATACAAGGGAAAGATTTCCAACATTTGGTAATAGCGTTTACCGGAATGAGGTCAGAAATCTATTTTATTTCCAATTATAGGGTTATTTCAAGTTCGTGCGTATATCATTCCTATTTCATCATCTAGGTCATCTTCGATTCAACTATATTGTAGCTAGATTGTATATTACCTAAAGAGTGTGGACTCCAAGTTTGCTCTAACTATCTTTAAATTGAATATTGTATTTATGGGTCTTTAGTATGTGAAAAGCAACCGTTCTGAAGACTTTAAATTCGGCAAGCGAATTCGAAGCGGTCGTCTTCCATAATTCGTGAGACAAAGTTCTCGGCTGAAGGAGTATCCTAGATGATCATTTCGTCGGATATTTCAGGGTTATTATATATATTCTTTCGGTCTAAGAGTTATAGTGAAGCTTGGAATTCAGATTTTAAGGTTTTAGAGTAGCTTAGACCGGAGGAATAGAGGGGAGGCACACCTGAATCTACAGGAATCAGAGGTTCCTAGATTTGGAAGAGATTAATATGAATCTCAGTAAATGTAAATGTTGGAACATTTGATTCTTTTGGGTTCAAGTGTTGGGGATGGGCGGAGGCCTTTCCAGGATATTTAAAAAATATCCTAGTTTGAGTATCTAGCAATTCAATAGTTAGTTCATGTTTTGTATTAATAATATTCTCTAATCTTCTAGCTATTTTACTCGACTGTGTAAACGGAGGTTCATGTTTGTCAGGTTTAGGTAGGTTCTCTTCAGAATTAGAGTATTTTGTAGCTAGTTCGTTTGTCTTAGCTTCTAAAAGGATCTGAGTTACTACAACATAACGGGTGTCCTACCACTAGACGACACTAGACGATCACATTGGCCATTATAAATCACTTTCTATATATTCGTTTATCTTCAATAACTATCTCTTTGGAGGACGTTTCTTTGGTATAGGGAGATTTGCAGCTTCTCTCTGAATTTTAAGATAATCATAAATTATCTAATGATCTATGTTTAATAAGTTCTGTAATAAATGTCTTGAATCTTTGATTTTGAAGTTATATTTATTTTATTTATAATAGATAGGTAGGGGTGTTACAATAGAGAACTTCTATAAGTACTTTAATTGTAAAGTAGTTATCATAACTAATCGATCTACGTGTAAAATACCTACCATTAATACATTTTAATAAATACCTAAGCTTTATTAACCTCCTTGTCACGAGAGATCAGAGGAAAATCACGTTGCATACGAATCGTTCTGGTTGCCAGAACAAACCTTTCCACTACCAACGGTTCCGGTAACAATGAAACACTGCTCTTTGGCTTTGTTCCCACTACGACTGTGTTAAATCGGTGGTTAATCCACTAAATGCGCATTTACCTATACGATGCGAATTTACAGGAACGGTTTCAACTCGTAGGTAGAACTAGCCCCGAGCCTTAGTATGGATTAACTTGCGAAAACGAAAGAAGTTTTCGTTTCTTGCCATTTAGCGCCTCCACCAATAGAAAGAAACTACGACTAATTAAACTATTATACGATCACGTTTACATTTTTCGAGTTTTAACAACTACAGAGATATGACAAGGGCTATTTTCACGAAATAAGTAATTACAAATTCAGATTCATTTATGTATGTATGTTTATGTACATTCTATTTCAAGGAACTTTGTTCTTTTTACACGTGTAAGCGAGATAGAAGTTATAGTCTATTGAGCTCTCGAAAACTTTTATTATCCATAATCCTATTTTGCACTCTTTTGTGGATACTATAGTTACTAAACATCCGTTCTGAGGTTTGAACGGATCCCTCGCTACTCCAATATCAATATTTCTTCTAAATAATAATATTATAAAGATTTTCATGATTATTCAGATTATTAAATGGTAATACAATAATAATAAAATAAAATAAAAAGTTTAAGTAAAAAAAACTTGCAGAAACACAACGTCTAACCCTCGTTTACTTTAGGACTAGTTTGTTCTGGACTGACTTTCTGTTTTATTTTCGTATCGACGATTTTACGACTGATTTGTACATAAACTTGACTAAAGCTAAAAAACAAATCATTGGCTTAACCATAAGACTATTCTGTATCAAATATGATTACAGTCTTACTGCCTATGCCTTGGGTGTGTCGGAGGAGGGCGTTGTCATCTGCGACACAGTTTTAAAACTTCTGCAGATGGCATCGTTTCCATGTATAACCACGTACAATTGTAATTTGTTCCTTAATAAAAAAAATATTATTTATTATTATAATCACCAGTTGCCATAATGCGACGACTGGTGTTTCCATACTTCCATTGAATTCGAGTCCTTTATATACATTTAGCGTCTTGTAGCGCCCTAATGAATCAAGAGGAACTACTTATCGTAGTTTGACTACGATCCAATCATTTCTTACAAACACGATGATAGTTTTCGAATGATTTGTTGCACTTTGACATGACAGTGGCACTGGCGTTAGCGGTATTGATGTTATAAAAGTAAGTAGAGCACCTCCAACATAGCTTGGTCACAGAAGAACCTTCAATTGGTGTTTCAAGAAAAATTAGAACACACGGGGAAACATTTCAGTGGGTAATCTCTAAGAAATTAAACTACAATACCAATACACATTATACGGACTGTCGTACAAAAACCTTAGAACTTCTCTGGGTACTCGCACCAAATCTAAGTATTTCCTTTACGTCCTATGAGCGTACCAAGTCTAACCCAAACACGTTAATCATAGAGGTAAAACACGCTAACTCAACTCTCTTGATTTCGAAGATAAAAACGAATCTATGTATGTTTGAGTTGACAAACATACCTAATTACAACTTCTGTGATTTCACGACCTAATACGAATAGGAAAATGAAACGTATTTATCGCATTTTTTTCTCAACACCTCGCTTGTGTCTACTACCATTCTAAGCTTTTTCGTGGAAGACATCAATTGTTTTTGATTACGTGTTTTGATTTTTTTTATAAACTCTAACTAAGGCCTCTGATGAGCTGTAAGACGTATTAATAATGTTTTTCCTTATCAACGCGCAAGTCGGCTCATCCCACAGTTTCTGAGAAGAAAGGATTTTGTGCAGATTAGTGTCAGTAGGGGCTATTTTCCACGATGCCGACGCTAATGCTTCATTTAAACCTGTTATTTGATAATATTGTAAACATTTATCCAAAATGTTACGAATAAGATCCATGGATTGAACACGAAAAGCTGGGAGTGAAACACTGGAAATTTCGCGGACACCTGTGGTCTGGTGCCAGGCCTATGTGTTATTCTAGAACATATACTATCTACTTGTACCAATTTTATCTAAATAGGTTTCATCTAAATAGTTACGAAGATAACAAACATTCACACAAACATTCGTATTTATAGTAATATTAGTAGGATAGGATACTTTATGGAAGAATAGGATAACATTTCAGATTCCGAAATTAGGTTTCATATGGGTTAATAGTTATACGAAAATTTAATTGAGAGCTACAAAATGTTATTATTTTTTAAAATAAAACAACAAGGTACGTAATAACGTACCTACCTACATCTTTCCATCAGAACCCAATTAACAAAATAATCAAGCTAACAATTCTCAAAATCATCTCAAAAGTTAACGTTCCAATAGAGACAGTAACGGATTTTGAAAAGAGAGATTCTGAAAACCGGAACGGATGCGCCTCTCTTAGAAAACGTACCCAAGCGCGGTTCGCGGTACTCCTGAAAAAACAATGTACTGTAGCTTCGGTGTACTAACTACCAAGTGTTCTGTGGTACTGGCAAGTACGAGCAAGCGCAGATATGACACTTTTTCATTGGTCTGATTTGTCGTAGGTAGTATAATTTTATAGTAGAAATTACCTGCCAAGTGTGTGCGAAAATTCGCACCGCATGCCAGGCTAGCTCCTGAAAATGCATCGCATTTTAATGCGCCAATGTATTTATTTCAAAAATAAGACAATATGTACAACTCAATCTTAGATTTTAGAGGTAGAACCGATTTTAGAATCCACTTATAAGTTTAGTGGCATATAAAGAGAACCTACCAATTCAATACCATAACATCTACAATGTTTTAACAATTTTGAAATTTTGCTGTAAGCTGATAACAAACAAGATCAGTCAAGGGCGAGAGTAACTCGCGCGCCGAGTGTTTCGAATATTTGTCTATCAGTTATACAAATAGATAACGGTTTCAAACTTTGCTATTTAATGAATACTGCAAAATAGGAGGCACCTTTCAGATGAGTTGCTCTGCACACTTAGGGGGTCATAATTAGGGGGTAGTGGTACATTTTCAAAAAGTTTATAAAACCTACCGATTTTACAACTTCAGTGCTTTCACGCATAGCAATAATACGAATAGGAAATTGAGAAGTATTTAGCGCATTTTTCTTCGTTTGTGTCTACTACCATTCTTTTATCGTGGAAGACATCAATGATTATCGATTACGTTTATGGAATATTTTTTGTATAAGTCTATACTCAGACTATAAGGCCTCAGCTCAGAAGCTACGGTTTGAATAGCGAAATTGCGGGTTTTGTACCCGACGAAGCATGAATGTACTTTAGTGTATTTAATATAACCCGAGTTAAGTTAAGTTGTCCGGTTCTGCAAGGAGGCAGTCCGTCAGTTCTTCGAAAAGCGTTTATTTAGCTGCATTAGCAGTGAGCGAAAATCGCCTGGATTCTGGTACTCCAGAGAGATGCCAGGGGCATAATTCAGCTTATGTTTTCCATTCGTGAGCAAGATTGATTGGCTTATTCATGTAACACGCAGTTTAGTGACTAATTAGGACATAGTGAGTAGGTGCATACAAGGTTATCTAATCTATATTTTAAAGGGCAATATACAGATGGTGCGTCTACAACAAAACTAATCCTAAAAAGTAAACAAATTCAAACAATATCAAAAACTTTCTATTCAAGAAGGCTTACCAAAAATATCTGAATTGTATATTCAGATCTAAAGATCCAAATCATGCCAGGCATTTAATAGTTATGGTGGAATGAAAAACTGACATACATGAAGTCTGAAAATATTACGCTGCTTTTTGGCAATCGTGTAAAAACGGAAAATAATGACTTAGACTTTTTTTGACGAAAACTCAATAGTGATCATTTAACTTTAAAACCCAGACAAGAAGTGCCTATTTGACACCTTCATCAATCTTGCAGCCAGGCTGACTTCTTCAAAGTCTATAAAGGGGTCAAGAATGGCATGCTGTAGCTCCGAAGTTAGATCCGTAATAAAAAAGCTCATGCTAGAAAGGCGTACATTCGCATACAGTATATTGCAATGTACATTACTGAAACATCTGTATGAGCGGAGTTATCGCCGGACCCAGCGGAGCCTGCTTTCTTTTGTTTATCTAGTTAGTATTCACACATTGTTGAAGGTTTTGAATCCAAAGTTGTAGAAATTCATCCGTACCTTTCTGTACGATTAGTATCTCTGCAGTGGAGTGAAATTAACATGTTCTGATTCACTTTTAAATTGAAAAAAAATTTTTGGACCTAAGTTCCTTATCGCGCGTTGTGAAAGGGGGCTGGACGGAACAAATTCGCACGAAAAGTTGTAACGACACTTTTTGCTACGGCGTGCGCATGTTTCTCTGTCTGTCTCTCTCTCTCTTATAGAAAGGAACTTCGTTCCATCCGGGTGTCCCTTGACACCTCTCAACTTTTTTTTTTGTGCCTCAACTGCTATGTTCCCTAATCATAAACGAGTGTGGTGAAATACAAGACTATTCACCCAGATCTCCTGTTGTTCGATTCCTCGCCGTTTCAGTCCAGTCTACGGTACGAAATTCATGTAAGTCAATACTCAATGCATAATTATTGTATTATAAAATATCATTTATTGTATTATGTATATTAGGTATTAGGAAGCGAATAAAATCAATAACATCATATTTCTTATTTGATAATAATGACTATTTATAAAAATGTTCATAGTATTAAATTTGACTTGTCTAAGTGCTTATTTTGTAAGCTTAAAGAAATAAAGTTATTGAGTTTGAGTTTGTTTACAGAGAGAGGTGTTTGTAATCCAGAATTCTAGAGACTTAACTATCATATAAATAAAATAATAATAATATACTTTTCTACTAGGTTAGGTGTATTTTAATTGTTTGCATATGTCATATTTGTAGATGAATTAAAATTCGTCCATTGAATATTAGACTAACCGACATTTCGGACACTAAATTATCGGACACTTTGTCCGAAATGCCATATTTTAATTTTAACAATTTCTTCACTGACATTTCGGACACCATCAAAATATTGAAGCTGTTTTGTACAATCAGCTTGAAAAGGTTTAAAGTTAAATACTACAAAATAAACATTAAATACTAAGAAAAAGAGCGTTACCAAAGCTGAGTATTTTAGAATAATTTGTAACGTGCATCACTGTTATACACCACACCAGATTTTATAAATGAAAGAGATAGCCCTATAAGAATAAAAGAGGTATGAGGACAGGTAGATGGCCTTCTAAGAATGAAAGGGCGAACTTTGTATTCATTGAGACCTAGTTTATGCATTACTAGCCTCTCTCTCGCTCGTTATTGTACCTGAGCAAATCTTTCATCTTTTTAGGGTTTTAAACAACGGTTTTGAAACCATTATGGTCTCGCTCTGTCCGTCCCCGCTCTTTCTTGAATATCTCAGTAACTACTGCAGCTATTAACTTGAAATTTGAAATAATGATACATTTCGTGCGCCATTACTTATTTCAAGAAAAAAATATACAAATAAGTGAAAAATTAAAATGAATATTTTCAGTACAAATTTTGATGTTGAAATTTCAAAAGAGACCTAGGAAGACAAATGGGGTATCAAATTAAAGGTATTGTTTTGTACATTTCAAAAAACATTTTAAAAATTCTGCAAGTTTCATACTTTTTGAAATATTTCAAAAAAAGTCGAAAAATTGACCATCCCCTCCCCCTATCTCCGAAGATTGCAGACCGATCCATGTACAATGTATTAGGCGTTTGTAGATATCAATCTATATTTTACAGGAAAAATATAGAGAAGTCTGTAATAATAACAGTTTTTGAAAAATGATCAAAAATCGGGTTTTTTTTTAAAAGGGGGTACCTTCCCATGTGGGATATCAAATGAAAGGTATCGTTTCGGCCATTTTAAAACACTTTTTGAAATTTCTGTAAGTTTCATACTTTTCGAAATATTTAAAAAAGTCGAAAAATTTACCATTCTCCCCCCTCCTATCTCCGAATATTGATGACCGATCCATGTACAATGTATTAGGCGTTTGTAGAGATCTATATTTTGCAGCAAAATTAAACCATTTTTGAAAAAAAAAAAACGTATTGAGAATGGTCGAAGAGGGGGATATTTTTTATCGAAAGGGGGCTATCTACCTATTGGTTTATCAAATGAAAGGTATTGTTTTGTAAATTTTAAAACAGTTTTCGAAATTGCTGTAGATTTCGTACTTTTCAAAATATTGCCATTCGAAAAAAGACGGAAAATTGATTGTCCAAATAATTGGCAAATGTTTGAAACCCTCGGCGCGCGAGTTACACTCGCACTTGACGGATCTTGTTTATTAGGTACATGCCTGCCGAGATTCGTATATAAGTAGGTACTTAAACAATCTACAGGACTAATTAATAATCTGACATGAGATCGGGAAGCCTATCGGGCGGCCGAGGTATCGTCAGAACGATAATGACTTGAAAAATTCGAAAAACGTCATTTTACTTATTAAATAATTGAAGTTGTTATTTATCAGAAAATATAATATTCGACTTACCGACATTTCGGACACTAAATTATCGGACACTTTGTCCGATATGTCATATTCTAATTTAAACAATTTCTTCACCGACATTTCGGACATTGATGATAAACCCTGTTTTGTACAGTCAGATAATGAAGTTAAATTGCCAAGATGAATCCAATGATACCTAAAACATTAATGAGTTTAGCCGCTTACATTATAAGAGGTAATAAAGAATATTACAAACCCACATTTGTACTTAAAACAGACTTCAGTTAGCTCATTGTAAATACTAGTTTCAATTTAATTACATTATTTTATTTTATTTATATTCTTATTAAAGAATTAGTCCACTAGATATATCTTTTTTACGTTGCGGGTGGACTACGTGTAACAGAGAATCGAGCTGGATAGAGAAGTCTTGTGGAACCCAATACGATTTTGAACTCTACCACAACTGCGGTTGATGTCCAAAGTTTAATACGGATCGTTGATCCACATCCACAATAGACATATGAAGATACTTGTAAACGTTGGGTTAAATAACATTTTGAAACGAGATTCATAGCTGTGGTTACACGCAACGTATTTGAATAGTAAATTCCAGTTAATCCGGTGAAATTATTCCGCATAACGGGTAGTAATTTTGAAACAACCCTAAATAATAATTATGACACGACATTTCGCTCTAATTGTACCTACTCTGAACATTAACACCAGAGTGTAGGTACACTCTGGGCCCATTTTTTATATACATATCCCGCTCATTACAGTTCGCTTTAGGTATAATAATCATCATCATCATCAGCCTATATCAGTCCACTGCTGGACATAATGAGCGCCATAGCGCCCTGTCTTCAGCTTGCCGCATCCAGCATCTGCCAGCAGTTTTTCGCAAGTCGTCATCCCACCTGGTCGGAGGGCGTCCTACACTACGTTTGCCGAGTCGCGGCCTCCACTCAAGAACACGTTTACCCCAGCGGTTGTCGGTTCTTCTCGAAATATGGCCAATCCACTGCCACTTCAGCTTGATAATCCTTTGAGCTATGTCGTTAACCTTAGTTCTATGTCGGATGTATTCATTGCGAATCCTATCCTTCAGAGAAGTTCCGAGCATAGCTCTCTCCATAGCTCGCTGAGCGACTTTAAACTGGTGGACCAGCCCTACCGTGAGTGTCCACGTCTCAGCGCCGTAGGTCATGACGGGTAGGACGCTGGCCATAGGAGCGTTTTCGTGAGGCTTTGGGAATATCCTTCTTGAGACGTTGGCTATAAGTGCGTTTACGTGAGACGGTGGCCATAATAGCTTTTCCGTGAGGCGTTGGGAATACTCTTCGTGAAACGATGACCATAGGTGCGTTTTAGTTGAAACGTTAGGAATACTTTTTGTCAGACGTTGGGAATAACCCTCATATTTATGTAAGTTTAGGTATGTATTGTGTAGGTGGGTATGACTACATAGTATATGTAGGTATCTTAGAAAACTTAAGAGGAAGGTCACACGTGAAACTAAACAGGTTTTTACTATTTACTATGTTCTACAAAAGATTTGGATAGCAGATAATCCCATACTTAAATTATTCCCGAGGAATCAGTATTTATCTATAAAAATAAAACTTACTTTAAATTATAAGCAAATTTTACAAAACAATTTTCTTTATAATGGATGCAAATTTTTCACTAAGAATGTTAACTTACTCCATTGTTACGGCACAAATAATACGATCGCTTATATTCAGCGCTTATCTATTGTACCCTGAAAGGAACATTATCTCAAAGGATTATAAGGGCTATCTCAGCTCAGGCCGTTAAGCGTAAAAAGATGAAGCTTAAGGTTGGGTTGGTTAGTACACCGATGCGGCTATTTCTGATCTACTTAATAACTGAGCTATGCAGTATAAAAAATTTAAAAATAAATTTTGTGATAACGTTGGTTTAGGCTGTAGCGTGATCAACCGCTGTTAATGAGGTCCCGGTATCGATTCCCGGGATAAGCCAAAATAGTTATTAGGATTTTACTAGGCTTTTGAAGAAGGTCTGCATCTAAGCAGTAGACCAATATTAGGCTGTTGTGGTGAGGTGAGTCCGGGGTGTCAGGAAGTTGGCGATACACCCCCGTGCCTTGGAAAGTACGTTAGTCCATCGCCTGACATCTCACCGGTCTGCCGTACCATCGGATTATGATATGAGAGAGAGAGAATAGAGATTGTAGCGTTTGTGCACAATTGACATGTGCATTCTGCGCCCATGGCTGGTCTCCGTTGATAATAGAAGTTGTGGCCGAAAACTCCGCTAACAAAATTTCATGAGTTTAAAAAACATTGATAGATCATGTACTTTGTGACAGGATTATTTTAATAAGTGTGGTGTCGAGTATGTGGTTTTATCTATGTATATCAATTACGCAGTCAAAACCAAAAGGTACTACAATGTAATAAGAATAATTGGCACATAATAAAATTTAAACATAGAAGGTAAAAATAAAAACAAAATAAAATATATATACATATACACTCGCGTCAGTATTATGTATATTACTAAGACGACCTCAGTGGCGCAGCGGGCGAGAGTCTGCCTGTGACGCAAGAGGTTGCGGGTTCGATCCCCGCCTCGGAACAAATTTGTGTACGATCTGCAGAAATTTGTTCCGTTGGTCTGGGTGTTTTCTATGTATAATATAAAATATCTATCTATGTAATGTATAATATTACGTATATCAGTTATCTAGTACCCATAACACAAGCTCTGCTTACCTTGGGGCTAGATAATGCTGTGTGAATTGTCCAGCATTATTTATTTATTTATTTATTTAAGAGTACATAGTATACAATAAGTCGTTTCCCGCTGTCTGTCTCTATGTATGATTATATCTTTAAAACTACGCTACAGATTTTGATTCGGGTTTTTTAATAAATAGAATGATTCAAGAGGAAGGTTTATATGTATATACATGCATAATATAGTGCCCGTGCGAATCCGGGGCGGGTCGATAGTAACAAATAAACTAAAAACTACAGGACCGATTTAAAAAAATATGTCTTTAATGAGCTAAATTATCCCTGAGTAATATAGGCTATTAGAATATACCCATGTAAAGCTGGGTTGGACCGCTAATGGTTCATAAATAAATAATCCTTATAGGTTAACCAGCTTCGTCCTCTAATGAAGACAGTCTGACTCAGACTAAATAATTTAATTAATAATAAATTTGTTTATTTCCTCTTCACAATAGGTATTAAAAACTAGTTGTTTATTTAAAAAAAAATATTAAATAAACTAAAACCGACTTCAAATCTCTTAGTACATAGTTTTTGTATGTTTTTGGGTTGGGATACTAGTATTTCGGAAATAATATTTATAGGACTACATCGGGAACATTATCCGGCTTTTTTTACTATTTTCCTCGTCCTCGTCAGTTAGATTATCAGAATACACGTATTTTTTCTTTTGTCAATCAAACAAAAAATTACAAGTTTAAATTCGACGACAATGTTTGTGACGTCACAACTAATCGCCTGGAGTGACGTCACGCGGAACTTTTTCCGTCTAAAACTTCATAAAGAAAATATACGTTAAATATCTTCTGTCATAACCGACGGACTTCGATTTTTTAGGAAAATAGCCTACCTATTTACGTAGTAATCGGCGTACCTACTTAAATAAAAAGTACATGGATATAGCCGAACATACAACATCGTCCTCTTTTATTTATCGTTACGTCGGTATAAAATCTAATCTAAACATTTATTAGGGTCATAGCTGTGCACCCGGCGACCCCAACCCCCGCAGCACGCTTTAATGACATGAGTTATGGGCAAGACTACAGATCGATACCAACAATGAATAAATTCGGCCCAGATGTAGTGTCGTGGCGGTCAGATATGCATGGGTGAGTATGCCCCACAAGGATACTCAGTATACTCACCTGTTTTGTAGAATAGTCAATAGGTATTTTGTTTACCAGCCCTCGAGGGCTCGGCTCACGCGTCGCTAAAAAGTGAGAAGGTTTTCGAATGAAAATTATCTCGCCTCACCGCACATCAATAGACTATAATAGTCCACTGCTGGACGCAGGCCTCCTCCTGATTTTTTGTCTCATGGGGGTAACGCCCATAATCCCCACGCTGGGCAGTTCGGTGGTAGATCTATTCTGCTAGAGGCGTTGCCGGCCCCTGGTGTATGTCCCTTAGTCGCCTCTTACGACACCCACGGGCAGAGTTGGGGAGGTGCAAATTCTAAGCCGGCACCACACGGCTAAAAAAAAACGAAAAATTATGTATCATATACCTCTATCTATAATATAATATTATTATAAATGTTCCTAGTCACCAGCGTTTAAATAAAGAAGTTAAAAGATATGTAATATGTATATATAATCGATGCTTGAGTAAAGCTTTTCTATGGCGTAAATTTCACTCAAGCACAGATCGAAGACTGAGCAAGCTTTTATAATACGAGCCGTAGCGTTTGCATTTTCATTAGTTTTCTTTGAAGTGAATAATGCTGTACAATTCACACGGCGTTACCTAGCCTTAAGCTAAGCAGAGCTTGTGTTATGGGTACTAGATATCTGATATACATACACAATACATAGATAGATATTTATTATTATACATCGAAAACGACCAGAACACCCTGAAAAAATGTCTGCAGATCGTACACATTTGTTCCGAGGCGGGAATCGAACCCGCAACCTCCTGCGCCGCTGGCAGACCTTCACCCACCGCGCTACAGAGGTCGTCATAAGATAGATACATAAGATAGATAATTCTTCATTCAAAAACCTTAACTTTTTAGTGACACGTGACCCGAGAGCTGGTGCAATGGGTAGGTATCTGGCGTAGCCCATCAGAATTGCTATATATCGGGGCAATGCTGCCAGCCACTTGGAGACACTTCCGACTGGCATTGATATGGATCAGTTGAGCTAGATGTAGATCGTTTGCAACAGTCTGCATTTAGCTAAATTGTTTCAATTGTATATGCTGGTTCTAGTTTGTTACTATTGTTTGATTCTAATTAAGCAAAAGCTTCGAAAAATACGTACGTCGCCCCTTTAATTATAATTAAGGTAAAAGAATTAACGGTCTCATGATGTAGTAATTCTACAAAAAATCAATATAGTCTTAAAACCTTTCGATTTTGGCAAAACTCAAACAGATCCCCCTCAAAACATGGACAAAAAATAAGCCAACCAGAGAATATAAACAGTCAGGGAGTTAAAGAAACACCAAAATAGACTTACCTCGCTAATAGAACCAGCCTAACACGCATGCTTTTACCAAGAAAAATACATTTTACCAAATTACCATAAGTATTTAGGACACGAAACGAACGCAGCGATTTAGAATTGATATGCCTATCTGTGGTAGTCTTTGTATAATTTTATCAGCAGTAATAGTGAATTATTTGTCTGTTTACCTGATACTATCTACTTTATTATCGAATCTAATATATAGCGGAAACCTATAAATCTGCTACGTACTCTATTCAGAACGCTTTGCCTTTGCTGTTTTAATGCGCTGACTTTGAAAAAAGGAGGAGGTTCTATTCGGATAATATATCAAAGTTTTTATTGGTTTCGGGGCGAAGTCCTTTTAAAGGTCTACTTTTGAAAAATGGTTATAAGGGTGGGGTTTTTTTTTCAGAAAAGCGGGCTACTTTCCTGAGTTTGGTTTTATAACAGTTTTTGAAATTTCAATAGGTTTCATACATTTTAAAATATTTCCATTCGAAAAAAGTCGCAATTGCCTGTCCAAATAATTAACCAATGTTCGATACCAGCGGCGCGCGAGTTACACTCGCACTTGACGGATCTTGTTTTATGAATATTCGTTAAGTTTTCCGTATTTAATGGATTGATTTGGTTGTTTTTTTACAGCTGTATTATAGAAGCTGATCCCAAGGTGAACTATCACACAAGTATTACCGAAGCTTAGTACTTAATGACTGTGTTATAAAGTTATAATTTATTTGTGTGATTGTAATGTATTAATTTATTTGTATTAATTTATTAAGTTATTTAATTTAGTGTTGAATTTTATGTTTTATAATTCCGACACAATAATTATTGTTTGTGAATCAATAAATGAAATGAAATGAAATATGACACAAATATTATAAATGCAAAAGTTTAAATGGATGAATGGACAGATGGATGTTTGTTGCTCAATCACGCCAGAACGGCTGAACGGATCCCTATGAAATTTGGCGAAGAGATATGTTATAGTCTGGAATAGCACATAGGCTATATTTTATCCCGGAATTCCCACGGGACGGGAACTACGCGGGTAAAACCGCGATACGCTGCTAGTAAAAATATATTAGAGAGGGATTAGTATCTATCCCGCAAAATTCGAAGTCGGTATTTTTTTAAACCATCTAATTATTCCAGCCCAGTCAATTTATTAGATAAAAAACATTTATTTAATAGCAAAAAATTATGAAAACTAATATTTACACTTACATCTATTTTCTAAAAATCTAAGTCGTCACCAGAAGGCAGAGTGCCCAAATGTCACGTTGAATGGCAATGCTAATTCGTTGACCGAAATAAAAACCAGTATTCCGATCAAAAACGTTTTAGTAAATTTAAATACTTATAGATCAAATATAGGTTTCAATGTGTTAAACACGATACGATTTGAGTTTAAAATTAATAAAAGACTAAAGTGTTTGATATAAATAGATTTATAGCAACATCTCACAAACATAAAACTGCCTATTTTCCTAATAGTTATCAACAATATCACAATGTTTCAAGCCCCTCTCGCATCTTACGGTGAACGTTGTGTAGAACTCACAAAATTTTAACGTCACCACCGTTGGACGCAAGCCTAATAAAAAATAATGCCCATAATCCCCACGCTGGGGATGCGGATTGGGGATCGCAGTTCGGTGGTGGATCTATTCTGCAAGAGGCGCTGCTGTCCGCCCCGGTGTATGTCCCTTAGTCGCCTCTTACGACACCCACGGGAAGAGTTGGGGTGGTGCAAGCTCTAAGCCAGCTCCACACGTCTTCTAAGCCGGCAACACACAGCTAAATGTCAAAACGTCACAATTCAAAAGTACCCATTTTGGCCTCGAGTTAAAAACAACAGATTACAGCTACCACCCAGCAAAAACAAGCAACAAATATGAGCCAAACTCATTCACAATTAGATACATTTTACAGTGACAAAAAGGCTTTCCACAAGCTTTTAACGTGTGGTGTACGAGCTATGTCTTCTGATGCCGTCAGTGTAAAATGTATCATAACTTTACGAGTTAAAGCCCATATTCGAATGCACATTTGCGTGATGCGCTGTAGCGGAATTTTCGGTGGGTTGTTCAGCTGACAATCAAAATACTAGTCATGTCCTAATATACAGTGTGGAAATTAAACTCAGGCCCTGGAGGGAAACTACTTAAAATCCTTAAGCTAGCTCATTTTACTTAAAGGAGACATTCCTTTATTTTTAAAAAGAAACAAATCTGCATTAAAATATTTTTTTAAACTCGCTTGCTTCGCCCGGGACTCGAACCAACTAAAATTTAAAAAAATAAACACTCTTTATTTTATTATACTAATCGGTAGTATTAATATTCAGGATAAAGTTTCTCTAAAAAATATTTGGTTACTGTTCACTTTTAACAAGTAAAAGACACGTAACAGTTCTGTTATCTCTCCAACACAACACGATTAGATGGCCTGCAAGAAGTCCAGACCTGACGCCCATGGACTTCTTTTTATGGGGTCATGTAAAAAATGTTGTTTATGAAACTTGCTATGAAACCGTTCAAGAGCTAAGGATTGCGGTAGAAAATGTTATCAGGGGCATACACCACAACACTTTGCTGAAGGCTACAAGAAATGAATTTCAACGGCGACTAATGTTGTGTAGCCGGAACGACGGGGCTCATTTCGAACAATTTATCAGTTAAATAATTTAAGTGTTACAAAATTGATAGTAAAATAAAGTTGATGTTAGATTTAACGATTATTTTTATTTTTAAGACCAAATGTTTGTTACAGAAACTTTATCCTGAATATTAATACTACCGATTAGTATAATAAAATAAAGAGTGTTTATTTTTTTAAATTTTAGTTGGTTCGAGTCCCGGGCGAAGCAAGCGAGTTTAAAAAAATATTTTAATGCAGATTTGTTTCTTTTTAAAAATAAAGGAATGTCTCCTTTAAGTAAAATGAGCTAGCTTAAGGATTTTAAGTAGTTTCCCTCCAGGGCCTGAGTTTAATTTCCACACTGTATACCGTACAAAATGCTTACCGGCTTTATTAGGGTTTCAAACATCGGTTTTGAAACCCTTATGGTCTCGCTCTGTCCGTCCCCGCTCTTTCTTGAATATCTCAGTAACTACTGCAGCTATTAACTTGAAATTTAAAATAATGATACATTTCGTGCGCCATTACTGATTTCAAGAAAAAAATATATAAATAAATGAAAAATGAAAATGAATAATTTCAATACAAATTTTGATGTTGAAATTTCAAAAGAGACATAGGAAGGCAAATGGGGTATCAAATGAAAGGTATCGTTTTGTACATTTCAAAACACTTTTTGAAATTTCTGTAAGTTTTATACTTTTTGAAATATTTCAAAAAAAGTCGAAAAATTGACCATTCCCCCCCCCCTATCTCTGAAGATTGCAGACCGATCCATGTACAATGTATTAGGCGTTTGTAGATATCGATCTATATTTTACAGGAAAAATATAGAGAAGTCTGTAATAATAATAGTTTTTGAAAAATGGTCAAAAAAGGGGGGATTTTTTTTTCAAATGGGAGGGTACCTACCCATGTGGGGTATCAAATGAAAGGTATCGTTTTGACCATTTCAAAACACTTTTTGAAATTTCTGTAAAATTCATACTTTTTGAAATATTTCAAAAAAAGTCGAAAAATTGCCCTTTCCCCCCCCCCTATCTCCGAAGATTGCAGACCGATTCATGTACAATGTATTAGGCGTTTGTAGATATCAATCTATATTTTACAGGAAAAATATAGAGAAGTCTGTAATAATAATAGTTTTTGAAAAATGGTCAAAAAGGGGGGGAATTTTTTTTCAAAAGGGGGGGTACCTACCCATGTTGGGTATCAAATGAAAGGTATCGTTTTGACCATTTCAAAACACTTTTTGAAATTTCTGTAAGTATCATACTTTTTGAAATATTTCAAAAAAAGTCGAAAAATTGACCATTCCCCCCCCCCCCCTAGCTCCGAAGATTGCAGACCGATCCATGTACAATGTATTAGGCGTTTGTAGACATCAATCTATATTTTACAGGAAAAATATAGAGAAGTCTGTAATAATAATAGTTTTTGAAAAATGGTCTAAAAAGGGGGGAATTTTTTTTCAAAAGGAGGGGTACCTCCCCATGTGGGGTATCAAATGAAAGGTATTGTTTTGACCATTTTAAAACACTTTTTGAATTTTTTGTAAGTTTCATACTTTTTGAAATATTTTAAAAAAAGTCGAAAAATTGCCCTTTCCCCCCCCCCTATCTCCGAAGATTGCAGACCGATTCATGTACAATGTATTAGGCGTTTGTAGATATGGATCTATATTTTACAGGAAAAATATAGAGAAGTCTGTAATAATAATAGTTTTTGAAAAATGGTCAAAAAGGGGGGGATTTTTTTTTCAAAAGGGGGGGTACCTACCCATGTTGGGTATCAAATGAAAGGTATCATTTTGACCATTTCAAAACATTTTTTGAAATTTCTGTAAGTTTCATACTTTTTGAAATATTTCAAAAAAAGTCGAAAAATTGACCATTCCCCCCCCCCCCCTAGCTCCGAAGATTGCAGACCGATCCATGTACAATGTATTAGGCGTTTGTAGATATGGATCTATATTTTACAGGAAAAATATAGAGAAGTCTGTAATAATAATAGTTTTTGAAAAATGGTCAAAAAAGGGGGGAATTTTTTTTCAAAAGGAGGGGTACCTTCCCATGTGGGGTATCAAATGAAAGGTATCGTTTTGACTATTTCAAAACACTTTTTGAAATTTCTGTAAGTTTCATACTTTTAGAAATATTTCAAAAAAAGTCGAAAAATTGCCCTTTCCCCCCCCCCTATCTCCGAAGATTGCAGACCGATTCATATACAATGTATTAGGCGTTTGTAGATATGGATCTATATTTTACAGGAAAAATATAGAGAAGTCAGTAATAATAATAGTTTTTGAAAAATGGTCAAAAAGGGGGATTTTCTTTTCAAAAGGGGGTACCTACCCATGTGGCATATCAAATGAAAGGTATCGTTTTGGCCTTTTTAAAACACTTTTTGAAATTTCTGTAAGTTTCATACTTTTTAAAATATTTCAGTTTGAAACCCTCGGC
The DNA here is from genome assembly GCA_946478455.1 of Eupithecia vulgata. Classification (NCBI taxonomy): domain Eukaryota; kingdom Metazoa; phylum Arthropoda; class Insecta; order Lepidoptera; family Geometridae; genus Eupithecia; species Eupithecia vulgata. The sequence continues at coordinate 12,631,302 of OX297859.1, read as the reverse complement.
GCGCGAGTTACACTCGCACTTGGCGAATCTTGTTTTATATGACATCAATTTTATTATTGTTGCTCAACATTTTGTATTTATTATACAGACAACCCAGACGTTTATTAAGACTTTAGTTTAAAAAGCAGAATATTCAATAGAAAAAAATAGTTTAATTTGCTACTTGCTTCTGCCGCGGTATTACACGCATTTTTCCGTGATAAAAAGTAAGACTGAGCTAAGAAAAAGTGAGTTACTGTGTGTACACTAAATTTTAATCTATATGTTTATATACTAAGTTTTTGAATGTTAAAACCGGCCAAGTGCGAGTAGGACTTGCGCACGAAGGGTTAAGGGTTCCGTACACGTTGCCGTTATCAAAATCGAGAAAAAACGAGATAAAAAAATTACATTTGTTTTATTTATTTTAATCTGATTTAGTATTTGTTGTTATAGCGGCAAGAGAAATATTCATCTGTGAAAATTTCAACTGTCCATCTATCACGGTTCATGAGCAGCCTGGCGACAGACGGACAGACAGACAGACGGAGGGACACCGGAGTCTTAGTAATAGGGTCCCGTTTTACCCTTTGGGTATGGAACCCTAAAAATTTTACACACAGATGTTGGTTACTTAATATTTCGTCTTGATAAAAATAGAAACTTTCGGTCCCTATATTTTTCGAGTCGACAGATTCCCAACTCTATCTGTCAGTGATCAAGTTTAAAATATCTATGAAATACTTTATTGTGTTTTCAATTTTCATTCATTCATCTCAACTCAGCTGTCAGCAATTAGGGAAATTCATACCCTTTGTAGTCGTGAAAATGTCAAAAATAAAATAAATTTACGGACAGGGTTATTGCCTGTGAAAAACTCAATTATAAGATAATTTTTAAGTTAAATATGTTCAAAATTTACAAACAATTTATTTTGCGCTTGAGCTTGGCTTGATCTTTGAGTATCTGTGTTTGAGTATACGCCATACTTAGATAGCAAGTCGATTTAACAAAATTATGGTTGTTTGAAGTTCCCCAACCTAAAGGTTGGGAGTTTCTGTGGGAATAGATAACACAAATTTGAGTAGGTATTAAATAAAGTTTTAAATTGGAACGTTTGTGTGAAATAATTGATGCGTAATGTGTGTATGTATGGTTACAAAATGAAAGGTTGTGGAGCCTGCCACACAAGATAAAAAGATTAATGAGGGCTCGACAGGACCGTCACACAGTTATCCAAGTAGAGATAAACAAACTTGAGGATTTTATGAACACAACGCGTTAGAGTACCTACTCATTATGCGTTTTATAATGGCCATGTTCAAGTCTGGCCACGCGCGTTGTAGGGTTCCGTAGTAAGGTAATGTTATTTACTTGTTTTTCACTTCTAACAACTTTATCTAATGTTAAATGGAATTTGTACGTTTATTTATTTACTACTATTTCCAGTTGCCTAATTATTATAGTATGAAATTACTTAATCTATGATGTTATTAAGCGTTGAGATGACAGAGGAGACAGTCCAAAAAAATAGCTAAAAGAAATGCTAATATATCGCAATCCGTCCACAATATTGTTGAAAAAAATGTAGACTAGACGTTGTCAGTGTTATTAATTCGTAAAACCATGCAAAATAACATTTTTCTAGTACTGATAGTTTCTGATTATCAAGAGTCCTGCACGGTATAAAGGAAATAAAGCACTTTCAGCTTAGGACAGACGGTCATGGTGAAACTGTAAAGTTTACTTGTTTACTACGTAACCCTAAATATTTTCTAGTCTGATACATTATTTCAAGCACGCATTCGAACACAAACTCGTTTTGATGTGTACGGACAAATGTATAAGATCAGATAATTTTAAAACCATTATTCTAAGTACATAATATTTATTTGTTCCCAAAGTAAGCGCTTCAAAATGCCCAATGTGTTCGCTCTTAGGCGCTGCGCAAACGTGTTGCCGACACCGCATACCATCACAGGGAACCGTATTGCTGTGTCCTGTGATCGGACACGGTCGCCCGTTGCTACTACTGGTCACTGGTAACCATAGTTCCTGTGTCCGGTGGCGGCGATCGGACACAGTTGCTGGTCGCTACTTCTGGCAACTGGTACGATTCGTTGCTTGTTTTCCGTCAGTCTCACGATGGACGCTCAGTGTGCGTGGCTTGTGTCGCACACAGGAGATGGACACCGAATGCAACTCGTGCGTTTGCGCAGCTCAGTACAATTGTAAGGAAATTTGTTAATGTTGCTATTACTAGTGTCTTCAATTGACACCTTTAAGTTTCCAGTTACCGACACCGAACACTTTTTGATCATCAATGAGTATGCGCAGGGACTGTATGATATCATACTGGTTCTCTAGAAAACAAATATTCATCGATGGCTTATATCCGACACAAGACACAAAAGTGTCTACGTTTGCGCAGCGCCTTAGTCATCCCAAGCTTCACGATTTTATAAACTGAACCCGTTATTCAATCTCGAAAAATTTCAGCTCAAATTGCGCAATCTCGTTGGCTTTTGTGGGAAATTGTTTCTTTCCTTTTTTTCAGCATTTAATACAAGATTCCGGAACGTTTAGTATTTTTCATTTTTTAGCTATGATAATAGCTTTTTGTTGACTGTATTATGGAATTTACGTTTTGAAAGCAAAAAGCCCGTGAAAATTAATTAAGTCTGAACATTCTCTCTCTAGCTCCACCATAATTTAGCATGAACACCTATAGATTGGCAAAGAAGGACATCTTTAGCTATTTACTTTCTTTATTTATTTTGTTGCAAGGCATCAGCTCTCAAAATGATAAAATACAGACACCTCGATATATGTATGTAGGATACACTGATATTTATTTAGTTGTATTTTCATTTTATTGTAATAGTGACGGCATTGAGTAGCTACTTGCTATTTTTTGCCACCAACGTACTCATAAGCCTAAGTAATGAAGTAGGTATACTTATTATAACTTCGTCAACTGGAACTAGGAATTATTGTTTAGGTACAGATGCCATAAAGCTCACAAAGAAATTCCGAGGGAAGTGTTTATTCTAGGTAGGTATGCTTTTTATAATTATGTTATTTAATTTTGTAAGTAGAATTTAAATGCGTCTAAAGTGATTTCAGTTTAGATTTTTGGAGTTTACCGATCACGATTTGTTGAAGCCGAGAATAAAGTTTTTAAAACTATCATGGTTGTTAACATTAAAGTCATTTAAAACGGGATATTTACCATGATTCGATGTTTGAGTTTTCCAATATTTCGGCACAGTTTCATGCGCCATGATCACGGAAGAACTGCCGTGATCATGGCGCATGAAACTGTGCCGAAATATTGGATAACTCAAAAATCGAATCATGGTAAATATCCCGTTTTAAATGACTTTAATGAGAATAAAGTTATTTAAGCTAGAGATGAGCTGGGTAGAGGCTAAGGGTTGCTTCCCTATAGCTCAGAGCTGATAAGAGGGTTGATCTCCGGAGAGAATAATACAGCCGCGCTAGTTGTAAGTAAGTAAGTTTTTAATCAGTGCTTGATGTAGATCTTAGGCAAACTACCTGATTAAGGCGCATACAGCACCTAAACTAGCGCCACCACCTACTTTATGTTATTATTCCGTTTAACAAAAGAATTTTCAAAAATCCTTCTTCCAGTTTGTGATACCTATCATAAGCTTTTTTTTAATGCCTCTGTAATAGTTTTATTCTATTTAGTTTAGGAAGAGATACGAAAATAGATTTTGGTGGCCACCAAGTGCAACTTCGTATCTCTTCCTAAACTAAATAGAATAAAACTATTACAGAGGCATTAAAAAAAAGCTTATGATAGGTATCACAAACTGGAAGAAGGATTTTTGAAAATTCTTTTGTTAAACGGAATAATAACATAAAGTAGGTGGTGGCGCCACTTTGGGTCCGGTATGGGCCTTAAGTAAATACGTGTTATGAATATTTTCCGCATTCTTTGTAGCTAGCTAAATCTTTACGGCTCGTACACGATTGATTTGAAATTGAAAAAGTGGATTATCTTGAAAATTTGCGCACATATTCGCGTCTTTTCATGCTGCATAATCTAAAAAATAACCAATACATTTGGCCTTTATTTTCTGTTAATCTTTTAGGTTTTAGTAAAGGCTTTACGTTATCCAAAATATACCGACCGATGTATTAAACTTTGAACACCTTCAATACATGGAATTTACACGAAGAACTGTATTTCTATGTTTTTATAAAAGAGAGAAACAAAATTTCGTAATTTACCTTTTGTCAAAGCACCTTATTTGAACAGGTTAATCCTATTATACAATATACAAGTATGAAAATTCATGAAGATGGCAAGACGTTTCGCTGAAGAGAACTTCAAAACTACTAATTGGATATGTCTGAAGATTTGCATTGTGGAAGCTTAAATACTAGTTTTTCCCCAAAAAATTCGTGCAAAGCTGCAGTCAAAACCAACTATCATATTTATTTATTTATTTATTTATTTATTTATTTATTTATTTATTTATTTATTTATTTATTTATTTATTTATTTATTTATTTATTTATTTATTTATTTATTTATTTATTTATTTATTTATTTATTTATTTATTTATTTATTTATTTATTTATTTATTTATTTATTTATTTATTTATTTATTTATTTATTTATTTATTTATTTATTTATTTATTTATTTATTTATTTATTTATTTATTTATTTATTTATTTATTTATTTATTTATTTACCGTAAAACGTGGCAACTTAGCCATATTTTTGGACAAGAATCTCAATATTTCCCTTATGAACAGATGCATTACAATATTTGTTTTTGCATGGCATATAATAGATATTTGGCTAACATTGTATGCATGTGTCATGTTAAAAACCCTATTCAATTAAAGCTTACAGAGTTTTAAAAAAATAGGCAGAGTTGCCAAAATTTTGGCAACTCTGCCTACGCTCAGTTTTTCTTTAATTTTGCAGTAGAATTGTTCGCCGGGTGAAGATACCATGGAGATTTATGTATATTTTGTAACGCAAAGACCAGGTAAGGAGAAATCATTACAAAAAATGGCAATACTGACAGCAGGCAAAGTTGCCAAGGAGTTTTGAAAATTTCCATACAAATACTTCCTAATGCATAGGGTTGTCAAAAACAAACACGGAAACGAGAATCATCAGGTATATTTATGTAGGTAACAATAAAAAAATATTTTCTCGCCTATCCTTAAATTTAAAAAGACACATACCTAATATGGATTCATCACAAGTCTTAGAAAATCATAAAAAATTCTGTGTCAACCATTTCCTGCAAAGTAGCCTATGTCTGCTCCTAGGATAACATTTACCTCCCTGACAAACTTCATGCAGATCTATTCAGCAGTTTTGGCGTGAAAAGGTCAGACACACAGGCAACAGACAGACAGAGTTACTTTCGAATTTATTTTTTTGTAGGAATAGATTCATAGAAAAACATGCATCTGTAGGTATAATAATGATACTTGTAAGTTTTTTTTTTTATAATATATATTTATTAGATAAATATTTATTCCTCGGGAATGAAACTTTTAAAATGACTGCTTCGGGTTCATTCTCCATACAATAGCAAAAGAATTAACAACAAAATCGGACTACGACTATGTAAAAAGTTATGCGTCATAATAAAAAAAATATACATACGCGTCGACTTGAGAACCTCCTTTGTTTTTCGTCGGTTGAAAATAAGAGGTTCCATAGTGGCGATTTTTGGGAGGCCTATATGCTGTAGACTTCATCAAGTTAAACATGATGATGATGGTGATGAAGTTTTAGTATTTAAATTTTTGACAACCCTAGCGTGTTTGGGGTTTTGGGGAAGTTGCCATCGGACACACTCTATTTTCATTACTTTGCGGATATTTCAATAAAATGAAGAAATAGCAATACCTGGCATCTACAGACATGGTCCTAGATATTTTCTGCGTAAACTATCAAAATTGCACTAACCTGAGACCTGCAGATTCTGCTCTGCGACCACAATTTGGCAAGAAAATTTTATGCACGTGCTTTCACCACTTCGCTTAGAATCGCAATATTGGAATAACTATAAATGTTATCAGTGTGAAAAATATAACAAATGCTACCGAAAACTACAAAAAATATTCTCCCACAAAAACCAAACTTGCGTAAGGATAGAATTTTGAATTATTTAAAATTTATTCGATTTTTTTACTGTATGGCATAGTTGCCAAAGCTAGGCGAAGTTGTCTCATTTTACGGTATTTATTTATTTATTTATTTATTTATTTATTTATTTATTTATTTATTTATTTATTTATTTATTTATTTATTTATTTATTTATTTATTTATTTATTTATTTATTTATTTATTTATTTATTTATTTATTTATTTATTTATTTATTTATTTATTTATTTATTTATTTATTTATTTATTTATTTATTTATTTATTTATTTATTTATTTATTTATTTATTTATTTATTTATTTATTTATTTATTTATGTATTTATGTATTTATGTATTTATTTATTTATTTATTTATTTATTTATTTATTTATTTATTTATTTATTTATTTATTTATTTATTTATTTATTTATTTATTTATTTATTTATTTATTTATTTATTTATTTATTTATTTATTTATTTATTTATTTATTTATTTATTTACAATAGAACTTAAAATAGATACGGAAAGCTAATTATAGGCACTCGCTAATAGAAACATCATAAAATACCTATGAGTGAGTGTACACAAAAAAAAATCCTTGCCCTGTGAATATAAAAACCTAAATAAAAAAGTCTGTAATGTCCCTTGAACATCCGGCTTCAAATAGCGCAAAGCTTACGGAAATAATTGAGGTTGAATTCCACAAAATCTCCGCTTCATTTTGTAGAAAATTCCTTTCCACTTTCGATTGAAGGTGAGGTGATTCAGCTTGATTGAAAAATGAAAAAGATGTCAGCGAAGATATTGCACAAATTCAATAGGCAATTCAAATTAGATCGCTTGGAATAACTTTTTCTTTTCAATGTTGAGATTGGAGTCTTGAAAGTTTAAGTATTCGTCGCCTATTGTAGTTAAAGAAAAGGGTGATACTTTTATTGATGAACTTAAGAGGGCGCATTGCGCGCCAGTTTGTGAAAAGGATAGGATTTTGCCTTAATAGAAGCGGGACAGAGCATGCGTTTTTGGAACGGCGTAAGTGCAAAATTTGAGTTTTTGCTTATTTACATGAAAACTACACAACGTCTGAAAAACTATCTGAAGGTTTCAAGTAGTAATTAGTAACTTATCGAACCTACGAATCAAACCATAAGTCATTTTAATAGACCGCAGGGTTTTTAAGAACTCGACCAAATTAGTTGCAAACCAGTGCAACTTTATGATTTTTTCTATAGTATTTTTTTTTTTCATTGTCGTGTTGAAAGAACCACAGAAAAAATCTAGAAATTTATGTAATTCGAGTTTTGAGCCACGAGAATCCCGTGAGCACTGAGATCTAGTACTATATTTGACAAGCAAACACGCTAGGTTCGCCTCTTAAGGTGGCGCATTGATAAACTATTGTTTCAAAATCGAGTACCGCGCCGCGCCGCTTCACTCAAACAAATTTTATGCGGTCGCGCTCGACAGGATCACGCCAGAGCGGCGGGCGGCAGCGCTGGTCTAGCGTAGGTACGTGGCGCATCATAAGAGCAATAACACTGCATCGTAGGTATATTGCAGCTATTAACACCAGCTGTAGTTTCACCAGATAGTAGCTGCAGCATACCTACGAGAAAAGATCAGTAGTTTCCTTTTGTGTCTTTAAAAATTGAACTGCGAACACCAATCCGTATGCGAAGCAAGAAGCTTATGGCAAAACCAAAACACTCCTCGTTTGGAGTAGTCACGTGCAACGGTAGACGTGGGGGGAGTAGGTAATGTAGTGGTGGTACGTACTACGTACCCTACCGTCGAAAATAGTTACTTATTAATTGCCGTTAATGAATCGTTACTTATTTAACGCATTCACTGCCATGCCTCATCACTGTCTCGCGCCGCCCGCCCAGCGGTGGCGCTGACGGACACGTGGGCCTGAGGTCATGGAAGTGATAACCTATGGATGAACGAACGAGTCTTTATTTTTCTGACAACTCAGTCGATAATTAATAACTTACATATTACAAAAATACAAATTGGTTATCAAAAAATTATCTGAGCGTCTGGTCGAAGCGACGCGTGACCCGAAAGCTGGTGAGTATTAATTTAAGTACAAATACGTTCTATCAACTCCAGAATAATATTTCAACATTTTCAACTATGTTATCGGCTAAACATTAAACCAATTTTCCAATTCATATTCGATAGCACGTTCAGACTTTAGCTTTACCACAAATAATATAATACGCTTTACAAAGCGGTATAGCTATTATCTCTCCTGGGATCTATCTTAACTATGAGTATTTCAATAAATATGAATCTAATAATAAAATAAAACTGGACAGTTCACACAGCATCATCGAACCCTAAACTAAGCAGAGCTTACGTTTAGGGTACTAGATAAATAGATCTCAACAGCCTATATTGGTTCACTGCTATGGACGCAAGCCTCCCCCTGATAAGCGCCTTATTGGTTTTTATCTCATTGGGGGTAATGCCCGGTTGGGGATCGCAGTTCCGCGGTAGATCCATCTGCGAGAGGCGCTGCTGCCCGCCAACCCGAGTATGCCTCCTACGATACGATACGATACGACACCCATGGGAAGAGTTGGGGTGGTGCAAATTCTAAGCCTGAATATAGAATAAACAAGAAAATAAACGTCTATTTTTCAGTGTCGCGTATTTGAACAGTCATGCAAACGATAGGCTCCTGCAGTAAATGTTGGATGTTTTTGTTAAGAGCGCGCACACAAGTACGATAATATAGTAAGTTAGACTAAAGATAACAATCCACCAAGCTGAATTTCTGACCACGGCGGCAGCCAGTCTCTACGGAGACTACCCAAGTGCGTCAATCTTGAACAAACAACAGGAGCATTTAAATTAAAAAAGAAAACCTGATATTTACATCTGAGATTTTTTATTAAGTGTTATATTTTTTTAAAGTAAACGCTGTTATGCTCGCTGAGGCCAATTAAGACAGCCGGGCTTGTCGTCACTTAGTCGCGCACTCTTCAGCCACTCAGCACGTTGACGACGCCTAAAAGTTTCCCTTTTACGACTACTAGCTAAATGGTAAAGTTTGCCCACAAACGTTCATTGTAATTTTATGACATAATTGTGCTACCGGGCTATAATAGAGGCTGTTCCAATTTTAGGATGAAACAAAGTGGTATGGGCATTGTTGAGTATTGTGCGGAGTGATTTGTCCTTGGAGCAAAATGTTCTCAGTAGACAAACGTCGACAACGCAAATCGTCAAGGGAGCAAAATGTCCTTAATTGAAAAGTCACTGCCTTTACAAAGCTAAATGACTTTACTGTCAAACGGCCGCTCTTTAAATAGTCACGAAAGCAAAACGTCATCAATATTTATAAGCAGTTCTTTAAATAGGTTATTGTTATTCAACTTTATTCAGCCCATATTAGTTCAATGCTGGACATAGGCGTCCCCTAAAGAGCGCTTTAGCACCCTGTCTTCAGTTTGCTGCATCCAGCTTCTACCTACAGTCTATCGCAGGTCGTTATTCCACCTGGCCGAAGGGCGTCCTATACCTTTATCACAATTCCATAGCATTCATAACCCTTTGAAAAAACTCAAAAATCAACAATTTTACATTGCTAGTTCTTTCGTAATACTTTCTGCGTTCATGACGTTTTTCTTTAATGGCGACTTGCTGAAAGGACGTTTTCAATTGCGGACGATATGCTTCCTGGTCTATCTTCCTTGTGGTCGATTTAGGTCGACGGCTGTTATAGTTAGAGGACTTTATAATTCCAAGGACTTTGTGCATTGAGAACCAACCGCTCCGTATTCCTCAAAATGCCTGTCATTAAAGTGTAGTTGAGCGGGACTGAAATTCGAGTAGAGACTCGACTTTGGTTTCAAGTAAACACGAAAGCGCTCCATAATAGCTAAAATAGTGGAATCACTGTCCCAATAGAATCCAAGTCTGGTAAATAACAACGTCAGCAGCGCTGTTTCAGCTGATATACTCTGATTTGAGTACAAATAAAACAGATATAAGCTGAATAAATGTAACTATTGCTTTATTTAAACATTATTTGAGCATTATTTTAGGTAAAAATCAGCCCAAAATATGAACTTTGACTGATTATTAGAGTGTGTGTTACCTACAAAGTACATACTAAGAGCTTTTAACGCTTCTATAGAGTTGAGAATTCACTGGTTGGAAAATTGTGAAAATTGTTTACGTTCTCCCCTACTTGAAAGTTTCGAGTTGAAATCAAGTAAACCAATTTGATAAGTTGTTTGTGAGTAAGTGTTTGTTTCAAATAAAAATACGTTTTCGGTATATAACATACAATCATTATAATTAACATTTTTAACATTATTTTTACGAGATTTAAAATAAACGAAATGTATATAAATATTAATAGTTAATAATAATTTTAAACCCCATTCAAATATGGTTTTGTAAGGATTAAAAAAAAATGTATAAACCTTGTCTTTTAGCTTCCATAATGGATACTGTTTCATACATTTTTGTTAGTGGTTATTAAGAGTAAGACTTTAGGTTATCTAAACGTGTCACTAAAATTAAAATTGCCATCCTTTTTTTTATAAAATATTGAAAACGTAAAGGAAATGAAACTTTACCAAACATTTACGAATATTAAAATTAATAAGTTTGGGTAGTAAAATATAAGGTCAAAATAATTGTAAATTGCCTTCCCCATCACAACATAAAGGATCCGGTCTAATTTCCAAGAGAAAAGTAGCAAAAGTACTCTCGGCCGCAAATTCTAGTGCAAGCTATCTTGATTACCATACAAAAGTTTGAATTAAAATCGCGATACATGGTCTTACTTCAAAACTGAAAAAATATGATCACGCTTGGAACTATTCGATCCCCATAACAATTCCAGAGCACCATACCTACTTAGAATACAAGGGACATTTTGTACATATTTATCTAACCACAGTTTCTGTTTTACTACCGTTGAAAATGATACCGCCTTAGTTGTTTTATTATTTGGGCTTAACAACCGTGTATCTACTACAAAAAAAACTCGCCTTGAATTAGTGTTTTTTTTTAATTTTTAATGTTTGTTATACTTATGTATTTAGTGACATAGGAAAACTAATTTGCATGCCTAGCTAGACTAAGGCAATACATGTACGGTACTTATCTATTCTCAAATTAAGAACATTGTGACCCATGTGTGCAAATAAATGATTTGTATTTGAATGTAAAAAATCAGTAGGTAGGTAAAACTACAAAGGTAATTGCCATGTCGATTAAAATTATATTATTAAAACCATTAAACCCAACATGATACGGAAAAATCGCTGGGACAATAGGGGTTTAATTCCAAAAGGTAGCACTGACGTATTTTGTAATTTTCACCATAGCAGGCCTTTTCTCTTCATAATCCCACGTTAATTACCGCTAGAGCCAGAGCGGCAGTTGTGACGGGCCCAGGACGGGGGTAATAATAATAGACCTTAAAATAAAAACGGCTGCGTGTCAACATTATCGCGTTTTCCGTAAAATGAAAATCCCTTCATGACCTTAGTAACGCACTCATAGTACTTACAACCATACTGGCTCTTTCGCTGAGAGGAGAGGATGTCATATCAAACTATGTCCGGTCTTTACAGCAAAGAGTCTAATATCATCATCAGCTTAAATTAGTCCACTGCTGCACATAGGCCTCCCCTAATGTGCACCATGGCCCTGTCTTCAGCTTACCGCATCCAGCATCTGCCATCCCACCTGATCGGAAAGCGTCCTACACTACGTTAAAAACTATAATATGTCAAGTCTATATTATGCCATTTTTATCTGATGGTCCACGTCAGAGCTGCTCTTCTCAGTCTGTTCAAATTATTTTTGACTACAGACCGTTCACCGTAAGATGTCCCCTGCCGTGATGTACCCACTCAACTTTTGCTGCTGCTCGGGTAGCGAATACCCCGTGGTCTGAATAAATAATTATGCTGGACAATCCACACAGCGTCATCTAGGCTCAAGCAAGCTAAGTAGTGCTTGTGTTAAGGATGCCTTTAGAATTGCCAACATCACGGTACGTTATTGTACAGACCGTTCACCGTAATTGGACATCTTACGGTGAACGGTCTTTACAACAATATACCGCTCGTTGTTAGTTCTACCTGCCTAGTTATTTACAAAAATTTTATATAGTTAAGAGCAGGGCAGAAAGTAATATTTATATTTTCTGGCAAAGGAGTCCTCAATGTACATTATGAGTTTGAAAAAACTACTGTCTCTACAATTTGTGTTAAACGAGTAAAACTCAACGGAGTGGGTAAAAAAAACATTTATATCATAATTTTCTCTAATCTGTCTACTGAATGTCGTGTTCTTTTTTTGTTAAATCAGTATCATAACGTCTTCCGGTTTGTTACCGGACCCTAAAAAGCGAGGTTTTATGTCGGCTATATTTCTTGTTAATATTCAATGTTTGTTCGTCAGTTAATTGCATAGATACAGCTGATTCTTTCTTTATATTTTTTTGTCTTGTATTTCCTTTGACATCTCTTCGATATCTCTCGAAATGAAAGATCGCATATCATTAAAGGCATAATTTTCTGTATTTATCACACTAACTGTTATTATCTTAACTTTAAATTTCATAAAACAAGGCATCCAATCCTAAAAAGTAAAAATTCTCGGTTAGCGAAATTCCCAAACCGGATATCTATTTAATGGTTAAAAAGGTGCGACTGTAAAAGCCCGCCGGGCCGTGTCGTGCAAGTAATGGCTCAACAACAAACTCCATTAATTTTACTTATTTTGCTCCGAAATGACACCATGACGGTCTTTGTCAGTTATTTATATATTATTTAATTGGCTCGAGCCGTTTACGACCAGGAGCTTCAGATAGGTCCCATCTCAAAGCCGATCCTAAACGATGGTAATTATTTACGTAAAGTACTGCTTGTAATCGAACTTTACATGCGTGGAAGAAAAGCAATAAAACCATGAGAATCTCAGCAAAATTAATTATTTTTGAGTTATGTTCTATTTCATGGGCGAGTTAATTAACCTAGTTTGACCGTTTGCTCTGTAATTTCTTTTACTTCGATGCTTCAGTATACTTAAGCTGTATTGAAAACAAAATTCCTTCAGTAAACAATGCTGCAAGTCAATCATAGTATCTACTTTTATATCCGTACGACAAACGTTGCGATTGATTCGTACTTTCAATTTCCTACACTAGCATTCCGCCAGTCGAAAAAAATAATCGAAACGAGTCGTTTCGATTTCCTCATTAAAAACACGATTGCAGTATTTCCTGTGGATTGTCGAAGGTCGCCTGTAGGTACCATATCTAGGGCATGTTGAAAACCAAGGACAATACACTGTAATATAACTGCAATAGGACAGATTTTTTTATCGGCAAACTTTTATAAATAGTAATAAATAAATAGTAATAAATAATGCTGGACAATTCACACAACATTATCTAGCCCCAAGCTAAGCAGAGCTTGTGTTATGGGTACTAGATAACTGATATACATAATACAATACATTACATAGATATATATTTATTTTATCATCATCCACACATATTTTTTTCTCTATCAATTGACTTCGCCGTACTCACATTTCTTACCCATATCTCCTTTCACACTTGACAATCCATCTATACTTTCTTCCACTCCCTTTATGAAGTTGAATCATGCTGGTAGATTATTCGTTAGGTACGATAAAAGTTGTTACAACTTTCTGACGAACGATATTATCGGCAAATCCTCGAAATCACCGAGACCTCATTAAATCCTAGGTCTTGTTAAGTACCGACTACGTTTCCAGATTTTCTACTCTTCATTTGTGAAATGATTTTGAGCCATTGTGTTTGTTTCATTTAGTAAACTTTTATTATTAAATAGGATTAACTGTCTTTGACATGACTCCCTTTATAATGTAAGGCCCCACCTTCTTTGTTTAGGCAAGGCTAATATATGCGGAGCGGCGAATAAAAACACTGGCGATGTTCTTATTCAAATGTTTCTCAAAGAGAAACCTCAAAATTTCTATAGGCCTTACAGTCTTTAGAAAAAAAAATGTTTTTTTTTTGTTAATTCGTTCGGGTTAGCTATGTTAGGGGCCAGTTTAGAGTAGGTATACATTACATTACATTTTGTAATCTCTGATCGAGATCCAAGAAGGTTCTCAAGTCATAAGATACATTTTTTTCCACTGCCTATTTGCATGTCCAACAAAGTCAGCGCTGTAGTTTGATTTTATTATGCCCTAGTTTTGAAAAAAATCTTTATCGAGTAACTCAGTTCAAAACTAAAAAAAATTTACGATATTTGTGATCGCAAATGCGAAATGGTTGATGAAAATGCGATTTTAATGTATCTCCACTACTAAATAGTGCACTTCGTCATGTTTAACAGTTATCTAGCACCCATACATAATTATCTAAGTACACAGCGGTTGGCTAAAACATAAATAAGTACATTCATCGTTTCAGCGTAGTCGATCAAGTAATAATTATTGTTGAATACTTATTTTTCTAGTGGGCCCATGCATCTCTTGAGCGAATGTACTTTTTTGCGAATGACAACATTATTCAATAACGGGATCTTTTCCTCGTTTCATATATCTTTCTAAGATATCTTTCAGCGCTTTTAAATGATGTCAGTATAAATAAATCGATCAATAATGCTGGACAATTTACACAGAATTATCTAGCCCCAAGCTAAGCAGAGCTTGCGTTATGGGTACTAGATGACTGATACACATAATAAAATACAATACAAATATACACAATTCTGCAGATCGTACAAACATTTTTCCCGAGGCGAAAATCGAACCCGCAATCGCGTCTTAAGCAGACTTTCGCCTTCCGGGGTCCTTTAATATGTAACTATTGTGAAAACCTAATGGAAATTCTCACATTGCGGGGGTTAGAAACAAAATAACACTGAAGTTAAATTAAAGTTCTAAAGCCAACTTGCAAACAAACCCTACGAGTGGTTTTGTACTGTTAGCTTTAGCATAACCACTATTATATGATCAGCATCAACATTGTTGCTTATGGGCTAAACTTAAACTAAGACTAAACTAACAAACAAAGGCATATTTTTGGGACTCTGTCGGGCATGACATGTACTTTTTTATTTTTTTCTCCCCCAACTCAACTGCCTATAAAGGTCCACTGCTGGACGCAGGCCTCCACCCGATAATCACCTTATTTTACTACATATCAAGTAAATATTTTATTCACCACTCCCGCTCAAAAACGGCGTTTTCGCTGCTCTAAAACCGTGAGCAGAATCAGGTTTTGCTCACATGTGGAGTTGTTAAAAAAGTAATTTGAATTCAGAATATTGCACTCAATTTCGATGGTGTAATAAGTTATTGAAAAGGTTTCTCGAAAACCTTCAATCATCAGAAAGTAGATTATTCCTTCCAAACATAACCCATGAAGTTCATAATTGCAAGCGTACTAAAAAACGGGATTTAAAACTCTATGGAATTTCGTTTTCAGAAAAGTGTGTGGATTTCTAACATGATCTTTTTTTTAATTTTTGATAAAGCAGCCCGAAGCTATGATTAAGGTGTAATTTTGAAGACTGCAGGACTCAATATAAAAATTGTTGGGAGAAGGGAACGTTTCAAGACAAGAACGAGCCTTTAAATCCTGCATTTGTTATAAACCGTGACGTAGTTTTTTACATTGACATCCTTCCCTCCGCATAGCATCCCTACAATAATTACTTCTATCAAAGCACAGACTATGTAACTATGTACCTTAGATTCTATGGCATCTAATCACTTTAGTAAGTATTTATAATACTTCATTGAGTGCGTAAGGTTTTTAGTTTTTATCGCCTCAATAAGGACGTCTCAATTTACGATATAAATAAATAAATAATAAATAAATAATGCTGGACATTTCACACATCATTATCTAGCCCCAAGCTAAGCAGAGCTTGTGTTATGGGTACTGGACAACTGATATACATAAGATAACACAATACATAGATAGATATTTTTTATTATACATAGAAAACGACCAGAACACCCTGAACAAATGTCTGCGTCACACATTTGTCCCGAGGCAGGAATCGAACCCACAACCTCCTGCGTCGCAGGCAGACCTTCGCCCACCGCGCCACAGAGGTCGTCAATTGTGACTAACTTTCTTTGAAATTTTTATTCAATGGATAAGCGCCCTTATTATTAACATATTTAACGTTTTCAAGTTTCGAGCGAAACTTGACGAGTTCGCTGGACGCAGTGCATGTGGCACCTGAAGCGCTGATTTTGCTGATGACAACTAATACTTTTTAGTTTGCTTATACAGCCGTAAGATAAAACACCATGGTGCCTACTATATTTCATGATGTTTAAAAACAGAATATTTTTAATTGAATTGAAAAGTTTGTTCTGTTATGATAATGAACTAAAATAATAAAAATTTCCAACTTCTTTTTGCCTATGCTATCTCAATAATATTATAGTTTTATTCTCATATAGAGTAAAATGCCTTTTTCGTAAATTCAAGAAAATTTAAACGATGTATGCGTTTGAGTTTTCGTGAGTTACGCCCGTAGCACATCTCCGCCGCGAAATCATAACAGCGGCACCGCGTAGTTCCGCCATGACTTGTCCGTTGTTGGGTTGCGAAACTGTAGGTATATTGTCTGTACCAATTATTATTTTATGTATTCGTAGCTTCTGCCCGCGACTTCGCCCCGGGATACCATCTATCTCTAAGCATATTTTTGTTAAGATCCGTTGAGCCGTTTAATCATCAAAAGGTAACAGACAGACAGATAGACAGACAGAGTTACTTTCTATTTTATAATATTATAGTAGTTATGGCACACGTTATCTATAAATATCTTACAAAACTACCTTAAAAACCTACAGGACTATAGTCCACAGGTGATCGGAATGCTGGTTTTTATTTCGGGCTACGAATTAGCATTGCCATTCAACGTGGCAATGCTGCCAGCATTCTGGGCACTCTGCCTTCTGGTGACGGCTTAGATTTTTAGAAAATAGATGTAAGTTAAATATTAGTTGAATTTTTTTTTTAGTGTAGATTAACATAACTTCGAGAGGTTATATATTTAGAAATTTGTAGGTGTGGAATAATTAGGTACCCTAATCTGTGGTTCTGCCAAAACAAACAAACCACACTTCTTGTAGGTATTTGATGACTCGACCAAAACGGTGACGCAGGTAGGTACCACCATACTACCACCATAATATTCATCATATTGATTTGTTTGTACTAAAAGTCGCATGCGTACCTCACCCAACCATTAACGAATCCATTGACACCTCATTCATCAATTTCAGATGAGTAGATTAGGCGCTACGGTAGAATACGTACTCATAAATAACAATAGACAACAAACACAATTCTTCCATTAGAATGTCTTTTTGAGGTTATACCCCAACAAAAATACAGGATAAGTATCCTGGCTAAAGTAGGCACATCAGTTGTTCGAAGAGATTATTAAAAAAAAATCACATTGATGCCTAGTATTTGAGCAAAAATTGTACAAAATAATTATATATGTTTCATTTTTAATAATTTATTACTTTGCATAGATTGATCCTTATTAAGTTATTAGCAACCGATCCATTGGTGCAAAAATTAAGAGTGACATATTATGTTTAGAAGATATATATTATAAGGTATATTATAAGATTATAAGGTTCGATTTCCTGCAAAAGTAAAAAATATATAAATATGCAGTAGTAGTTCTACCATAATAAATTGAGGTCATGAATCCTTTCACGACTTTTCAAACTCAAACTCTCATGTTTTCGGATTTGGCCATCCTCTTCCATCTTAAAATGCTACTGTATACCTAATATAATAAAATCATTAATATGCCAAGAAACTTATGAAATTTCGTTTAAGGCGCATACCCCACCCAAACTAGCGCCGCCACCTAATTTATGTTTATCACAAACTGGACGATGGATTTGTGGAAATTCCTTTGATAAACGAAATAATCAGATAAATTAGGTGGCGGTGCCACTTTGGGTGGGGTATGCGCCTTAATGGGTCTCACAGACTGAAGCGGCCTCACCTTCGCGTCAAATTGACCGCCGCCGCAGACCGAGGCCGTGTCAGTCTGTGAGATCTATTAAAAGTCGGAGTTATGGGTTACTATAATGCACGACCATTTATTGCACGGCCGAATAATGTACACCCTGATAATCCCGGTTCATACCCATCGTCCACCTCCCGAGACCACCTGGGTGAACAATTGAAAGTTTTTTTTACTACCGTTCACCTTTGTCCACCTAGGTGTTCCATCCGTGTCAAAACCTAAAACCTTCCTTAAAATTGGAAGCCATGACACGGATACATTATTCGGCCGTACAATAAAATTGTCGTGCATTAGGTATAGTGACCCGGAGCTATGTCCAACATACACACCTTTTTTGATCGCGTGACACAACCTATTCTTCTCAAAGTCATCTGACAAAACGTTTTACGTTTGCGTCAACGATTCTTACTAATAAGAAGTTGAAGTTGATTCTTACTTATTATTTTGAAAAACTGACACGAGATCGTGCTAAAAAATATTCTCCGTATTATCAGTCAATAACAAAATACAGGATGCTTTTAATCCTTATATCCTGCTCTCGGCGCCAACCCGATTTCCCAGAATATTAAATTAAGAGCGCGACGATTTAAAACGCCTTTATCTAATAGCAAGGAAAAACTTTATTCATGGAGCATAATAAATGGCTTGTTTTCGCCGAAGATACGGCAAAATAAGTACGCTCCTAGTACGTATTTGTTACGTTTACGTCTCTAGCCCGATTGCTTTTTACCATACAATATTCATAAGAAGAAAAACAGCCATAAATTTATACCTTACTTAGATTGGTAATGAAAACAAGCAGAAATATTTAATAAGTAAATTCTTTGCGGCACAGCATCATCTAGCCCCAAAGTGAGCAGAATTTGTATCTATTCAGAATATGTATCTATATTTGTATCCAAGTCACTGATAGGTATCATATTCATAAAATCTCCTAGACCCGGTGGTGACGAGTTGGTAAGCGAACCCGCCACCTTCTGCGTTTCAGTGAGACCTTCGCTCACTGCGCTGAGCTCACCGTAACTCGGACAACATTTTAATGCCGGCAGCACACACTCGCCGAGAGACTCCGAGGCAGGACTAGCAATTACACCGTATGATCGTTCATCGATAGGTTAAGTTATAAGTAAATTTCTATCATTTTCATGATTATAGAAATATTTTGAGATATGTCGGTAATACTGAAAATTTAAGTTTTCTATAGGTAAATATAAACATATGTCGAAGGGGGGCATGTTGTGCTCGGATAGCCTTTATTCTCATCAGACATGATTTTAATGCAGTGCAGTCGCTCGACCAAGAGAATTCAACCTTCCGTAAATCGCTCCGGCTAATAGAATGACTTTTCCCTCTCTGACATCTTTCTCTAAACAACCGTTGCCTAGTTACTTTTTTCTGAGCCTAGTTACCGTTCCCGAAACATGACAACTCGAACTGGTACGACCTCAGGGTACGACCAACGAGTCCATCCGTTGTAACCAAGCAGTTTCATTACAAGCACTATGGTCTACCTACGAACGTCACAGTCGAACACACTCAAGCAATTAGCGTCAGCAATAAAACAAGACTTGTTATAAGAAAACCACGGCTACAAATCGCTTGACATTCCATCATCAGTCTTGAGATTGTCACAATCTGCGACATAATATATATGTATATTTTAAAGCCGACACGAGTGAAATAATGAAAATTGAACGCGTCAGGCAGGGTCACCGATCTAGAACGACATTTTACATTGCCTCGTAGTCCCTCGTAAGCTCGTTACTGTCGCGCAGCTTGTCGTTATTATTTTTGGCCGAAAGGCTCAGGCTGATGTAACGTCCGAGACGTTGGACTAGAATTATCGACGAGTGTGTACTGCCGCCATAACTATGCACCATTAGTAATGCATAATACAAAAGTTCACCTAAGCGTTTGTTTTTCAGGTGGATCTCAAGTTGAAGTGTGAATAATATGTAAAGGCCACAACTGTGGCCATAAAGAGTTTCTTCGCAAGTTTTTGCCAGTAACCAGCGTCTGCGAGACCACAGCGAAAATGGGCAAGAAGAACTCGAAACTAAAACAAGACACCATTGAACGGCTGACGACGGCCACATACTGTGAGTACTTTTTAATTATCTAGATAAGTTGTCTACGTGTTATTCCCGAACATACCATAATTATATGTGTGTGAATGAGGACACAGTTTTAATATCTCAACATGGCGAACAGCGGCGGCGGCATAGTGTCGCGGCGGCGCTATGCCGCTTGCTTTTACGTCTCGCCCCCTGAGGCTAGTAGGCAGTTGAAGAGTTCAGATCGTTCGCTAAATCATTCAATGTACATTTACAGAATTGAAAAAGACTTAGAGAGTTCTTACAGAGAGTGCGGTTTTTAGGGTTTTGAGATCGGTTTTGAAACCCTAGGTCTCGGTCTGTCTCTCCTACTTCTTTCTTAAATATTTCAGGAAGTACCGGAGCTATTGAGTGAAATATAAGATGATATTTGAAATAATAATACATTTCGTGCTCCATTACCGACTGAAAATTTTTTCAGAACAAATTGTGATATCGAAAGTGTAAAAGAGACCTCCAAATGGTGTATCAAATAAAAGGTCTGTTCGTATATTTAAAAACAGTTATTGAAATTTCTTTAAGTGTTTGTGCCTTTTTGAAATATTTTGAATAAAGTCAAAAATTGGCATTCATAAAAAAATCTTATGGGTTTAAAGAGTGCTACCTACCCGAATGGGGTATCAAATAAAAGGTATTAGTTTGTACATTTCACAACAGGTTTTGAAATTTCTGTAAGTCTCATAATTTTTGAGAACTTCAAGTTTCGAAAAAGTCTAAATATTTATCACTACCACCACCTATACATACTAAGTTTACAGAACAATCCATCGGAAAAGTATCAACAATTTTTCGGTATTCATTCATTAATTAGCATAGTCTGTAATTGTTATAGTCTCTAATTGTTGTCATATTTGTTGTCTATAAGTACATCATTTGTATAATCAAATTATTGACAAATGTTCGAAACCCTCGCCTCGGCACGCTAGTTTCACTCGCACTTGACGGATATTTCGTAAGTTACTAATGAAAATGTCTGGGCTGATTTATCGTCCAGATATCCCGAGAGAGTATGCAATAATTCGTGAGTACAACTGCTATCACATTATAAAAACAAGGTACAGATGAATGATGGCAGTACCCCTGCACTGGGATTTAAATCTGCAATGCAGATGGTTCATTGTTCATTTTGTTGGAAACATACCGCTGTAAGGGGGATTCTCTAATCTCTGCACACATGTTCAGAGATCTAGGTAAGTAGGTAATGCTATAATCCCATTTGTGTTTTCTTTGTAGATTGCCTCTGACCGTAAAAATCTGCAGTTTCTTCTCAAAAGGCATTGATATTGTGGATTCATTTTGGATAAAAGGCCTAACCATATTGCCTTTTTCGGAGCCCCTCGAGTAAAGTTACGGATCTGTGAGTCGGACTTCAACTATTTGAACACTACATATAATCTAGGTATCTGATCTAGGAGTAAATTGTTTTAACATTTTAGTCTATCATTGAGGGGGTTGTCTTGTCGGTAATGTTTTCTTATCAAATTATTATATTAATATATAAATTAATATAATAATATTTATATGTACAAACTGACATACTCACTTAAGTAAACTAGCAGTTTCATGGCCCCGGACGCACGTGTTCGTGAGCATCAGCGCTCTGGGCGACGCTTGGCATTGAAAGCGTTAAAATGTATATAAGTGCTTACTTAGAAGTATTGTTAAACTGGCTACAGCCTGCTTTGACGCACGTATTTTTTAATAAATAGCCTGCTAGATATGTTATTCCAGATGAAAAGACCCTGACTTTATATTTGCAAAGTTCCAGACCGATTCATTCATTAGTTTTGACGTTGTGTTCGGCCAAACTTCTTCACAACGGCACAACCAGTACTAACTTTCGCCTTTATAATATCTTAGGAAGGCAGCTTATTATAAGCTGAAATAACAAGAATAATTAAAACCGTGATGGACTAACTATGTGATTAATAGATGTGATAACTTTTTGAGGCATAACTTTAATTAATGGAAATGTTTTTCGAAATCCAAATACATTGTCGGAAGACAGAGGAAGGTACTATTTATTTTTCAGACAAGCCACGGTAAAAAAATCATGATATTGTATTGTATTCTGGTTGTATAAATAAATCGATTAGTCGCCACCACGTACAAGGTTGATGTTGATCAATAAATATTTTGTAAGATCTTTATGTAACGACATGTACTCGTATGCAATAAAGAATTGAATTGTGATAGTAAGTTTTCGGCGTATGTTCAGATTGTTGGTAGGTCTAAGATTAGGAACAGATGATAGTCTAAAGCCGCCGCTAAGGTTCCGGCTTAGAATTTGCACCACCCCAACTCTTCCCGTGGGTGTCGTAAGAGGCGATTAAGGCACATAAACCGGGGGCGGGCAGCAGCGCCTCTTGCAGAATAGATCTACCGCCGAATCGCGATCCCCAACCCGCATGCCCAGCGTGGGTATAATAGACATTATGGAACTAAAATATCAGTGAGAGGCCTACGCCCAGCAGTGGACCATTATAGGCTGTTGAGGAGGAGGAGGATAGTCTAAAGAAAATGTAACTAATTTTCCAGACGTCCACCATATTGCATAGAAGTTAACCAATCAACCGGAAGGAATATTTAGATTTAAACCTAGTCGCAAAAAAGAACATGGAACAACGCAAATCCTATACAAAAATGAAACTACTTGAAGACGGACGATTCGACAATATAGATAGAGAAACCAGGTTCAGAGCTCTATTATTTACGTTCCATTTCTATTTTCTGAGACTTGACTGATATCAAGATTCAGCCTCGACGGCGCCTATCAAAGTTCTCGTCTTAACTAAGTCGTAAACCGAAGTTTGCTGCTTATTCGCGAAGTCCGCAATTACAAAGCGAACCAGCCAAGGGTCGATAATGCCAAATAGTTATTGAATACTGGTTGGGAATGGTTTCAGTAACTTTGATTTCCGTGATTCTAATAGCGCCATTGAATTTCAAAAGTCTCCTTCACTAGGTAGCATAAATATATGAAACTCTTTATTAACAAAGAAAGTTACAATCAAAGTCAAAAAAAGTATTTATAATTGAAACAATTGAGCTTGAACTGCAGACTCTTGCAAACAATCTACAGGTAACTATAAATACCATTCGGAAGGGTACCCAAGACGCTGGTTGCCTTGTCCCGCTTTATGGCAATGCTGATGTGCTGTGCCAGATAGTCACCAGCTCTCGGTTCACCATCGCTTCGACCAGACGCTCAGATAATTTTTTGAAAAACCGGAGTGCCTCGGTACCCCATGGGCCTCGGGTCTCGACTCCAAGGGGAAATGTGTAGGCTCTGTCGATATTTGCGCCTCTTCAGATCTTCGGCCAAATCAGGAAGTTGCGAGTGTATAGACGCAAATAGCGTCCCACATAATAGGCCTTCCTAACTCCCATGGGACTAGAGTCATGCCTTCGGGCCTCTTACCTCTAACAATATTATAAATTAGGTAGGTATCTATTTAATTTTGGTAGGTTAGTAGGTGCCGATTCATTCTGACTGACGAGGTTTAATAATAAACGAAATCAAACATGTTACGCAGTAATTGTTTTTGTCTCTAAACGTAAACGCAAAAACATCTTTCTAATAATGAGGTATCCCTCAACACTTCATAACAAAGACTCTATTGTCTTCTGAAAACAATTTCGTTGGATCGATTTGTTCCTGTCACCGCTTGTGTGTTCCTTGGTGCTTTTTGTGTCAAATTTAGCTGATTTCAGCTTGTGAAATATTTCTTAAGAGGCAGGTATATGACACCATTTTGTGAATAGGATAGGCATAGGATTTCGCGTAAAAGAGCAGAGCGGCGTAAGCTCAAAAATCAAGTATTTCCTGATTATCTCTTAATGAGGATTTTTTTTTGCAATAATAATCCAAAGGTGCCCAGCCGCAAAAATGTGACTTGTGTTTAAGAGAAAAATTATAAAAACTAAAAAAACAGATGGTACTTTGCATAATTATTTCTGATATTTAAAATAGTTTTTTTTTTTAATTTCAAGTCAAAGGGGATTTCCGTAACCCATAGATTATATAGTGTATTTTTCTTACTTTTTTCGACAAAACTAACGGAGATTTTTTTTTTAATGTAACCCAAATTCGCTCAATTCACATCAATCTGGGCCTATAAATTAACTTACATACGTAAACAAACGTTCGCTTCTAATTCGAATATACGATTAAAAGTATAACTGCTTCATTAGGATAGTCTGTGATTTATCCAACTACAATTATCTTAATATAACTACTTGTCTTAGACATACCTATTTATACTTATAGTGAGTACCTGTGTCTTAGCCTATAACCAAATTTTAAACAATCTGTTAATTAGCTCATTCAAATAAAGTTACCCAATTGCCAATAACAACCGAAAGAGATAATTTTCACCTCCAATTTATGGGTCTTTTAAAAGCCTATGACCCAAATTGCTCTGAATTTATGCAGTCATTACGTAGACTTCAGGGACACCCCCGAGTTTATGGAACTTTGCCACGCAAAATTGACCTGACCAGTGATGCGGTAACATTAATAAATTGCGCCAATATTTCACTCAAATTCTTAGTTAAGGTGGGTCCGATTGATAGGAAAATTAGAACCATAGAACTACTCATTTCAGCTTTACTTTTGGCTATGGGGACTATAACAAGCTCAATTGTTTTTATTGTAATTACTAGTTTTAATTTAATTCTATTATTTGATTTTAATTTTCTTTCTTAATAAAGTTTGAGTGGAAGTTAAAGTTTTTTAAGGTTGCCTGGAAGAGATCGCTTCTAAGCAACAAGGCCGCCCATTGTACACTACAGTGTTTTTGTATTGTATTGTTTGATTAATTAATTAAAAACAAGTTTAAGTACCTGTTTATGGTTGGCTTGTCCTATTTAAAATTGTGGTGTGTAAATTTAAAAGTTGGTGTTACTAAAGTGATATTATCAGAGTTTTGAAACAGCTGCCAAGAGTCCATTTAACAGAAACTTGATACATGCAAGCCTTTATATTAAATCGCGGTTGCATAAATGTCCGAACAGAAAAACCGCAACACAAAGGCTTTGCTAGCTGGCGACACTCCTCTGGGACTTTTAAATATTCTTTTTACTAATACTTTTCCATACCATTTCCTAGCAAGGTATTTCGCTAGCAATTTAATTTACCATTTTTGCCGGTTCGTATCTCGTCGCAGTGAATTGGATAACGATTGCACAGTTTACGAAAACTATAAAAGTTTGTTTTCTTTCATACATTTAGCGCTTTGCAGCGCCCCTAACGGAGCTAGGGGAACTAATATATCGAGTTACATCACGGGGGTGATTCAATCCCGAGTGCACCTCAAGACACTAGAATAACTCACGAGCGAAGCGAGGGAGTAACTAGAACCCTGAGTGAAGTTTAATCACACTCAATACGAAAACTGCCTTGTACCCGAGGCAAATATTCTATATTTCACACTTTCTGCAAGTAAACAGTAAAAGTGTGGTTAAGGTGTTTCGCGAAAATATAGTTTTTTTAATCCGCCTTCTGAATAGAGGTTAGTTTTGGTTTCGTAGAAGATTCTCACCAAGAACCATAGCATTTTGGTAATGTTTTTCAACACAAATCTTGATGTTACAAATATTACCTCATTAATGAATTCGGATCGGGTTACTAGTTATAATGCGCGACAATTTATTGCACGGCCGAATAATGTACACCTTGATAATCCGCTTCCAATTTTAATAGGTTTGACACGGATTATCAAGGTGTACATTATTCGGCCGTGCAATAAATTGTCGTGCATTATATCACTTCGGATCCAAGTACGTATGGAAAGGAAATTTTCACCAAGCAGACTCGCACTAAGAGTTCTCATTCGATTTGTTTAAGTTTGCTTAAACTTTCATCTTTTTCAGCTAACAGGGCTTGTACGAGTATCACTTGCTTTCGGTTAGGGACATATGTATGTATAGCAAGTTAAGTACACAAAGTCCTTTTTACGGGCATATAGTGTGAAAAGTCATCATCAACTATGTCCACTGCTGGGCATAGGCCTCCCCTAATGAGCGTGAAAAGTACCTACATATTTGGTAATACGATAGCGATTTATTGTATTTTACGAGCTGGATTAATGAATGATTTTGGGTGATTAGCAGCATTTTAGATTTTTGTACTGAAAAGTTGGTCAGTTTACGGTGAACGGTCTGTATTTTTTTTTATTTATTTACTAGTACATATACATATATACATTTTGAATTAATGTTGCACTAGAGTATCATATATCATATCATAGTAATCAAGCCACAGAATTGCCTAATGGGTAATTTTGTTTTATAACTTATTTTATAAAAGCGAACTCAAACTAGCCAGTCAAGTAAGAGTCAAATGAACGTTTTAGCTCCGAAACCCAATTAACTCTAAGCTAATTAACGTCACCCGAGCCCACTTCAAAGGCACGCATCCTGCCTGTCCCTTCCCCATTGACACCTCTATTACCACTTTTTGAAAGCGCTCTTTGATTTTCCAGCCTTTAATGTTATGAACTTGCTTGAGGCGTCTTTATTAAATAAAAAAATTCTTCAATCAGAAAGAGGGCCCTTTATGCTTTGGACTGTCAAATTAATGAAGCATTGACTGACAGTGTATATGACATGACATCTCATTCTCTCCTTTTTGCGCAATACTCCCTTCTATCTATGGAGGGTAAATATCTCTAGGCTTCTTTCTTGAATATCTCAGTAACTACGGAAGCAATTTACTTGAATTTGAAATAAACGAAATAAAATAAAATGTTTTTATTTCAGACACAGATCATATCATTGTTAGCACAGACTTATACTAATAACATTAGTGCGCCATTACTGATTTAAAGAAAAATAAGATCCGTCAAGTGCAAGTGTAAGTCGCGCGCCGAGGTTTTCGAACATTTAAATAGGTATATAAGTATACTATAGGTACCGGTTAGAAACTTTTCAATTTAATTCGGACTGTAAATTTTTCTTCGTTTTTCTTAATATTCCAAAAAATATGAGATGAAACCTAAACCCAAAAATTGTTTTCAAATGTACAAACGATGGACAAAAGCTACCTACGCAATGGTGTATCCCATTGCGTAGGTAGCTTTTGTCCATTTTGAAAAAGGGTTAATTTACAGACTTCTATAATATTCCTGAAAAATATAGATATACCTACAAAAGCCACATACATTGTACGTACATGGATTAAGGGGTCAACTGTACGACTTTTTTCAAAAAAAATCGAAAAGCATGAAACCAAGAGATATTTCGAAAACTGTTTTGAAATGAACCTGCTTCACTTCTATCCGCTCCACCCACACATGATTGGGGTACACGTTTGCTCTTATAATTTTATGCAAATGTCCAGCAATGTTTGCATTGTATCTCTATAGTTTAGCATAAATTAATTAAATAATTACTTTGGCATTTTGTAATATTCCTAGTTCTATGATATTACTCAGGTTAAATTCTATGCAATTCATTCTATAGCTTACAAAATGCATTTAAACCGCGGCCTTTGAATTTTTGCTTTAGAATGCAGTTGATACATTTGAGTGAGAATCTCCGGTTGGGAATCCTTTATGCTAATGCCTAGCTTACCTGCTGTTACGAAACACACCAAAGCTCGTAGGTAAAGTTGCTTAACTTGACTTCAAAACCAACGAAACTCATGTATGGCTGGTGGTCCGCCAGGCGAGGCGCCGCGCTCTGCGGGTCGTACCGCCGTGGCTAGGTACTGAATGCGTCACCTACAACAACGTTAACTTAAATACATGCGGTAACTTAAATATATAGGTACTTGTCTTCTTGTGTTGCCACAACCAGTGCAGTCTGATTCGCTGAAGCTGGTTTCTCAAAATACGCTGAAAATGTTGATAATTCTAGTCACGCACGAAGGTGTTTCGTGCTCCGCTTCAGAATCACCAACTTGTCTTGCATGCTTTGCTATGTAGAGATACTGACAGGTATACTTTCTTCTCTATCTGCCCGTAGAACCCACTTGTAAAAGAATAATATTTATTTCGTCAAACTAAAAAACCTGTGTAAATAATAAGGAAATCATCGTCTAAATTTAGTTTACAATTACATAAAATAGTTAGATAGAATAGAAATAGATAGAAAATACTTTTATTGCATACTTAAAACTAAAAAAAACAATTTACACAAAACAATTGTATCATAAGTGACAATTGGCGGTATTATCGCTCGAGAGCGATCTATGCCAGACAACCTGGTATGGATAGGATCATCGGATATACATGGGGTAAGATCTGTGTGATAGTTTATAATTACAATTAAAACATTACCTGGAACTGGACTAAATGTCAATATTGTCTATTTCCTGCTGATCACAAAAAAGCAACTCTGGTTGTACTCTTTTCTGCCAGTGTCAAGTAATGGAAAATAATAGTAAAATATGAGTTAGTAAGTTTTGAAGAATGTTGATATTTTCACCAGAGCCTAGTTCGTTATCTAGCAGGGTACACCACGAGCAGGTTAGGTTGGCTTGGGAGACAAGATCTTGGAGTCTCCCTTGTACCCCTGCGAAGTGAGTGTTATTTGTGTCGTGGTTTGTAACTAACATTCTACAAGGAGTTTGGCTAAGGTATAGGCGGCTGATCTCAAATCGACAACTAATGTAAAATACGTAGAAAAGAATGCGCCAACAAAGTGAATAATCCTATGAAGAGTTTCGCAAGGATAGTTACTTTTATATTTTTACTTATGGCCAAGTTACACTCGTATTTTTATAGAAACCGCTTCAACTATATGTAAGACAATTTGCTGTTACTTTTTGTAGAACGAAAAGTAAATGGGATAGAGCGTTCGATTCTATTACCAGCCTGAAGGCGGTCCCATTTTACCGGTCGGGAAGGAAATGATTCTACTTAAATCTTTTTTTATCGTTCCATAGTACGCCATCTTTTACTGGATCTCATCGGATTTGTAGGATATTTTACACGCAGTCATTTCCAGCACAGATAGAAATTGTAAGCGAATGCGACAATTTTTTACTAAGAAAAGTTTGTAAAATAAATTTAATAGGTACACGTAACTCCTGTTAAGCCACTGTTAAAAGAAAACCATTTTGCCTTCGTAAACTTGAGATTATAATTAATAATGTTATTTGGCAAGTTAGTTCACAGGGTAGGTGTCAGCTTCACAAATTAAACTGAGAATATTTTTTTTTCCTTTTGAAAGCTTTTATTCTAGTTGCTCTGTTATTTAGAATGGGAAAAATCTTGCAACATAGGTCTAAAATTCTCGAGATCTGTCGATCTTTTTTATGTAGCTTTAACTGTTTTGAGCCCTGCAGTTATTCTGAGGATACCCTATATATAATATATATATGTATATAATTTTTTTTAGATAGAATTTATTACACATGTTAGTACCCACAACTAGGTACCTATCCTTTTCTGTAGATAGTCATACCCATACCCAGCATAAAACAGAGTACAGGTAGATAGTTAGATGGTATACAAAAGGTTTATCTATACTATCATCATCATCATCATCAGCCTATACCAGTCCACAGCTGGACATATGCCTCCGCTAATGAGCACCATAGCGTCTTCATATGTCTTCAGCTTGCCGCATCCAGCATCTGCCAGCAGTCTTTCGCAAATCGTCATCTCACCTGGCCGGAGGGCGTCCTACACTACATTTGCATGCGTTACGATCTATACTATACTGTACCATTATTTTCGGTCCCGTGCTTTTCCACATTGACTATAAATTGCTATAGTACCTTTCCCTATGCCTAGGTGAAGGTATTATTTAATACAATATAATATAGTGAAAATAAATATTTATATTCACTTATTGGAAGCGCTCCAAAATATATCTACATATTTATATATATTGAACCGAGTAAGTTATAAAAGCAATAAAATATGCCTATAGACTTCTGTGAAGGTCGCCAGTCGCAATCTAATCTCAATTCAAAGTTACCATGGATAAAACAAATTTTACGATGTCTCCCCGTCCTATAACATGGACCTTACCTTCTTACTATTCAGAATAAAACTTCTTTACTGCTATGTAGCCCGCAATTTTCATAAGAATTGAGTTAACATGTAAAATAGCAGTCTGTAAAGCTAGCTAGACATTTTCCTATTCAGCTACCGAGGGCACATATTTTCTTAAAATTTCATCCAGCTAATGAATTAGACACTTTCCTACGACCTACAATGGTTATTTATTTATTTACTTTAATTAATACGGTAACACCAATTAAATTAATTAAAGGACAATTTCACAATTACAATAAATTAGTAGTATTACATAAACAAGATTAAAAATTAGAAATAAACAATTTTAAAAGATAGAAATAAATTTAACACATTCATACATCACGCTCACAAAACCGCAAACATTCTGACATAATTACATTCAAACTATCCGCGAATAGGTCGCAGTCTGGGCTCAAATTCAGCAGAGACTCGAATGCAGTGAGGATGCGCAGGATGGGCGATGCGGAGCGCGCCGACGTGGGGGACGGTGGAACAGCAAACAACCTGTGCTTCCGGCCCCGACAGTAGTTTTCCGGGGCATTGAAACGACATAATAACGCATCACTCAGCTCGGGGGTGTCTATTCTGCTATGCAAGATCTTATAAGCCATTGACATCTGATCAAAGGCACGCCGTGTCTCTAATGAGTTGTACCCAAGACAACCTTGTAAACATGATGATAATAATTATATTAATGGCAATATGAGTCTGGTTGGACTCTTTTCTGCCAGTGTCAGTAATCTATACTAATCAAATCAAGTAATCACCATAGACATAGAATTTTTTCACTATCACAGACTTTATACTGGCGGCAACGCCCTTAAATTACTAATATTAGGGGTAATCTCCTGGAGGATCTACAGAACCGATTACAAAAATTTACCATTAAAAAGCTTACTTTTTAGGGGGTGACATAGGCTATGTTTAATACCGGAATCCCAAAGGGAACTACGCGGGTGAAACCGCGAGGAGCCCGCTAATGGAAAATAATTGTAAAAAATGAGTTATCAGATTATGAAGATTGAATGATATGTCACCAGACCTAGTTCGTTATCTAGCAGGGTGCTAGTTCGTTATCTAGCAGGGTGCTAGTTCGTTATCTAGCAGGGTGCTAGTTCGTTATCTAGCAGGGTGCTAGTTCGTTATCTAGCAGGGTGCAGAGATGTTGGAGTCCTCCTTACGGTAAAGTAAAGTAAAAAGGTTTTATTTTTGTCACAATTACACAAATTAAAAAGAAAAGACAAACAAAAAAAAAGAAAAATGAGTGACAAGAAATATATAATTATACCTCAACCTACATGACTTGACCTTCTAAACTTTTAGGTATTAAAGCTATGTAATCATTTAAATTTTGTTTCACAAATAAACATTTTCTATTCTATTCTATTATACCTGTACTGTTTATGCAAAATTTCAGCTCGATCCATTCAGTAGTTTTGGCAAACATCTAAACATCCTAACTTTCGCCTTTATAGTATTAGAGTGTGATGGTACTTTTTATCCAGAAAGAGCGCAAGGTGTCCTTGTCAATCAAACTGTTTCTAGATCAGTGGCAATTAGTCAAAATGGTAGCAGGCGAGGTAGTGACATTGCTTGCAGCACTTATTTGACGGATTCCACTGAGGCCAGATGGGATGACGATTTGCGAAAGACTGCTGGCAGATGCTGGATGCGGCAAGCTGAGGACAGGGCGCTATGGCGCTCATTAGGGGAGGCCTATGTCCAGCAGTGGACTGGTATAGGCTGATAATGATGATGATGACTGAGGCCATATTTCTCAGTTGGGACAACGCCGCGCGATTGCAGTCTAGCAATCGCCTAAATTCATTGATACTACGAAAGTTAGCATGTTTAAAACAGTTTATGCTTAATGGTCTTTTGCTGGACGCAGGCCTCCCCGTGATAAATAGATATGATAAAGTCTATAGGCTCCTGAACTAGTTAAAAACTGTGTTTCAGGAGCCAGTGGCTTTTCCAGCTTCTAATATTAGTTAATTATGTCATACCGAAATAAATAACTTCAATATTGTTTTTTTTTTTTAATTAAAGCAGACAATTTCCACGCTGGGTATGCGTGTAGGGGAACGTAATTCGGTGGTAAATATTACTTTGACATACTTGCGCGTTAAATCATCACAGAAACTTACCTAAGTAAATCTACGCTCACTGGAGCATAGCAGGTCCCGTCCATTTAGGCTAGTGCTAATTATTTTCAGTTCCCTTGCCTTACCTTCTATAAGCTGTAATTTTTGACAGGTAGTTTTTTTTCCATAACCTACATTCCTAGACCAGCCCTTTTTCGCATGGTCGAAAAAGACGTTAGCTCTATTAACTAAGTTCCCGGTCAAAAAGACAAATTTTGTTGATTTCTATTCGTTCATTCCCTGGAGTTTAGCTGACCTTTTTGGCAAGCGCCCAAAAGATAGATTCTAGTGAACTTACTAAGACTCTCTTACTCCTTATATAAGTCCTTATCCTATGTTCCGTGAAGCAAAGGTGTAATTTTTGTGTGGTCCAAAAAGACATTTTGTTTGTTCTTTAGCCTGGCACATGCAACTGTGGCATGCATCCATTCCCCTTTCTGCTATTTATACAAGGTGCCGCATATTGTGTGTACTAAGCTGAAAGGTGGGTGATGCGGTAACCACTTTTTTTCTACGACTTTCTTCTCACTTTTGCCTCACTTTTTTTGAATGAAAGAGCTATTATTAACTTTTTACTTGGTCAGCTCATTTTTACCTAACGTAACGACCCTAAATGCCAGCTGTTTCTTGACTTTAATTACCATCCAAATCCTAGAAGGCTTATGTGGACAATTCTCACAAAATGGAAAAAATACTGCCTACAGACATCACTTAGGCAGATAAAAATTAAATACTAATAAAAACTAACCACAAACTAGATGTTGAGATTTGTTAGTAAATCATAAAATACGACTAGCTACTAAACTAAACTGTTCAATAGGTAAGTACCTACCTACCTACTCCCAAATAAATGTACTTTCCAAGTAAGATACTCTTTTTTTTGAGAAATAAAACTCGAAAATAAGAAATTCAGAGGTGTAATTAAAATTTACAAAACTAAATCGGATTATAACAGCCCTTAGACAATTTAACCCTTATTTTGTCAAAGTAACAGCCCTTAGACAATTTAACCTATTTTGTCAAAGTAACAGCCTGAATAAGTCTTTTTAAAATCAACGCTTTTGATTTTGCAAAACAATATAAATGACTTCTAATTCTGTAATATTCTGTAATCAAAAAATTTATAAAGGTGCTTCCATGCTTAAATATAGTATATTTTTTAACTAGGGACTAAACTACCGCATTGTAGATGAGGTTTTTTATACTCTCGAGCTTAGCCAGGGAGGATGACACGACCGAGTTATAAGGCACACCAAAAAGGCGAGTCTTGAGGCAAGAAGACGAATGTCTTGTACTGGCTGATAATTTCAGAAAAAAAATAAAAGATAAAATACTTTCTAAAAAATCGAGAATACGTCCTTGGGAGAACGTAATACACTAAATAATGGCACACTTTTTGAGCAAGAGAAGTGAAAACGAGATTTTATTTGCGTTACAATTGTCAAGGACTTGTTCAAACGATCTTGAACCGTAAGTAGACTTATAATTTTGACAGGGTGTGAAGTTTACCAATAGTATATACATTCGATTTAAAATACATTATCAGGTCAGTTATATTTCCATAATTAATATATTTTTTACAGCACCTACCTACTACGGATACATTCAACTCACCTTGCAAGTGGCGAGCTGAGCTGTTTGTTGGCAAGTTTCAAAAGTTGTTAGCTAACAATGGGCAGGTGAAACAGTTTCATCTCTCGTTTTCAGAATGTATTCTTACCTAATTTAAAGAGTTCCGGTGCGATTGCAAAATAAAATTTTTGTAACAATGCAACGAGATTTCGTATTATTTATAATAAAATTCGTAACTTTTTTCGATCGATACCTAAAAGTTCTTTGACTGCTATTAATTCCATAGATAGAGTTACAATCTTACACTGAAATGGCACTCGTTGTAGGTATTCAGAGTGTAGAGTCCAGAGTCCATTACAGGTAGTCGTTTTAGGATTCCAAATGAACCACGGAGTCAACGGATCACAGTAGTCAACGGTCAACCATTTTCTTCCGTGCCCAGGCAAATGAAACTCGCTGGTGGACTACGGGTAATAGACGAACGTGACAAATCTATACCGAAGAAAAACAATTTGAATTACAGATTTTTCGATAAAGATCTTTTGGGGCCGGCGAAAACATTGATCGATGGATACTTAGATTGAATTCAATGAATAATAAAGCATTCAGAAAAATAATAAATAATAATAAATCGATTGAGACACGCAGTAGTAAGTCTAGTCGAAATAGTCGAATACGCAAGAAACGGACGACG
Source organism: Eupithecia vulgata (assembly GCA_946478455.1). Lineage (NCBI taxonomy): Eukaryota > Metazoa > Arthropoda > Insecta > Lepidoptera > Geometridae > Eupithecia > Eupithecia vulgata. Next base: position 12,596,597 of record OX297859.1, on the reverse strand, counting down.
CTAACGAATGAAATAAAAACGAATGTAGTGTTTCCAATACAGATTGGGCACGGTTTTCATCCCTTTATCTATACTACACAGGCTTGTAATTTTGCAAGTCTAGTTAAATCCATTTATTTATTAAGAATTGCAAATTAATTGGTAAACAATACGTATAAGGTTATTGAGGTCCGAAAAGTATCATCATCATCAGCCCATATAGGCCTCCCCTAATGAGCAACATAGCGCCCGTCTTCAGCTTGCCGCGTCCAGCATCTGCCAGCAGTATCATTCGAAAAGTATCATTTTTACTAAGTGAATCATTTAAACTAAACCACTCAGTAGATCGGAGGAAAAAAGATGACAGTCAAAACTTATTATCTTAGGGTATCAATATCGATGCTGATCAAGAATTTTGTGAGGATATTAAAATTTGTGAATAACTCATTCGGATAAGCGACTTATTATTTTAAATTTCATTCAAAGACAATATTACAAACCAATTCGGTTGAAATAAACTTGACAAAACCACAAACTACATAGGGTACTACGTATGTCAAAACCATAGACAGAATTTTTTCACTAGTCAAAACACAAACTACGTATTAAAAGAACGTTACAAATTAAGATTAGAAACTGCTATGAAACTTAGGACTTATTGTTATGATCTCAGCAAGAAAGATCGCCGATGAAATTACTATCTCAACGAAATTGTTGTTTTTTCACATTTTTTGCACGTACTTTCTTATTCACTAACATTAAAAAAATAACAGATTTTAATAAAGAATATTGTGCAATTTTTTTAGCTAATTGGCAACAAGTCAATAAAACTCAATGCAAAACTGTTAATCCCTAACTATTGACTTATGACTACCACGGTTAGTTTCCAACTGCAACGGTTGGAACTGGCTGTATAGTTTAAGTAATTGTAAAAGTCATAAAATCGAAGAGCACAAAACTAACCAGATGTATGCCTATGTCTTGGTGGTGGTAAAAGGTGAGTACGTAAAAGATAGGAAGTACAACACCCCGGCTACACTTACGGTTATTGCTGATCTGAGGTGTACAGGACAGGTACACCCAGGGCAAAAATTAATATTCAATTATATTTCACTTTGACGGCATCAGGTGGGAGACAGCTCGCGCGCCACTAACAGACAAGTAAAGAAACGGAAGTTTGAAGCTTGTGTGAAGCCGTTTTGTCACGATAAAATGTATCTAAACGTAACGTGTTAGAGCCCATATTTGAATGCACATTTTAGTGCTGGGTGTTAGTGGTATTAATGAGCGAAAAGCTAAAGAGAAACCAATCTCCAACTAATTGCAAAGAATTAAAAATAAGTCAAAGTAAATAGCGGCCTATATTTTATTACCCGACTTAATAATAAAGGACGTAGGTTCTTGTTCTATGCTATTATGCTACTATACGGAGAATGATCACGGGCTTGTCCCATAAAATTATTTCAGAGTTCCGAGGAATTCATTCTTCTCCCGCAAACTTGAAAAAACCATGTAAAATCTTTAAGAAATTTGAAGACGGTAAGTAGATTTTTTAAACATTCAAATGGTTTTTAATTTTTCGGTGTACAATTTACAAAGTTATCTAGCCCCAAGCTAAGCAGAGCTTGTGTTATGGGTACTTTCTAACATACACAATATAGATAACTTTTATTGTACATCTAGAATACCCGGAACAAAAATCTGCAGATCGTACAAACATTTGTCCGGAGGCGGGAAACGAAACCGCAAACATCGAACCATCATAGAATAAATTGAATACCTATAGAAATGTACTTATTAAGTGCGTCTTTCACACTTATTTTACCTGATACCTCGAATTATAGCACATTATGCCCCCTGCTTTTACTACCATAACATAAAAAGACACTAGATCTGACAAACACAGACTAGAATGTGATTATATCATAGATATTACGTCATTAATAGTAGTCACCTACTTCGAACGTATTACAGTAATACCAATAAATTTTAAGATTACATTATACAAAATAACATGTGGGTCATTGTTCGAATGCATTATTTCGTAATACCAGTACGCTTACTGTTTCTTTATAAATTATTCATAATGTATACTTTCGGAATACTTACTTCTACGTGAGCGGTAAGATGCCAAGTAGAAAACCTAATACGTAAGAGTTAAAATTAAAATAAATATGTGAGCGAAACGCTGTGGAGTCGTCAGCTTTTTGTTGATTACGTCATGCTCCAGATTGTACTATTGCCAAACTGCCTCCGCATCGCAGGCTGCAATCGGCATTAAATGAAATGAGGTAAACCTGCCTTAGATAGGATTATAAGTTATCTTGGCCAAATTTTTTGGCAATACCTACATAAAATCAAAATTGATTTTCAGAACCTTAAATTTTAAGATCAGTCGGGGAAACTGTAGTCCTTCCTTAGTCACTTACAGTGATAGTGGTCGAACGATTAATTATCAAATGAAAGTCTTTGTTTATAATTAATGTTATTTGAGATCGAAGAGGCTCAAACTACTTTTGCCAAAATTACTTCCTTTTCTAATTTTAACAAACTAAGCGGATAACATCCCAGGTTTTAATATTTGATTCAAAGAAAATGTTGCCACAAAGCGTTGCGGTTGCTCTACCAACTTAAGTTGGGTTCGGTTTTACGATTCGACCTTTTACGTAACATGGCTAAAGGTATACGTTTTGGGAAGATGTGTCTCCACATTGAAACAGTAATATCGAGCGGGTTAGTATGACACAGGCAATGGTATCGCGTAGGTTTTTCGGCACGCTGCCAACAATGCCATTTCTTGCCGGGCAGGGCAGGACCTTCTACAATAATAAACGCCGGTTTTATCTTAATATGCAAGTCAGCGTGTTTTATTGGCTTAAGTCAATTTATACTGACTTTGAATGACTTTAAGATAACACTTAAGCGCCCTGAATGTCCCCTATATCGAGGCTGTAGGCTGTTAGACCGTAGTATATACCTATCTCATCTTAACGTGATCAGCAGTCTCTTATAAATCCAAATTTACAATTGCGATTTGTCAGCAGATTCTTGATTTTGCAAAGTGAGAGAGTGTTCGAGATTAGTGAGCAGAGTTTATCAGAACTTGATATAAACTTTCGTAATAACTCTGCCACGTGCGAGTCGGGCTAGCGTGCGAGGAGTATCGAAAAGAATGTAAAAAAAATCAGATTTGTCATGGTAAAAGGCTATAGCAAATTTATATGTAGGGTAAAAAAAATAGACGACGTAGAATCGGTCTCCCGCCGATAGATTTAGATATATGTTATATAGGGCTACGACACACAGACCAATAGTCGTAGTTATTGCTATTGCTAAATTTATTTAATTTAATAGTACTTAAATAATAGTTTTGTAGGCAGCCGTGATGAAGGAGATACCTTCCCATCTCATAAGATAATACTCAAGACAACCGACTCTACCCTTGAATTACATCTTATTGGATCTCTTGGAATTGACTGGGTAAATTGAAGGGCGCGTCAGTAAAATCATACCTACGTCAGCCAACCTATGCGGAGCTTTCACCCGAAAGAGGATTGTAATAATTTACAATATCGTTTTATGTGATCTAGCTTATTTAAAAAGGAATAAAGTTAAAACACTTATTTTGAGAGAGCGTTCGAGAACAGTGAAAGTGAATTAGCACTGTTATAAAACGAGATATAAAACTTTATCATAAACAGAGTCCAATCGCAGAAATGGGGAAATGAGTGGATTCAGTGGAATACCCATAATCCATAAAAGATTAATGACAGTCTGCATGAAGGATGTCGGAAGTTTTATGTTATCATTTCGTCACACACTAAATCATGATGAAAGTGTAATTACAGTTAAGTACTCGTTATCCATTAAGGCCGGTAGTGGCAGTAATGAGAGCGCGGTTGGAGTAGCGGCGGCGCGGTGACGAGCTACCCCACCGCACACAGCACATCTCTTGCGTAACCAAGAGCCTGGGATTGTCCATCGCTTACAAATTAATGGCAGTCCGAGAAAGGACCCACTCAATCTCGTAATCCGATCGCCAACGTCCACGCCCTCAGCACGACCGACTCGGGGCAACCTTTCACGACTACTTTCGGCGGTGACGTAATTACCCATTCATATTTTACGAACCCAATAGGTGTCGTCACTAAAATGACCGGCTTAAGCATCACATTTGGTTTTATTATAAAAATAAAAAAGCTATATTAAAATACATAACCATAACACATAACAGTCGCAGTAAATAAAATACCTCCTTTAAAACAACTTTAACACGGTGTACTAATAACGAGATGTCCATGATTGGCCATGGTGAGATGGCAATGATAAGCCACGCCGTCGCCCGCGGCGAACGCGGACCAGTGACTAAGTGCAGGCGTTCGACCGCGAGTGCTGCCAGCTGGTACGCCTCGGATAAGCGTTATCTAGTAAAATATTGTCGTTTTCGATATCACAAAATAAATTAAGTATCATTCCTTATCCGATGACCCGCCAACTAAACTTATCGCGTCTTTTAATGAAGAGGACCTGCAACATGTCCAGGAGGTCCGTACTGGGTGCTGGTGGCGCCGGCGTGACCGGAGCTGACACCTTCATCACCGCCGCTGGTTCCGAAGTCAGCACTGATCTCGGCTCCTCCGTGTCCGCCAGCGCCGCCGCCGATCCCAGAGCCGCCGCCGAGAGCGATAGCGCCCAGCTCATCACCACCGCCGATAGATCCTCCGATAGAACCGCCACTGATGGAACCACCTCCAATAACACCGCCGCCGAGAGCGCCACCGCCGATAGCACCACCACCAATAGCACCTCCCTCCTTCTGGGTCTGGTATTTGATGAAGTAAACTTCTGGTTTTGAGGGTTGGGTAGGTGCGGGAGTGGGGATGATGATGTCGCCTTGTTCTTCGGGTTTCTTGACGAGTACGTAGACAAGGGTCTTCTCTTCATTCTGAGGCTGAACGGGAATGATGGGAGAAACGGGCGCGGGAGGTGCCGGTGCCTTGATGAAGATGATCTTGTAGTGCTTCTGGGGAGGAGCGATGGGGGAGATGTTGGGAATTCTCTGCTCTTCAGGTTCTGGGGGAGGAACGTGGACGTAGATGTGCTTCTGGACAAGGGGAGCGCCGGAGTATCCACCGGCATATCCGCCGCCGAATCCAGAATCACCGCCTATGCTCAAACCAGCTCCACCAAAACCACCAGCGCCGCCGCCGAATCCTCCAGCGGATCCACCGAAAGAGAGGCCGCTTCCGGACGAATGACCGCCGGCGAAGGCAAGGCTTCCTCCGGAGATGCCGCCGGAGATACCGCCGTGAGAAGCCCCATGGCCTCCACCCACAGACACAGATGAGTACCGGGTGCTGGGTGCGGAGTAGCTGTAGCCCACCGGGGGCTCGGGACGGCCACAGGCCATCGCCACGCAGGCGAGTACCTGGAAAAAGGACACGCAATTCAAAGAACATGTATTATATTTGCATCCAAATGCAATTAACAAATTAATAATTTATTTTAAATATTTTCAATACATTTTTAAGTGGCACAGCATTATCAGCTCGCGTTGCATAAAGTAAAAAAGTAAATACTATATATATAAAAATCTCTTATGTAATGACACAGGACGAATCGCATGACAAAAGGCATTATTACAGATTGTACTCTTTGGATTTTAAACGCTCTGACTACCTATTCGTATATGGATTAAGTTTAACTTTTATGGAGGAGGTACTTTCATCGTGACATCTGAGAATGAACGACGACGATGGAAAGAAATTGCACTCGGAATAATGATAGTGCTCCTTTCGAGACTTGGAGAAATAAATTGCGTTCTAAATTTTTATTGCAAATTGTAAAAAGGTTGCTTGATAAAGTTATCTTACTTTCTTTTATATGATTGCGGATCTGATAAATGATTGCGATCTTTATAGCAATGCAAGTATAGGCATTCTAAAAAAATCAAAGCGTGACTGAATGTTTTTTTTTTACGTTTTCGATATCCGAAAAAATTATTTGGCACTGTTATGCTCACAAAATGTAAATTGTAACACTTTTCAATTCCAATTTCAACCGATTCACTATTTAGTACACTGCAGATAACTTTATTCAATTCGTTTTAATCAATTCGATCGTTCGTTTTAATCACCCGACACTTCACTTTGTCCGTATTAGTAAAAGTTAATTAATTTATTCGTTGCACAATATAATTTTGAAATCGCACGCATGTGTCAAACATAAAAAGCACTAGAGCCACTTCTTGCAATTCCATGATCCTTACCACGAATGCACGCATATTGTCCTTGAAGAGAACTGCTCTGGCTGTCTTGGGGTCTTGCTTTTGGCGCCTTTTTTCTTCACCTATTAGTAAACTGAGAGATGTTCCTGTACCGGTGATCGTGTGTTAACTGATGACATTCGCCAAACTACACCGCTCTTAAATACTGAAGTGCTCATCTCGTCAGAACTCCATCCCTACGGGCATTTCACTGGGTAACATGCAACTGTTGTGATTATTTAATAAGTATACGGTCCTTTCTTTTCGGCAAGGTCCAGTGGTGGCGAGCGCATTCGATACGCCGCTGTAGCGGACACCGCTCGCTTCTTGTCTCTGTCGGTACAACCACTAATATTTACCATTTTTATTTCTCCTTATTCTTTAGATATACTCCACTTAAATTTGATCCCAGTAGTCCTTTTCAGTAGTAAGTAACATACATGCCAAGCAAACGTCACACGTGCTTCTGTTGTATTTCTTGTATGCCACTATTTTTGCCCTAATTACTAATATCCGTGGATTTTAATCTAGTCACCATTTAGGCCTTCTTACCTATATAATATAACCTTTTACATTTTTATTATTATGTTTAATAGTCAACATAGTGATTACAATGCTTTTGTGTCAAAGGTACAATTAAGTACATAGTTTAATAGCCCAACCGATACTATAATTGCCAATTGGCATTCTGTGAAACTTAGGTCTTCTTGCAGGCATAATAGAAATGAAATTAAATATCGAAACGACTGCTGCATTTGCTATCAACTTTAATTGAATACTGCCAGACCGAGAATAATTAAAAAGTTTATTTAAAGGCACGATGGAACCGATTTGTTAACAAGTTTATAGGTAAGGTTAAGCTAGGAGCACCAGTACTTATTTGCGTAAATAATGCCCTTGACAATAACCAAAATGCAGTGAATCCCTAACTTATTAAACGGGTTGTTCTTCAATTTTTTAGGCTAAAGTACTTCTTGAATTCTCGCCGAGAATCTGTAATAGTTCATCATCATTCATTCTACTTTCATGGTACTTTGCTTAAGATAGTTAAAAATCCTTTGAAAACAATGGTAATCAAGATTAATTGCACGAGAAGTTTGCGGCCGACTGTAGGTACTTTTGCTACTTTCTGTTAGAAATCATCTCAATCTCAGAGTGGGACGAATCAGGAACGTTTTCAGCATAAAATTTGAGGTTCTTGAACGTTCCACTGGATTCGGATCAAAATGGAACGAGCCCGGAATAACTCAAATATTCATGCATGACCTAATACTTTACCAATTCTATTTTTATAAAAATCGATTTTGTTTACGAAGAAATTGTAATCGCTTTTGTTAGTTGCATAAAATTTTGTATTTATTTTACAGACTTTTACTCAGTCATCTAAATGACTACAACTTAGGAATTAGAATGGAATAGTAACTTAGTATTATATTTATTGATTTATTTGCTACTGACCTACCCGCGTCATTAAACATCTTTTTATTTTCGTTTTCAGTAAGACAGATTTAGTTACTATAATAAACTATAGCTCTTATACCATTTCCAATATTTTTGATGGAAATATCAGGTAAGAAAAAAGAAAGAAAGAAAAATATTTATTAGACACAACACAGCACAACACACAAATAAAACTACACATAGTACATAGATATAAACATAAGACTACTTAAGTACCTACTAGATAATGAAGTACATACTTAAACTAAGAAAACAAGGATGAATTATTTAAATACTAACACAATCATGACCATTGGGTTGGTACTGGTACTAAGTAGCCCACTCAACAAGTAGAAAAGCGTACTAAAAATTGTACTCTTCGTTAACGTAACTGTGCCTATGAAATACATTTTAATTATTTTATTCTATTACTACGTTGAACAAAGGAAATTTCAAAAACCCAACGTACAGTTTGTGATACCTATTATAAGCTGCTTTTTTAACGCCTCTGTAATAGTTTTATTCTTTCTGGTTTAGGCAGAATATCTAAGTTGCCATTTGCGACCACCAATATCTATTTTCGATTTACTGGCTAAACTAAATAGAATAAAACTACATATTAGAGAGGCCTTAAAAAGCTTTTAATAGGTATCACAAACTGTACGTTTTATTTTTGAAATTTCCTTTGTTCAACGTAGTAATAGAATAAAATAGATGGCGGCGCTAGTTTCACGCATACCACCGCCTTAATATCATTCTGCCGATCAATCTTAGTTTATTCACTCACCTGTCAACAATTAGGGAAAATGGATGGTCGTGCATACACCAAACAAAAAAATAAAGACTTGGACAGGGCTTGGAGTACTTTTATGGATGACAGATCTAAGGCCACATTCACATAACATCCGTTCTACGACATCCGTTTCTTCCGTGGTTATGTTCCATTATTAGAGCACACTCAACAGTACTTCCGGTGGTCTTGTTAACAATAGGGAACGTTTCTATATGACAAATAATATAAAAATGTATTGTTGAGGATAACTTATACAAAATGCAGTCGGAATATGTTTTAGTTCATAAAATAACATAATAAAATTAAAATTTGTTTCTAATTTTTAAATTTTTTTTTAATCTTTTTTACACGACATAAATTATTATGCGCAATGTTGTTATGCTATACGGCTGTGTAGGCAAACTAAAAAGTATCAAATGTCATCAGCATAATCAGCGCATTTGTTCAGGTCTCACATCCAATTGACGTCATGACCACAAGCAATTATGGCGTCCACTCTGTCCAGCGTTTTCGTCAAGTTTCGCGCGCAACTTGCAAATGTAAATTTTAATTGCATTTTTAGGGCATTTATTTCATGTTTTTAGTGGTTAATTTTTAGTTATTTTTTTATTTATTGATGAGGTTTAATTGAGACACTTTCGAAAATCATCATCATCATCAGTCTGTATTAGTCCACTGCTGGACATTGGCCTCCACTAATGAGCGCCATAGCGCCCTGTCGTTAGCTTGCCGCATCCAGCATCTGCCAGCAGTCTTTCGTAAATCTTCATCCCCACCTTGTCGGAGGGCGTCCTACACTACGTTTGCCGAGTCGCGGTCTCCACTCAAGAACACTTGTAACACGTGTTCAAAAATGAGTGTAATGTAATACTTAGGTACCCTACTTTTTCCAGTGGCGTATTCGAATAAACGGACGTCTGGTAATGATGACTATTTTACTAGAAAAATCTTCAGATGTAGGTAGCAGTACAGTTCAGGTTCGTTTAGCTAAGCTATTATATTTAACGGGCCCATTAAAATTATACGAATATAACCAAATCTCGTGAATCTTACAAAGTAACCACTACGCCGAATATAATAATCTGGAGCTTTCCGACTTCACGGCTTTCAATTAGCTTGTTAGAAAATAATTACTTAGTTGGCGTTCGGTTAAACATAGTGTTTTACAATCCAATCTGTATCATTTTTACAATAATACTTACTACTTATTCAAGTGATTGCATGGCTAAAATGTATAATAATATACCAACATACTTACATTCATACAAATTTATACATAGATTATATACAAATAAATAATGCTGGACAATTCACACAGCATTACCTAGCCCCAAGCTAAGCAGAGCCTGTGTTATGGGTACTAGATAATGATATCCATAATATAACACAATATATATATAGATATTTTATTATATACATAGAAAACGACCAGAACATCTTGAACAAATGTTTGCAGATAGTACACACATTTGTTCCGAGGCGGGAATTGAACCCGCAACCTCCTGCGTCGCAGGCAGACCTTCGCCCCGCCTCGGAACAAATGTGTGTACGATCTGCAGCCATTTGTTCAGGGTGTTCTGGTCGTTTTCTATGTACACCGCGCCACAGAGGTCGTCAAATATATCATATATTGTATTTGTATATTTTTTAATCTACCGTAGGTACCTATTGATACACTTGATATCGTTAATATTAACAAAATTTTCTTAGATTTACATGTTAAATTACTTAAATATAATTATTTTAAAAATAACCAAAAAACAAAGATAAGTAAATAGCCTACAGTCAGATACAAATTGGTAGGAAAGTAAATTAATTAAAATAAATAAATGTCAAAGAGAAACTTAGCTGCTGTAAAGGGGCATTGTCAAATTAAATAGGTATAAATAAAGTTAAAAAAGAAAAAATTATAAAATTATATTTCCGGCTGCTAACCGTTACATCCGTTCATCGTTACTTTTACCTGCTTAGTAATTTAATTAGTAGTTATAATCTAGCTAAGCTAGAATATAGACAGGCGCTGCATTTTTAATGTTTAAATAAACTCGTCTCGGCGAAATGCAGTTCATTCGCTGGTATATTTTATGATACTGAATAAGAAAAGTCGCCTTTGGTTAATTAAAGTTCTTAAATCTTAACGTTGTCTTTTTGGCTTACCAAGTAGAAACGTTCTAAAAGGTTCTTCCTCGAAGACCCTCTAAGTACTTACCCGTATTGAATTTCTAAACAAGAACGTTGTAAATTTAGAGCGTCAAGCCGTACACAACACATATAAAGTCGAGTTGATGAATTGACAGTCTCGGTGACTTCAAATCTAAATAGATATTCAGTTGTAACTATTATGATTTGAAGCTAATAAGCATTAAAGACGGTATTGCAGAAGTCCTTCAAAAACTAAGTAAAAGGAAACGGTCGAGGAATGATTTTTCAATAAGATAGAATCATTGTAATTAAGTATAAAAGTTTATATGTTCCTATAGTCTCACTCCTAGGCAGTACTATGATCACAATTACTTATTTTTGACCATGGTTGCATTATTTCATTATCATTTTGTTTATTATTAAGCACAATATATAATAAATTTGACGACCGATGTGGCGCGGTGGGCGAAGGTCTGCCTGCGACGTAGAAAGTTGCGGGTTCGATTCCCGCCTCAGGACAAATGTGTGTACGATCTGCAGATATTTGTTCAGGGTGTTCTGGTCGTTTTCTATATATATAGTTAAAAATATCTATCTATGTTTTGTATTATATTATGTATATCAGTTATCTAGTACCCATAACACAAGCTCTGCTTAGCTTGGGGCTAGATAATGCTGTGTGAATTGTCCAGCATTATTTATTATTATTATAATGTTTTCTATTCAAAAAAATATTATGACACTGCAAAAGCAATTGAGAAACACTTTTGAAAAACTAAAAGTTTTAAGAGAAACGTAACCTCTTACGTTTTCATTAATTACTGACACAACCAAGCTTGACATTGAGTTTTAATTTTATATACAAACGAGCAATTAGCAGTATTAAAAAACCTTGACCTCTCACCTACGTAATGATAGTTTGAACTATATAATACTTAAGTTAGTTATATATTATATACTATATTCAGCTTCTTGGACCATTGATCAGAGGCCGCAGTTGCCACACCTGTAGAGCACTTACGTATCTCAATGTGAATGCTAGCTTCTAAAGAAGGATACTGACCCGCGTTACGGTTACGGGGCGTAGTGTATACTAATGTCACACAGCGAGCGTTCGCGTTCGTGCTGTCAGTACGAGAAAAATCGCTCGCAACGAGCAACAAGACAGATTTTAGCACACAGTGTAATCTATAATGCTCGCTACAAATGCGCTGTTACGAGATGTAAGGTACCACTTACATCCCGTAACAGCGATCTCGGTAAAGTGGGTACTTTACCGACGACTGTAGCGCGGTGGGCAAAGGTCTGTCTGCTACGCATTAGGTTGCGGGTTCGATTCCTGCCTCGGAACAAATGTGTGTACGATCTGCAGACATTTGTTTAGGGTGTTCTGGTCGTTTTCTATGTATAATAAAAATATCTATCTATCTATGTATTGTGTTATATTGTGTATATCAGTTATCTAGTACCCATAACACAAGCTCTGCTTAGCTTGGGGCTAGATAATGATGTGTGAATTGTCCAGCATTATTTATTTATTTACTTTTAATGTAGGTAGATATAGTTCAGACATAGAGCACATAAAATTTACGAGCAAACATATTAATGGAAGTCTACAAGTTGCAAGACAAAGGTGGGTAAAATAAAATCATACTCTTTTGAGGCAAAACGAGTTTAGAACTCCAAATTGCAAAGATGAAAGTAAAACATTTTGTTAGTGTCGGCATTGTACAATAAATGAAATTGTATTTATTTTTATACGAATTTGGAGCTCGTTTATAACAACCACCACAAAAAAGCAATGTTTTATTTTTAAATGAATATATAGTTGGATTATCGTTGAATGTTATTGTTCTGCGTGAGATCAATGTTTTACTAAAAGTCTGACTGGTAGCTCTACAACTCCAATTACACAGCAGACTGGTTTTGTAACTGTATAAGCCGTGTTCGTAAAATGGACGCAAATTCGCTCCATAGCGCTTACATTTTAATCCCGAGATAAAGAGTGTTCATAATTTGACGTGTGTCTGTGGCATCATGTAGGTAATCACATTTGATAACCCAATTTGTGTCAGTAGGTGTGTTTTCCTTGATTGAGATATTGATGAGAAAACATCTATAACGCTAATCTCTGAATTTTTGTGAGACGCTGAGACTAGGCAACGTCTCACGTGAGAAGTTAGGAATAACCCTTTAAAACTACGCTATTTTATTTCTAATTAAACTGTTGTTAGGCATGTACCCACTCTTCGAGCCTCGGTTAGTTATACATAGTTAATGACTTTTTCCTATAATTTCTGAGTAGCTCCACGGATGAATCGAATTTTGTTTAGGTTTTGTTGACCGATCGAGCGAAGCGTCTGTGCATCAACTACTATCAAAAGTATGGATTCTGTCAGAATGTACATACGTACTCCTTTACAGGTCGTATTTTTCGAACGATCTTGACGAATTTTGGTGTAAAGATTCTACATTTTTTTTAGTCGTCGGGTTTTTTTGATGGACGGCTTTTAAAAGGCTTAGTTCCTCCAAAAATAGGCAAAAAGGGGGCTATCGAACACCTCCGCAACATCTTTGAAACACTTGGAGAGTAGGTAGGTTAGGTACTATGTTATACCGGCCACACATGTTTGTTTGTATGCTTGCAGTTTGCGTAGGCAAAAAATTATGTTCCTGAAAATCTCTGATTTATGAGATTTTATTTCGAAGAATATTAATTTTTTAGTAGTAGTAAATTTAAGTACTCGCTTGGTCTACTGTTTCGTAGAACTTCTACTTAGTTGTTAGAAAGGTGACTTCTTCGAAAGTGTTCTAAGCATGTTCTAAAAAAAGAAGCTTGAGAATTAATGCCTTAATAATATGTATAATATGGTCTAATAAACAGAGTAGTTTGATAAAATGGGCCTGTATGACCACTTAAGAAACTACTATTTTCTGCCTGCAGCTTTTAAGGCGTTTTAAAGTTTAATTCTATCGTATTAGAACTGATTTCTGGGATAATGCCTATTTTTTATTCCATGCCTAGAACTATAATAAAATAAAATAAATAAAATAAAATAGCCTTTATTGCTGCTTTTTCCTTACAATTAGTATGTCATGCCTACTTGCTAAACACTTACTTGATTTAATCTATTCTATTATTTTAACTATTGGCAACTGGATGTTTGTGTAAGACAGCTTGTCTGTCGACAAAGGCCTCCTCTAAAGATTACCACGTATTCCTGTCTCTTGCTAAACAGGTCCATATCGGACCAGCCACTTTCTTGAGGTCATCTTCCCATCTTTTGCTTTGTCTGCCTTTATTTCTTTTGCCTAGAACTATATCTATACAAAATTCAACCCTATCAGGTCAGAAGTTATGGCTTGAAGAAGAAACAAATATCCATATATCCAAACCTTCGCATTTATAATATTACTAGCTGCTGCCCGCGGCTTTGCACGAGTTGTTTAAGGTTATTTCTATCTCATGGGAACCCATTTATGTTATAAAACTTCTATGTTACTTTTCATCCTTTCAATAAACTCTATGCTGAAAATCAATTCGACTGGTTGTTTAGTTAGGGCGTGAAGGAAAGGCAAACATACGAATAAACAAACACTTCCGCATTTACAATATTAGTATAAATTAGTCTGATATACAAAAAAAGGGAAGTCGTCTGAGTAGTCATGACCTGAATTTCCAATATGTATTTAGTTTTTATTGTAAGTATATTACTTTTGCAGGTTTTTTGATTGATTTAAAAAAATATGAAACCTTGTATTTTGCTCCAGCGGATTCTGTTGCTGATAAGTATCGATCTTTGTAAATAAATAGGTTACGGGAAACGAAAAGACATGGGTCATTTTAATATTAAAATTCTGAAAGGACCGAAATAAATAATTACTTTATAGACATAGACATACACATTTATTTATTGGCTGCTGCAGTACAAAACTTACATAAGAAAATTTTTTAAAAAAAAAGTGATAAAAAAGACTGACTGCTGTGTTACAGCATGATTGCCTTACTACTCTGAAGTAGATAGGCCGATATTAGGAGGATATTCTGCCGAAACCATTGTGATCACAAGACCCTGTGAGGCTTACAATTAGAGTGAGTAGTGTTATTTTTTTGTGTTTATAAATAGTAAGTAATATTACTTGCTTTATCACGGCTTTTTGTTTAAGGGTCTTACAGACTGACGCGGTCTGCGGCGGCGGTCTGTACAATTTGACAACACCTTCTCGTCAAACTGTACTGACCGCCAGTCTCTGAGACTCATTAATCCTACTACATATAGGTACACAAAGGCAAAAGGTTGTGTGTTTGCAAAGATGTTTGCCCGAAGGAAATACCAAAATTGAATGGATCGTGCTAAATATATACACACAAAGACCTGGACCTGAAAAGGTAGTAGAATTGGCTACTCCTTCAAAAAAGCATGCGAAGCCTCTTGCAGAAACTAATATAGCTTAATACATAAACAACTTTTTAACAATAGGTATTATAAATTGCACTTTATGGCCATCTATAGCGCTCTAGCGGTCAAGAAACCCTACTCATCATAATTGGACGTCTACCTTGATGGCTATAGACCTTGACATAATGAAATTCAAGTTATTTACCGATCATAACCATTTCAAAGACAAGACCTCCTCAAATATGAAGTATCGGCTTTTTAAGCTCGTTTAAGATAAGGTTATTTCGATTGAAGAAGGTAAAGAGGCGAGACACTGATCCATTATTAATGGAGTAAGATCTTGTGACTACCTAAGGCGTACGTCGCGTCGTAAATTTGAATCACCTGCGTATATATAACGACGATCAATTCCAAATACCAGGCTAAGTTGATATGACTAGTTACACATTTGATGTAGAGCACTAAAAAACCGTAACCGCCTCCCTTGCAATGAGCAAAGAAAATTACAATCATAAACTGGAATTAAATGAAAGCTTGTATTTACAACTGTAAAAAAATAATTGAGACTGTTGTAAACAATCTACAGTTTTTAATAAAAATAAAAATTAAATGATCTTTGTTCAGAAAGAAAATAACATTCAAATAACAAATTTAAATTAAAACTAGTATTTACAATAGAAACAACTAAGCTATCTGCAAACTGTTGCAAACAATCTACATGTAGCTCAACTGATCCATATCAATACCAGTCGGAAGCGTGCCCAAGACGCTGGATGCATCGCATTGACTTATTGTATTGCAATAAGTAATGATTTGATTATTAGGTAATTATAGTCAAAGTTTAGGGTATTTAACTTTATGTATATTTATTAGATAGCTTAGGCCAAAAGCAGTATGTTAGTTTTAGTTCACAAAGTAACGGAGTATTTTTTTTTACAATTGCAAGTTTTCAGTTCTTTTAATCAATTTTTAGGCGCAATGTTATTACGTCATACGGCTGAGTAGTTAAACTAAAAAGTGTCAATTGTCAACATCAACATTACTGCATTTGCTTCGGTACACATTACAGTCAACTGACGACATGATTAAAGAGCAATATGGCGTCCACTACGTCCAGCCTTTCCGTCAAAAAACACGCAAAACCTGCAAAGTAAACAAATAAAATTGATACTTTTTGAGGTTTGTTATCACTATATAGGATCGCTGTTTCGCGGTTGAAACGTTGGAGAAATGCAAACAAGGTACGCGATAAATACCCGATAATATGTTAATAAATCACGAAAGTTTAAAAAGTTTTCACACCGCAATAATAATAATAAATAATGCTGGATAATTCACATAGCATTATTTAGCCCTAAGCTAAGCATAGCTTGTGTTATGGGTACTAGATAACTGATATACATAATACAATATATTACATAGATGGATATTATTTATTATATATAGAAATCGACTTGAACACCCGGAACAAATGCCTGCAGATCATACAAATATTTGTCCCAAGGTGGGAATCGAGACCTTTGCCCACTGCGCCACAGAGGTCGCAATTATTGATAACTAAAGTTTTCAATCAGTGCATCCTACCTAACGGAGCTGAGACGTGGCCACACACGGTAGGGCTGGTCCACCAGTTCAAGGCTGCTCAGCCAGCAATGGAGAGAGCTATTCTCGGAGTTTCTCGAGTAATAGAACTAATACGTCCGACAGAGAAACAAACTTCTCAAAGAATTACAAAGATTTCGTGGCAGCGGGCTGGCCGTTTATCGCAAAGAACCGACAAGCCCTGGTAAACGTGTTTCTGATGATGCTGGATGCGCCAAGCTGAAGACAGCGTGCTATGGTGTTACCAGGCGTATGTGGCCAAGGGTGAACTAATATAGGCTGATTATGATGATGATGAATTTCAGACATAACATGACATGTACTGTTATAAATATAGGTGTAAATGTAAAATCAGTACTTAGAATATAAACTATAATTTGAAATCTTCCTCTAAAAAAAGCGTGCTATGGTGTTACCAGGCGTATGTGGCCGAGGGTGAACTAATATAGGCTGATTATGATGATGATGAATTTCAGACATAACATGACATGTACTGTTATAAATATAGGTGGAAATGTAAAATCAGTACTTAGAATATAAACTATAATTTGTAATCTTCCTCTAAAGGGTAAGGCTCAATTTCGGATAGCTAGGGGAATTCTCAAGAATGCGCGAGGATTTCCCAGGAGAGGAGTCTTCTTTTTTGCTCGTATTTAGTTTTTAATTTATACAATTGACATAAAGTTCATTATACTATGTACAATTTCATTTGACTTGTATAAGTGCTTTTGACTTGTCTATGAGTGCTTATTTTGTAAGCTTAAAGAAATAAACGTTATTGATATTTGATATTTGACATTGCTAAAAGTCGCTTCATTTACATTCCGCGGCGGTGTAAATTGAGCCTAAGTTATACAAAGTAGGGGTTAGGTCGCAATCATGAGAAAATAACCCCTAAAAGGGTTTTCTTCACACTTTCATCACTATTAACATTAGAAGGAAGGTACTTAACCGTTGGGTATTTTATGTTTCCAGTTTACGAACATAGCTCTGGTAGTAGGTAGATACTGCAACTAATAAAATGCTGGACAATTAGCCCAACTTCAGCTAGCCACAAGCTAAGCAGAGCTTGATACAATTAGCACAAGGTAACTGATATACAAAATGCAATATATCTTATACAGATATTTTTATTATAATATAAAAAAAATCGACCAGAATACCCGGAACAAATATCTGCAGATCGTTCAGATCGGGTCCCGTGGAATCGAACCCGCAACGCGTTGGAGGTTGTCCTTTATCCACCATACACACACAGGTCGTCAACAACGTGTGGCCAAGTTCATTCTGCCGCTACGAAAGGTTTTTTATGAACTATTCAGAGATACATATAGATCGTTAAATAGAAAATACTTTTATTGCACACCTAAAACTAAAAAAAAACACTTTACAAATATAACAAAAGTGACAATAGGCAGCCTTATTGCTTAAGAGCGATCTCTGCCACACAACCTAGTATGGATAGGATCATCGGATATACATTGTGTAAGATCTGAGTGCATCTGATGGTACTACTTAAAAATTAATACAGATTAATTCAATATTTTATTTATAATAAATTTATAAATACGTAAATACTTATCATACCTTTATCTGCTTACAGTAAAATATGAAAACAACGGCGTGTTCAGTGACAAAAATACAAATAGTCTTCCTTTACCGAATCTTTGAAAATTAGTAGTGATTTTGCCCACCTTACAGTGACCGGCAATGCGTTCCATAGCTGGACAGCCCACACAGTAAATGAGTTACGTAAAAAGATGATTTTTTTTACATAATACAAAATGTATCTCCCAGGTGTACGTAATACGTTTTAACAATAATGTAAACACATATACTTTTTTTTACATAATACAAAATGTATCTCCCAGGTGTACGTAATACGTTTTAACTAATACAAAATGTATCTCCCAGGTGTACGTAATACGTTTTAACAATAATGTAAACACATATACTCACACATTGTGAGCTCTACATGAACTAAGTACTTGAATCCTCAACTTGAGGCAACTGCGTTAGTGTAGGTAGGTACGTGAAGTGCATTGTAACTTAACTATGTTGCTAGAATAGTTTGTTACATCTATGAATCCACAAACAGAACCTCGCTTTTGTAGTACTATGCATTTTAATATACATTTAGAAGGGGATGGATTGCCAAATGAGAATCTATGAGAGTTAGAGAAAAGTCGTAAAAGGAGTCATGAGTTAAAATTATGAAAAATATTAATAAATAACAAAAAAAGAAATAACTATTTTTATTCAAAACTTTGCTTCTCCAGAAATTAAAAATAGATATTTTTGTTTTTTCTTTGGTATTTCCTGCAGAACTTTTTTTTTTTTAAACTTTTATTGATAACTCTCACTGTTTCAGACTTCTCTTTACCTACTGGAGTTCCCTGAAAAAAACTCATTCTAGATCAAGTTTTAAATCTTAAGTTCATCAAAAACTTCTTTACAGCTATACATTTTATCAACGGATAAAGAGAGAATAATGAATTAAAGTTTTTTCCTTTATTGATACAATAGTTTTAGGGGTTCCATATAATTAAGAGTTGTGTTTGTTCATGTTTCTTGCCAAATAGCATTACTCTAAATCAATGAAAAGTAGTACCTTATTAGATTTTGGTCGGACGCCCTCCGACCAGGTGGGATGATGATTTGCAAAAGACTGCTGGCAGATGCTGGATGCGGCAAGCTAACGATAGTGCTCTATGGCGCTCATTAGGGGAGGCATAGGTATGTCCAGCCGTGAACTAAAATATGCTGATGATGATGATACACACAGTATCATCAAAACATTAACAGAATGTCGATAAAACGATCCTTTAAACATATATTTAAATACACGTAATGCCAATAATGACAGTGTCACGTTGATCTGTATTCGCTTCATTAATTTGAATAAGGTTAATATACATTGTCATGTACACTGCTTTCAGTGTAGGTATAAGTACTGATTGTTTGAAATGAGTTTAGCCGTCACTAATGTGATAATAATAATTGAGATGTGTGGTGTGATATATTCCGTCATTCGCGCTCAGTTTTGCGTTAGTGCGTTATACTCGTATACCAACAACGGCGCTAGAGCCGTAATAGGTCCCAAAGATTTTCGACGAAACCGACTAAGATTTCGTGGCTTATTTGGTTAGAGAACACATGTACTGAGGGTATGGTGCAGGTTCAAATACTGCCGAAATTGATTTTTATGGGACTTATTTAATTTCTTTTATACCAACGTGGTTCTTTCTATGGCAGCCGCAAGCCAAACAAATGAATGAACAAGAGATACGTTTCGTTTCGCTCCGACATCGCAGTCTCTGAGTCTCTCTACTTTTTTGTAGATATTTCAATTAGATTAGATTAGATAAATACGAAAAATATTAAAACCATTTTAATAAAACACTTTTTAGCAAAAACTCTAAGTTGATCTCTGAGGTGACGACCTCTGTGGCGCGGTTGGCGAAGGTCCGCCTGCGACGCAGGAAGTTGCGGGTTCGATTCTCGCCTCGGGACAAATGTGTGTACGATCTGCAGACATTTGTTCAGGGTGTTCTGGTCGTTTTCTATGTATAATAAAAATATCTATCTATGTATTGTATTGTATTATGTATATCAGTTATCTAGTACCCATAACACAAGCTCTGCTTATATTGGGGCTAGATAATGCTGTGTGAATTGTCCAGCATTATTTATTTATTATTTATTTATTTATCTGGACCACCTTGTGTATTAGCGCAAATATGCAGGTCTCAACAGAGCCCACGCTCTGTCGAAACCTGCATATTTGCGACTCTTGACATCTTCGGCCAAATCTGATTTTTTTACGTGGACACTAAAACTGTTTTCATAATAATAAATTCCGGGACATTTCAATGGAATATTTAATTATTAAATTAATATTCATGAAAATTAAATGCTAGCAGAGCATATAACGGCACTCTTTTCGTCAGTTTTTTTATTTAGTGTATTGTAAATTAAAGATTTGGAGACATAAAACATTCAAAATTAAAAATATATGGAACAATAGGAAATTCCTTCGAAGTTTGGAATCGCCCTGTGTACTGTACTTCAAAAAACCGATTGTTTTTCTCGTAAACCATTTCCATTTAGATTTACTCGTGTGTTAGGTTTATAATGAGAACATCTGCGCGAGACTGCGAGGAGGAAGTTTGAAAACACGAGTCGAGGTAAAGTTGGCTTTCGGTAATAAATAAGACGAGCGTTTAGGCCCGTAGCACATCTCCACCGGCAATCATAGCAGCGGATCTACAGTAGTTTCGCTATGACTTGTCCGTTGTATTACCAGCGATACATAGAACTATGATTCTGCCTCTTTCCCGCGTGATTCCGCCGATCTGCTCGGACGCCATCCGATACATGCAATGGCGGACCTAGCATGGAGATGTCCGCCATTTCGATGCTAACGCATTTGTTTCTCATGTATCGTTTGGCAGTCGACAATTTATATTCTACTACTCAAACGGCGACTCATGTACTAAATGTTGCGCAGTGGAACTCGCCTAACGATTCCTTTGATATGTTTCCGCGGCGGAGATGTGTTATGGGCCTTAAATGTGAAGCTGTGAGTTTTGATCTTAAATTATTATAGTTAGGTACTTATTACCATAATATGATCGTCTGTCCCATTGCAGTGCTAATGCTTCCCTTCCCTTCCTATCAGGTGTGGATGAACTATATACAATGTCTTTTGATTTTACAGTCTGAACCATAGGCTTAGAGTGAAAAAATTCTATGTCTATGGTCTGAACATAGTCTGTCACATATTTGTATATATTATATTATAAAGAGGTAAAGTTTGTGAATGGTTTGTGACGTTGTAGGATCTCTCGATCTACTGAAACAATTTCAAAAATTCTTTCACCATTAGATTACTTTTCAGGGAGTGACATAGGTTAAGTTTTATCCCGGAATTCCCACGGAAACGGAAACTGCGTGGGTGAAACCTCGAGGTGCAGCTGGTAGTAAATATTTTCATTTATACTAAAATTTGTTTTTATATATTTGTTTTTATTTTATCTATTGTTTATAACCTATCCAAGATCTTAAGTATTCTGCTTGAGTCTCAAGTAGGTACCTAATTTTGGATCCATTATAGCGACTTCACATACTTTACAATACACCCGTTAAATGAATAACAACATTGCAAGAATTGCAGGCATACACCTACATTCAAGGCCCATTACCAGTTCGGAGAACAAAACTACCGTAGACAGAGGCACGTCGAGATAAAGTAAATCCACTTTCGCTTTCGTGAACCCGAGCATTGCGAAGCTTACAGTCCAACCATATTTATTTTTAGTGGATTTTCTCCTTTATCCCACTCTTACTGAATATTTTGTTTCACATATCTACCGTTTTAAGCCAATAAACTGTATCTTAAGTTACAGTGCTTTGCCTTAACAGGGTTCAACTTTTCATCTGTTTTATACCACAGGAAATATTTTTTTCTGCTAGTTTTTACCCATATTGTGAATAGGATTTAGAAAACACTGTATTCAAGACATCTATAAGGTTTAAAACTCCAAAACACGGTTATCAAATATACCGTGTATTACCAACATAAATTTGCAAGAGATAAAGATACAGTGTCCAAAAATGCAAACTATCGAGACGTGACTTTTGGCAGCGTGCTATTCCAGCGGGGAGGTTAACTAATAGTGGCTATGCAACCAAAGTGAAAAGAACAATCGAATAAAAACCGAATAAACTTTATTTGCGCGTTTTCTCAAACCGCATTTTTAACTAACAGTGTATTGAGTTTAAGCGGCAGACATATTGTAGGCAATATTAAATTTAACGAGCTTCCAACATGCATTTTTACGGCATGAATGTGAAGGTAAGCAATATTTTTATATCATCATATTTTTTCGAGTCTTCTTGGAGTTTCTATAAAGGCGGACTTAGATCAAACGAACAAAGAGCTAGAGGTCAACTGGGACAAGAAAGTTCCTTGAACTTGTATTTTCTGCTTTTTATTTCTATTAAAGCAACAAAAGAATGATCCTTGCTTAAACAAAATCGACGTTGCTCTAAGAATTAAGAAGCTGAAATGGCAGAGGGCCGGCCATATTTTTCGGAGCGTCACTCAGTGTTGCGGCTAAAATAATTTGGATAACACCAGTATCCAATAACTTAACATTGTACAAATCACTAAGCTCAGCTCTTATGGACTCGCACAAGCACGCTACATGTGTCACAATTGGGCGAGTTTGTGACTTTCATTAAATATTAAATTTTATTAATAGGGTTGTGCCCGGGGCGTAATCTATGAGCCATTACAATAATTCTCTTTTTAGTTTCCATTATCCAATTGTTATCGTGTAGCACACAATAATAATTGGATAATGGGGCTGCGGTCGGATATCTCGCCATGCCAGCCTGAACGAAATCATCCGTCGGGCCTTTGCCACCTCTAACGCTCACTTGTTTCTATTGTAAATACTAGTTTTTATTTAATTCTATTATTTGATTGTAATTTTCTTTCCTAATAAAGAACTTTTACAATGTATACCCCACAATGGTTCATATACAGGCCATATATATTTTCTTGTAAGTAAAATTTTATTCAAAATCCCTTTATTCATTGATATTGAATCAAACGATGATTTTCACTTTTAAAAATTTTTGTACCTGTATTTACATAATATCTCAGAAATCTCCAGACCCTATTTCAACAGATTCTTTAGCTAATTTGTCTACTTCATCATTTTCTGCTACATGTGATGGATGCAACCCATTGCTGTGTCAGAGACACATAGTATAAAAGCTTTCTTTTAAATTTCATTCGCAACAGAAGCCTCTGGCCATCCGAGGCGCATCGAGCGATGTGTTGCATTGCAACGCACTTTACCTCACCTCACCTCAACAGCATAGACTGATCCACTCGTGGACGTAGGCCTCCCCCTGAAAAGCGCCTCATTGGCTTTTATTTTCTGGGGGATTGTATGCACACTAACAGCTGCCTGCGGCTTCGTCCACGCTTTTCAGTTACGATACTTGAAACTCGAAATGACTTGTCAATGACAAGGTTTCAAAGGTGCGAGTTAGAATTCGAACTTTACAGAATGAGTCTATGTATGCTTAGTCTATTATGCATTGATCAAAATATTGTTTTGCCGTCACAAAATCATTAATAGATAGATAGAAAATGCTTTATTCATCACCTTAAAATAAAACAGATTCCATATAACTAAACTTAAACGAGAACAAAAATGAATTTCGCGGCCTTATCGCTTAAATTTGACTTGTCTAAGTGCTTATTTTGAGAGCATAAAGAAATAAAGTTATTGAGTTTGAGTTTAACGATTTGTTCCAGGCAACCAGATCAATTATTACCTTCGAAAGGAAGTAATATGTCCATTTTCCAAACGGTAACAAATTTTAATACGTGGAAAAGGGAAATTATGTAAGGAACTAATGAGTTATTTAAAAAGTTCTTCCGTGATCATGGTGCAAGAAACTGTGCCGAAATATTGGAAAACTCAAAAATCGAATCATGGTAAATATCCCGTTTTAAATGACTTTAATGTTAATAACCATGATAGTTTTAAAAGTTTTAATGTTTCGCCGTCACAAAAACGGATTTAATTGCATGTCTTCACCTTGGAAAGGAAGGAATACCTTCATTTTCCAAACGGTAACAAATTATAATAAGTAGTAGTGACAAATTATATAGGAAACAAATGTTTCGACACAAAATCGATTTAATTGCATATCATTATCTTGGGAAGGAAGGTTATAATCATTGTCTAGTTTACAGGTTAAATGCAAGGGTTGAAGGCTGTTGTTCCAAGCTGTTGAAATGTTTTGTTTTATTAAAGACTGCTGGCAGATGCTGGATGCGGCAAGCTGAAGACAGGGCGTTATGGCGCTCATTAGGCGAGGCTAATGTCCAGTAGTGGACTAATATAGGCTGATGATGATGGTGATATGTTTTGTAATTTTTTTTAAGCTCAATGAACTCTCACAATTTTCTTTTCTCTTATCCAACGTTCCACGTTAGCATTTTCGACGCCATGTTTTTGAAGGAACTTCAATTATTATAACAACAAAAATTGCGTTTGTGGTACGAGCGAGCGGCAGCCGAATTCCATTTAATTAAGGGCCTGTATAACCTCGTATGTTAGTGAAAAGGATAGATATAGGATTTCTCGCTCATAGGAGCGAGACAGGGAATAGCAAAACTCAAAAATTAAATTTTAGCTTATTATCTAATTAATTAGGACTTTATTTGAAAAAACTGACACACCTATAATGTTTTTATGCTTAGTTCTATTACCATGCTTATTCTCAAGATCTTCCGTATTTATAGAGAAATTGAGGTTAAAAATTTAGAGGTAACTTTGCCTTTTTTTTTAAAGAAAATTATATGGCTATTAATGTCTAGGGGATGATTTTTTATCATGTTTTCGCAATAAATTATCGATAGAGTAAGTCCTGAACTTTACCGAAAATAAAATTCAAAGTTAAATATTTAGTTGTCTATAAGGTATTTAGATCTGTCAAATCCGAATAAGAACGAACATCCGAATAAGAATAGTACAATGGTAGTGATTCTGTTGGCACAAAACCTAAACTAAACTAGCGTAAAAATGTTGCTGTCCCCTTTTACTCGATCGAAAAAAAAGAGACGTCAACAATTTTAGGCTAGTTTAGTTTAGGTTTTATGCCAACAGAATCGCTACCATTGTCATACTAAAGCGATCGGATAGCAAAATTCGGCCCCAGAACTATCAGTGTCTTCAACATTGGATGCAACAATATACATTGGCCCTTTTCATACCAGCATTCCCAAGTCTAGGTGAAGCATATATTCTTTTCACTTATGAACCCTGATAAAATATCTGCCTATCCAACACCATCTACGTTCTGCTTTTGATAAGCTATTCTAGTAGTTTAGACGATCTCTGTGGCGCGGTGGGTGAAGGTTCGCCTGCGACGTAGGAGGTTGCGGGTTCGATTCCCGCCTTGGGTTTTGATATTACTATCAGAGAAAACGAAGTTAGATATGGGTATTATATAAGTAAATAACCAATAGTAGGTGTGTATTAAGAATCATCATCTTGGTTAAATAGTATAGAAATAAGAGATTATTTATATTATAGGATTTATATTTATAATTATTTCTGTGATATCTATACTCTTCATCTTATTTTTAGTGTTCTTGGCAGAAATTTCGTGGTCGTTATGACGAGTCTTTTGTGGTTTGGGCTGATATCGCTAGCCTCAGGATATATCGCCTTATCTCCCTGGTAGAGGTCATTCTGAAGCATTCATCCCTTCATGAATGCGGGTTACATATCGCTTGTTTGCGAACGAACGTCATATCTTATAAAACGTGATTTTACAGACGAGCATTTTCAAGTTGGAAGAATAATATTTTGCTAATCGTAGCTAAGAAAAAGTAAGCTTTAGAAATAAAATATAATACCAGATTCACTCTTTATTTAAATATGTCAAAAAATATTGTGTACGATGTTACCAATAAATTGTTTAAACTTTTATGATGTAAGGTAGAATTTGTGTGATTCATCCTGAAAAAATAATGCATATTTCAATTACACTATTAAAATAAAACCTGCCAAAGCGGCAGACGACAGGCATTTAATAATAAATTCGCCATCTCAACATATCGGATGCGCTCGTGGATTGAGCTGGTAATTTCAACCAGCGAGTGGATAATTTATTGAGTTCCTCAGTTTGTTAGATACGATCTGAAGTTCAGTTTCGTAATGTAGGGTAAAGTTGGGATAGTCGCCGCAGCTATGTTACGCACGTGCTGTAGACTTACTTAAGGATACCCCGATTCAAACTAGTGCCGCCGCCACATATATTTTATTATAACGATAAACATTATATTCGTTTGCTATTTTCAGTAGTAAGGTTTTTTAGACAGCCGGGCCTTTATCTTTTTCCAAATTATAGTCAGGAAGAACAATCAAAGCTAAAAAAAACCTAGTAGGTAAAGACATTATAATATTATTAAATAAACCGAAAAGGACGTACCTAGAAGTGATCAATTCGATAAAAGTTATGACTTTTTTGCTTTTTTTGTCTTTATTTTTTGACTAAAATGTATTGTTTTCTTACAGGGTTTACTACCTTATAGAGTGCTCCTTTAAGTCCTTACAAATAAGCCAATAACCCGTTTTGAAATTATTATTTTTTAAATGATCAGAGTATACATAATAGACATAAAAATTCAATGAAAACGTCAAACTACCTCTAAGTACGTTATTTTTGGTGAAAATAAAGAAAACGTATTTTAGGACCAACCTTTTTTACCTATTACGAGGTTGCAACTTTGTTGTAGGTAACTGCAACGTTAACTCAAATTATAGTGGAGCTGGCAAATTACTGCCTCCGCCTTACACTAGACCTTGACTAGCCCGAAGCAGAGCGTATCGACCTGGTACTTACAGCTGATTTGTGCCAAGATAAACTCTATAAATACACACCAGTTCTGTCTAATATATGTCTCGGAATCATGTACTTCGCGGATCATTAACTGATAACGAAACAACAAAAATAAACTCAGAAAGAGGCGCAAAATGTATAAAAAATGGGTCGGTATCTTCTAGATCACATTTATACAGATGGGCCACATACTGATGTTATTTTCTTTCACGTGTACTTATTCTTTATTATTATTTTTAATTTCAAAAGATCTACATAACAATTTTGTAGTGATTTCAAGACAAAACACTTGTTTTGCTAATAAAACACGAAAAAAGCTTTTTGAAAATGTACTTGTATAAAACACGAAAGGGAAGAATAATGTTCTTCTCTTTCGTGAAGATAATTCTTTGACTTAATTATATTTATTTTAAAAGGCTTCAGGATACTAGGAAATCGTAGAAAATAAAGTTATCCCCTTCGGGTTCCACGATCCGCCCCTACAAATGTGACGTGGTACCCTGTTAAATGTCTATGTACGACGTAGAACTTTAAAGTAAATATGTGCCGGAACGAAGTTTAAGTAGGAACTTATACTTCGTTGCGGCACAGATGAAATAATGTTACTTCGTAAGTTCCGGTAATTTTAGTTAATAAATTATTCTGTGATACTGGTGATACGACAGTTTTCATAGGCTGTAACAAATATAAGGACCGAGCTTTCATACAAGGGTTTCATACAGGGGTTTCAGATTTAATCAGTGCACAAGACAATTACGTAAAAACCGCTATCATTTAACACATATTTTGTTGCTGGATAAGTTAGTTTATAAGTGTCTATCTGACGATACGAAAGAGACTAAAAGTGACTCTAGTTAAACAAAACAAGTGATTTAGTTATGAAAACAAATATTATTATTATATAAGGTAACAAAAAATCTATTTTAATAACTAGTTATGAAACAGTGAAGGAAATTGCGATTTTCGTAGCTAGTTTTGAAAAACAGTGTAAAAATGAACCAAAGAGATTTATTTCCTACATACCTTCCTAAATTGAACACTGTTTTATTTGTCGACGTTACAGTATTTACCCGACTGCAAAATGGACGGCTATGTTTTTTTGTAAGCTCTGTACTGTCCCGATTTTCCTCTGAATCTAGAACCTTGTTTGATCTATACAAAGTTATAAGTACGTAGGTGTGTATTTTCAATTTCCTTGCAGCGAAATAGAAAATATAGAGTAGGAAGGAGTTGAATTTTCCGTGAAGAGTATTCGACGTTGAATTATGTATCGGTCGTTCACGCCATTACATACATACGGGCACATTCAATAATAGTCGAGAATCGGTCATCTTGGCACGACGACCAATTCTCGAATATATCATTTCATTTATTTATTTTACATGTGGATTTATAGTTAAGAAACTAAAGCGTACAAGAGTTAGGAACTTACACAAAATTAACTCGAATTGTGGTTAATTCAAGCAAGGTAGATTAGAAAAACTCGAATTCTTAAAATTAAACACTGACACGGAAATAATAATAATGCTGGACAACTCACACAGCATTATCTAGCCCCAAGCTAAGCAGAGCTTGTGTTATGGGTACTAGATAACTGATATACATAATATAATGCAATACTTAGATATATATTTTTATTGTACATAGAAAACGACCAGAGCACCCTGAACAAATGTCTGCAGGTCGTATACACATTTGTCCCGAGGCGGGAATCGAACCCGCGACCTTCTGTGTCGCAGGCAGACCTTCGTCCACCGCGCCACATCGGTCGGAAATAAAGTGATATTTTTGTTTTCTATACCTAGCTTCGGTAGGTATTTAGATTAAAGCGAAGTAACATTATTTCATCTGTGCCTTAGACAATAAAGATCTGTGCTAAAGCAAAGAAGCGACGAAGAAATCTTTAGACTCTTAGTTGTTTTTTTTTTGAGTTGGAGCAAAACCCATCTCACGCTTTTATATCCTCTATCTAGATAATCTGATATTTTGTAGTAAGCCTTTTTGCACAGAAAGATTTTGTCAACTTATTTGAATTTATGTACTGATAGATTTTGCAACTCACTGGGAGTTTAGTTGTAGAAGCGTGTATATATATATATATATATATATTGCCTAAAGGCGGTGGTATGCGTGGAACTAGCGCCGCCGCCTATTTTATTTTATTACTACGTTGAACAAAGGAAATTTCAAAACCGAATTTACAGTTTGAGATACCTATAAGCATTTTTAACGCCTCTATAAAAGTTTCATTGTATTGGGTTTAGGCAGAATATCAAAGTTGCCATTGGTGGCCACCACGGAACAGTTTTTTCTGTTCCGTGGTGGCCACCAATACCTATTTTCGATTTACTGGCTAAACTAAATAGAATAAAACTATTAGAGAGGCCTTAAAAAACCTTATGATAGGTATCACAAAATGTACGATGGATTTTTGAAAGTTCCTTTGTTCAACGAAGTAATAAAATAACCGATCTAGTTTCACGCAAACCACAGCTCTGGGACTGACTGACGAGCTCATTTTCACAAATCAGCTTACATGCTTCGGCAAACGTAGTGTAGGTACTTATATACGTGTAGTATTATGTAACGCCCTCCGACCAGGTGGCATGACGATGCTGGATGCGGCAAGCTGAAGACAGGGCTCTATGGCGCTCATTAGGGGAGACCCATGTCCACCAGTGGTCTAATAAAGGCTGATGATAAGTAGTACATTAGACACCCCGACATAACTTTATAGTTTGTTTTGTAAAAAAGTGATTTAAATAAAATTTATACGGGCTTTATTTTATTCTACTAACTTTAATGTCTAAATTTTGAACTAAGTTCCAGCAAAAATAATAAGGTGATATTTATAAAATTTATTATGTAGGTATGTATGTCTAAATCAGTCTCAAAACACAGACATCTAGGAAAACAAAATAAAAAATCAAGATTAGTTTTTCTTTAAGAACGCTAATTATGTGAGAAAACGACATTTTTAAAAAACGACCAGAACACCCGGAACAAATGTCTGCAGAACGTTTCGTCACACATTTGTCTTGAGGCGGGAATCGAACCAGCAACCTCCTGCGTTAGACCTTCGCCCACTGCGCCACATAAAAATACTAGATCCGTCTAGTGCGAGTATGACATGCGCCCCGAGGGCTTAGAACTTTTGTCAAGTGATGGAATTCAGGTAATTTACGTACACTGAGAAAAATGTAATTTTTGGGTAACCTTAAATAAGATGACGTTGGTCTAAAATAGGTGCGTTGTCCTAAAATAAGCAGATAATAAGTCAATATAATGATGTACTGAAAAGAGTAAAAACGTAATCGAATTATTTGAGTAAATAAGGTAATATTATGATGCTCGTAATCGTAAAATTTCGTCACATAAAATAATGTTCTTGTCATCATATAATAACACTTTGTAATAGAAAATTACAGAGTTCCTGTAAATTTTGATGATACCCACAAATAAGATGATAATGATAAAACACAATGAAAGTATCCCCTTGTTTATAATGATTTCTTATTAAAATAAGAAGAAGTACCTCTTAAAATACGATGAAGTCATCATACCGTATTATGATAAGAATGGCATCATAAATAATTTTACAGTCATGCTATTTTATGTGACTACCTAATATTTATACGTTACGGTACCTCATTTATGAATAAGTAACAAATTTGATCGGATTGTCATACCAACATACGATGACAGCACGACAAATGAATGAATCATTTAAAAGTTCACTCTGCTAGTTCGTTCATATTCATTTCGTGACATCGCATCGTACGTATTGGTTGAAAATTGGGTCCTGCCTGTTTGTCGGTTGAATTAAATTGTGTACAAGTGTATACAGGTGTGTGATGGATGAAGCTAACAGCAATTTACTAAAAAAATTGAATTTAGCCCATTATATTCAACATTTTGAAGGTAAGTTCGGGCGAGCCCCTGTCGACAACTAAAATTTATTTCTTCGTCAAATATCTTTCTTCAAGATTTTCTAATATGAGTTCCAATTAATCATTTATTAACTACAACCTAATTCAATTTGTTGTGTTTTTTTTAATTTGTAGGATAGCACATGCAACTCGTCTCTCTTGAAAGAAGTTCTAGGAGGTGAATTGGATCTTGAATATAACTTGGAGACGTGTAAGGAGCAACAAAACTTAATAATCAGTGGACCATCTGAGTCTAGCTGCCAGAACATCCCGACGAATTTGGTAAGTTATTTGAATTTAGTTTGGGTACCAACTGTTTTTGTTTCTAGAGCAATTAGTAGCACTCGTCGCGCCGCCGCCATGCGCCAGCGCAGCGGCGAGCCCCTGGGGGTCGTCGCACCGCCGATTCTGGGCAGTGAATGTATTAACTTGGGTAGCTCATAGTATTTTTCGTACACAAAAGCAATTTCTGTTTTCTTCCTCTTATTTTTTAGCGAGGCAGTTGATATGTTGTTTCAAATTGATTAATTATTATTTTCTTTTCAGATGCAAAACCAGAGACAAAATTATCGCTGCCATATACTCGTACTCCTCGGATGTTTATTCGACATACCTCCTTGATAAAGTGTTAAATTAGGTACTTTGATAATACAGTAATTGGTACTTCGTAGGGACTGCGTTCTGCACAATAATAATTGTGTAGTAATTAATTATTGTGTATTATGAATAAATGTTATTTAATGATTCAAATTGCTGTTTTTTGTTTTGTGAGCATTCCGTATTCTGTTATTTTACTTCTACCTATTATTTTCGTACGCGTTCCTCTCATTTTTGAAGCTCAAGTATGGTTCCTATGTGTATATTTAAAACATGGTCAGTCAGTTCCTGACTGAATCATGTTTAAAATACAAAGGGAATCATACTTGAGCTTCAAAAATAAGGGGATCGTACTACGAAATTGTAGGAGGAAGTAAAAGTAAATAACCCGAGGTAGGAGGACGTCACCGAGAAATGGTAGGAATATTAATAGGACATAAGCGAATATATGAGGATATCATCAATAAATAGTAGGAAAATTAATAGGACGTAACCGAATTTATAATGATGTCACCGAAAAATAGTAGGAACATTAATATGACGTAACCGAATATATGAGGACAGGAACCATATCTTCTACGAAAGCCATGGTGACCTGTCATTTTAAACACCGTTATCATCATAAATAGTAGGATCATCGAACTTTTTGCTGATATCACTATGCTCCTCCATTAAAGTGATTCCTCAAATTATAAGATGAATTCACCTCTTTTATGATGGCCAGTTTTCTCAGTGTAGAAGGTAAATTACGTAAAAAATTCTAGTCCTGGTAATTTGCGTTTCTGGTACTATGCGTCTGAACGATTTTGTATACAAATAGTTTCTACCTGTAGATAATAAAATAAGTAATATTTAATGTTGTACGATCTGTAAACATTTGTTCAGGGTGTTTTAATCGTTTTCTATATGTGTAATAAAAATATCTATCTATGTATATCAGTTACCTAGTACCCATAACACAAGCTCTGCTTAGCTTGGGGCTAGATAAAGCTGTGTGACTTGTCCAGCATTATTTATTTATTTATTATTATATAATCTTCAATATGCAATTGTTCTATATTTGATGCATTTATTTTCGCACGGGCGAAGCCTCGGGGCGCAGCTAAGCTAGTTACAAAATAAATGAATAAATTAGTAGAAGAGGATTTCGTGCAATCGTGAATGTTACAGATCTTAATGCATAACACTCGAATAAAATATAGTTTTTGAATGACCAATCATTACTGTAGGTATTAGAGTGGGTTAGTAGATTTTACCTTTCACTTGTAAATCACTTAGTTTTACAACGAGTGAGTTACCAATAGGTAGACGATTAATAATTATTTTAAATCCCTATTACTCAAAATCAAAAATCAAAAATTCTTTATTTCCATAAATACAAAAATGTATACTTAGAAAAAGTCAAATTCTTAAAATAAAACACTGACACGGAAATAAAGTGATGTTTTTGATTTCTGTCGCTTCGGTGTGTAGACTAAAGTAAAGAAGCGACGAAGAAACCTTTAGCCTGTTAGTTGTTATTTTTCGAGTTGGAGCAAAACCCGTCCCAAGCTTTTTTATCTTCTAAATAATCTGATATTTTGTAGTAAGCCTTTTTGCACAGAAAAGTTTTGACAATTTGTTTGAATTTATTAATTGATAGATTTTGCAACTCACTAGGAGTTTTGTTGTAGAAGCGTATACATTGCCCTTTGAAAGATACATTTATCTTGTGAAGCCTGGTTGTGGGCACAGCGAGTTTATGTTTATTTCTAGTATTAATATTATGTATATCGCTATTTTTAGGGAAGCTTTTGATATTTTTATGAGTGTACAACAAGTTTTCATAAATATATTGACAGGGGACTGTCATTATGTTTATTTCTTTAAATTTATCACGTAGGGATTCTCTGGGACCCATATTATAGATAGCACGAACAGCCCTCTTCTGCAGCACAAATACGGTGTTAATATCTGCAGCGTTCCCCCACAGCAGTATACCATATGACATAATACTGTGGAAGTAGCTGAAATAAACAAGTCTAGATGTATCCACGTCTGTAAGAAAACGGATTTTTTTGACTGCATACGCTGCAGAACTAAGTCTCCTCGATAACTTATCTATGTGTGGGCCCCATTGAAGTTTATTATCTAAAGTGATTCCTAAGAATACGGTACTTTTAACAATTTCTAACGTTTCTCCCTTTACGTTTACATCAGCCTTAACTTGTTTAACATTAGGTAGAATAAATCTAATACATTTTGTTTTGGTTTCGTTAAGCAAAAGATTATTGACACTAAACCAATGGACTACTTTTGAGATTGCATTATTCACATCGTCAAAATTTGTACTCTGTCGTTTCATTTTAAAAATTAAAGAAGTATCATCAGCAAACAGTACAATCTCGTGATTATTCTTTACAAGATGAGGCAGGTCGTTAATATAAACTAAAAATAAGAAAGGACCGAGGATAGAACCCTGCGGTACACCCATTGTAACTACAGACCCCGCAGACCGTTTCCCATTAATCTCAACTCTCTGTATCCTATCACTCAAGTAAGACGTAAGAAGATCCAAAGAGGAGTCCATTATTCCATAGTGATGTAGTTTCCTGATTAATGTTTCATGGTGTACGCAATCGAATGCTTTTGACAAGTCGCAAAAAACGCCTATAGCATCTTGCGACTTCTCCCAAGCATCAAAAATATGCGATACTAACTCTACACCAGCATCAGTAGTTGACCTGCCGCGAGTAAATCCGAATTGTTTACAGTGTAGCAGGTCATTGCCATTGAAATGCCTGAGCATTTGATGTAAAATAAGTTTTTCAAAAACTTTGCTGAATGTAGGCAGTACTGATATTGGTCTAAAGTTAGTGGGGTCAGATCTACTACCCGATTTAAACAGTGGGACCACTTTACTACATTTCATTAGATCAGGAAATACGCCACAATCGATAGATTCGTTGAATATTAAAGCCAGATCCGGTGCAATGGTATCTATCAATGGTTTAATAATTCTAACGGAAATGCCCCAGAGGTCTGCAGTTTTCTTTATATTTAAAAGGTTAAAGGCTTTTTTAATATCTTTTCCATCTACATAGTTGAAATTAAATTTATTTTTGCATTTTTGTACATTTTCAATGAGTAATGACTCAGCGATTATTTGAGAAGAGTTTAGACACTTTGTAGTAGAGATTGGAATGTCAGTAAAAAAGTTTTCAAATGCTTGGGCTACTTTAACATCATTTTTGATTGAGCAATCATTAACCTTTAAATTGTAATCATTAACATAGGTACTGACCTTTCCAGTTTCACTATTTATTATTTTCCAAGTTGATTTTATTACATTTTCACTAGTTTTAATTTTTGAGCTAATATAATTTGACTTTGCTATTCGACAAACTTTCCTAAACATTTTTGAGTAATTTTTAACTTTTTCTTTGAACTCTTGGCTAAAATTATATTGTTTTTCACTATACAGTTCATACAATTTTTGTCTACTCTTATGTATACCCACTGTTGCCCACTCACTAAAGTTAAGTTTTTCTGAGACCATGATCGATTTGGGGGTGAATATTGAATTAAAAGCATTGGTGAATTTGGTAAAAAACCTGCAATAAGACTCATTTGGGTTGTTTTGTGAGTAATTAGGTGAGGGTTTAGATTCCCAATCCAATTTTAACCGTTCAAATCGACTTATGGTCACAGGTATGTAATTTATTTTCCTTTTACAATTATTATTTTTCACTTGAATTTCTAATTTGATTAATTGACCTAAGTGATCTGATTTTAAATTGCTTATTATAGTTTTACTTACAATTTTTTCATTTTGGCAAACAAATACATTATCTATACATTTTGCTGAGGTTTCAGTGATTCTAGTCGGTTCCATAAATAATGGCCTTAAATTATAAGAGTTAAATAAGTTTGTCAATCTAGTACTAAGGGAGTAAGCTTCTAAAAGGTCAATATTGAAATCTCCACATACCATGAGAGTTTTATTTGATTTTGATAATTTAAATAAAATATCTTCCATAACATTTTCAAATATTTCAAAAGAAGCTGATGGTGGGCTGTATACGCTTACTACAATTGTTTGCTCCAACTCTACACATGCTACTTCAATGTGGCTTTCTACGGATAAGCATGTTATGTCCTGACGGTCTTTGAATTTCATGAATTTATTTAGTAAAATTAGTAAAATTACTGTCGGCTATGTTTTATAAAAATAATTTACCAGCATTTGCCCGAGGTTTTGCAATCTTTTTTGTCAGAATAAATAGTAGCCTTCGTGTTATTCCAGTTCTGGATCTATATTTATGAAAAATTTCAGCCCAAAACATTCTGTAGTTCTGGCGTTGTCTTCGGCCAAACATCTTCACAACACGGCACTATTTTGCTGGACAATTCACACAGCATTATCTAGCCCCAAGCTAAGCAGAGCTTGTGTTATGGGTACTAGATAACTGATATACATAATATAATACAATACATAGATACATATTTTTATTATTATATAGAAAACGACCAGAACACCCTGAACATATGTCTGCAGATCGTACACACTTTTGTCCCGAGGCGGGAATCGAACCCGCAACCTTCTGCGTCGCAGGCAGACCTTCACCCACCGCGCCACATCACCCTGTACTAATTCAGTATTTATTGTATTCCATAAATTACTAGCATTTGGCTTATCACTACTTTCTCGCGAACCTTATCCGTGATATTATCTACATATTTATATCTGCCGAATAAGAGCACTTTCGCACTACGTCCGACCCGAATCCAATCCAAACCCGTGAAAATAAAATACCATAGAAATAGTTCTATAACTACTCCGGACCATATTTTCACGGGTCGGATCGGACATAGCGGAACCGCTGTAAAGCGATTTTTTTACTTTTCTGCGTCGTCTTGAAGCCGACTGTCCTCCGATGTGACGTTGAAATTCGGGACACGTCGTTTATACGGCGCACTCCAGCAAACTTTCCAGTCACTGGGTATGATTTTTCAGCAATCAACGTCGATTCAGCAAAACAAGGAGTTTTGTTTGATACCGTTGTTTTTATTCGAAACTTATGCAGGTACCTTCGTGATACATCGCCTTCCACATCGTCATTCTCTATCAGGTGATATTGTGAACAAACGAATTAAAAAAAAGTATAATATAAAAAAATATATGAATAGGATAGGCATAGGATTTCGCGTTTAAAGGCGCGGGATAGAACAGAGCGGTGTTAGCTCAAAAATCAAGTTTTTGCTGATTATCTTTTAATTAAGACATATATTCAAAAAAATATGGTGATAACAATAAAAAAATCTTGTGATTGATAGTTTAGGAGAAAAATTGTAAAAATTAAAAAAACATGATTCTTTGCACAATTATTTCTGACATTTAAAATATTTTTTTTTAATTTTCGAATCGAAGGTGCCTTGCCTTGTATGCCATAGATTATTATGTATTTTTTCAAAGCTTTTACAATAAAGATATGACGGAGAAAAATTGTTTTAAAATAACCCAAATTCGCCCAATTCACATCTACCTGATAATAAGCTAAAGTAGGTGGCGGCGCTAGTTTGGGTGGGGTATGCGCCTTAAGATCTTGGATGAAAGTAAATTAAGGTAGCAGGTAGCAAGGTATTGTGTTGCAACAGTGCAGTCATGCGTCGGCTATTGGTACCTATCCATTCACTAGCTCACATGATATGATGTGTCAGACATGTTAAACATGTCTGCCTACTCTGACTTCACAGGTAATTTAACCTACTATAGAAAAACACTTTAAGATCGAAGAAAATTACAAATGCGGCGATATATGTGAAATGGGCAAATTTGGGTAATATTAAAACATTTTTTTTCCGTCATCTTTATTGATAAAGCTTTGAAAAAAATACCTAATAGTCTATGGGATACAAGGCAGATCCCTTCTTTATTTATTTATTTACAAGATTTTAGGAAAACTTACAGCTAGGTTTGATAAATAGAATTAAAAAATATAGAACATGCCTGGATAGACCAATGCATGTTTTTTGAAGGCTAATTACAAGTTTCCGCAAATAGGTAAATTTGAAATAGATGATACAAAGTGAGTTGACGACTTATTAGAAATAATAAGACAAAGAAATAATATCTTTTCGAAAATGGAAAATAAACGATTTTAAATACCACAAATAATTGTGCAGAACCATGCGTTTTCTTAATTTTTACAATATTTCTCTTGTACTATCATTCACAAGATTTTTTTTATTTGCATCACCATAGTCAATAGAAGAATACCTAGGTCACCTTTGGTTTATTTTTGTAAACAATAGATAATCAGCAACAGATTGATTTTTGAGCTTACGCCGCTCTGCTCTGTCACGCTCCTTTAAACGCGAAATCTTACTCCTATCCTATTCACAAAATGGCGTCATTATATCGCCCCCTTAAATTATAAGTAGCGTTTACAATTGAAACAAAAAAATAAAATAGTTTAGACGCCTGTAAAAATATGACTATTTGACGACCTCCGTGGTACGGTGGGCAAAGGTCTGCCTGCGTTGCGAGGAGGGTTCGATTCCCGCCTCGGGACAAATGTGTGTGCGATCTGCAGACATTTATTCAGGGTGTTCTGAACGTTTTCTATATATAAAAAAAAATCTATCTATGTATTGTTTATACCTATTATGTATATCAGTTATCTAGTACCCATAACACAAGCTCTGCTTAGCTTGAGGCCTGATAATGCTGAAATGTGAATTGTCCAGCATTTTTATTTATTTTTATACGAAATCGATAACAACTTGTTCATTAACAAATCGATTGTCATAAAAAATCAAATCTGGAAAGTTAATGCATCCAAAAATCAAATAGTTTCATAGAATTTTTCTTTAATAACAAAGAAAATTACAATCAAACAATAAAGTTAAATTAAAACTCGTATTTACAATAGAAACAATTGAGCTAACTTCACACTGATGCAAACAATCTACAGGTAGCTCAACTGATCCATCATTACCAGTCGGAAGCGTGCCCAAGACGCTGATGGCTGCATTGTTCCGCTGTATAGCAATGCTGATGCGCTGTGCCAGATACTCACCAGCTCTAGGGTCACGCGTAGCTTCACCAGACGCTAAGTTAATTGTTGAAAACCAGGACCAAATGAGTAGGCTCTGTCGAGACCTGCATATTTGCGCTTCTTGAGATCTTCGACTAAATTTGCCGCTGCACAAGCCCTCACGGAAATCCTAGGAAAATGGGAAGGCACAAGTATGTCGACGCCATGTAGGTCCAACACAATAGGCCTCCATAACTCCCATGGGACTAGAGCACAGAACCAATATCCAGATATTTGTTCTGTGGATTAGAGTCATGCCGCCTTGGGGTCTCTAACCATCGTTACACCGACTACTCGGTTCGAGAATATTTGGTACGTTAGCGGTGACAAAGGCCCGCCGGATGATGTCGTTAAGGCTGGCATGACGAGATAACCGACAACAATTCCGTGTCAACTCACACAGAGACCCGTCCCATGCCGCCGTTGGGACAAAAGAGATTTCTGGGGAGCAGCATCGGGGCATCACTATGCCAAGCGGATAGAGATGCGTCTAAAATTTAATTTTGATTGAAATCCCAGGTATGACCAAAATGGCTTTCAGATTTTTTCAACTAGAGAACTAAATGCTGTAGACGGAATACAAGAACGCTGGTAGGGCTACACTGGGAATTTTGCGTATACCTATATAGCACCTTAGCATAAATAACGCACGTGCTTTTTATGAGTTATTATAATTGTTGCAATTAAGGCAATCAATTTATTAAAAACAATTTATAACTATCCAATTTAATTAAAATAAATTTTTGTTCGCTCGAAACAGTAGATTGTGTAGATCGATAACTATATTTAAGAAATTAAGACCGTATTTAACCACAATCGCAATTAATAAATAGTTTCAATATAGCATAAAAATTGTCTCCGAGATACTATTAAACTGCCTGCCAAATTTTATTGAGGCGTGACAAGGTAACAGGTAGATAGACAGACAGACAGAGTTACTTTCGAAATTATAATAGGTAATTAGTATAGAAGTATGGATAATATAATCATACAAACACCACTTTCTGCTCTTAGATTCGCTCGTGTATTCCGGCATCAAAGTCCACATAATATCGGAACTACCTATATGTTAAAGATTGTATGTTGAAATTCATATTTACTCTCACATGTTTCAGCTTGATCCGTTCAGGAGGTTAACGTCAGAACCCCTGGACCAAGTGCGATATTTTATGTTTAAAAACTATAAAATTTTAGGAATCCTTCCCATTCACACCAACTTTTTGCGTTATCTTTTTACTCACACACAAATCTTATTTTATTTTATTTATATATTAATACAATATGTGTACTGTTAGTGTACTGCAACTTTTAAGTACACTCACAGTCATCATCAGCCTATACCAGCTGGACATAGGCCTCCCCTAATGAGCGCCATAGCGCCCTGTCTTCAGCTTGCCGCATGCAGCATCTGCCAGCACTCTTTCGCAAATCGTCTTCCCACCTGGTAGGAGGGCGTCCTACACTACGTTTGCCGAGTCGCGGTCTCCACTCAAGAACACGTTTACCCCAGCGGTTGTCGGTTCTTGTCGAAACCTGCCCACTGCTACTTCAGCTTGCTAATCCTAACATGAGCACAATATGTGTACACTAACAGTAGGTACACATATTATGCTCATTACAATAAAAATGTTGCAGACAGATTCATTTAAGTACTTAAAAAATATAAACAAAGTTTGAGAGCACACCAGCGCAGCCAAGTTTGTGAAGATTAGTACATTAAAGGTAAGTATACATATTAGGGGGCAGGTATATGACGCCATTTTGTGAATAGGATAGGCATAGGAGCGGGATGGAGCAGAGCGGCGTAAGCTTAAAAATCAAGTTTTTGCTGATTAGCTTTTAATTAACACATTTTTTGCAAAAATAAGCCAAAGGTGCCCTGGGTATTTTTTTATTTAATATGGTGATGAAAATAAAAAAATCTTGTGATTGATAGTTTAGGAGAAAAATTGTAAAACTAAGAAAACAGATGGTACCTACCTTCCTACTTTCCCATAGATTATTGTGTATTTTTTTTTTCAAAGTTTTTTCGATAAAGATGTCGACGAAAAATTGTTTTAATGTAACCCAAATTCGCTCAATTTACATCTATATCTGGGCCTTAATTTAATATACATTTAGTGTAGGTATTTATCTTCATAAACTTACACCTACCTATACGTTTATTATGATAAAAACGACCAGCAAACCATTTAGAAATAGATATCAAAGTTAAGCCTTAAATAGCTTAACGTAACTCTCGATTTAATCAGGTTGTAATATAATCAATACAAGTTCCTTTAGAACGAATTACATAACATGTGTCATGTGATGTTGAATAACAAAACAACGCATTGGTTGCGCTGGTGTGCTCGAAAAATTTGGAACCTGTTATGCCGTTTTCAAAATATCGCAAAGTGAAGGTGAAATCCTGCGACCACGATATTGACCATCTTTGACAATGACAGTCCCCTGTGACAGTCCCCTATGTCAATATATTTATTAAAACTTGTTGTAAACTCATAAAAATATCAAAAGCTTCCCTAAAAATAGCGATATACATAATATTAATACTAGAAATAAACATAAACTCGCTGTGCTCACAACCAGGCTTCACAAGATAAATGTATCTTTCAAAGAGCAATGTATACGCTTCTACAACAAAACTCCTAGTGAGTTGCAAAATCTATCATTAATAAATTCAAAGAAATTGTCAAAACTTTTCTGTGCCAAAAGGCTTACTACAAAATATAAGATTATTTAGAAAAATCTTGGGACGGGTTTTGCTCCAACTCGAAAAATAACAACTAACAGGCTAAAGGTCTCTCGTCGCTTCTTTACTTTAGTCTACATACCGAAGCGACAGAAATAAAAAATATCACTTTATTTCCGTGTCAGTGTTTTATTTTAACAATTTGAGTGAGTTGCAAAATCTATCATTAATAAATTCAAAGAAATTGTCAAAACTTTTCTGTGCCAAAAGGCTTACTACAAAATATAAGATTATTTAGAAAAATCTTGGGACGGGTTTTGCTCCAACTCGAAAAATAACAACTAACAGGCTAAAGGTCTCTCGTCGCTTCTTTACTTTAGTCTACATACCGAAGCGACAGAAATAAAAAATATCACTTTATTTCCGTGTCAGTGTTTTATTTTAACAATTTGACTTTTTCTAAGTGTACATTTTTGTATTTATTTTTGAGTTTTGACTTTTGACAATAATTCGCTCGCGTAATACCTTAATACCTTATAATAAGTAAGTTAGTATTATTATACACTAGCTACGCCCCGCGGCTTCGCCCATTATGGAAAAATCATAAAAATTTTATTTTTCGATTGGTAATCATACGCCACGCTGACCGCTATTTGAGCGTGGACCTCGGTTGGATTATGCGACGGTGAAGAGTGCACGTTTTGGATCTCGGAAATATACCTAACGGGTTTTGCATTTTAGAGCCGACGAGGATTGGACGCGCGATTTTTGATCTATCTGTGCGTGCAAACTAGCTTATTTTCATAAATTCTATTTAATTTTGATTACACGGCCTCATACATTTTTCGCATAATCGCATACATTTATTTTTTTGCTTATCTGGCTTACAAACTTTTCACTCAGGCAAGAATATAAATATTTGTATTGGTCATCGTAGAAACCCACACTGACGTTTACACTAGATGTCGTCGTAAGGTTCTATCTATACAGAGTGAAATAATAATGAAGAAAGTGAAGTGCGTCCTGTTACTAATTATACTATTTTATTAAGTAAAGTACCTCAAAGAAGTTATTCTTTTAAAATTACCATGTTGAGTTATTGGGTACCTACCCTGCGTTAGATTATCTGCACCCATCTACGTAAATAGCTCCAAATATTTTGTAAGGCGCTTTACAATTTCTTTTTGTTGGTTTTTATTATTGTATTGAATTTATTTACTATTAGAAGTACTTTTGATATATTTTTTATTTCTTTGTGTTCTGTTTCCTGTCAGGGTTAAAAAGATATTGTGTTTTTATCCAGTGATTTATTAAAAAACTTCACAAAATATTGTGAAACGAAATATTTTGCTGAGTTGATCAGTTATTGATCAATCATATATATTAACTACATTATATAACTCTTTATTGTACACCACAAAATTTAAAAAAAACATAGATACATCACAGAACATAAATAGGCAGTTCATTATTTTGTGATTTTTTTACAACTTATATTAGATGCGCTATACTGAAATCTTTTGAACTTTTCATTTTGTTGATCGATATTTTTAAGATGTCATACATGTCATATGCACATCAAACAAAATCTCCAGGTGTTACAATAACACCACTTCTTCAATTGTCATTACGTCTCATTATTTTACTAAGCTGCTTCTTAAACTTTACGTATTTCGCCACTTCTTTACTTTTTAGTCCCGTCACGGTGCGATTACTATCAACGATTATAACGGGCTCTACGTTTTCCCGTTTCTTCACTTTCTGTGTAATTCCCGTCTTAGTTACAAAATATACTGCAGGTATATTCATCATTTGAGAGTCAGTCGGTTCTTCTTCTGGAAACACCACGTAGACGACCACTGGCTGCGCGTCAGGTCCGGCTATTTTGATGTTAGATGGCGCCGTTGCTACAACGATCTTATAGTCTTTAAAAGGCTGTTGAATCACGGGTATATTTATGTAATCCTGCGAACTTGTTTCGTTGGGGTCCATTACGGGAAATAATATTTTCGCTATTTGATTCGAACAGCCAGTGCCAAGTTCTGGAGTATGTGCAAAATGTGGTGTAGAAATAAGATTTCGCTGCACGTCCACTTCGGCATCTTGAGGAATTTTTGCAAATAACGAACTAAACGTCTTTGGTACAACTTCTTGTTTCATGGAGAACGGTTTAAATTTTAGGGAAAATCCATTTTTTAAAGGTCTACTCAAAGTCACTTGGTTCACAGATACGATCACGAGCATTGAAATGATCTGCAAAAAAAAAGAGATTTATATATTAAGTCTTAAAATGATTAGATATTTTTATCGCATACGATCTTTTTTATAAATTTATATTCAATTTCCGCTCCGAGATTTTTTTTTGTACGATCTGCAGATAATTGTTCTGGGTGTTTCATTCATATAAAATATCTATGTAGTTTTTGTAGTACTAAGTTCCACCTAATGTTAGTATATCACACAAAATCTGCTTAATTTGTTACTTCATTATGCTAGATTACTGTGTAAAATGTCCTGATAATATTTTAATCGGATTTCCACGAACCGTGATTAAACTTAATCAATGTATATATAGCGCCAATAACACTCAGCTACGCGGAAAGCGTTCCCTAATGCGCGTTAATGGTGATGTTATTGTTAAATAATAAATAACGTTAGTCTTCCCGGTAGATTTACACATGAATATGTCAA
Source organism: Eupithecia vulgata (assembly GCA_946478455.1). Taxonomy (NCBI): domain Eukaryota; kingdom Metazoa; phylum Arthropoda; class Insecta; order Lepidoptera; family Geometridae; genus Eupithecia; species Eupithecia vulgata. The sequence continues at coordinate 12,552,551 of OX297859.1, read as the reverse complement.
ATGACCATTACAGAAACTTTTAATATAAGATTTTGGTAACTTTATGATAAGCGGCGACTAAATATTAGTACAGACCAGTTTAGTTCAAGCATTAATCGCCAAATTATATTTGATGAAAGGGTAGTAAAATTTGTATAATTATGACCACCGCACGAACAAACTTCTGGAAAAGAATTGTTTCACAAAATGGGATGTGCACACTCACGGATACTTTCAAATAACCAGAAAATGCCTGAATTTATTACTAGATTGGTTTGTGAAACATATTTTAACTACGTATTATAAAATATTCAATTCAACTAACACTTTTCATCACTGGTGGCCCTGCAACCATAACGACACACACATCAGTAGTACGATTTGTTATTAAGCTGCGTTATGCGTACTGTTTGTTTTGAAAACAAACAGGTTTTGATACAAGTATACGTTTGAGGATGTTTGAGTCACTGGAAACTTAATTCAAACATCTCTTACTCAGGCACGGTCCGAGGAAAGGGGAGGATCATATTGTGTGAATATTAGGTATTGGTTTTGTTTATTTCAATCCTTCGATCAAGAATCCGCCGCGCCGCTTCCCGGATATTTCTTGACGACCGATGTGGCGCGGTGGGCGAAGGTCTGCCTGCGACGCAGAAGTTTGCTTGTTCGATTCCCGCCTCGGGACAAATGTGTGTACGATCTGCAGACATTTGTTCAGGGTGTTCTGGTCGTTTTCTATATAATATAACAAAAAATATCTATCTACGTATTGTATTATATTATGTAGGTATATCAGTTATCTAGTACCCATAACACAAGCTCTGCTTAGTTTGGGGCTAGATAATTCTGTTTGAATTGTCCAGCATTTTCTTTTTTTTCTTCTTTTTTATGTTACTATGTTATATTATGTATGTTACATTTATGTTGTATATTGTTGAGATCATAGCCATAATACCTGTGACGTATTTTCTTCGGTGTTTTATGTAATAAAATTGACTGTTTTTTTTTCTAGAAAAAAAATCTTTTCGCTGGGACTTTATTTGTTAGCCGTTGTTTGTTACCAGTCAGTATAAACGTCCCATACAACACGCACATCAAAATTATTTATGTACCTACTCACATTATTTGGCTAAAAGCCCTTCTAAAAATTAAGATTTAAATAAATAAATTTATGTAGGTACTTACTAACCTTGATCCTTGCGTCCAACCCTGGCTCTTTCTTCACAGAAGAATGTCTAGATTGTATAATATAAACAACTACTTATATCAGTTCAAAATTACCCACACCCCTTTCTTCAATAACATAATATAAATGTATGTAAGGAGATGTAAGCCTGAGCCAAAAAAAAGTCGACAAGAAATACTGAAGGTTGGTGTTGGTAAAAATTCTAATTTTAAATTTAGAATTTAATAATTTTTAATTTTATATTTATCTTTATCTTTAAATGTATAAAAAATATTTATTAAGAAAGAAAATTACAAAATAAGAATTAAACAATAAATTAAAACTTAATAATCATCTAACACTTAGATGATTAGTCATTAAATAACCCGGCCCTGATCATCCCCGGTGCAAAGGTGCCCATAATGCTTGCAGCATTACCCCGCTGAATAGCGATGGCAATCCTTTGCTCCAAGAACGACCCGGAGCGGGAGTCTCCTGTTGCTTTGTTCAGCTTACGGCCTAAATCTCCCACTAAACACTTCGCATCCACACTCCAACAACCCAAGGTCTCCACTGCCTACAGGAACAAAATGGTAAAGCTGCTCCAAGGCGGCGTACTTTAGCCTTTTTTCGATCTTTAAATTAAGTTTTTAATTTAAATTTTGTGTTGTTTTTCTACTTTCTACAAGGGTTAAAACTAACGGACAAGTAATTTACCGCAAATCGTTAACTATTTTCTATGAACCCATAAACCAGCTTTGATTCCATTGTATTTTCGAGCATTTGGGAAAATTTTGTTTATTAAACCAAAATCGCTTATTTTCACAAATGCTCCAAAAATACCAAGGCAGAAAAATTCAGAAAACTCTCACAGTTGATTAAATTGTAGTCTTCTGGTAAGTATTTTTTATCTAGATACTTATTTACAATCAAACAATTTAGCGAAGGAAAATCCGAGAGTTAGTATTTACCCACCTCCTGCATCAGATACGTCGTAATTTATGTTATGACTTCGAAGATGCAGGCGGAACGTAAACTTGTCAAACATTGTGTAAAAAGGACAGGAATGAAACAAAAATTAAAGACCAAACTTTTAATGGGGGGTATTTTGTAAATTTCACCGATTCCAATTTCAATGTGGTTTACCTAAGTACATAAAAAACAAGATCCGTCAAGTGACTCGCGCGCCGAGGGTTTCGACCATTTGCCGAATAAAAATAAATACTTAGTATTTATTATACTACCTATTAAGGTAATAGAGACTTTGCTATTTCATTAATACCGAAAAATAGTAGGTAGCTATTTCAGATGGATCACTCTGCAAACTGAGGAAATATAACTAACAACAATACTACTCGACTTTTTTCTAAATATTTCAAAAAGTGTCAAACCTACAGAAGACGCATAGTAAACAGTACAACATAGTAACATAGGGAATCATTTCACTGGGTACTTGCACCAAATCTAATAATAATAATAAGCATTTATTTATCTCTCACAATAGGTTTTAGTGTTATACTATTTACTAACTAAATTTAAACACAGTAAGTATGCTAACCTAGGTAGGTCCAAGGACTTTACTAAGACCTGTTTTGTGAGAGAACTGGTGCCTGTGATAGGTTTTTACAAACCTGTGGTACGGGTCACCAGGCCCTTCACGGGGAATAGAAATTTGTCTGTTTGGAAGTAGGTGCTGTGCATGCACCAAATCTAAGTATTTCCTTTGCGTCCTATGAGAGTACCAAGTCTAACCAAAACACGTTAATCATAGAGGTAAAACACTCTCACTCAACTCTCTTGATTTCGAAGATAAAAACGATGTTTGTGTGAGTACTTCACTTAACACTTTCATGGCCCAAGACGCAGAAGTCGATCTACGGTTCCTTGTCTCGGCGGTGCAACCCGCAGGATTATCAATAAAGCAATTTAATTTCCGTTTGTACATTTGAATCAGAATTGCTAAAATCGAGCAAAAAAAGGACAAGAGTGAGTAATCTAACAATTGACTAGGTTATATCATAACGTTAACATTAAAACTTAGGTACGTCGTTTATCGACTCATTCCGCCAGATGGTGGTAGGTATGCATTTTAGTACCATATTGGCAACCGAAATCGTTTATTACGATTCTCCCGGGGATAGCCCATATAACACGATCACTGCTAGCGTCGGCGGTGCGACCCGCAGGGGCGCGCCTTAGGGAAATCCGCCAGGGGGCGCAGGTCCGTAGCATAGCAGCGCCTCTGCAGAAAAGATCCACCACCGAACTGTGATCCCTAACCCACATGCCAGCGTAAGGCTTAGGTTCGCTTTTTCAAGACAAGGACGAGCGAACACCCGCGCGGTGAAGGCGAGAAAGGGAGGCAAGAACCGACCCGCGCGCAATTTCACTGCTTTAGGTATAATAATAATTATAAATTTAATATTGCTCTAAAATAATACTCTTTCGCAACAAAATAAAAGTATAGGTACTAACCTAATGTTAAATATTTTTAGATGACATTTCATTAAAATATTTTAAATAGGTACCTAACTAGCAAATGAAACTGGTTTTCCGTAGTAAATATGAAAATTTAGAGGAAAGTTTGCGATCTTTTTTTTATCGAGTCAAGTTGATTCAATCGTGTTTCGACTTCTATAACTCACTATCTAAAATCCTAAACTTTCGAGGATCGTCAAAAAAGATTTAAAAAAATTGTGTTTTCTTGCCTTAAAATTGATTTTGCGTACAGACACATACAAAACCTGGTTTTTGGGACCTACTTCCATTTTAAATGGCATTACCTCCGCTCCGAATGACAAAAGATGATAAGGTCCTTATGAGGGGACGCCTACATCGTTGGCTGGTAAAGGTTGTAATGATGATGATGAGTTGAGCGATCATCTGCCAGATTGATGATGCTTCAATTTCAGTCTTCATCGAAATATATTAAGCAATTTGAAACCGAATTCAGCAGAGAGTTCTCATAGGTTATACAATTATTCCTGACATCATGTTGATTTACAACATTCCCTGGCGTGTTTACTCGCACAATGCGCTTTGCATACAGTTTGCATAGAATATTCCAGACGGTATTTACTATTCAAAGCAGTTTCAAGGTAAAGCAATAGTTCTTAATCAACGATAGATACCTAATAATAAAGATTTGACTATTTATTTTACGGTTTTGATTGCTGAGCGAACCCAAATCCGTACCTGCGTAAGTAAAGCATTACCACATTTATCACACAAAAGGTGATATCTGAATTCACGGGCGCAGCCGCCAGCATAGTCTGTGGAATTCGCACCACTATTAGTCCTATGCTGGCTATTGTTTCTGTAAAATGATGTTAAACTTGCAATCTATCATCAAATCTATAGGTACTAATATCTACCTCCAAGGCAAGATAAACTCTTGAAGTCCTAAATATGAAATAAAGAGGCAACATAATTTATTTTATTGTCTGAGATAAATAAATGTTTTATTATTATTATTATTAATTCTAAACTAGATTATATTGTGCAGTTTATTGGGATAAAATAACTATAAATAGATAGGTACCTACAATGCAACTAGGTGTTGCATTGTAGATTGAATTGAACTTTTTTTAGTAGTTTCACTAATATTGGGAACAATTACATACTTAGCCCATATTTTAATAGGGAAGGTAAATTAGAAAGTAACTACATCTTACATTAGAATATAAAATAATTATTATAAAGTATTTTTTAGTCATTATAAAATAATTAAAATAAAAAAAAAGCTTCCTATCATCAAAAATATCATACCATCCTGCAACCTTTCTCATTTTTGTGAAAACAATCGGGTATTCGTACAGTAACTAATCTAGGTATTTCTTTATTTTAATTTTAGTGGATTTAACACTCCACGCACGACAATCCACAGCCCTAAAAAAATACCTATCATTACTATAATCATTTTCAGCCTGAGCACCTAACCTAACTACTGAGTTCTAAGAAAGCAAATCAAGTTTTTTTGTTAGATTCTTCGCTAAAATGAAAAAAAGTCAGTTGAGAAAAATAGATTATCAATAGTGCCAACAACAACAAAATAAATGTGATTACAGCATCTCTAATATTCCTAAAATTAATGTTCTGTGTTAAGGTTCATAATACCGGAGTTAAAAGTTAGTTAGTTAGTTAGTTTACCTGCCGTTAAAGTTTAACGTAATGTGTTTAACGGTTAAACACATCAAAACCTAGCACTCTCTATTACTACATATTATTATAAATCCATTGGCACAGTCCATCCTTGCCTGTCCATCTGCCCCAGGGTCTGCTGCAGGGTGCTGGAGCTACGCCTGGAGGAAGTTGTCCATATTTCTCGGTGGTAATGAATGTAATATGAATGGAATGTTTTATGTGCCTGCTAGCAACTATTCTCAATAAAACAAAAAGAAGTGTAAATTGTAAATTTTAATTATTATATCTCAGGGTAAAAAAATAATATTGGTAGGTACTTTGTTCTAAAGGTATTGGGTACACAAACACAACTCTTATATAAACAAACAAGAACATGTCATCATCAGCCTATATTAGTCCACTGCTGGACATAGGCGTCCCCTAATGCGCGCCATAGCACCCTGTCTTCAGCTTGCCGCATACAGCATGTACCAGCAGTCTTCCGCAAATTGTTATCCCATCGGAGGGCGTCCTACACTACGTTTGCAGAGTCACGGTCTCCACTCAATAACACGTTTACACCAACGGTTGTCGTTCATACAGAAATATGGCCAGCCCACTGCCACTTCAGCTTGCTAATATTTTGAGCTATGTCAATAACCTTAGTTCTCTGTCTGATGTATACGTTGCGAATACTATCCTTCAGAAAAACTCCGACCATAGCTCTCTCCTCCATAACTGGCTGGGCGACTTTAAAACTGGTGGACCAGCCCTACCGTGAGTGTCCATTTCTCAACTCCGTAGGTCATGACGGGTAGGACGTACTGATTGAAAACTTTCGTTTTCAAGCATTGCGGTATGGATGACTAAAAGAAATCTAAACTGAGACATGTTCAGTTCAAGCATTCTCTGTGTTGAGCTAGGATTCTGTGCCAGATCCCTGCATGCTCCGCATATTTTGACGACCGATGTGGCGCGGTGGGCGAAGGTCTGCCTGCGACGCAGAAGGTTGCGGGTTCGATTCCCGCCTCGGGACAAATGTGTGTACGATCTGCAGACATTTGTTCAGGGTGTTCTGGTCGTTTTCTATATATAATAAAAAATATCTATCTATGTATTGTATTATATTATGTATATCAGTTATCTAGTACCCATAACACAAGCTCTGCTTAGTTTGGGGCTAGATAATGCTGTGTGAATTGTCCGGCATTATATATTTTCTTTCCTCTGTTCACACAGATTTATAAGTATCTGTGTGAACAAAGATTTATAAGTATTATACTTATAAATCAGTGTGAACAGAGGAAAGAAAATTATTCTAGGTAGGTACCATGTTTCAAAAAATATTTATTTTTTCTAGAACAAACATGGAAAAAGTAAAAATGTAGGGTTCCTCAGAACTTTAAAATGAATCGAATGGTATATTTCATATCGTTGGGACAAACCGTAATGCAAACTTGCCATAATAAAATTGTTCATAGCTTAGATGAATATGTACTTATCTACTATTATAGTGGCTCTTATAAAAGGTGTTACAGAAACCTACATTTTCGATGACAGTTAAGTCAAAATCTCGAACGGAGGCGAGTGAAACAACAGAAAGCCAGTGATGACATATCTACCTATCTACCTATCGTACCTAGCCTAAGTATATAGGGTAAGTGAAAGTGTAAGAAAACAATATTTAATGCGATAATATTTATTGAATCACGAAACAACGCAGAAAAGAAAATATATCTATCTATACCATATTATTTCTTGAATGGGTAGATGTTTTAAACAAATTATAAAAATATTAAAAATTTTGATTAGGTTATTTCTTCTTTAAAAAACCGTGAAAATTAAACAATTATCCAGAATCGAAAACAATATCTAAAGTGATCCTATAACTATTTATTTCACCACAAAACAAGGCATAAAATATAGATCAGCTTCTTGCATGGGTATTTTTTAACCAAATAAGAAATTATTATTAAGGAATATAATTATCTTCCATAAAAAACAATTTAAAAAAAAAACTAAATTCACCTATAAGTTCCTAACGAAAAGATTCAGTGAAGACAACACAATTTTGGAAGGATACCTCGAGTTATAGGTATCGTGGATCAACAAATATCCAAATGGAAGATTTTCATTTGCACTTCGGTCTCTTTCACTCATGTTGGGATGGAAAGAGACGTCCATTTGCGTTGCTTGGTCCTTTTTTTCCACGAATCTATTGATGTTCTGAAATAAATAAAGCCCGCCCTTTTTCAATCACAAAATGTAACAGCAGCTAGTATTTTGTCTGTGCTGTGAATCTAGATTGTTGTAAATAGTTTGTTAGTTAGTTTGTTTAGTAATACTTTGCTTATAAATGGCGACAATTCTAGGCAGTTACCTAGTGCAAAGTTTTTTTATCTATAATTAGAGGTACTAATAATGTCGGCTGAGCGAAATTCACGATAAACAAATTAATATTCTTGAAGTTTTCCGATAAATTCGATTTTACTAAAAAACAAATTTGTTACAAAAACGTTCAACTTGTATATTAACTCGGGTGAATTAACAGGGCGGCCCTAGCTAATTTTTTAGGTGGTGCGAGATCTCATCTCATTGTGTCGCCCCTCCCCTCCTAACAAAAAATCCAGATCTTTCTATTCGATAACATTGAGTACATTTACATATTTTTAGTATTAGAGACTCGCGATTTAAGTAGGTAGTAGTAAGGTAGTAGTAAGTACAACGGTTATCTAGGCCACGGACGGCAACTCGAGGTCCGCTGCCCGTATGCGGCCCGCAGGTTTGTTTTGTAAGGATGGTCGATTCCTATCGGATTGGACTGAAAATTGCAAAAATGTATATAGTTCTAAATCTGGAATAATCAATTGGTTTAATTTCAATTAATATCCAGGTGAAACGAGCGATACGAGCGGGGTTAATAAGGTATTTAAAATAAAACCAAAATACCAACCTATGTAAGCCGACGCGACTTCCGTATCACATTGCGTGCAGTTGAAGGCAAAATAGGAGAGACGTCAACTCTACCAGAGTTATCTAGGTTTATATAGGTATCCGAATCAAAGTTTGGAAACGCAGCAACATCATAAAATTTTTCAATAGGTGAAAGGCTCTCGGGAGAACTGCGAGTGTTTTCATCTTCAAAGCTTTTTGTTGTCTTGTTTTGATCAGTTGTATGAGTTGCTTGTCCATTGCGTGCAGTTGAAGGCAAAATAGGAGAGACGTCAACTCTACCAGAGTTATCTAGGTTTATAAAGGTATCCGAATCAAAGTTTGGAAACGCAGCAACATCATAAATTTTTTCAATAGGTGAAAGGCTCTCGGGAGAACTGCGAGTGTTTTCTTCTTCAAAGCTTTTTGTTGTCTTGTTTTGATCAGTTGTATGAGTTGCTTGTCCATCAGAATGAAACTCTACGTTCGCATTCATTGATGCTTGCTCCGATATCTGAAGAATATTCTGAGTGTCGTCTTCAGAGTTCCTGTCGGTTATGAAATCAGGAGTTGAAGGGATATCTGGAAAAGACAATTTTTAAACTTTTTTTTTAATATTTCAAAATGTATGAAACTTCCAGAAATTTCAAAAAGTGTTTTGAAATGGTCAAAACGATACCTTTCATTTGATACCCCAAATGGGTAGGTACCCCCTTTTTAAAAAAAATCTCCCCCTTTTTGACCATTTTTCAAAAACTGTTTATTACAGACTTCTCTATATTTTTCCTGTAAAATATAGATCGATATCTACAAACTCCTTATACATTGTACATGGATCGGTCTGCAATCTTCGGAGATAGGGCGGGGGGAATTGTCAATTTTTCGACTTTTTTTGAAATACTTCAAAAAGTATGAAACTTACAAAAATTTCAAAAAGTGTTGAAATGGTCAAAAATAAAATGATACCTTTCATTTGCAATCCCTCTTGCCCCCTAGGTCTCTTTTCAAATTTCAATATCACAATTTGTACTGAAAATATTTATTTTCATTTATTTATATATTTTTTTCTTGAAATCAGTAATGGCGCACGAAATGTATCATTATTTCAAGTTAATAGCTGCACTAGTTTAGTTACTGAGATATTCAAGAAAGAGCGGGGACGGACAGAGCAAGACCATAGGGGTTTCAAAACCGATCTTTGAAACCCTAAAAAAGGTAATAGAGATGAAACTAATACAATTCAATACAAAACTCTTTATTGTACACCACAAAAAAACAAGAAACAGACATAGACAGTAAACATAAAAGTATAAAGGGCGGCCTTATCGCTTAGAAGCGATTTCTTCCAGGCAACCATTGGATGAAGAGAAATTTGAAAAATTTATGAAAGTCAGGGGTGTTGGTACCTAATAGGTACCAACACCCCTGACTTTCATAAATTTTTCAATTATCAAGTATAGGTGGTACTACCACCTATACTATACATACATATAATATACAATTATAATTAACAATTTTTCTTCAGGAGGAATAAAATAAAGAATATTATATATTATTATACGTGTCCGGAAGGTCGATGGAAAGCCGTGAGGGGGGGGGGGGGGTAGGTCACCTCGTTACGCATCTATTCAGGCTAGATTACCTTAGTCCAACCAATGTCGACGAATTCCGAGTTATCATAATATCCAAGATTTATCAAAAATTTACCAAAATCATATGCTTATTCGTTCATAGTGTTCAAATCAAACAGACAGTTACTAGTGCCTAACAATTTGTTTGCGTCCTAGCATAATGTGTATTCAATCGATAAACACCAAAACAATCATCTGTATCCACATAACTGACTAAAATGGGAGGTGTTTAGGTAATAATGAAACATTAATCAAAAATTTAAATTTCTTTTTAAATTGTCCTATTGCAACACCTCCTGGGGAGGTGCTTGTAAATCATACTTACTACAGTTGGAACGTGCACAGAGAGCAGTATTAAAAGTAGCCTTGTTTAAACCGTATAGATTTGCAACTGTTGAACTAGGTATATCATGAAAGTGAGGTACTGACTGTTCGCAAGCTGTACATCTTTAATGTGGTTCTTAAACAGCATGCATGTGTAGACGTAAATGACAACCTATCAACTGGGAAGCGACGAAAGGACAGAATCCTGGCAAATACTAAAACTAATATAGTCTTTGCTCAACGCAACCAACTTTTTCTGGGCCCTCTGCTCTACATCTACAACAAAGCAAATAAAGCCATTGTTGACTTAGTGCACGCCAACAAAGCAGAATTTAAAACAAAGCTACTACTATGGCTAATTGCTCCAAATTATAAAATGTTTTTTACCAAGGTCATTAATTACTTCTCTTTCTAAAAAAGGTGAAATTGTTTTTTTGTTTTTTTTATTCAATTTTGTCACTTTTCTAGAATTTTTTCTGCTGTTTTTGTTAGAACTAATGCAATTAATTATCAAATCAATTTTCTGATGTAATCAAGCTCTTTTGACAGAAAGACTTTGTACAAAATTAAATCTTAAAATTTTATGTAATTATAGTAAATATAACATAACATAACAATATCAAAAGTTTCCAGTGTAAGTACTATGTAATTCAATTGATTATGTACTAACTTTTAATTAGGTACCTATCTGACTACTTTACTCTAATTGACGGCTGAAATTTGTTATAAAATTTACCTGGAAGGGGCGTGGTATCTACAGCACAAGTCTCTGACTTAGTATAGATACCATGGTACAAAACTTTAATATACCAAGCTAGTCTGTCTGTAATAGTAATTTCTTAATGTATCTCCACAGTGATTAATTGATTATGCTTGTTTTTGATCAATAAATTATTATTATTATCATGATAAGAGAAGGCATCAGCTAAGCATTAGCCGTGCTTAGCAACATGCTGTGGGGATGAAGTAAGGATTATGTCAAGAAGAGATGGAGTGAAATTATGAGAGTGATAAGTTGTACCAAGAGGAAGAATATGCATGTTGCAGGACTGTACCTACCACTGATTTAAGAGTGGTTGCAAGAGAGTCTTGTTTGGCAAGACAGGTGTTAAAATCTCCCTTAATAATGTTGTGACTGTAAGAAGGAAGTAGATTTTCTAGTAGTTTTTCAAAAGGTGTAAAGTAATTTATACGGAGAGAAGGGCTGTAATAGACACCGAGGAGAATTTTTGAATGTGAAAGACAGATCTCAATGAAGAGATGTTTTAGTATCCAGCATTAGCAGGCGGAGGCTGTGAAGACATGCTGAAAATAGAGTAAGGAATACGAGTAGGTAATACGTCAAAAAATGGCCACACCACCTTCACGAGAACCTGTGCGGCCGTTTCTACTCTTCAGCAAAGAAATCAACCAAGATGAATAGTGCACAATGGTTTTCTGATTTGATAACGATTATGCCCTTCTTTCCCGTGGTTCACCTATTTTGTCCACCTGGTGGACCACGGGTAAACATATTCTTCCGTGGTCCACCAGGTGAACTAAGGTGAACCATAGGAAATTATTATTTAACCGTGGTCCACCTTTGAGCACACAATCTTTTTTCAATCCTAAAACAATGCATCTTGATTTCGAGAAAGCCGCAATAAATGCTATTTTATGCGCTTTTCCACATGTAACATTGCGCGGTTGGTTTTATCATTGGAAGAGGGCGATTTGGAAGAAGGCCAAAAAGTTAGGCTTAAAATCGAAAGGAGAAAAGCGGATCGCTGCATTAATTGCTGCTCTACCTTTGATACCCCATGAAAGCATTAAAGAAGGATTGGAGTATGTTAAATCTGAAAGCAGTGATAGCAAAAAAATGTTACTCTTCTTAAAGTACGTTGAAAGTTTTTGGCTGTCTGATAAATTCAGTGAAATTTTATGCGTATTTGGTGAAAGACACCGCACCAATAACACTGCAGAGTCTTATCATTCGAAATTGAATAAAGAAGTAAATAAAAGAAATGCAACGGTAATAAATCTATTAAAAGGTTTAACAAAACTAGAAACATCAAGTTTCAAGACAACATCGAAGAGAAGAAAAATATATATAGATAACGACGATGATATTATGGGGATACAATTACAGTTACTAAATGGTGAAATTCCAATCAATTTCGCATTGGAGAAACTACGTTGATAGAGCAATTTTAGTTTTAAGTAATCATCATTTTAATTGAAGTAAATTATTTCAATAAATGAATTTAAAAAAAAAATGCCATTCGGTGTACTTTTTAATTTGTCGGGATCAATGTTGCATAGATTTAATCTAGCCAATGAAAAGAGGTGGACAATAGGCAATATATTTCAATAAAAATAATTTACGCGATTATCAGGTGGACCACGGAAGAATATGTTTACCCGTGGTCCACCAGGTGGACAAAATAGGTGAACCACGGGAAAGAAGGGCGATTATGACGTAACTTATTTAGTCCTAGAACTATTAGACCAAACCCCGTCTCGAGACTAAATAAGTTAGGTACTTTCAACCCATTTACGGTTTTCAGATTTTTCCCTTTACTTGTGCTATATGTTATTGCTTCTTGCCAAATTTCATGGTTCTAGGTCCACGGAAAGTACCCTATAGGTTTTTGGTCCATGGCGAGATTCGAAAATTATTTTTTCTAAGAATAAACTAGAAATTTACTATTTTCGGATTTTTCCCTTTACTTGTGCTATAAGACCTTGCTTCTCGCCAAATTTCATGGTTCTAGCTCAACCGGAAGTACCCTATAGGTTTTTGGTCCATGGCGAGATTCAAAAATTATTTTTCTGTGAATAAACTACAAATTTACAGTTTTCGGATTTTTTCCGTTACTTGTGCTATAAGACCTTGCTTCTTGCTAAATTTCATGGTTCTAGGTCAACGGGAAGTACCCTATACTATAGGTTTTGTGTGCATGTGATTCCCTTGGAAAGTTAACAAAAAGTAGACATAAACAGCTGGAGTGCGTTCGAGGCTAGGAGTGCGTTCGAGGCTTTTGGGTAAGACAACCGTAAGTTGTATCGCTCTTATCCTAAGGTACCGAACGGTTCGTTAACTAATGTCAAAACTGACAGTTGACACTTTTCTACATAACCTTAAATCCTTGAAATAATTTCAGAAGGCATAGGATAAAATATAAAATAAATAAGCGATTCGAGAAAAAAATGATGTCTGCAAAGATTGGAAATAGAATTTTTAGCCTGCTTCTTCTAATCTAAGCTATATTTTATAAATAATAATATTCCAACCCCTTACTGCATGGATTTTTTGATTTGCATGAAAAAAAAATATGTGATGCTGTACCCCTCAAAGAGCCCAGATTTTTTTTTTAAAAAATGTGTCTCATGTATTTTTCGAAATATTTTCTAAAAACTATCACTGCCATATATAGCATCGTATGCAGTTCTAGGTTTATCAACAGGCTTGCCAAATATGTCATAGTATGCAAAAATAACAAAATATGGCAGAAATTTAAGATAATAATCAGAAAGTAGAGAAAAGAAGTAGAGAATAGATATGGAATTAAAAATTCATGCAGGTGATGTTCATATTTGTTTTATTATTTATTAGGGACCTTTACTTAAAAATCGAATTTACTTTTTTCTGAATTTCTCTGCCATCTTTCTCGACTTGACTCGCTTTGGTCTTCTACTTCAATATCTGACGGTAAATCTACATCACTATCTTCTTCGGACTCGGACAAACATAATGGATCTGGATCGGGATCCGGACCCCGATTGTGTCTCCATTCTTCATCTTCATCAGAAAGCTCTTCATCGTCACTCCCATCTGGAATGTTAACTGTATGGACTTGTTTACGTCTCGGCATTGCTGTTTGTAACCTGTTGGAAAAAGAGACATGCAAGTTCAAAGCTTTATCTAGTAAGTGGGTTCAAAATGTTATGCAAATGTTTCATAAAATTTACACCCTTGCATACTATGCCATTTATGGATTTATGGTTTTTATTGTAATTCTGCATACAATGCCAGATCTGCCATAAAATTTTTCGCATGACTGCATACTATCCCATATCTGGCCACTCAATTCAACAACAGATATAATTGCACCCATTCATGCGAATCTGGTTTTTTTTACCTTACTGGCTTCTCAACAGATGATTTTCGTATGCAAAGCAATTATCTTAGCTATTTATCGCGAAAAACCACACAAAAACACTCCGAAAAACGGAACGACTTACCTCTTGTCAACCGTTGGGAATCAAACTGATTTTACTTTTTTTTTTGTAATGCTGGACACAAAGTTTTCTTTACAAACGTCAAACAATATCACAGAGTATTAATTTTAGTGTTGCGAGAATGGAAAAAAGGAGCCAAATTTAAATGAGACGTCAATTACTGTTGATGCCCGATATGTCATGCCATGCAGTAAGGGGTTTAACGATGAGGACCTAATCTTAACATGCAAATTACTTATAATAGATAAGTTCAAGCAAGTTTGCTAGGATCGCATGTAAAGCCGGTGCGGTTTACGGACTCTGTTGAAGTCAAAATACATGAAAATAGAGATACGTCACATTCAATTGACGTTTGAACTGTCAGAGCGTTTTCGACAACCATCTCCCGAGATACATGTTCGGAGTGAAACACCCGCAACTCTCGAACGCGTCAGTTGTAATAAAACGGTGCGTCATAACCGGAGGTTTCGAACGCTCAAGAGTGCACTCGAGCGCACTCGAACGTACTACGTAGGTCTCGAACGCACTCCTGTAACTGTTGTTTGCGTTGACTTGACTTAGAAGTTTGATTTATATCGAGGCTTCAAGAGGTTACGAGCCTGCGTATATGATGTGAATATCAACTCGATAACTCCACGCGTTTCTGAGAAAAGTGGGTTGACAGACGGACAGACAGACAGACGGACAACAAAGTGATCCTATATGGGTTCCTTTTTTCCTTTTGAGGTACAGAACCCTAAGAAGAAGAAGTTGAGGTTAGTTCGGTTAGTTGAGAGGTCAAACGTATACTTCTTAGTTTATGCGTCAAACAGAACAGAAATCAAAAGACACTGGCAGAAAAGTGACAAACCAGACACATATTGCCAAAAATAAAGAAGTCAAGTCAAGTCAAGTACAAACAAAACAACTTTCTCGGGACAAAAAAACTACCTAATAAAAGTGTACTGTGCGTGGGTAAATGAGAGAAACGTTCACTGCGTCACCTTCTGCAACTTTCTATGGCCCGCCCGTTCGCTATTCGATGATAGGGCAATACTACTACTTCGACGAACCACCACTGCTCCCGGCGACGGCCACAGCTCGCCGTGCCGACGACGGAGCCCTAGTCCTTGCGGCGGCGCCTGCTTGCGTCAGCTTGTTGAGCTCGCCGATACTGCAGATGCGATGGCGTTGGCCGTCCAGCGTGGCTATGTGAATGTAGCCGTCCCGTGTCCAGCATGATTTCACACGGTAGCGCTCCCTGGCCGCCATGAAAGCGAGATGTCTGGGCTTCGTCAAAAGATGTGGTTTTTGCAAACCAAACCTCTCCCGCAAGTCCGTTAAGTCAGTAACTTTCACGAGAACAGAACTAGGCCTGTTGCCCTGCATTGCACAACCCATACGATGGCACCTCCGGATGTGAGCCCTTGAGAACTCCGGCAAGCTCAGTTGCTTACTCAGAGTGGATGCTATTACCTCTGCTGTGTCTTCCTTGGGCCCCTCCGGTATGCCATGAACAAGCACTATCTTGTGGGTGGTTCTGCATCTCTTGTTGGTCAACATCACGATCAAGCAACTCCACTTGCTGTTGAAGCATCTTGAGGACACCCAACGTGAAGGTTTCGAAGGCAGCATAATCTGCTGCGATGGCCTCCAGTGTAGTGGGTGAAGTGGACTTCAGCAAGGCACCCTCAAACTGTGTCATCCGCTCATGTAGGGACTGGATTGCATCTGATAAAGGCTGTTTGCTGTCCATGGTGCTGTGCAGTGTTCCTTAGTGTTGTCCTGTGATGTGTGGCTTGCTTGTTCGGAAATATTGACTAAGGCAGATGGAGCACGAGGGTACTTAATGAAGTTATTGCATTTATTTCTTCACAAATGTATTAAATTTATTTTTTAATAATAAATATTATAAGGAGCAGTTTCACAGACATGTTTACATGTATGTGCGCAAAAAAGAGGTGAAAATAAGAAAAAAGGCAAAAACTAATCATTATAGACCTGTATCACTAATCTGAGCTGTCTTAGAGAAAATAATTTAATGTACCTAAAATAAATATTTTTTTGCAGGGAATGCGTTAACTAAGAAAACAGGTTTCTGTTATATAAAATACTTTTCTCGTAATTTTTTGAATAAAGAAAATCTGCTTCTTTATTTCATAGATTATTATTTATTAATATTATGTGAAACTTTTCTATAAAGATAAATGAGGAAAAAGGCTTTAACGTAACCCAATTCACGTTAATTCACATTTTTATATCCACGCCTTGGAAAAAAAAAGGTTCGAAGCCGCGTTAAGAATAACTTACCTGAAAGTCTTAGAATTTTTCTCCGCATGGGTTCAGGGGTATTGGAAGTGGAGGACGTATTTGAAGAGTCTGAAATAAAACAAAGACATTTGGATACGACTTGGTAGACATAGAGTAGGACGCCATCAGGCTAGGTGAGACGGCAGCCTGCTAAAGGCTGCAGGCATATGCTGGGTGTAGGGCGCTATGGCGCTCATTAGGAGAGGCCCATGTCCAGCAGTAAATTATCATAAAAATAGTAAATTAGTAATTATTACATAGTAAATTTATCATGATGATGAATAATTCTAGTTTTCTTTTCTTTAACACTTTCATGGCCCACGACGCACTCGTTCTGGCAGTAAATGCGTTAGGTTGTAGATCAGAAGCGCATGGTACCTCAACTAGGGGTAGTGGTAGTAATACCTACCAGAAGATGTATCTCCTTCAGACTCCGTCCGTTTCCTTTTGGCCATTGATTTGTCCAGTTCAGCGAAATCTGAAAAAAATCATTTTGTTAGTACTACTTAAAAAACATTAGGTGAAGAACCTAACTTGCCATAATTTATAAACAGCTATCACAGCTAAGAGCCTTATTATAACACTGCTGATTTGCGAGCGATTTCATAGCAACGAGCTCGCGGCGTACTATAGAGTTAATCCTGACTCGTCTCACTGGATTCGGCCAAAGTGGGACGTGTCAAGAAACTAAAAGGAATAACTTGTACTACGTAGCTGTGAACACGCCTTTGAAATCGCTTGCAAATCACCAGCGTAATCTAATAACTGATAACGCTCGGGAACACTACTGACTATATGGTCTAGCGGTCATGAGTTCAACCGCTAATAATGAATTCCTGGGTTCAAATCCCGGGTCGCGCCAACATTTGTGTTACTGGAATTTTTCTACCGAGAACAAATCAAAATAGCAGCCCGGAGTCAGGAAGTTGACGGTGTCTCCCGATCCTCGGAAAGCACGTTAAGCCATTCCTGCGTTTGACCTCTCGCTGGTCGTGTCGGTCTGCCGTCTCATCGGTTTATGAGAGTGAAGGAATAGAGACTGAATCTGCGTTTGCGCACACACTGATGCGCAATAATATGTCCTGAGATAATCATCATGCTAGGCAGGATCATACTGATGCACTATAATATATCTTGACTTTGTATATAATATATCTTGACTTGCATATCCAGTAGTAGACTGGACGTACCTATGTGATGATCATGTCTCACGGTGATTATCACCGAATGAACAATTATTAGTTTCGCGGCGGGAATCGAACCCGCCATCTTCTGCGTCAAACAGACCTTCGCCTCCTCCACAGAGGTCCTCATACCTTCCTCCAGCCTGCTCAGTTTCTGTTTGAATATCCTGGTTGCTCCTCCCACTAACACGGATGAAGTCCTCAAAGATAGTCTTCTCCTTGGATCCGGGTCGTCGCTACTGATGCATTCGTTGATATCAGTACTGAAAATAAAAACAAATGTCTTCGTATAATAATGTAGTACTTGTAGATACACTGAGGTCCTAGATACCAGGAAAGCTTGTTCAGTCATAGATCTGGAGCGGACCGCTTTCTTCGGAAATTATCTGAGACATTTTGGGCTTATGATTGAGCGCCTCATTTTGACCTCTAGCCTGACCGCTAGAGGTCAAAATGAGGCGTCATTGCACTTTGGGTTTAATAACCTAAAAAATTGCCCCTTTAGTCATTCCTTCCACGATATATGTTAATTATGCATAATTTTTTTTTCGAAAATGCCTGGTCCTGCGTCTCGCTAAAATATGTACTTAAACCCAATATTCACCTACCTTCTATCTAGTAGGTGAGATTGTAATTTTAGGTTATTCCCAACCTCTCACGTGAGACGCGCCTATTTCCAACGCTGCCACGTCGCAAATATGACTATTCCCAGCGTCTTACGCAAAGTTTGAGAGATAGATCATCGTCTTTACAGACTAACAAAGACATTTTCCACCATCCTTACTTAGGCTTTAACTTTAATACTTAGATCATGGACACAAGTAGGCTCAAGATTGGAAAACTAATATTAAATTCTTACCAGATTTTCGGAAAACTGGTGTTTTCCTCCGGTTCTTCCATTCGTCCGAACCCAGCTCGCCAAACCCGTCTCAGCTCACTGTTTTCTACTAATACCTTGTCGAAAAACATCTTTTTCACTTCGCTCAATTAGCAGAAATGTACCACATTCGATATTTCGTCAAGGAGTGAATTTTGTTATACCTACCCCCTTTTTTTTGTGAGTGGCGTGGTCACAGATCAGGAAACTGGTTTTACGTTGGCGTGGCTTTTATTCTACCAAGAAGTTTTTGCATTCTACCTTACATTCTACAATTTTTTTAGGAATTTTAATTTCAAAACAAAATTATTTTATAGGTTGGTATCATGTTGAACTTAGATTTATTGGTAATGTTTCGACGGATGCCTTACAAAAGGGCGTCAGAGCGTTCGCACCTTGAATTTTAATTTCTTTTGGAAGGTATCTTTTTAGGGTTTCGAGATCGGTTTCGAAACCCATATGGTAGACCTAGGGTGGCAAATAAGGTACCAAATGAAAGGTATCGTTTTAACCATTTTAAATTTCTGTTAGTTTAATACTTTTTGAAATATTTCAAAAAAAGTAGAAAAAATGACCTTTCCTTTGACTACCTTCTTCTTTGAGCAAAGTGGGCCTTTCCGGCTTACTCGAAAAGACGCCAGCAACGGAACACAAAAAACGTTCCGTGACGCCAGCAAATTCCATTACCATTACCTACTAGGTAGTACCTAGACATGCGCGCCGCGCCGGCGCCGCCCCGCGCCGCGCCGCTGTTTTCCCGCGCCGCCGCCGCCGTGTCTTCGAGTCGGTGCGCCGCGCCGACTACTACGTTCACCGTAAGATGACCCTGCTTTGTATGTAATTACTACAAATCAGCCAAGAGGCTTAGCGCAGCCTTTTTCGCTGCCTCTGAGAGTTCTGGCGGTGTTAAATTAATAAATTCATCATTACTTGACGACATCTTCTAATAAAAACAATACAACGAAAATAAAAAGGGCGCGGAATAATTTTACTTGTTCACAAATTAGCGATGCGTGCGCATCAGCGGTTTTTTTTAAGGCAAAGGCACAAAATCAGCCAGTATTATTATTAAAGTAAATTAATATTTTTGAGTTTTGTTACAGATAAATGATCAATAAATTAATTAAATTAAAGAATTAAATGTTTATTATTATATTTTATCTCCTAAAGTTAATTTTATTCATAAAATGTTGACCACTTCTCTGACATAAAAACTCTTTGCTAAGATTTAAGAAAGTACTGTTCGTTTTAGACGGAGCATCTTGATAAACCATAGACATAGACCGTGCGTTTTACTTTACATTACCGCACTAGTGCGTAATGAGATACATTACGGTATTGAAATTGGTGAAATAAGAGACCCTTTACGAGCAAATGTGTTATAAAATATATAAACATAGCAAATGACAAATAAGTTACAAAAAAGGGACATCAGTCAGCATGTGCGAAGAAGCTATGCATATAACTAATGCGCGTTGGTTTTATGCGACTCCCACCCAGTACGCCAGTTTCAGTATTATGAATTATGTTTGATAACCTAGGTATTCTTTTTTAATAGCTCGCGGTGTTTGAGTAAATCACTGTTCAGGCCTTGGTCCGTAGTGACTTCCTTGCTGGCTACGATAAGCTGGCCTCAAGCTAAGGTTGCTATGGTCTCCTTCAAGCTTGGTCATCATTGCAGCCCTTGCTGCCCGCGCTATAAAGGCCTCGACCTTCGCTCTCAGTCTTCATTTCAGCTTGTCCATCAATCGTTGCAATGCTGACCGCACTGTGATGGCCTGCACTACGCCCTTTTTCAGCCATCATCAGCCGCGGACAGCAAACGACCTATTGCTGACCTCGTCAGGTTCCTACAACTTATTCCACCCTCTGTCCAATTTTAGATTTGTTCTAAAGCTACTTCTCTGCAGGAGTCGCCACGGCCTAAGTTATTATTATAAGTACTCACAGCTAACATCAAAGTTTAATGAAAGTTTTGCGTTTCATCATCATTATCAGCCTACATTAGTCCGCTGCTGGACATAGGTCTCCCCTGCGTTTAAGATTGTAGAAATTGTTATTTAATGTAGGTAACTACAATGAACTAGGTGGGTAGGCTTTCCTAAAACTATAGATATAAATTAAAACGAAGTGTCTGCTTGTAATAATCGTTTTTAGGGTTCCGTACCCAAAGGGTAAAACGGGACCCTATTACTATGAATTTGTTGACCGTCTGTCACCAAGCTGTATCTCATGAACCGTGATAGTTAGATAGTTGAAATTTTCACAGGTGATGTATTGACGTTGCCGCTTTAACAAGAAATACTAAAAAACAGAATAAAATAAGTATTTAAGAGGCCTGTGGATGATGATTTGCTGATACAAACGTACCACCAAAATGATTTGTAATTGGTATTTGATTTTTTTGTGGCCCTGAAGAAAACTTAATCTGTTCCATTCAATATTGATAATTTCTCTATTTGACACTATTTTTAAATTTGTAATGATGAGGGCCAGAAGATTTTTCCATTTTTTTGAATTTTATAAGCACCAGAGGAAAATGTGTTACCAGTGGGGGGAGTGACACTATTGGCAGAGTAGTGACAAATTAAAGCCGGAAGTGAGTGGGAAGGGAAGAAAGGGGACACATATTATTAATTTGTGTTCCTTTTCTGAAATAATAAATATTTGATATGATATTAAATAATATAAATTAAAGTATTTAGATATTTTTATTATACATGAGATACATTCAGTCGCATCGTCTTCTCTCTCCATATTTTTTAACAGCCCTTTGTTCCCTTTTAGTCATATCATTTATGCTCTTAATTTGTCCCTTTTCTTTCTTTTCATATTGCTGCTTTTCGTTTTCTTTTAATTCAGCATTTTTAACTGGATCGTTTTTAATTCTTTGGTAGCGTAATTTTTCAGCTAGGGGCTTTTTTCTAATATAAATTCCCTTGTTTGTTTCTTTTTAACATTCGCCATGGTGTCTGATTAATACTCGAGTATCTAAAACAAATGAAATGAAGCGTAAAAACTATAAATATTAACGAAAAAAAAATGTCACTTCCCTGGCGCGTATGTATGAAATATGCCAGAGAAGTGACAAAATCGCAATTACCTTACAAAAGAATATCACTCCCTTTCCTAACCACTGTTTAACGTAATACATGACATCTACACACAATAAACATTTCATTGTGCAAATGAACAATTTCGTAACTATAAAAAATAATAACATTGACATACCAGAGGAAATACTCCAACGTCTGGCACAAACACGCTTTCCTACAACGAATCGCAAACTGACTAAATATTATTGGAGTTTTGCTCAACTTTGTTAGCTTGATTTTAATTTCACACTTTTGTACATGCGTAGTTTAAGGACAAAAACATGCCTTTGCGGTTTTAAGTCAAATTTTACATATTTAAGTTTCGCCAGATGAAGTGACATTATTGTAACATGACATGAAAATAAGTTATTTTTCTTTCTGTGTATTTTGATAAAATATGTTTCGTTGTATATAAAAGCATATGATCATATTAAAAAAGAAACAAAATGACATACGTTTTAAAAGTATCTGGATACAAAATCATTATAATCAAGTAATGGGGATGCCAGAGGAGTATACATTTATATCTATTTTTAACTATTATTGCCTTAAATTAAACAATTATCGTGAATAGACTATGTGGACCAAATAAAAGACCATATTATTTAATGTTTGAGCATACAGAAACAATAATATAATAAGTTTAACATAAAAAAATTCTATGGACCATTGGAATTCAAATAGCGTATATTCACCCATTTGAGTATATTTCCAACATTGTCATGTTGTTTTATAACACATTTGCTCGTAAAAGGTCTCTTATTGCACCAATCTCAATACTGTAATGTATCTCACTACGTATTAGTGCGGTAATGTAATGTAAAACGCACTGTTTATCAAGATGGTTCAAATTACGAGCTTTCTGCTAGGCGTCGCTATAGCGGCTTACCTGCTAGCAGTAGCAACGTGGAATGCGTGTGGCCAACGTGATTTGAGTCTGAGTGGTACGGTGCTCAATTGGAGAGATGCAACTCACTCTGTGCGCACTTTTTAACACCTAGCCAAGAACCATTTGACATTGACAATTCCGAACAAGAGCAGTATGAACCAAAGAAAAAATAATATTAATTGTTAGTACAGCAAACCGTGTCTAAATCGGTCTAGCTCTGCTGGGGATGATTGGCAACAAGTGTATTTCCACATACATACAAACCATCCACATGGGATGTTGTTTGTTTGCCCTGAAAAAATATACTTTATACTTTTTTTGTTCCATCGTGAGCCTTACAAAAAATTAGTACTTACCTGTTCTACAAAAGCATGTTTCCTCTGAAATTGCCGAAAATACATGGACAAAAATAGAGTTACCGTCTAACTAAACCAAACCTAGATGCATTCCTAATTTTTTTTTTTTTTTGTTACAGTTACCGAGAAGGAGATACGGCTTTGGTAAGTATTTTAATTTTATATATATTTTATTTTAAACTTACAAAATTTGGTTGTTGAAATAAGTTTTACTACTAGTTCTACCATGGAATGGAACTAAGTATTAATGGTACTAGTGGCAAGGAACGAAATTAAGGTGGGACGGAACCTCTAAGCTCCCATACAAACGTACTCTTCGATTCATTTGGAAACTACGTCACTGATTTTAATGAAATTTTGCATACATATCGGAAAAGACATAGCTATGTTTGTATCTTTTCAGTTTTTCAAAATACATAATCATAATTAAATGAGAGCGAAAGTTATAAATCGCTTGAAAATTGATAAAAATGAATTTTCGCTCTCACTATTTCCACGCGTTAGAAGCCTCTAAGGCGCATTTGGGTGGGGTATGCGCCTTAAGTCATCTTTCTACGCTACAAATTTTGACGGGCCAACAATTACAGTTTTGAAGTTATTATAAAAATGACCTTTGACCCTATTTAAACTACCTTAGAATACGAATTTCCAAAAATCCGTTCTTAGCGTACCTACCTACGTCCTAAATGGAAACTCCATGCAAAATTTCAGCTTTGTAGCTCTTGTAGTTTCAGAGATTTCTTGTTATGTCACCCAGTTTTGTATTCTCTTTTATAAATAGATAAGCCTAGACAAAAGCTTGCCATGGGCGCGTAAGAAGAGCAAGGTGCAAGCAAGAATTAGGTAATGAAAGCCTTCTATAGTTGCCCACTCACTGCTGGGCCATAGTATCCAGCAGTGTATCCCAATGTGGGGAAAACTATTTACACATAAATAAAAGTACGGCTGATCATGGGATTTATTGGCGTTACAGTTAGGTACTACAAAGATATGGCTTACATAATATAATATAAGGTGTACCTACCTACTACAAAGAAAACCAAAGTAATAATTTTTCGTCTATTATTCGACTAGAGTAGAGATGTATAAACCTGTGATAATGATTTAATGTATATTATAAAATAAGTTTTCTTTTTACTTTCTAGGCACAAAGGCTTCCTCAAGGACTGCCCGAATGGCCTTCTCACCGAGCAGGTAAATATCCAAAACCATGAAGAATTTCCGTAACATTCTCACAAAAATATAACCTAACCATCATCAAACCACATTTTTGGCCTACTAGTAGATAGATACAAACTTTATTTTGATGTGATTCAATCAATTAATTCAATAGGTATGTCTTTGAGTGAGTGTGAAATAACTTTGTCAATATTTCACAAGTTATTAAAATATTATATTAATAACGACGACCAGGCAACGGCCGAGAAACACGAAAACGAGTACTTTTCAATGCGCGATGTAAGAGGACCAATGATATTGATTCAAATTTTAAAAATATCATAGATAAGGGAAAATCTTGAAAAATTTTTTGACCAGGACAAAATTTTAAAAAGTAACCGGCTTTATTATAAAAAAAATTATAAATTTCTCACCAAAAAAAAAGTTAAATAATTCGTATGCTCACAATTATCAGCGACAACACCCCATTATTTTTTACGAATAAAATAGCCAGATCACTTTTCTATTTAATAACCGGAGAAGTTATTTTTTTAATGTGTATATCATGAGTAATTAATTAAAAACTCAATCAAATCCATTTGCGCCTTCTCTAGTTTAGCTTTTACCCTACAGTGTTTGCTCAGAAAATTTGATCAGGCACTATCTGGGCCGCAGCACGCAGTGGGGGCCGCGCTGCCGCCGCACCGATGCGACGTTGCGACTCCGACGAGCGCACGATTGCCTGTTCGCACAGCAGCGCCGGGCTGGCAACGCCGCAACGTACGGACGGCGCGAGACGCGTGCTGTTTGTTTTGGTTATTGTCTTGTAACTCTGTGCGACGACAACCGAGACTATTATTTACTTCAGAATTATTTTCAAAATTATAAGTTAGACTTTAGTGTACTATATTATATTGAAGCTTCAGAACATTATTGTAGTAGGAAATAAGTTAGGTAATATTTTTATTTGGTATTGTGTGTAAATAGTAGGTAAACAAGTGTTCAATAGAAAATGGGGAGGAAAGATAAGCGGAAAGAATTATTTTTACGAAAACGAAAACCTAAAAATGACGGAATAAACATTCCGTCACTGTGTACTTGACGGGACGCAAGGAAATATCAACTTTTTTTTCAAGGTCATTGACCTTGACCTTAAGGTCATTGACCTTGAGGTCAGTGACCTTGGAGTAAAGGTCAATGACCTTTTCGGTTTTTTGCTAGAAATGATCACCAAATGTAAAATTACTTATTTTTAGGGGTAAAATTAGTGACCTTAGACTAAAGGTCAATGACCTTTTTCGGGAAAAAGTTGGTTTTTGCTAGAAATGATAACCAAATGTAAAATTACTTATTTTTAAGGGCAAAATTAGTGACCTTGGACTAAAGGTCAATGACCTTTTTAGGGAAAAAGTTGGTTTTTGCTTGAAATGATCACCAAATGTTAAATTACTTATTTTTAAGGGCAAAATTAGTGACCTTGGACT
The DNA here is from genome assembly GCA_946478455.1 of Eupithecia vulgata. Classification (NCBI taxonomy): domain Eukaryota; kingdom Metazoa; phylum Arthropoda; class Insecta; order Lepidoptera; family Geometridae; genus Eupithecia; species Eupithecia vulgata. The sequence goes on along the minus strand of OX297859.1, from coordinate 12,526,846 downwards.
AAAGGTCAATAACCTTTTTAGGGAAAAAGTTGGTTTTTGCTAGAAATGATAACCAAATGTAAAATTACTTATTTTTAAGGGCAAAATTAGTGACCTTGGACTAAAGGTCAATGACCTTTTTAGGGAAAAAGTTGGTTTTTGCTAGAAATGATAACCAAATGTAAAATTACTTATTTTTAAGGGCAAAATTAGTGACCTTGGACTAAAGGTCAATAACCTTTTTAGGGAAAAAGTTGGTTTTTGCTTGAAATGATCACCAAATGTTAAATTACTTAGTTTTGAGGGGTAAAATTAGTGACCTTAGACTAAAGGTCAATGACCTTTTTCGGGAAAAAGTTGGTTTTTGCTAGAAATGATCACCAAATGTAAAATTACTTATTTTTAAGGGCAAAATTAGTGACCTTGGACTAAAGGTCAATGACCTTTTTAGGGAAAAAGTTGGTTTTTGCTATAGTCGATTACCGAAAGGTATATTATACGTTAGAAAGTTTAACGGGTGGTTAAAAAAAATAACCACGAAGGCTAAGGCAAGGAGCTCCGAAAAAAAATGGTAAAAAAAATCTCATCTTTTTTGCCTTGAAATTGAACGACACACTTTGACCTCTAGCGCCGAGGTCATTGAACTTTAAGGTCAATGTTTTGAACAAAAGTTGCACCCCTAGTGACCCCCTTCACGATACCGTAAGAAAAAACATATGTTAATTATGCATAAAAAAATCGTGAAAATTTTTCTAAGTCTTTTTCGCCTTGCGTCCCGTCAACTACAGTCCAACCCTAAAGCACTAATAATAAAGTCTATATTTGGCAAATTCGTCTACAGATTATGGATTATCACATGCCTACTACCTATAATATATTATAGGTACCTACTTCAATTTTTCGGCCAATATTCTGCATTTACCTACCTATATTTACCTATTTATCTATGCTCTAGCTAGGCAAATCAAGTTGACGCGTGCCGCCGCCGCGCTGTTAGCAGCGCCACGTACGCTAGACCAGCGCTGCCGCCCGCCGCTCTGGCGTGATCCTGTCGAGCGCGACCGCATAAAATTTGTTTGAGTGAAGCGGCGCGGTACTCGATTTTGAAACAATAGTTTATCAATGCGCCACCTTAAAGAGAATTCCTTAAATATATCAAGATTCAGGTTATACCAGAACACCCTTAACAAATGTCTGCAGATCGTACAAACATTTGTCACTCCGACAAGAGCTTTCTTTTTTTCATAAGTAATATGTTGAAATAAGTATTTATCTTAAATATCCAGTCAGCAAGTTTTGTGTATTTGTTTTATTGTTTGTCCAAAGTAAGAAACGCTTTCACTTCGTTCAAATTAACCTATTCGATCTCAATTATTGAGTCCTTACCTAATGTTCAGTAAATCTAATTTAGTAATTTAGTAAATCTAATTTCAGAGCACTTGCTATATTAATCGAAGGAGAGTAAATTAATATTAGTCTAACAGACAAGCCAAATATGTACCTAATTTCTAAGAACGGATCAATCTATTTAGCAATTGTTTATGTAATGTGTCATGTTTGTTATTTTTATCTGTCGTGTAAGTTTCTTCTTTTTATATATTTACCTGTACCTATATATTAGAATAAATATCATTTCATTTCATTTTCATTTCAATTTGCAATGGCTTTTTGCAGTAGATTCCTCGACTTAACTTGAATTTCGCTCTTATCAGCACTGTACTTGTATTCGAAGTAGTAAACCGTTATTATGTCTACACTACAGTCCGATCTGAGGATAGCTTTACACAGTAGAGTGCCAACACAGTTATGTAGTTGCAACTGGTGTATTTATGTTTTTATGACAATCAAAGACAACAGTTTCTACAGGGTGGCACATTTAGAGCGGTCAGTATGGGAAAGTCTAAAACTATAAGACATACGAAGATCTCTTCTTAGGTAACATGTCATCGATTTTAGTAAAAAGAAAAACTGCATTCATTCATTTTAAAAAAACTTGTACTCATCTCGGGAATCGAACCCGGACGTTTTGAAAAATAAAACTAACACTATTTATGACGTCCAATGCCACCGTCTATATTGTTCTTTTATGTCCATTCAATCCCCAGGTTGCCTGGAAGAGATCGCTCAAAGCCATAAGGCCGCCCTTTGTACTTCCTTCAATCCATATATTTCCTTTTGTATTGTATTTTGTGTTTGTGTGATACAATAAAGAGTTTTCTATCTATCTATCTAGATGGATAGATATTCCTTAGACTAGGTACTTGTATAGTAGATACTATACTAGTAGTCTAAGGAATCTGATTGTTACGCGTTTTATTTGGACACAAACTAATTTCTAAAGTAACATGCTTAGCAACACAGATTGGCAACCACATGTATGTAAAATACCAGCTCGATCCGGTTGTGGCCACATACTTTCGCGCTTATAATATGTAGGTACCTATTTTATATGTACCCATTATATGTACCTATACTCATGACAGACCTACATAATTAAGTAGGTCTGTCATGAGTATAGGTACATATAATTTGACCAACGAGCCTTATTGTATCAACAATTTTTATACTACCTCAAATCAACTCCATCCGATCTCCAACTACTAAATATTTAAGTTTAAAATTTATGGTTCAGGACTTACTCTATCGATCATATGTTTCGAAAACACGATTTTCTCACCAAAAAAAAAGTTAAATAATTCGTATGCTCACAATTATCAGCGACAACACCCCATTATTTTTTACGAATAAAATAGCCAGATCACTTTTCTATTTAATAACCGGAGAAGTTATTTTTTTAATGTGTATATCATGAGTAATTAATTAAAAACTCAATCAAATCCATTTGCGCCTTCTCTAGTTTAGCTTTTACCCTACAGTGTTTGCTCAGAAAATTTGATCAGGCACTATCTGGGCCGCAGCACGCAGTGGGGGCCGCGCTGCCGCCGCACCGATGCGACGTTGCGACTCCGACGAGCGCACGATTGCCTGTTCGCACAGCAGCGCCGGGCTGGCAACGCCGCAACGTACGGACGGCGCGAGACGCGTGCTGTTTGTTTTGGTTATTGTCTTGTAACTCTGTGCGACGACAACCGAGACTATTATTTACTTCAGAATTATTTTCAAAATTATAAGTTAGACTTTAGTGTACTATATTATATTGAAGCTTCAGAACATTATTGTAGTAGGAAATAAGTTAGGTAATATTTTTATTTGGTATTGTGTGTAAATAGTAGGTAAACAAGTGTTCAATAGAAAATGGGGAGGAAAGATAAGCGGAAAGAATTATTTTTACGAAAACGAAAACCTAAAAATGACGGAATAAACATTCCGTCACTGTGTACTTGACGGGACGCAAGGAAATATCAACTTTTTTTTCAAGGTCATTGACCTTGACCTTAAGGTCATTGACCTTGAGGTCAGTGACCTTGGAGTAAAGGTCAATGACCTTTTCGGTTTTTTGCTAGAAATGATCACCAAATGTAAAATTACTTATTTTTAGGGGTAAAATTAGTGACCTTAGACTAAAGGTCAATGACCTTTTTCGGGAAAAAGTTGGTTTTTGCTAGAAATGATAACCAAATGTAAAATTACTTATTTTTAAGGGCAAAATTAGTGACCTTGGACTAAAGGTCAATGACCTTTTTAGGGAAAAAGTTGGTTTTTGCTTGAAATGATCACCAAATGTTAAATTACTTATTTTTAAGGGCAAAATTAGTGACCTTGGACTAAAGGTCAATGACCTTTTTAGGGAAAAAGTTGGTTTTTGCTAGAAATGATAACCAAATGTAAAATTACTTATTTTTAAGGGCAAAATTAGTGACCTTGGACTAAAGGTCAATAACCTTTTTAGGGAAAAAGTTGGTTTTTGCTTGAAATGATCACCAAATGTTAAATTACTTAGTTTTGAGGGGTAAAATTAGTGACCTTAGACTAAAGGTCAATGACCTTTTTCGGGAAAAAGTTGGTTTTTGCTAGAAATGATCACCAAATGTAAAATTACTTATTTTTAAGGGCAAAATCAGGTCATTGACCTTTAGTCCAAGGTCACTAACCTTGGACTAAAGGTCAATGACCTTTTTAGGGAAAAAGTTGGTTTTTGCTATAGTCGATTACCGAAAGGTATATTATACGTTAGAAAGTTTAACGGGTGGTTAAAAAAAAATAACCACGAAGGCTAAGGCAAGGAGCTCCGAAAAAAAATGGTAAAAAAAATCTCATCTTTTTTGCCTTGAAATTGAACGACACACTTTGACCTCTAGCGCCGAGGTCATTGAACTTTAAGGTCAATGTTTTGAACAAAAGTTGCACCCCTAGTGACCCCCTTCACGATACCGTAAGAAAAAACATATGTTAATTATGCATAAAAAAATCGTGAAAATTTTTCTAAGTCTTTTTCGCCTTGCGTCCCGTCAACTACAGTCCAACCCTAAAGCACTAATAATAAAGTCTATATTTGGCAAATTCGTCTACAGATTATGGATTATCACATGCCTACTACCTATAATATATTATAGGTACCTACTTCAATTTTTCGGCCAATATTCTGCATTTACCTACCTATATTTACCTATTTATCTATGCTCTAGCTAGGCAAATCAAGTTGACGCGTGCCGCCGCCGCGCTGTTAGCAGCGCCACGTACGCTAGACCAGCGCTGCCGCCCGCCGCTCTGGCGTGATCCTGTCGAGCGCGACCGCATAAAATTTGTTTGAGTGAAGCGGCGCGGTACTCGATTTTGAAACAATAGTTTATCAATGCGCCACCTTAAAGAGAATTCCTTAAATATATCAAGATTCAGGTTATACCAGAACACCCTTAACAAATGTCTGCAGATCGTACAAACATTTGTCACTCCGACAAGAGCTTTCTTTTTTTCATAAGTAATATGTTGAAATAAGTATTTATCTTAAATATCCAGTCAGCAAGTTTTGTGTATTTGTTTTATTGTTTGTCCAAAGTAAGAAACGCTTTCACTTCGTTCAAATTAACCTATTCGATCTCAATTATTGAGTCCTTACCTAATGTTCAGTAAATCTAATTTAGTAATTTAGTAAATCTAATTTCAGAGCACTTGCTATATTAATCGAAGGAGAGTAAATTAATATTAGTCTAACAGACAAGCCAAATATGTACCTAATTTCTAAGAACGGATCAATCTATTTAGCAATTGTTTATGTAATGTGTCATGTTTGTTATTTTTATCTGTCGTGTAAGTTTCTTCTTTTTATATATTTACCTGTACCTATATATTAGAATAAATATCATTTCATTTCATTTTCATTTCAATTTGCAATGGCTTTTTGCAGTAGATTCCTCGACTTAACTTGAATTTCGCTCTTATCAGCACTGTACTTGTATTCGAAGTAGTAAACCGTTATTATGTCTACACTACAGTCCGATCTGAGGATAGCTTTACACAGTAGAGTGCCAACACAGTTATGTAGTTGCAACTGGTGTATTTATGTTTTTATGACAATCAAAGACAACAGTTTCTACAGGGTGGCACATTTAGAGCGGTCAGTATGGGAAAGTCTAAAACTATAAGACATACGAAGATCTCTTCTTAGGTAACATGTCATCGATTTTAGTAAAAAGAAAAACTGCATTCATTCATTTTAAAAAAACTTGTACTCATCTCGGGAATCGAACCCGGACGTTTTGAAAAATAAAACTAACACTATTTATGACGTCCAATGCCACCGTCTATATTGTTCTTTTATGTCCATTCAATCCCCAGGTTGCCTGGAAGAGATCGCTCAAAGCCATAAGGCCGCCCTTTGTACTTCCTTCAATCCATATATTTCCTTTTGTATTGTATTTTGTGTTTGTGTGATACAATAAAGAGTTTTCTATCTATCTATCTAGATGGATAGATATTCCTTAGACTAGGTACTTGTATAGTAGATACTATACTAGTAGTCTAAGGAATCTGATTGTTACGCGTTTTATTTGGACACAAACTAATTTCTAAAGTAACATGCTTAGCAACACAGATTGGCAACCACATGTATGTAAAATACCAGCTCGATCCGGTTGTGGCCACATACTTTCGCGCTTATAATATGTAGGTACCTATTTTATATGGATGCTGATAAGCAATAACATGTCAACCCACAAAAAGTCAAAAATTGAGCTAAGTATGCAGAACGCTTCTTTGGCAGTTAAAGAACGTTTTGCAACAACGTTTTAACCTGATAACATTATTTAAGTACCAAAAATACGTACAAAAATGTTGACACGAAATCAGTTTGTACGGTTGAACGTTTTGCGATAAGATGTTAAGGTACTTGAAACATCATTTTATGTCATTGAACGCCATCTATATAAAGCCATACGCACTCAAGGTACTTGATCGGTTATTGCTTAATTAGTTATAGTCTTTTTGAAAACAACTTTTGGTGAATCTATTTGTTAAAATTAATAAAGTGAATTGTCAGGACAGTCAGATACAAATACTGCATGGAAAACGCAATAAGAACCTTGGAAAATAAAAACATCATCAAAGGTAAGCCAAAATAGTACATAAACTTACGAATTATACCCAGACAACATTATAGGTTATTTTACCGGCAAAATTGCAAGAAATAGGTCTTCTAATGATTTAATTAAGTTTGAAATCATTATGGAACCTATTTTTACATAGTCACAGGTAAAATGCTATAACGTTGCATTAAATTTATATAAAATGTTTGATTGACCGGTTTTTGCAAAATAAAAATTGACTAATAACCAGCATTTGTAAACATACCATAGAGCTTGGTACGTTATTGATAAACAAGACAATATCCCTTTATTTTGTATTTTAACCCTAAAAGTACGTTACATGACTTGAAACGTTTTTGAAAAACTAAATTTTTTATTTGGCTCGAAAGGTGCGGGTTCTATTCTTGATGTTTGCATGTTTTGCAAATGAATATTTTAATGCTGGTTTGAGTGTTGAGTGTGGTAGGTAGGTACTAGATTAGTAGTTTATGATACAGATGACAAAACTGGGATTCCTACTATCTTTAGAATTATAAAGGTACTAGATTCTGCACGCGGCTTCACACGCGTTGTTTTTAAGGAAACGTTATTTCTGAGGCTTATAGCTACATCTATATAAAATTTAAACTTGATCCGTCAGTAGTAGTAGTTTTGGCGTGAAAAAGTATCAAACATTCATCCATCTAAACTTTCGCATTTATATCATTAGTGAGAGCTGGTGTGTTAATAAAATGTTTTAAGGTTATTTAGATGAAGCATAAGTAGGTAGTTAGGAACACGTCAAGAAATTGTTAACAAGTTTATTTCTTCAATTAATTTCAGAATGCCTCAGCCAATATCACGAAATCACATGCTGGTAAACCTTTTGAGACCCCACCAGAGTATTCAAGCGACGACGACATCGTCGTCGCTTCTTCGTAAAAGAAAAAAATTCAACATAGCAAGGCTCCAAAAAGGAAATTTTCGGTCACTAGCGGCAATGTTGGAATGCATTACCAACAGCAAAATGGATATTGAAAAACAAAAAGTATTTTGTAGCTTTGAAATAGAAATCCGTACGAGTGATCCCGCAAAACTCTTTATAAAAAATAAATTAGAAGAGTTTCCCGAAGAAGTTGACACATCCAAAGGTGCTGAAGGACGTAGAAGTCGTCCAAATTTTGAAATTGGATCTTCCAGTTCTTTACCCAGATGGTTGAGCGTTGTCAGATGCAAAGACTAAAGATTTAAAAAAATGCGGAAGCTAATTCCAGGCGACGCTTAACCTTTATACAGCTTTTTAAGGAATGTTGCGGTGATTTTATTGATGATACTGAAGGCTTTGGCAATACCTACTATTGATTTTGAATTGAACATCATCATCATCAGCCTATGTTACTCCACTGCTGGACATAGGCCTCCCCTAATGAGCGCCATAGCGTAAACGTGTTCTTGAATTGAACGATGATGAAGATACTAATAAAAGACCGTTAGGGAAAATATTGCAGTAGAAAAATTAAGGATGCAACAATGATAACTTGGGACATTATTTTTATAAAAATATTATATTGCTATAAGCGCATTCGAAACTATGGACACCGCTGGTATTGATATTTAGATGAAAATTGTTTTGTTTGTATTCTATTTTATTGATTTACAATAAATAAGTAATAAAACTATTCTCAATGTACGTTAAACTTAATATACGTTACTTTTTAATATACGTTACCTATGTCTTTTCTTCTGATAACTCATTTGTATACAAATTTAATCCAAATAATACATTTAGCAATATAAAGTTATGGCACTTGACATATTAACATTAATTTTTAATGAACTATTTTCAGTTTTGCAATAATGTTTTATGAGACTTGAAACGTTTATTCAATTAAAATATTTGCTGGCGCATTTCGTAATAACAAATTTGTCGTTTTTTAGACATACGCCAATAGATTATCGAATAATAATGATGTAACTATGATTAAAACTAATATCGTTATTCTAATAACTGCATATTATCAGTTTGCATAGATAATCCTTGAACAAAGTAATTAAACTGTCGCTGAAATTTTAAAACGCGATTTACTCAAAATGGCTTCCACGTTGGTTAACATGTTATTGCTTATCAGCATCCATATGTACCCATTATATGTACCTATACTCATGACAGACCTACATAATTAAGTAGGTCTGTCATGAGTATAGGTACATATAATTTGACCAACGAGCCTTATTGTATCAACAATTTTTATACTACCTCAAATCAACTCCATCCGATCTCCAACTACTAAATATTTAAGTTTAAAATTTATGGTTCAGGACTTACTCTATCGATCATATGTTTCGAAAACACGATTTCATAAAATTTTCTCGAAAGAAAAAAATCGCAAAGTTACCTCTAAATTTTTACTAAAGCTTATGTTTCTCATTAGATACAGGATTTAAAATGTTGAGAATAAGCATGGTAATAGAACTAAGTACAAAAAATTATGTTTTGGTTTTTTTCAAATAAGTAATGTCCTAATTTAATAGCTAATAATTAATAAGCTTAAAATTGATTCTTGGGCTTGCGTTGATATGATCTGCCTGTCGCGCTCGCCTATGTCTATCCTTTTCACTCCTTTGCTTTTAAATTATTCAGGCAATAAATGATTTTTATTATTATTATTAAATATTTAGGTTGTATAGGCCATATGTAGTCCTACTGAATATCTTACTAGTTTGTATCGTCCCAGTCGGTCAATCCTGATTTCTGCTTATTCATGTAAATGTTATATTTTTTCAGGGTTTCATTAAGATCTACAAGCAGTTCTTCCCGCAGGGAGACCCAAGCAAGTTCGCGTCGCTCGTCTTTCGAGTATTCGACGAAAACAATGTAAGTAAGCGAACCAACAAAATGTGCCAACTTGATGATGATGATGATTCTTTGTTAATGGCAATATGAGTCTGGTTGGGCTCTTTTCTGCCAGTGTCAAGTAATGGAAAATAATTGTAAAATATGAGTTTTCAAGTTATGAAGAATGTTGATATTTTCACCAGAGCCTAGTTCGTTATCTAGCAGGGTACACCACAAGCAGGTTAGTTTGGCTTGGGAGACAAGATCTTGGAGTCTCCCTTGTACCCCGTGCCAACTTGTACTTTTATTATTGATTTAACTGTCAGCGCCTCTGCTGCCAATATGTTATTGTTACAAAGGCGGTTTTACCATTTATTTATTTCAGCATTTTTTTAAGCATATTGATAATACTTTATTGACAAAAAAATTAGAGTAGGTACCTAATTAAAACAAATTAGAAATATATTATGCGACCTCTACACTCCTGCACAATTTCTGAACAATCGACGAACATAGTTAAAAAAATACGTACGAGATATAAATAAATCGCCTTGTGGTGCCGGCTTAGAATTTGCAACTGCTCAACTCTTCCCGAGGGTGCCGTAAGAGGCGACTAAAGGACATACGCCGGAGGCGGGCAGCAGTGCCTCTTGCAGAATTGATCTACCATCGAACTGCGATCCCCAACCCACATGCCCAGCGGCAGATTATTGGCAGTACCCCTCATGAGTGAAAGGGGGAGGCCTGCGTCCAGCAGTAAAAACTCTTGAGTTTGAGGCGAGGATTAAAAAGAAAATAATGATAAATAAATATGTATGAAGTTGGAAGACTACTTGCGATACACACGGTGTTAAATGTGCAATGACATGGCCGGTCAAACATGGGAATATATGTTACGTCAAAAGATATTATTCACGTTACTTCATGACAGGGCTGGGCAGGGCTCCGGCCAGGGCACCATCGGGGCACGGTCAAGACTAACCTCAAACAAAAACATACAATGACCGTGCCCCGGCCGGAGCACGGTACGGCAATACCAATAAAAATGGGTGCTGCATTGTTATACATAGATGATCCTCTAGGATATAGGATATTCGCAGGCAGGTTCCTACACCTATATCCTAGAAGAAGATCATCATAATTAGGTAATTATGCCTTTCATCTACACTTCTTGTAAGGGTGTAGATCAAGGGTAATCATCACCATTGCACGTTACAAAAACATGATGTTTCTTTAACAAATTGATGAATAATACGATTTGTCTATTTCTGGACAACAATTAAAGTTTTCAAGTCGCGTCCATTGTTATTCTTCAAAGTCAATGATTCAGCAGTCGCATCAGTAATCGTAAATCATATTCGATACGATATTTGCGAACATGTTAGTAGGGTTCACACGCAACCTATCCATTTTTAACCATGTAATTGGCATAGCATACTCCTGTGTGGGTAAGTAGGAATACTCTTGTGTGGGTACAATAAGGATATTAAATTTGTTACTCTTACATTAGTATTATATTAATCATCTAGCGTAAGTGGGTTCTTATTTATTTTATATTCTGTTTTTTTTTCTTCTTTATTTTTTGATTATTACTTCCTGTCTAACTTTTTTTTTTTTTTCTCTTTTTTATGTCTAACTTACTGTCATGTTTACAAAAAAATAGTTTTACCGTCTTTTCTTATGTATTTGTGTAACCCAAATTATCCTGCGGAGTAAGGCCCTGGTGACCCGTACCACAGGTTTTCGAACCTCTCACGGGCACTAGTCTCTTGCAAAACAAGATAACTAGTTTTATATTAAACTTAAGCCAATGTTTGTACAATTATCTTTTGCAAGAGAAAATAAATATATTATTGAATTCAATAGGGTAATTATTTTATTACGACAATTTCTGCATCACTAATACTTGTGTTAGCTAAACTGAAGGCCGAGATAAACCTAAGAATAAGAAGGTCTTTACGGTTGTTTTCTTTTACTAAGGCGTGATGACAGAAGTTTTAATGCATTTTAGGTTACTACGTGAAAGCCGTTCGTGAAAGTGTTCTTGAGTGGAGACCGCGACTCGGCAAACGTAGTGTAGGACGCCCTCCGACCAGGTGGGATGACGATTTGCGAGAGACTGCTGGCAGATGGCTGGATGCGGCAAACTGAAGACAGGGCGCTATGGCGCTCATTAGGGGAGGCCTATGTCCAGCAGTGGACTGATGTAGGCTGATGATGATGATGATGACGTGACAGCTGAAGCTGCTATTTATTTTGTCCGATCCGATTGTTATCGAAGAAAACCATTTCTCATAAAAATTACAAAAAATTACATTATATTAGAACTTAGGGCTAGCCACACCCTAAACTAAGAGTACATATAATAAAATGTGACGATTTGTGAAAATTATCGTAATATATTTTAATTTATTAGCCTGATTAACCTTATTATAATTATTTCTTTTATTTCAGGACGGCTCAATCGAATTTGAAGAATTCATTAGAGCCCTCTCTGTGACGTCACGGGGGAATCTAGACGAGAAGCTTCATTGTAAGTAATAAACATTAAAGTTTGCACAAGATATATATACAGGGTGTCCGGTAATTAATGGATAACCCCGCAGGCACTTGTGGGGGGGGCAGAAGGGCAACTCAGAAAAAAATATAAAAAAAATCTATCTCGATTCAATAATCGTTTGTTAAAGAGGTTTCATTTGAAACTTAACTTAAAATCGGTTCTGCCCTAAATCAACAGTAGATATAGGATTCGAAGATCGGTCTTTAGTAACTTGTGGGGTAAGGTGTTTTTTCATATAATATCAGAGGTGATTTCTAATCTTTTTAAGAACGAAGACTGGCGTCTTCACGAACGTGTTCGTGATGATGGGCAGAACCTGCAGTTCAAGTGGTATTACTAATTTACCAATAACCCTGTATATACGACGACCTCTGTGGCGCGGTGGGCGAAGATCCGCCTGCGGCGCAGGAGGTTGCGGGTTCGATTCCCGTCTTGGGACAAATATTTTTACGATCTGCAGGTATTTGTTCCGGATGTTCTGGTCGGTTACTATGTACAGTAAAAAATATCTATGTAATGTATTGTATTATGTTTATCAGTTATCTAGTATCCATAACACAAGCTCTGCTTAGCTTGGGGCTAGATAATGCTGTGTGAATTGTCCACCATTATTTATTTATTTTATTTATTACAGGGGCCTTCCGTTTGTATGACGTCGACAACGACGGCTACATAACCCGTGAGGAGATGTACAACATAGTGGACGCTATCTACCAGATGGTGGTAAGTGTTATAGATTAAACCGGCTGTATTTCAGCCAGCACCTAGAAAAGGGAAGAAGTTGCAAATACATATAGATTCATTCCAAGCCAATTTATTCGTCTAATAACTTAAGAGTGCGCCTAATGCAAAAATCAAGCAAATGTGTTGTATTAAACACTTACATTTATGGTAACGGACGTGAATTTTCAGATTAAAATAATACGGTAGGCAGGAAAAAAACTGTAGAAGTCAGGTAATCGAAAACAATTTTTGAAAATAGACTAGATTTTTTAATTAAAAAAAATACAAAATTAGCCTAAAACAAACTGTTTTAATTGAAAAGCACTAAATTATCGGTGCCTTGGTATCCTTTTCACAACTTTTAGCATTAGGCCCGCTCGTGAGAAACGTATTTTGCATTTATTCGCAAAGAAACTTGCAATAACTTAATAAAAAAACAATTGCAACTAGTACCAACACTTCCATCTAAAATAATCATCATATAATTTTAAAAATCATCATCACCATCGGTCTATACCAGTCCACTGCTGGACATAGGCCTCCCCTAATGAGCGTCGTAGCGCCCTGTCTTCAGCTTGCCGCATCCAGCATCTGCCAGCAGTCTTTCGCAAATCGTCATCCCACCTGGTCTGAAGGCGTCCTACACTACGTTTGCCAAGTCGCGGTCTCCACTCAAGAACACGTTTACCCCAGCGTTTGTCGGTTTTTCTCAAGATATGACCGGCCCACTGACACTTCAGCTTGCTAATCCTTTGAGCTATATCGATAGGTTACCTTGGTTCTCTGTCGGATGTATTCGTTGCGAAACCATATTTGAAAATTGCAATAACTTAGAAAAAAACAATTGTAACTAGTATTTAACACTTCCATCTAATTTAAATTTATCTCTATCTGCTTATTCTTATTATATTATATTATATTATAAAGAGCTAAAGTTTGTAAGGTTGAATATATCTCTGAACCTAATGAACCGATTTTGAAAAAAAAAAAACCATTAGAAAACCAAGTTATTTGTGAGTGTTATAGGCTATATTATAATACAGAATGTACCCGTGCGAAGCCGGGGTGGACCACTAGTCAAATATAAAAAGAAAAAACTATAATTAATAATGATAGATACCTACTGTTCACACTGTTTTTGTTTTGTACACATATACAACACAACAAAAACCTAAAAACTATTAACCGCCTTCAAATTCCTCTCTATTATTGTCTACAAATCAAAATATTGGGTTTATATATTTTATACACAGAAAACTTCTTTAGCGCTAAATGACGATCAAGAATATTATATAGTAGGTACTCGATTTAATATTTTTGATCGTTCTATCGGATAGATATTGGTATTGATCCGGATCTAGATACACAAGTACCTATGTAGATCTATGAATCTATACAAAAATCTATCTGCTAAACCCATGAAGCAACATTTACCTATTTTTTGTGACGTTTCAACAAGTATCTTCAACTCAATCTCTTTTTATAAATTATTGCAATTTCTGTTTTTATATAGGTATTTGTTTTTTTTTTTACAACTCCCATAAAGGTCCTCGTACTCAATCCTTTTCCCTAGATGTCTAACTGCACCCTTCTTTTCTAGGGTCAAACGCCGCAGCCGGAGGACGAGAACACACCGCAGAAGCGTGTCGACAAAATCTTCGACCAGATGGACAAGAACCACGATGATAAGCTGACTCTCGAGGAGTTCCGCGAGGGAAGCAAGGCAGACCCCCGCATTGTACAAGCGTTGTCCCTTGGGGGGGATTAATCAATGGTCATCCTCTCGCCGGAATTCACGTTTACTTGAACTAAAATTGCTACCGCCGCGTGTGATTTTAATCTGTCTTATACGTAGCCTTCGATTTGGGAATTCGTATTTGATGGGTCTTAAAACTAAAGTTTTGCTTACTACACCAGCTAACCTATATAGAACACAAAGAAATTGAGTCAGTATTCCTTGTTTAATACGAAAGACGCATGGATTTGTAGGGATTGTAACTTTAACCCGAATATGAATTTAGAAACAATTATATTAATTTAATTGTAATTTTAATATAATTTAATCGTAATTGTAATTTTAATTTAATTGTAATTTACTTCAAAATTCTAACACTAATTTTAAGGCCACACAACTACTAAGAAATTATCGATCATGCAGTCCGAAATATTAAAAAATTTATTTATTTTTATTTACTATGTAGTTTTTACTATACATGACATGACTGACATTAATTTAAATTGTGACCTTATAATAAAGTACTTGGTTCCATCCAAGTACATCCAAATTACTGTTTACGCCAAATGTAGACAATATATGCAGATAATGAAACTCATTTCACAAGAGTTTACCTTTAACATACTCGTATGTAATATATCTAATCTACAGGAGGTAACAAGATACCATGCTCAAGAATGACAACCCTTCCAAATCAGTAATGAACTTATGCACTATCTATCGACACAGGAGCACGTTGCATAACGAGATAAACAGCGAAACAGCTAAATAGGTACCTAAAATTAGAGAACGTGGCGTACTGGCTAAATAAACAGTTTTAATTATAACCTTATATCCTTTGTAGTTTTAATTTCAAAAATAATAAATCACGCGGCGGAACACAATTAATTCTATTATTTTGATATTTGCCAATATGATACAGCGCAACGCGAGGATAAGGCATATTAAATATAATAACTGGAGAAAAAGCTTTCCGTACATTTTCAATAATTCCGCAGATTTTAAAAACTGTGAAGTTCTATATTTTTAGATCTTCTACAATAACATCGTGTCTCAATGTAATATATTATGTCACAAGATTTGTCATAATAAATTCTTCAATTATTCAAATAATACTTTTGGTGAAAAGTAACTCGATAAGTACATACTTCGTAACATCATACATCAGTACAAAAGAACAACCAAGCTTTTTTACATTGAAGCAATTCTAGGTCGGTATGGCACTTCACAATAAGTTAGTATGCCTTGCAATCTGTTCGTGTTGGCAAATCTATTGCTTTATCAAGTAAATGGTGAATTATGCTACTTGTGTCGATGAGTTGTTTTCAGTGTCAGAGTAATAAATGCTTAGATTATTTGGAATTTGAATGAGAATACCCAACACAAGGCACCGAGCGAGAGTTTGATCTTATAATAATAATCTAGATGTCACCATTATTAAATACTTATCTACTTATTACACCTATATAAAGTTATCGATGTATGTACCTTACTAAACCTTGCTGCACTCTTTACTGTACCTATTGTATGTATATGAACGATTCGGCTTGGGTATGGGCTCCTAGTAAATATTAGGAATCAAACCGAATTGACTAATATTTTTATGTACTAGCCTTCATTAAAATTTACCTTTGATCAATTTAATGTTATCGTTGTTAATGAAGAAATAGGTTTATAAGAGTTGCGCCCCAAGGAAACTTAATGAAAAGTACCTAAGACAATATAGAACATGCATGCGTCTTGGGTTTATACAACCCTTGACATATTATAAATTCAAAATTTTGTTTAATAAACTTGGCGTAGCCATAAGACCTCTTAGAAGAATCACGTTAAAAAGTCGACATTCTCAACTTTCACATGGGACGAGAAAATACGTTGCGATGCATAACTACGATAAATACGCAACGTAGGTAATTTACCAAGAAACATCTGACTAAGAGAGTGTAGGATACTATTAAAAAACAATCCAATTTGAATTAGACAATTGGAATTTCATAGTGATATTAACGTTTTGGGTAAGGTTCGCGGAGGTCGTGCGTCTAGAGTCTAGAAGGTCCTAGAAGGTAAAATTTGCTAAAATTAATAATTCTACATGATGCGTAGCTATCGGAGGATCCATTGTTCGGGATTTATACAGAAAACAAAATTAAATAATTCAATATAATATGTTATATGAAAATCATTATACTATTCAAGAACTTATAAATTATGTTGATGAAGTAAATTACTAAGCGAGATGCGCTTTCTTTGACGCCCGATCTCTATGTTGTACCTACTGTAGCGTTGCAGGACAGGACTTGTCTCTTGATCTTTGCCAAACGTAGCGTGTGGGGACTCCAATCCCGGCAGGGAGACGTAGGTACTTATCCAACTCCTCTCTTTTATTGGCAAATTCAGATAACATTTATATTTTGGAGGACTTTTGGATATTTCCGTTAGCGACTCTGAACGTAAATTAGTACTAATCTTATGACTAAGAATCTATTTTAGAGTAAGATATAAACATTAAACTGCTTTGTAAGAATAAGAACTTATATTTTTTGCTAAATGAAAAACGAAACATTTATAAGCTTGTCGTAATTGATTTATAAAATAAGCTTGTGTCATTTCAGCTATTTATCTATTTGTTTAAATTGAAATTGTAGTGCTTTTTGGATTTGAGGTGGAGTGATTGACAGTTTTGGATCGCAAGATTCGCAAGTCAATTTTGTCCTTCGAACGAACTTTGATGTATTCTGCAAGTCTCGGACTAGCGTAGGGAAATTGTTGCGGGCTGTGCATTTTGTCTAGATTTACATAAGTAGCAGAAGTTGGTGTGATAATTCGTAAATTATTATTGACGATGCAAGCAATGCTTGCTTGTTGCTTAGTTGTAATTAAATACCTGATATTTGCGGGTTTTTAATCAGTTGAAAAGCTTTAAAATATCGAAAGGCATATTTATTGGCATATTTAACAGTAATGAATGAGTCTGTTGCGCTAGGAAAGGCGTCCACTACCACTACAAGAAACTTTGCTTTCACAACATTCCAAAGAGCATTTTTAGACGAAAATGTCAATATATAACCTTGTTCAGCAGTAGGCTGAACATTTTAACGTGTTACTTCGTAATTAGCTTAGATTTAGTATGATAAAATAATGTAGAATTGTAATCTTCACTACCTATCTACTAGCTAACTTATTTAATTTATCTCAGTACCTACTAATTCGGTGTTTTAGAAAATGCAAGCGTGGTTGCATTAAATGTTAATAGTTTCTCGTTAGATGACTGTAAAACGTACCTAAGGTGCACAGTTTCAACTATGGTGTTAGGTATACCTATTATTCACTATATCGGGGGTCGGCCGAGTTTAGGTACTTAGTGTTGGTGTTTCTATAATATATGTTAGTTTTTATGCAGTCAGTTTAAATGTTATAGGTCCGTCACATAGAAACATCTTTACATGGCATTATTCTCCAGCCGGTCGTAGCCCCATTGTGTGGTCAAGCAACAACTTATGTAGGTTGTACGTACCTATATTTAATCACCTTTTATTGATACCGTCTTTTAATGCTAATTATTCTTATTCGCTGTTTTAGCTGAGATTCAAATCGCTTAACTCCTTGCTATTATCAATTTAAAGTAGGTGCCTAATAAAATTCTGTACAATAAGAAGTCAAATAACGATCCTTTAATATGGTATAAAAATAAAATTACTCTAACCATTATTAGTTTCGATGAAATTTCTTATAAATGTGGTAAAATTTCTTGTAGAATTATCTTCTTAACTACAGCAATAAAGTCATTACCAATGTGATGTTTAAAATATATTTACCTACGTGAAATCGGATTATTCCATGACCATGCAGAAACTTTTAAGATTTCTTATAGAAGTATTACCTAATTCCAAATGTTAGCTATTAGAGCTTAGCTCAGATCTTGTTTACAATAATAATTGTCGTGCAGTTCAGTGATTGTGTTTGATCACTTTGATCAGTCATAGAGTCAGATAATAATAATAATAATGCTGGACAATTCACACAGCATTATCTAGCCTCAAGCTAAGCTAAGATATATGCACCAATACCTACATCATAGCAAAAGTGCAATAGCTAGGTAACAGAAATCGACGAAGAACCTTCTATATCCTCATCCAACTTCATTTTAGAAAAAATACCTATGTCGGAACCAACTAGGAAGTTTTTGCAAGGTCAACAAGTCGAAAAAGCTTACTGCATTCTGGAAAATTGATTGGCTAGGTACTTGTTGATTCACATTGATATACCTTTCATGTATTTTAGAGAGAATTTCTATGTACATAGTAATTTATTACTCGCCTACTTTTTTAGATATTACAGTAACATTCACGTTTAATAATAACAATAATTATTTAATAAAGAAGGTTCAAACAAATGTTTTTTTATTTATAAAATTAATTCCCTTGGTTTTGGTGCTTGATGTATGACTGATATGGTTAACAGAATACATTTCATAGATTGATATTTTTACTCTACTTATTCATCAAAATACCCAGAAAACTCTGAAGCAATATTTGCAGTTTGACAATCTTTGGAAATACGACGGGATCGAACCTGAAACCTCCGGCGGGCAACGGTATGCCCGCAGTGCACTGTCGGTCGTCGTAGCACAACTACCGCAATACGGAACTAGATGTCGCGAGAGTCAAGTTAGAAGGCGCTAACGATACGTTTCAGCTACAGAGGATAATACCTACTGTGAGTGAATTGCTTCAAGATAATTTATTCTTACATGACCAGGGCGCGCCGCTAATTTTCTAAGGCAACGCAGTAATGCGTGGGATGTACGCAATATACTTACTTCTATGGTGGGTTGCATTGATTGATAACTACGATTGTCACAGTCAGTGAGTGATTTCAGTAGCTTTCGAAGAGAAAGCGAAAGAAATCACAAATAAAACGTCAAGTGCGTGTTAGACTCGCGCATCAAGGGTTCCGTACAAGCTTCTTCTGAAGAGTAGCAGTTAACCCTCTTATCAGAAACGCGTGAAGTTATCGAGTTGATATTCACATCATATACGCAGGCTCGTAACCTCTTGGAGCCGCGATATAAATCAAACTTCTAAGTCAACGCAATCAAAAGTTACAGCTGTTTGTCTATTTTTTTATGTTCTTAGGTAATCACACGCACACAAAACCTATAGGGTACTTCCCGTTGACTGAGAACCATGAAATTTGGAGACATTTATTTGTAAAAATAAGCCGAAGGTTTCCTGGGTATTCGTCTATTTATTGGTGACGAAAATAAAAAAATATTGTGATTGATAGTTTAGAATTTTTTTAAACTAAGTACAGTTTTTTTCGTATCGAATGGGGATCTGCCTTGCATCCCATAGATTATTAGGTTTTTTTCAAAGCTTTATCCATCATGATGGAAAAAAAAATTGTTTGAATGTAACCCAAATTTGCCCATTTCACATCTAAAGCGGCCGTTAGGAACATTCATCTCAATTTTTATCATTAAGAAAACACCTCATTTTGATATGCTTGCAAAGTCGTTTGCCTGGGAGAGGCATCATAAATAATACTTGCAGACCTTCCAGTGGGTTTCATACACACAATAAAAAACCGTGTCAATTACAGAACTTAATTATATTTAATAAGAAAAAAGCAGATTTTTATAAATAGGTATTAATGGAAGATCGTCAGTTCACACTTGTCGCCCAAAAGTACATACAAAATTTTAGTACACATTCAGCTATGATTTAGAATTGTTCACCACTGAAGCAAAATTTCAAACTTACATATTATGCAATCACAATGACAATTTTATATAAATCCACGTGTGAATTTAACAGCTAAGCAGTAAGTCTAAGTAGTATCATTGGCATTGAATGGTTTCGTGAGAAGTGTCGAGGGAATAAAATTAATGTTTTATTCATTCAATGCAGGAACTTGATAAATTATATTTTCGGGTTCTGTACCCAACGGATGCGATGGGGCCTTGATGTGGATACTCTATCTCTGGCAGGCCTCATTCTTTTAAATTCTGTAATTTTGAGAATCAGGTCTTCCGTACTATTATAATGCACACTAAACGCTTATTTGCGTGATATAAGTTTTATATAAAACTTTATGCCATATATAAGTATAAGTAGTATCAAGTAAGCCTTATAAGTATTATATCTGTACTGCTTCC
Source organism: Eupithecia vulgata (assembly GCA_946478455.1). Taxonomy (NCBI): domain Eukaryota; kingdom Metazoa; phylum Arthropoda; class Insecta; order Lepidoptera; family Geometridae; genus Eupithecia; species Eupithecia vulgata. Next base: position 12,506,395 of record OX297859.1, on the reverse strand, counting down.
TATTAGTAGAAGTGGTTTATATGCAGCCGTCCAGATGAACCACTGCATCGAAAAGGTTCACCATTTAACAATTTAAGTTCATAACCCTAACACGGCTCAGGAACTGACGGATGCTGAGATTCGTTCAGGCTGGACAATGTCTGAGGTGCTCCGAGTCAAAGTAGACGACAGTGACCGTCATGTCATCGCGGAACATACGGCTTACGTCAGGCGATAGACTCAGAAGGTGCGCGAGGCGAGAGTGCTCCACCCCGTACTCCGTACCTCCTATAGCGTGCCGTATCAGATGCGTCGCCGCATTTCTATCCTTTGGCTTACTCTTCAAACTCTCCTTCCTATGTGAAAGCAACTCGTCTATATCCCCCAGTTGTATATTCTTCTTCGGCAATTTCAGAGGATTAAAAAACACCTTTCCCTTCATATGCTCACCAACTAATTTAACCGCCTGCACGGGCGTTAGCATATCCCAAATCCCGTCAGATGCAAGGATCAAGAACTTGTCCTTCGGTGTCAGTCTATGGTAGTAGATATCTGGTTTTGCGCTGAGATACGGTGGGGTGTGGTAATTTTGAGGAATAGCTCTTGGGCCCATAATCGGCACAGCAACCTGTTTCAAGGTTTCAGTGGACCACTTGTAGCGGTAGTCCCCCATGCTTCGCAAAGGTGCCAGCTCCCCTAATAACCTGTCTCTCCTAATGGATGTTTTCCTCTCACTTTCAGGGTGCTCACTCCATATTCTTTTGAGCTCGTCGTAATTCTCACTGTTATGTTCTTTGGTTATCTTCTTAGCAACCCACTCGTCGTCTTCCAACATGGTTCCTATCACGGCGTTGCAATCTCCGACGTTCGCAACATGTAAATGCGGTCCGTCGATATGGCACACGCAGGCCACCGCCCCCGACATGGCTACGGATACATTTTGCTGATTCAAAACTCCCTTTAGTTTGTATGGATCTAGTACCTCTTTAGATAAATCACTGTCAAGTTTTAAAATACTTTTTTCTAGGCATGCGCCTACTTTTTGATCGTTTTCTTTAAGGTCTGCAAGCTCCATTAAAAAATCTTTGAAACTATTTTCATATTGTACTTTTAGATCTTCATTGATTTCAACCTGCAATAAAAACACAAAAATTTAAATATTGACATAAGGCAAAGGTTATTTTATAGGAAAGAAGTTAAAATTATCTAGATCGAGTGACAAAGTCGCTAAAGACAACACTGGCTACGTTCGTGAGCACCACGAAAACAGAAGCGTGTAGGTACCTAAAACTAATCTAGGACGATATTTAAGGACGAGGACGATATCGTCTACACTTTCAAAATGCTCCATTCGCATATCATTTTAGGTCCGTTGCGTAAGTCTGTACGCAGCATTACGAATTGCCTTACATTGCATGATACGTTATACAAGTGTGGACGGCGAAATTCTTATATTTCATGTTACATTTCAAGTCTGTACGCGGCATGATACCTCCACTGCAACTATCAATCCTCCTGCCAAGCATAATGGTTGTGGCAAAACCTCCTCCTCGTTTGGAGTACACATTGTGTACTACTGTGCAGTTACGGTAAAAATGCATCAATGCATTGTTATCTGGGGAGACTGGGTGTATAAGCGATTTCGGCTTCCACCATAATATGGTACAAAAACAAATACATACTATTTTCTGGCAGGATGGAGCTGACCGACGACGAAGTTGTCAATATCAAAATATCTGTTTGTTTTATTTTTATTTATATTATGTTACATAAGGTCAAACCTCATACTTATATAGTAAGTAGTAACTCACACTTGACCTGGTTATGATTGACTACGTTATATTACTGCAATGTATATACTGTTTGAATCAAAAATACAGTAATCGAGAAAAAAAATTGTGTGTACCTATGCTAACAATTGACTTTGACTTAGGTTATATCTTGCCGTTGACGATAAAAATTCCGTCTTCGATCGGATACATCCCGCCAGAAAGTTATACTGTATTTATTTAGGACCTTAATAGCAAACAAAATGTTTTTTTTTTTTTTTTTGTTGGATGGCCCATTCAATGGGCATGGGAGATTTTAGCGTAGTCACACAGCTGATGTGATGAGGACTATGGGAAGAAACACAGAGTACATACTACTTAAAGATTACTTGTTTAGGGCTGAACCCTGAACCAAATGTTTGTGTTAAATGTCCAAGATAATATCACAAGACTTACTTGATCATTGTATGTTTCTAATAATGAAATGCTTGACAACTCTTTAAAATTTTTCTTGATCATTTCTGGTGGTAACAGACATGCAGCAATGTATTTAAACAGTCGATTTGAAACAACTTGGGCACATGCTGGTCCCCCGTGGCCATCAAACACACCCAGTAGCAAACCTAGAACAAACCATACACTATTATTTTATTTTACGATTATTATTTTTTTATTTAATATTTAACTGAAATAGTTCGAGGTCATACCCTCCCAGGGTAACCTCTAACTACTTCAGTTAAGTCTGAAATTAATTTTTTTAAATATGGTTTAGGTACATATGGGATGCATAAGGTAACTTTATGAGATCATGTTTTAAGAGTGCAAAAAATCTTGAAAACTGAACTATTCCACAAGAAGTTAGTAATTTGAAAAAAATATTCCTTTCACAGATAGTAAGAAATTAATAATTAACACTTGGGCAGTCGCACCCTGTCTTGATACGCTAGGAGGCGCAACCGTGTCCACCAGTTTAATATTGCCGGATTTGTCTAAAACTGCTGAATTTAATGTTATTGTGTATTTCTTAACAGTAAGTTTCTTTATTTGTCTTATACTACTGTAATGTCTTTTTTTTAATCGCAAAGACCACAACACACTTTTCGTCCACTAACTGGCTAACTGGCGGGCTTGATGCAGGAGGTGGCTGGACTTCGGGTATTATGTTTCGAATGCGGGATTTTATTTGTGTGTAATGTGTGAACCTATTGGTTGCCATTTTTCTAAGTTTAAAACAAATTTTAAATAATTAATTAGGATAATAAAGTTCTGAAAAATCAGTTACGTATTAAGTCGCTACTGGGTCCAAACAACCCATACGCAACTTTTACGACCTTAGCACTCGAGCGCAGCGCGCCAACTGACTGCGGTGACCGTTATTCGGTGTCTCACTCTAACGTCGGAAGGTACTAAGAGCAGCTACGTCGCAATCCTTAAGATTCAATAGTTACCATGCAAACAATTGTCGACTGGGTCTGATAGACCCATTAGCGACTGCTTAAGTGTTAAAAAAGTAGACGAGTCGTTACTTTTAGGCCAGGCAATGAATGCTCTAAAAACTAGTCCAAACAAAGTTACAAATCAATTTTTGACTTCTTAACTTCGTTTGAATCAAAAGTTTCAAAATTTTTTACTGAATAAAACTTATAGCAATCAGCTTTCATTTGGATGCATTGTTTACCAGATATAAGAGAAAAATGGTACTTTCCTGTCGCCCTCCCCAGCTCAAGAGCGTACCTCTTGAGCTGGGGTAGGGACTTTTGATATTTTCACCTCATAACCAGTCCAAACAAAGTTGTGAAGTAAAAAATTGTGTTCTAAAGATTTCCTTCTATACCTTTTCGTAGCCTGGCCTATTTATAAATTAATAGACACTGTCTCTTGGTCTGCCAAAACGCACTTTACGTAAATTACTTATACATTCGTTTGAAGCCAGATCAGGGCTCAGTTTGATGACAATGGTAGACTCATATAAGCCTAGATCAGGGTTTACCATAGTCGTCAAACCAGCCCCTGATTTGAGTCCACACAATTGTATGGTTCATCGTACAATTCTAATTGTGCAGTTTGTGGCAAATGCATTGAGAATAATACAAAATAAAATGAACACCGATCAACCTATTTTAAGCTCACCTGGACTCATTTTGCATTTGGCTTCAATTCTCATATCTTCAATGGGATTATTAGATGCAAGCTGGTTTGAATCATACGATTTTACAGATCCTGATGTGAACTCTTTATTGAATTCGTTTTTACGAAGAATAGTGGTCACCTATGATAAAAATAACTAAGTTAGTACCAAAGAAAACACCACCTTACCACCACCACTATCTCTGTAACCATTTTAAGTAGGGATTCTAAATTTTAGGGTTCCAATGATATAGGGTCTCTACCGGACTATATTCTAGCCCTTCGTGTGCAAGTTTGGCTCAACTTTGCCTGATTCTTAAAGAGAATGTTACATTATATGCAATGACCATGGCAAACAGCAATATATAAAAGAAATTGCCTTCAATAGTGTGGAAGTCCAATTCCATACCAAAAATAATATTTCTTTGTTCTTCAAAAAGTGTATATCCATCTAGTGTTTTATGTTATAAGCATGGGTCCGGATTATCAAGTCATTTCCATCAGTTAAGCACTTACTAAAATCTTTGTAACAGTTTATAAGGGGTCTAAGGGAAATACACTTATTTAGCTTACCTCTTGTGGAGATGGCAAAACAGTGAACTCATCGTTGTGTGCTGCGCCATCAGATGAGCAAAATTTACGAGCATTGGAACATACAAATAACTTCGGATAATCAAACCTCTGACTATTTATCAAGTATTTCCCAAACCAACGATCTAATTTTAGATACGATTTTATCATAAGTAAACTCAGATTTGAATAATTCATGATTATAAATAGTGTTCTTCAAAAGAAAAAGATGCCGGGAATCTGCCGGGAATCGTGAATGCGCATGATTGTTATGCAAGAAAATTTCTTTTGATAAAGTCGAAACGGATCAGATAAAACCAGTTTTTCAAATTACACCTCTAAAATTCGAGAAAGTTGAATGTATATCAAACTCTTCTTCATTTTCTTTTCAAATTTTGCAAACACAAGTAAAATGTTTGCTTGCGACCATTGAAGAAAACTTCTTTTCCCTTTTCTTAGCTATTAGCTACCATACCAACCAAAGAGAATATAAATACTACTTTAGTACTATACATAAAAATCTGTGAATACTACGCGAATACCACAGATGTACTAGGGATGCTAACTCTTAGTTTATGCCACAGATATAGTATGGTATAGTACTAAACAAAGTTATGATATATATTGTTCTGTGGTACTAAAGTAGTATTAATGCTAGATACCAACCCAACCATGATTTTTCTCTTTCGCTCAGCTCTTTCGTCTGGTCAAAGACAATGTAGACATCCGCTGTCTAATTCTATCATTATGCTTCTTTCTGGTTTTGTTCGTCCAAAGGTGAAAAAGTGAAGGAAACCACGGAACAGAAAAAATAAGTGGAAGTGCTATGCAACAAAATTACTATGGGCACCGCCAGAAGGAAACACTTACGGGGAGAAACTGTAATACAGTTAGGGCCGCGAGCTGCAGCCACGAATTCATTTGGAGCTCAGATTTGGAGGGATGGTTTTTCGACCTTGGGTGGTTGATAATGATTTATGATTAGATTATGATATATATGATTCTTTTATTCCTCACCTTACAAAACAGATTTTATTGAACTAGAAACAACAAAATAACAACAATGTTTGACTCGACTAGTATAGTATTATATTATCTGTGACTCGACTAAACTTCTGAAAAAATATGCCGCGCCAACCTAGCTGGTCTGGTGGCCACGCACGATAGCACTCACATCACAAAGCTTCTCAGTTTTTTTTAGCAGGTATTCATCTATGCAGAGGCGGATTAGGTGTCGACAGCAATGAGTATTCATATCTCTGTTCCTATGAGAGCAGTCATTATGAAATTTTGCTTAGTTAAGACGCTATTTATACTCTATTTTAGTGTATAAATTTTGTAGCTATCTATAGTAGGTATAAGCCGTTTTTGACAACGGTCGTGTGTACGCTAGCTTGATCGTTATGCTGTATGTACCCACAAACAATGGTCATTATTTCTTAAACCAAGGAGGCGCTATTTATTTTACTTTTGCACTAAATATACTCTATTTATACGCTATTTATTAGGCATAACAACAAACGTGAATTCGGTTATGTGTACGCTACCATCACGGACACTGATGGTAGCGTACACATACACAGCGAATTCATGCTTGTTGTTGAAATTTTCAGATCGCAAAATGTATTTCTACCACTGCATGTCAGTATATATTTCGAATTACCTATAAAATTAAGTTCTGCAATTTCTGATTTCAGATTTAATAGCTGATTAAGCAGAATCTTTTTTTATAATCTATCAGTAGGCTCTTGAGTACCTAATAATATACCTAACTGCTTACTTGACGTAAGTTTATAGTTTTTATTTGCATCTAACGTTTTCAGAAGACGACATATTAACGTCGTTGGAGGACCCCCTATTGCCGTCTTCAGAAGAAGACATTTTTACGTCTTCAGATGACGACCTATTAGTCTTTAGGGGACGTCCTATTAAAGTCTTTAGAGCACGACCTATTGACGTCTTTAGAAGACGACCTATTATCGTCTTCAGAAGACGCCCTCTTAACGTTGCCAGTGATGTCGTGAGGCTAAGACATTAGGCCGTCTTATCTTACGTCCATGCGCAGTCTTATATCTTATTCTGTACATTTTTAGTCATTGCTTGCTAGCGTAGACTTCAGCATGTCAGTCGAATTAGACGTGTCCGTGTCTAAATAAATTTTACAAACAACAGCAGCAAACAGATAACAGCATACGCATATCTGACATTTCTTAATCCAAATCGATCCTATCAAATTATGTTGACGATCCCAATTTTACATAAAAAGTGATACACCCATAGATATAGAATTTTTATGGATACAACAGAATAAGGATAAAGTTACCCTAAGTTGAGAAATTTTAGACCCGATCAGTCTAAAATTAGACTTGTAAAACAAAAATTGCAAACATAAGTACTAGGTACTGTTTATTCGTAGCATAAAATAGCTTCACAGCACACTCGTTTATTTGACATAATTCCTAATATCTACCTAATTTTCCCTAATTTTAGGTAATCCTAAATACCACCTTATTAGAAACCTTAAATTATGTTGGTTTGGGTTTTCAGGTTATTTTTAATGGGATTTCATTCAAGGACAAAAAGATGTTGTTTTTTATAAATCATATATTAGAAAAACACACATCAGGTATAAGGTAATCAGGTAAACCTGTTCTTTTTTATAAATTAGGTATATAAGTATTAGAAAAACACACATCAGGTGTAAGGTAATCAGGTGTATCTTAAATGCTATCTAAATTACTTGAAAAAACCTACAAAATAGAAAAAAACCAAAGTTTGTGAGCTGTCCCGTAGCGATGTAACGATTTTAGACTAAAATAAACGTCAAAAATACTGAATCGACCAATTTGTTTTTTTTTTTAAATTAAGGATCAGGACATTATTATTCCAAACGCCCTGTCTTCAAAAATTTTATAACTTGCTTTAAATAAAAGCTTACTACAATTACACACTTAATACAAAAATGGTGAATACTTATGGTACTTTGTTATTTATTTGCATTGAGCACATAAAATATCTAATAGAAAATATGGTCCTTTCATTTACGAAACTAATCAGTGATTTGTCACTGATCAATTGATCACACTAGTGTTGTGCTGATATAATGAAATAATGTGTGAAGCGAAATGAGATAAGCTTTTCACCATTGAACCAAAGATTTGAGATGTACTCGTAACTACAAAAAAAATTACTGATCTAATTTAAATCTATAGAAGTAGTTTTTATTTGAACATTCAATACCTCTACCTTAGGAAATAGGAGCAAATATACAAACATTAATCTGCCGATCAGACCCTGTATAACAGTAGGTTGACTGACAGCCAAAATTTTTTTCAATAGATTTTATTTTCAAGCGTTATGAAATAAGCTGTTTCCCATTAAAAAATCACATTGGTTGGTATGAGTTACTACAAAAAAATACAAATAACTAACCTAACTTAAATCTATACCACAAGTTTTTATTTGAACACTCAATAACCAATACTTTACGAAATACGAGTTACTACAAAAAATATAAATTACTAACCTTATGAAATTAGGTCGACAGCCTAAACTTTTCTCAATAGATTATACTTCCAAAAGCGTTATGAAATAAGCTGTTTCCCATTAAAAAAAAGTTGGGAGGTATGAGTTACTACAAAAAAATACAAATGACTGACCTAATTTAAATCTATACCACAAGTTTTTATTTGAACACTCAATAACCAATAGGTACTTTACGAAATACGAGTTACTACAAAAAATACAAATTACTAACCTTAAGAAAGTAGGTTGACAGCCTAAACTTTTCTTAATAGATTATATTTTCAAAAGCGTTATGAAGTAAGCTGTTTACCATTAAACCAAAACGTTGGTTGGTATGAGTTACTACAAAATAATACAAATTACTAACCAAACTTAAATCTATACTACAAGTTTTTATTTGAACACTGAATAACGAATACTTTACGAGATACGAGTTACTACAAAAAATATAAATTACTAACCTATACTTTAAGTTATTTAATTGTACTTTCACAGTTCACTTGCAGAAACCCACGCCCATAATTTTTTTTTAAATAATTAGTGGCATGTAGCTATGGACATAAACTTAGACCGACACAGACCTTACCATGTTCATAACAAATTAGCAAGCAAAATATTTTTCATGGAGCACTTCTAGGTATTTACGGCCGTTTTCTCGTGGCCCTACCATTTTGTCCTACTAGTAGGACCACGAGGGAGACCAGTTTCTGTTCGTCCTACTATGACATATTAGAGCCGAAATAATTTATTTATACCACCTGTATATAACTAATGGCTAACAATTAAGACGAATGGCTTGTACAGTGAAGGATTTTTCAAGGAGTTTTCAATTGAAGAGTTTTAGGAAATAGTAGTAGGGTAATACTATCTCTATCATAAGAACATAACTTCTTTCTTTGATTAAATGAAGTGTCAATCAACAATGTCATATTTTTATCTTTCAAGTGCATGAGCACATTGTAATTTGTTGGAGCTTTAGACTTCCCTCTGAACAATGTCCGAAGACGCAATTTTTATTGAGAGAAAAAGTGGGTTAGTCCTTTTATTAAAAGGACGGCAGTACTAATAAGTTCCCAAAAATTTTTGACTTCGGCGGGACTCGAACCTTTTCTTAGAGATGCTCAGAGTGCGGGTAAGCACTCTAACAAAAATCATTAGACGGCAGTACTATAAACAAAAAGTATATAAGAGTGGATTTGTTATATGGAACTGCAGTAAATCTAAAAAAAGAAAAATGCCGAGGGTCTGTGACTTTGAAGGTAACAATTTGATCTTATTCTTTGATGTATGACTTTTTTAGACCTCCCCCAGGTCCTTGTAGTTTTATAGTTGGGTGTAATTTAGATTTTATTTGTCTTCAGGGTAGCGAAGTCTTAAAAGAGAAAGAGCATTCTTGTCAGATCAGTTTTGCGAGGAACGAAATAGACGAAACTATAAATATCATGAAAGAACAAGCATCTTTAAGTGATGCTCCAATTCCACAAATATATGCTAAAGAAAAGGTTAATTTGCTTGATCAAGGTATTCATTTCGTGGTACCGGTGCCAGTGGTGCCACCATTGAAAAGCGTACAAACTGCTTTGTATTCATGTCGTAAGCGAACAAATTTCTAAAATACAAAGAATGTGTTAATATCTGAACAGTGTAGGAAATTTCATTTAGCAGAGTACCATGATGAAAGTTGTGATATTTTCATTTTTAGTTCTCATGAAGGAAAAATAAATTTGGAAAAAGCTGAGGAGTTTTTCGTCGACGGGACTTTCCAGAGTTGGTTGTCCTAAACCATTTGTACAACTTTTTACCATCCATGGAGACATGGGTGGATTCATCATCATCAGAAACAAAAGTGACACCACTAATTTATGCCCTCATGTCCGGTCGGAAACAAGAATCTTATGCTGCACTCTTTGAGATTATTAAATCCCAAATACCAAACTGGACTCCTAAAAAAAACCATCTTGATATCGAGATCGCTATTGCTAATGCTTTTTTGAATATTTTCCCAGAAGTAAACTTTAAAAAAATGTTACTATCATTTATCAAAAGCCCTTTGGAAAAATGCCATAATGAAAATAAAAATAAAAACGAAAACCGAATGAAGGATTGTGGGATTATGTGCGGCCTTATCTTTGTTAACTGAAGATCTAATTAAAAATGGTATTGATTATATTCTGACTGACCCAAATACACCAAAAATGACTAAATTTCAGAAATATATGAAAACAACTTGGTAGAAGAGCAAAGAGTACCGCTCATCATCATGGTGCATATACGGTGAACGTCATCGTACCAACAATGTTGTCGAGAGTTGGCACTCTCGATTAAATAAAAATATGAAAAAGTGTACACCAGTATCAATAATGCGATTGATAAATGTGTTAATGGCAATGGAAAGCAAGACAACAAGCGATGATGTATCACGTAGACGAAAAGAAGACTAAGATCGAGATAACTTCGTTATGACAAACCAGCTACAATTAATTCACGGTGAAATACCAATAGGCCATTTCTTAGACAAAATGAGATTATAGGAGTAGGAGCATATTTTTAGTTTGTTACAAATGATTGTTTTTTTTTCTTCCTCTTATTACTAGTGTCAAAGGTATCATAATATATATTAATTATATACAGGTGGTATAAATAAATTATTTCGGCTCTAATATGTCGTAGTAGGACGAACAGAAACTGGTCTCCCTCGTGGTCCTACTAGTAGGACAAAATAGTAGGACCACGAGAAAACGGTCGTATTTACATCTAGTTCGGCTCTTGAAATCCTTTACATGTGCCACTCCTAATCACTCCAAATAGTTCATAAACCTTTATTACCATGTAAGTAGTAAAATTGATTCTTATTACTAAACATGTATAATAATCCGATATTAGAGCCAATTCATCCAAATAAACAAGAAGAAAATTTCTATGATGCGTAAAACAATGTTCGATGTGCAAAATTTTACGCCTGGTTCTGTAGACATCTCAAAACGTCTCTACATTGAGCTTTTCATTCAGCGTTTTCCGAGCTTCTAGGTACCTACTGAGATCGTATTTTCTTACTCTAATTATATTATAATTTTATCGATGGATCAGTAATATTTACTGATTAACCTTTGACTTTCATGGTTACCTGAAACAGGAACAGAAACATAAATTAATAGAAGCTTCCATCATATGAGAAAAATGACTGGTACAACACCAACCATTTTTCATAAGGATAAGCTATGCTCAGGTTATGAGACTTCATAATAAAACAGGGGGAGACATTTTAGGTAATCCTAAATACCACCTTATTAGAAACCTTAAATTATGTTGGTTTGGGTTTTCAGGTTATTTTTAATGGGATTTCATTCAAGGACAAAAAGATGTTGTTTTTTATAAATCATATATTAGAAAAACACACATCAGGTATAAGGTAATCAGGTAAACCTGTTCTTTTTTATAAATTAGGTATATAAGTATTAGAAAAACACACATCAGGTGTAAGGTAATCAGGTGTATCTTAAATGCTATCTAAATTACTTGAAAAAACCTACAAAATAGAAAAAAACCAAAGTTTGTGAGCTGTCCCGTAGCGATGTAACGATTTTAGACTAAAATAAACGTCAAAAATACTGAATCGACCAATTTGTTTTTTTTTTTTAAATTAAGGATCAGGACATTATTATTCCAAACGCCCTGTCTTCAAAAATTTTATAACTTGCTTTAAATAAAAGCTTACTACAATTACACACTTAATACAAAAATGGTGAATACTTATGGTACTTTGTTATTTATTTGCATTGAGCACATAAAATATCTAATAGAAAATATGGTCCTTTCATTTACGAAACTAATCAGTGATTTGTCACTGATCAATTGATCACACTAGTGTTGTGCTGATATAATGAAATAATGTGTGAAGCGAAATGAGATAAGCTTTTCACCATTGAACCAAAGATTTGAGATGTACTCGTAACTACAAAAAAAATTACTGATCTAATTTAAATCTATAGAAGTAGTTTTTATTTGAACATTCAATACCTCTACCTTAGGAAATAGGAGCAAATATACAAACATTAATCTGCCGATCAGACCCTGTATAACAGTAGGTTGACTGACAGCCAAAATTTTTTTCAATAGATTTTATTTTCAAGCGTTATGAAATAAGCTGTTTCCCATTAAAAAATCACATTGGTTGGTATGAGTTACTACAAAAAAATACAAATAACTAACCTAACTTAAATCTATACCACAAGTTTTTATTTGAACACTCAATAACCAATACTTTACGAAATACGAGTTACTACAAAAAATATAAATTACTAACCTTATGAAATTAGGTCGACAGCCTAAACTTTTCTCAATAGATTATACTTCCAAAAGCGTTATGAAATAAGCTGTTTCCCATTAAAAAAAAGTTGGGAGGTATGAGTTACTACAAAAAAATACAAATGACTGACCTAATTTAAATCTATACCACAAGTTTTTATTTGAACACTCAATAACCAATAGGTACTTTACGAAATACGAGTTACTACAAAAAATACAAATTACTAACCTTAAGAAAGTAGGTTGACACTAGTTGACAGCCTAAACTTTTCTTAATAGATTATATTTTCAAAAGCGTTATGAAGTAAGCTGTTTACCATTAAACCAAAACGTTGGTTGGTATGAGTTACTACAAAATAATACAAATTACTAACCAAACTTAAATCTATACTACAAGTTTTTATTTGAACACTGAATAACGAATACTTTACGAGATACGAGTTACTACAAAAAATATAAATTACTAATCTATACTTTAAGTTATTTAATTGTACTTTCACAGTTCACTTGCAGAAACCCACGCCCATAATTTTTTTTTAAATAATTAGTGGCATGTAGCTATGGACATAAACTTAGACCGACACAGACCTTACCATGTTCATAACAAATTAGCAAGCAAAATATTTTTCATGGAGCACTTCTAGGTATTTACGGCCGTTTTCTCGTGGCCCTACCATTTTGTCCTACTAGTAGGACCACGAGGGAGACCAGTTTCTGTTCGTCCTACTATGACATATTAGAGCCGAAATAATTTATTTATACCACCTGTATATAACTAATGGCTAACAATTAAGACGAATGGCTTGTACAGTGAAGGATTTTTCAAGGAGTTTTCAATTGAAGAGTTTTAGGAAATAGTAGTAGGGTAATACTATCTCTATCATAAGAACATAACTTCTTTCTTTGATTAAATGAAGTGTCAATCAACAATGTCATATTTTTATCTTTCAAGTGCATGAGCACATTGTAATTTGTTGGAGCTTTAGACTTCCCTCTGAACAATGTCCGAAGACGCAATTTTTATTGAGAGAAAAAGTGGGTTAGTCCTTTTATTAAAAGGACGGCAGTACTAATAAGTTCCCAAAAATTTTTGACTTCGGCGGGACTCGAACCTTTTCTTAGAGATGCTCAGAGTGCGGGTAAGCACTCTAACAAAAATCATTAGACGGCAGTACTATAAACAAAAAGTATATAAGAGTGGATTTGTTATATGGAACTGCAGTAAATCTAAAAAAAGAAAAATGCCGAGGGTCTGTGACTTTGAAGGTAACAATTTGATCTTATTCTTTGATGTATGACTTTTTTAGACCTCCCCCAGGTCCTTGTAGTTTTATAGTTGGGTGTAATTTAGATTTTATTTGTCTTCAGGGTAGCGAAGTCTTAAAAGAGAAAGAGCATTCTTGTCAGATCAGTTTTGCGAGGAACGAAATAGACGAAACTATAAATATCATGAAAGAACAAGCATCTTTAAGTGATGCTCCAATTCCACAAATATATGCTAAAGAAAAGGTTAATTTGCTTGATCAAGGTATTCATTTCGTGGTACCGGTGCCAGTGGTGCCACCATTGAAAAGCGTACAAACTGCTTTGTATTCATGTCGTAAGCGAACAAATTTCTAAAATACAAAGAATGTGTTAATATCTGAACAGTGTAGGAAATTTCATTTAGCAGAGTACCATGATGAAAGTTGTGATATTTTCATTTTTAGTTCTCATGAAGGAAAAATAAATTTGGAAAAAGCTGAGGAGTTTTTCGTCGACGGGACTTTCCAGAGTTGGTTGTCCTAAACCATTTGTACAACTTTTTACCATCCATGGAGACATGGGTGGATTCATCATCATCAGAAACAAAAGTGACACCACTAATTTATGCCCTCATGTCCGGTCGGAAACAAGAATCTTATGCTGCACTCTTTGAGATTATTAAATCCCAAATACCAAACTGGACTCCTAAAAAAAACCATCTTGATATCGAGATCGCTATTGCTAATGCTTTTTTGAATATTTTCCCAGAAGTAAACTTTAAAAAAATGTTACTATCATTTATCAAAAGCCCTTTGGAAAAATGCCATAATGAAAATAAAAATAAAAACGAAAACCGAATGAAGGATTGTGGGATTATGTGCGGCCTTATCTTTGTTAACTGAAGATCTAATTAAAAATGGTATTGATTATATTCTGACTGACCCAAATACACCAAAAATGACTAAATTTCAGAAATATATGAAAACAACTTGGTAGAAGAGCAAAGAGTACCGCTCATCATCATGGTGCATATACGGTGAACGTCATCGTACCAACAATGTTGTCGAGAGTTGGCACTCTCGATTAAATAAAAATATGAAAAAGTGTACACCAGTATCAATAATGCGATTGATAAATGTGTTAATGGCTATGGAAAGCAAGACAACAAGCGATGATGTATCACGTAGACGAAAAGAAGACTAAGATCGAGATAACTTCGTTATGACAAACCAGCTACAATTAATTCACGGTGAAATACCAATAGGCCATTTCTTAGACAAAATGAGATTATAGGAGTAGGAGCATATTTTTAGTTTGTTACAAATGATTGTTTTTTTTTCTTCCTCTTATTACTAGTGTCAAAGGTATCATAATATATATTAATTATATACAGGTGGTATAAATAAATTATTTCGGCTCTAATATGTCGTAGTAGGACGAACAGAAACTGGTCTCCCTCGTGGTCCTACTAGTAGGACAAAATAGTAGGACCACGAGAAAACGGTCGTATTTACATCTAGTTCGGCTCTTGAAATCCTTTACATGTGCCACTCCTAATCACTCCAAATAGTTCATAAACCTTTATTACCATGTAAGTAGTAAAATTGATTCTTATTACTAAACATGTATAATAATCCGATATTAGAGCCAATTCATCCAAATAAACAAGAAGAAAATTTCTATGATGCGTAAAACAATGTTCGATGTGCAAAATTTTACGCCTGGTTCTGTAGACATCTCAAAACGTCTCTACATTGAGCTTTTCATTCAGCGTTTTCCGAGCTTCTAGGTACCTACTGAGATCGTATTTTCTTACTCTAATTATATTATAATTTTATCGATGGATCAGTAATATTTACTGATTAACCTTTGACTTTCATGGTTACCTGAAACAGGAACAGAAACATAAATTAATAGAAGCTTCCATCATATGAGAAAAATGACTGGTACAACACCAACCATTTTTCATAAGGATAAGCTATGCTCAGGTTATGAGACTTCATAATAAAACAGGGGGAGACATGCGTCCAGCTGCAGAGGACCATTATATGCTGTCGAGGGATTGGAATAATTATTAATGTATTACCTACATACATCCATAAATTGTATCTTTGGTTTAGGATTAAGATACGAGTAAAAACGCGTATGTAGGTATAGCTCAACATTCGTGCCCCGGACAACAGTCAAATGAGAACAGACCTGGTCTAAATTATGTAAGTATCAATAAAGCTGCTATTTCCCTCACCTTGTACATCCAAAAGCCTAGTCGGTGCTCATGTTGTATACCTCCATAGTACCCATCATTTCAATTAGCTCTTGGTTCGTGTAATGCAGGGTGAGAAGCGGCGGTTCCTCCGGCCGGTCCTCCTCGGACCGTTGGTTCAGAATGCGCATGTACTGTGTCCCGTGGGCTATACACATTTGCTTCCGGGGTTGGTCGTATTTGGACATCTGTGGACAGTGGAATACTTTATAGACGTGCAACACAATAAGCGTGCCGTGGCTGTCGCTTCGTAAGAATTTGACCCCTCTAACTTAGCCTACTAAGCCTGAAGTTACCAGAGGATGGGCATCAGCTCCCTTGTGCAAATTTTAAAACCCTTACTCAAATAACAGAGTGAAGTGTAGATTATTATACCTACCATAGGGAATTTTCTACTGAGGTGCCCTTTCTTAATATTATAATATTTCAAATATTTTTATTCTTTGATATGAGACAGCAAATCGTTTCGGAATTTTCGGATATACCTACATACATATTTAATTTATCGAATTGCATAGGTAGGTAGATAAGTAGGCGTATTACAATGGTTTCTAATAATTAGAATGTAATTTTATCAGCATTAGTTTTTTCCACTGACTTATTAAAGTATGTAGGTACTTTAAATATTTTATATTATTATCTAATATACGAACTTCTGAGTTTGGCTAGTGTACTGTTTCTTTTATCTATGGACGATTTTGCAACAATACCATTGTCATAGTAATGCGATTGGTTAGCAAAACTCGGCCCCTGATTACTTTGGGGTCAGATCAAATGATACCTTACTTACTGTGAGAAAATGCCCTTTTTATATAAGTATATACATAACATATTATTATGTAGTAATACTTTATTTATTGTATCTTTGCACTGACCTTAGACAATACCAGGGGCATGCGGCAAAGGCAACACTCCTCCTGATTTGGCCAGGATACCGGCAAGAGATCGCCCTCTTCTCGTCCACGCTGAAAATTATAATAAAAATTAATACCTCTTAATCACACGCTTATTATACACTGCGCTAACTAGAGACAATATACAGGATGTCCCAAGTGTTTTTAAGGGTTTTCTGGATAGTCATAAATACACCTGTCTTTTGATTTCGGCTTGACGTTGAGTTTCGAGACACCCTGTATATGCTTATCACACTATTAATATAAATATGAAAGTTTGGACGTTAGATGGGTTTTTTCTACTTCTTCACGCCAAAACTACTGATTCCGGATCGGAATAAACTTTGCATAGATGTAGCTATAAGCCTGGAATCAAACTTAAGACTACTTTTTATTCCACAGAACAGTTTCCATAGGAATGTTACATAAAATAACCTATCAAGGTTACCATAGAAACCAACCGTGCGAAGCTGCCTGCGGGCAGTAACTAGTTATGTCCTACGGTATTACATAGCCTGTTGAGTGACCAAAATAATGTAAACATTATTCGGTCACTCTGTAGAAGTTGCAGAAGAGTGCGATAATAAACAAGATTCGCCAAGTGCGAGTGTAACTCGCGCGCCGAGGGTTTCAAACATTTGCCAATTATTTGGACAATCAATTTTCTGAAATATTTTAAAATGTATGAAACTTACAGAAATTTCAAAAAGTGTTTTGAAATGGTCAAAACGATACCTTTCATTTGATACCCCACATGGGTAGGTACCCCTTTTTGAAAAAAAATCCCCTTTTTTGACCATTTTTCAAAAACTATTATTATTACAGACTTCTCTATATTTTTCCTGTAAAATATAGATTAATATCTACAAACGCCTAATACATTGTACATGGATCGGTCATCAATCTTCGGAGCTAGGGGGGGGGGGAATGGTCAATTTTCCGTCTTTTTTTGAAATATTTCAAAAAGTATGAAACTTACAGAAATTTCAAAAAATGTTTTGAAATGGTCAAAACGATACCTTTCATTTGATTCCCCACATAGGCAGGTACCCCTCCTTTTGAAAAAAAATTCCCCCCCTTTTTGACCATTTTTCAAAAACTATTATTTTTACAGACTTCTCTATATTTTTCCTGTAAAATATAGATTGATATCTACAAACGCCTAATAAAGGCTCTTTATTTATTTAACAGCAAAAAATAATTACAACTAATATTTACACTTACATCTATTTACTAAAAATCTAAGCCGTCACCAGAAGGCAGAGTGCCCAGAATGCTGGCAGCATTGCCACGTTGAATGGCAATGCTAATTCGTTGACCGAAATAAAAACCAGCATTCCGATCACCTGTGGACTCTATTAGTAGTTTTAACGCCTAATACATTGTACATGGATCGGTCTGCAATCTTCGGAGCTAGGGGGGGGGGAATGGTCAATTTTTCGTCTTTTTTTGAAATATTTCAAAAAGTATGAAACTCACAGAAATTTCAAAAAGTGTTTTGAAATGGTCAAAACGATACCTTTCATTTGATACCCCACATAGGTAGGTACCCCCCCTTTTGAAAAAAAATTCCCCCCCTTTTTGACCATTTTTCAAAAACTATTATTATTACAGACTTCTCTATATTTTTCCTGTAAAATATAGATCGATATCTACAAACGCCTAATACATTGTACGTGGATCGATCTGCAATCTTCGGAGATAGGGGGGGGGGGAAAGGGCAATTTTTCGACTATTTTTGAAATATTTCAAAAAGTATGAAACTTACAGAAATTTCAAAAAGTGTTTTGATATGGTCAAAACGATACCTTTCATTTGATACCCCACATAGGTAGGTACCCCTCCTTTTGAAAAAAAATTCCCCCCCTTTTTGACCATTTTTCAAAAACTATTATTATTACAGACTTCTCTATATTTTTCCTGTAAAATATAGATTGATATCTACAAACGCCTAATACATTGTACGTGGATCGGTCTGCAATCTTCGGAGATAGGGGGGGGGGGGAAAGGTCAATTTTTCGACTATTTTTGAAATATTTCAAAAAGTATGAAACTTACAGAAATTTCAAAAAGTGTTTTGAAATGGTCAAAACGATACCTTTCATTTGATACCCCACATAGGCAGGTACCCTTTCTTTTGAAAAAAAATTCCCCCCCTTTTTGACCATTTTTCAAAAACTATTATTATTACAGACTTCTCTATATTTTTCCTGTAAAATATAGATCGATGTCTACAAACGCCTAATACATTGTACATGGATCGGTCTGCAATCTTCGGAGCTAGGGGGGGGGGAATGGTCAATTTTTCGTCTTTTTTTGAAATATTTCAAAAAGTATGAAACTTACAGAAATTTCAAAAAGTGTTTTAAAATGTACAAAACGATACCTTTCATTTGATACCCCATTTGCCTTCCTAGGTCTCTTTTGAAATTTCAACATCAAAATTTGTACTGAAAATATTCATTTTCATTTTTCATTTATTTATATATTTTTTTCTTAAAATCAGTAATGGCGCACGAAATGTATCATTATTTCAAATTTCAAGTTAATAGCTGCAGTAGTTACTGAGATATTCAAGAAAGTGCGCGGACGGACAAAGCGAGACCATAAGGGTTTCAAAACCGATCTTTGAAACCCTAAAAAGCTAATATTAGGGAATCATGCTGGGATCATTTAAAAAACCTTCATAATCTTCATTTACGTTTAATCTCACCTTATCAGTGGTTACTTTGCAGTTTTGCCACTGAGCTAAACGTCTGGCCTGGAATTCCGCTTTGATGCACTTCTTCAGTAAACTGGCGACTGTTTTCGAAACTTCAGGGGTCAGTCTGGGGTTTCTGGCAATTTTCATGATGAGGCGTATGCTTGAGAACATCGCTGGCTCGCAGTCTTTGTGCAAGTCCTGTGTGAAAAACTAATAAATAAATTGAATACAATTTTACTTTTAAAACTATTGTGGTTTGACGCTTATATTAAGAACTCGCTGTGTCGCCTAAAATTCATGGCGGATTCTTAACCACCATGGTAACCTTAACTATCCGCCAGAAAGTTTATATACAGGGTACCATTTAACATTTGTACGAAGCCGAAAGGGTGGTTCTGTACCCGAGGGCTAACTATGAGTCCTTTTTGTAGAAAATTCCACTAAATCTAAATTTTTAATTTACCATTTCTTTAATTTTCTGGTTTTAGTAAATTTATTTGCTTATCATGCAAATAAGTTTGCAGAATTCCAATTTAATGAGCGAATTTAATCTTACGTGTAATTTGAAAAAATACTTCTATCTATCTTTATATTCAAGCAATATTTTTAGTAGGAAACATCAAGTGTGTATACCATTTTGGAAACTCGTTAAAGTGGGTAAGTTATTTACTAGTGAGGCAATCGGGTGAACATACATTTTTAACGATAGGAGGCTAGGGTTTGGTTGTCAAACTAGGCCTAGATCTCTGCGTTTTGTTTCATACAGCCAGTTTAAATAAGCAAAAAATAGATTTTGGCGCTTATACCGTTCTAAAAACGTATGCTCTGCAAAGTATAGGCTAGGATTTCGCGTACATAGGAGCGGGTCCTATGTACGCGAAATCCTAGCCTATACTCGAGCCGCACCCGGAGCAATTCGGGTTCAGGAGTGGCCACTCCACTACTCTTCAGCTCACCAGGGTGATCCACCATCTCGCATTTGAGCACAACGCCGGGCGTAGCACAGTCGGGGTCTTTCTGGACGTAGAGAAGGCCTTTGACCGTGTCTGGCACCCCGGCGTGCTTTATAAGCTCCTGCGAACCCAAACCCCCCCAGCCTTCACCAGGATAGTGGCGTCCTTCCTGGACAACCGGCGATTCTTTGTCGCGGTCGAGGGCGCCACATCCTCCACCCGCAACATCACAGCTGGAGTACCGCAGGGTAGCTGTCTGTCACTCGCGCTCTATACCAACGACATCCTCACCCTGGGGGGCCACCTACGCCCCGGGGAAAGGGATGTCTCGCTAGCACTGTTCGCGGACGACAGCGCGTTCGCGGACAGTGCGTCCTCCACCAGCCCCATCATCGCAGCCCGCAAAATGCAGCGACTGCTCGACGTCTTGCCACCATGGCTAGACAAGTGGCGCATGGCTGTCAACGTGGGGTAGACAGCCGCGCTGCTTGTCTCCCGCCGCATCCGACACCCACCACCACTGCTACTGCGAGCCAGAACGTGGCTTGGAGCTTGCACGTAAGGTACCTCGGCATCGAGATAGACAGGTCGTTGAGGATGCAGCCACAGGTTGACCGCACGCTACAACAAGCGCGCGCCGCCAGAGCGTTCCTCCGACCTGTCCTGGGATCTCGCCTGCCTCTGAGGACCAAAGTGCGGGTCTACAAGAGCTAACGTTCGGTCCTGCCTCACCTACGCAGCGCCGCCGGCCTGGTTCCACCTCGTATCCAACACGAACAGGAACCGGCTCCAGGTGCTGCAAAACGTAACCCTAAGGATCTGCACGGGCGCGGGCTGCTACGTCAGGAACGACGTCATCGCCCACGACCTGCAGGTCGCCCCCATCGAAGACTTCGTTGTTCGGTCGGCGCGGAGGATGTACGACCGCGCCGACAACGGACACCACGCCCACCTTCACCACATCGCAGCCCACTAAAACCGGCCACCGGAAGACGACCGCCCGTGGCGACCCCTTCCGCGGGACCGGGACCTGATTCTCGCGGAACCACCATGAGTCCTTGGGGCCCATTTGCAGCCTCCAACAAGAAACAGAAAATAAATAAAAAGAATACCAAACAAAAGAGCAAGTTTGGCAAACCCAAGGACCGAGGGGTCGTCACCCCTCGCGTTGAAGCCGGGGTAAAGGGGCCAAGCCTCGAGGCCCCCCTCCGTGCCCCCAACAAGGGCCGGAAAGAGAATCTAGATAGCCTATACTTTATACACAATGGCGCGTATATCGCCCTCTTAAAGTATAGGAAAAAATTAGCAAAACACATTTTTGTTTGTTAGACAACTGGTTCTTTGGCACACAAATGGTCTAATGGCATTTCATAGCAGTTATCCAAGAATGCTATAACTAAAACAGATTGACTAAATTTCATGTAACTTTGGCATCGAAATGGACAAGAGTAAAAAAGTTGAATATTATTAAAAACTTTAAAACAGTGTCATTTTTCGGGGTACAGTTTTTTCTCAAACAAAAGGATAGGAATTCTACAAAAGTTACCTCAAAAATCTTCTCAACGCGATCCAGCCAGGTATTGTTCTCAAAGTATATACTCTCAGCTACAGAAAGTCCAGTTGAGATCGAACAAGCGTAGGCACCCGGGAACACTACAATAAACTCGTTAGGGTTCTGTTCTATCCTCTTAAAGGGAACGCCGCATGCCATAAGGTATCCAGGCGGGATCATGGTGGTGTCTGAGGCGAGCCAGATGCCTTTGTCTTGCACAGCCGCCTCTGTCATCATTTGCACTGCGCATCGGAAGGCAGGCGCGCCCTCATCGGGAACTGAGTACCATATTTTTGTGGCACCTTCGTGCATATAGTCCATCCACGCCAACTTATGGGGGTCCTTATGCCAGCAACTGGTGCTGAACATTTGGTTCAGGCACAATGTTGGCACAGTGACGCTGAGCGCTTTCCCCAGCGAGTGCAAGATGTTGTTCGGATTCTCGCCGATTCGCTTGAACATAATAGAAACACATTATTTTAGTTAATTACAATCAAACACTAGCTACCTAGTATTTACAATTGAAACAATTGAGCTAACAACCATTACAAACAATCGAGTAGAGGTAGCTCAACTGATCCATATCAATACCAATCGGAACCAACCCACACACACACACACGCAAAACACACTCTCGCACACACACACACGGTCTTAGGCCACAAGTATTTCCTTGTGGCCTAAATAATAATTATCCTGAACTTAATAGTTTCCACTGTCATCATCATCATCATTAGCCTATACCAGTCCACTGCTGGACATAGGCCTCCCCTAATGAGCGCCATAGCGCCCTGTCTTCAGCTTGCCGCATCCAGCATCTGCCAGCAGTCTTTCGCAAATCGTCGTCCCACCTGGTAGGAGGGCGTCCTACACTACGTTTTCCGAGTCGCGGTCTCCACTCAAGAACACGTTTACCCCAGCGGTTGTCGGTTCTTCTCGAAATATGGCCAGCCCACTGCCATTTCAGCTTGCTAATCTTTTGAGCTATGTCGATAACCTTGGTTCTCTGTCGGATGTATTCGTTGCGAATCCTATCCTTCAGAGAAACTCCGAGCATAGCTCTCTCCATAGCTCGCTGAGCGACTTTAAACTGGCGGACCGGCCCTACCGTGAGTGTCCTGTCCACGTCTCAGCTCCGTAGGTCATGACGGGTAGGACGCACTGATTGAAAACTTTAGTTTTCAAGCATTGCGGTATGGATGACGAGAAGACTCGACGTAGTTTCCCAAACGCTGCCCATCCTAGCTGGATCCTCCTCTTGGCCTCCTTCTCGAAATTGTTTTTACCCAACTGCAGAGTCTGCCCAAGGTAAGTGTACTCGGAAACAATTTCGAGAAGGTGGCCATGTACGACGATCGGTCCCGGATCAATGTGGCCATTGATCATGACCTTGGTTTTATCCAAGTTCATGCCAAGACCGATGCGTCGTGAGGCTGAAGCTAGGCCGTCCAGCATCAGGTTCAGCTCCTCCAGCGACTCCGCCATCAAGACTATGTCATCAGCGAATCGAAGGTGTGAAATGTAATCGCCGTTTATGTTTATGCCCTTACCTTTCCAGTCCAGCGTCTTAAACACATCTTCCAACGCGCTTGTGAACAGTTTCGGGGATATAACATCCCCCTGTCTCACACCTCTGCGCAGTTGGATGGGTTTAGACTGCTGGCCCTGTACTTGGACACACATGGTGGCGGCATCATAAAGACATCTCAACACCTCGATATAACGATAGTCTACTTGGCATCGCTGTAAGGATTCCAGAACAGCCCAGGTTTCGACAGAGTCAAAGGCCTTTTCATAGTCCACAAAGGCCAGACACAGGGGCTGATTATACTCTTCGGACTTCTGTATAATCTGCCTCACTGTGTGTATGTGGTCTATGGTACCATATCCTCCGCGAAACCCGGCCTGTTCCGGTGGCTGGAACTCGTCGAGCCTCCTGGCGAGACGATTCGTGACCACTCGTGAGAAAAGCTTATAGACGTGGCAGCATCAGCGCCTTCTGCAAAACAATGTAACAGAACTGCGATCGCAAACCAGCGTGGGAATTATATGGCATGACCCCCAGGAAAGTCAATAATGGCGGTTATCAGGGGGAGGCCTGCCCCTAGCAGTGGACCAATATAGACGGCTGACGAGGAGTGTGATTTACCTTCAGGTTCCAAGGATGACTACCACCACGTTTCTTCGGGTCCGACTCGTGGCCCAGATTGTTAACCGACGTGTCGATAAAAGCAGACTGCACGCATACGTGCTCATCCCTACGGTTCAGGATTTTCCAAAAATGCTTTTCAATTTCCTCTACATCGCTCGGAACACCATTTGGAAAACGCATAGCTTCAATTTTTTTGGATATCTACAGAAATAAAAAACAAGTAGTTAAATATATTATATTGTGAATTCGTTTGAAAACCAAGCCAACAAAATAGTGCAAATAAAACTAATAGGTAGATCACACCATCTTGCTCGCAAAATGGACAATCTGGGGATCTATTTCAAAAAAAAAACTCAAAACCAAAGCTGTTGTGGGAGGGTTCAAGTCTGACCTGTCGAAACTGCGGACATAAGCTATGAAATAAAGTATTAATAGTATTGGATAGCTCTATGCATGTACTAACCCGGCGAAATGTGGCAAGGTTCATTGAACGTCCTTTGCATGTGCACTCCTCGATCTTGTCAAAGATCGGCTTACAGAGATTGTATAGATCTGCTAATTCAGGATCTGGGAAATCCCTTTCTTCATATTCAGGCACATTCGACTCGCTGAGCATAGCGTGTTGATAGTGCAGAGGTTGCCTTGCGCGTAGAATTAGGTTCTTCAAACGGGTTTCCCAAATCTTATCTACTTTTTTACCTGCGGCCTCTCGCTCAGCTGTGAAACAATTATTGGTTGCAGAATGTAAAGATTTTGAAAAGGTACATTCGGGCTCTTAGTTAATTTTTTTTAAATTCTAATTCTACGACCAGGCGGAAGAAGGAAGTGCGAACTTGGTGGGGACCCTTTTTTCCTATTTTTGTTTTTTTTGTTATTCTTTCATTTATTTTTTTCTTTGTGTAGTTTTATCTGTAGTAATAGTACCTAGTATGTAAGTCATTTTATTACGTATCTTTGGGTTAAAATAAATATTTTCCTTCTTCTTTCTTTTGATAGGATTAAATTACGTTTTATTATTTGATTAATTTCAACAAGACAGTTTAGCATGGGTACTATGACCACCAGTGGACATCTTTCTGACGGCATAAATGATGATCAAGAATTTCACTCCTTGCTCGCTAACTCGCTTCGAGTTAGCGAGCAAGGAGTGAAATTCTTGATTACAAACAATGCATTATTTTCACCTCTGTCCTTCATCGGAATGCATACTTGCCAAATGTAACTAGTAGGCGTGAAAGGTAACAAACAGCCGGAATTACTTTCACTTTTTTAAATAATAGTTAGGATAAACTCGGCGAATGCCGCTTACAACTTCAATTCGAGGCGCGTGTAAAAACCGGCCCGTATATCGCTTTCTCTTTTAAGCTGATGCGTAATAAATGTGCGTGTGCAACAGCAATATTAGCTGTTCAAAATTTGGTCTCAATTTCGTTGTATTCCGTAATACAACGAAATTGAGCAATTTCAAAATTTAAGCAATATCAAATTTATAAATAAAAAGCAGTGAAATTGCACGCGGGCCGGTTCTTGCCTCCCTTTCTCGCCTTCACCGCGCGCGCGGTGTTCGCTCGTCCTTGTCTCGAAAAAGCGAACCGGCTTCGCCTTAACGTATGTTTCAAATATGTAATGATATTATTCTGTAACAAGACAATACAACATACATATGTCCTCTAACAAGTAAAACGTGGTACCTTTGTTATTTTTAATACGAAACAAAAACAAGGAAAACATGCCATTTCGACGTAAAATTTGCGTAATGCGATCGGCTTATCATTACATATTAAAATTATTAGGTGGGTATTTTGAAAAAACAAACCAAAGATACTAAAAACATGGTGGAAATATGTTCGAACCACAAATCTTTTTGTTTGAATAGGTTTGAATTGAATCCGCTGGTCCCGCTGGTGATGGTTTACACGAATCGCTCATTTTATCATACAAATGTGGAAGGGTGTATAGTTACCCTTCGACATTTGTATTTGACGTTGACCGTCAAAACTAAGGATAATATCCATTTATTTCGTCATTCATTACTATAAAGCAGCGAAAATAAGTACCTATATATCTGAATAATACAAGCTTTCAAACTTTCTTATGTCAAGGATGATTTTAGCCCAAGTTTGTGTGTAAAATAATGTAGAAAAAAATATCTAAAATAAACCCGTTTCAATATAGTAAAAAAAATATTTATAAGTTTTTTTTAAATCATACACTCAATAGTTTTTCCATGCATAATAAATGAAAAAGCCCTGTGCTAAAGTTTCACACATTTTTTTATGCGGTGTCGTTTTAAAAATGAGTAAATTGTGCATTTTATTTTAGCGCGCCCCGGTAGCGTAACTATGTCATGTGAGAATTGTGAGATAGCATAATATTTACGCCTATCGATGAGTGCGCGTCGTTGACTAGTTTACCCTTTTAGCTTGTAAAGCAAATAAATGTGTGATTGAATGATTAAAAGAAAATTATATAATCTTACCGAATGTCAACGACTCGTAAGGCAAAACATGTTTACAATAAATGTTTTCAAGTTTCTTCCAATCTAGTTTGCTGTCCGGAAACACCAAATTCATTTTTGCTGCTATGCGTGCCCATTTCTCATCACGTGATAAATGTCCTTGTATGCCGCCTTCCTCCAATATATGATTGTATAACTTCACCAGATCTACTTCGATTCCACCAAACTGAAATTAAAAAAAGGGCCCGTTAATATAAACAAGACTGGTCAAGTTTATTATATCCATACTAATATTATTAATTTGAAAATAACTATGTCTGTCTGTCTGTTACCTTTTTTCGCCTAAACGGATTTACATGAAATTTGGCAGGGAGGTAACCAATATATCGGGGACGGACATAGGCTACTTAGAAAGCGCGCGCAAAGCCGCGGGCTGCAGCTAGTCTATATAACTACTTATCGTAAAATAATGTTACCAATGGTGCCTTAGTGAAACGTTCCTTATGTTCCGGTGTTAGCGAAGTCATACTCGTCTGAATCGTTGCAAACTCTCTGGTGTTAGGTCCCCAGCGATAATACAACCGGCCTAGATGCTGGTTGGTGGTGCCAAACATACAATCTTCATCCAAGTGGCAAGGCACGTGGAAGCCATCGGGAGGGATGATTTTGCATATGCCGTTTTTTGATGCCTTCTTTTGTATACTACTTATGTAAGTGATAGGGTCCTGAAAATTATTGTTAGAAGTCAGTTAACTATCCACATAGGGTGTCCTGGTTGGGATAAGCTCGTGAGCCCGTACTTGCTACCTGTCCGTGGAGATTTGTCTCTAGGAAAAGATAGTAGGTGGCGGGTCGATGCAACCCGGGTTCTATTTTACCGTTAATAATTTATCTATTTTGCCAAATAAAGGGATGATACTTCTAAAAGAAAAAATTTGGTCACCAGGAAAAAATCTAAAAAAGTAATATAATTATTATGTAATAGAACTATTTCAGCAAAAAATTGTTAACTGTGCGTCTAGGTCGATTTCTTTGCTTACGAGTACTTGTACGGAACCCTTGATGCGGGAGTTTAACTCGCACTTGACGTTTTATTTTTACTAATTTCAAAAACATTTTTGTATAAAGAATAATAACGAGGTGTCCCATAAAAAAATTGGAGTCGTGTTTAGTTTTTCAAAACAATAAAATTACAGCCTAAAATCAAAGACTGTCAAAAATGATTCCTTACCTTGAACTCATCCAGCGTGGGACGATACACTAGAGGTTCTTCCTCTATTTCATCGTCACTCTCTAGATTTATCACTGGTGCTTCACTCCACTCCGGTATAATCGTTTTTCGCAATGGTCTTTCCAGATTCATGTCCTCATTATCGACTATGGAGCAATTCAAATAATCTACCCGATTTAAAAGGATGTCTACCATTACGTCATTTTCAGAGTCTAATTTTAATCTTCGTTTTAATGTGCCTGTCATGTGCTCCATTTCGAACCCGTACTTATTATCCAAGTCTATCTGAGGGTTGATCAACCACAATATTAATTTATTTGATTTTATCAGGTTGCAGATTTTCTCACGCTTTTTACAGTCATCAAGGAAAAAAAAGCTGTATTCATCGTCCGACTCGAAGGGACATGATGGAAGCTGCGCTATGTCTTCAAAATTTGGCTCGGCTTCACGCCTTTTTGGCACCATTTTTAGAATTTGTTTGTACTTAGTTATTAGTGTGCAACGTCGGCAGGTGTTGCAAGATACTTCAGAACTTAGTAGTTCATGGACGTCAGCAATATTCTGCAGCTGGCACTCAGATGAGCTTAGGTTGTTTACATTTGATTCTGGCTGGATAGGAGTCATTTCAATATCGTTACACGGAGAATTCACTTTTGTAACTTCTGCGGTATCGCATGAAATCGGGTCATTTATATCGGGCTTTGAATCAGTTAAAGATTCAGATGACGTAAGGTCTATAATATCTGATTCTAGCGTGCTAGGAGCCATATCACGATCGTTAGACGCATAATTCACATTCCCAATGATCGTTTCTTCTACTGGCGGCATAGGCATATCAGGATCATTAGACGGATAATTAACATTATGGTCCGTATTATCAGTTTCTGGCTGGATAGCATCCATATCACATGCGTTAAAATGAAAATTCGACATTTCCAAATTCCAATCATTAACAGGTTCTGGCTGGATAGGCATTTCAAGATCTTTAGACGGATACTTCACGTTCTTGTCAATCGTATCC
This sequence comes from Eupithecia vulgata, assembly GCA_946478455.1. Lineage (NCBI taxonomy): Eukaryota > Metazoa > Arthropoda > Insecta > Lepidoptera > Geometridae > Eupithecia > Eupithecia vulgata. The sequence continues at coordinate 12,477,648 of OX297859.1, read as the reverse complement.
GTCGAGTCTGTAGCCTCGAACATCTCAATATCTTCATTAAGCGTTTTTATATTGCTTATTACCAGATTTGCAATCTGAAAATCATCTGCAATAATAAACGAATGTCAAGCAACTATTTTACACTATCAGGCATGGTGAACTCCGCGGTCGTGTCAAATTCTACATGTACATAGAATGCCCGTGGCGGGCTTAGACATGAGAGAGCTTAGATTTTTATTTAAATTATTATAACAAAGAAATAAAATAGTAGATTAGTAGCCTTGGGCTTAAAGCATCAATTGCAGCCTGAGATATTTAGGCGCACTAGCGCAGCAAGGGCGCCTATAGTTCGAGGGTGCAATTGGTGCTTACACCCGAGCTAACTACTCTGCTTTACATCTCGATTGTGAGGTAAGTAGAAAAAACCGGCATTACAAGAATTTAACATTTTATTAGTTAAAATTCTCCCTTTGGAAGTTTCAGGCAAAATATTGTTAATTGCTGCTTCAGCTTTCATTTTTATTGAATCGAGAGTGCAGCTTAGATCTTCGTTACTTGAAGAACTCGTTTTTTCCTAATTAGCACGTAATTATAAAAAAAATCCCAAAAACAAACAATATATTACATATTATATATTTAAAGTAAAAGTTTTCTTTCTATTCTCCCGCCTTTTAAGGGTTTCAAGATCGGTTTTGAAACCCCTATGGTCTCTCTGCTCTGTTCGTCCCTGCTCTTTCTTGAATATCTCAGTAACTACTGCAGCTATTAACTTGAAATTTGAAATAATGATACATTTCGTGCGCCATTACTCATTTCAAGAAAAAAAATATAAATAAATGAAAAATGGAAATGAATATTTTGAGTAGGTACAAATTTTGATGTTGAAATTTCAAAAGAGACCTAGGAAGGCAAATGGTGTATCAAATGAAAGGAATTATTTTGTACATTTCAAAACACTTTTTGAAATTTCTGTAAGTTTCATACTTTTTGAAATATTTAAAATAAGTCGAAAAATTGACCATTCCCCCCCCCCTCCTATCTCCGAAGATTGCAAAGCGATCCATGTACAATGTATTAGGCGTTTGTAGATATCAATCTATACAGAGATTTTACAGGAAAAATATAGAGGTCTAAAAATGACCATTTTTGAAAAAAAAAAACATATTGACAATTGTCGAAAAGGGGGATATTTTTTATCGAAAGGGGGGCTACCTACCTATTGGTTTATCTTTTCGAAATTGCTGTAGGTTTCATACTTTTCAAAATATTGCCATTCGAAAAAAGACGGAAAATTTATTGTCCAAATAATTGGCAAATGTTTGAAACCCTCGGCGCGCTAGTTACACTCGCACTTGACGAATCTTGTTTCATTAAAAAGAACCAATTAAAGAACTTTTTTTTTCAAGAACGTAATTGAGCTTCTCCGTTCGATATTTAAAATTGATGACTATTATACTCACACGAAGATAAGGCTGAATAGCAAAGCGACCTCTTTGGTCATTTGGCTGAATGCATGATGTCTATTGCCAGTATGATGGTTAGATGTACGCGAACTTTGTATAAAATGACTCCACAGTGTCATAATATTATCACGTCCAAACTGAGAAATGCTTTACAGAGAAAGCACACAAATTGGAGAGCATCTATTAGTGCTGAAGATTTCTGATTGCATTTTTGAAAAAAAATATTAACAAAACACCATTCAACCTCAAGACGGTACAGTACACGAGACTTGCGAGCGTGCGAGACCCGCCCGGCAGGCATAATAATAATAATAATAATGTATGTCCCGCGCCCTATTAATCGCATGTTTCTAAATGGTAATAAATTCTTCGTAGTTTCTTTTATGCAATTTTTTCAAACTTCGTTTTTAAGTTAGCTTTTATCCTACTGTCCTACATAATAGGACGGCTGTTTTCCTGAAAACCTTACAAACGATATTTTTTATAGTACTTTTTAAATTTTAGGACCCATATAACAAAAAAAATACAAACTTTTTGAAAGTTTTACAAAAAAAAAATAGTTTCAGCCTTATCTGGGTTAATATCAGGCCGAGATCGCGATATCCCTTTCAACAAACGTTCGCACTTCAGGTCCACACCAACAATACATCTTACTACAACCCTATGGTCAGAATGTGTCGTCAATAATGAATGATCTTTAGTGATAATCATTTTCAACAAAAGAATAGTAAATTTTAAAAAATCATTGAAACCACTCTCGTTAGGAAGACGAGTGGTCTTAATTTTGCTTAAGTTTTAGTAATTTTTATTTTAGGTAATTCTTAATTTTTATTCAAATAAAAAATAATATGTTTTAGTCATTAATTGCTGTAATTTGATTTTAATACATGCTCTACATTTTAATATTCATCTACATTATTTGTCTACACAGAACTGCTCTGTATAAATCATGCTGTGTACACATACTTAGGAATACCATCTAGATCATATTACTGTGACTTGCTTATTGTTAATTTTTGAATTGTGTTCCGTTTTGTGTGCCAAATAAATAAAGACCAGAAGATTGGATCTGATGAACAATGCGGGAGAATTTATCACCAGATTATTATTTTTATTTTACTATTCTTTTAATTACTAACTATTAATAATTTAGTAACATAATCGTTATCATTCACCACCAAGTGAAAAACATCGACATCGGAAATCATCGATATTTATCTATCCCTACGAACTTTTGAGTTTCATGCAGTAGTAATACCTGAATATATTTTCCCCAGATTTTTGGGAGTTTGGGCACAGGTTAAAAGTAATTTCTGGAGAATAATTTATGACATCCAGGCATCCAGTATATGCTTTAATAGAACTGTGCCAGCATCGGTTGTCTGTTTACCCTTGGTGAAGCCAAATTGATTTTTATGAAGTAGCCCATTAAGGTTAAAGTGAGAAGACAACTCAATATTTTTTTCAAAAATACTTAGTTACTATATATTTGTGCATATTTGTATAATTGACAAATGTTCGAAACCCTCGGCGCGCGAGTTACACTCGCACTAGGCGGATCTTGTTTTTCTTGACGCACATTTACAACATATTATGTTATGATATGACGCACTAATTGTTTGTGTGCACAAGCAAGAAACACATAAAAATGCTACTTTGCTTTGTACCACTGTGTGCAGTGGTACAAATATATATAATAATAATATGGTACAATATGCATGTGACTTTAAAAAGATGATTATTTTTGTTGTCCATTGATATAAAAAATATCTGCATATAAACAAATAATCTACATTAAAATTAATCGATAATTAATAAGTTTTTTTGTGATGTCAAATAAATAAATGAGTTTTATAGATTATGTTGCTTACCATTCTCGTCATGAATATCTTCAAGAGCTCGGTTATTATCTTTCAAGTCGGAGTCGTCATTGACTAATTCTTTATTATTAATCTTAAATTTTTGTATGATTTCTTCAGTATTTACTTTTTTCTCAATATGTATTAAAGCTGTGAATAAAGAAAATTAGTTTCGATTTATTTTACAAGACGTAGTAATAGGCAGTTTATTTAGTATGGACAATCTGAAAACAGGTTTATATGGTTTAATGAAGAAAAAAAAATAGATTTTTTGTTTTTATTTTGATTTTCTATCTCTCACTCAACTGATTTATTTATTTTAAACAAGAGCAGTTTGTTGCAATACTTTAGTAATACCTGAATATATTTTCCCCAGATTTTTGGGAGTTTGGGCACAGGTTAAAAGTAATTTCTGGAGAATAATTTATGACATCCAGGCATCCAGTATATGCTTTAATAGAACTGTGCCAGCATCGGTTGTCGGTTTACCCTTGGTGAAGCCAAATTGATTTTTATGAAGTAGCCCATTAAGGTTAAAGTGAGAAGACAACTCAATATTTTTTTCAAAAATACTTAGTTACTATATATTTGTGCATATTTGTATAATTGACAAATGTTCGAAACCCTCGGCGCGCGAGTTACACTCGCACTAGGCGGATCTTGTTTTTCTTGACGCACATTTACAACATATTATGTTATGATATGACGCACTAATTGTTTGTGTGCACAAGCAAGAAACACATAAAAATGCTACTTTGCTTTGTACCACTGTGTGCAGTGGTACAAATATGTATATATAATAATAATATGGTACAATATGCATGTGACTTTAAAAAGATGATTATTTTTGTTGTCCATTGATATAAAAAATATCTGCATATAAACAAATAATCTACATTAAAATTAATCGATAATTAATAAGTTTTTTTGTGATGTCAAATAAATAAATGAGTTTTATAGATTATGTTGCTTACCATTCTCGTCATGAATATCTTCAAGAGCTCGGTTATTATCTTTCAAGTCGGAGTCGTCATTGACTAATTCTTTATTATTAATCTTAAATTTTTGTATGATTTCTTCAGTATTTACTTTTTTCTCAATATGTATTAAAGCTGTGAATAAAGAAAATTAGTTTCGATTTATTTTACAAGACGTAGTAATAGGCAGTTTATTTAGTATGGACAATCTGAAAACAGGTTTATATGGTTTAATGAAGAAAAAAAAATAGATTTTTTGTTTTTATTTTGATTTTCTATCTCTCACTCAACTGATTTATTTATTTTAAACAAGAGCAGTTTGTTGCAATACTTTACTGTTAAAAAAGCTATACTTACATTTGGTGGTTTTAACCACGCGGAAAAGTGGTTGTTCCTGTTCCAGCTGTGCGATAAGCTTTTCTTCTATTTTTTTTTCACTTGACACGGTACAAGTTTTACGTCTACTTTTTACTTGGGTCTGGAAAGATTTCAGACAAGATTTTTTCTGAGTTCGTTTTAAACCATTTCGCTTTATATTGCGCATACCATACCATTCTGTACTAGAGGATTCAGGGTTTGCATGGCGCTGCAACGAGCGCGTTTTGGGTGAAGGTTTCAGGATATTCCTCTGTGCTAAACCCTGACGGTCAACCACTTTCTTTTTTAAGTCAAGTTTATTTTTCGACTCTATTTGTTGCGTTTTACCATTTGTTGTTCGGTTTGGCCTTATTTTTGCTGAGGAAGGGTTCACATGGTCCACATGTTTTTCAATATCAGTTTTCGTTGTCCTAGATGTGGTACCCTCTGTATTTCCAACAGGCACATTTTTTACCAGCTTCGAAAGAATAACCTGCGGGTTTTGCAGGTGACTCAGAGGAGTATCCTCTGCGCTATCACTCTCACTCGAGTCGCGATCACTCACGTCTGAAACGTGTTTACGTGCATTGCGCAGCAGTAATCTTCGGCTTAGTCTTTTCTTTGTTAGCTTTTTTTTGTCAGTTTCGATATTAAAGCTTTTGGCACAGTCTTCCAATAAAACAATAGGCCGTTTAGTTGAATGGCTATGGGTTTCTAAAAAGAACAAGTTACCTTCATGTTATTATCATTAAAATTAAAAAACCCTAGCTTCACCTTCCAGTGCGGTCTCTTAACGTTTTTAAATGACATGCATGACTTATCTACACATATGTACTAATAATGTAATTTAACTTTTACTATCATAATAATCATATCAATTGACAATTAATAAAAATAGATACCAATCGTGGAATTAAAGCGTTTGACACAGTCTTCCAATACAATAATTGGGCATTTTGTTGAATGGTTATGGGTTTCTAAAAAGAACAAGTTACATTCATGTTATTATCATAAAAACTAAAAAACCCTATCTTCACTTTCCAATGCGGTCTCTTAACGTTTTTAAATGACATGCATGACTTATCTACACATATGTACTAATAATGTAATTTAACTTTTACTATCATAATAATCATATCAATTGACAATTAATAAAAATAGATACCAATCGTGGAATTAAAGCGTTTGACACAGTCTTCCAATACAACAATTGGCCATTTTGTTGAATGGTTATGGGTTTCTAAAAAGAACAAGTTACATTCATGTTATTATCATAAAAACTAAAAAACCCTATCTTCACTTTCCAATGCGGTCTCTTAACGTTTTTAAATGACATGCATGACTTATCTACACATATGTACTAATAATGTAATTTAACTTTTACTATCATAATAATCATATCAATTGACAATTAATAAAAATAGATACCAATCGTGGAATTAAAGCGTTTGACACAGTCTTCCAATACAACAATTGGCCATTTTGTTGAATGGTTATGGGTTTCTAAAAAGAACAAGTTACATTCATGTTATTATCATAAAAACTAAAAAACCCTATCTTCACTTTCCAATGCGGTCTCTTAACGTTTTTAAATGACATGCATGACTTATTTACACATAATGTAATAATAATGTAATTTAACGTTTACTATCATAATAATCATATCAATTGACAATTTTATTAATAAAAATAGATACCAATCGTGGAATTAAAGCGTTTGACACAGTCTTCCAATACAACAATTGGCCATTTTGTTGAATGGTTATGGGTTTCTAAAAAGAACAAGTTACATTCATGTTATTATCATAAAAACTAAAAAACCCTATCTTCACTTTTCAATGCGGTCTCTTAACGTTTTTAAATGACATGCATGACTTATCTACACATATGTACTAATAATGTAATTTAACTTTTACTATCATAATATCATATCAATTGATAATTTAAAAAAAGTCGAAAAATTGACCATTGCCCCCCCCCCCCCCCCCTATCTCCGAAGATTGCAGACCGATCCATGTACAATGTATTAAGCGTTTGTAAATATGGATCTATATTTAACAGGAAAAATATAGAGAATAAACATTTTAGAAAAAAAAACATACTGAAAATGGTCGAAAAGGGGGATATTTTTTATCGAAATGGGGGTACCTACCTATTGGTGTATCAAATGAAAGGAATTGTTTTGTAAATTTTAAAACAGTTTTCGAAATTGCTGTAGGTTTCATACTTTTCAAAATATTGCCATTCGAAAAAAGACTGAAAATTGATTATCCAAATATAATTGGCAAATGTTTGAAATGAAACCCTCGGCGCGCGAGTTACACTCGCACTTGACGGATCTTGTTTATGTGAGGCTCTATCCAAATTTTTCTCCTTTTGGAATGTGCTACTGCAATCTGCATTCCACATTCTATTAGATATTTAGATATTTATTTATTCAAGCTTAATAATTAACTTACAGACTACTTAGTCCAAAACGTTAACTATCTATAATACAAGGATTTAAAACTAGTGAAAACTTAGATAAGATCTTAGCTGATTATAAATAGAACTTAGGCTGTCATCAAATATGTCAACATGTTGGAACTCCAGAAGAAACTTGTTAAGGAGAGTGAGTGCCCGTAGAGTAGGTGCGTTATTAGCGTGCTGAGTCCGCGTCGTGTGACAAGCAAACAGTCGATGGTGCCTTCGGCCGCTTCTCGTGTAGTTATTTGGTACATATAGAGTGTCTATATCAGAATCATCGTCTGAGGAGCTGTCTAACAAATCAAGTAGTAAGGCAGTATCACTCATAGTCAATCACCCTGTTTATAGAACTCTAACAAGGAATACGTGTGGCACCAACGCAGACTCGTAAGGAAATGAACAGGTTTTTTATATTATCGTATCTTAGCCGTGTGTGATAAGTGTGATAACCAAGATACTATAATATTTTATATTAGGGCATCTTAAGATGAAATATTATAGCATCTTCGTCGTCTGTGATACGCTTTAGGAAAGTCAAGCACAGATATAGAATTCACGTCGATTCACGTCTTTTGTTTTTGTCCAAATTGCAACAGCGTTTCGTGACGACAAATAAAATTACACTAAATTAAAATGGCGGAGATTTAGTAGGAACAGCATGGAGCAAAGTGTTGCCATGCCAGGTATGAAAAATGATCTCACACGATCCGAGTGGAAGAAATGGTACAAATAGCTACGAAATCGACCGTGACATACTCTGAGTGACTCACTTGATAATAATCTCGGACAAATTTAAAATATTTATTATTATTACTAAAACACCGCGTAGAATAATATTGTTATGAATAAATGATAAGAAATATATTTATTTCATTACATTGTTAAAAAAATTAATAGAGTACACATTAGAAAATTATGATGATTCAATTCTGCTCGAGTGTAGTGTAAAAAAGACATTTTTGTTGTAAAGAAACGCGAAATATATAAACAACTATAAACAAATAATCTACATTAAAAGACACGGTACAAGTTTTACGTCTATTTTTTACTTGGGTCTGGAAAGATTTCAGACAAGAGTTTTTCCGAGTTCGTTTTAAACCATTTCGCTTTATATTGCGCATACCATACCATTTTCTACTGGAGGATTCAGGGTTTGCATGGCGCTGCACTATGGGTCAGGAGCGTAATTATCGTGCCAAAAATCACTTTGACAAAAGTTAGATTTCTACATTTTTCTCAGTGAATATATGAAGTAGGATAATTGAACTATCATATACCACCAAAAAAAAGCTATAATAACATATTTTTAAAGCTATAGCCTGACCTTGAATGTAAGGAAGAAGATTGATTGATGTTACAAAATTTATGAGATGTCACTTTCAGGTCGTTTTTTATAAATATTTGTTGATTAACTATTACATTTTATACATCATTAAAAGCGCGGTACTTAACACTTTCCATGTAATTCAAGCATATTCATATATGGCTAAGAAAGTTAGCTTTTTCAGTCAGTTTTTGAAAGCCCTCCTATTTTTTCAGTTTTAAATTTAAAATTGAGTTTTCGTACTTGCCGCTGTCTCCCGACAAGGAGATACGACTACCTAAGCGTTCCTTAATCTGTATACTAACAGGATTTAAAACAAATTTTTGCCCCGATTTGCCCCAATTTGACTTAGGGGCAAAAAAGTTTACCGTGGGAAAATACGAAAAATAAGTGTATTTTTTTCAAAAATTTAATTTAAATTGTAGCAAATATCCTGGTTTTTATATACTTGATGACCCTAAATTTAGTAAAGATTGTTTTAATTAAAAAAAAAATTGACGCGGGATCCATTGGTTATCTTCATTTATGAAGGTACCTTTTTTATAATTATTTTAACCGTAAATAGAGAATTACCGCATTAATTGATCAAGCAATAGTAATGATGGGAATACGGCTCGTAGATTTTTTCAGAACTACCATTGCAGTTCTGAAATTACGGGAGTTGATGAAGAGATAATCAAAAGATTGTACGTCATCTTGTAGACCTTGGCATCTGGACTAGCAATAAACCCTCAAAAATTTGGTCAATACACTGAGAGAAATGCGCAATGTTGATAAATATAGGTGGTATTACATGCCTTCTTCTGTACACAAGATATTACTCCACGGAGAGAATATAATCAAACATTTTGCTGGTTTACCTATTGGACAATTGTCTGAAGATGCTCAAGAGTCCCGAAATAAGGACTACAAAAAAAATCGATTGGAGCATTCCAGAAAATGCTCTAGGTCAGCTACAAATGAGGACGTTTTCCATTCATTGCTATATACATCCGATCCATATTATTATCTCGAGCCTCGAGACCAAGCGAAACTGTTCCGAAGAAACTGTGGCAGGCAGGAAGCCATAAATCTTTTAGATTCTTAGTCAACAAAACCTTGCATTTACTTTTTTACGATTATTAGAATTTTTATTACATAATATTATTTTATTTAATATTTAGTTTATATGTAGGTACTTCTATTATAGTAATTATATAATTAGTTTCCAATTTATCTTTTGTAATGTTTGTAATAGGTTTTTATTTCTTATTTAATAAGTAGTAAGTAAATTTTAATTTAAGGCAAAAAAATATTTTACTCAATTTATATTTATTCATGTTTAAGTATTATATTCTATTACGTCAATGTAGAATTTTGTTTAAATATGTCCATTAGATTATTTAAAAGAGGGTGAAGGTTTCAGGCAAAGATCCTAGGATCCTACGTTCCGTAGGGTAGATATAGCGTAAAAAAATGAACAAATAATTAGTCATTCTTTTCGTTTTTTCTTATGACAATTGTCTATGTGAAAGAAAGAGACAACTTCCCAACGTCAATTTCATCTTGAAACACAGTGTCACATTTTGATATTTTTCGTTGTTTGTTTGGGCCCAGCTGGGCTCAGGTGGTGAACAGAAAATATACTGTTTATTATGTAATTTTGTGTTTAAAAGTTTGTTTTTGTGTGTTTATTACTAATATAAATCATGGCCTGTGCAGTTGTTGGCTGCAAAAGCCGCAGGATGGTGGCTTTGTCGGAATTAAACCAAAGAATATCTTTCCATCGGTAAGTCGATTGACGTGTTTTGGCTAATGTTAGTGATAAATTTCTTTGCAATAGGTTGAATTGTTTTAATAATGTAATATTGAAGCTATTTCATAAAGTTATTCAAAGCTCATTAGCCTTATAATTCTATAATTCACAAAAAAATTGGTAACAACCCATAAAATGACATCTTATGTACCATATTGATGCTACCTAGTGACGTACTGTTGTTGTCGATAGATTACTGTCGATAAGTTTAATACAAAATATACATACACCTACTTGTACTGAGACATAACATTTAAGAAACTTAAATTATGGTGGCATAACGGTTTACCGTCATCAATAAAAAAAATCCAGTGTGATTGGTACGTGTACCTATATGGACTGACTGACTTGGAGTTGGATTCACTAGATTAAGGTGTCCTGAGAACAATTTCGTGAGATGAAAGTCTAATCCAATGATCGTAATGTTGGTAGAAGCTCACAACTAATACTTATTTTTCACTTCCAGATTTCCTAAAGATCCAATTATCTACAAAATGGAAAATAAATTTGAAAAGGCATGATTGGGAGCCTACAAAGAATTTTCGTGCATATAGTTCTTGTTATAGAACCGGATATGAAACAAGAATTTTACATAACGATGCTGATATTCTATTATTGTTTAATAAAAAATAACGTAAATATTTTACAATGGACCATCACATATGTTTTTTTTACTAAGTAGGCACTTTCCCTGCTCCTTTCTTGTAAATGCTAACCAATTATCACCATTTAATTACTTAAATACCTGTTTAAAGTAAAAACATTTATAAGGACTACTAGTTCCTGGTTTAGGAGATATCTAGGTAAATTTTTCTGGTAATTATTATGAAAGCTTACTTTGTCATCGTAACGCTTATCTAAGACAAGGTGTTACTCATACTCAAGTGAGATCGATGACTGACTGACTGTAAGCTTACTTAATAAAAGTATCGACTTTGACAAGTAATGACAGGATTTTTTGGGTATTGATTGTGGTAGGTACATTTTCGGTAGATTCTTAGTCACGGCATAATTTAAACGGTTATAATTTTTTTAATTACCAAAATCTTGCCTGGATGGTGCTGCCGTTTCGTGTTGCCTGTTATTTTATTGTAGTTGATTATTATTTTTTTATCGGCCACCGCGAAACGATCAACCATATTTTTTTATAAAATCTTTTGGGTTTCGTTAGTGTATAAAAAGCTTAAGTCTTACTCTGATCGTCTTTTTTTTTCCTTTTAAATCTCAGTAACTACCTACCGAAGCTTTTAAAACTTCACGGTTATTAGAAAGTACATGTAGGTATCCATCTATAGCAGGTAGGTAGCACCTACCTACGCTACGTTCCATTCCGAATATTATCGATAAGTTTCCATACTTATGCACATTTCACATCCCTAGTTAAATTTCAATGACAGGAATGAAACTGACCACATTTGTGTTTTAGTATAACCTGATACAATATAGTTATCTCTTTCTTTCATATGACACTATCCCAAAGGAGAGAGAAGTCAAAACAGAGTCAAATTGTAGCTTTTAAAACGATCCATCTAGAGGTATCTTTGGTTTCATTCAGGATATGTCTCTGTGCTAAACCCTGACGGTCAACCACTTTCTTTTTTAAGTCAAGTTTATTTTTCGACTCTATTTGTTGCGTATTACCATTTGTTGTTCGGTTTGGCCTTGTTTTTGCTGAGGAAGGGTTAACATGATCCACATGTTTTTCAAAATCAGTTTCCGTTGTCATAGATGTGGTACCTACCCTCTGTACTTCCAACAGGCACATTTTTTACCAGCTTCGAAAGAATAACCTGCGGGTTTTGCAGGTGACTCAGAGGAGTATCCTCTGCGCTATCACTCTCACTCGAGTCGCGATCACTCACGTCTGAAACGTGTTTACGTGCATTGCGCAGCAGTAATCTTCGGCTTCGTGTTTTCCTTGTTAGCTTTTTTTTAATAACCTGCGGGTTTTGCAGGTGACTCAGAGGAGTATCCTCTGCGCGATCACTCTCACTCGAGTCGCGATCACACACGTCTGAAACGTGTTTACGTGCATTGCGCAGCAGTAATCTTCGGCTTCGTCTTTTCCTTGTTAGCTATTTTTAATAACCTGCGGGTTTTGCAGGTGACTCAGAGGAGTATCCTCTGCGCGATCACTTTCACTCGGGTCGCGATCACTCACGTCTGAAACGTGGTTACGTGCATTGCGCAGCAGTAATCTTCGGCTTCGTCTTTTCTTTGTTAGCTTTTTTTTGTCAGTTTCGATATTAAAGCTTTTGGCACAGTCTTCCAATAAAACCATAGGCCATTTTGTTGAATGGCTTTGGGTTTCTAAAAAGAACAAATTACCTTCATGTTAATATCATTCAAATTAAAAAACCCTAGTGTTTGAGTTAAAACCGAACACGCAGCGATTAGGTACGCGGTATTACTTGGTTAGCGATTTACGCGTCTTTGCTCGCGGTTGTTCACCCAAATTCAACCAGTTCGCGATCGGGCATACCACCGAAACCACGCGTGCTCACCACCATAAAAATACCATTACCATCACCATACCTTTACCATAATTAAGTCAGTCAGTTTAGTTAACGAGTTACATTTGTGTCAATATAAGTGTTAACTTAACAAACGAGTGACTTTAACTTTACCAACCTACAAACTACAAATAATACCAAACACACAAAGGGTTTCGGGACTAAACCATAACAAGACCGAACCCTTTACATGGTCCTTCGAACTATTAAAATAAAACCAGTGCCTAAAACCAAGTGACCCAGTGCATAAAACCAAGTGACCCAGTGCCTAAATATAAGTGAAACAGTGCAAAATTAAGGATTGCAGTGAAGTAAAGGATTGGAGGAGTGTAGCAGCAATAAGGTCAGACCCAACCATTTACCACTTTTGCGTATTTGCCCTATTACCAAAATACCAATAGAAAAATGGACGCTGATACCTTATTCATCAACCAGACCGAGATCTACGAGGCTCTGAAAAAGTTCCTCAGCAACCTCACAAAAGATCCGACGGAGAGGAAAACAAAAACGAAAATCTACAGACGAAAACTTGAGAAAGTTGAGGACTATTGGAAGGAATATTTAACTAACCATGCTCAAATGTGCGAGTTAACTCGCGAACACGTTTATTACGAGAAAAGGTGTTTCGCTGTAGCAGAAGAACTGTATCTCTCCATGAAACAAAAAATAAACAAAACCATGGACCAGATAAGTACTACTCAACAGCTAGGTTTCAGTCCCCGGGAACCAGAGAGGACAGAGCGCTGCCAGCCATCACCAGGTCCCGCTTCAATCCAGCTTCCCACTATCAAACCAAACGTGCAGGTGAAACAGGCTCCAGCAGGTACTTCATTTCGCCGCGAGCACATCTACCAACGAAGAGAGAGCTCACCAAAAATCGCTCAGCGAGCTATGGAGAGAGCTATGCTCGGAGTTTCTCTGAAGGATAGGATTCGCAACGAATACATCCGACAGAGAACCAAGGTTATCGACATAGCTCAAAGGATTAGCAAGCTGAAGTGGCAGTGGGCTGGCCATATCTCGAGAAGAACCGACAACCGCTGGGGTAAACGTGTTCTTGAGTGGAGACCGCGACTCGGCAAACGTAGTGTAGGACGCCCTCCGACCAGGTGGGATGACGATTTGCGAAAGACTGCTGGCAGATGCTGGATGCGGCAAGCTGAAGACAGGGCGCTATGGCGCTCATTAGGGGAGGCCTATGTCCAGCAGTGGACTGAAAAAGGCTGATGATGATGATGATGATGATGATGACCTTACCTTGACCAATTTATATTGTACTTACTGTATTTAAATTTCTTTCATGTTTTGTTGTAATACTTTTAAAATGTATCATAAACCCATTGACCAGCATCTTCATCCTTGTTCTCGGAATATGTTCGAGTTAAAACCGAACACGCAGCGATTACGCGGTATTGCTTGGTTAGCGATTTACGCGTCTTTGCTCGCGGTTGTTCACCCAAATTCAACCAGTTCGCTATCGGGCATACCACCGAAACCTCGCGTGCTCACCACCATAAAAATACCATTACTATCACCATAACTTTACCATAATTAAGTCAGTCAGTTTAGTTAACTAGTTAATTAGTTATATCTGTGTCAATATAAGTGTTAACTTAATAAACGAGTGACTTTAACTTTACCAACCTACCAACTATAAATAATACCAAACACAAAGGGTTTCGGGACTAAACCATAACAAGACCGAACCCTTTACACCTAGCTTCACCTTTCAGTGCGGTCTTTTAAACTTTTTTAAATGACATGCATGACTTATCTACACATATGTACTAATAATGTAATTTAACTTTTACTATCATAATAAAAACACAATAAATAAAAATAGATACCAATCGTGGAATTAAAGCGTTTGACACAGTCTTCCAATACAACAATTGGCCATTTCCTTGAATGGTTATGGGTTTCTAAAAAGAACAAGTTACATTCATGTTATTATAATAAAAATTAAAAAACCCTATCTTCACTTTCCAATGCGGTCTCTTAACGTTTTTAAATGACATGCATGACTTATCTAAACATATGTACTAATAATGTCATTTAACTTTTACTAAGAAATGAAATAAGTTCCCAAAAATTTCCGACTTCGGCGGGACTCGAACCCGCGTCTAACTTATTTCATTTCTTAGAGATGCCCAGAGTGCGGGTAAGCACTGTAACAAAAATCCTTAACTTTTACTATCATAATATCATATCAATTGACAATTCAAAAAAAGTCGAAAAATTGACCATTCCGTTTGTAGATAACAATCTATATTTTACAGGAAAAATATCGAGAATAAACATTTTAGAAAAAAAAAACATACTGAGAATGGTCGAAAAGGGGGGATATTTTTTATCGAAATGGGGGTACCTACCTATTGGTGTATCAAATGAAAGGAATTGTTTTGTAAATTTTAAAACAGTTTTCGAAATTGCTGTAGGTTTCATACTTTTCAAAATATTGCCATTCGAAAAAAGACGGAAAATTGATTGTCCAAATAATTGGCAAATGTTTGAAACCCTCGGCGCGCGACTTACACTCACACTTCAGTCAAGTGCGAGTGTAACTCGCGCGCCGAGGGTTTCAATCTCAATCTTGTTTATGTGAGGCTATATTCAAATTTTTCTCCTTTTGGAATGTGCTACTGCAATCTGCATTTCACATTCTATATCAGAATCATCGTCTGAGGAGCTGTCTAACAAATCAAGAAGTAAGGCAGTATCACTCATAGTCAATTACCCTGTATATAGAACTCCAAGGAATACGTGTGGCACCAACGCAGACTCGTAAGGAAATGAACAGGTTTTTTTTATATTATCGTATCTTAGCCGTGTGTGATAGATAAGTCTGATAACCTAAGATACTATAATATTTTATATTAGGGCATCTTAAGATGAAATATTATAACATCTTCGTAGTCTGTGATACGCTTTAGGAAAGTCAAGCACAGAAATAGAATTCACGTCGATTCACGTCTTTTGTTTTTGTCCAAATTGCACCAGCGTTTCGTGACGACAAATAAAATTATTGTGACGACAAATAGAGATTTAGTAGGAACAGCATGGAGATGGAGCAAAGTGTTGCCATGCCAGGTATGAAAAATGATCTTCCGCATGTATGAAAAATGATCTTCCGAGTGGAAGAAATGGTACAAATAGCTACGAAAATATTAATTTTTATTACTAAAACACCGCGTAGAATAATATTGTTATGAATAAATGATAAGAAATATATTTATTTCATTACATTGTTTAAAAAATTAACAGAGTACACATTAGAAAGTTATGATGATTCAAATCTGCTAGAGTGTAGTGTAAAAAAGTCATTTTTGTTGTAAAGAAACGCGAAATATATTATAACAAAAAAAATCTTTTAAAATATTATTATTTAATAATTAAGCCGTATTTCGATAAAATCTTGAAGTTCATATTTATGGAAAAAAATTATTGATTTCGTCGGGCAGAAATTTAGCTTGTATGTACAGTTTTTTTTTAAATGGCTCAGATAGCTTTTTAAATCACGCCAAATTATTGATGATCCGTCCGCATCAATTACTTTCGAATCGCGACATAGCTGTGAGGGTAAGGCTTGACCATAAACCTTAATAGAAATGCGTTATAACAATTAAAAAAAACACGTTTCAGGTGATAGTTATTTTTTTAATACAGGTTGAATAGTCTCAATTTAACATTGTCGTATTACTGGAGTAAGCCTTGCTCATGGGCGAATCTAACAGGTTTGGTAGTCAAACTAGGCCTAGATCTCAGTGATCATGGGAAAACACGTGAAAACACGAATGAAAAGGAGCACTGTTCTATCGCACATAATTTGGTTGAGCTATCAGGAACCCCGCGGTGTATTGTGTAATGTCTTTATATTTCGATTCGTAGATGATTGTCAATTATTTGGTTCCTTAGGAAAAGTTACATAATCAAGTTAAGTAGTTTTATTGGAAACAAGTTTTGTCTCGCTCGCTTATGAACGCGAAATCGTATGGCTATTCTTTTCGCAAAATGTCGCGCCTGTTCAGCTGTACGCTCAAAAATAAGTAGTCTGATGGACTTATATCAAGATGGCGCAAGACCCCTTTAATACCATGCCAAACCTCTATGAAACCCGTTTCTACGAAAATTCCCCTCAACAGTATTCGATTGTACACCGACTCGAGGGTAAAAAATAAAATAAATAATGCTGGACAAATCACACAGCATTATCTAGCCCTAAGCTAAGCAGAGCTTGTGTTATGGGTACTAGATAACTGATATACATAATAGAGTACAATACATAGATAGATATTTTTTATTATACATAGAAAACGACCAGAACACCCTGAACAAATGTCTGCATATCGTACACACATTTGTACCGAGGCGGGAATCGAACCCGCAACCTCCTGCGTCGCAGGCAGATTTTCGCCCACCGCGCCACAGAGGTCGTCTGTAAATATTCACATCACTGTCGAGGTAAATATTCACAAACTTGCCGTTGGTTTCCTCGGGTTTTTTACCACCCTATTATTGTGTTGTGTTTATTGTGCAGAGTCGATCTTTTTCCATTGAATCCCAAACCTGTCGTTTACCTACATTAAGGCTAGTATAGTACACGCTGCACACGCACACTGATACATAGCGCCGCCGCCGCCGCGCCGTCACCATTTGAAGCGTAAGGGCTTCTAAAATTCACACAAAGATCCTCGTAATTCGCGGCGAAACCGTACATGTTTTTCTTTCGTTATTTTTATTATTGCATCAGCAACTACATAATAAAATAACTTATGGATCTTATATTGCAATAATTGCACTATGCACGGACGGATTTTGTAAAATTTAGAAATTATAGTATTCTGGTTTCACACATGCATTTCTATATGGGACGCTTTGTACGTTCAGTCAGACGTTTAGTTTTTTTTTGCAATAATATTTCTGTTTAATGTGTGCTTGATGAACCCTGTAATTTCAGACCTTAAGCTATCATAATCATACACTTCTGTAAATTTAATTTCGATTTACTATCAGACCTGAAAAATTTGGAGAATATTTTGTGTCACAGGGTAGTCATAATCATGGAAACCTACTACTGCTAGTTGTTTCTGGATTTGGATAAAAATTTCTTGTGTCTATGTAGCCGCCGGATCGCCTGAGGTAGAATCATTCCATTTACAGAAAGGCAATTCTATAAACGGGCTGATTGTAGGATACAGCGGCGACATCTGCATTAAAACTTACTTCCAAAGGACATGCGAGTAAGTAGGTCTGTTGCGCTGCACACATTCTTAGTCACCGGGCCAGGTGCACTCCGAGCTCTGTGACCGGCGTTCACAGTAACCTGCGTAGGAGCCGAGACTGGAGTATTCTGCGGAGGCACATATGCTCCCTGAGCAAACTTCCTCTGAGCCCGTACTCGGTTCCTAAAATTAACACTTCTATCAGTAACAAACAAGGAAAATGTCTACGTATACGTGTTGCCAACAGCGCGCGGCGGCATGGACAATCAGCCTGCTTGAATGGAGAATGGCTATTATAGGCTAATATAGGCCGATTGCAAAACGGCGTAATTTAATTATTTGCTTATGTCTTTTGTTGAATGATCAACATCTGAAATAAAAATATATTCATTCATTCAACATTATGGCTTAACGTCGTCAATAAGGTGCCCATTCCATTCGTCCAATTTCTTTGTAAATGTACATTTGATCAAAGATTTGGATACTAGTTTCAGCCCGCGGCTTCGCACGCGTTGTTTTTATGAAAACGTGTTACGGGTTAATTATTTCCCACGAATACTTGAAATTTTATGGGTTAAATTGTAGCCTATGGTTTATTTCAGCATATGGAGCTACACCTATGCAATATTTAGCCCGATCTGTTGAGAAGATTTGGCGTAAAGAAGTAACAATCATCCAAACTTTCGAATTTTGAATTCAAAATGAAATTACATCACACCACACTAATATTCAAAATGTAATTTGAAGATGTAATTTCATTTGAAATCAGCTACACAGTAAACCAATAATAGATAAACAATACAGATACAACTATACGAGGGCCAAAAAGACGTATCTGGAACCCACGAAGTGAGAATCTACACAGATGGCTCCAAAACCAATATAGGTTTGAGCGCTGGGGTTCACTCATTGGACCTCAACATTAATATATCAATAATTCTAGGAAATCACAGCTCCATTATCCAATGCGAATGTGTGGCAATAACCCAGGCAGCTAAAGCCCCGTGCAGGAAAGAGGAATTAATGACCAATGTGTATGCATTCTCTCCGACAGTGCTGCCATACTCAAGGCTCTGGAAGTAAACAGCTGCAACTCCAGGCTCGTATACCAATGTCACTCAGCATTAGAAGGGATATCCACCAAGAACAGGATAACCCTTCAATGAATTAAAGGACATAGTGCATCTCTAGGTAATGATGCTGAGGTGCTGATGAACTGCGGATCAGAAACAATCACAGAAGGTCCATCGCCTTTCCTACCCCTGCCATTCTCACTACTCCAGACATAAATTAGGCTCAGAACCAGAGAATCGCAGAACAAACGATGGCCTCGCCTGCTAGAATGCAAAGAAGCCAGAGCAGCGCTTTCATCAACATCACCAAAGCTATTAAAATACCTACTGAACCTTAACAGATCGGACCTGCGTATCCTGGTGGGAACACTAACAGGACACTGCGCCCTAAACAAACACCTATTCACCATCGGAGGACAGCCCTCTATAGAGGGTGCCTCAGTGACGACGAATCACGTCTGCCCACGTAATCCTGCAATGCGAGGGAATAACAGCACAACTTACAGAAATTCTTAACTTGCTGAGGTCACTCCGCGAAGCCTGTGAAGACCCCAGGAATATTCTGCCCTTCTGGACGGAGTTAGGCTGGCTATACTAGCATAAATAACGCATAATGGACCAAAAGTAGTCCAAATGTGGACAAAGGAGGACTCCTACCTAAATTAACCTAACTACGCAAATTATTTAGGAATCTTGGACAAAGATATTGGGTGAGTATGGAATGGGCACCTAAGCCATCTCTTGCATGGCAATAATTAGTATTCACAAAGAATCAAGCCTAGCGTCATTATAAAATGGCGGAACTATATAATTGGTATTATGGAAGCCTATAAAAATAGCAAAAAAGAAAATAAGAAGATTCGTCAAATAACTTAGGACACTTACTTCCTTGGTTTCCCCATGGCTTCAGACTTTTGTATTTATGCTTGTGATAAATGCGTAAACTTCGCTCAAGGACACCGCATTATCGTTATGGTTCTTGAGCAGAGGCGGCATGCAGAAGATATGTTGCTGAGCTGTTAAAAGCTGCCAGAGATACAAACTTTATAAGAGCGTGTCTCAGACTTCAGAAATACACGTAATAGTACACACGTATTATTGGAGCCAAAGATGCTAGGATCCTACGTTCCATTTGAGCGTACCGGTACGCTCATTCATACAAAGGTCTCTCATTTTGGGTTCTACAACATGTCGGAACAACGTGTTAATTAAAAAATCGAGTGTGATGTGTTACCGAGTCTTTTTCTGTTTGTATGTATCGGAGAATAAATAACGCAAATATTTAGGGTTATTATGAAATTATCTTACCAATTCCTGATTTGCTTCGAAGTTGGAATACTTGTCGCAAACGAAGGACTTTGTAGGCAGGACGCGCAGGACCGATCGAATGGAAGTACTTTATTACTATACTTATAAATCTGTGGTACTATATCTGTGAATGGAAGTGAAGCCACTCCAGATTCAATTCAAGATGGATTCCAATTTCCAAAGTTATACTAAGTAGTATACTACAAATGAATTTCCAATGAGTAAAAGGAACAAACCAAAAACAACAACAAAAACGCGGACGGAAGATATTGTCCACCAGTATTGCCAAAGAGAATAAAATCACTGTGCTGCCTGCCAGATCGAAATTGTCAAAACTGGCAAGTCAAGTTAATCTAATACAGTGGCCACATCCATATTCACAGATGTACTAGGGATGTCCATATTCCATGGTACATACAATATTATACTCCGCCAGGTAACTAGGAACAGAGGATGAATTTACATCTCTACGACCCTTACAAAAGCTTCCCCCCATAAGTATGAGAATAAAACCACTCCCAGCGTTGCCAGATAAGGTAACTTTTGTTACCTTTTAGGTGATTTTTCACTACGTCCGGTTACCTACTTCTAGGTAACACGACATCAAAGGTTACTTTTAGGCAGGTAATATTTGGGAAACTGTCATAATTTTAATTATCTTTTTAATAATTTGCAGAGCTGGCAAGGCAACTCTACAGAGTACATTAAAATACAACACAACACGTTCTCTGCTCTCATGTTTCGATCGTTTGTACACTATTAAAGTTTATCTCTCTGGCACTAATGTATAAGATCCTTGATAAGGTCACAAAATATGACTCGCTAAAGTGAAAAGGAAGAAAGTTTTCAATATGAAAAATATAGGCTTTGTTTCCTAATTTAAAAAAATCATCAGGCATTAAGTGGTCTAACATTATTACCCCTACTTGTTTTTACTTACCGTCCACTCACACTAAGCGGGTTTCCTCGTCCTTCAACATCCGCACCACCGTCAAACGAAGGTCTATTGACTATTAACAACTTAGGTCTATATATATTTTTAGTAACTACCTACATAATTATTGGGAAAAAATATGAAAGGTAACTTTTCACTCTAAAAGGTTACTTTTTTATTTCTTTCCGGTTGCTTTTGATCAGAGCCAACTGGCAACACTGACCACTCACGGCTACGAGAAGGATACACGCTTCGTATAAATAATGTACTACGGATAGGACCTACCCTACCTAGTTTCATTTGTCTATGGTTTGTACTCTTGTTACTCTATGGTATTCTCATTGATTAGTTCTATAATCTATGGTTGGGTTCGCTTTGCATCGCACAGCCGACATTTCTCTCAAAATCATAAAATCTGCATTCGAGATACCACATTTCCTTACAAAATGTCTAACCAGGTGTTAACGATAGATCCTCAAAATGAACTCAAATTTAAAGGTAAGTGTTGTTCTTAAGAAGCACGTAGACAATGTACATCTGCAATGAAACTTTGGTAGCACACGTCGCGAACTGCTGACAAATGGAGTTTCTATTTCCAGATATCGGCGTTTTGTCAGGGTGCGGTTTTTTTACTTTTTCCTTCTTCCTATTCATTATTAATTATGCTATATTTCATCAAAACCGCGGGTTCGATTGAAATTACGATCTAATTTTAATTTTGTGAATAAACCACTAAAATAAATAAAGTAGGAATAGGTAGGTATGTAGGTATCTACATGTTCGTCGCAATACCAAATTAGCTATTGAAAAGATGTAAATTGAGTTCGACGAGCTATAGGGTCTATACGTTGATCAAAATCACTGAAATATTGTCATCCGCAAATTAATTTATTATCATGTATGTTTATAGATGTGACTTAACAAATAAAATAAAAATCACTACTAACCACGACCTAACCTAGGTACCTTTGAATACCTTTTCTCTAGTGGTGTAGAGTGAATTTGATTTAGAGACGCTCCTACAAATAAACCTCGCATCACCCCTAATATTGTTATGTACTACCATATAAGATTACTCATAAATTAGGTGGTTTACCAAGCAGTATAGGAAGTTGGAAATCTTTATAGGCAAACATTTTCAAAAATAGCTTTGTAGATCACTAATATAATTATACTATAATAGATTCCAAAGCATGGTTTTTGTTCCATACCTAAAAATGAAAAAAGAAATGGTATAGGTTGAATCACTTTATTGTCAGTCTGTCAAAAGTTTTCCTCGGGTATGCATTTATCATATAAATAAAATAAAACTCCTAGAGCAGCCAAATAAACATATTATAACTAATTCTACAGAATCAAAAAATACAGTAGTTTATGTATACATATATTATATATAATTATTATTATTTTAGGACACCAGCAAAGGAATCACATCCACACAAAAACCTATAGGGTCTTACTGTTGACCAAGAAACTTGTAATTGAATTATATTTAAATAATGCTGGACAATTCACACAGCATTATCTAGCCCCAAGCTAAGCAGAGCTTGTATTATGGGTACTAGTTATCTGATATACATAATATAATAGAAAACAGAGATAGTAAATATTTTTTATTATACATATTGTTATGTCCAATAAAACACCATATTTAGGTAAATAACGTGTATTGCTAGCTTTGTAGCAATTCACAACTAAAAACATACATCTAGGTTAGAGCTACCCTCACTTAGTCAACTTTATTGTAGAAATAAGGTGGACAAGTACCTGCATGTTTCATACACAACATACCTTTCCCCCAAGTATGTGTAAAACATAAACTTAACATAAAATAAAAATGAACACTTTTATGCAAATTAGATAACTAAACATAACTATATTAATAAACAAAGAATAAAAACTATAAACATAACAACAGAAATAAAAGTCACACAACAGTAAAGATTTAATGACAATCACAAAACATTAATAATTAAAATAGGTCTGGTCTGTATAGGGAGACCTGCCATGTATAGAAAGCTTATTTTTTGATTTCCCACCTGAAAAACTGGGTTCTGACTGAACTGGTATACCTAGCATTTCTGCCCATTTATCTGAACTCGGTATCTCTATTATTTGGTCGCTATCCCGACTAGTAGTAGTATCTCCCATGTCCTGCTCTTTTCCTTCATCTTCCCCCAGTTCTAGACCGTCCATAACCTGATCACCATCTTGGTCAAGATTACCTTGTTCTGTCAGTGTTGTTTCAGTGTTCGATGTTTGCTTCCTATATATCTGATCAATGTGCCTACTGACAATGTTGCCTTCTCCTGTCTCTACTTTGTAACTAGCTGGACCTTCTTTACTCACTATGATCCCCGGCAACCAACGTGGTCCACAGCTAAAGTTTCGGTACATTATGGTTTGCCCTAAGTCTGTCTGTCTGTTCTTTCTTATGTTGTTTCTTAAAACTTGTTCTTCCCTGCTTTTACGCTGTCGTTCATGTGGGTTGATCGTGTCAAGCAGTGTACGTACACGTCTATTAAACAATAGTTCTGCAGGACTCCTATTCGTAGATGCACAAGGTGTAGCACGAAGTCCTAACAGCATAGCTGGGATTTTTACATCCCAAGACATGCCATCCATTTTACGCAATTTGTCTTTGACTGTTTGAACCATACGTTCTGCCAATCCGTTTGTGGATGGGTGGAACGGAGCAGACCTGATATGCTTGATCTTGTTCGCTTCCAGGAACTGCTTCATTTCCGCAGACACGAATGGCGTACCGTTGTCAGACACTAGAGTCTCACACAGTCCATGGGTGGCGAAAACCGACCTCAAGTGCCGTATCACTGTAGTTGAAGTCATGTTATTGTTATTGACGATGAAAACTTCAGGCCACTTACACATCAAAAACGTTTTATCCTGAAATGGTCCTGCGAAGTCAATGTTAAGCCTAGACCAAGGTTTAGACGGCATTACCCACCCATAAGACGTCTTAGGCGGCATATGACGATTTTCCAGACATTTGTTGCAGTTTCGTACTAAAGCCTCGATGTCATCGTTTAACTGTGGCCACCAAACATAACTTCTGGCCAGAGACTTTGTTTGTACAATACCACTGTGTGCTTTATGTAAAGCGCGCAGAACAGCGTCTCGCAGCGATGGAGGCACTACCACGCGACAACCCAGCAGGACGCAGTCTTCGTGCATCGACAGCTCGGCACGATGCAACCAGTACGAACGTAACTCAGAATCTGATTCTTTAGCCGGCCAACCGCATAATATGTGATGACTTACCCGACTTAAGATTTTATCACGCTTAGTAGCTGATGCGATTTGATCTACGTCGATTGGAAAGTCCTCGGGTGCCTCTGCCATGAGCAGTACGTCGCACAGTTGTGGCTCCAATTGTTCCGGAACTGGCTGCGGCCAGCGACTTAAACCATCAGCGTTACCGATCTGTAGCCCAGGTTTGTACGTTTTGTCATAGCTGTATGAAGTAAGTACTAGAGCCTTTCTCATGAGTCGAGGTGACAAAACATTCGGTATGGGTCTTTTCGGGTCGAAAATCCCCAACAAAGGTTTATGATCTGTAACAATCATGAAGGACCTACCCATCAAGTAATTGTGGAATGTACTCACTCCAAACATGATAGCTGTAGCCTCTTTGTCCAGCTGACTGTACCGTCGCTCGTGCGTGTGCAGAGTCCTCGAGCCCATAGCGACCGGCCGCTCCTGTTCGTCATCCTTGACGTGGGACAAGACGGCCCCGACTCCGTAGTCGGAACTATCGCAGGTAAGTACAAGCGGCCTATTCAGGTCGTAGTGTACGAGTGTCAGTTCAGAGGACAACAGGCGCTTGGCAGTGTCGAAACTGCTCTGTTCTCTATCGGTCCATGTCCACGCCTGAGACTTGTCGAGCAATCTGTGTAGAGGCTCAAGGATTGTGGCTTTATGAGGTACGAACCTCTCGTAAAAATTTTATAAGCCTAAGAATGCCTGTAGCTGTTGGACATTTTTAGGTTCCGGCGTACTCAGTATCGACTCAACTTTACTCGGTGCCGGATGTACACCGTCGGCGACGTTAACGAACCCTAAAAATTCCACTCGCTCCTTGGCGAACTTACATTTGTTCCCGTTGAGCCGCAAACCTGCTTTCTCGATCCGCGCGAGAACCGCGTCCAGGCGCTGCGTCATCTCGGACACGGTGCGGCCGCTGATGATGACGTCATCGATGAGCACCGCAACGCCGGGCACACCCGCCAGCAGCGCCGTCATCAGTCTCTGGAAGATACCTGGACACGCCTTCACGCCGAATGCTAATCTGTGTACAGTGTAAAGGCCTTTGCTTGTGTTCAAAGTTAGAAGTCGCGCCGTCGCGTCCGTAACTACCACCTGAGTGTATGCCCTATCTAGATCTAATGTCGTGTAAATTTCCCCCCAGAAATGGTGGCAAAAACTTCGCTAGCAGTGGGCATCGGATACGTGTCCGACTCTGTAGCTTGGTTAACCGTGCTCCTATAATCTCCGCACAGGCGCACCTCGCCGTTCTTTTTGATGATCGGAACGACAGGAGTCGCCCATTCCGAAAAAGATACCGGCCTAAGAACATTTTCGCCCACCAACCGATCTATCTCCTTTTCCACCCTATCTTTGATCGCGTAAGGTACAGGTCGTGCTTTTAGAAATTTTGGTACAGCGTTCGGTTTCAACTGAATCGCAACGGGATCCCCCCGATAGGTACCGAGTTCGTCTTTGAAAACCTCCCTGTACTTAGCTACTACAGCCTCCGTTGCAGACATGTCAATATCTAGAATTTTGTTCACATTTACAGAAATGTTAAGCGCCTCGAACCAGTCTCGGCCTAACAGATTCGGTCCCGCGCCCCTAGCTATCACTAGGTTTAGATCTCGCTTAATGTCCTTATACGTCACCGAAACCGTGGCTTGACCGAGAACCGTAACTCGCGAGTCGTTCCACGTGCGCAGCTTGGTCCCGAGAGGGCGCGGTGCGGCGGCAGGCGCGCCCACGTGTGCTCGTTGAGCAGCGAGAAGGCGGTGCCCGAGTCCACCTCCATGACGACCGGCACGCCGTCCAGCGCTACGCGCACCTCGTAGGCGGGCACGCGCGTGCGCGCTCCGGCTACGCTGTAGATCCCGTTCATGTTCTCGTCGGTGTCGTCGTTCGCGTAGTGCATTTTTCCCGATGCAGTTTTCTTCTTGGCGGTGCAGATCTTCTCGATGTGTCCCTTCTTCTTGCAGTAGTGGCATACCGCGTTGATGAAACGGCATTCTCCGCCGTGACGATCTCCGCAGCGATAGCAAAGCCGAACGTTTGTTTTGGCTTTGAGTGCGTTCACTTCCATCGGCTCGCATGCAGGCGCGGCGTCATCACGAGGCGCCGCGAGGGCGAGGGGTGCTGGGGCGGGTGACGCGACGTGCATCATGCGCGCGTCCCGGCCCGCACTCTCGGCGGAAAGCATGGCATCCACGACGTCGGCGTACTGCAGGCGATCCCGCTTCAGCAGCTCGTACTGCAGCGAGCGGTCACTCATGCCGCACACCAGCCTGTCCCGTAGCATGCGTTCCAAGTTCAGGAAGTTGCAGTCGGTACTGATCTTCCTCAGCTGAGCGATGTAGTCTGACGATGTTTCATCCTGCCCCTGATCGCGTGTGTAAAATTTGTATGACATCGATATCTCATTGGGCTTCGGACTGAAATGCTTGGTCAGAATTTCCACAACCTCATCGAACGACACTTCGTTTGATTTTCGCGGAGTTATCAGCGCAAGTAGTGTTTCGAATGTCTGAGGGCCGCATACTGTACAAAAGTTAGCCCTTTTGACGGAATCGGCGTCGATTCCATTGGCTTCGAAGCAGTATTTGAGTCTCACTATGTAGTTGTCCCAATTGTCCACTTTTACATTGAATTCACTAAATCTCACTAATTTAGTCGCCATGATTCACTTTTAATCCAAGTCGCCACTGTTATGTCCAATAAAACACCATATTTAGGTAAATAACGTGTATTGAGCTTTGTAGCAATTCACAACTAAAAACATACATCTAGGTTAGAGCTACCCTCACTTAGTCAACTTTATTGTAGAAATAAGGTGGACAAGTACCTGCATGTTTCATACACAACATATAAAAAATTACCAGAACACCCTGAAACCTGCAGATTGTACTAACATTTGTCCTGAGGCGGGAATCAAACCCGCAACTTACTGCGTCGCACGCTTTCGCCCACCGCGCCACAGAGGTTGTGTTATATAGCACAAGTAAAGGCAAAAATCCAGAATCCTTAAATTGTAGAGTAACAACAACACATAAATATGTTTATTCTTGCTAGTAGTCATATTCTTTACATACCCTTACCAGTACTTGCCATTGACCTAGAATCATAATTTGGCAAGCAGCAAGGTCTTATGGCACAAGTTAAAGAAAAAATCCGAAAGTACCTACCCGAAATTTAAACTAGCAACTAAGCTGCTTGAGTAAAAAAAAATTCTTGGTGTGTGTTTAGTTTGTTGAATAATACAGATTTTAGATCAATAAAAATAATAGAGAAATTAATGATTTGAAATCTCTATATTTTTACTGCAGGCTTTGATTATTTATGTCTTTACAGAGTGCCGCACTGAAAATAAACCAAAAAAAAAAAATTCTTCTCTAAAAACACTTAAAATAGTTTTTTAAGTGTTTTTAGAGAAGATTTTTTTTTGTTTTGGGTTTTTTGGTATATTATCTGTAAAGTGGGAACACTAATCCAACAAACCCAAACTCAACATAGTACGTCATTTCGTTGAGGAGCCCCTATGGTCACCTTTTGTATCCGTCATCATACCAACTCATCCTCAACAGCCTATAATGGTCATATCAGCTCATTGGTACCATAACATTACATTGTCACTGAACTTACAAAACTATACCAAATTTCAGCTCAATCAGCTGAGGATAACTAAAGTCTAAAATTCAATTACAAGATTTCTCTTAAACGGGCTAGTTAAATAAAAGCTTGTAAAACAGGCCAACTTTGATGAGTTTGTGGACGTGATTGCTACGTCTTAAACTCGCGCTTTGCCGTTATTCTTTCGAATAACGATACCAAGGGAAGAAACTTACCATGTTTTATTATTTACCATGTTTTTTTATTTTTATTATTTTAAAAATAAATGAGCTCTGTGTAAAAAACAAAATTTAGATTGAGATGTCAAAAATTTGAAGGCTACTTTTACTACGCTTTCACGGCTTTTACGGTTTTCTAGACATGAATAATCAAAGATTGCAAGTTCTTTCCTATTCATCTCAAATACCTTTAGGCTTAAACAAATATTAGCTAGGTCTCTATATGTTAAGTAAACTATAAACTATGTAATGTGTAATACCTATCTTTAATAAGTTAATTGTATTAAGTAAATCTGTTATCTAGTAACTATAACAAAAGCTCTGCTTACTTTTGGGCTTTATGATGCTGTGTGTATTGTCCAGCATTTTTTCATATTATTATCAGACTAAATTTTATTTTTGTATTTTTATAGCTAAGAGTAGAAATAATGGTATTATACATACTAAGGAGATAGAAAGAAGTAAGACATACAGACATTATTATATAATATATGTACATAGAAAACACTCGAAACAAATATCTTCCTATTGTACAATCATTTGTCCCAAGGCGGAAATCGAACACGGAACCTCCTCCGTCGCAGGAGGACCTTCACCACGAGGTTTTAATATAAATAAATAATATTTATGCTATTACCAGCAGATGTTCCATATATTCATCAAAACTCTACCCATTACGAATGTTTCGGTTTTTTAGGGTTTAATATAATACATATTAATAATAAAAGTGCCCTTCATAAGGATTGAAAACTGAAAACTAAGCTAACTTAGTTTAACTTGGCTTGCAAAGCTCATACAGTTATTATGGTTTATGCTATTATAGTGCGTAAGCCTCGGCAATTTTCTAAGAATTTAAAACAACTTTTTAGACCTCATAGTTTAGTTTGCGATCTGCAAACTGTATGAAAAACTAATGTAATCTAATCCAAAAGTCGACTTAGATATCTTTCGATCTGCAAAGCGACCCGCATCAATAGGACAAGCATAGCAGTTGCTGTCTTAGTAGTTAAGACAGAAAAGAAATCGTATTGTCATCATCATCATCACCCACAGCCGGATTTTACCCACTGCTGGGTATAGGCCTCCCTCAGTTTGTGCCATCCACCACGTATTGTCATACTTTGCGTTAATTATTAAGTTGAAGCAATTAATTTTAAATATTTTACGCATTAAATGACGATGTGACATAATTTTTCACTACCCCAAACAACCACTGTGCTTGATCTACAGGTGCGGTTTTTATTACCGACACTCTAAAGGATATACCTACCATTGATAATGCAGGAATATGAAGTAACTGTCGGCATCCCCTTAGATCTGGGTATAAATAGTCATTATCATTGAAATTGTCAGTT
Organism: Eupithecia vulgata; assembly: GCA_946478455.1. NCBI lineage: Eukaryota > Metazoa > Arthropoda > Insecta > Lepidoptera > Geometridae > Eupithecia > Eupithecia vulgata. Next base: position 12,447,914 of record OX297859.1, on the reverse strand, counting down.
GACTTTTCAGGGACGTTTGAGCAGGGATGTACCACATACCTGCGGCTTGGAAACCCGACTTCGGATGTAGTTCTATTCAAGATAAAGACGACAGCCCCGAAAAAGTATTGCGTTCGTCCGAATTCTGGCTACATCCAGCCGAATTCCAAAGTGGAAATAGCAAGTGAGTACTGCATACGCTATTATACATTATTTAACCTGATTAAACCTCAGCACTATGGCGTCACACATCATTTGTTTCTTTTCAGTTACGCCACAGCCCGTGTACATCGACCCCAATGAAAAACACAAACATAAGTTTATGGTGCAAAGCGTGGTTGCCCCGGAGGGTACGACCAACGTAGATCAAGCCGTAAGTTCATTATTATTTTGAAATGATTTCCATTATGGATTTACTAGGTATCTTCATGGAGTGTAATGCGGGGTGCATTACACTCCATGAAGGTACTTAGTAAACTAGTACTCGCAGCTACGCTAAACCAACTTATTTCTTATTTCAGTGGAAAGAAATCAGCAGTGATCAGCTCATGGACTACAAGCTGAAGTGTGTGTTTGAACTCTCAAATACTCTCAATGTAAGTACCTGACCCAACCCTATATTGTAGATACATAATCACCTTAAAGAAATCAGCAGTGATCTGATCTGATCAGCTTATGGAATACAAGCTGAAGTGTGTTTGGATTCTCAAATACTCTCAATGTAAGTACCTGACCCAACTCTATATTGTAGATACATAATCACCTTAAAGAAATCAGCAGTGATCTGATCTGATCAGCTTATGGAATACAAGCTGAAGTGTGTTTGGACTCTCAAATACTCTCAATGTAAGTACCTGACCCAACTCTATATTGTAGATACATAATCACCTTAAAGAAATCAGCAGTGATCTGATCTGATCAGCTTATGGCATACAAGCTGAAGTGTGTTTGGACTCTCAAATACTCTCAATGTAAGTACCTGACCCAACCCTATATTGTAGATACATAATCACCTTAAAGAAATCAGCAGTGATCTGATCAGCTTATGGAATACAAGCTGAAGTGTGTTTGGACTCTCAAATACTCTCAATGTAAGTACCTGACCCAACTCTATATTGTAGATACATAAACACCTTAAAGAAATCAGCAGTGATCTGATCTGATCTGATCAGCTTATGGAATACAAGCTGAAGTGTGTTTGGACTCTCAAATACTCTCAATGTAAGTACCTGACCCAACCCTATATTGTAGATACATAATCACCTTAAAGAAATCAGCAGTGATCTGATCTGATCAGCTTATGGAATACAAGCTGAAGTGTGTTTGGACTCTCAAATACTCTCAGTGTAAGTTCCTGACCCAACTCTATATTGTAGATACATAATCACCTTAAAGAAATCAGCAGTGATCTGATCTGATCAGCTTATGGAATACAAGCTGAAGTGTGTTTGGACTCTCAAATACTCTCAACGTGGGTAAATGACCCAACCCAACATTGTAGATACATGTAATAATCTTAAAGAAATGAGCAGTGATTAGCTCATAGACAACAAGCTGAAGTGTGTAGGAACTCTCAAATTTGTGCCAAATGGGCGTTTTGGGCCAATAGGTCTCACTCAACTTTGTAACAGGTCAGTCATGTGGCATGCATCAACAACACCTAATCTGATTAATGCCACCTTTTCTATAAGTAAGGCCAAATAAAACTTAAAGGACCAATCTGAACGAAAGAATTTCGATGAGCGATGAAAGTGGGGGGGGGGGGGGGCAGAGAATATTGGGTAAATTGAACGCGTAAACTACATCGTGTAAATAAAATATTATTTTTACAAAACTACCATTACAAAACATTTCAGAAATTTGTATGAAAAAATATATTTCTCGTATTTTCGTAACTACTTGAGTTATTTAGATAAAATTTGATAATTAGATTTGCCTCAGGGTTAAAACGGTTTACGTAAATTTTTTTTTTGAGGACGTTTTTATTACATTTTCAGGATGCTGGAGATAATGCTCCCCAAAACGAAGTCACCAAAAAACGCGTTGCCGCTGCCGACGAAAACAAACCGGCATCAAAGGTAATTTAAAATAAGATATAAATTATAGTTTCTGAATCTTGCAATGAATGGTGTAGCCTCCCAACTCACACAGAGTATCCCTATTAGAATTACAGTGCACGATTTATGTCGTATTCTTAGTAATGTTGCCGTGTGCTTTTCTGTTTTGTTTGCAAATTTCATCGGCGTGACGACTAACTAAAGTGTTCTTATTCATCGCCTCATATGCTTCATTACATTATGACCGCCGCATTGTCGCGGGTGAGACGTGCCTTGCCGTGCCGTGACGGGCGAAGCACAGTCGCACCTGACCTTTAGATAAAACTCGTTCATTCCAAGCCCGGCATGTGTTTGAATTGTCTTACAGGAAGCGGTAGAGAATCTTATCCACAATGAACTCAAGAGATTGAAGGATGACGCCGTTTCTTCTGGAACTTTAAGCGCGAAAACGGTATTCCCTAAATTAATTTTGCTCTGAATGTTGATTATCCTCCGCGCATCGCCGTAAAGGGCTCTGCCCCTGTTTGAGCACGTTCGCTTTGCATTCTTCAGTCGTATCGTATACGATGGCTTCCATAAACAATAAATTGATTCGGGTAAAAAAAAAACAAATACCCTTATCCCTTAGCTTTGCTTATTCATAAGAAACAATGCTTCTCATAGAATTTACAAAGAACAGAGTTGACCGGATAACTAATTAGTTCCATAAATACAAATGGGTATCGTATCTAAATAGCTCACTATAGAAAAATCATGATTTTTGTCGTCTGGCTGCAGTCCGCGAAGTTTTCCGATCAGAAGGACTTTGAACTCTTTTATTCGTGAATTTTTCAAGATAGTTATGTCTACACAGCAATCAGAAATTCCTTGCTGACAATGAAACTGAAAAGAAATTTTACACATTACGTAGAGTTAGTGTGTTACATTTACTGCCTAACTTCGGAGGGCGGTGCGACCCGGGGAGGCGCGCCGGCGGTGCACGAGTAGCTACACATGCACCATATTAGACTTGGGCCATGAATGTGTTAAAACTTCTTACCAAAATTCCTCCAATAAGTCATTATAACAAGAAAAAAAAAACACTTATAGTAGTAATGTTACCGAGTGGGTAATAATAATAATATTTTTGACTTCCCTTTGAACCACGAATCCACGGTTTTTCTGACCTTATCTTATTTTGTCAAACCTGTTCTACCTATTTCCGCATTATTTTTACATTCTGCATGTTTATCATTATTATTTAGCTTATTTTTACTCCTCATCCATCTCAGGAATACCTTCCAATATTTTTTTAACCTTTTTTTATTTATCGTTTTCCAGAACTTGACTTCCCTAAAGTCAGAAACTGAAAACGATCTGCAAAAGGCATCCTTAGAAGTCGTGCACTTACGCGAAGAAGATTCTAAATTAAGACACGAAATTCTTCAATTAAAAGTGAGTGTAGCCAAACTTTTACATAAATTTCTCTGTTTTTGAGCTATTAAGGTTTTAAATTAGCTTTAAAGCTGTTTGATCTCTGAACTCCGACTCCCTAAAGATCGTAAAAAAACTAAACTAGCTAGCTAAAGAATAGGTAATTTGTATTGCGAAGTACCTACTTCGTCAAATCGTGTGTCGGTGTTATCTATATATGTTTTTTTTGCATGATTTTATATTTTCGCTGACGACTGACTGGAGTATTCCATCGCAACGCTACGTGAGCATTCCTATAGCCAATTCAGCAAGCCGAAAAGCAACTATACTCCGTCCTTGAAGTTCCCTAATTATTGACAGATGAGTGAATATAGACTGAAGGAAAGAATACAGTGCTTCAGCGGCACAGTTACTTTTTAAAAATAGAGATGCTAATCTGTTGTTTCGAAAAATATGGAGACCTACGAAACTTTGCGCAATTAGACTAAACGAAATATATTGAAAAAAGTATAAAAATTACACATGACCACAGTAACTCAATCTGTCTTGCCTTGTTTAAACCCGTCTTGCTTTGTTTAAGTCCCGGAAAACGCGTGCAATGCCGCAGGCATAAACAAGTAGCAAATAAGACAACAAAACAATACAACTATACTCCATTGAATATTCTAATTCTAAAAATAAACTTATTTAGACTCCTGAGTATGATTGTAAACAATACAAAATGCTGATTAAAATGAAATCGATGTTGACTTCTTCATAAACAAAACCGATAGTCATAAAAAATCGTATCGGTAAACCATTACGACACACGACTATTTGATTGTCAGCCGAATTGACAAAAAGACAATAATTGCGTTGACGGAGTATACCTACTTAGCTTTTAAGTTCGAGAATGGTACCTAGTAATGGTATGCTACGATCAGTCACCGGCGGCGTAAGCTTGCAGCTTTTATATTATTTGATGCTATTCCTACTAGACTTTCGTGATTTGTGAGTGTGAAGTCATCTATTTTGATAAATTTTACATGGAAATGACCATACTATTTTTATTCTAAAGCGCCCCGATAACTATCTTAATAAATAACTGACGTTTGGAATCTGTGAGAGCATAACAAATTTATTTATGTTTGCATACATGCTTAACTAGTCTAAATCTTTATGTCAAATACCGACTGAAATTTAGGTTTCGAACAAAGAAGTTTAACGTAGGTATTTTTTATACAGCAGGCGCGACTTCTTTTTCCTTTTTCCTATAGTGGAGGCACACCCCGAACACTCGACCATTTCTCCGTAAAAAAGCCGCGTCTGAGTATATACATGTGCGTGCAACTGTGTTGCGGTACACGTGCAACTTTGTGTGTGACGTCTACTCGTGTCGGTTACAGCATGAAATGAAATATTGTGCGAGTGAGAGAGTTGCAAAATAACTCAAAGACAATAATAACTCTAAGAGATAGTAAACGAAACGTAGTCTGCTAAGATCTATAAAGATATGACGTTTAGATATTTTATTTTTCATTTACGAAAGGTTAATTGAACAAGAAATTTCCTTTCCTTTGACTTTGCTGCTCAAAAACATTGAGCAAAATCGAATCGTTTTGGTCACATGTGGAATAAAGGACATTATTCAACTTGTTGAAAAAAGTAATTTAAATTCAGAATGTCGCACTAAATTTCGATGGTGTAATAAGTTATTTATACTCTGTATACACCGAAACAAAGAAAAACCTAAGCAATCTGCTACAGGGGAGCTCCACTTTCTCATAGAAGGCAGCGCCATTATTTGTGTACCTTGACAACTTAGCTTGTAAAGACCATTCTTCTAAGCGGACAGCGCCATCTATAAATAATCTCCCAAACAACATGGTCTTGGTACATGGTCTTTAAAAATATATAAAAAATATTTCGTTTGTTCGCGGTTTGAAAGAGGCTTGTAGCATTGTATCCCTCCATGGTGGTTGACCTAAATGAGTTTCTGACATTCAACTTCTTTTTAATTAAACAAAATATTTTCTCGCTAGTCGAGGTTAAAAGTTGTATGTTTCTCGAGGGCAAATATTTTTATGTTTCGTGCCCTTTAAATCCTTTTATCCTAAGCAGTCTGATTTAGAGCCACTCGCTACGCTCGTGACTCTACTCTAGACTGCTTCGCTATCTCAGGATTTAATATGGGCACGTTCAACAAAAAATCGTTTTGCCCACTTGTTGAAAAAATAACTATTGTCAATGTTCTAAGAAATAAAATGTCAAACATCAGTCCTCATTGGCGGTGCGGTAATTATACCAAACTAAACTGTATGGTCTTCAAAATATGGACTTTTACGTGAAGTGCAGGTAAGAATCATGCAATGTATTTTTATTCCGCGTCAACACGTCGTGAGAAATTTTATTCGGGCGGTCGTCTACCAAAATGCCATGTACTGTGCTTGCGCCGTAATAACCTTGCCCTTTGGGGCGCAAACCGCGCTCCTCCAAGGGCCGCCGGCAGGAAGCTCGGTCAGGTATAGGAAGGGCGGGGATGGAGGGTCCATTTTATACGATAGTACTATATATTCTCTGATGGAGGCCTGGTTTTGTGACGTCAGGGTGGATAATTGTAAGAAAAATAAAACTATAGCGTCAGCTTTTTAAAATTTATCTGTAGACATAGACAAACATTTAATTTGCATGGTAAAATGTAAATGTGTAAAGCCCACGACAAACAGAGCTATAATATATAATATGATTAAAGTAAGCTATATAGTAACGGTATAGCAAGCTGCCACAGACGGTGGCTATGCTATGATATATATTATTGCCTATGCGGCCGTCATATCTTGATATTCCAAAATATATCGTGCTTCTGCCGACATATTTTAGTGACGTAATAAAAATATACGTTGTAGCTGCGTCGTGGGTTTTAATGTATATTGTCCTGTTAGTGGTTGTAGTTAGTAATTTATTATTTTAATGTGACTTCTCATCTATCTTTCAACGAGCTTAGTAAAAAGTTGATAATCTATAGGTCCTCTGGTATATGCGAAGTCAAAGTCTACAAGACACGTCAAGTGCGTGGAGACTCAAATTAACCTAAAATTTTGTATTTTTATCTAAACTTATTCCAAAAGAGCAATTGAATATATTTGAAGTTAACAAGTATATATTATTCAATAACTATAACTGTCTACAATTAGCTCAATTGTTTCAGTTATTAATACTAATTTTCATTGAATTATATTATTCGATTGTAATTTTCTTTCTTAATAAATTAATATAAACTGTAAAGGTATTAAACGTACGGAAAATCTTCCAAAAAAGAAGAAGGTCTGATAGCTTCCAGGGTTAATATCAAATAACTTATATTATAACACAAAATAACTAGATTTGTTAGAGTAGAATGGGATGAGAAAGCGCCGAATGAATGTTGCAAAAGCGAATTTGTTTTACCTATTTTATAAGGTTCATTTAGTATGTTTTAACCTCATTTCTTACTGAATCCGTATGAAATCACTACTAACTCATCTAACTACCTAACCTAACCCTGGCGAATGGCCTAACCAGCCGTAGGTATGATGATGAAAATAATTCTCTTACGGCAAATGCGAGGAATGCATTCCTTTAAATTTTTCTTACGTCACTGCGAACTAAAGATAGTTGGAGATTTCGCATTTCTATCATTAGTATGGAATACGGAATCATGGATGAGATTCTACATTTATCGCGCGCCGTCATTAAAGCTCACAGCAAATTTATCACTAAGAGTTTCTAAATATTGTGCCTTCAATAATTATGGTTGAATGGACAATATTTTTGCAAACTCTTAATTCCGTATTGCAAATGAGAGGTCACAGTGATTTATTTATGTTTATTTTGATTTTGCTTATACCTTTTCATATTTATTTAGATGTTGCTTAAATACCTTTTTTATATTTATTTAGATGTCGCTTGTACCTTTTATGCGGAAGCCGTCATATTTTTAGATTGCGTTAAACCATTCACCAAGCTGATGCCAAACATATGTGTCGTACGCGCCGAAAGTATTAACTTCCTTAGAGTTTAACAATGTCTAGAAATATGGGTTTTTCCGTTGATGTTTCACATTCGATTGCATAATTAATGTAGTTCAGTGTTCTCCTGCGCATTGCACTCTTAGCGAAATTATGTTTGCTTTTCACCACCTAATCCTATTACGCTTTGAAAGACTTCGCTTGTAGCTAGAGCCCTCTTAAACAAACTCATGTATTCTTTTATTTTGCCCTCGCATGAATGCCCAGTGCCAGCTAAAGTTTATTGTTTGTTGGCTTGATTAAATAACTACTGTTATTTCCTAGGTTTCATTAAAATCAATGCAACCGTTCTGAATATTTTGATGAATTTCAAAACTTCCTGCACCCGAGCATATTAAAATTGGGAAAAATTTTGTTCCTTAAAAAGTAGCACCAAAATCTTATTCGTTCTTGACCAGTCCATAACTATATAATGAATATTTTTATGATTAGATCCTGCGACCGCCATACCTTCGTTATTTTATAACTTCTCTGCGTATCGCTTGCCACCCGGAAGGAACGGACACCGATTATGAAGTTTGGGGTCATCGTGTTAGATACCGTCTAGCAAAGTTTCTGAATTTGCACATGTTCGTTCTTATATATTTTCTTGGGGATAGTATTAGTAATCAAGTACGTCCATTGCCAGACACTGTACCGTGAGAGACGCCTTAAATTTTGATAAATTGTAAGTGAACTTTCATCTTAGTTTAAAAGCTGATTTTATGTACAGAGTGGCTTTCAGATCGGAGTACATGGCCAAATCAGAAACCATGATAGATTAGCACGTAACTATGCACAGTCATCGATATTGCGTATAAAAAAAGATAGACAGCTTAGATAGATAGATTATAACTTTATTGCATCATCAGTCAATATATACATAACGCTTATGGCTAGATAATTCTGTGTGAATTACTGACTGAGCAAATTATTATAATATGACATTAGATAAAAGTCGTGAAGGAGCCCACTGACGCCCCTGAGCTTAATTTATAAAAAAACTTGGTACATATTTTTTGAATTATATTTACGGATTCTTTTATTAAAGCTGACAAAATAAATCACGAGTAGATGTTTGATCATCGGAAGATAAGCTAGCGACAACCACACCAGTTGTTCGAAACTATGAAGTAAAACTTTCAATAAGGGAGTTTTCTAACTAAAATTGTAAAAAATAGTTATCAATTTCCTTTCATTTTAAATAATGCATTTCTGTGCAAAGATTGATCGTTTTCAGGAACCGAATCCGTTAGTGTAGTAACAATAGTTATTTTTTTTTCTGAAAAACCGAAAGTGTCTAATGTTACATAGATAATGCTGTGTGAATTGTCCAGCATTATTTATATTCACCTTTTGGTAGTTCCCCAAACCCAAGTAACATACTAATATAAAATTTCACTATTAAACTATGACGAAAGTTACTTACATTTGATCAAGGTGTAAAGTCTAGCAATGGAAGCGTTTGATTGAAAAAAGTAGTTGAATAGATAAAATAGGTAAAAAAAAACTATTTTTGGTATGGCATAGTCAAATCAGTTAATAATGATAAAATCTACAACGCCTTAAAAGATCTAGGTTGACTTAAGGCTGGTCTTTTGAAAAAATCCATTTTTATGATATTTGAGATCCTACTGCTGTTAAAATATGAAATCTAGGATTCTTAGATTCCTACACCTAATATTCCATTTCATTCTGTACAAAAGCGCCAAGATAGTTTTTTGATTAGTTGTATAAGTTTGATGAAAAAAAATATCTAAAACATATCAATTTTGATACATATTTGCCTTCTCCTAAACTGATTTGATTTTTATATTGAAAAATAAAGCAAAGGCAGGGTAACAGATTCGCCAAGATAAATATTTGATTAATTGAACCGTACTCTTTTAATTAGAAGAAATCTTGATTTTTGTACACGCGTTTTGCTCTGTCCCGCTCCTACCAACGCGAAATACTATGCCTATCTTTTTCACAAAATGGCCTGTGAAGAGGCCCCTTAACCAGTAATTCCATCAGTTCCCCTATGTGCAACTCAATTGCGCATTAACTAAGTTGAGCAAGGGGTTGCTCAACTTAGATGCGCAATTCTTAAAAAATCATATCCAACTTATAATGTTCCCCATTGCTAAGCGCAAGTTGCTCTAGGTACTCAGATAATCATCAAGATATTACAATCAAATATTAGAAGCAAATTAGACCTAGTACATGAAAGGGAAACACCCCTTGAGGTGGAGCTAACGGCGGCGGCGCGTAGCTGGAGTCCGTAGGAAGTCCCAAACATTCTCGACTCGGTAGTTACTTGATTTCGTAGCACTGAAGAGGTCGGACCATTCCTGCACTGAGGGAAGGTCGCGAGTCCAAGAACCACCACAAACAATTTTATTTTGAATGTTATTTAATTTCTCTTTAAAATAACCTCGACGCGGGTAGGCACGATATTCAATTTTTTTAGGGCTTTTAATTTATTCTTCGCTCCACGCGCAATAAAACTATTGAAAAAGTAATTTTTTGCTTGTGAAATGCAGCGCGCGAACCTGCGACGACCAACCATACAAAAGAAAGCTTATGTCAGAAATGACAGCCATTGTCAGAAAAGACTATGTCAGAAATGGTTGATAACACCAAAAAATGACAGCTTATAGCTAAATTTAATTTTAACAGAATTGTTTATCTAGATACGTTGCCATTAATAAAGGATTCATTCATTCAATTTACATTTTCACATTGTGCGCGATTTTTGACAATTAATTCTTGAGCTAAGCAATGGGGAGCTGAGCAAAAAAGGGTGTTTTACTTGACATGAAAAAAGATCTAAAAACATGTTATTGAAATAGCTTGGCAAAAAGTAGTCTAAAAATGTTTTTTTAGTTCATCAAATAACAAATTGTTATTCTTTATTTCAATTCAAAGTTTTCAGTTTTAATCTATGTTTAAACAACATGCGCAATGTTGTTATGTCATACGGCTGAGTAGGCAAACTAAAATCAGTCATTTGGAATTTGTTCAGGTCACGCATCATAATGACTTCATGACCACAGAACAATATGGCGTCCACTGCGTCCAGCGTTTTCGTCAAGTTACGAATGTAAATTTTAAATGCATTTTTAGGGCAGTTATTAATTGAACAAAAGTTTGTATTTTTCTTTGTGATTCTGGGGAACAAAATGAGTTGGGCATAAGGGATGCTCCATTGCTCAACTATTTGCAGTCTCAGTTGCACAGAAGGGAACTCGCGCAATGTAACTCTACCATTAATCAAGATAAGCAGAGTAAGGCGTTAATTGGTTGTGTGCATTGTTTTTCAGGAAGAGTTGCTTCGCCTCCGCCAAACTATGAGCGACGGGCGGCAGGTGCGCGCACACTCGTTCGGGCCGGAGAAACAAGCGCAGGGCAACGTAATGCCGTGGGTGGGCATCGCCATCGCCATGGCTCTTCTCGGCATCATCGTCGGAAAGTTCTTCATGTGAAGATCCCCACACCTCGCGACTCCGACCTCCCACGAGGCAGCTTCACAATCACTTTCCACTGATAACAACCGAAGAGCGCAATATCATAACACATAGGCTTCTATCGATATTATTATACGGGGTTAACGTTTGTTTTATACTACTTAGGTTTCTGGTTATGTTTGCTGACGTTGTCAAGCTACTTACTGGTATAGGTATCTAAGATCTTTTGCTGTGTTTTAGTGAACTGTATTTTTATGAGCTATTATTTCTTGGGTTCTTGTGGTTTTCATTCGTAAAAATCGTCAGTAATATGTAATTGAAAAGTTTCATTCCTCAACATTTGCCCATATTAAGGTGGGAGCGAAGCTCTAAGCTTTCATACAAACGTACTTTCCGATTCATTTGGAAACTACACATTTGCAATGAAATTTTGCATACACAATCGGATTAGAAATAGCTATGTTGGTACCTTTATATATTTTCAAAATACATAATCATTATTATATGAGAGCGAGAATTAATTTCAATTCATTTTCTAGCTATTTTACTTCTTTCGCTCCCATAAAGTGCGAAATATCTATTTCTTATCCGAAATAGAGTATGTAAAATTTCATTAAATTCGCGGACGTGAATCAGATAGTACGTTTGTAAGGGGACTTTGAGGTTTTAAGCTATAAATACGAAACTTACACTATGAACTAACTGTTTAACTAGCTTTATGAATTGTTTTGCTTTTCCTCAGGCTGCACACCTGTGTGCCCTTCTTCGTGACGTGATAAATAAGTGTGACGTATAAAATAAAGCCTGCGCACGGGATGGGATTGAGTATGACGTCATCACATGCTGGTAGGTCATCTGCAGATTCGAACAGCATGATTGCCGTCATGCTCAGTTCGAATCAGCGAATCAGGAGAATTTGTTAGAAAATTAACTCATATAAGTACGATGTCATTCACAAACACATTCACGTACTCCGGCTATATTTTAGTTAGTTGTTTGGTTTGAAATCCCTAAGCTCTAGATACACGAAGACACTGATCCTCGACACTAATGCCGTCACTATTGTCGATAGCGTCCACACGGCAGCAGTATTTTGTGTCGACATTGGTGTATTGCATAATACACTTAGTGTCGCGCTTCGAATGTATTATCTGTCTACACGAAGCACGACATCGGACACGTGACTGTAATTCAGTACGGTACATTCCGTCGTCATAAATCGACGTACTGCTGCTGTGATTGTAGCGATTCGCGTTTCAATTAGAAACGTCGTCGTAAAAAGATATCCATATGGTTTAAAGGAGCCACACCCGCAATAAATCAGCAATGACCGTTCACCGTAAGATGTCCCCTGCCTTGTATGTAATTTCATGCAAAGCAGGGGACAACTTACGGTGAACGGGCTATAAACAAGTGTCGCGGCGGTGGACTCGTGTCACAGTGTCGTCATGTATCCTTACTTTTATTAGTATTTACAGCATCCTTACTTTTATTAGTATTTACAGCATCCTATGAATACAAGCTTATTGGCATATATTGAGATTAGGTTAGTAAAATGTTATCAGCAGTAGGTTAATGAAGAGTCTATCTGGCAAATAAACTGCATTTTATGAAAATTAGCATTTATCAACACGGTGAAGTTTTTATTAGGTGCATGACAAATACTACTAAAACATTTAACTTCTGCGGATAAGGATGAATTCAAAATATCGAGTCACAATTACTATGTCGTGCGGTGTTTCCAGTCACCATTATATTAATACTGATCTCCAATCACAAGTTCGTAAAAAATATAAATTTGATTAAATCTGTCAGCCCACAAGGCACGTCATAGACGTTTCGTTTCTTGTCGAAACAAAAAAAAAGCAATAAATCATGGCAATTGCACAAATATTGTTGATTAATTGTCGCTTGAAAGAAGGAATACGGCAAACAAAAGTCGAGGCTAAGTATTTCTCAATGAAGACCTCTTGAAAATTTACAGAAATCAAATTTATGTGCTTTTTTTCCTCTTGAGAAAGCTCTCAGGCTGGTTTGTGCTACTTGTAATTTTTATTGAAAGTTAATTTAGACCTTAATTTATGGAGTATATTAAAACATCAGCAAATTTTATGCTGTTAGCCTAGTTTACCGGAGTAGGCGCATAGACTTAACTTCTAATTGTGAACGACGACCAGCCTGCCCTATTTTATCAATAAACACACGTAAAGATATTTAAAAAAATCTTCGTGTCCAAATAAGGCTTCGTGCCGAAGCATAGCAATAATAAAAATTCAATTTTAACAAGTAGTAGCGCGGTGCCTATCTATTTTCGTTAAAGAGTCCTAGGTAGTCCTTAAATGTAGAGGAAACAAATCGTTATAAAATGTTATCTAGAATGTAAAACTTGCATACAGTTGAAAATATCTATTTATTCTCGCCTTATAAATCAAATTACAATAATTACAAATTAAAGCGTATTAAGTAGATAAGTAGTTGTACGAATGTAGCATTGAAGTGACGAAATGCCACGTATTATAATAATGAAATATATTTCAGCTATAGGCATAACAGTTTATTCTAATACCTAGGCTCACTTTCCTCGGCCACCTTCCACCGTATGCGGTCCCTCTCCGCGAGCATTCATCTTTAATGTATAAGTTACTTTATTGAAAAACGCAAGTCTTCTTGTCTTCGGATATTCAAGTGAACCAAGGAATAATTTAATATATTACCTGTTTAAAAGCAATAAATAATTTTAATATACGAGATATTTTTATACCATTTTAGTGCGTGTAATTCAGCAAAATATTAGCACAGCAATACAAACAGTGTCTTATCATTAGTGAGATCTACAGATATATCATTATTAGGTGTTATCTAATATTATATATATGCGTAGTTACGGGGTATAGCTTTTTCCATATTGGCGAGTTGAAGATAAATAGATTTTATACAAGTCACACCAACTTCGCAATTGCGACTTGGTAGGGAGGTAGCAAAATGGGAGTGTTTACTGCGAGTGGGATTATCATCGCTTTTGTTGTTAGAGAATTCGTTTAAAGCAAGAAGTTTTAGCATGCTTCGCCCCATGTTCAATATTTATTAAGATATTCATACGATACCAACGGACGCTCGGCGATACTATAGCTATTAGCTCAGCGTCTATCGAATTTAAGTGCCGTTATTGATTATATTCACAGTACCGTTTAAGACATGTTTTTTTTTGGCCGGCTATTCCAAGTCAGGCATATCGAATTTTACCTCTGCAAAACAAATGTCACATTTGAGCCTATTTTTTTTTTGGCCGGCTATTCCAAGTCAGGCATATCGAATTTTACCTCTGCAAAACAAATGTCACATTTGAGCCTAGTAATTGTAGTTTTGTGTCTGTATTTTAAGCAAATGCCACTATAATTACATTTTTATGGTTTGATTGGAGCCGTTGTTATCTAAAACGAAGATCTACGTTATATTATAAATAATACTTAGATGACCTAGCTGTAGTTGATTGTTCCTTGGCAACTTACAATAACGACATTGTTGTTCAACTACAAACCCAATGGCTACATTCCTGTTTATTCTCCTGTTGTAAGCACAACATAAATTAATAGAGCTTGTTTTGGTGGTTCGATTCACGTTGGCGCTAGTTTATTATTTTTCCACTGGACATTTGGTGTCATTTTTAAATAGATTACTAAACACTTATCATCATAAACAGTTATCACTATCATTTTTCTCTTATGGGGGTTCATGAAAAATTTAAGATTTGCGGCGAATTACTTTTCATCTACTTTAATTCCTTGCAGTGAGCAGAAAATTAAAATTTACGAACAAGTATTTGAATCTCGTGCCAACTTGAAGCGTACCACCATCGTTCATTTACATTTGATATTATATTGTTATAAATTGGTAATCATTGATCAGTCTTTTCACGCACACAAACGCAGAATGTCACCTTTTGCAGAACATTGTCAGTACCTAAAAGGCGAGGGGTAACAAGGCGGAGAAACTAAAATTCTAAGGGCTAAAAAATATGACCTACTAGACGACATCGTGTACTTCGTATCACCTACTCTTAATCTTGTTTTTTCTTTCAAAGCACTACTATTAAAGGAAACAACAAAATGTTCATACCGGTCAAGCCGTTTGTTTTCAATCACACTGCGATCAGTGTGATTCATCATCCATCCTCTGCCGTTCCCTATTCCACGCTAGGTAGGGTAGAACATGTTTTTTTTTCCACTCTCCCCTTATATCCCTCCACATTCTAACCTAACACTCATCTCGTCAATGTCATCCTTACATAACATGCCCTATACATACCACTAACCTGTTACTCCTCATCTTTTCCAAGTGCAGTGTGATTAAGCCCTTTAAATAAAGATTTGATTTTTAGATACACAGATTACAAAATGTTGATGTCATTCTAACCTTTATGGGTCTCGCAGACTGACGCGGCCTGCGGTTGCGGTCAGGTACAATTTGACGAGCAGGTATTGTCAGCGTCAGTCTGTAAGACCCATTAATAATTATTATTATCAATGCATAATTTAAGAAATGAAATAAGTTCCCAAAAATTTTCGACTTCGACGGGACTCGAACCCGCGCCCTTAACTAAATGTAACTTTAGTCTACTAGAACATTGGAATCTTTGTTTTCTCTGTAGGTGGAGCCACCGGCGCTACAGTCCGTAAGAGGTCCCAAAGATTTTCGACGAAAACCGACAGACTTCGTGGCTTAGTTGGTTAGAGCACACCCGTACTAAGGGTGGGGCGCGGATTCGAGTCCCGCCGAATTCGATAGTTTTTGGGAACTTATTTCATTTCTTAGAGATGCCCAGCGTGCGGGTAAGCACTATAACAAAAAAATGCATAATTTTGTCATTCGACTCCATAAAGAGGGCAAAATGATGCTCACCTTCCTGGAGGTACTTAATATATCACGTGTAATTTTACGACCATCTGTAAATTAATGTTGTGTGTACTTATTTGTAATCCACCTAGTCTAATGCTGTCTGAAAGTATTGTAAGGTAGCCAAGGGGGTTTTTTAGAAGGTGTGTAATGTAGAATTTTTATGTAATACCACAAAAATATTTTTTTATTGGACATTGACTTCATCAACACAGCTCAGACCGTAATAGCTATCAGTTATCTAGAATAAAGTGAGTAGTTCAATAGATACTGAAAAATATTCATTACATAAAATTTATTCTGTTTATTGCAACTGATTAAACCGTAGTTTGTCTGGGTGACCGATGTTTGTTTCGGCCATAATTCTATTCGGCTCATTTAGACTTTTCTCACGTTAATATGTAATGTACTATTGCAATAATTATTATTTCTTTTTTGCAATAACTTTCAGAGCTTAAATTTGTGTAAAGAAGATGGGAGGTAATTTATGTTTTCCAAGAACATTACGGGAAAGCTGTTAGTTTACCTAAGTACTTTGTGATGGATTCGTTAAACTAAACCTAGTTGATGTAAGTTGAGAATATGGCAGTCCCTTCACGGGAGCATTCGTTTCGTCTGTCATTTTTCGATTTGAGCTTTACGTTACGATACCATTTCACTCACTGACTTGACGGGTAGGAAGGTCGATTTACATGAATCAGTAAAGTCACAGTTCCGGCAACGTTTTCCCTCAGTTCAGTATCAGTGCTACAGTGTTGCGTCAGTGATTTATTTATCAAATGTCAGTACTCAGTTCACGGAGCGTGAAAACGTTCCTAAAAGTACAATTTAATGACATGTGCTATGAGTGCTAACTCGATAGATAATAGTACATTATGACACACGTGCGCTTTGATAATTACAGCCTCTTAGCAATATCGCCTCGGCTGTAATTATCAAAGCGCACGTGTGTCATACGACGTTTTATAACATATTTGCGAGTAAATAAATAAAACTCGGACTTTCGAATAAATTTTCATACCTACACTTGTAAGTATCTATCGGTCGATTTTTCGGGCTTAAGAGTAACCTTTTTCGCTGTCTCTGAGACTTCTGGCGGTGTTGAATTAATAAATTCATCATTACTTGACGACATTTTTAAGTAAAAACAATACAGCAAAAAGTAAAAGCCCGCGGAATATTTTTTTCTTGTCCACAAATTAGCGATGCGCGCGCATCAGCGCTTTTTTTAAGGCAAAGGCACAAAAACAGCCATTATTACTACCTAATAAAGTAAATTAATATTTTTGTGTTTTGTAACAGATAATGATAATATGATAATGATTGATGGCTTGTAATTTATGGTCAATATTAATTAAATTAAAGAATTAAATGTTTATTTATTATATTTTATCTCCTAAACCTCCTAAAGTTAATTTTATTCAAAAAGGTTGACCACTTTTCTGGCATAAAAACTCTTTGCTATGATTTAAAAAAGTACCGCTCGTTTTAGACGGAGCATGTTGATAAACCATAGACAGAATTTTTTCGCTGTGATAAACCGTGCGTTTTACTTTACATTACCGCACTAGTGCGTAATGAGATAAATTACAGTATTGAAATTGGTGCAATAAGAGACCCTTCACGAGCAAATGTGTTATAAAAGTATTAAATCTATGCGAAGGTACTTACTATCTAACTTTTATTTTTGCTCCTATTTTGTTCCACAAATTGGTATTTTATTTAGAATCCATGTACTTTGTATGAGATAAATTATTCAAAACCCTTTTTTCACCAATTGAACCGCTCGTTGTCCATTAAGTTAATGCCACGTTGATCCGACAAAAATATCGTTAACGAATACCTCCGTGATTGCCGGTGTCGGCACCGAACACAGCACTGTTTCGTCACTGACACTGACAAGTGGGGATGCGTTCATAGAAAATGCATGAATGAATGAAGAAGTTCTCTATGAACGCATCCGCACTGTTGTGTCGCAATGTCAGTAAC
Source organism: Eupithecia vulgata (assembly GCA_946478455.1). Taxonomy (NCBI): domain Eukaryota; kingdom Metazoa; phylum Arthropoda; class Insecta; order Lepidoptera; family Geometridae; genus Eupithecia; species Eupithecia vulgata. The sequence continues at coordinate 12,430,109 of OX297859.1, read as the reverse complement.
GATAACGACACAGTGCTCGGATGCGTTGAGAATGTATGATAGAATATTAATTTCGAACTGTGCCGGAACTGTGACTTCACTGATATGTGTGAATCGTCATTTAATGTTCGATTTCTCCTTATCGATAATGTAGTGCTCGAATCCGAACAACAGGTGGTGCCTGCACCAGACAAGGGAAAAGGCTCGCTGAGGGGCTGCTTCATTGAGAATATTATGACAACTACGAACTGTTGTATGAATCGGAAAGGCGACAGATCAATCATTTAATTTGTGGACACAGCCTCGTGTAATAGGCGTGTCTTGTAAAATAAATTTTATTAAGTTATTAATGTTTTTAGAATTTGCGTCGTTCATTTCATTGTTTGTTTTATCGGTAACATACTTAAAATTTTAAAATAGTTCATTATTGTTGTTTTAAACCTATATGCTATATTGTATCGTTTTCTGAAATAAAAGACTTAACTTATGATTGATACTGCTATTTAATTGGAAGGTTCCTTACGTATTGTTCTTAGCTTGGGGCTATATAATGCTGTGTGCATTGTCCAGCATTATTTATTTATTAATAATGCTGGACAGTTCACACAGCATTATCTAGCCCCAATGCTGTGTGAACTGTCCAGCATTATTAATAAATAAATAATGCTGGACAATGCACACAGCATTATATAGCCCCAAGCTAAGCAAAGATTGTTTTATGGGTCCTAGATAGCTGATATACATAGATGGATATTTTTTTATTATACATAGAAAACGACCAGAGCCCCCTGAACAAATGCCTGCAGATCGATACAAACTTTGTCCCGAGGCGGGAATCGAACCCGCCCTAGTAAACTACATAGTACATAATAGACATAGCTGCCTACCTAACTACTACCAACTTATTTACTTAATGAAATTAGATACCTAGGTATAAGTTGAAAAACTTGAATACATAGCTGCAAAATATTAACAAAACGTAGTTGTTTTATAGTTTACCATCTATTATTATTACTAGGAACTTAACGAGGGACTTCTTCAGGGTAAGTGCAGTTGTATCTAGGTCTAGATTCTAGACGCGCGTTCCGCATCCCTCCGAGCACTGCGCGCCTTCGCTCGCTTTGCACGAGCCACGAGAGCCGGGGGCGGTGGTGGTGGGGGGTATGCTGCTTCATGAAGATGTCGAGGATCAGAGATACCTACATCTTCTCCTCGCGGAGACATCGTTGCGTCGGGAGTTAATATGATCTGGGAGCATACGGAACCAACCATACTTCAAAGTCTGGAACTAACAGTATCTACACCTGACTATACATACAGCTATCCGATTTCCCATGTAGACACGGCTTCCAGTCTGGCGGTAGGTAAGTTCCAAACTCAGTCTCTATTGAAAAAACCCAATTTTGTCCGTTAACCCCATAACAAATGCGGTTCTTCCACGTAGTCAATTTGCCCCCTGTGATTCCTAACTCCATAACCATATGGGCCTATTCGGGATTCGTTGCCATTCTGGGTTCCCACCTTGCCTTACAACATAGTCGTGTGTTTTTTAGCGTTTCAATTTGACTATTTGCAAACAACTTTACAGAGTAGAAGTTCATAGAAAAAGACTTTGACAGCTATCAAATTGACACTTACTGTCAATACTGAATTACTGACCGAAACTGTCACAAATCCAAGATTATATACGGAAAACATACTGCTTCTGTTGCTAACCAAAGGGGGCAAAAATAAACCACGGTTAGATTTAAATGTATGTAATTGCAAACATAAAATATAGGTTTTTCAAACAACGATAATATAAATATAAACTATCAATACTGTAGGTATTGATTTTTATTCTAACATAGTACAATTTTAGCTCTTAAATTAATTCACAGATTTTAAAAGTTCTCTTAAGGCTAATTTAATAAATAATATGCACTGTCATAGATATAAGTTTATACAGAATACCTCAATCATGCAAAAAACCAGTATTTCATGGCTTAGGGTGCACCGTCTACAATACATTAACAGACACATGCATATACAGAAAAAGATCAGGTGGCGATTACGTCTTTTAACTATCATAAAATAGAATAAACGTTTTGTACCTGGAACATCTCTACGTAATGATAATGAAGCATAATACATGTTTAATTATAAGCGTAGCGAATAATATAGAAACTACTTGATTTGGTTGTAAATATTCATTTATTTTCCGCCTATTTTCTTACTCAATTGAATGGAATAGACGATCCACCTTAAGCAAAAGCAACGAGTAAGTTTGCATAATACCAATATGTAATATTTTAGTTAGAGTACGTACTTATTGAACCGGTTTGAGACCAAGCATGCTTTTAATGCCATGCACATGCAACACTGAGTAAGCAGTTTTAAAATAGATGTGAGCTGTGACGTGTTATCAGTAATTTCGTCGGACAGTGCGATTCTGTAAAGCTCAAGAGCAATCTTAGACCCAATATAATAATTCATTCCATGTGTAAAATAATTTTACTATAAGTATTAGATAGATAGATAGATGATTTATTCATGACCAATGTTAACAATCGTATTAAATAAAAAATAAAAGGTATTATTGTATATTAAATGTTCACAGACTACTGAAGGCTGCCACAATACAGTCAGCCATTTTGACAAAATGTGTAATAAAATGTAAAACAAATGTTAGTTCATACAATGGTAGTGATTCTGTCGGCACAAAACCTAAACTAAACTAGCGTAAAAATGTTGCTGTCCCCTTTTACTCGATCTAAAAAAAAGAGATATCAACAATTTTAGGCTAGTCTAGTTTAGGTTTTATGTCAACAGAATCGCTACCATTGTCAACCTAGCATTAAGTTATCAGCTACAAAAAACAGTAAGTCGATAAAAGTAAAATGCACGTGCAAAAACGCAAAACTTGAACTTATGTTCTTAATACCTAAAATTAGCATTTACAAGTTACGAAATAAAAAGAAAAGTTCAATGTACGAATGGCCATGATCGAGAAAACAATGGCTGATGCAGACCAGAAATATTAGATTACAATACTGCAGTGCACCTTTGAGATCAAATTGAAAGTTAAACTTCGTAAACATATTTAAAATACTAGCTTATATTGTACGATATATTTACACATGCTCCTGCTGCAAACTTAATATAAATGGAAGTTATTTTACGTTTCTATGTCCACGACTGTAAAGTTCACATATCTATTCAGTGGAAAAATATTGATGTGAGCGATGCTAGATCTGAATATAGTCTAAAAACTTAATATGATCTAGTTCCCTATAGATAGCTCAAATTAGAACTAGGGTTAAGCCGCAAAAAATACTGTGAAAGCTAAAACAAAGATAAATTCTAAGTCTCACACGACTATTAAAGCCAAACTTAATATGATCTAGTTCCTTATAGATAGCTCAAATTAGAGCTAGGATTAAGCCGCAAAATACTGTGAAAGCTAAAACGAAGATAAGTTCTAAGTCCCACACGAGTATTAAGGCCCGTATTATACAAGCTTGCTCACTTTTAGCTTAGTTATAGATCTATGCTTAAGTAACGTTTATGCAATAGAAAAGCGTTTCTTAATCAATCATAGATCGACCGAGCAAACTTTCATAATACTAACTGAACAACTTAAAGCACCTAAGCTAACAAATCTAGGTAGTTACTGTCTCGGTCTATGAATACCGAGACTAAGGCCCGTATTATGAAATCTTGGTCCGTCATCATCATAAGCGTTACTGAAGCATATCATAAGATAGGACTGAGAAAGCTTTAATAATGCGGCCTAAGATTAAGTAAATACCTAAAATGAATGATTATGATAATATTAATCTAAGTCGAACTAGTTTAGCGCTCAATATTAGCAAATATAGATATTCATTGCACACAAATTGCTCATATAAAAATAGAAAGATTCATACTGATAGACATATTCATACAAATATTTTCATGTTCTATTAAAGAGCTTACTAATAAAATAGGCCCTGTTATTGTATAACATTTTAGACGCGCACAACACCTAAATACAAATATTTAAATAGAACAGGTACACACAATCTGAACATTACAATTCCTAAGGACATTTTTTTATATTTTTTACTTACGAGAAGAAAAACTACAATATTATTTCTTAAAGTAGATATTGCAAATAAATTATGGACATTATCCAATCATAGAAACAATTCTAAGAATCTAAAATATATAACCTAGGTACGTGTTACTATTGCTATTTAGATATCATTTTCAATATATTAATTTCAGCTATACATTACTTTTTTTAATCTACGCGAAGACGGAAAACTACGGTCTATAGTTAATACATATTATATATCTAGTGGATATTATATAGTGATATATATTATGATAAACGAAGCGTTCTCAGCAAATATACGTGCCATATGTCGTTATAAATATATCTGCTAAATAACAAGTGAACATTGCATATTTAAAATGATGTACTACAATAATAACTTGGACACTTATACTTACACTTATGTATAGGCTTGAGAATGCCGTCATCTCTCATGCATGTTGTACCATATAAGCTAGAATCTAATTAGCCGAGCGATTACGGTAAAATATCCCTATCAATGGATCGCCATCCGGGGAACCTGGGTGTAAGCTATTTCGGTTTCTATCGTTACAAAAACAAATGCATACAATTTTGGACGAATTAACAACAAAGCTGTCAACATCAAAAAATCACAATTGTCAAAGTCATGTTACTCACACTTGACTTTGTTGTGCTGGACTACGTTTTATTACTGCATTGTAATAACTGTTTGTAAATTTGAATCAGAATTGCTGCAATCGTGCAAAAAGACAAGTATGAGTTATATAGTTAGTGATAAAAGTCAATTGTTAACGTTAACGTCAACGTCGCAATTTTAGAATCATACTCGCAACCGAAATGTTTTATGACGATTATCCCTGGATGGCCCATTCAATGGGAATGGGATATTTTACAGTAATTTATCGGCTGCTGAGCGATTACGGTAAAATTTCCAATTTCCGTTGAATGGGACATCCGAAGACACTGGGTAATTGGGTATAGACGATTTCGGTTGCCAAGGTACTATAAATACATACAACTTTCTAGCGGGATGGGAAGATGGACGTCGACTGAATTTTTGACGTTAGCTTCAAGATATAAATTAAGTAAAAGTTCTTGAGATATTATGACGTTGAAATCGTCGTCGTCGGTTGGCTCCATTGATTTATAATTTATAGAATATATTTCTGAGCCCTTACTTTAAAAAATGCGTGCATACCGTAAACATGTGTGCTGCACAACACAGCGGCTTTTCCAGAGCAAAACAGGATAAAGAAAACACACCTTAAAACATTTTTTTCTTTAAAGTCTAGACCTTTGTTTGACCACAACCTCACCTGATGGAAAGTGAAGCTGTGGCCGACGGCCAGGCTGACCTCGCCATGGAATATGAAGTATATTATATAAAGCTTTCATACTAACTCTACATTAGGGCACTCCCTTGTACCGAAGGGAATCTCTTTTTTGATTGTTCGGCTCCACCCTGCCAGAAAAATTTATGTATTTATTTTTGTGAAACCGAAATCTCTTATAGCCAGTCTCCCCGACAATCCATTAAATGGGATATTTTACCGTAATCGCACAGCTTCGGGGGATAGCCGGAGATGACGTCAATTTACCGACAGTATACAATACAGCATTGGTTTTAGTTATTCTTTAAAATACAATATGATAACTTGACATTGTTATTTTAATTAAAATATGATTTAGAATGTTTATATTGTAGAAGGACAGAAGTTACCTACACTAACGATCTACGAATACAATCTATTCGTCAATGTGTATGTTGGTGGTAATATCACCAAATGTTGGTTCATCTTTCAAGAAGGTTCCCGAACGTTCCATGATAGGTATGTCGGGGCGAGTCTTGCTGCCTTTCGCTGGAGCTGCAGTCGGTTCCTTTATTTTGGAGACCACTTTGGCAGAGCTTGACTTTGTGGCCATCATCAGAGAGCCGCGATGACGCGGCGCTCGCGGCTCTTTACCTGTTTATAGTATACATTACATACATTTTGAATGCAAGCGGGTTTAGCCCACAACAGACTGAGCTATAATATATTATTATAGTAAGCTATATATGTATAACGGTATAGCAAGCTGACACAGATAGTGGCTATGTTATAATATATATTTTTGCACTTCTTAGCTCAGCCGCCGTCATGTCTTACTATACCAAAATATATCATGGTATATCTGTCGACATATTTTAGTGACGTACTAAAAATGTACGTCATAGCTGCGTCAGTGGTCACTCGCCAATTACTATAGAAAATATACCGTAATATATCTTACTATGATTAATATATATTATAGCGCCGCCTATGTCCAGCAGTGGACTGGTATAGGCTGATGATGATAGCGCCGTCTGCTCCGTTGTTGAAAAAACACCCGACATCAAGGTTTGTATTTAACCCACTTACATTTTACACAAGTTATGTATCAATAAAGTTTATCGTAGTTAACTTAGATTAGTGTGATATCAGTTTTAGTACAAAATGAATTAATAAAAATTGAGATATTTAATCCCAATCTTTATCTTCACGCCTTATAAAAGTTATTCTTCTAATTTGATTTTAAAAATGTATTTTTCAACACACTTGCTCATCTTGACATCTGTAATCAAACTGTGACTGTGATTCATTACTATTATTCACAAGTGAGTTTTTTTTTTATTGGTTGAGTTGCTTTGTTTTTTCAAAAGTGACATCTGTATTCAAACTGCGACTTTTTTATTACTATTATTCACAAGTGAGTTATAGGTTTTTTTATATTATTGGTCGAGTTGCTTTGTTCTTTAAAAAGTTTCGATACAAAAATTATCGTGTTCAATAGTACAAATAAACTTTTTATCTACAAAATAAAATGGTTATTTTTATTCACAAGTGTGTTGAAAAACTTCGTATGATACACGTGTGTATTGATGATTACCGTCCTTGGCTCTCTTAAGACCCGAGCCTAACAGCTCGGGTCTCAATAGCGCCTCAGCGGTAATCACCAACATTACACACTAGTACCATAATGTACTATTTCCTTGTTTTTTACCTGTAACGACAGGCGCCGCACGCTTTGCCGCCGGAACTGTCTGGTTCAGGTACACTGGTATCTTAGTCGCTCGCACTTTTCCGTTTTGCGATGTAGTCGTTTGCGTTTTAGGTTGCAGGGATCCTGGAGAAAAAACAAAAAATCGTCAATACATGGCTTGCGTTACGGGTGGTCGTTGCGAGAATGCACCTATAGCCTGTGAGATCTTACGGTTAAGGCATCCTTTTTCCGCTTTACATTTATCTCTCTAGAAATGTCAGTAAATTTTATTGACTGCCACAAAGCAACAAAGCCTTAGCCTATCAATTCCCCGAGGATCAAATTTATTATTATTATTATCATCAAGATGTATGAAGAATTGGGGAAGATATCACAAAAAAAACTAACCGTTCATCGGAGGTGGCGGGAGCGTGTCTCGTCGCGAGCTCTTAGTGTACGTAGCGTACTTGTTGGTACTATTCACTTGACTGGGAGGATCGGCGGCGGGGTCTGCACCCTCCCGGGTCCCCCTCGGGTCTGCAGTGCGTGATCGGGGGCGGGGGCGAAGCGCCGGGCTCGACGTACGAGACGACTCGCTCGAGGAAACCAGTCGACCACCACGACGGACTGAAGCCCCCGCGTTGGTACGCACATTCTTCTCCAAGTAACGCGGCTTAGCGTTTTCGAACGCGCGTGGTTTACCGTTAACCTTCTCCTGGGATTTGCTCATGTTGAACTTCGCTCGCTCCTCTTGAGCTTTGGTGGTGCGTACGCGAGGTGGGTTCGTAGGCGCTGGTCTTGGGCGTGGGTCGTGAAGTTTGATCTGAGGCGGGCGCTGCGCGTACGGGACGAACGAGCTTCGGACACGTTCGATGGGGATGGGGGGGGACCTGGCGGGGCGGCGCGTTGGGTTGGGGGGAGGATGCTCTGGGTGGCGGCGCGCAGCGTCACGCAAGCGGCGTCGTATATCCTGCGGGAGCTCCTTATAGGCCTGCGTGGTGACTGCGTATGGCGCGACGCGGATCAGCGCGTCTTCGCAGCGACGGCGTAGTGAGGCAAGACGCTCGGATTGCGGTGCGCTTTCAATAAGGTCTGGTTTCGAGGTTGCTTGGAGGAGGAGTATGGCGCGGCAGAGTTGTTCAGGCGCTGCGTTTTGGACAGCGCGTGCCAGGCACTCGTCTAGAGCTATGCCCCCCGCGCCGCTCGCACCCCGCTGGGAGGCAGACACGGCTCGCAGCACGCTAGGTAGCTGCGCACCCGCGAACTGGGCTGCGGCAGACATCACACGCCGGCAGAGGCGGGCGATTACCTCCGCCCACCGACAGCGGTGTAGCGATGCCACTGAAAGTACACAATCGTCTAGTTACATAGGTGGGCGACAAAATAACATTTTTACCATAAATAAATCACAAAAATAATTATGCAATGTGTTCTGGGCGAAATTCCCCTCAGAATGAATCCCCAAAGATTGGCAACGATATCGCGGATGTCGAAAGCGTCAATGGAATGAACTTGTACACGCATTTTAAGGACCTCATTAGCGCAAAACAAAGCCGATGTCACTTTATTTCCATTGAATGTGCATCAACGTATAGTATTATTTTATCTGTGGTAACAACAGAATCATCCGTCTTACCCCAATGATGCTACTGGAACAAATTAATGCCACTCGAAAGGTTCCTTCTTTAACCGACTTCACAAATAGGTAAACGAGAACATAAAGAAACAGCGTAAAGAAAAGAAATTCGTAGTCGGTTTAAAGTTAAAGTAAAAAAAAAGTTATTTAAAGACTTTAGTAACATCAACACATAATATGTTTTGATGGAAGCAATGAAGAATTCAATATTAATCACTTCACCATAACAAATGGTCTCTGTGTCTCTGAATGATACATTCTGATAAAGGAAACTAAAGATGGAAAGCCATCAAATAAGAAGTTGAAGTAACAGATAGAGCCGCACGTCAAAAATGTCAAGGTAGAAAATTGAAACAGTTTTTCAATCTTTGCGGGGGGTACAAGGGAGACTCCATGATCTTGTCTCCCAAGCCAACCTAATCTGCACGTGGTTATACCCTGCTAGATAACGAACTAGGCTCTGGTGAAAATATCAACATTCTTCATAATTTGATAACTCATATTTTACAATTATTTTCCATTACTTACACTGGCTGAAAAGAGTCCAACCAGACTCATATTGCCATTAACAAATAATCATCATCATCATCAATCTTTACGGGGCACAAGGCAGACTCCAACATCTCGTCTTCCAAGCCAACCTAACCTGCACGCGGTATATCCTGCTGGATAACGAACTAGGCTCTGGTGAAAATATCATACAATCTTCATAATTTGTTAACTCATACAATTTATTTTCCATTACTTGACACTGACAGAATTGTCTAACCAGACACGTTGCCATTAATAAATAATTCATTCATTCAATCTCTGCCACAGATCGTAGCAATAACGAACTAGGCTCTGATGAAAATATCAAACAATCTTCATAACTTGATAAATCATTTAATTTACAAATAAATAAATAATGCTGGACAATTCACACAGCATTATCTAGCCCCAAGGTAAGCAGAGCTTGTGTTATGGGTACTAGATAACTTATATACATAATATAATACAATATATAGATAGATTTTTTATTATATATATAGACAACGACCAGAACACCCTGAACAAATGTCTGCAGATCGTACACACATTTGCCCGAGGCGGGAATCGAACCCGCAACTTTCTGCGTCGCAGGCAGACCTTCGCCCACCGCGCCACATCGGTCGTCTTATTTTCCATTACTTGACACTGACAGAATTGTGTCTAACCAGACAACATTGCTTAAATAAAGAACCATCATCAACATCAGTTCGTAGCAGGCTACGCTCCTTAGATCTCTCCGTGCGCCGAACGCACTATCTGGAATAATAAACTAGTAGACCACGAACCTGTGCAGCCACAATCATACACGGTATCTGCGAGGTTGTCAGCAGTGAGGTTCAACAGCAGTTCTTGATAGCATTTGTCGAGCAGTTCTGTAGGCAGCGTCGCAAACGCCTTGGTGGGCCACACCTTTATAAAATAAATCATAAGTAAATAAATAACTCAAGACAATTCACACAATCATCATCATCTAGTGCCAAGCTAAAAAGAGCTTGTATTATTTATGGGTGACTGAAATGTTTTATAAAGCCAACCTTCCGGAAGTGTCTCGTGATCCAGCGTAGACAACGGCGATAGAGCTCGTCTAGCCCATAGACTGAGCAGAGAGGGAAGCACTCCAAGACCCCTGCCGTACACACTTGACACGGCTGCAAGGAAACACAAGTTTTATAAATATCGATTCAGTCGAAAGTCGACGTCCACTGGCAGGGTAAGCCTTCTCTAAAGATAGCCACAGTGGTTACCAGTAGAGTTGGCGCAGGATTTCTTTTCTACCCATAGGGTTGAGCACTGAGCAGTTATTTTTTGTTGGTCGAGGTTAGAGTTAGCTGCAAATTATGACAATGAATCTGAAAAAAAAAACAATTTTCATATGCTTGCAATCGAGATAAAGATATCATTGTTAAGAATTTAAACATATTGAAAAAGGGTCTCATTGGGGTGTCGTGGTCGGATAACCTCCTCGTGAGCCCGTACTGTTACTTGTCCCTGGGGATTCGTCCCTAGGGAACGGTAGCAGGTGGCGGGCCTGGTGCACCCTGGTTCCCACCGCTAATAATTTTTCCCTTCGGGGGGATATTGTTAGCGATGGCCAATAATCCGACAACCAACGGGGATGATAACCCTTAAATTATCAAACAAAAATGATGGCAAGTCAAAAAAAATGTGGTCCCCAGGAGGGTCCCGGTTCTACCGGGGAATCCCTCCCCGAGCTTAGCTCGGGCCGCCCCTCGTACTCTGGGGGGGGCAAAGAAATGCCGAAAAAATATAAAAAACGACCCAACCAACAAGCCAGGGCTGCATCTTCGGAGGCGCCAAGGCTCAACCTAACCATGGCTGCATCGTCGCCAAACCTTCCAACTGCGTCAAGGGCCGCATCGTTGGAAGTACCAAGACCTTCCACATCAAAGGTCGCACCCGTGGAAGCCCCTAGACCTCAACCTTCGACGTCTAAGGCTGCATCCTCGGGAGCACAGAGACCTTCCCACCAGACCGTCTCAACAGTCGGAGCGCCCTTAGGGGCTTCCCCGCGCGAGACGGTCATAGAACTATCGGACCTCAAGGCCGCTATACCTGACCCAGGGCCAAACTGGAATCTTGTTCCTTCGAAGAAGAGCAAGAAGAAGGGCCAGAAGCCCTCCCAGACTCCCAGCGAGACCCAGATGGCGCGGGCGCAGACACAGCAGACGGCAACCGACGGTGGACGTAAGCGGCTCTTCGGAGCTAAGTCCACGACCCATGTAGGAGGGACTCGTCCCGCCGAAGTGGTCCAAGCACAGGCGCAGCCGAACGCAGCGCCAATGCTCGTCGACGGAAACCAGACGCCAGCTCAGCAGCCCAGACCTAGAGGGAAACGCGGAGGGAGGCTGGCAGCATTGGCCCGCAAAAACAAGCACCCACCGGCTCAGCCACAGAGTGTCAAGCGTCCCCGACCCGAAGACAGCACTACGCCTTATGGTGATAGTAAGCGTCAAAAATCGGAGACGGGTCACAAGAGCAACTCTGTGAGCTACGCAGCAGCTTTCAGGTCGCACGACCTCTGCGTGGCTATGATGGCTGAGCCATATCAAGACTTTACGGCGGAGCAAGCCGCGGAAGTGCGTGAGATACTGGAGGTGAAAATCGTGGAGGAACTCCTCGATTCAAACACTATGCCCCAGACTTCGAAGGTCCGCTTCCGTGGCCGTGCGCATCACAGCGAGGGAGTCCTCAAGTTCTGGTGCGAGGACGACCACACGCTAGCGTGGCTCCGACAAAAAACCACAGAAATCGAATCGCCGATCGCCGGGACTAAGCTTGTCATCAAAAGACAAGCGGAGCTCGAGCGAAGAATCTTGTGTGGTCTGTACGTGCCAACTCCAGCACGAATGCCGATGGAGGCCGATCAGATCCGCAAGATTCTGGCATACCACAATCCCGACCTCAACATCAACTCGTGGAACCCTATCCGTGCGGAGAAGCGTAATGACCAGGATGGTGCTGGTACATACCTGCTACTCCTCGTTCCCGAGTCTGAGGTTGAAAAATCCCGACTCAAAGATCGACGCCTGTACTGGCTTCTTGGGAACATCTACCTCAAGATCATCCAGAAAGATGATCCCAGGAGCGAGAGCAGTAGCGCCGACAAGACCAATCCTGGAACCAACCCCGGTCCAGAGCCTGGTCCCTCTTCGGGACCCAAGGCTGACCCTGTTCCGCAGCCTGGCCCTAGTTCGGGGCAAGCAGCGGATCCTTCTCTGGCCCCAACAACACCCCAGGGGCTAGAACTAATGGATGTCCAGGATCCACCTACCCCACTCTCGGAGGAGCGCTTTCTCGATACGGAGGGGAGCGATGTTAGCGACTGCGACATCGGTTCCTCTCCTATCAAGCGCTCCTAAACCACCACGCAAAACACTTCCTGATCCACCACTCCCCGCCACACCCTACATCCAAGCGAACCTCCAGCACAGCCTCACGGCTACCGCGTCTTTACGCAGAATGCTGGAGGAACATCCCAACACTGTGGCCCTTATCCAAGAACCGTGGATCAGGAAAGGCCAAATCTGTGGCCTCAGATCACCTGGAAGCAGGCTTCTCGCAAGCGCAAATGTAAGCAATCTTAGAACTTGCATTGTGGTTCCGCGAACTGCAAAAACACTTCTAATCACCGAACTCTGTTCCAGAGACCTAACAGCTGCTAGACTATATCTGTGTACCAACAACAACAGCTTCATACCGCAGATAGTTCTAGCATCAGTCTACCTGCCAAGCGACGAAGCAATACCCACACCTGAGCTGGTGTCCCTGATCGAGTACTGCGAGAGGGAGAAACTTGAGCTCATCATCGGCACCGACTCCAACGCGCATCACACGCTGTGGAGCAGCGCCAGGTGTAACGACCGAGGAGAAGAATTGGTAAATTATCTTATCTCTACTAACCTCCTTTTTCTTAACAAGGGCTCCAAACCTACTTTTGTAACATCCAGAGCCCAAACTATCATTGACCTAACACTATCGACCCCACAGGTTTCCTACTCCATCAAGGACTGGCATGTTTCTAACGAGGCCTCGTGCTCAGACCACAGATGGATAAGGTTCAACGTGGAATTGTCATTACCGAACCCACAACCTAGGCGCGTCCCACGTAAGACCGATAAGACTAAATTCTTCCAATTAGTTAAATCAGAACTTACCGACAAGCCAAACCTACCAGATCACATAACAGTAGCGGAAATTGACCACTACATAAATCAACTAACACAAATTCTTACCAACAGCTATGAACAATCCTGCCCCCAAGTCGCGCCCAAGCATGGGACGAACAGACGATGGTGGGGTCCTGAACTGCATAGACTCCGTCGCAAAGTAAGGAAACTGTTCAATAGAGCCATGAACACTAGACAAGACGAAGACTGGGCGAGATACTATAACGCGAAAAGAACCTACAAAAAGCAAATTCGCCTCAAAAAAACGGAATGTTGGGAGAGGTTCTGTACCAACATTGAAAACAACAGTCAGGCCACCCGTATAAGAAGCATACTGGCTAACGTGCCGGAAAGCACGCTCGGATGCCTTATCAAACCTGACAACACCTATACTAAATCAGATGCAGAAACCAGGAAGAACGCCTACTGACCTAGATTGGACAACAGCCCACAGTATGATAAACCGCGAGAAGGTACTCTGGGCAATTAACAGCTTCCTTCCCTTCAAAGCACCAGGACTGGATGGGATCTTTCCAGGTATGCTTAGATGGTGCAGTGGCATACTCGCCGAATACCTGGTTAGGTTATTCAGAGCATGTATCGCCCACAAATATATACCGCACAAATGGAGGGAGGTGAAGGTAGTATTCATACCGAAACCAGGAAGAAATGACTACACCCTACCGAAATCATTTCGGCCTATAAGCTTGACGTCATTTCTTCTGAAAACACTAGAAAGGCTTTGTGACAGGGAAATAAGAGAAAATACACTCTCTCACAACCCTCTTCACCCGCATCAACATGCCTACAGCAAAGGCAAATCGACAGAATCCGCCCTACACAGCGTAATCTCACGTATAGGAGGTGGATTATCGTCAAAGCAACCAACATTGGCGGCCTTTATAGACATTGAAGGAGCCTTTGACAAGACCAGATTCACCAGCATATACAGAGCTCTCACTAAATATGGTGTCGCGCCGACGTTGGCTGAGTGGATAAACAACATGCTCAGAATGAGAGCAATTCAAGTCACAATCAATGAAACCACAAGAGGTGTAGTTGCCAGGGGATGCCCCCAGGGCGGCGTTCTGTCGCCCCTACTATGGAACATAGTTGTTGATGAACTAATCCGCAGGCTTAACGGCCGCGGGCTGGTCACGGTGGGATATGCGGATGACCTCGCAATCCTGGCGACCGGCTGTTTCGAGAATACACTATGTGCCTTGATGAAACTCGCCTTTAAAACCATTGAGACATGGTGTGATGACCATGAACTCTCAGTAAATCCAACAAAGACGGAACTTATAATGTTCACCAACAAGCGACATCTGGGAAACTTAAAACTTCCTAAACTGTTTAATACAGAGATAAAGCTAAAAACGGAAGTCAAGTATCTAGGGGTCATACTAGACAGCAAATTGCTGTGGAATAAACACCTTGACTACAAACTACAACGTGCCACCGCCACTCTATACCAATGCAGCAGAATGCTAGGGAAAACATGGGGACTTTCACCGAAAATAACCATGTGGCTATACACTGCTATCATTAGACCAACACTAACATACGGAGCGATAGTTTGGTGGACCAGAACGGAACTGACCACCGTAATAACAAGACTTCAGCGCTTCCAAAGAATGGCATGTTCAGCGATTACAGGCTGCATGAGAACCACCCCCGGCGCTGCTCTAGACATAATTCTAGACTTAGCACCATTAGACCTGTACATACAACAAGAAGCTACGATGTCGGCTCTAAGACTACATAACATGGGTCTCTGGGGTATCACAAGCAGTCCACACGCTCAGATCATGGACAGGGCCGTAGCGTACGAACCCCTCATAGCCGCCCCTTGTGATAGAATCCCCAGTAAACCAATAATAGATAAACACTACCAGATACAATTATGCGAGGGCCAAAGGGATGAATCCGGAACCCACGAAGTGAGAATCTATACAGATGGCTCCAAAACCAATATAGGTACGGGTGCTGGGGTTCACTCATTGGACCTCAATATTAATATATCAATAACGCTAGGAAAACACAGCTCCATATTCCAATGCGAATGCGCAGCAATAACCCAGGCAGCTAAAGCTGTGCAGAAGAGAGGAATTAACGACCAACACGTACGCATTCTCTCCGACAGCGCTGCCATACTCAGGGCTCTGGAAGGAAACAGCTGCAACTCCAGGCTCGTATACGAATGTCACTCAGCATTAGAAGGGATATCCACCAAGAACAGGATAACCCTTCAATGGATTAAAGGACATAGCGGATCTCTAGGTAATGATGCCGCTGATGAACTGGCACGGAGGGGATCGGAAACAATCACAGAAGGTCCATCGCCTTTCCTACCCCTGCCTTTCTCACTACTCCAGACATGGATTAGGCTCAGAACCAGAGAATCGCAAAACGAACGATGGACGCGCCTGCTAGATTGTAAACAAGCTAGATCGGCGCTTCCATCAACATCACCGAAGCTATCAAAACGCCTACTGAACCTAAACAGATCGGACCTGCGTATCCTGGTGGGAACACTAACAGGACACTGCGCACTAAACAAACACCTATTCAACATCGGAGCGACGGACAGCCCTCTTTGTAGAGGGTGCCTCAGCGACGACGAATCGGCTGCCCACGTAATCCTGGAATGCGAGGGAGTAGCAGCACAACGAACAGAAATCCTCAACTTGCCGAGGTCACTCCGCGAAGCCTGCGAAGACCCCAGGAAGATTCTGCGCTTCTGGACGGAGTTAGGCTGGCTATGCTAGCACAAACAACGCATAATGGACCAACAGGAGTCCAAATGCGGACAAGGGAGTACTCTTACCATACCATACCATAAGGGTCTCATTTCAGGTCACTATAATGCACGACAATTTATGGTACGGCCGAATAATGTACACCTTGATAATCCGTGTCATGGCTTCCAATTTTAATAGATTTTGAGACGGATTAATAAGGTGTACATTATTCGGCCGTGCAATAAATTGTCGTGCATTATAGTGATCCCTCAAATCAACAAGTACTTTAAATTGTTTTTAAAAACCAACAATACATTTTATTGAGGTTAAAAGTACTTCGGGATTGTTTATCATTTTTGCAAATAAACCGAGTACAGACACAGGGCTTCAGCTCTGCAACTATACTTACTATACACTAGTCAAACTAGATGCAGAATGTTTGTAAACAAACCACAACACAAATAACTAAAATTCACTAGCTTGGCGTAGACCTTCATCTCAAATCGATAAGTAATATAAATCGGTATAGCTATATAAAATAAAATCGTGTATGTTACACCATTTATACCTCAAAAACGGCTGGACCTATTTAAATGATCTTTTGATTTGTAGGATTTATGGAGACAAATCCAACAAATCATGTGGGACAGAGGTCCTGACTAGTAGAACATGAAAAATTCACAGGGGGGAAAATATTAAGGAAACTGTTTTCTCATATATTTTTCGTAAGTAACGCCATCTCTGATTCTAAGGCGGAACGAAGTTTGCCGGGCCAGATAGTTGTGTCTAACCAGACGCCGCCGCAAGAGTGAATTTTAAATTAAGTAAGGGCGGTTTGTTTACTAAAATTCTTCATCGAGTTTGGCTAGTGTATAGCTAGATCCTTAGAGTAGAACCAGTTTAAATTAAATCCAATGCGTACATTCCTAGACGGAATCGATTCAACAATTTGTGCAAACTTTATTCTAACGCGCTTTTCCTAGATAACAAATTCTGATCAGAATTTTTCCGATCAACCCGAATCATTTAACCTATTTATGTATGATGATGAGTGAGCCTGTAAGTATTTTGTTACCAAGCCAAAACTATTGAACTGTTCGGGCTGAAATTTTGTGTACTTGTAGTTCTAGGCTTAGATTAACATATAGGCTTCATTTTATCCCAAAAAACGCGTCCAAATCCGCGAGAAAAAGCTAGTTAAAAATAACTAGATCAGGTACTTACTTCATGAAAGTGGTGACAGTATTTGGCCTTCAGAGTGAACATGATAGCTTCTTTCAAACCCTCCAGGCCTAACATATCAGCGATGGTGGCCAATTCGACAATACTGATAGAGTCAGGAATGGTTGAAATGCCAGAGTAGATGTGGCACAGTGCGAAATGCACAACGCTGAATGAAAACCTGCAAGGTTACATCATAATAGGTTATTACAACGTCAATCTAATTTATAGGATATATTATAGGAGAATTCAAATATAGATGTTACTAGCTATTCCTATGAAAAGTACAAGAAATATGAAACAATGTAACATCTCCCACTTCCACGCGGAGCGCGGGCGGGTATAGGCGTCGTCGCCAGACCGCGGCCGAGCTGCACACAGGCGCCTGGGGAGTGGATAAGGTTTTAAAGAAAAGGTCTTTGTCCAGAAAAGTTTGATGAACAGGGCCCGCAGACCTGGAACGCCTGTGACTTCTGTGACCCCATTTCGTTCGATCCTGAACGTTGATTATTATTAACAAAGAATGTTACAATCAAAGTATATATAAAAAATAGAACTAGTAATTAGAATTAAAATAGTTTAGCTAACCGCACACTTATGTAAACTATCTAGAGGAAGCTGAACTGATTGTTTATCGGGTATTTATCGCGTACCTTTTGCTTTCTTTTCCCAACGTTTCGACCGCGTTACAGCGATTGAAACGTTGGGAAAAAGTGATCGCTGTAAAGCTGAGCGCAGACTTGAGTCACAATAGTTTTAAGACAGTCTATTGCTTTTGTTAAGTTGTAATTTTTCTAAAGCAATAGTCTGTCTTAAAACTATCTTGAGTCTAGTCTGCGCTCAGCCTAACGCGGTCGAAGCGTTGGGAAAAGAAAGCAAAAGGTTCGCGTTAAATACCCGATAAATAATCTTTAATATGTTAACACACCGCGAATGTTTAAAAAGTTTTACCAGTCGGAAGCGTCTCCAAGACGCTGTATGGCAATGCTGATGCGTTGCGCCATTAACCAGCTCTCGGGTAAATCATCAGACATCGCTTCGACCAGCCGCTCTGATAAAATTAATCTTACTTACGGTGGCATAGATATAACGTTCCCAGCACTTTCTACCCAACCACCGCTCAGGATTCCAGCAAAGTATTGGCACCTGAAATAAATGTACAGCTTTACACTAGGAGCGCAGCAAAAGTGCTACGTTTGCGAAAAACCGTTACAAGTTCTGTGAAGACCGAACAAAAGAAGTGGAGTCGAATTCATTTTACTTTAGGTAATTATAAGTTGTTACCTACGTGCAATTAATAGATATATTATATCAAAGATAGGGAGGTCTTTGTTTTTATGCACTGGGATGAAATGGGCTGTATTTTTACAAGCTTTTATAGTTGTTAGTGTTGAACAAATCTTGCAACTGAATTTGAGACCAGTTATCTTTTAACCGATTGAGCTGAAATTTGGCATAAGTACTTGTTTAAGTTCCGTGACAATGCAATGTCATGGTACCATCGAGCTGGTCTGATGATGGAGACAGAATTTGATGAGATGAGATAAAAAAACAAGGGGAGGCCTGCGTCCTGCAGTGGACCTTATAGGCTGTTGAAGTTGAGGATGTCTAGAAGTAAGTTGAAGTATGGGTGCTGATGTCAGGATAAGCTGCATATGTAAAGTTGTTTATTACCTGGATGACAAGATACATTTGTGTGCCTTGATACGTCTCCCTGACACTTCGACCACCACGTCAGGGGCTATTTCCTCCATGAACATCCTCAGTAGATCCTGCCCGAGCCTAGACTGACAGTTGATCAGTAGGCTTGACGTATGGCTTGTATCTTCTGTTGTACTGTGTTCTGAAATATATCAATTTAAATTATAATAAGACATTTAACATATGGATCAGTTGAGCAAAAATTAGTTCTAATTTGTAAAAATTGTCTTTAGTCTTTAGTTGTATATTCTTTGTTATTTAAGTAAAATTGGTAAAGATATAGTAGATTATAGATTAATTGGAATACTTATAACTTTTTTAAATTAGTGGTTTGAATATTTTTGTATGGAGGGTTGGCTCTTACAACGCCGACTGTATTTATTTTCAAAATCGCAATGAAATTTAATTTGTGCTTCAACGTACCTAATGTCCTAAAGCATCTGGTTTCTAAAGTTTTTCTTTTCTTATGTAAATATCTCAGCAACCTGGATTTGGACATTTGCATTATTTATTATTTGTATAAGGGTACTTTTTCCAAATATAAAACAATTATTGTGCACCACGAGTACGAAACAAAATAGTGTGATATGTGTGTATGATAATAACCAAACTTAGGGCTATAATCTTCCAACCAATGGGTTCAAACCAAACATTTGGTTTAGATAGTCACCAACTTGTATCAATTTAAGTGATTTATTTAAAAGTTAGAGCTGTTTTGACCATTACATATTATGTATGACCATTTTCAAAAGAAATTGATCTTGTCGAAATCAGAACTTCAATGAAGGTTGTTATGACCCACACCCCATGTAGTTTGATTGCGTTTGGATGGAACGCCTAACCACCTTTTTTTTGTTATTATAAAACTATGCAGTAGAGGATTATAATCACCCCGAATTTAAAATATTAAAATTTTCTTGACAATCAAATGTGACAATAAGTTTTTTATACCTTTTACTATTAATAAGTTTATCTAGCTTTAGAACCTGTCTTATCAAATTCCTACACCCTAACCGGGTACATAATAATAATCTACCAACTAAGAGAGTTAGAATAGCAAAATATGATGTACCTATAATAAATGTGAAATATGAAAGTGATCCTTACCAATGACAGATCGGCACATGCTACTTTGAACGCTGCTCATTTCCGACACGTCTGAAACCAGTTCCTCTCTATCCCCAGTGCTTGAGGACACTGCCAATCTGAACGTAGACCTGGCTGGACCAGAGAGAGAACCTGGCATGCTCCGACTGATGTCATTCTTCAAGTGAGGAAACAGCCTGTTCAGACTTAAAGCATTCTCCGAGTGAAATGAGCTGATTATATCAACAGATCTAGAACTTGTGCTTGTCTCTCCCCAATTATTGTCTGGGATGGAACGAGTCATTCTCTCTGCGGTCTCAGTTTTCTGTGTACTCTCTATTATTGAATCTTTTTGCGAAGGTGCTCTGTCTAAATCTGAGAGACGAACAAATATATCACCAGCTTGGTCTGGATCAGGCTCTTCTTTGATAGTCGGTGCAATACTATCTCTAGGAAGCGTTCGGTGATACTCTTGTACTTCTACTGTTAACTCTCTTTGTTCTTTACCATTTTTCTTTACTACAGAATGCTGTAATATTTCGGAAATAGTCATTTGCGATGAGTTACACAAGGACTCCAGCTTCTCGAATGTGTCATCATTACCGTTGATCGCACTGGGAGATTTCTTCGTAGATTTAACGACTTTAGAGACCACGTGTTTAGGCTCTACTTTTGTCTTTTTTGTATTTAAGGAAGACGAAAGTCTTGCTGGCATTTCTTTGACAGCAGATGTGTTTTCACCAAGATCAATAAACATTGAAAATATGTTTTTCTTTTCATTACTTTCCCGTGCACTGCTTGGTTCTGGAGCCAAAGCATCAGGTAATGATGCAAGATCGATGTAGAATTTATGGATTGATCTTTCACTACTATCAGAATCGACGGAACTTCTGCTCTTGCAGCTCTCGGAATTACTAGTAGATTTAGAGGAAGCTTTAAGAATTTCACATGCTTTGTCTCCAGGTCTGTTATTCCAGTGTTTTGAGCTGTCATCAGTCTTGGAGCATTTGGACATGTCTACAACCCAAGAAGCGGCAGTTGACTGAGTTTTAACCGTTTTCTCATGTTTATTTTCTTCCGATATTATGTACGCTCCACTTACTATAGGAATGTTTTCGATTTTTCTTTTCATCATAGGGCTTCCAGAGTGACTCAATCTCGGTAAATGATCTTCGATAGAGGCTCCGCCTGATAATATAGGGGAACTTTCGTTACATTTTTTATTGAAGTCCTCGAACAGTATGTCTTGTCGAATGGCATGAGATCTCGGCGCTGGATTTTCAGCGATCTGCTGCATCGAGTTTACAGATGAAGTGCTACCACGTTTATAGGATGCGGCATCATTGTCACTGCTTTCAGAATCATACGTCTTGAAATCGGAAGCATTTAAAGAGATAATAGAATTGTTTGGAGTAGTAGACATGAGGACAGTATGTGGTAAGGTGCACTTGGTAAGTTTACTAGCGGAAGTTAGTGAGGATTTACTTAGGTTTTGTTCAGGCTCGATATTGTCTTCACAAGCGCTCACCTCTTCTTCTATGGAATCATCGACAGCGAGTGTCATTTCAAAAATAGTGGGTGATATGTCTTTTTGAATGGAATCTGGATCAGGCTGTTCTAATGAGTCATCATTGTCATTGTTTTCTGAAATATCGGTAGGACTCAATCCATCTTTAGATTTACAATCACAAGGTACCGGCCGACTAGACGAGCGAAAAACAATGTCTGGCTGCGAGGTAAGGAGGTTAACTTCTTCAGGCTGTCTTTCCTCCTCGTCAACCAAACTAGCTGCATCTATAAAGCAGCATGTTGACTTATTTGATGATTGTGGAGCATCATCGGTACATTGAAATATCAAAATTCCGTTATTTTCAGGTACCCTTACTTTAAAAGCGGGCTCGATACAGTTTTGTCTTTCGATGTTGAGGAATTTTTCACAGAGGTCCTTCTCCGGCATTTTTGGTGGAAAAACAGATTCCCACGAACCAGTCTCAGAAGACAAAGACGACGATTCCAAAATAACGATCTCCTCGTTCTGTCTTTGTTTTTCATCTTTCGAAGACCTCCTTCCACTCATCTCTATCGGTTTATATGTGCCAGGGAGAGTGTATTGAGAATTATCGTTAGACTTGTGCGACTTCTTGTCTAAAGCGTCAGAAGAGTTTTGCGCCACTGCGATTTCATCGTGGAGGAATTCGTGGAGCGTGCTTTCAGTGAGAGACACGTCGGTGAGTGTTACGTCCTTGTGGCTGTTCAGACTCTCGAGCATGGCATTATTATCTATACCAGAGTCTGAGACTGTCGTGAGGTTATTGTTCATGTTAGCTCGGGGCGCATGGGAGCCGGCCGGGGACGCCGACAGCGCCGTAGACAAATAGTCAGACGAGGAACTTCCCTCGTCAGCAATCAGGCTGTCAGGCGAGTACCCACTCTCAACGCTCAAACACTTCCGAAATGGCTGACTATAACTTCTGTTCAACTCGGACACGTGCTTACGAACTTGACTAGTAGCGACGATTTTGCTTTTATCGTTGTCAAATAGAAAACTATTTGAATCTAAATCCTCTGATGTATCACTAATTATGGAATGCTTGTTTATTTTGGAGATATGACTAGAATGCAGGGAAAGCGTAGTTGGTTTAATACATTGTGGGATCTGATCGTCGTCAGAGAATTCAGATCGTAAACTTATGAAGGATTTGAAGCCGCTCGACAATTCGTCTTGTTCTATAAGCTCTTTGTCTAAGATCTGGCCTTCTATGGGAACTAATGCATAGTACTCCTTAGTTAGTTCGGTGCTTGGACTGGAACTTATAGTTTTCTGCAGACTGTCTTCGGGACTGACGCAGTTTGGAGTTGCGTATGCATCGGACTCCTCGAAATCTTCCTGCTTGGTTTTGCGGTCGCCTAGGCTTGCTTCGGCTTTTAAGATTAGTTTTTCTTTCAAGTATTTGATTATTTCTTCTTCCTGATGCTGGATGTCACACTCGGTGTACACATCACTGCGAATAAAAAAATATATTATTCGTTGCAAAACAAGATTTATTATTTCACATAAACAATGAACCATACCTTATGAATGAATATATTTCATCAAAGGTAGAACGCTCGATATTCACATGCAAAATTCCTTCGAGCTTATGAAAAAACTTATGGGTACGTGCTTTGAGAATGCAAGAATGCGTTAGTATTTTAAGTTTTCCAGAAACCACTTCTAGATCTGAGTAAATTGATTCGTCAAATATTCTGTAATGAAAAAATAACATGACAATACATTTACTTATGAAAATAATGTATAATCGTATGGGTGACCTTACTTTGTAGCAACAGAAATATCTAACAAATCAAAAAAACAAATTTGTTTACTTACATTCAGACTAGAGAGGAAACATAATAGAAAGCACGCAGTGTAAAGAAAATGATAAAACAGATTAACATAGTATGAATCAAATTAGCAGCTCTAATAAGATGACAATTTTAAGAAATTTAATGCTAGCACTCATGATAAAGTTGAGTGCTAGCTAGGCAGCAACATAATGTCAGGTTTATGCGAACAGGGTCTGAATTCTACTAAGTTAATCTCTTTAACATAACAATGGTAGGTATCATATCGGAAAGACACATTGTGACAACCTTACATATAAAAGAAATTACAGATGGAGGGACACATGTCAAAAATGCAAAAGTTGAAAGCGGTATATAAATCTCTCCATGCAAACATCACTGCACACACTCTATACATTTACTTCAGTTTTAAAGAAAACCTCTTTAGCGAAATCTATTGAATCGAGGGGGGTACTTATTACCAAAACCAAGCAAGAATTAAGACCTGCCGTCTTCATAAACGTATTTGTGATGATGGGCAGAACCTGCAGTTGACGTAGTGTTACTAATTTACCAATAACTCTGTAGAATTTCATTCATGTATGGAGGATTATGCTACAATACCACTTTCATATTAAAATGATTAGTTAGCAGAGTTCGGCCCTAGATCAATGGTAACTTTATAATAAAGTTTGATCCATACCTGGCTACATCTTCCTCCAGCTGCCTCTGTAGGTGCAGCTCCAGTTGTGCCGCTTCATCGAAGGATCCGGATTCCAACGATCCCGACGACCTTCCCGCCGGCAACGGGTTGATACTAGGTCGCGCGCCCGGCATCAAGCATCTCTTAGGCCTGCGGATGATCATAGATCTTAATTTCTGCTCGCGGCTTTGTTTACGCGGTACATGGATAAAACATAGCCTTTGTCACTTAGGGATCTCTATAAGAGAGTGAACTTTAAAAACAATGATTAGGTACCTTTACTTATTAGCGTAGGTAAACAACGACGCAAAAAGAATTTTTTTGCAGCGTGTGGCAGTCTGTGGTATCATATGGACAAACTGATTTAGATTTTCCTACTTTGTGTTTAATGTGTGATGAAATTGTGTTTCATAATTACGATAGTTCGTCGTCGAATTCTCGTGAAATTGGCAAAGGGTACTTTCCCACTTTATCTAGTGCTCTTAGTTAAGTTGTGTTAACTGTGATGAGAATCGCAGAAGCCATTCTCAAGCATAGATATAATTATAAAATATTATTATTTATATATATTTTGAAGGATAGATAAAATTGAGAGTTTTTCTTTTGAAAGATAAATTGACCTTGTTATCTTTTTCTTTACCAAACTTAAATACCTATGTAGTTAGACCATACTAACAACTTCTAATGGGCACATTTTAGTACTTATGCTGTTATGGGAGTACACATGTTATGTCAACTAGAATACCACACTGTGTGCTTTAAGCATAGTTAAAGCAACGCAACAGTTTTTAAAGCAAACCATTTTAGTGCTGAAAGTAATGATTTAAATATTTTAATGTTATTTCAGTTTATACCTAAGAACTTATTATGTGTGCAACTGAATCTTGTTTTGCCATTTTATAACTCACAAAGTGAATCAGTTTTTACATGACTTTTTCATGGATCCTTTGCTTGGAAACAATCGTTTACTGGATTCATAAAACTTCTGATGGATCTTACATACGGTATCTAACTATCAAATATGTGTTAAATATTATCATCATCATCATCAGCCTATATTAGTCCACAGCTGGACAAAGGCCTCCCCAGCTGTTGATTATGTCTTTGTTCGATTCCAAACTATTAAAGCATTAGTTTCGCCATCACATTAATTCATTGATAATAAACCACTATATTAAAATGCAAGTCTGACTATTGTTTGGCAATGTAAATAAAAAGTACCAACATAAAACATGACATCATTGTAAGTTACCTGACCAAAACTGTACATCCTTTACACATTTATTATATACCTATATATATATGTTGTGTACATACAGGCTATGATAGGGCTTGGACCTTGAGCTATCTATTTCCAAATGAAATTTATTTTGAAAGAAGGCTTTATGTATGTGTACAGAATTTCCGAACTCACCATTGTCTTCAAAGCCTAAGGTCTGAATAGTATCCATTGTTTTTGTAACAGTTAATATAGCACTTCAAGAGAATCTATTAAAATGTGCGAGAGTGAAAAACTGTACCCAAAGTTCAAGGACCTTTTTAACCAACTCAGATAAGTTTTTCTATTTAAAGTTAACAAAGTAGGAGCATCATCAGGCACAGAAAGGACATGACCAAATTAGACACACTAAATTTGTCTTGAAATTCTCCAAGACAAATTTCAGTTCACTGAGGACCATTTTTGTTATGATTTTATCCTGCTGGGACATCATTTTATGATTAGATGAAAGGAATATACTACTTTTAATGCAATCACCGAACGGTTGTAGGAGGAATCCACAGAAGTGGTAGAGTTTTGTTTTATTGTATGTTAAGCTTTAGGTAAGTATATGATTAAATTAGCTATAACTTGGGATCTCAGTGAAGTGACGCAACCTTTATTATATATATTTAAATATAGACTATAGGTATTATAATAGAATTTTTGTCCCACACAAACCTATGACAGAAATAAGTATTCCTGCCGCAAAATACCAAAGAAAATTGATCAATAACTTACCTACAAAAAAAAACAGTGTTTACTACGAACTCCGCTCATATGATGTTTAAGACTTACCGATTTATGATGGTGACACTCTTTTGATTTTATTTTCACTGAATTTCCTTAGCGCCCGGGATCAAGGTAATCATAATAAAATCGATCAATACAATACACAGTGACCCGCAACCATTTTGCAAACGAACTAGAGGGGGGGGAGGGAGACAGCAGCAGTCTGACTGACAGCTGACAAACTGACAGTCTGGATAATACATCGACTTTATACCCAATAGACGCATAATACCTATTTTTTCGCTATGCAAACAAGTCTGTCAACCAACTGAGGTGTGCGGGCGTGGGCGTGGGGAAGTGAGTGCTTATTGGTCCGTTCAAGGTTACGACAAAATTCATAAACATAATTAGCTCAGAGCAATAACTACAGCATAGAGGGACCGTGAAATTTAAGTCTAGTTATACTCTTTACCCTTATAACACAATCAGTGTGAAAGAAGAGGATAGGTATATAGAAATATGTGTTGCTTATGGCAATGCTGTCCACTTTTTTCGTCTCGGTAGTGATGTGCCGATTTTGCAGAAGTATCGATATTAATTTATTTTAAACAGATAATTTAACTATTGAATTGAATGTTCATACGTTATTGTCATGTCTTTAGAAGGTTATCGATTCGATACGTATGTATGTAACATTGTTGGAATTTCACAATATTCACATAATGTTACTCTATGTGGGTTTCTAAACACGTGTGACAAATTTCATAAGTTTTTGTATGTATGTTACTATACGCATTTCTCTGAAACACGTAATTGGATTGTAAGCATTCTTTCTTTGTTGGATTAGGTATCTCTTAACTTAGGGAACAGTACAATTTATCAAAATCAGTTCAGCAGTTTTCATGATACGAAATGAAATAAAAACAATCGGATCAAAACGATATTTTTAATTTGTTAAGAGCTGACCCGCCCCGGCTTCGCCCGTATGGATATTTCCATATTCTCTCACATTAAAATATTCTCTGGGCAAATATTTCAAAGGCTCCCGTCCTGGATTTGGGTGTAGATTCTCATCATCATCATTATCCTGAAACAATGAAAGCTTAGTAAAAAAATACTACCTGGCTTTAACCTTAATAAAAGTTCAATCTGCAGGCATAAAAAAAAATCACTGATATGCTACACTGTTTAGAACATATTCTGGCTCTCGGAATCGCTTTACACCAGTTCTCTTTCTCATTTGGAGGCATACTAAAAAAGAAAACGATACCTTCTTCAATTTATCGGCATAACTTTATCGTATCGATAAAAAGTACCTATCTACATCACTAGTATAGAATGACCTTACAAATTAACAATTTTTAATTTGTAAATTATTTCGCGATTACAACATAATTTGTAATAAATATGGTTTGAGGGATCAATAGCAATCTATAATATGTATGGTTTTAGTGATCACATCCAAATATATCGCGGATTTTGTATGAAAACTGTAAAAAAACACTTACCGGTGAAAGCTTACAAATTCATAGTTTTCTTTCCTTGATGAATGTGATTTACATGATAACACAAAACAAGCCATGTTATAAGCTTATGCATCTGTCCTTTGCACCTTTTTTTTAACAGATTTATGCACAAAATCTATTATTTTTTAGTAAAATAATGACCCAGCTCATGTATTTACATTCACGACGTAATAAGCAACTAAATGAAATACTTTGTACGGTTAACCGTGTACTAAGCACTATTGTGCTGTTTTTAATTGGTCGTGTAATAAGAACCAAGTGTGACCATTTGACATCTTCGGAATGCCCATTTAGCTTTAAGCCTACATGATAGATATGCGTTTGTCTCATAAACCAGCACAATCTGCGCTGTAAGAGAGAAGAGCTTAGATATATCGTAATTTCTTCGCTCTCTCTATGCTGTAGTTATTGCTCTGAGATAATTAGGGATGGGGTACTTAGTTTATATGAAAACAACAATCGATACTTGTCACAAGGTAGGTATATTTACTAGTATGTATTTAACGGCACTTTTGCCCGACTGCGCCATGGCAAAGATTTTAACACTAATATTATGGTGTAGGTACATAACATACACATAATAATAGCCTAAGCATAGTGAAATAAGATGTAAGTAGGTAGTCACGTTAAGCTTCTAAGTTTATGTATTGTTTATTCTCTTGCAAACAAACAGACTACTGACTATGTATTCTATTAATTATGTAAATCACCCACTGAAACTAAATAAATAACTAGCTTATATCCGCGATATCATGGAGAACAATTATGTCGATCAGTGAGTCAATATAATAATCGGGTGATAAATATTAGGGTTAACATTTAAGTAGGTACTTTACATTTAGATAGATACCATGTAGCAATGTAACGGTGAATATTATTAAAGTCGATTTTTACAGAATTATTTATAATTAGTCCTGTATTGTAATTTGTAATAAACCCATATCGATATTCTGATCACTACCCGGCCCGGAACGGCACATCACTACTTGCACGCGCCTTGTCAGAGAAAAAAGGAAAGCAAATATAAAATTGGTTATCAAAGAAAGGGATGCACCGTTGGTGACGACGACCGGCCAACCAAATTAAGTTGATCTCCGTCAAAACTAAATAAATTACCAAATTTTATTCTGTTTATGAAAGAAATCAGTTTACCTGTGAAATGTTATTCCATCGGTTTTAAAATTTGAGGTCTTGCTCTGTTTTCCACACCATTTTATACTACAAGGAGCCATTGCAGCTAGGATATTATGATATTTTTCGTAAGCGAGCGCAGAGATGTTTACGGGTCAGTGATCTGGTCTTTACTGGCCGACGCCGAACGTTAGATGGCGTGGTTTAATATAAGATCTATTTTCCTAATGAGTTACCTGAAAGCGTTCTCCCTATATTAGGCGTCTACTGGGTATAAAGTCGATGGGATAATAATAAAGGTTTTCCCTCAGGTTTTCCAGACACACAAGTGAAACGAAAAGCTTCGGAAGATTATCAGATCCTGCAAAATGTGACGTTTTTTGCTATCACATTCTTAATTCATAAGATTTAAAAAGTAAATAAAAAACATACCTACACTACGGTTGCCGCGTCGCGGTCTCCACCCAAGAACACGTTTACCCCATCGGTTGTCTGTTCTTCTCGAGATATGGCCAACCCACTACCACTTCAGGTTGCTAATCCTTTGAGCTAGTATGTCGATAACCTTGGTTCTCTGTCGGATGTTTTAAAATACGATTTATATCTTGTGGGTGGTTTCCCGTCTTTTTGTTATCAGCCCGAGAGTCTCATCCGAGAGTTTGGACTTCTAGCCAAGCCAATGCACCGAATTTTGTAAAACTTGATGCCCCCGGTGTATGTCCCTTATTCCACCTCTTACGACACCCGCGGGAAGAGTTGAGTTGTTTTATTACTAATAGGTTAAGAGCAATAACTAAAGCAGTAGTTTTAGTTATTTTAGTCATTGCTCTGAGCTACTAGGTAAGTCAACAACTGCACAAACCACGGCATTACTTAAAATTTGTTAGGGTAAGTGGTTTTGTAGGACCGTACTAATTAAATAAATAAATTAAAACTGAAAATTTAAATTACAATGTCGTCGTCACGCGAAATACAGACTTTTGCTTCTAGCTTTAAGTTAGCGTTTAGTAGCTAGATACATTTATTTGGGCGCAATATATGCGGTGCAGAGGTCACCTCTGCATGTATGGTTCTCAGTCTGGAAAGCCTTTAATTTTTTTTAGTTGATTTTGACATAACGTTGGGTTATCCGCCAATCACGAATCAGATAGAGGGAGATGTACCTATTTCTTTTTCTCCCTTTTTTGAAAGATATTGACAGACAATCGACAGAAATGTGCACATGACGCTATAGATAGGCCGTATGCCGTACCGTACATCACTTCAGTTTACTGACCTAATATTTACCGCCCGCCCTGTTTGGACTTTTAAAATGTATGACCATTGACCGCTAATCAAAAATAGTGCTCGAAATTATCTGGATGGTAGATTGCAAAGATCCAATTCCCAAGTGTTTTTTTCAAAAACTACAAAAGGAAAAGATAATTTTGTGCTCGCAGGTTTTGTGTAATGCTGTCACTCGTCAAGTAATTTTATTGTAACAATCCATTTTTCCCTTCTACTTAAGTCTGAACCGACCGTTTAATCCTGCTATGGTTTATAATTATAACACATTGTGATATAACTTGGCAATGGATTCTGCATTTGAAAACTGGGACCCTGGTAAGGACCATAATGTACACTAGTCATAGAATGATTTACCATCCAGAAAATCAGAACCTCTCCCGAAATCAAATAACCATAATGATCAAGTTTACCAGTTAGATACAACAGTACTTATCTTGGAATCTTGAAGAATGACCTGCCCTTTTCATGTGATATAGATAAAACGAAATTATTACAAATACCTACATTATTCTAAATAAATTATCATTTTCTATATCTACTTGATCTTCAATTCCTTTATCTAATTTTCATTAACCAGCCTTGTTTTTTTTAATATAATAAAAACAAAAGTAGGACTTAAGTCATTTTAGTTCTTAACTAAAATGACTGACGATTTTTGTTACAGTGCTTACCCGCACTCTGGGCATCTCTAAGAAATTAAATAAGTTCCCAAAAATGTTCGACTTCGGCGGGACTCGAACTAAATGTAACTTTAGTCTTTGAACATTGGAAACTTTAATTGTTTTCTCTGTAGGTGGAGTCACCGGCGCTACTGTCCGTAAGAGATCCCCAAAAATTTCGACGAGAACCGACAGAGACTTCGTGGCTTAGTTGGTCAGAGCACACCCGTACTAAGGGTGGGACGCGGGTTCGAGTCCCGCCGAAGTCGAAAATTTTTGGGAACTTATTTCATTTCTTAAAATGACTGACCCCTAAAAATATCTTAAATTCTTCATAATTCTACTTTATAAAGACTGTTGGAGGTTCAAACACCTCTAGTTTATTACGTACCCAATTTTAGATGATTTTGTCTTTCACAGCTCTTCTAAAATTACTTGCATCTCTAAAAGATGTTGAGAACGGGGAAAATATTGCCTTTCTGAGTGACCTCCTCCAATCAAAACAGCTTCATGCACTAGTGAATGTCCACAACAAGATTGTGGCTAAAGGCAAAGATGATAAGTTCTACCCACTCTTGTCTAACTCCATGCAAGTCACTCTTGAAGTTCTACAGACTTTGGCAGGAGTTTTGCCCATTGCGAAGGAGTATGAAGAGCTGCTCAGCGTTTTACATAAGCCACATTTTCAAGTAAGTTATTTTATCATAATTTGGTTAGGAATTAGTATTTTATGTATAGGTACTACATAAAACACTAATACCTATATTACCTATATGATGTTCGTAATAATGTTCTAATAAACAGTTTTGACTGTATACTTAAAAACTAGTTACCTAATAACCAGTTTTACATGCTTAAAAAACACACTTTATTGGTATGTCATGTAGCCCTTACATAAAGCAAGTGTTTATTTTGTACCATGTTAAGTACCTCTTATTTAGGATTTTTGCCCAACTAGCTGAAAAAAGACAAGGTTTTATCAATTTCAAATAAATGGAATGAGATCCCTTTGTTAGAGTTTCCTTGGTCAACATTTTCATATATATTTTGTTTTTTGGTTCCAAATTCAAAACCCATTACACCCATGGGAATAATAAACATTATTCCCAAGGAAATAGTAAGATTGAGTTTTGAACATCAAAATATTTGTGAATTTTTTTACTAAAGAGATCTGCACAATCTATTATCTCCCTTCATTGCCATTCTATAAGACTGAGTTTCTTTCAGGATCTATGATGCCTGTGCTAAGATACTGCTCTATACCTTTTCTGCATAATCCATTATTAGACCTTGTAAGATAACCGTAAGCAACAATTTATTCAGGTAAAACAGCTGGATAAAATGTAACATTAAGTCTGCCTGTAACCACGAGGACACAAGTTCATGCTACTACATCCTTTTAACTGCCCATGTAATATTATAATTCATATGTTGATGGCTTTCTTATAAATAAATAAAGCACTAAGGCATTTATGTACTTATATAAATTATTCATCACAAACCACGCAACAAATGTACAAACTTTACCTTAGGTCAACTTTACAGGCAATCCTCTGCACTCACGATGCAGTCGCACAAAAAGACTATTACCCACACTTACCTGAAGTCCCTTCTGATGCAGAAGAAGAAGAGGAAACCGTCAAGATAGTTCAACTCGTCAAAAGTGATGAACCCCTTGTAAGTAGGCAGAAACTAACTTGAATACTGCTAGGATGTTTTTAACTTTCGTTTATTTATTACTTTAAAAATGTAAAGTACTTAAGGGAAGAAGCTGTTCACCTGTAGGCTGTAACACAGCTACATTATAGCTACCACGGACAGTGTTCTGACTCCATTGTTACATTTATATGAAATAGATGTTTTGTACATGTTGTCTAAGGTAGAACTATAAAAAACATATAGAAATAGCAGCTAAGGTATTCAATAAAGGATATAAGAATAGAAAATTTCGTTCAATGGCAACTGTGTGTACAGTCCGAGAAGTTGCTACAGTGATGTTATGTTATATTACAAGAAAAGTACAATATTATTAAGATAAATTGGTTTTATCATGCTAATCGCTGTATACATGCATTTTACTTCAATATCCTGATATACTATACATATATTATTTTTGAAATAAATGTCTGTCAATAAATGTAGTGTACATATGCCTATAATATTATAATACATTAATTTGGATGTAGTTGATTTGATGTAGTGAAAGTAAATAATTGATAAAAAATATTTAATAAATTGAAAAAAAACCACATTTTTATCAAAAGGGTGGAGCTTTGAGTGCAGAACCAATTGTGGTAAGTATGAAAAAGTTGTTTGTAGATATTTTTCCAAGTTGTATTTTATATGCTTCTGTATTTCCTAAATGTGCAATCAAATAATAGAACCAAATTAGAACCAGTATTTACAATTGAAATAATTGAGCTAACTGCAGACTGTGTATCTTATATGTGCAATATTATGTTTATTGGCTTATCCATCCTGAAACCATTTTTATTTGTCTCTGTCTTCACTTTTACTTGTATTTTATTTAATCTCATTTGTACTTTATTTTTCTATTACACTACACTACCTGAAGCTTGACTCCCTGTTAAATTTTTGTTTAAAAGATCCTTCTTTTTCTGTATCTCGAAAATGAAAGAAGCTGCTATCTCTAGATGTGAATGTTTTCTATTCTGTGTCACCCCTCAGTAGCTAAGTTATCCAAATCATCCTAAAATTAACATGGCTAATGTTTCTAACACTGTACACTGGTTGTTAAAAATCGACCCTTATAATTTTATTGAGAAAAACGATTTTCTTCGTTTTGTTTTTGAAATGTTTTTGTATTATCTGTTAAATAATGGCGAGTCGGTTTTTAATGACCAGTACTATAATAAAAATGCTGCTTTGCTTGTTATATTATAATCGAAACTTACTGTTTATGCACAACTTCAGCACAACTTTAGGATAATTCACTTCATATTGCTCTTCTATGTGGTGGTATGTCTACTTGAATAATAAACTACTCTTAAAACATTTAAGTTAATAAAGCCCTACTTTAAGGTAGCATCGAATTTCCGCACGCATGCAATTCTTTTATATACCTTGGTGTATTCTTAACACAAGAACAATTTGTCAATGATCTGAAAGTAGAGAAAAAATATAATCCTCTGATAAGATAATGTCACTT
Organism: Eupithecia vulgata; assembly: GCA_946478455.1. NCBI lineage: Eukaryota > Metazoa > Arthropoda > Insecta > Lepidoptera > Geometridae > Eupithecia > Eupithecia vulgata. The sequence continues at coordinate 12,396,175 of OX297859.1, read as the reverse complement.
CAATAATCAGTTACTTGTGAAGAATTAGAGATATGTGGAACTGGAAAAGGAACAATAAATAAATGAATTAACGCTGGGAAATCCACACAGCATTATCTAGCCCCAAGCTAAGCAGAGCTTGTATACGGGTGCTAGATGATTGTTATACTTAATGCATTTATATAGATAGAGATTTTTATAACATAGAAAATACCCAGAACACCCAAAATAAAAATTTGCAGATCGTTCGTACAGACATTTCCGACAAATGTTCCACAGCGCATCATCGTTCCTCTAATTAGGAATAGCCTTTACTAATAATGGTATAAGTCGCGTGGATAATGATTAAGAGCCTCTCTCTGTCCTGCCAATATGATAATTTGGGTCAGCCTGAGAGGTCAGTTTTATAAATTCAGCTTTTTTATTGTAACCTCTTGCCCTAGTGAAAATGCCCTTCACCCGTTGTTATCGCGCTTTCACACTGGTGATTTGAAAGCGAGACGCGCGGCGAATACTTCGCGAGGATACAGTGGACACGCAGCAGCAAACTGCGGTTAGCGCGGTCAATGTCGAAAAAAGTTATGTTTAAAGCGCGGATTGCACGCCCCGTCAGCTCGCTGCACGCCCGCGGTGCTTGCAAATCGCCAGTGTGACACGACCCTTATTGCTTATTCAACTAGGCTAATGGAAAACGTTATTGATTTCTATTGTATCAACAGGGTGCTACAATAAAGACGTGCGAGGAAACTGGCAAGATCGTGATAGCTCGCGTTATGCACGGCGGCGCGGCTGACAGATCTGGGTTGATTCACGCTGGGGACGAGGTTATTGAGGTTAATGGGATAAGCGTCGAGAATAAGACTCCTGCTGATGTGCTTTCTATACTGGTAAGTCACATTTCACTCTAATATTTTAAATGCGAAAGTTATGATGGATAGATGTTTGTTACTTCTTTACGCCAAAACTACTTGACAGATCAGTCTGAAATTCTGCATACAGGTAGTTCTAGGCCTGAAACAGAACAGAGGCTATTTATCATCTCATAAATCAGTTTCCATGGGATAGAAATAACCTTAAAACGTTTCCAAACTTATCATAGAAACAACGCGTGCGATGCCGCGGGTAGAAACTAGTACAATATAAGTGCAATGTTTAAGTATAAGTTACCTCTTCACGCTAAAACTACTAAATGAATTGGACTGAAATCTGACATAACTGTTGTTCTAGACATGGTAATAATATAATACTGATACTAATATACTAATGGGGATTTATAATACTAAAAAACCTGTGAGGAGCCGCAAGCGAGAGCTTGAGATATTCTATAAAACCAAAATCCTACTGAATATCCCGATAGACGTTACTTCAATCATTACTATTAGAGAGTGCCTATTATTAGCTTTTTGATCTATTTTAAGTTCTATTGTTAATAGTTAAGCTGATGGCAATCCGAATTAAATAAATAAATAAAATTCCTCTTATAATCATATCAGGTGAAAAGATATACCTAGATCGTTAAATAATTATGCTTATAGGTAAAAACTGCCTTTACTGGTGTATTGGAAAAACGTTCAAATATTCTGGTAATATTTTCTTAATTTTTACAAGCTTTTATTTAACTTGCCCTGTTATTAGGTGTGAGGAAAAACTTGCAACAGAATTTTAGACCAGTTAACCTCCACCAATTAATAAAATAAATAAATAATTGAACTTGAAATTTGGTTCGGTTTAAAATACGAATACCTAAAAGTTCGGTGAGAATGCAATTTTATGGATGAAGACTATTGACTAGAATGTATAAAGTATTTCCGTTAATGCAAATTATTATCAGTTATCTAGTACCCACAACACAAGCTCCGCTTAGCTCGGGGCTAAATTGTGCTGTGTGAATTTTCCATTTCGAGCATTATTTATTTACATTTCTTTCCTATTGCTTCAGCAAAGTTCAGAAGGGACGATAACATTCAAGCTAGTACCATCGTTTGGGAAAGGTGGTACGCGCGAAAGCAAAGTGAGGGTACGAGCTCTTTTCGACTACGACTCCTCTGAAGACCCCTACATACCTTGCAAGGAAGCTGGGCTGAACTTTAAGAAGGGAGATGTGCTTCACATCGTTTCGCAAGACGATGCTTACTGGTAAGTCTATTCCACTTCTAATACTATTCAACATTCAGTTCTGGGGGAGGTATTAGGGAAGGCCTATGTCCAGCTGTGGACTAGTATAGGCTGATGATGATGATTCAGTTCTGAACTGTAGGAACTGTAGGATCTTTCGTGGGCTGCGATTTTCTGCTTTATCAAGTACTCCAGTGACATCATCACATCCTTGTGACATCTGGGAGTGCATGACCTCATGCACTCCCAGATGTCACACAGACAGCTTCATACAGGTTTCGAACTGCTTGAAGTCTGCTGCCAGTTCTATGGTTGTACCTGTTGAGGCAGCTGCCATGCGGGCCTCGAAGGAAGTCAAACAGCTATACAGTTTGACATCCAATGACTTGAAGGCTGCTATTGGGTCTGTGGTAAAGATTTTACCAGTAATTTCCTCGACAGACACAGTCTTTGGTGGAGAGTAAACACAAAATAGTAGTAAACAGTGAATGGCTTGAGCATAGTGATATGACTCAATGCTTGTGGCTGGTTTTTGAGGTATGTTTATAATATACCCAGTGTTTTCACAGTGCTGATGTTACATTATTATGTAACAATAGTCTTTTATTGATTTTAAAACAATAAATTCAATACAAGCTCAAAAAAATGGTGTGAGAGAGGCTACCCACATGCTTGCCCTAATCGATTGAGAGAGCTTTGATTATATGTGACAGATACGGTCCAAGCGGACATGACATTTTCAATTATTTGGCACATATTAGCGGGACAGCATGACAGTTTTCATCCTTTCAATCTTTATCTACACGACTAATACCAGAGTCGCATGACAATCACGGGCATCATCCAGCACTCAAATTTAACTTTTTTACTAAATCTTATCTTTTATTAGGTGGCAAGCGCGCCGCGAAGGAGACCGCGTTATGAGAGCTGGTCTGATACCGTCGAGAGCGTTGCAGGAAGGGCGCATTATTCACGAGAGGCAGGTTGACCCGCCCACCGTGGAAGGTGAGTTAACTCTACCCACAAGCATATTATTGAAAATTTTGGTTAACTAGTCGATTATCGATAGACGACCTCTGTGGCGCGGTGGGCGAAAGTCCGCCTGCGACGCAGGAGGTTGCGGGTTCGATTCCCGCCTCGGGACAAATGTGTGTACGATCTGCAGACATTTGTTCAGGGTGTTCTGGTCGTTTTCTATGTATAATAAAAAATATCTATCTATGTATTGTATTATATTATGTATATCAGTTATCTAGTACCCATAACACAAGCTCTGCTTAACTTGGGGCTAGATAATACTGTGTGAATTGTCCAGCGTTATTTATTTATTATTTATTTATCTAGACTGCGCGGCAAACGAAGCGGAAGGGTAAACAAACTTTTCCCTTAAAAATGTCCGCGTGTGGGTCGTGTCCGTGTGCAAGGCTCCATTGAGGCGCCATCGCAGCGCCGACAACCGCTGTGCGGCTGACTCTTCAGCTTAGCGTCTCGCGTGTTCTTTGCCTAAGATTCTATGAAAATGAATGATGAATCAAACCGCCAGTGTTACATTAAAGGAGCTGCAGCATTATGCAGTCCAGCAACGGCCAGCGACTGCGCTCCAAAGACTCCTTGCTCGCCGACGCCAAGCGCCGCAACCGCCGCCGCAGCCCTGCTTCCCTGCAAGTCTGTGCCTAAGGTCAAGAAGATTATTTATGATCTTGAAGGTAAGGATATAAATTATGTCAAAACACGGAATCTTAATGGGTATATGTGCGTTCTAATAAGAACGCACAATACACATTGAGATTTCGTATTCTATTCTGCACCTCTCTGAGCCTCCGAGTAGACTTTACCTATCTGGAACTAAAGAGATGAGCGTAACTACTGTTACCCGCCACAATGTCACGTGTCCAAGAGTCCTGTAAGGTCTAAAGGAAATAAAGCACTCTCTTTGATGTTTTGATGTTTGACACGCCTGTGCCATGTAAGTACCCTACAGTCCAGGCCTCGAGCTCATTGCTACATACGTGGATGTCAGTTTGTACCCTCGATAGGGCTGCGCGCGGCCGGCGTTCTGAACGAATGGTATTTTTGAATGGTGTATCGTTTTTGTCGCTCAAAAACAAAACTTTGTTTTTTAGATTCATTACTTTAATGATACAAAACAAGAGTGGGGTAAGTACTTAAAAGCGCGATGCTTTTAAGTACTTACCCAACTCTTGTTTTGTTTGGTCTATATTCTGAACATTCAGCTAGAAATACATTAGGCATAACACCCACCGAAACATAAGTGCACATTTGTTTACCCAGTTGTTTGTTTCGGCAGAGAAGGATGACTTTGACCGTGAGATCATCCCTACATACGAAGAGGTGGCTCGTCTGTACCCTCGACCGGGCTGCGTGCGGCCGCTAGTGCTCTGCGGCGCGCCCGGCGTCGGCCGGCACGAGCTGCGCCGCCGGCTGCAGGCCACCGACCCGGACAAGTTCCACACGCCGGTACCATGTGAGTACCTTACAGTACATACCATGAGCTCATCCCTTCATACGAAGAGGTGGCTCGTCTGTATCCTTGACCGAGCTGCTTACGGCCGCTAGTTCTCTGCGGCGCGCCTGGCGCCTGCCGGCACGAGCTGCGCCGCCGGCTGCAGTTCACCGACTTGGTGCCATGTGCGTACCTTACAATACATAGTGCATACTAAAGCTCATAAATGAGGAGATAGCCGGTATGTACCCAAGACGAGCATAGCCGCAACACTTTTCGTTACTATTAAGGTCTACAATGACTGCCCTGCTGGCCACGCGATGGCCTCCAGCTAAGCTTGCTATGGACTTAGCCTCCAAACTTGGTCATCATTGCAGTCGTTGCTGTCCGCGCTATAAAGGCCGAGGGCGCTGGTCAATGACTTAATTTCAGCTTGTCCACCAAGGGCTGAAATGCTGACCGCGTTGTGATGGGCTGGACTTTCAGCCCTTTTCAGCCACGGCCAGCAACCTACCCATTACTGACCAGCCACAAATTATAATATAATATAGCAGTGAGTGGAAGCTCCTAGTAGCGGGAGAAAAAAGAACTTTCTATCTATACATAATATGTATAGATAGAATTAGTTCTTAAATGTATAGAGATAGTTCTTTTTTCTCCTGCTATTAGGAGCTTCCACTCACTGCTATGTATCCCCTATCGAGGTCGAATTGAGTTCCAAACACAAAGACAGGGACATGTTTTTTTTGCTAACATAAGCCAAAAAACATGTCTATGTCCCTGACATTGAGAAAAATCACCTATTAATTAAAATCAAAATAAAACTTGCCTCATTAATTTCCTTAACATAGTTTATTCTGAAAGACTTATTATTCCTTTTAGTCACATCCCGGCCTCAAAAGCCTAACGAGCAGAACGGTAAAGAGTACACATTCCTGAGTCGAGAGAAGATGGAGCAAGACATTGCTGATGGCAAGTTCATCGAACACGGCGAGTACAAAGGAAACTTATACGGGACATCCGCGGAGAGCGTTGAGGCTATTGTTAACTCTGGTAAGGCTATAAACCCTTATGATGAACTAGATTCTCAAGATGGAGCAAGACATTGCTGATGGCAAGTTCATCGAACACGGTGAGTACAAAGGAAACTTATACGGGACATCCGCGGAGAGCGTTGAGGCTATTGTTAACTCTGGTGAGGCTATAAACCCTTATGATGAACTAGATTCTGAGCGCGAATTGTCAGCTACATGTTAAAAAGTAGCATTAGTCGTTACTTCAGAACACAAAAGACCTATGACTGGTAGCATAAATAGCCTTGGTAAAAATAACAACGCATTGACACAAACTATGTATGTGTGTGTGAGCCAATAAAATGTATTCTATTCTATTCTATTCTACATACATCTAGTATGAGTAGGTATAGTAAATCTCGAGGCAATCTTTTTGATCCTTCTTTTCTAGGGTTGCATAATAATAATGCATAACCCGCTGGTGTTTATGGAAAGATGAAATTGATACCATTATTTAAGACTGAGTGGAATGGAAGAGGAAAAGAAGCAAATCTTTGCATTGGGTGCTTTATTTTTTAACAAGTGAAAAATAATAAATTGTTTGTTTTGAAAAAACCAACCGAATTCCTTAATTTTACACTTTTTTAAAGTTTTACGGGTTAAATACTACTCATCGGGAATAAAATTTAATTATAATTATAATAATATTATAAATTCGAAAGTAATTCTTGTCTGTCTGTACTTTTTCACGAGTAAAGGGCTGATCGGATCTTAATGAAACTTGGCAGGGAGAAAAATGGTATCGCAGGGACATAAACTACTTGACAAGCGCATTCGAAACCATGGGCAGCAGCTACTAATTTCTTTAAATAATAGCGGTTTTTTTAAATCGGTCCACAATTGACGTAATATTCGATAAACGTAGATTTAAAAAAAAAACATACAGCCGAACACAGAACCTATCACATTTTTCGAAGTTTGTCAGGGCCGCCACAAAACCCTCAAGTTATCGGCGAGCGGATTGAGCCGCAAATATTCAGTATTTTGCTAGTTTTGGTGTATTTTTTGTTAAGGTAATCTTAGATGGGTCAAGTTCTGGGCCCCGAGTGGGGGGTCGAGCATACCTAGAATGACAAGATATTATCGGCGAGAAGAACCGCGAAAATTTTGTGATTTCGTGCTGTTTGTTGCGGCAGCAGTAGGATTTATTTTAAAGACTGATTGGCCACACACAATTTTAACACCCCCGTCCCCTCGTCCCCCGTCCTCACGCCCCTGGAGTCAGTTATAAACGTTATTGATTAAATATTATAATGACTAAAAGTATTGCGTACTTGATCTTATTATATGAAAGTATTTCCTTATCCCAGGTCGCGTATGCGTCCTCAGCCCACACTGGCAAGCCCTCAAGATGCTGCGAACGCCGCGACTCCGACCATACATCGTGTTCATTCGCCCTCCAACCCTCGACCGGCTCAGACAGACGCGGACAGCGCAGAATGCACGCTCCACCTTCGACAAGGAGTCTTCGCGAGCGTTTACGGTGAGTTACAACAGCAACCAGTAGTCTCCTACAGTAAGAGTGTCTCTACTTCGACTATACATCGTCTTCACCCGGCTCCGACTCTTGACCAGCTCAGATAGACGCGGACAGCGCAGAATGCACACTCCTACTTTGACAAAGAGTCTTCGCGAGCGTTTACGGTGAGTTACAACAGCAACAGTAGTCTCCAACAGCAAGAGTGTCTCTACTTCGACCATACATCGTCTTTGCCCGGCTCCTACTCTTGACCGGCTGTGACAGATACGAACAGCACAGAATGCACGCTGCATCTTCGACAAGGAGTCTTCGCG